>JANJGN010000010.1:90420477-91865477 GCA_026770705.1 Isurus oxyrinchus
TTCGTGAGGCCTTGGTGGGCCACCTTCTGGATGCTGTCAATGTCCACCTGGATCATATCTACCCCTGTCATGGCCGGAGGAGGTCCACCAATCTCACCACTCTGACCTGGGAGGCAGTGGTAATGGCGTCAGAGCCAATGTCACACTGAAGATGTCAGCCATCCAGTGCAGAAAGGGGATGAATGATCTCATCTGTTCCATCAGGGTAAGTCAACCATCCCATCACTCTCAGCTCACACACTCACAAGCCCATCAGACATTCGCAGGATGGCACTCCACAGGGATCTTACGTAGTGCCAGATCAAGGGACATCACCGCTCACACTCTCACGCCCACCCTCACATCTCCATCTGGGCTCATATCCTGTGTAGGTCATGTCCTCACCTTGTGCAAAGCTCCACTCACCACCCATACAAGGCAAGCATCCTTATCCTTTGTCTTGCCATGCACCCTGCTCACACTTTCCATTTGTCTTTATGCAGGACAAACTCATGCACAATAGGAGGGAGAGGTCCTAGGCCAAGGCTGGAGTGGCTAAAATTAAGGCCCTTACCCCCTTTGAGGAGCATGCCATCACAGTGTCCAGAGAGGACCAAGCCTGTGCATATGGCGATGGTGAGGTCAGTGGCACACACCCAAGTGAGGACCCTGCACCAGCACAGCCCTCAAGACAACGATACTGTGAGTGTGTTGTTGTATCCTCTAGTCACCTGCCATGCACTAATTACCTCTCCTTTCTTTCATAGGCACCTTTGGAAAGTGCCTGAGGAGATCAATAAGCCAGGCCCTCACCCCCAGCCCTGACGACAACCCAGATGAGAAACCAGAGGATAGCACCATAGAAGACCCGTCACAGTGTTCGCCCACACCCTGCACCAGTGCAACGACACATACTTCCTTGGGACCTAGTTCTAGAGCAGCCTCGAGGTCACCATCGATGAGCACAGCACGCTGTCAAGTCTACAGCAGATGGAGGCAGTGACATCCAAGGTTGCCGGCACTCAGAGGACTGCTGGAGACAAGGAATCTGCTGAGTCCGAGTCAGATGACGAGCTTCTGGATTTGGTCCTAACTCAGTTGGTGGAGCTACCACGACAATTAGAAACATCAGGAAGGGTTGTCAGCTGCATTCCTCAGATATAAATGTACAATGGAGGAGTCCATCCACGTTCAGTTTGAGGTTATAGCACCAGCATGCCAACACACGGAGTCAGCAATGCTAGGATGGTGGCTGCAATGGAGACCTTGGTCCAGGACATAGGTCCTGCACTGCGCTAAGAGCTGCACTTCATTGGTGTAGGCATTTGTGGCATCCATCTGTGGCTAAGGAATCTCACTCCAGCTGCCTCTTCCCCTCAAGGAGTCAGCCAACTGCCCTCGGGTGCCCATAGGAATGAGGACCAGCACCTGGATACCCTGGGACTATCCACCCAGGTGACTCTGGGAGTTTCCAATCCATCTTTCTGTGACCCCATCAGTTCCAGCTCCATAGACCAAGGAGGCTGCACCTGCCCCATTCAGGTCTCAGCCCTCCGGAGGATGCCCACTAGGGTCATTACAGGCAACAGAGCTGAGCAATCAGCAGTCAGCAGGCTGCCTCCACCTTCACTGTGGATGTCGGTGAGGTGCCAAGAGGTTGCAGTAGGGTTAGGAAAATTAAGAAATATTAGCACAATGGTGGCAAGATTGCTAACCACATGTATATAATTCTCACCAGTGTAAATGGAATCCCACTCATTTTACATCTCATCTTGTGTATGCTTCCTCTTTTTGATGAGCTATTGTCAATCAGATGTGACACCATAGTGCCTCCCCCCAGTTATCGCAGATGTCCCTATCATGTACCTCTGGTCTATGTTGTTTGCTTCCATATCACCACAGTGTGTGCCTTTTCTCAGATCATTTCCAACATCAGTTATGCCCCTTCCTTAATTTAAAGTGTGGAAGGAACCTTGTTCACATGCTTTGCTGGGTCATGTCATGTTTATTCTTGGCTGTGTAGGATTGAGGCAGAGGTGTTCACCCATCTTATCTGCAGTATTGAAAGGTGAAGGTGTGGTGTACAAGAATGATGATTTAACACATGAAGAAGGGTCATTTATCCTGGAACTCCATGTAATCTCTGTCATCCTGCAGAATTTTCAACCTATGAGCCCATACTCAGAGCTCATGTGTGCTCCTGTCTGCCTTGCATATGACCAACTGTCTTAGCTGCTAAGCTCACCAATAAGTGTGAGCATCTGCCTGCCTCAATGTTCCGGAGCTCTGACCCTCGCAGCCGCATTATTGTCCTAGCACTCAAACCTATAACCTTGAGTGTTTCTCATCTTGCAGTTGTCTGTATTGCAGCCAGAAGGCTCTCATCACAATGTCGGGATATAGCGCTGTGCCATATATTCTGCGTACCTTCCCCTCACCTAAACAATTGCTAAGATTTGTGGTAATAAATCCAAATGGTTATATGTTGTGGTCACTGGAGTCTTTGAGCATGCTTTCCAAGTACATATGGTATCTTTAGGCAATGTTGAGGGCAGCAATGGGATGGGAGCGAGAATGTAATTCAGCTGAAGTGTGGTCTTTCTTATCAGTGAAGCTTGACCTTAAGGGCTTCATGGTGTCCGAACATTTTGGAGTTTGCAAGGGCCAGGGCTAGCCATGAGGGCAGACTGTTTTTGTTAAAGAGGAGGCATTTTAATGTCTGGCAAGCAATGTGTGAACATCGTCATCCTCAGGTGGTCAACATCCCATGGAAATGTCAGAATTAATGCAGGCCCACATACCTAACTGAGAGTGTCGGATGTCAATATGATGGAGAAGAAGGCAACACAAAGGACTGAGTGATCTCAAAATGGATGAACACCTGTGGAATGTCCTCAGCTGCCTTGGCCCAAGTGTCACCTATCAGTTTCACCAATAATGTTACACTGAATGCGTTGTCCTGTTGCTGGAGATGGAACTCCTTGAGGAGCTTTTTCAGACTGAAGGCATATAGCTACAAACGCACTGAGGAGTGTAGAACAGCTTCTGACTCCATTAGGCTGCCGTAGTGACATGGATGCAGCGACGCTACTGATGTCTGATGCCAGGACGCCCTCCTCCAGTTAGCACCTCATCTCAGCACCCCATGCTCCCAAGGCTTCATTACCCTTCAAAGGATCAGGATAATGGTGAGCCTAATGTGTAAGTACTTATTCTCAGCCTGAAGTGCATGGTTGAAATGAGAGGAATAGCAACACTGGTGTTAATGTTGGCCCATGATGGAGGGCACATATCCAAAAGAATCCTCACTACAACTCGTCATCCTCCTAGTGGAATCTAGTGGCCATGAGGGCCTCAAGCACATGCCTGCCTCATCAGGCCTGTGCTATGGCCTCGTTTCCAGCAGCCTCAGCTCCCTGGATCTTATCGACCTCATACCTTTCAATGCTCTCCTCATCGGAAGAGACGTGCAACTCCTCCAGCATCTAGCAAGTCCTCCCACCTTGCAGTACCAGGTTGTGCAGTGCTCAGCAAGCCATGATGATCCATGAGACTGTCTGGAGAGTGTATTGAAGTGCTCCACCAGATTTGTTGGGGCATTGGAATCGCATCTTCAAGATGCCAGTGGTGTGCTCCATCAATGTTCAGGTAGCAACATGAGCATCGTTATACTTTCTCTCAGCTGGATCTAGTGGCCACCACATGGACATCATCAGCCATGTCCTTTGTAGGTACCCTTGGTCACTGAGGAACCAACCCTGGGTCATGCGTCATCCCTCGAAGATGTCAGGGATCTGCGATGTACTTAAGATCTATGAGCCATGGCAGCTTCCTGAGTATCTCGCTCAAGCCTGCTTTATTTGTTTCTTGTGGTCACAGACCAACTACACATTGAGTGAGTGGAAGCCTTTCCTGTTGATTATTGGAGTGCCTGTGGCCAGGGAGCTTTTATGGCCTCATGAGTGAAGTTGATGGCACCCTGCACTGTGGGAATACGGAAATAGTAGCAAAGCCCAATTCTGGCCTCCGGACTTGCCTGATCTCTGGCGAAGTCAATGTAATTGGGGGCCTTGACAAAAAGGGTGTCTGTTTCCTTCTGTATGCTCTTGTGTGTGGAAGCTTGAGAGATACTGCAGAGATCCCCAGTGGAGCCCTGGAAAGAGCCACTTTGCGAGCAGCGGTGACTTCCAGAGCCACTGACAAGGGATGGCCTCCCAGTCTCCGTGGCATCAACTCCTGGAGAATGTGGCAATAAATCCAGCCTTCATCTTCCTGAAAGTCTCCTCTTTGCAACATCAATGAGAAAAACAAATGAGTCAGCATGAGCCTCCAAAGAGCTTATTTCTGTCAATGACTTGTGAGTGGCTGTGGGTTCAAAGGCTTGGTTCCAGTGTGGGCATCTGTTAGTCACTGAAATCCTTGCCAGCACAAGATAAGTTTCAAAGTGCACCTCCACCCCATCCCACCATCCCCCCACCCACCCCACTTTACTTGATTGACTGCATGAGATTGCCTTGGCCAGGCGCTTGGATGTGCTGCTTTCAGGCCAGGCCCTGGAATCCTCATTCACTGCACTCTAATACTACACTCTTTGGAATACACATGAGGGTTAATGATTAGTGAGGAACTGATAGTATTGGGGGTGGGGAGGGGGTGCAGCACTGCTGAGGCTTCCCATCTGTGAACTTGCCAGCACCAAGTTTCTGAGCTCCTGCTTTTAATGTGCATCTGCAACTTGTCCAGTCGCTCAATTGCTCTTGACCTCATTATCGCTCTGGGAAATGTCTACACTTGGAACAAGGAGTTAATACAAGGAGATCGATTGGTGCCACGAATCAGGATTAGTCTTGCATGAATGTGCTTCATTGCTCCTGATTCCCTGCATTATCACTGGAAGTCTCTTAACAGGTATCAGCTGTGCATCTCTCCTCATTTGGGAATACACAATTCAGTTAGCTTGGCCTAAATAGCCATGTGGTTATGGTACTGGGTTTGTAACCCTAAGATCAAGAGTTCAAATCTCACAATGGCAACCAATGTAACTTCATCTGAAACAGATGGAAATGGGTTTGTACTCAAAAGAGTTACAGCCAAATATCTTTTACGGCTTGGCCTAAATAGCCAAGTGGTTATGGTACTGGGTTTGTAACCCCCAGATCAAGAATTCAAATCTCACAATGGCAAACTATGAAACAATGTAACTTCATCTGAACAGGAACAGATGGAAATGTGTTTGTACTCAAAAGAGTTACATCTCAGCACAAAACAAAATCACATTTGCCCCTCCGTCCTTTTCAGTGGTTGGCGGAGAGGAGGGCTGTGGCCGCAGGGGTGACCAGGATCGGGGACGTGCTGGGTGGCGGAGGACTGGGCTGGATGCTCCCGCAGGAGTTGGCGCGATGCGCGTCTGTGAGTGTCCAGGTCACAGCCGATGCCATCCAAGACCTGAGAACGGTCGTGCTCGGACCCGACGTTATTTTGGGTCTTGAGGTGGCCCAGGTGCGCGGTGGTCTTCCGTCTGAACGTTTCCTTGTTCGGACGGAATTCCACATTGGCCCCAAGCCCCGAACCCTCCCTCGGTTGCTGGTGCCCCGCAATATGAGCCGCCTCGGGGACATGCCCTCTGTGCCTTTTGGCACGGCAAAGAGGGGCTTTTTGTACGGACTGCTGCTACACACCTTTCATTTTCTCGCCCTTTTCCGCCGCCCGGACACGCCCTGGCGTGCCTTGTTGCCGTCCGGCGGCAGAGGCCCCCGATGGGAGGCCCTCTACGGAGGTGTCCTCCCCCTTTCTATCGGGGACCTGGGTTGGAGGGTGTTGCATGCAGCAGTCCCCTATAATAAGAGGATGCATAGGTTCACGGACTCTGAGGACACGTGCCCTTTTTGCGGTCTTGTGGAGTCCGTGGACCATGTATACATAGGGTGTTGTAGGCTGCACTCCCTTTTTAGTTATTTGAAAAACCTTTTATTGATGTTTTGTTTGCACTTCAGCCCCACGCTCCTGATCTATGGGCACCCGGTGCGGAAGGGGGTCGGGAAGGAGGAGGACCTCCTCGTGAACCTGCTCCTGGGCCTGGCCAAGTTGGCCATTAACAGGTCCAGGCAGCGGGCGATCGACGGGGGAGTCCCGCCCGATTGTTTGTCCCTCTTCCGCGGCTACGTTCGCTGCCGGATGTCCCTGGAGAGGGAGCACGCGGTGTCTGCTGGCACACTCGAGGCCTTCCGTGCTCGGTGGGCACCACGGGGACTGGGGTGTTTTGTTGACCCCTTTAATCACATTTTGATTTAAAGTTTGTAAGTTTCCTTTAAACTTTGTTCTTGGTTTTACAGCTGACCTGAATTAGGGGCTGTGCCTGATTTATCCCGATTTTGTTGATTTGGTTTTCATTTAAAAGATTATCAAGAGTTCAAATCTCACACTGGCCAACTATTAAAAAACAATGTAACTTCATCTGAATAGGAACAGATGGAAACGGGTTTGTACTCGAAAGAAAATCAAGAGTTCAAATCTCACAATGGCAAAACTATGAAACAATGTAACTTCATCTGAATAGGAACAGATGGAAATGTGTTTGTACTCAAAAGAGTTACACAGTTCAGTTCACTACCCCCTTAAATCAGCTCCCCAATGCAGTGCACCACTCCTCCAAACAACCCTCAGATCTCTTATCAGAGTTTTTCCTCAGTTCAATTTTGTACTGCGCTATCGCTCTAGTTTGCAAGGTGGTGGTGCTGAGGTTTTACTACCAGACCAGCTTGGACCCTCTCTTGTGTAACTGTAGAAATCCCCGCCATCATTTCGGAGGAGCATAATGTTCAGGTTTCCCTCCCTCCAATAACTCTCAAGCCTCCCCCTCTAATCCTTGAACCCATTGTAATGGTGGTGGATATCCCTGTCTTAACCCCTGAGTCATTTGAGGTGTATGTGTCTATGCCCCATGTCGACCTTACCCCTTCCCAACTTGAGGCCTATTGCACAGTGAAATATAGAGACACCTCCAAATAAGACCTTCGAATACCCAATCCATTTGGTATCTATTTCCCATCTATAAGCTGCAGATGCTTCCCCTGAGTCTTCCATCTGTAGCCCAATATTATGCCAGAAACCCACAGGCCGACGGGCCTGATGTTACAACCATGTCCTTCATACAACATGCTTGGCAAAACTGCCACTTGACTGACATGTCCTTCCCCCTCCCTGGCCTGGGCCAAGGACAGTCTTTGCAAGGTCAGCAATGTAAACTGAAGCACTTCTTCACTCTGCGACCCTTCTGTTCTGGCCCCAACTCGCTTCTGTCCCTCTGTAAGAGACTCTTCCCCATTCTGGCCCAGAGGATGTTTCCACCCAACACCCCCACCCCCACCACCCTCCCACCCCCAGAGTCATGTGTCTGAGTGCAAACTTCGCCATACTTCCCGCTCCCCTCCCCCAGTTGAGCCCTTGTCCTGCAGCCCCTTCTCTTACCTCTGTCTAGCCTATCCCTCCCTGTCGAGCCCTTGCCCTGCAACCCCTTCCCTTGCCTCTGTGCATCTTCCCCCCCTACCCTAGTCGAACCCTTGCCCTGCAGCACGTTACAAGTCGTCCCCGCCTTGCTGCTGGTCAGTAGCTAACGCCTTGCCTGTGAGCACCACCCCCCCCCCCCCCGACCCCGAAAGCAGTTTGGTGCTGCCTGTGAAGCCTGGCACTGAGTCTGAAGTGCCACAAGCGTTGCACATTTCACAGCAGGCAAACAAGCCTCAAAGTAATAAGTGAAATGCAGGTTGTGTCGCTTATATACAGATGTGAAACATGTTGGTCTAACTAGATGCTGATGTGCTCTGTTGTTCTAGCGTGGGGGTTGCTGGCGGTGTTTCTGGTGAGCAGCCATCATAATGAATATTTATGACATTCAAAAATATTAAAATGAAGTTCCCAAAATGGCGCGGCAGGAGACGCACATTGGAGTCTGGAGCGGATGATCACAACCTGCTTTCCCACAGCATCAAACTGATTTTTTTGCTCTTGCGATATTTTCCACTCCCGTCTGCCGTGGGTGCAAGCAGATAATCCTGTCCTTCACCTTCAGAGTGGAAAATTCTGCCCAATGTTTTAGCTAAGTAACCTTTCATTAGAACGGGGAAATGTTCAACAAGTTGTAATCAGTTGAAATGGGGAACAGTGGCAAAAGAAGAAAAGGGAAGATCTCTGATTGGATGAAAGGCAGAAAAGATTAAATGGCAAAATAGTCTGGCAGGATCAAAGGAAGTGTGATGAAGCAAGAGAAGAAACAAGGAAAAGATATATCTTGAGCAAATGTGTTACCATACAAATTCAAAAATAGGAAAACCAAAACATGCAAAGATAAGGAAACAAAATGGGGGCAGAGGTTATCGTCTGAAATTGTTAAACTCAATATTGAGATATGATATCGGAGCTCAGAGCATCATATTCGGGAGAGGTTGGTGGGGGAAGTGTCCCAGGTAAGGTTTGCACAGCAGTTGCCGGGAAGTGCAAGCTTCCCCTGGACAATTGCCTTGCACTGGGACACATCCAAAAATGTGTTTTAAATCTCAAACTTTGAATAATGCCGACTGGGTTAAAACCAATAGTTAACCAGAAAAAGTCAAAAGAATTAAAACTTCTTCTAACTTCTGGCTAAGTATTGCACAGACCAACACTGAACTCCCCCTGCACCCACAAACCCCCAGAGGACTCCCCTACCTTACCTGTCTACCCTCTCAGGACTCTCCCACCCCAAGGTGACTCTTTGCCAGGCCCAACTCTCATCTTTAAACCCCCCCTCGAGGCCTGACCCACATCCCTGAGGCCTGACCCCCCCCCATGCCCCCCTCGAGGCCCAAAACCCTCCCCCTCCCCATCCTGAGACCCGACGGCCCCAGCATCCATGAGGCCCAAACCCTCTCCCCCTCATGGCCCGAAGCCCCTCCCCAAAGCCTGACCTGACCCCCCCACCCTAATCAAGGCCCGATCTGACCCTTCCCACCCCCTCACCTCCCACAACCTCCCCTCGCCCCACCACCTTCCAATTCCTATACACTTACCTTCTACACTCACCTTCTCCCTGGCCTGTCAAGGACCTTTAAACATCACTGGACCTTTAAACGTACATGCTTTATGGCAGCTAGTGCTATAAAAAGTGGGTATGGCATCCTTCCCTTCAACAGAGCTGCCCTTTGATCCTAGGCCCTGGGGGCGCGCTCTCATCTTGCCTGGCCTTAGTCGGAAGTTGGGCAAGACAGGATTTCAGGTAAGAAACTGGGATGGGAGTGACAATCTAACGCTAATTGTCACTCCGAGGAAGTTAGGCCCACAAGGCTGTGAAGTACCTAGTTGAAAGATGAGATGCTGTTCCTCAAGCTGTTGCCTTTAACAATTTAATTTCTCTAACCCATTGTTATTGTTGCTACTGCTGCTGTTTTCCTGTTGAGGCCCATGCTGTTGGTATGTTTGATACTTTGCTGTTTTTATTACTACTGTTGATGTTGCTAATTTTGCTGTTGCTGTTGCCATTATTGGAAACAGTTATGAAGGTCTTTGGTCCATTGTATTTCTAAGCAACAGGAGTGAATGCAAGATGATCAATGCATTAGATTCCAACACAGTACAATAGCATTTAAGTTGAAATGATTTTCTCTGTTGGGATACTATCCAAAAGAAATGAATGGGAATGGGCTTCAGTAATTGAATGTGAAGAGATTTATATCAGATGCCTCAAAATAAAGACAATCATTTGGCTTTCACATCACCACAACCCTGAAACTAGAAAGCACCATTTTCAGAGCACAAAAGGGAGACAAGGAAATTCAGTTACCAACAGAGTGCAACAGAAATTCTGAGCAAATAACTTGTGATTTTGCCATGCCCACTGGGGATGGACAAAAATTCCTTTCCCTAGCACATAGCTACATAAATTAATCCAATGAGTATTTCAAATATAATCACTTATCAACTGTACCTAGTAAAATATGCTACATAGCTCATTTAGTAGTGCACTTCTCCGTGTCAGCAGCTGTGGGTTCAAGCTCCATCTCAAAACAGCTGCACAGGATCTCAGCCACTGTTCCAGTGTAGTCATGATGGAATACTCCAATATTGGTTACTGAAGATGTGAAACCAAGTCACCATCTGGTAGATATTAATGATCCTGTTTAAAGCAAGAGTTAGTGTGTTTGGTGACTGCTTTTCTGTATTTTGAGACGGTGTGTTTGGCTAGTTTTCCTGGCAGCATGAGGTGGATGGCACTTTAGATCTCTCTGGCCGAGATGGTGTGGCGCTTGTTATAGTGAACAAGGTGTGAGGCCTTGGAGGTGATGCACTCGAAAATGTCGACAATGAAGGAGTTCATGACACTCAAAGCCTTGGATGAGATCCTGGTGGAAGCGTGGACCTGGATCAGCACCCTGTTCTGCTTGCGATATTTCATCCGCTTCTTAAGCAGCTTCTCAGTGACTTTAGTCAGCAACTGCTTCGATGCCTTGCCTTACCACCACCCTTAGCCTCAGCCACCGCCTCAGGCATTCCACTCAACTTGGACCAACTCAAAGGTGGCCTGACCAACAATTCTCATTAGATCAACACAACAAGAGATAGATTAACCAATTATTCATCACAGTTAGAATCTTGCCAAATCCAAATAATCACAGCCATTGCATATCAAAGTAATTTATTATATATGAAACACAGAGAGAAAAGATGCTATACAATGGAAATATGTTTTATAGAAAATTTGTCATGGTTGATTATCAAAATAATCCACCTTTGAGATACTGCATTTAATAGTAAGAGTAATTCTAAATTCTCAGTGAGGCCAATAAGAGTTGCATTAGGAGTGGAGTGTGATGTGAGGAACCTGGAGTCAAATGGAAGAATTTAATACCCCTCCCCACCCCCCAACCCCACCCAAGAGCAGGCTGGAAGTGATGAGGGCCAGGGGTCAGAAATCAGGCAGGAAGGTGCAGGGTGGAAGTGCCAATTACCTTCTTGCCTTTCCCCAATTAAGTCAGGCCTTCCCTCCCAGGTCAATTGAGTTCCTTGCATTTCATGTGAGCATATGATATATGAGCAGAAGTAGGCCATTCTGCCCTTTGAGCCCACTCTGCCATTCAATAAGATCATGGCTGATCTATTTGTCTTTTGAATTCCACATCTATCCCCAGTAACCTTTGATTTCCTTGTCTAACAATATCTATCAACCTCTGCCTTAAAAAATATTCAATGTCCCCGCCTCCTGAGGCAAGGCGTTCCAAAGTCGCACAACCCTCTTCATTTCTGTCCTAAAAGGGCTACCCTTAATTTTAAACTGTGCCCCCTTGTTCTGGACTCTCCCACAAGAGGAAACATCCTTTTGACATCCACCTTGTCAATACCGTTCAAGATCTTATATTCTTCAATCAGATCACCCCTCACTCTTCTAAACTCCAGTAGAATCAAGCCCAGTCTGTCCAACCTTTCCTCATAAGACAAGCCACTCATTCCAGGTATTGATCTAGTAAACTTCCTCTGAACCACCTCCAATGCATTTACATCCTACCTTAAATAAGGAGACCAAAACTGCACAAAGTATTCAAGATGCGGTCTCGCCAATGCCCTGTATAACTGCAGCATAACATAGAATCACAGAATCACACAGAGCAGAAGAGGCCCTTCGGCCCATCAAGTTTGCACCGACATGTGTCCAATCCATCTTGTAATAAAGGGTAGCATTCCATTATCCTTCTTAATTACTTGCTGTACCTGCATACAAACATTTTGTGACTCATGCACGAAGGACCACTTAAGGGCCTCATCCCACTGCCAGTGCTTGCGGGGGGCTCAGCACCACATGGGCAGATTTCCAGGTAAACCCTGGCAGACTGCATGTGGGCTTGGCGGCAGTGCGGCTCTCCGATTGGGCACCATATGAGGCTTTGCACTGTGTGAGCCCTGCCACCGGCAAGGGCCATTCCCAGTGTAAGTCTCCCCACTGCCCTCCTCACGCTCTCACTGGGGCCTGCCTGACTGGCCCTGGTGAGCTTGTCTCACTCATCCTCTTCTCAGGCTTCTATCAATGGCTTTTGTTCCTGCTGTGGCCCCAGCAGTACCAGCGCTCCCAGTGGTGCTGCTAAGCTTGAGGAGATGTCAGTCCTCTGATTGACTGACAGCTCCTGGAAGTAGGTTCTTCACATTCAAAGCCACAGGAACATGGATTGCCAGACAGATATTTATCCCTTTGAGGGTCCAGGAAAAGGCCGCAGTGGGATTGCCATTGGTTTTCCGGCAGGTGGACAGAGCCACTGCCATGCCAGTAAATTAAACCCAAAGAGTCATTATGGCATTGAAGGAAACTATTTGACCTATTGAGTCAGTGTCAGCTGTCTATAGAACAATCCAATAATTCTCATTCCCAAGCTCTATATCTGTAGCCATGCAAGTTTACTTTCGACTGCCCATCCAATTTCCTATTGAAATCATTAATCTTTTCTACTTCCACCACTCTCATTAGCAGCAAGTTCAGGTCATTACCTGCTGCTGTGTAAAAAAGTCTTCCTCACATCCCCCTGCATCTCTTGCCCAAAACCTTAAATCTCTTTGTATCATCAGCTAATGGGAACAACTTTTCTTTGTCTACCTTATCTGAGCCTGTCATAATCTTGTACACCTCTATTAAATCTCCTCTCAATCTCCTTCGCTCCAAGGAGAACAATCCCAGCTTTTCCAACCTAACCTAACCTCGTAACTAAAATCCTTCATATCCAGAACCATTCTAGTGAATCTCTTCTGCACCTTCTCAAGGACCCTCACATCCTTCCTAATGTGTGGTGACCAGAATTGGGTGTTTTACAAAGGTTCAGCTGCCTTGGTTTTGTACCTAATTCTTCTATTTATGAAGCCTAAGATCCCACAGGCTTTTCTAACTACTCTTTTAATATGTCCTGCCACCCTCAAGGATCTATGCCTGTGAATCCTCGGGTGCCTCTGGCTCCTTTAGGACTGTGCCATAAGTCTACATTGTCTCTCCCTATTCCTTCTGCCAAAATGTATTACGTCACCCATCTGTGCATTAAGTTCCATCTGGCACTTGTCTATCATTTCAAATCAAGTTCAGTTTTAGCTAGAAAATAAAAAGAAAGCAGAATAGCTGCAAACTCTGGAAATCCAAAATGAAACAAAATTGTGGAATTTGCAGCAGGTTTATCTTCCAGCCTATCTATGTCCTGTTGCAGGTGATTTGTATCAATCTCATTGTTTTATACGCCTCAACGGTAGATTTTGATATTTTATCCTATTCCACTTATGTGTTCTATACAAAAGATTGTTATGTTTGATTCTAAGAATAATTCACCTTTAAGATTCTGTATTAAACATTAATGGAGGGTTAATACTAAATTCTCTCAGTGACTCCAAGAAGAACTGTGCTATTATTTAATATGTTGAAAGCTTTTACTCATTCTGAAGAGTTCTGAAGAGCATTTAAACCAAGTTAATTCAGGTGCTTAATTTGCTCCAGAACTTCCTAAATGCAGAATATATCCTCATTTCACAGGATTGTAACACACCTCTGTTCATTTTAGCTCCACTCAAATGCCCAACGAATCAGGTATACTTGGAGAGTGGATCCCCCTGCTTTCCTACATGTTCCAACCTGCGCTCTACCTGTGATAATCACGGCACATATGGATGCTTCTGCCCAGAAGGTAAACTCACTTCCTCAAATGAGTTAGAAAATAGTGATAAAGGGGAATGGCTGCAAACTCTGGAAATCCAAAATGAAACAAAATTCTGGAATTGCACTGCGAATTCATCAGTGCCTGCAAAAGAAGGCAAAATTAACATTTGGGACTCTTGACTAAAACTTGTCTGAGTGTGATTTAGCCCTGAATAAACCTAAAGAATTTAACCTCTCCTCTCACACCCTACTGCATATCAAGAATTTACAGTTCCCTGGCTTCAACCGCCTCCTCTTCACCATGGATGTCCAATCCCTCTACACCTCCATCCCCCACCAGGATGGTCTGATGGTTCTCCGCTTCTTCCTTGAACAGAGGCCCGAGCAATCCCCATCTACCGCTACTCTCCTCCGTCTGGCTGAACAATTTCTCCTTAAACTCCTCTCACTTTCTCCAAATAAAAGGTGTGGCTATGGGTACCCACATGGGCCCCAGTTATGCCTGTCTCTTTATGGAGTATGTGGAACATTCCTTGGTCCAGTCCTACTCAGGCCCCCTCCCACAACTCTTTCTCCGGTACATCGATGATTACTTCGGTGCTGCTTCATGCTCTCGTCTGGATCTGGAAAAATGTATTAATTTTGCTTCCAATTTCCACCCCTTCATTATTTTCACATGGTCCATCATTGACACTTCCCTTCCCTTCCTTGACCTCTCACTCACAATTTCTGGTGATAGACTGTCCAATAATATTCATTACAAGCCTACCGACTCCCACAGCTACCTCGACTACAGCTCCTCACACCCCGCTTCCTGTAAGGACTCCATCCCATTCTCTCAGTTCCTTCGCCTCCGTCACATCTGTTCTGATGATGCTACCTTTCAAAACAGTTCCTCTGACATGTCTTCCTTCTTCCTTAACCAAGGTTTTCCACCCATCGTGATTGACAGGGCCCTCAACCGTGTCTGGCCCATTTCCCGCGCATCCACTCTCACACCTTCCTCTCCCTCCCAGAACCATGACGGGGTCCCCCTTGTCCTCAATTATCACCCCACCAGCCTCCGCATTCAAAGGATCATTCTCCGCCGTTTCTGCCAACTCCAGCATGATGCCACATCTTCCCTTCACCTCCCCCCCCCTACCCAGCAGCTTTCCACAGGGATTGTTCCCTCTGCGACACCCTGGTCCACTCCTCCATCACCCCCTATACCTCAAACCCCTCCCACGGCACTTTCCCATGCAACCGCAGAAGGTGCAACACCTGCCCCTTTACTTTCCATCTTCTCACCATCCAAGGGCCCAAACACTCCTTTCAAGTGAAGCAACATTTCACCTGCACTTCCCTCAATTTAGTCTACTGCATTCGCTGCTCCCAATGCAGTTTCCTCTACATTGGAGAGACCAAATGCAGACTGGGTGACCGCTTTGCAGAACACCTTCGGTCTGTCCGCAAGCATGACAGAAACTTCCCTGTCGCTTGCCAGTTCAACACACCACCCTGCTCTCATGCCCACATGTCCGTCTTTGGCCTGCTGCAATGTTCCAGTGAAGCTCAACGCAAACTGGAGAAACAACACCTCATCTTTCGACTAGGCACTTTACAGCCTTCCGGACTTAATAATGAGTTCAACAATTTCAGATCGTGAACTCTCTCCTCCATCCCCACCCCATTTCCGATCCCCCTTTTTCCAATAATTTATAATTTTTTACAACTATATTTTTTTCTTTTCCCTCCTATTTTTAAATTTATTTCAATCTAATGTTTCATCTTGACTTTTTAGCCCATTTTGATCCCTTCCCCTCACCCATTCCACACTAGGGCCATTTGCCACTAGCTTGTCCTGCTTGCCTCCCTTAATGTCCCCATTAGCACATCCTTTAGATAATATCATGACTGTCAACACTCCTTTGTCCTTTTGTCTATGACATCTTTGGCAGTCTCTTCTTGGCCTCCACCTGTCACTGGCCCCCTATCGAGCTCTCCTGTCTCACCCCCTTCTACCAGCTTATATTTCATCTCGTTTCTATATGCCTTAGTTCTGATGAAGGGTCATATGAACTCAAAACGTCAACAGTGTTTCTCTCCGCAGATGCTGTCAGACCTGCTGAGTTTTTCCAGGTATTTTTGTTTTTGTTCTAGATTTCCAGCATCTGCAGTATTTTATTTTTATCTAAAGATTTTAATGTCTTGGCTGTGAATTTCTGTAGAAGATCTCCTGCTCTCTCAGAAGCAGAGAAGAACCTCAATTTATGTGCATCAGGGGGGATTCCACACATTTCTAGTGAAGTTATGGCAGTGAACAGGAACGTTTTTGATGAAATCCCCATCCAGACAATATCCATCAACAATATTTACTTTCAGGTCATTATTGAACAGCATTAGGTGGTGAAGAGTAGAAAACTAGCAAAATTGCAAGTGAACATTTTCAATGCAAAATATGGTTTGAATGTTAATCAGCTAATATTGCAGATAATATTGCAGTATTATTGCTTCTATTAAAAAGCGTTCTTCACCTGTCACAAAGGGTTAGCAATAAAAATATTGAGAAAGCTCATTTATTTTCATTGCATGAGGTGCATTTTTAACTGAAGTTACAAAAATGACTGTACTAAATACTTTTTTGGTAATTACATTGGAATACATAGGATAATCAGCACAGAAAAAAGCCATTCAGCCCAACCAGTTCATGCCAGTGCATATACTCCACTTGAGCCTCCTTGCATCTTTTCTTCTCTAAAGTTCCATATTCTTATCACTCATTGGATGAAAAGGTTTCTTCTGAATGAGCTATTCATCATACGTACTGCTATTTATGTTGTAAAGGGGCCTGGGAGTTTTTTAAACATAACTTACCTATCTTATTGCAAGTATTAGGATAACCATCAGATTATAATCCTTCTACTCTGCAAAAGATGTCCCTCTCGGACCAGGAGAATAATGAGCTTAGAATGGAGATGTGTAGATATGAGAAATGACCTGCGGTTGAGTAATTCTTCCATCAGAGTATATACTTACTGCTATATTTTCCACAGGTACAGTTTTTGATGACATTACCAACAAAGGCATGTGCATACATCTAAATGAGTGTCCCTGCACTTGGAATGGGGCATTCTACAGTCCTGGAGATAAAATATCTGCACTCTGCAGAAACTGGTAAAATAAAATCCTACTACTATCATTTAGTACAAACCTTGGAGTAAATTTTCAATTTGATGATTAATCATGATGGAAATTGCAATATTTTCATTTCCATTGATTGTAATGATATGAAAATTATACTGTTTCTATAATGGGTAGCTGGTTCACAACACTTGCTTTACATCTAGGCGTTAAGTTAAAAATCTACCCTATTGGACTAGATTCTGTGGCTGTAATATGGCAAACCTGTCAGAGATCTCCATCACTACTCTACTTAACTGACAGCAACTTCTAGTGTCCACACATGTTCAGTTAAATGTGGAAATCCAAAAGTTTCTGTCACTGTTTCCCCACCCCTCCACAGGCTGCACTGCTGAAGTCCTCACGAGGGAAATCAATTAGAAATCACAAAATTGATGTTACCTTCCACTTGTTATGAAAACTATGGTACTAATTTTGCTGTAAAATTGTAAAAATTGGAGTCAATGGGAATCAGTGGGAAAACTCTCCGCTGGTTGGAATCATGGCTAACACAAAGGAAGATGGTTGTTGGAGGTCAGCCATCTCAGTTCCAGGACATCACTGCAGGAGGTCATCAGGGTTGTGTCCTAGGCCCAACCATCTTCAGCTGCTTCATCAATCACCTTCCTTCCATCATAAGGACAGAAGTGGGAATATTCGCTGATGATTGCACAATGTTTTGCACTATTGGCGACTCCTCAGATACTGAAACAGTCCATGTCGAAATGCAGCAAGAACTGGATAATATCCAGGCTAGGGCTGACAAGTGACAAGTAACATTCATGCCACACAAGTGCCAAGCACTGGTCATCTAACCATCACCTCTTGACAATCAATGTCATTACCATCGCTGAATCCCCCACTGTCAACATCCTGGAGGTTACCATTAACCAGGAACTGAACTGAACTAGCTATATAAATACTGTGATAAAAACAAAGGAAACTGCGGATGCTGGAAATCCAAAACAAAAACAGAATTACCTGGAAAAACTCAGCAGGTCTGGCAGCATCGGCGGAGAAGAAAAGAGTTGACGTTTCGAGTCTTCATGACCCTTCGACAGAACTTGATTTCGAGTCCAGGAAAGAGTTGAAATATAAGCTGGTTTAAGGTGTGTGGGGGGGGGAGGGGGCGGAGAGAGAGAGAGAGACAGAGGTGCTTGTGTAGTCAAACAAGCAGTGATAGAAGCAGATCATCAAAAGATGTCAGTGACAATGGGACAAAAGAACACATAGGTGTTAAAGTTAAAGTTGGTGATATTATCTAAACGAATGTGCTAATTAAGAATGGATGGTAGGGCACTCAAGGTACAGCTCTAGTGGGGGTGGGGGGAGCATAAAAGATTTTAAAATATTTAAAAATAATGGAAATAGGTGGGAAAAGAAAAATCTATAAAATTTATACGGAAAAAAAGGGGGAAACAGAAAGGGGGTGGGGATGGGGGAGGGAGCTCACGACCTAAAGTTATTGAATTCAATATTCAGACCGGAAGGCTGTAAGGTGCCTAGTCGGAAGATGAGGTGTTGTTCCTCCAGTTTGCGTTGGGCTTCACTGGAACAATGCAGTAAGCCAAGGACAGACATGTGGGCAAGAGAGCAGGGTGGAGTGTTAAAATGGCAAGCGACAGGGAGGTTTGGGTCATTCTTGCGGACAGACCGCAGGTGTTCTGCAAAGCGGTCGCCCAGTTTACGTTTGGTCTCTCCAATGTAGAGGAGACCACATTGGGAGCAACGAATGCAGTAGACTAAGTTGGGGGAAATGCAAGTGAAATGCTGCTTCACTTGAAAGGAGTGTTTGGGCCCTTGGACGGTGAGGAGAGAGGAAGTGAAGGGGCAGGTGTTACATCTTTTGCGTGGGCATGGGGTGGTGCCATAGGAGGGGGTTGAGGAGTAGGGGGTGATGGAGGAGTGGACCAGGGTGTCCCGGAGGGAGCGATCCCTACGGAATGCCGATAAGTGGGGTGAAGGGAAGATGTGTTTGGTGGTGGCATCATGCTGGAGTTGGCGGAAATGGCGGAGGATGATCCTTTGAATGCGGAGGCTGGTGGGGTGATAAGTGAGGACAAGGGGGACCCTATCATGTTTCTGGGAGGGAGGAGAAGGCGTGAGGGCGGATGCGCGGGAGATGGGCCGGACACGGTTGAGGGCCCTGTCAACGACCGTCGGTGGAAAACCTCGGTTAAGGAAGAAGGAGGACATGTCAGAGGAACCGTTTTTGAAGGTAGCATCATCGGAACAGATGCGACGAAGGCGAAGGAACTGGGAGAATGGGATGGAGTCCTTACAGGAAGCGGGGTGTGAGGAGCTGTAGTCGAGGTAGCTGTGGGAGTCGGTGGGTTTGTAATGGATATTAGTGGACAGTCTATCATCAGAGATTGAGACAGAGAGGTCAAGGAAGGGAAGGGAAGTGTCAGAGATGGACCACGTGAAAATGATAGAGGGGTGGAGATTGGAAGCAAAATTAATAAATTTTTCCAAGTCCCGACGAGAGCATGAAGCGGCACCGAAGTAATCATCGATGTACCGGAGAAAAAGTTGTGGAAGGGGGCCGGGGTAGGACTGCAACAAGGAATGTTCCACATATCCCATAAAGAGACAGGCATAGCTGGGGCCCATGCGGGTACCCATAGCCACACCTTTTATTTGGAGAAAGTGAGAGGAGTTGAAGGAGAAATTGTTCAACGTGAGAACAAGTTCAGCCAGACGGAGGAGAGTAGTGGTGGATGGGGATTCTTCGGGCCTCTGTTCGAGGAAGAAGCTGAGGGCCCTCAGACCATCCTGGTGGGGGATGGAGGTGTAGAGGGATTGGACGTCCATGGTGAAGAGGAAGCGGTTGGAGCCAGGGAACTGGAAATTGTTGATGTGACGTAAGGCGTCAGAGGAATCACGGATGTAGGTGGGAAGGGACTGGACAAGGGGAGAGAGAAGGGAGTCAAGATAACGAGAAATGAGTTCTGTGGGGCAGGAGCAAGCTGAGACGATCGGTCTACCGGGGCAGTTCTGTTTGTGGATTTTAGGTAGGAGATAGAAGCGGGCCGTCCGAGGTTGGGCGACTATCAGGTTGGAAGCTGTGGGAGGGAGATCCCCAGAGGAGATGAGGTCAGTGACAGTCCTGGAAACAATGGCTTGATGTTCAGTGGTGGGGTCATGGTCCAGGGAGAGGTAGGAGGAAGTGTCTGCGAGTTGACTCGCAGACACTTCCTCCTACCTCTCCCTGGACCATGACCCCACCACTGAACATCAAGCCATTGTTTCCAGGACTGTCACTGACCTCATCTCCTCTGGGGATCTCCCTCCCACAGCTTCCAACCTGATAGTCGCCCAACCTCGGACGGCCCGCTTCTATCTCCTACCTAAAATCCACAAACAGAACTGCCCCGGTAGACCGATCGTCTCAGCTTGCTCCTGCCCCACAGAACTCATTTCTCGTTATCTTGACTCCCTTCTCTCTCCCCTTGTCCAGTCCCTTCCCACCTACATCCGTGATTCCTCTGACACCTTACGTCACATCAACAATTTCCAGTTCCCTGGCTCCAACCGCTTCCTCTTCACCATGGACGTCCAATCCCTCTACACCTCCATCCCCCACCAGGATGGTCTGAGGGCCCTCAGCTTCTTCCTCGAACAAAGGCCCGAACAATCCCCATCCACCACTACTCTCCTCCGTCTGGCTGAACTTGTTCTCACGTTGAACAATTTCTCCTTCAACTCCTCTCACTTTCTCCAAATAAAAGGTGTGGCTATGGGTACCCGCATGGGCCCCAGCTATGCCTGTCTCTTTATGGGATATGTGGAACATTCCTTGTTGCAGTCCTACCCCGGCCCCCTTCCACAACTTTTTCTCCGGTACATCGATGATTACTTCGGTGCCGCTTCATGCTCTCGTCGGGACTTGGAAAAATTTATTAATTTTGCTTCCAATCTCCACCCCTCCATCATTTTCACGTGGTCCATCTCTGACACTTCCCTTCCCTTCCTTGACCTCTCTGTCTCAATCTCTGGTGATAGACTGTCCACTAATATCCATTACAAACCCACCGACTCCCACAGCTACCTCGACTACAGCTCCTCACACCCCGCTTCCTGTAAGGACTCCATCCCATTCTCCCAGTTCCTTCGCCTTCGTCGCATCTGTTCCGATGATGCTACCTTCAAAAATGGTTCCTCTGACATGTCCTCCTTCTTCCTTAACCGAGGTTTTCCACCGACGGTCGTTGACAGGGCCCTCAACCGTGTCCGGCCCATCTCCCGTGCATCCGCCCTCACGCCTTCTCCTCCCTCCCAGAAACATGATAGGGTCCCCCTTGTCCTCACTTATCACCCCACCAGCCTCCGCATTCAAAGGATCATCCTCCGCCATTTCCGCCAACTCCAGCATGATGCCACCACCAAACACATCTTCCCTTCACCCCCCTTATCGGCATTCCGTAGGGATCGCTCCCTCCGGGACACCCTGGTCCACTCCTCCATCACCCCGTACTCCTCAACCCCCTCCTATGGCACCACCCCATGCCCACGCAAAAGATGTAACACCTGCCCCTTCACTTCCTCTCTCCTCACCGTCCAAGGGCCCAAACACTCCTTTCAAGTGAAGCAGCATTTCACTTGCATTTCCCCCAACTTAGTCTACTGCATTCGTTGCTCCCAATGTGGTCTCCTCTACATTGGAGAGACCAAACGTAAACTGGGCGACCGCTTTGCAGAACACCTGCGGTCTGTCCGCAAGAATGACCCAAACCTCCCTGTCGCTTGCCATTTTAACACTCCACCCTGCTCTCTTGCCCACATGTCTGTCCTTGGCTTACTGCATTGTTCCAGTGAAGCCCAACGCAAACTGGAGGAACAACACCTCATCTTCTGACTAGGCACCTTACAGCCTTCCGGTCTGAATATTGAATTCAATAACTTTAGGTCGTGAGCTCCCTCCCCCATCCCCACCCCCTTTCTGTTTCCCCCTTTTTTCCCTATAAATTTTATAGATTTTTCTTTTCCCACCTATTTCCATTATTTTTAAATATTTTAAAATCTTTTATGCTCCCCCCACCCCCACTAGAGCTGTACCTTGAGTGCCCTACCATCCATTCTTAATTAGCACATTCGTTTAGATATCACCAACTTTAACTTTAACACCTATGTGTTCTTTTGTCCCATTGTCACTGACATCTTTTGATGATCTGCTTCTATCACTGCTTGTTTGTCTACACAAGCACCTCTGTCTCTCTCTCTCTCTCCGCCGCCCCCCCCCCCCCCCCCCCCCCCCACACACACCTTAAACCAGCTTATATTTCAACTCTTTCCTGGACTCGAAATCAAGTTCTGTCGAAGGGTCATGAAGACTCGAAACGTCAACTCTTTTTTTCTCCGCCGATGCTGCCAGACCTGCTGAGTTTTTCCAGGTAATTCTGTTTTTGTTTTATATAAATACTGTGGCTACAAGAGCAGGTCAGAGGCTAGGAATCCTGTGGCAAGTAACTCAGCTCCTGACTCTCCAAAGCCTGTCCACCATCTACAATGCACATCAGGAGTGTGATGGAATGCTCTCCACTTGCCTGATGCGTGCAGCTCCAACAAGACTCAGGAAGTTTGACACCATCCAGGACAAAGCAGCCCACTCAATTGGCACCCCATCCACAAACATCCACTCCCTCCACCACTGACAAGTAGTGGAAACAGTGTGTACCATCTACAAGATGCACTGCAGAAACTCACCAAAGCTCCTTAGACAGCACCTTTCAAACCCACAACCACTACCATCTAGGATAAGAGCAGCAGACACATGGGAACACCACCACCTCAAAGTTCCTCTCCAAGCCACTCACCATCCTGACTTGGAAATATATTGCCATTCCTTCATTACCTCTGGGTCAAAATCCTGGAACCCCCTCCCTAACAGTACTGTGGGTGTACCCACACCACATGGACTGCAGCAGTTCAAGAAGGCAGCTCACCACCACCTTCTCAAGGGCAATTAGGGAGTGAATGATAAAATCCACTTGTTACTTCCTAATTTGCTGTTTGTGAAAATGTTTCAATGTAATTTGCTGCTTAGCCTGCTTGTTGGAATCCCCATTGGTGGACACCATAGATTCCTAAAGCTGATGCCAGAATGAAATAATATCAGGAAAGGTGAAAGCAATGCAACAAGGCTTGCAAGACCTTTGTGGGCAGCTTCCTTCAAGGTCAGCATCAAGCATCATCACTTTGCTGCTGTGCTCAAAATCTGGACTGGTGTTTTGGAGACCGCTATTCCCAGCTTCAATAACTTACACAGGAATAAATAGGGGTAAAATTTAAGGCAGAAAATGCAAACTTATTTGTCCATTTCAGGGATGTTGTGGGGAAAACCTGCACCTCCAGAAATGAGGTCAAAAATGGGTAGATGTATGTCTGTTAAGGTATTGTTAATGTCTGTAACAAAGCACTCAATTTATAATTTATTATTCAACTGTCAGCTGCATTTCAAAGCTATGCAGGTGAATTAAAATTATTTTACTCTTGGTCAGTCTGAATTTAAAGAACAGGAAGATTTCATAGTATCACCACAGAGGAGCCTATACATTGTGAAAGGAGGGAGGACATCCAAATGTAGCAAGGCAAGGGGGAAACCAGCTGGAGGGGAAAAAGGAATGAGGCTGTACGACTTTTATTTCCATTTTTACTGCAGGGCAACTGCAGTATGTTATGACCAGTTTTTTTCTGTCTCAGTTCAAATTGCAAAATTTCTACTCAGTTGAAAGTTGCAAAATTATATTTTCTAAAATAAAGGGGCATTGCCTCATGACAAGTATTAGTTTTGTGTACATGCACAGGATAATTCCAGTGAGGCAGTAAAATTGTTTGAAAGGAGTCACTTGGGCTCATTCATGGCTATGCGAATGTTTCATGTACAGTATAGAATTATACAGCACAGAAAGGCTTTTTGGCCCATTGTACCTCTGCCATTATTTTTTGTAGGACTATCCAATTAATCCTACTTCTGAGCTTTTCCCCCATTGCCCTGTAATTTTTTCCCTTACATTTCACTTTTGATTGTTAACATTGAGAATTTCTTGTCATCTGCAAACTTTGAAATTGTACCTGTTATCCTAGTCAGTAATACATATCAAAATAGAACATATTGGAAAGGCTTTAGTTGATCATCTGTGAAAGTTAAGATGGCAAAGTTGAGAGAAGCTCCAAGAAAATCCAGACCTAAGGTTTTTTCCATATAAATGTAATCTTTGGTCATGATCAGCTGCAGTAGCTTCAACATAATATTGGCAAAAACCTGGATTGACCCCGCAGTTGGATTTCCACAAAAGCTATGAAAGCTTCCAGGAGAACACCAGAGGAAAATGTCTCAGAATGAGACATTTTTAACAATTGCTACAAAGTTAGCCAGGTGTAGAATTATTCCTGAAGGAAGAATATGTTGACAATATGTATTATTGTCTTATGTGTGAATTATTTACATTCAATATGTTTACTGTTTGTACAGCGTGTGTTTGATGGGGCAGTGGAAATGCATTAACCTCCCGTGTCCAGGCCGATGTTCCATTGAAGGCAGTTCATTTGTTACGACATTTGATTCAAGACAGTATCGATTCCACTCAGTCTGCATCTTTGTGCTGGTCAAAGTAAGATTTTGAGCCAGTTTATTCACACTTTTATGAAGTTAAATGACAGAGCGAAGTTAGTCTTCAATGTCCCTGAGAGTTACATACTGTCAGCATATGATTGGGTTGTTTTAAATACTATCATGCTATGCTGGTGAGCTTTTAATGCTTGGAAATGATGGCAAACACCATTTAAAAATGAGATTAGTCAAGCAATGAAAGAAAGGCCCTGATGGTCTGATACACAATGGGACCTGATGGCAAACTTCTGCTTCTCCCGTGGTTCTGAGGACAAGATCTTGAGGGTGAGGCCCTCAAAGACAGAAAAGTCTTGAGGGTGAAGTATGGCTTATAGAAGGGATCCTGAGGGCAGGTACTGCCTATGGGTAGGATCCTGAGGATGAGTTATTGCCTATAGAAGGGATCCTGAGGGTGAGATACTGCCTATAGAAGGAGCCCCAACAGTGAGGTACACCCTGTAGAAAGAGTCCTAGGGACGAGATCCTGAGGACAAGGTTTTGTCTATAAAAGGGGCACTGAAGCAAGGCCCTGTTTATAGAAAGGGTTCTAAGTATTAGGCCTCCTATAGAAGGGACCAGGTGCTGAGCTCCTTCGTAACCTGAGGCACCAAGAGATCCTTCATTAAACACATGTTTGTGGCAATAATGTTATTTTAACAGTTAACAGCAGATCTCTCCGTCTCCTCATTGCCTACTTTCCTGAATAGCAAGCAGATTTGTCTGTTGGGAATGCCACTATCTATGTGACTGGGAAGAACGTGACACTGAGTACCTTTTTGTGTCACTTTGGAAAGGTGAAATTTTAAAGGGAGGTAGCGCTGAAAGCTTCATTCTAGTTACCAGCAAGTACAAACATGGCATTGGATCTTTGCTGCTTAATTTGGATTACTAATAGTGAAGCTCGTCCATTGATTATTAATATGTGATGATCTCTAATGAACACACAAATATAGTAAATGCCTAATAGGTTATTTAAAAATGTTTTTTCAAAGATAATTCATGGAAGGATGAATAGCAACTGATTTGGTGGATGTAGAAGCAGTCTACACTGAATGTAGTAAATAATGTTTCTCTGTAATTCTCTCATTAACAAGCGATTTGCATTTTATCCCTGCAGAGTCCAATGATACCTGGCAATGGACACATAGAGGCACAATTTGAGAAATCTGGTGTGAAGTCCACAGAAACCTCTTTAAGTGCCATAATTTACACCAGTGATAAGGTGACTATTTTAGTGTGGCATAACAGATAAAAATAAGAGTTTGAAACAAGGAGAAGCCGTATTGGATGATTAAAGTTCATAAATCGGCAGAAAGCCTTCAGGCCTTTCACATTTGTGCCAGCTCTCTTAAAGAGGCCTATACTTAGTTCCATTCCTCTGTTTATCCACTTCCCTTTCACAAGAGTTCTTTTCCAGTCCAGTTTTTGGTGGACTGTTCTATATACTAATAAAATTCGTGTAAAAATAACTCTCAGAGGGATAAATTCAGAAGTGCCCATTTTTAGGCAGCTCAGATGGACAGGGTTAATAGCCATAAAAACAAAAGACTGCGGATGCTGGAAATCCAAAACAAAAACAGAATTACCTGGAAAAACTCAGCAGGTCTGGCAGCATCAGCGGAGAAGAAAAGAGTTGACGTTTGGAGACCTCATGACCCTTCCACAGAGCTGAGCAAATATAAGGAGAGGGGTGAAATAAAGCTGGTTTAAGGTGCGGGGTTGGGGGTGGGGGGGGGGGGGGGGGTGGTGGGGGGGTTGGGGGTGGGGAGGGAAGAGAAGTGGAAGGGGGTGGTGTGGTTGTAGGGACAAGCAAGCAGTGATAGTAGCAGATAATCAAATGATGTCACAGACAAAAGAACAAAAGAACACATAGGTGTTAAAGTTAAAGTTGGTGATATTATCTAAACGAATGTGCTAATTAAGAATGGATGGTAGGGCACTAAAAGTACAGCTCTAATGGGGGTGGGGTGGAAAGACTAGCGGGGCATAAAAGATTTAAAAATAATGGAAATAGGTGGGAAGAGAGAAATCTATATAAATTATTGGAAAAAAACAAAAGAAAGGGGAAAGAACCGGAAAGGGAGTGAGGTTGGAGGAGGGAGTTCAAGAGTTCAAGATCTAAAGTTGTTGAATTCAATATTCAGTCCGGAAGGCTGTAAGGTGCCTAGTCGGAAGATGAGGTGCTGTTCCTCCAGTTTGCGTTGGGCTTCACTGGAACAGTGCAGCAAGCCAAGGACAGACATGTGGGCAAGAGAGCAGGGTGAAGTGTTAAAATGGCAAGCGACAGGGAGGTTTGGGTCATTCTTGCGGACAGACCGCAGGTGTTCTGCAAAGCGGTCACCCCATTTACATTTGGTCTCTCCAATGTAGAGGAGACCACATTGGGAACAACGAATACAGTGGATAAGTTGGGGGAAATGCAAGTGAAATGCTGCTTCACTTGAAAGGAGTGTTTGAGCCCTTGGACGGTGAGGAGAGAGGAAGTGAAGGGGCAGGTGTTGCATCTTTTGCGTGGGCATGGGAAGGTGCCATAGGTGGGGGTTGAGGAGTAGGGGGTGATGGAGGAGTGGAGCAGGGTGTCCCGGAGGGAATGATCCCTACGGAATGCCGCCAGGCGGGGTGAAGGGAAGATGTGTTTGGTGGTGGCATCATGCTGGAGTTGGCGGAAATTGCGGAGGATGATCCTTTGAATGCGGAGGCTGGTTGGGTGACAAGTGAGGACAAGGGGGACCATTTCATGTTCTATCTCCCCTTGTCCAGTCCCTTCCCACCTACATCCATGATTCCTCTGACACCTTACATCACATCAACAATTTCCAGTTCCCTGGCCCCAACCGCTTCCTCTTCACCATGGACGTCCAATCCCTCTATACTTCCATCTCCCACCAGGATGGTCTGAGGGCCCTTAGCTTCTTCCTCGAACAGAGGCCCGAACAATCCCCATCCACCACTACTCTCCTCCGTCTGGCTGAACTTGTGCTCACACTGAACAATTTCTCCTTTAACTCCTTTCACTTCCTCCAAATAAAAGGTGTGGCTATGGGTACCCGCATGGGCCCCAGCTATGCCTGTCTCTTTAGGGATATGTGGAACATTCCTTGTTCCAGTCCTACTCCGGCCCCCTTCCACAACTCTTTCTCCGGTACATTGATGATTACTTCGGTGCTGCTTCATGCTCTCATCGGGACTTGGAAAAATTTATTAATTTTGCTTCCAATCTCCACCCCTTCATCATTTTCACATGGTCCATCTCTGACACTTCCCTTCTCTTCCTTGACCTCTCTGTCTCAATCACTGGTGATAGACTGTCCACCAATATCCATTACAAGCCTACTGACTCCCACAGCTACCTCGACTACAGCTCCTCACACCCCGCTTCCTGTAAGGACTCCATCCCATTCTCTCAGTTCCTTTGCCTCTGTCACATCTGTTCTGATGATGCTACCTTCAAAAACAGTTCCTCTGACATGTCCTCCTTCTTCCTTAACTGAGGTTTTCCACCCACGGTCATTGACAGGGCCCTCATCTGTGTCCGGCCCATCTCCCGTGCATCCGCCCTCACGCCTTCTCCTCCCTCCCAGAAACATGATAGGGTCCCCCTTGTCCTCACTTATCACCCCACCAGCCTCCGCATTCAAAGGATCATTCTCCACAATTTCCGCCAACTCCAGCATGATTCCACCACCAAACACATCTTCCCTTCACCCTCACCCCCACTGCGGCATTCCATAGGGATCGTTCCCTCCGGGACACCCTGGTTCACTCCTCCATCACCCCCTACTCCTCAACCCCCTCCTATGGCACCTCCCCATGCCCACGCAAAAGATGTAACACCTGCCCCTTCACTTCCTCTCTCCTCACCGTCCAAGGGCCGAAACATTCCTTTCAAGTGAAGCAGCATTTCCCCCAACTTAGTCTACTGCAATGCGGTCTCCTCTACATTGGAGAGACCAAACGTAAACTGGGCGACCGCTTTGCAGAACACCTGCGGTCTGTCCGCAAGAATGACCCAAACCTCCCTGTCGCTTGCCATTTTAACACTCCACCCTGCTCTCTTGCCCACATGTCTGTCCTTGGCTTGCTGCATTGTTCCAGTGAAGCCCAACGCAAACTGGAGGAACAGCACCTCATCTTCCGACTAGGCACTTTACAGCCTTCCAGATTGAATATTGAATTCGACAACTTTAGATCTTGAACTCCCTCCTCCATCCCCACCCCCTTTCTGTTTCTTCCCCCTTCCTTTTGTTTTTTCCAATAACTTATATAGATTTTTCTTTTCCCACCTATTTCCATTATTGTTAAATCTTTTATGCCCCACTAGTCTTTCCACCCTTCCCCCACTAGAGCTGTACCATTAGTGCCCTGCCATCCATTCTTAATTAGCACATTCGTTTAGATAATATCACTACCTTCAACACCTTTGTGTTCTTTTGTTCTTTTGTCTGTGACATCTTTTGATTATCTGCTCCTATCACTGCTTGCTTGTCCCTGCAACCACACCACCCACCAACTTCTCTCCCCCCACTCCATCTTAAACCAGCTTATATTTCACCCCTCTCCTTATATTTGCTCAGTTCTGTCGAAGGGTCATGAGGACTCGAAACATCAACTCTTTTCTTCTCTGCCGATGCTGCGGGACCTGCTGAGTTTTTCCAGGTTATTCTGTTTTGTTTTGGGTTAATAGCCTCCTCCTCAAATGAGGAGGTCCTGGGAACCCAGGATTGTGGGCCTCAGATCCCATTGTAATATAGATGATTCTGTGAATTTAGCCCATACAGGTTAGTGCTCCAGTTTCCAGCTAAGTGACCAAGTTTGATCATGGGGTTGTGGAGTAGTAATGATGGACCTTGGAGTCCGTGATCAGGGTTCCATGTTGAGGGGATGGGTTGGGGGGCATTGTAGGTAGGAAGATTGCAGGCCTCAAAAGTACTTTGGTAGGTCAGGAATGCTATTGGGTGGTCTAGGAATCTGTGCAGAACCAGGGTGAGGGTCGGCCAAGTTGGCAATTTTTTGGTTTTGGGGTCAACCTGGGTATGCAGGTTGTTACTGCAGGTGTGGATCAGAAAGAATGTTGGAGATTTCAGAACTGGCAGTGCTGATGAATATGTAAAATATGTGCGGTTTACGTATATGGTGTATGGAGTTGGATTTCTCAGAAGCATCCAACACTGGTACCATCTGCCTCTGGACATATCAAAGTTTCAATAGAGACCAGAGGCAGGTGTAAGTCTCTTGCTCGAATATGCAAATAAACTAATGCCTGCTTCAGATGCGAGTAAAGGATGCAGCTCATTAGTTCTTCACCAAGATGGCACCCTGCTCACTTCCCTTCAGATGTATGCATGGGTTTACTTTTTAATCCTTATGTAACTGCATGGCAGCTAAAAAAAAGTGTGTTAAATATCTTAATTTCATCCCTTTATCTTCTCCCTTTGTCATTTTGGTGAAAGACGAGGCTGAAGCATTTGCAACCATCTTCAGTCAGAAGTGCCGAGTGGATGATCCATTTTAACCTCCTCCTGAGGTCCCTACATCATAGATACTAGTCTTCAGCCAATTCAGATCACTCCACATAATATCAAGAAATGGCTGATGGCACTGGATACAACAAAGGACATGGCCCATGACAACATCCTGGCAGTTGTACTGAAGACTTGTGCTTCATCCCTAGCCAAGCTGTGCCAGTATAGCTACAACATTGGTTCCCACTAAACAATGTGGAAAATTGCCCAGGTTTGTCCTATCCACAAAAAGCAGGACAAATCCAACCCAGCCAAGTACCTAACAAAATTGAAGTCAAAGGGAACTGGGGGATAACTCTCCACTGGTTGTGTCATACCCAGCACAAAGGAAGATGATTGTGGTCATTGGAAGTCAATCATCTCAGGTCTAGGACATCACTGTAGAGGTTCCTCAGGATACTGTCCTAGCTCAACCATCTTCAGCTGCTTCCTCAATGATCTTCCTTCCATCATAAGGTCAGAAGTGAGATTACCATGTTCAGTGTCATCAGGCACTGAGGCAACCCATGTCCACATACAGAAAAACCTGGGCAACATTTTGGCTTGTGTTAATAGATGGTAGGTAACATTCACAGCACATAAGTGCAAGGGAATGACCATCATCACAAGAAAGAATCTAACCATGTCCCCCTGAAATTCAATGGCATTACCATCACTGAATCCCCCTCCATCAACCTCCTGGGTGTTATTGTTGACCAGAAACTTAACTGGACCAGCTTAATAAATGCTTTGGCTGCAAGAGCAGGTCAGAGGCTGGAAATTCTGTGGTGTTTAACTCTCAACTCCTGATTCCCAAAAGCCTGTCCGCCATCTACAAGACACAAGTCAAGAATGGGTTGGAATACTTTCCACTTGCCTGGATGAGTGCAGCTCCAACAACATTCAAGAGGCTTGAGACCATCCAGGACAAAGCAGCCCGCTTGATTGGCACCCACTCACCCACACCCCTACCCCCGACTTCATCCTCCACCTTAAACATTCACTCCCTCTACCACCGACGCACAGTAGCAGCAGCATGTACCAGGTACAAGACGCACTGCAGTGACTTACCAAGACTCCTTCAACAGCACCTTTCAAACTGACAACTTCTTCTACCTAGAAGGACAAGGGCAGCAGACACATGGGAACAACCCACCTGCAAGCTCCCCTCCAAGTGATGCATATGGAACCATATCACCATTGGGTCAAAATCCTGGCTCTCACTTCTCAAAAGAACTGTTGGTGTACCTAAACCACCAGCAGTTCAAGAAGATGGCTCACCAACACGTTCTCAAGGGCAATCAGAGATGTGCAAAAAATACTGGCCTTGCCAGTGTTGCTAAAATCCCATACTGTTATGCTGTCTGGTTACTTACTCACTGACCACTGAAAATATTTATTTCCTGATTTAGCCCATCAAAAGCTGTCAGAATGGAGAGAACCTCCATCAGATCTTCTCTTCCCATTCTCTAGACTGATAAAAAATGTCCATGCCAAAGCTTCAGGTGCCCTCTCAGTGGAACTCTCTGCATCCTTCCAATGACTTTGAAATCCTTTCTAAAGTAAGGCACCCAAAACTGAATACAGTATTAGAATTGTAGCTAAACCATTGATTGTATATATAGAGGGATTCTGAGGGTAAGAACAGGAATGTAGAGAAGGAATGAGGCTTTGTCAAGAGGAGTCCTATGGGTGATATTTCTTTTATAAAGGGGGTCTTGAGCCTGCTTAAAGTCTCCATGTGGGAGATGTCTTTGTTCAACAGTGGTATTGTTTTACAGATAAAAATTACCTTCCTGAAACTGGGCATGGTATACGTGAATTATCAGATCCAGAGTTTACCCTTCCTGAAAGGTAAATACATACTGATTTAGTTTTGTTAACCTGGCAAATCTTCCTTAAACATCTTCACAAGTGATCAAGTACTGACCTGGAGTCGGGGGAAGGTAAAGGGGGCTGACTAAGTGCAATGTCAGAGAGTTTTTGAACAGGCTTTTGAAGGGTGGGGAGAGATATTCCAAGAACACCTGCCTTAAATAGGCAGCTTGAGAGCCAAATTTCTTCAAGGAAATGGGCATCAGGAGTTGGAAATTTTCCCCACTTGAAGGAGCCCACCCAGCCTGTCCTTGTGTTGGGAAGGCAGGCATTGGCTGGAAATGGGCCTGCTACCTCCCGAGGCAGCAATGGAGACAGGTGGATGTCAAGGCTGGCAGGTTAAAGGCCTGCCTCTGTTCACTGGGTCATCAGCCCCGATGTAATTGTGGTTGTTTGTCCCTCTAACCCTCACCCCCACAACACCTCTATGCCCCCTTATATCTCTTATGGCCCATCGTGAGCTCATGCCCCCATTTCACTCCATGCCCATTGAACCAGTATGCACTAGGAATGCAATCAATGTCACATAAAAACACTGCAAGGTGTTTGAAATGTTGATGAGAAAAATAGCCATTCAAAAGTCCCTTTCAAATGTTTTGCCCCTCTTAACTTCAGAAAAAGCTGTCAACCAAGCATAGGTATCGAAAGTCCCATTGAGCAAATCTTTAGTCAACTTCACACCTCTTAATCTTGTTCATTTGAACACAAAGACATTGAAAAAAATGCTTCAAAGAAAGATCAGGTAAGAAGGATAATACAACTGTCAATCAAACAAAGACAACTCTACCCTTTACAGCTGAATAAGATACCTTTGTTGGGCTGTGTCCATTAGTTATTCTTGGAGTTCAGCCAAGCATTCATAATGAGACTATTTGGGGTGGGGGGGGGGGGGAACAGATGCCTGGCCATCTGCTCAACCCACTTCTTTTGATACAGTTGCCAGAAGGCCTTATTATCAATGCTTGGCTGTGCTCCAAGAATGGATAATAATTTCAGCCCAAAAGGGATCTGTTTACTTTAGCTTTGCTTGATTGGCATTTTTATTACCTTGTAATAAACTGAGCTTTCATTGATGTTGTTTTTCAATGCCTGTGTGTTTATTGTAAAAGATGAAGAGGTATGGAGTAGATTAAAGATTTCTTGAATGGGACTTTCAATGCTCATATTTAATTGACAGCTTTATGACAAGGTAAGAGGGCATTGTTCTTCACAGTGAATGTTGAATGCCTGCTTGTTTTATTGGTTCCCGACTCCAGACTAGGCTTTTCCCATGGCTCACAACTCCCCTGAGGAGCTATGAACCATGTTTCCTGCAAAAGCTAGCACAACTCCATGAAAATGATGGTGGGGGGTGGGGGGGGGTGGGGGGGGGGTGTTCTGAAAAGCCCAACCCACAGATGGAATTGAGCCCTGTCCACCATTTTTAAAACTGTTTTGCCTCCATTCTGACACAGATAGAGACATGAAAATCAGGGCCATGATGGCTGAAGTTGATGGGGGAGAGGAGGGTGAGAATGATGTGCATTAGGGCAAACAGGGTTAATATAAAGTTCAAGGTGAACTGTAGGACTCGAGCATGTTGTGGGTGGAGCAAGGCAATGGAGCGATTTTATAGGTAAAAGTGATATTGAAGCCATTAAGCTAGGAAAGTGCAGGTTAAGATGCAGGTGGTAGAATTTTGGACGAGTTGACGTTATTAAAGTGTTGTGGTGAACGCAAATTAAGGGTAATGGCAGATGACAATGGGAGTATGCGATGTTGATGATACACAGATGTGAGATTTCAAGCTCAGCTCATGATTAAACAGGGCACGAAGGTTGGTGATCCACAGGCCCAGTTTAATTGAGCAGTTATGGGAGAGGACGGAGTCAGGAGTTATGCTGTGAAGTTTCTGATAGGGAGTGAAAAGTATTGCTGCTCTTGCTGATATTCCAGTGGAGAAAGTTCCAGGTCATGAGAGGTGGACAATTTAATAAAAGTCAAGAAGTTGTGTTTACTGAAACTGCAGTAGGAAATGATGAAGGTAAAGTCCTCATTAAGTATGTTTAAATAGCTAGTTATGGTAGCCAGGCATGAGTTGTTAGGTCAGCCCAAAGGTAGGGCGCTTTTCAGAAAGTATTTATATTATTCTGAATTTTATGATGTGCATATTATTAATTCCAGAGTACTATTTATAATATTATTTGCTTAAGTGGATAATTTTATAGTAATTTTGTGTCTGTTATAAGTAGCGCTGGTATTTTTTTAAACCTTTTCTCTTTATTCACCCAACAAAATATCCCACTAACTCAGATCACCTTGAAGCATGCCACCACGTTGACATTGAGGAAGCATGGACTGAAGAACAGTAGAGGAAACCTGGACAGGATAGCTTAGTTTTAACTTGATTTACCAGTTGCTGAAGACATGATAATAACCGCTGTGGGTACAATGAAGGCAGTCAGCAGAATAGAAATCATGATTAGCACTGTTATTACCATGTTTGGACAACATTGCTATTTGTGTAATTCTATCGTGGTTTAATGCCTTCTTTAAACTAACACTTGGATGGTTGGGTGTGCGGGTGCTATGTGTCTGGGTGGAAGTGGTGAATTTCAATGTAGGAGAATGTAAGGTCATCCATTTTGGATCTAAGGAAGATGATGAGGGGATTTTCTAACTGGTGAGAAGCTAGAAACTGCATGAGCAGAGCGATTTAGGGGTCCAAAGCCAGAAATCACCAAAAGCTTGTGGACAGATATAAAAATAATTTAAAAAGCTATTAGACTGTTGGGCATCAGCTCAAGAGAGCTGGAATATAAAGGGGTGCAAGTTTTTTATAATTGTACAGAAGTCTGGCTGAACTCCACCTGGAGCATTGCATATGGTTCTGGCACCACACCTTAGGGAGGTTATATTGGCCTTAGAGGTGGTGCAACACAGATTCAGCAGAATAATATTGGGGCAAAAAGAAGAGGGGGGCATAACCATAAAATCAGAGCTAGACCATTCATGGGTGATGTTAGACTGCACTTCTTCACACAAAATTTGTGAGGGAAATCTGAGACTGTCTTCATTTCAAAACTGAGATTGGTAGATTTTTATTAGGCAACGGCATTAAGGGTTATGGAACCAAGGTGACTGGATGGGCTGGGGTACAGATTAGCCATAATCACACTAAATGGTGGAACAGACTCAATGGACTGAATAGCCTCCTCCTATTTTTATGTTCTGCAATGATTCTCCCACCCGTCTATTGTAACGTTGGGGTTTCCATATCACTTCTGTTAGAGGAATGGTGTGAATCCTGGTGATGCTGTTTTCTGGGGCTTGTGAAGCTCCTCTGCTATATTTACAAGGAATGACCTGAAGAAACCCACATCCTCGCCCTCCTCTCCTAATGCCACTCCCTCCCACATTGAAAGATGAAAGAACTTAGACTTTTTGCAAAATTGGTACTTTCTACTTTTGTTTCAGAAAACGGAGGAGGTAATTGGTTAGAGAAAGATTGATTGACAGATATATGAGGGTAGAATAATTTGTGGTACTTTTAAACTGGCAGTTGCCTTCAAACAACCATGTGTCTTCCAGTCTTCAACATTCCTATATACTTATCATATTCCGCTGTCTTCCTTTCACCGTAACTAAGGTAGCATGCCTATAAGACTTGAGCAATCCTTGGTCAGCAATACATCCCTTCAGCTGCAGGAAGACAACAAATTATATTTTACAATACATAAATCTATGATAATCTGCAAAATATATCCCAATATCACTGCTTGTCAAACTACACAATATCATATCAATCAAGAGAACCAGCTGCACAATCGCTAAAAATCAATAAAAATGAAATATAGAAAGATACCAGGCTGGGTGTTCAGATTAAATGTTGCGGCAAATGTTGAAATGTTTGCTGCTGTTGATTTTTGGGACCCAGGAGAAATCCCAAGGTATGAATATGCGCAGAACTTGTTATGGACAAGTTTGAATTTCCAATAGATACGCTGCGGGGTCTCCTCCATGGATGCCTATGATACTGAACCTGCCATCGGAGATTAAAGAACATAAGCAATAAGAGCAGGAATGGACCATTTGCTGTGCCCTTTAATATGATCATGGCTGATCTTCAGCTTCCACTCCACTTTCCTGCCTGCTTCCCAAGTCCCTTGATTCCCTGAGAGACTAAAAATCTACCTGTCTCAGCCTTAAATATATTCAATAATGATTATCCACAACCCTCTGTGGTAGAGAATTCCAAAGATTCACTACCCTTTGAATGAAGAAATTTCTCATCTCAATCTTAAATGATCGCCCCCGTGTTCTAGATTCCCTAGCCAGGGGAAACAACGTCATGATGTTTATCCTGTCAATCCCTTTCAGAATATTACACGTTTCAGTGCAGGGTTAAAGTACGCCAGGGCAGCGGGTGAATTCACCTTTGAAAGCCCCCAAAAAGGCCAGGGAAATTCAGTCATGGGGGCAATCAATGGGAGAAAAGTATGTCGCCTCCCCCCATGCCCCCATATGCAGAAGTGACAAAATCTGAGGAGCTGCTCCTCCAATCACAGACTGTTTCTCTCCCTCACTTGCAGCTGATAGGCTCACTAGTGAGATGCATTTGAGCCTATCAGCAGCAAATACAGGAATAAAACAGTCTGTGTTTGGAGGAGCAGTGAATGGCAACACATAATGCAGACAGTCTGAAAAACACCTCAGATCCTGACCACCACCAACCTGCCCAGGGAGGTAGTAACTGGGACCACAGCCACCCTCACCCTAGGGACACCCACACACAATCCAGGCCACTGCTACCAGACTGGCCGAGGGAGTGAGCAGCAGCTGGACTCCCCCAGACCCTCTTACCCCAGCTGCTGATCCCTGGCCTCCCAGTGCATGTATTGAATTGACCAGCTTCAGAGCCAGTTATGACTTCCTGGTCCCAGTAGTTCCAGAACCACAACCAGCGGCATCGGCTGACCCAGTGGTGGCAGCATTCCCGCCATTAGGAGGTGGTGACAGGGTCTGAGTGCATGAGCCTGAGTAGTGAAGGTGAGATAATATAAGTGGGTGAGAGAAAGATGGACAAACTCTAAGGGGGTGAGAAAGAGCGAGAGAGACACTCCCAGGGATGTGAGAGAGAGAATGAGAGAGACACAGGCTCCCAAGAGGCTGATGGAGTGGAGAGCTGAATTTGGCAGTTTGACAGTGGAGACATTTGGTTCTGCAGGGTAGCTGAAGAGGCTGTCCTAATTCCTTTTTTGATCGTGGCTTCTGCTGAGCCTTGCCTCCAACAACAGAAAGATGGACAGAGACACTTCACCTGCAACTACAGGGGTGACTAATTGGCCTCCTTGTGCTGTCACTCTCACAGCCCAATAGCACACAGGCATTTTAGCCTATTTAATCTGTGTATTCCTGTAAGGAAAAAAAAAACATGTCTTGCACCCAGAGTCTGTTTTCTTTGATATCTGACCATTTTACACATTCTGAGATATAAATCAATAGGAGATAGATTTTTGGGTGACTGAGATATGGCAACCAGTCTTTTGTCTCTGCAGCCACAGGAGATTAAAGTTCAGTCTCTTTCATCTTTCTTATCTCTGTGTCTCTGTTTGAAGAAGGTTGTGACACCTTTTCAAGTACGACATTCCATGTTCTCTCAGGACAAGTCTGTCAGTATAATCCACAAAGGAATTTTCCAGGAAATGGTCACTTTACATTATCAGCCTTCTTTTGCTCAGTGTCTTTGCTTGTATTTCTTTAAAAACACACAAGTCTTCCTTATGAAGTTCAGTATGCCCATTAGTAATTTGTGGCAGTAATTGGCTTTTCATGACACTCCTGAGGGGGTGATAGAGTGAGAGAGAGGGATATATACACGGCAGAATTTTCCATTCCGGGGACTAAATGCGATGGATGGCGGATGGGTTTTGCCATGGGAAGTCACACCCGATTTCATGCTTGGAAGCTCATTATCGCTGAACTTAACAGAAGTGCACTCAGAGAGTCGACAATGTGCAAGGCAGACAGGGGAGCTCACAAGCTCTGAGTAAGGGACAGTGAGTAAATGGAGTGTCAGGATATATGACCCTTTGCCATGCGATTGCACATGTTCCGATATAAACAAGACCTTCACTTCACAATAATGCAGACAAGATGGCTAAACACCTCAACCCCAACCTTAAACAGACAGGAATAAAGGATACATCAAGCATCACATCATGTGAATGAGGTTCCTCATACAAGCAGACTTGACATTAGGGACGAGGCATCGGTGATGTTCGCAATGACACGAGAGCACACACACTGTGGTGATGTAGAAGCTGACAACATCAACCTGAGGCACCGGGCTTTGACATCTGCAATAAATGGGGGTAGGGACCATGGTGTCACACCTGATGGACAACAACACAGCTGATCATAAGGGGGGGGCATACACAGAAGTTGTGAAATGGGTGGGTTTCTATTTATATTGGTGAGAATTATACCCATGTGGTTAACACCCTTGCCACCATTGTGCTCCTAAAATTTCTTAATTTTCGAACCCTACCGCTATGTCTGTGCATCCCCGACATCCATAGCAGAGGCGGAGGCAGCCTACTGATTTCCAAGCCCTGTTGTCTGTGATAATTGGCCGGCATCCTCTAGAGCGCTGAGACTTGGATGGCCCAGGCCTGCTTTGGGTCTCCCGCTATGGAGCAGGTGCCCCCCTCTTGGCCTGTGGAGCTGAAAGTAGTGAATTCACAGGAAGAGGGGATTAGGATCAGCTGGACGCTCCTGGAGTCACCTGGTGGATGGCCCTGGGGTGTCCAGCTGCTGGTCCTCCACCCTATTGGTGCCCGAGGACCACTTGGTGACTCCCTTAGGAGAACCCACCCCCCTCCTGCATAGCCACTGATGGATGCCACCAATGCCTTTACCGATGGAGTGCTGCTCCTAGCACAGTGCAGGACCTTTGTCCTAGACCAAGGTCTCCATGGTGGCTGCCATCCATCAGTGTTGACCTACGTGCATCAGTATGCTGGGGCCATGACCTCAAACTGAATGTGGATGGACTCCTCCATTGTACATTGCAATCTGTAGAAAGCAGCTGACGGCAAAGCCTTTGACAAGGTCCCACATGGGAGACTTATAAAGAAGGCAAATGCACACGAGATACAGGGTAATTTAATGAGGTGCATTTAAAATTGGCTTGGTTGTAGGAGACAGAGGGTGATGACAGAAGGATGCTTTAGTGACTGGAAACCAGTGTCCTGTGGCGTACCACAGGGATCTGTGCTGGGTCCCCTATTATTTATCATTTATATAAATGACATAGATGACTCTGTGGGGGGTAGGATTAGTAAGTTTGCAGATGACACAAAGATTGGCCGAGTGGTTAACAGTGAAGTTGAGTGTCTTGGGCTACAGGAAGATATAGATGGGATGGTCAAATGGTGGCAGATAGAATTTAACCCTGAAAAGTGTGAGGTGATACACATTGGAAGGAATAATTTGACAAGGAAGTATTCAATGAACGGCATGGCACTAGGAAGTTCTGAGGAATAAAGGGACCTTGGCCTGTGTGTCCATAGATCTCTGAAGGTAGAGGGGCATGTTAGTGGGGTGGTGAAAAAGGCATATGGGACACTTGCCTTTATCAATCGAGGCATAGATTACAAAAATAGGTCATGTTGAAGTTGTATAGAACCTTAGTGAGGCCACAGTTGGAGTACTGTGTGCAGTTCTGGTCGCTACATTATAGGAAGGATGTGATTGCACTGGAGGGGGTGCAGAGGGGATTTACCAGGATATTGCCTGGGATGAAACTATTAAGTTATGAAGAGAGGTTGGAAAGACTTGGGCTGTTTTTGTTGGAGCAGAGAAGACTGAGGGACGACCTGATCGATGTGTACATGATTATGAGGGGCATGGACAGGGTGGATAAGGAGCAGCTGTTCCCCTTAGTTGAAAGGTCAGTCACAGGGGACATAAGTTCAAGGTGAGGGGCAGGAGGTTTAGGGGGGATGTGAGGAAAAACTTTTTTATCCAGAGGGTGATGACGGTCTCGAATGCGCTGCCTGGGAGGCTGGTGGAGGTGGATTGCCTCACATCCTTTAAAAAGTATTTGGATGAGCACTTGGCACATCATAACATTCAAGGCTATGGGCCAAGTTCTGGCAAATGGGATTAGGTAGGTCAGGCATTTCTCATGCAGACTCAATGGGCCGAAGGGCCTCTTCTGCACTGTGTGATTCTGTGAACCCTTCCTGATATTCCCCTACCTTTTGCTGAATCTCCACCAACTGAGTTAGAACCGAGTCCAGAGCTCATCATTAGACTTGGACTTAGCAGAATCCTGGTCTCCAGCAGTCCTCCAAACGTTGGTTACCACAGGTGTCCCTGACTCTGCCTGCTGTGGACCAGGTTGTGTGATGTGCTCACCAGATTGTGACCTAGAAGTAGGCGGTGCTGAAATGTGTGTTTCTCTGCTGGTGGAGGGTGTGGGTGAGCACTGTGACAATTCTTCAACAGTGATCTTCTCTGCTTCCTCTTCCAAGGTGCCTTCAGGACTTGATATGAGGATCTGGCTGGTTGATGCCCTTGGGCGCTTTCAAGAGGTGCCTAAGAAAGAAAGAGGTGATAACTTAAGTATGGTAAGCGATGGCAAGAGAGTAGAACGGACTCACCGTATGGTAGTCTAAGAGACAAGCTGGTGCAATGTCCTCACTTAGGTTTGTGTTGCCCATCTCAGTCACCACATGTGTTGTCCCTGACCTCACCAGCCAGTGCAATAGCACGCTCCTCATATATAGTGAGGGCCTTAATTTCAGCCATTCCACCTTCACCCCCCTTCTGGGACCTCTCCATCCTAACTTGTGCAACCTTGTCCTTCATGAAATCAAATGGAGAGAGTTTGAGTAGGACACATGCCAAGGTAGATGCATGCCTGCTTTGTGTGGGTGGTGAGTGGAGCAGTGCACAGGATGAGGATGTGATTTACACAAGATATGAGCCCAGATGGAGATGTGAAGGTGTCTGTGAGAGAGTGAGTGGTGATGTGCCTTGAGCTGGCAGTGTGTGAGATCCCTGTGAAGTGTCATCCTGCTAATGCCTAATGGGTTTCTGAATGTGTGAGTTGAAGGTGATGACATGACGGACTTACCCTGCCAGAATGGATGAGATTATTCATCCTATTCCTGCACTGGATTGCAAACCTTTCCAGTGCTGTGTTTGCACTGACTGCCATTGACACTGCCTCCCAAGCCGGAGTGGTGGCATTGGTTGGCCTGCTCCAGCCATTACTGGAGTACAGGACATCCTCAACAGCATTCAGTAGGTGGCTCATCGAATCATCACTAAATTTGGGAGCAGCACTTTCATCACCATGTCTTCCTTGGGGCTACCCTGGCTTGGAGACATTGAGAAGGCTGTGTGCGGGTGCTGTTTAAATATGGCGTCTGGAGGAAACAATTCCTGAGGTCACAACGGGGTGAACGAATCAGAGGCCACCCATAATCCGACGTGTTTCCTGTTGTTGCAAAAACCCACCTTTGTACCCGCTGGGAAAATGCTGCTTTTCCTGCCCGCCACTGCACTTAGCACACAAGTGACCAAGTTACCAACCCTGATACTTGACACTCAATCCCACAGAGATTGGAAGATGTTTGGACATATTTATGAAATGTGCCACCTTACCAAAGGCACTCCTGCAATCTCTGATCTGGTATGCTGCTCAAGCTCAATTTGCACTTCAGTAATGACTGGATGCCCTTTGGCCCGTTATCCATCCCAATTAGAGAAAGCACATTAGAGGTTTCCATTGATGACCTAACAGATATGCAGCAGCTGTGCTTCCTTAATGGTTGCCTGCATTTTCCATTCTCACATACCTCTCTGTTAATGTTCAAATGCAGCAACTGCCCAGTGAATTCAATGACTCCTGCAGTCTCTTGTCAAAGCTTACCAAAAGGCAGTTGCTCCAACAGCATCTGTTCAAGGAAATCTTCCTCTTTGATGTCAGTGCTGACTCTATTTCAATGTTGTGACTGTAAGCAATCTGAGGGTGCCCCTCCTTAAGGAGTCCCTTAGTCCAGCTGTGGGCTCCTCCCGCATTGCATTAGAGCCCTCCCATACAGATTATTTTCCAGTTTTGATTTTTTAAATTCATTTACAGGATTGGGCGTTGCTGGCTAGGTCAGCATTTTTTGCCCATCCCCAATTGCTCTTGAGAAGGTGGTGGTGAGCTGCCTTCTGGAACCCCAAATGTGGTGTAGGAACACCCACAGTGCTGTTAGGGAGGGAGTTCCAGCAACAGGCTTCTTCGTATCGTGTCCACGGATAGTCTATACATGGCCCAGCCAGGACTAAAAACATTTTTGCACCTTGTTGTTGAATTTGGCAAGATCTGCAACAGTGCAGGATTCCTCTAGCGATAGGCATTGCAGGAGATGTTGCATAGTCTGTGGCTCAGTTCCACATTCACAAGTTGTCAGGCTGGTTGTATATCCTCATTTGCTTAATGACACCTTTGAAAGACCTACACCAGTCCTAAGTCTGTTAAGGCACTTCCAGGTTGCCCAGTTGCAATTAGCTCCTGGGGGAAGGCTTTCATCCGGTAGAATTTCCATCGCTGGGGGTTGTTGGAGACTGGCAAGCCAGTCTTTCCACAAGGCGATGCAGGCTTCAGATGAGGTTGATTGTAATGGAACAACACTGTTCATGAAGCTCTTCCTTGACTTTAGGCAGCTGAGTGTAAGTGTATGACCATGTGGAGGGTGCCTCTCAACTGATGTTTGATGGAGTCGCTCTTTCTTGCTGGCTACCATTCCTCTTATATCAGGGAGAGCGATACCCGCCAGGATATATAGGCTGTTAGTGTTTGTTGGTTTTAAACAACCTGGGATAAGTCAGCAGCTTGCATTCAGAACAACATCCATCTTCTTAGCATGAGTAGATCTTTCCCATGCAGGGCAGGCGCACTCGGCAGTGGAACAGCAAAGAGCAAGTGCACTGGTTCGCAATGTTTTCGAGCTTGCTCCCCAGTAACAGTGAAGGAACGGCAATATATTTCCAAGTCAGGATAGTGAGTGGCTTGGAGGGGAACTTCCAGGTGGTGGTGTTCCCATCAATCTGCTGCCCTTGTCCTTCTAGATGGTAGCGGTCATGGGTTTAAGGTACTGCATAAGGAGCCTTGGTGAATTTCTACAGTGTATCTTGTAGAAGGTACACACTGCTGACACTGTTTGTGTTGGAGGGAGTGAATGTTTGAGGAAGGGGTGCCAATCAAGCGGGCTGCTTTGTCCTGGACGGTGTCAAGCTTCTTGAGTGTTGTGGGAGCTGCATTCATCCAGGCAACTAGAGAGTATTCCATCACACTTCTGACCAAGTTGGTGGTGCTGCATTTTTATTTTCAGATAGCTTTGACTCTCCCCCTATCAGTATTTGGGTCCCTCCAATCTTCCTGGAACCTTATGATGGGCAGGTAGACCTCCATCTGGTTATTTTCCAGCCTCCCTCGATAATCCTGGGTCCCATTGCACTGTGATGGACATTCCAGCCCTGCCCCCGAACCCATCACTGTTTATGTCCCCTCACCTGTCCCCATCTCTAGGCTGTGTGCATGTTGACATATGGAGGTGAACTCCCTCAGGAAAGCTTCAACACCCCACTATTTGTTATGTTTTCCACATTTACAAGCTGAAGATGCCTCTTCCAACCATGACCATTCCATCTGCAGCCCAGTACCGAGCCAGAAAAGCCCACAACCAACAACTGTATGACCATGACTACGCCCTGCACATCAGGCTGTGCCTTATCTCAATTGAGCACACAGGCCTTGCTCCTCCCTGGAATGGGACAACGATATGTGAGCCATGCATAACCCTGTAGCATGGCCTGCAAAGCCCCAGGACTGCCTTTAATTTCTCACCTTGACTATAATGTGCACAAAGCCCCAGGACTGCCTTTAATCTCTCACTCTGACTTTGAGGTCTGGAAAACTCCAGGACTCCCTTTAATCTCCCACCCTGACTATGAAATCCGCAAAGCCCCAGGACTGCCTTTATTGTCTCTCTCCAACTTCTTTTCACAAACCAGGGACTGTTATTGTCGTTCAATGAACTGTCCCATTCTTTCATGACTGATCCTGACACACTCTGCCTCCACCCTCCCCCCATGAATCTCTGTGCAATCCATCCCTCATGTGCAAGTCTCTCTGTTCCCCCACCTCCATAAGTCTTTGTGCAACCCATCCCTCTTGTGCCATATTATCACAAGCCCATCCGCAACACTCACCACGTGCCCCCTCCCTCCCCATTCCAGAGCCTGTGTGCATTCTCTCCCATTCATACAGTTTGATTCTCAACCATTCCCTTCTGTCCTGCTTTCCAGTCTTCCATGTCAGACTCCAGCTTTCACACCCTCAGTCTCACCTCTGCCTGACATTGTCTCCACCTCCAACCCCACCATTTTCAATTACACCCCATTGTCCCTCATGTTTCTGCCATCCTTCCCCCCCCTTCAACCCTACCATTCCCCACTGACCTCAGATCTCTGTTACCCCACTCTGTTTCAGAGTGCAGCCTTGCCTGAGATCCACAGCGCAAACTGAGTGATGTCCTCCCAGAGTGTGGAGGCATCCATTGTGAGCAGACCAACCCTACACCCCCAAAAATGTGTACTAGTACTGGCAATGATGAGAAACAAGCACTGTTGCAGGTAGGCTTCAAATGTTGCATTCACCTCAAAGTCACGAAGGAAGGAAGCTGCACGGCACTTATATCCAATTGCAATTTAGACAGTCTAATTTCCCTCTGGTGTGGCGTGTAATTGGGAGGGGGAACGTGATTTTGGCGAGTAGTGTTTTTAATGAGCATTCATGACATTGGTAATGCATGCAAATGGAATTCCCAGCATGGATCAATAGGAAACCTGACCCACCATCAGACCACCAATGGTGAGGGGAAAATTTCGATTTGATTTCCCACCAGCAGGATTCCAATTTTCGGCCTCACTCCGAATCTTCTGCTCCCACCTGCCATGAAACCCGCTACTGACAGGACTGGAAAATTCTGCCCACAGGCTCCAAGGGGGTGAGAGAGTTACAGAATCACAGAATCTCACAGTGCAGAAGAGGCCCTTTGGCCCATTGAGTCTCCACCAACATGTGAGAAACACCTGACCTACCTACTTAATCCCACTTACCAGCACTTGGCCCATAGCCTTGAATGTTGTGACATGCCCTGTGCTCATCCAGGTACTTTTTAAAGGATGTGAGGCAACCCTCCTCCACCACCCTCCCAGGCAAAGCATTCCTGACCGTCACCACCCTCTGGGTAAAAAGGTTTTTCCTCACAACCCGCCTAAACCTCTTGCCCCTCACCTTGAACTTGTGTCCCCTCATGCCTGACCCTTTAACTAAGGGGAACAGCTGCTCCCTATCCACCCTATCCATGCCCCTCATAATCTTGTATGCCTCAATCAGGTCGCCCCTCAGTCTTCTCTGCTCCAACGAAAACAACCTAAGTCTATCCAACTCTTTTCATAACTTAAATGTTTCATCCCAGGCAACATCCTGGTGAATCTCCTCTGCACCCCCTCCAGAGCAATCACATCCTTCCTATAATGTGGCAACCAGAACTGCACACAGTACTCCAGCTGTGGCCTCACAAAGGTTCTATACAACTCCAACATGACCTCCCTACTTTTGTAATCTATGCCTCGATTGATGAAGGAAAGTGTCCCATATGCCTTTTTCACCACCCCACTAACATGCCCCTCCACCTTCAGAGATCTTCAGAGTCTCTGAAGGGGTGAGAGAAACTCCAAGAGGGTATTAGAAAAACTCTTAGGGGTGCATGTGAGAGAGGGAGAGTGACAAACAGACTCTGAGGGGGCGAGAGAGACTGTCTGGGTTTGGAAGTGGGGTTGCTGAGTGAGTGAGTGGTGGGGGTTGGGGGAAGGAGAGTTGGGAAGTGGGGTAGTTTGTGTTCTGGCTCTGCTCCTGACTAATAAATCTTTTAGGTTTTTGCCTCAGTGAATTGACATCCATTTTTAACTTTTCAAAATGATTCTTAACCACTTTATTTATTTGTTTGTTAGGTTATTGTGGCAGTGTGTTGTAATTAATGGTGGAATGATGGTCTTGGTGTTAACCTGTTTTGCAATGGTGGATTGACTAATTCTCTCAAAAAATTAGACTTGGTATGTCTGAGGAATATTTTTGTGTCCCCTCTCTAATAGTGGTGAAAAGGAAGTAACTGCCTGGCTGAAGTCTTCTAGCTTGGTGCATATGTGATGGAAATGCATTAGTTGTGACTTTTAGCAACTCCTGAAAGCTGTGCTTAGGATGATGACTTTTTGTGTTTAGATGTGCATATCAGTTATTTTGCGCAAACTTTTCTTGCTAGCTTATGCCTATTGTTTTCTTGTGCCAATTTAAATACTGTGGTGTCCAGGGAATTAACACTTTCCTTGTGTGTTGTGACTTTAAGTTTAATATAGGAACGATGATTATTCAGGATATTGATGGTTCTTCTAAATCTGTTTCTGTGGGAGTCCAATTGCTCCATATGTTATCCAGATATCTGTAGCGATAAATAGGGAGTCTGGGACTTTTTTTTAAATATATTCTTTTCCCACTTTGCCTTGTATATCTTTGCATGGACTGGGGCAAATTTCTTATCCATAGCTTCTTTTTCATTTGGAGGTAAAATTCAATATTGAATTCAGTCATTTTTCGTTAAACCTAAGTATAACAACTTGATTACAGCTACTTCTGGTCTGTCAGGGGAAATTTATTAAAGATATTTTGGACAGCCAGCACACCTCTATCTGTTTCCATATTTGTGTATAGACTTTCAATGTCCATTGTAAAAAGTATGTCATTGGTAGTATGCTTATTAAGTTAACTACCTCGATTAAGTGCAATGTGTCTTTAATATAATTAGGGTACTTTTGTGCTAAGGAGTTCCAATCTATGTCTTATTAAAGCACCAATGATCAAACAAAAAGATGCATCAACTTGGAAAAACTCCTTGAAATGTGAAGCCGATGTGAACAAAACCATTTGCCATCCAATGGTTAGCTTGGCATTGCAGAATAAATTTGTGTATTCCTTTGTTGCGCAGTTGGAGCTTTGGAAGCCAGTGTGTCAGCACTCACTTTAAACAGAAGGATTGAGGGGAAAGAAACTTGAATTTAGCAGAACAATGCCAAAGAATGCTGGAGAGTGCTAATTGCTTGTAATTATTTTTTGTGATGTGATACTCATTTCCAATAAGTTACCTTGTGCAAAATATTTAGAATTTTCATTTTGGAAATGGAATATGGGAGATTCATTTATAATAAATTAACAAAAACATCTTATTTATAGATTCCAAATTAAAAGATTTAATAATACATTATATATCTATACAGTCCTTGGTATTTGTGCTACCTTATCTATCTAAAGAAGGAAACCATAAAAAATCAATACAAATAAGGTAATGCTACTGTATTACCTAATAAAAGAGTTAGTGAGAATGAAAAAAGAAGCCCTGAAAGCCAAAATGTATCCCCCAAAAATCAAAAAGTAGCCCTCAAGAAAATCTCAAGAAGTCCCCTCGAAAAATAAAATGACCTCTGTGTCAATGAGGTCACCTGTCATTCTTCTAAAGTGTAGAGAATATAGATTGAATTTACTCAACGCTTCATGATAGGACAACCCTCTCGTCCCAGTAATTAAACTAGTGAATCTTAACTGTACAACCTGCCAACTTGAAAGTGCCCTATTTAACTTTACTCTTTGCTTCCTGTCTGTTAACTAATCCTCTATCCATACTAATATATTAACTGTGATTCCATGAGCCCTTATCTTACCTATTAACCTTCTGTGTGGCACCTGATTGAATTCCCTTTGGAAATCCAAGTAAACCAAAAAGTGGTTCCCCTTTATCTACCCCTCTCTAATAAATTTGCCAAACACAATTTCCCTTCCATAAAACCAAGTTGACTTTGTCTGCTTGTACTATGATTTTCTGAGTGCATGGTTAAAACTTCCTTAATAATAGATTCCAGACTTTCCAATGACTGATGTCAGATTAACTAGCCTTCTCTCTCTCTCTCCTTTCTTGAATATTGGTCCTACATTTGCTAACTTCAGGTCCCTTGGACTGTTCTAGAGTCCAGGGAATTCTGGAAAATCAGAGCCAGCTATCTCATTTAGAATCCTAGAATATAAGCCATCTGGTGATTTGTTGGGTTTCATGTCTCAAGCTTGTCCAGTACTGTTTCCCTGCAGGCTGGACAGGAAGTCCTTAATGCTTCAGCAGGAAAAAAGTAAGGACAGATTTTTTATATAAAAAAAGAATTACCTGGAAAAACTCAGCAGGTCTGGCAGCATCAGCGGAGAAGAAATGAGTTGACGTTTCGAGCCTTCATGACCCTTCAACAGAACTAGGTGAATCCAAGGAAGGGGTGAAATATAAGCTGGTTTAAGGTGTGTGAGGGGTCGGGAGGTTGGGTGGGGGGAGAGAAGTGGAGGGGGTGGTGTGGTTGTAGGGACAAGCAAGCAGTGATAGAAGCAGATCATCAAAAGATGTCACAGACAACAGAACAAAAGAACACATAGGTGTTGAAGTTGGTAATATTATCTAAACGAATGTGCTAATTAAGAATGGATGGTAGGGCACTCAAGGTACAGCTCTAGTGGGGTCCATCCCCACCCTCTCTGTTTCTTCCCCCTTTTTGTTTTTTCCAATAAATTATGTAGATTTTTCTTTTCCCACCTATTTCCATTATTTTTAAATATTTTTAAATCTTTTATGCTCCCCCCCCACCCCCACAAAAGTGTTCTTTTGTTCTGCTGTCTGTGACATCTTTTGATGATCTGCTTCTATCACTGCTTGTTTGTCCCTACACCCACACCACCCCCATCCACTTCTCTCCCCCCACCCACACCCAACCCCACCCCCCGTACCCCCTGCCCCACACACACACACCTTAAACCAGCTTATATTTCACCCCTTTCTTGGATTCACCTAATTCTGCAGAAGGGTCATGAGGACTCAAAATGTCAACTCTTTTCTTCTCCGCCGATATCGCCAGACCTGCTGAGTTTTTCCAAGTAATTCTGTTTTTGTTTTGGATTTCCAGCATCCGCAGTTTTTTTGTTTTTACCACAGAGTTTTTATTGTGGTCAGCAGCAGCACCACGGCTTTGCTGCTGACAGGAAGACCTGATTAATCAATTTTTCTATGGTTTTTGCTGCGTGACTCATTCTACCATATGTTGCATCTCAGTAACCCACTCAGGGTGCAGGCAATATTAATAAATCACTTCAGCTTCACTTGAGCTGCCAATTTGTGAGGGCAGTTCAGTATTTCAACATGTTACTGCCTTGTTACAAATGTAGGAGGTAGCATTTGTGTCCCTCAATAAAACACACATCTATTGTTCACAAATTGTTAGAATTGGGGCTGCAATTGTATCTTTAAGAGATACAGTCTTGTCACTAATATAATTTTCATAATTATGTTATATCATCAGAGATTAGCGATGTGTAGTACTATCAGAAAGGAATCATGTGTAGCAACATATCTCTGAGATGAGCAAGGTACAGCACCGTCCAAGAGATGTGAAGTGTAGCACTGTCCGAGAGGGGTGAAGTGTTGCACTGTTAGAGAGAAGTGATGTGTAGCACCATTCCAAGAGGAGTGATGTGCAGCACCGTGCAAGAAGAGTGAAGTGTAGCACTTTCAGAGAGGAGTGAAGTGTTGCACTGACGGAGAGGAATGATGTGTAGCACCATCTGAGAGAGTGAAGTGTAGCATTGTCAGAGAGGAGTGACGTGTAGCACTGTCCAAGAGGAGTGATGTGTAGCATTGTGAGAGAGGAGTGACGTGTAGCATCATCCAAGAGGAGTGATGTGTAGCATTGTCAGAGAGGAATGATTTGTAGCACTGTCCGAGAGGAGAGAAGTGTTGCACCATCCAAGAGGAGTGAAGTGTTGCACTGTCTGAGAGATGTGACGTGTAGCACTGTCAGAGTGGAGTAATGTGTAGCACTGTCCAAGAGGTGTAATGTCCACCCCCATTGGAATGGAGTATGTGCAGTAACGCCCAAGTTGAGCATGATTTAGCACCGTCTGAGAGGAATGATGTGTAGCACTGTCCAAGAGGAGTGGTTTGTAGCACTGTCCGAGAGGAGTGATGTATACCCCTATCGGAAAGGAGTGATGTGCAGCAACGTCCAAGATGAGCAAGATAGAACCATCAGAAAGGAATGATGTGTAGCACACTCTGAGAGTAGTGATGTATACTGTTTTAGGAAAGGAGTGATGTGTAACTCCCGAAAAAGGAGGATGTGTAGACCCGACAGAAAGGAGTGTTGTGTGGCACTGTCCGAGACAGTTTGTTTTCACTTGTGCGCTTTATTCTGCATTGTAAATCATTGATTATTTGAGGCTATTATTGCATTTTCCTACAGCAGATTGGAAATCCTGATTGGTGTGTTTACCACACAACCTTGAACACTCTTGTTCCACACCCCTTTATTTTTAGAGATGCATTGACAAATGAATTGTAACGCTTGTACAAACAAGTACACTTACAGCAATGCAATACCAATATGTTAAAAGTTTGTTGGTGAACTTTGCTGATTGGAATTTCTGCCCTTTAACTCCACACTTGCCTGTTTTTAGCCCTCAAGTCATTAACGGTAAAGCTGATGTTCAACAACGCTTGGAATTACTTTTACCCTGGATTGAAAAACAGCTGGATTCAGCTTTTCATTTGTTTTTATAGCTGTCTCGTTGAGATAAGGAACTCAGGTGAATGGGGAAAGGGAGAACCAAGTGTATTCATACCATCTCCAGGCTTATTGATACTGTATTGCACCAGTGTGTTTCCTTTGTCACACTCCTCTGTCTAAAGATTAAATCATTGTTACTGGGAAAAATAATGTCCCTTCTTTTGTTCTTCATTCATCTCACAAGGTGTAATGGGCTTTAATGGTTTGTATTTCTTTCAGCGGGCATTAAGATTGAAAGAATGTCTGCTACCTGGGCTCAGATGTCCACCAGATTTAGCCTGATGATGCAGGTCTACTTCAGTCCCATTTTCCAGGTGTATATTACTGTACAGATGAAATTTTTTGACACCACGGATGGTAAGAGATATATTTTTATTTCTACACAGCATTGATGTTTGGAAAAACAGTCTCAAATAGACTTTTATTTTAAATATGAAAGAAAGCTTCAGATTTTCTCTCCTTCTCACCTGGCTCCACTCCTACAATGTCTCTTGATCACTTAATATTGGAAACTTATTTGAGAAAGTAGTGAGGCATATCAAATTGCAAAGGTCAGTGGCAGGCTGGAAGATTGGAAAACTTTTAAAGACCAACAAAGGGTTACTAAAAAAATAATAAAATGAGCAAAGGTAAATTATGAAAGAAAACTAGAGCAAAATGTAAAAGTTGATAGCAAAAGCTTCTACAAACATATAAAAGGAAAAAGAGTAGCTAAAGTGGATGTTGGTCCCTTGGAGGATGAAACTGGAGAGTTAATAGTGGGGAACGCAGAAATGGCAGAGATGCTTAATTAATATATTGCCTCAGTTTTCACGGTGGAGGACATTAGCACAACCCCATAGCAACAGTTAGTGCAGAGGTTATAGAGAAGGAGAACAATCTTAGAACACTTAGAACTAATACTTAGAACAATCACCAACACTAGAGAAAAAGTACTGAGCAAACTATTGGGATTAGAGGGTGACAAGTCCCCAGGACTGAAGACCTACATCCCAGGGTTTTAAAGGAAGTGGCAGCAGAGGTAGTGGATGCATTAGCTATAATATTCCAAAATTCCCTGGATTCTGGAAAGGTTCCAGTGGATTGGAAAAATTCTAATATAATTCCCTTATTCAAAAAGTGGGGGAGGAAAGTAGGAAACTATAGACAGTTAGTTTAGCGTCTGTCAATGGGAAATTGTTGGAATCCATCATTAAGGAAGTAGTAATGGGGCATTTGGAAAGTCAAAATGCAATCCATCAGAGTCAGCATGGTTTTATGAAGAGTAAATCATGTTTGACTAATTTTCTAGAGTTCTTTGAAGAGAACGTATAGTTAATAAGCAGTTATTAGATTTAAATTAATTTATTAAATAGTTCTAGAAATGGCAGTTGCTGAGGTGAAGTGCTTCACATGTGGAATGTGGGAAATCTGTGATGCTTCAAGTGTCCCGGACAATTACATCTGCAGGAAGTGTACCCAATTGCAGCTCCTCACAGACCGCATGGATCGGTTGGAGCAGCAGTTGGATGCACTTAGGAGCATTCAGGTGGTGTAAAGCGTCATTGACAGGAGTTTTGCTGACGTGATCACACCCAAGGTACAGACAAATAGATGGGTGACCGCTAGAAGGGGCAGGCAGTCAGTGCAGAAATCCCCTGTGGCTGTCCCCCTCTCTAACAGGTATACTGTTTTGGATACTGTTGGGGAGATGGCCTATCAGGGGAAAACAACAGCAATAGCCAGAGCAGTGGCACCACGGCTGTCTCTGTTGTTCAGCATGGGGGGTCAAAGCACAGAAGAGCAATTGTCATAGGGAACTCTATAGTCAGGGGCTCAGATAGGCGCTTCTGTGGTCGTGAAAGAGACACCAGGATGGTATGTTGCCTCCTTGGTGCCAGGGTCCAGGATGTCTCTGATCGGGTACGGGACATTCTGAAGGGGGAGGGAGAACAGCCAGAGGTCGTGGTACACATTGGTACTAACGACATAGGCAGGAAGAGTGATGATGTCCTGCAGCGGGAGTTCAGGGAGTTAGGTAGAAAATTAAAAAACAGGACCTCTAGGGTTGTAATCTCAGGATTACTCCCTGTGCCACGTCCAGTGAGGCTAGAAATAGGAAGACAGTGCAGCTAAACACATGGCTGAACAGATGGTGTAGGAGGGAGGGTTTCTGATTTCTGGATCATTGGGATCTCTTCCGGGTTCAGGTGGGACCTGTACAAGAAGGACGGGTTGCATCTAAACTGGAGGGGCACCAATATCCTGGCTGTGAGGTTTGCTAGTGTCACTCGGGAGGGTTTAAATCAGTATGGCAGGGGAGGTGGGAACCAGAGCAATAGGTCAACAGGTGAAATAAATGACTGGGAACTAATGAATATGGCCAGTAGGACTAATAGGAAGAGCAGGCAGGGAGAAATTACTGAACATAGTAGGACTGGGGGTCTGAAATGCATTTGTTTCAATGCGAGAAGTATAACAGGCAAGGCAGATGATCTTAGAGCTTGGTTTAGTACTTGGGACTATGATGTTATTGCTATTACAGAGACTTGGTTGAAGGATGGACAGGATTGGCAGATAAACGTTCCAGGATTTAGATGTTTCAGACAGGATAGAGAGGGATGTAGAAGAGGTGGGGGAGTTGCACTGCTGGTTAAGGGGAATATCACAGCTGTACGACAGGAGGACACCTCGGCGGGCTCATGCAGCGAGGCAATATGGGTTGAGCTCCGGAATAGGAAGGGTGCAGTCACAATGTTGGGGATTTACTATAGGCCTCCCAATTGCTGGTGGGAGATTGAGGAACAGTTATGTAGGCAGATTTTGGAAAAATGTAAAAGCAATAGGGTTGTTGTGGTGGGTGATTTTAACTTTCCCTATATTGACTGGGAATCACTTAGTGCTAGGGGTTTGGATGGTGCAGAATTTGCATCCAGGAGGGCTTCCTGAGATAATATGTAGATAGTCCAACTAGGGAAGGGGCAATACTGGACCTGGAATTAGGGAATGAACCCGGCCAGGTTTCAATGGGAAGCATTTTGGGAAAAGTGACCATAATTCAGTAAGTTTCAAGGTTCTGGTGGATAAGGATAACAGTAGTCCTCGGATTAAGGTGCTTAATTGGAGGAAGGCAAATTATAACAATATTAGGCAGGAACTGAGGAATCTAGACTGGAGGTGGATGTTTGAGGGCAAATCAACAACTGATGTGTATAGGGCTTTCAAACGTCAGTTTATAAGAATTCAGGACTGGCATGTTCCTGCTAGGATGAAGGATAAGTATGGCAAGTTTCAGGAACCTTGGATAACGAAGGATATTGTGAGATTAGTCAAAAAGAAGAGGGAAGTATCCGTAAGGGCTGGAAGGCTGGGAACAGATAAAGGCCGTGGAGAATATAAAGAAGGTAGGAAGAAACTTAAGCAAGGAGTCAGGAGGGCTAAAAGGGGTCATGAAAAGTCGTTGGCAACCAGGATTAAGGAAAATCCCAAGGCCTTTTATACATGTGTAAAAAGCAAGAGTGTAGCCAGGGAAAGGGTAGGCCCACTCAGGGACAGAGGTGGGAATCTGTGTGTGGAGCCAGAAGAAATGGGAGAGATGCTAAATGAGTACTTCTCATCAACATTCGCCAAGAGAAAGACTTAGCGGTTGATTTGTCTAGGGAAGAGTGTGTAGATAGCCTGGATCATGGGATCATGTTGAGATCAAAAAAGAGAAGGTGTTAGTCGTCTTGAAGAATATTAAGGTGAATAAGTCCCCAGAGCCAGATGGGATCTACCCCAGAGTACTGAGGGAGGCAAGGGAGGAGGTTGCTGGGGCCTTGACAGAAATATTTGTATCCTCACTGGCTATGGGTGAGGTCCCAGAGGACTGGAGAATGGCCAATGTTGTTCCATTGTTTAAGAAGGTTAGCAGGGATAATCCAGGAAATTACAGGCCGGTGAGCCTTATGCCAGTGGTAGGGAAATTATTGGAGAAGATTCTTCGTGACAGGATTTACTACCATTTGGAGGCAAATAGGTGTATTAGTGAGGGGCAACATGGTTTTGTGAAGGGGAGGTCATGTCTCACTAACTTGATTGAGTTTTTCGAGGAAGTGACAAAGATGATCGACGATGGAAGGGCAGTGGATATTATCTACATGGATTTCAGTAAGGCCTTTGACAAGGTCCCTCATGCATTACCTCACATTTGTCTGGATTAAACTCCATCTGCCATTTCTCCACCCAAGTCTCCAACCGATCAATATCCCGTTGTATCCTTTGACAAACCTCTTCATTATCTGCAACTCCTCCAACCTTAGTGTCGTCTGCAAACTTACTACTTAGTCCAGTTACATTTTCCTCCAAATCATTTACGTATACTACAAACAGCAAAGGTCCCAGCACTGATCCCTGTGGAACACCACTAGTCCATTCAGAATAGCTCCCTTCCACTGCTACCCTCTGTCTTCTATGACCAAGTCAATTCTGTATCCATCTTGCCAGCTCACCTCTGATCCCGTGCGACTTTACCTTCTGTACTTTTCTTTGTTCTTTGTTCTATGTGACAAGCAAAGAGATCCTGTAGATATAGTATATCTGGACTTCTTTGATAAGGCCTTTGATAAGGTGCTGTACAAAAGATTAATACACAAGATAAGATCACAGAGTTAGGGTTAATATATTAGCTTGGATAGAGGATTGGCTAACCAACAGAAAGCAGAGAGTCGGGATAAATGGGACTTTTTCTGGGTGGCAAGCTGTAACTAGTGGGGTGCCACAGGGTTTAGTCCTTGGGCCCCAACTATTTACAATCTATATTAATGACTTGGATTCAGGGATAGAAGGTACTATAGCTAAATTTGCAGATGACACCAAAATAGGTGGGAAAGTAAGTTGCAATGAAGAAATAAGAAATTTACAAATGTATATGGACAGGTTAGGTGAATGGGCCAAAATTTGGCAGACAGAGTTTAACGTGGATAAGTGTGAGGTTATCCATTTTGGTCAGAAGAATAAAAAGGCAATTTATTATTTAACTGGAGAGAAACTTCAGAATGCTTCAGTGCGGAGGGATCTGGGTGTCCTCGTGCATGAATCGCTGAAAGCTAGTATGCAGGTACAGCAGGTAATAAGGAAGGCAAATGGAATTTTGGCATTTATTGCTAAAGGAATAGAGTATACAAATAGGGAAGTGTTGTTGCAATTGTACAAGGCATTGGTGAGACCGCATCTGGAGTACTGTGCACAGTTTTGGTCCCCTTACTTGAGGAAGGATGTAGTTGCTTTGGTTGCGGTTCAGAGGAGGTTCACTAGATTGATTCCAGAGATGCGAGGCTTGTCTTATGAGGAGAGATTGAGCAGTTTAGGCCTATACTCGCTAGAGTTTAAAAGGATGAGAGGAGATCTAATTGAGGTATATAAGATGCTAAAGGGGATAGACAAAGTAGATGTGGAGCAGATGTTTCCCCTCATGGAGCGTTCTAGAATAGAGGCCATAGTTTTAGGCTAAGGAGTGGTAGATTTAAATCAGAGATGAGGAGGAATTACTTTTCTCAAAGGACCATGAATCTGTGGAATTCACTACCTCAGACTGCAGTGGATGCCAGGACGCTGAATAAATTTAAGGAGGAGATAGACGGATTTATAATTAGTAATGGGTTGAAAGGTTATGGGGAGAAGGTGGGAAATTGGAGTTGAGGCTGAAATGAGATCAGCCATGATCGTAATGAATGGTGGGGCAGGCTCGAGGGGCTGAATTGCCTACTCCTGCTCCTAGTTCTAATGTTCTTGTTTTTATCAAAGAGCTGAGTCACTTCAATCAGCAAATTCCTAGCAGTCTGAAATCACACATCAGCTTTACTAGACAGAGTGGATTGATGTTATTGTACAACTCAAATGAAACATGAATTTAAAATCTTTTATAGATCTGCATCAAGAATTACATTTTCTGTCCTACCTGGTGTTACCCAATGTTTACAGCATGGAAACAGGCCATTTGGCCCAACAGGCACATGCCAGTATTTATGCTTCACCTGAGCCTCCTCCTACCCTTCTTCATTTAACACCATCATCATCTTCTTCTGTCCCATTCTATCTCAATGGTTTGTCTAGATTCCCCATAAATGCAACAATGTTGTTTATTTCAAATACTCCCTGTTGTAGTGGGTTCAATATTCTAACAACTCTTCAAACTCCTCAGTCTGTTCAATCTTTCCTACATAAAGTTACATAGGATAGACAGCACACTGTTCAGCCCAGCCAGTCCATGCCAGTGTTTATGCTCCACTTGAACTTATCTTTTCTCATTTAAATCTACAATCATAACCATTTATTCCCTTCTCCGTCATAGGTTTATCTAGTTTTCCCTTAAATGCAAATACACTGTTCTGTTCAATCATTTTCTGTGGTAGTGAGTTCCACATTTTACCACTCTTTGGGTGAAGACATTTTTTTCTGGATTCCCTATTGGATTTCTTGGTGACTATCTTATAGTGATAGCCCCTAATTGTGCTCTTCCACAAGAGGAAGCACTCTCTTTGCACTCACTCTATCAAAACCTTTCATAATTCTAATGACCTCTGTTGAGCCAGCCTTCAATCTGTTTTTTTCAAGAAAGATATGCAGCCTATCAAACCTTTCCTGATATGTATATCCAAGCCTTTCTGATATCATCCTTGTAAATCTTCTCTACACCCTCTCCAGTGCCTCCGTATCCTTTTTATAATATGATGACTAGAACTGCATGTGTACTCTAAGAGCAGAATTTTATGGGGCCGTTAAATGAGAAAAGCCATTTAAAAGTTCATTGGCTTTGGCAGGATGGTAAAATCCCACCAGCCTAAAATTCCGCCCTAAGCGTGGTCTAACCAAGGTTCAATATCAATTTAGCATGACTCCCCTACTTTTCAATTCTATCCCTTGTAAATAAAACCTAGTGCACGGTTTGCTATGTTTTTCTGACCTTGCTAACCTTTGACACAACTTTTAATCATTGATATATTTGTACTTCAAGATCCTGTTGTTCCTCTACCCCATCTAGACTCACACCTTCCAAGTAGTAAGTAATCTCCCTATTCTTCCTACCAAAATGTACTACTTTACATGTATTGGTGTTGAACTCCATTTGCCAATTATTTGCCCATTCTGTAAGTTTATTAATGTCCTCCTGTAATTTGTTGCAGCCCTTCTCAGTATTGACTATCCCCTCACCTTCAATTTGTTTCCAAAAATCCAAATCATTAATATAAATTGTGAACAGCACTGGTGCCAGTACTGATCCTTGAACACCACTTCCCACCTTCTGCCACTCTGAATAACTACCCTTTACTCCCACTCTCTGCTTTTTGTTCTTGAAGCCAGCTAGCAATCCATTCTGCCACTTGGCTCCTGACTCTGCCTTCTCTTATCTTATTCATTTGTCTATTTGGGGGCATCTTACCAAAGGTTTTTTGGAAATAAATGACATCTACTACATTACCACCCTCTACTCTTTCTGTTACCTCCTCAAAAATTCAAAGGTTGGTTAAGCAACATCTTCCCTTTTGTAATCAATGGTGACTTTACAGAATCACACAGTGCAGAAGAGGCCCTTCAGCCCATCGAGTCTGCACCGATAGGTGAGAAACACCTGACCTACCTACCTAATCACATTACCAGTAATTGGCCCATAGCCTTGAATGTTATGACGTGCCAAGTGCTCATCCAGGTTCTTTTTAAAGGATGTGAGGCAACCCGCCTCCACCACCCTCCCAGGCAGTGCATTCCAGACCATCACCACCCGCTGGTTAAAAATATTTTTCCTCACATCCCCCCTAATCCACCTACCCCTCACCTTGAACTTTTGTCCCCTCGTGACTGACCCTTCAACTAAGGGGAACAGCTGCTCCCTATCCACCCTGTCCTTGCTCCTCATAATCTTGTACATTTTGTTTTTGCCTGTGTTTGGGGTCTATTTTTAATCTTCCTTCCGAAATCTGATTTATTCTGCTGAGATTATATTATGTGGGACATTACTTTTCTTTGTGGCTAAGGGACCCTTCATTATTATATTTCTCATTTCAGGTGTTCTTTTATTCCCTCCTTTAATTAGGATTCCATTATTTTTCTGACTGTTTATGTTATACTGACTGGTCTATAATTCCCTGGACATGTTCCTGGATATGGATATTCCCTCCTTTAAATATAGGAATTACATTAGCCACCAGCTAGTCCTCTGGCACTACATCTTTATACAGGAATGGGACATTTCCATCTCTTGGAGGATTTCTGACATTTTCATCCTGGAAATTCACCATTTTAAATATATGTTCTGGCCTTTGGGGCCAGTCCAAGGTATGGGCTTTAAAAAAAATCACAATTCTGCTGTCAGAATTCTGCTGAAAGTGGGAACTGACTGCAGAGTTGTGATTAGGAGGAATAGTGAGCATGGGAGAAACAGAGCTACTCCTCCAACCATGGATTCTGACTCATCCATGCTCTCTGCCCCAACTCCTCCAATCACAGGTTCCCTCCCTCCCACTCTTGCTGCTCCTCCAGAAACCAAATCTATGCTTGGAGGAACAGCAATGGCGGGGTGAGGTGCCGGGGTGGGGCAGGTGGGGGGCGGGGTTGTGGGGGGCTGTTGGTGAAACCTGGAATTGGAGGGCAAGTAGCAGTATTCTTTCCGGTCCCATTGCCAACATGCAGGAGACTTTCAGCTGCACTGTCAGCAATTGCTTTTTGACTAGCTGCTGGCTAAATGCTGAGGGGAAGAAGCAGAAAAAGAAAAAAGAAGTGAGAGTCTCACAAGTCCTGGAGAATCTCCCCCAGTAATGAGGTTGGGAGTAGTTCTGGAAAGCTGTCACTCAGCCTTGTGGCAACCCAAAACTGGCTGCAGTCTGCAACTTGAACTACTCCCTGCAAACCAGGGGATGCTATTTTGTTTCCCTTTGTTGCCAGTAATACTGAGTTAAGCCATGGTGAGTTATCTGTTAACCGGGTGCAAAGATGTTATGTGGGGCAATCACAATTCTGTTGCAGATTTTATGGTGGGGTCAGGGTGGGTGTGAGTTGTAAGAGGAGATTGGTGAGGAAGGGAGAGAGTGGGAATTTTGTTCCCAGCTCTGCTCTGTACCTACTTCCAAAATCCCAAACAGAATTGCCCACCTGTGTTAGAATGTACACTGTATTCACCTGATGATGTGCTGTGATGTTCACACTGTGGTCAATGCATTGCAACTCCCTCTGACCTCTCCCACACTCACCATTTCCCACACTTCTCCACTCCCCAATTCCCACACTTTCCATCTCCTAAACTCTCCCTTTTCCCCTCTCACCCCTTTCCTTTCCCCTCCCTCTCTCATCCTCCCACTCTCTCACTCTCACCCCTTCTTACTCCCTTCTCTCCCTCTTCTCTTTCCCTGTCCCTCTCTCTCTGTCCCCGCTCTCTCACCTCTCTCTCTCCTCCTCTCTTCCCTCTTCTCTTTCCCTCATATGAACATATGAACACACGAATTAGGAGCAGGAGTAGGCCACTTGGCCCCTCGAGCCTGCTCCGCCATTCAATAAAATCATGGCTGATCTGATTGTAACCTCAACTCCACATTCCCGCCTCCCCCGATAACCTTTCATCCCCTTGCTTATTAAGAATCTATCTACCTCTGCCTTAAAAATATTCAATGACTCTGCTTCCACTGCCTTTTGAGGAAGAGAGTTCCAAAGACTTACAGCCCTCTGAGAGAAAAAAATTCTCTTAATCTCCATCCTAAATAGGTCACCCTTATTTTCAAACAGTGGCCCCTAGTACTAGATTCTTCAGCAAAAGGCCACATCAACCCTGACAAGACCCCTCAGGATCTAATATGTATCAATCAAGTTGCCTCTTACTCTTCTAAACTCCAGCGGATACAAACCTAGCCTGTCCAACCTTCATAAAACAACCCGTCCTTTCAAGGTATCATTTTAGTAAACATTCTTTGAACTGCTTCCAACGCATTTAGATCCTTCCTTATTAAGGAGACCAATACTGTACACAGTACTCATCAACGCCCTGTGTAACATTTGTATTCAATTCCCCTCGCAATAAATGATAGCATTCTATTAGCTTTCCTAATTACTTGCTGTACCTGCATACTAGCCTTTTGTGATTCATACACTCGGGCACCCAGATCCCTCTGAATCTCAGAGCTCTGCAATTCCTCACCATTTAGATAATATGCTTCTTTTAATTTTTCCAGCCAAAATGAACAATTTCACACTTCCCCACATTATAATCCATTTGCCACTCCCTTAACCTATCTATATCCCTTTGTAGCATCCTTGTGCCCTCTGCACATCTTGCTATCCTACCTATCTTTGTGTAATCAGCACATTAAGTAACCATACCTTCATTCAAGTCATTTACATAAGTTGTAAAAAGTTGAGGTCTCAGCACTGATCCCTGTGGCATGCCACTTGGTACATCTTGCCAACCCGAAAAAGATGTTTATGCCTGCCCTCTGTTCCCTGTTCGCTAGCCAATCTTCCATCCGTGCTAATATGTTACCCCCTACACCATGAGCTTTTATTTTCTGCAATAACCTTTGATGTGGCACTTTGTCAAATGCCTTCTGGAAATCTAAGTATAGTACTTCCACTGGTTCCCCTTTATTCACAGCACATATTGCTTCTTCAAGGAACTCTAATGAATTGGTTAAACATTATTTCTCTCTTACAAAAGCATGTTGACTCTGCCTGACTAACCTGTCTTTTTCCAAGTGCCCTATTATAACATCTTTAATAATAACTTCTAAGATTTTCCCTATGACAGATGTTAAGCTAACTGGCCTGTAGTTTCCTGCTTTCTGTCTCCCTCCCTTTTTGAATAAAGGAGATACCTTTGCTATCTTCTAATCTAATGAAACTTCCCCGAATCTAGGGAATTTTGGAAATTAAACTAACGTATCAACTATCTCACTAGCCATTTCTTTTCAGACCCTAGGATGAAGTCCATCAGGACCTGGGGATTTATCAGCCGGCAGCTCCAGCAATTTTCTCAGTGTTACTTCCCTGGTGATTGTAATTTTCCCATATTCCTCTTTTCGTTCCATTTCCTGATTTACAGCTATTTCTGTATCCTTGTACTCTCAATAGTGAAGACAGACGAAAATACTTGTTCAATTTATCTGCTATCTTCTTATTTTCCATTATTAATTCCTCAGACTCATTTTCTATTGGACAAATGCTCACTTCGTTAACTCTTGTTATTTTTTAGAATATGTAGTCACTTTTATTACCTTCCTTTGTGGCTGGGATTTTCCAGTGCTACCCACCACCAGGAGCTTCTGGTGCCTGCAAAAGTCAATGGACTTTTGGCTGGCTCACCGCATTCCCTGCGGCAGGTCCCACCTCTCTGCAGGAACAAAAAATCTCCGCCTATATTTCTAGTTAGCTTTCTCTCATATCCTGATTATTCCTCCCTGATCAATCTTTTAGTCATTCTTTGCTGTTCGTTATATTATGTCAAATCTTCTGACCTGCCACCCATCTTTGTGCAATTATGTATTTTTTCTTCAAGTTTGATACTATGTTTAACTTTTTTAGTTAACCACAGGTGGTGGGTCTTCCCCTTGGAATTTTTCCTTCTCTTTGGAATGTATCTATTCTATGTATTCTGAAATATCCCCTTAAATGTTCGCCTCTGTATCTCTATTGACCTATCCCTTAACCGAATTTGCCAGTTCACTTTAGCTGTACAGAATCTCACTTTGATAAATAGAATTCCACATTCATGGCCTCCACAAAAGTCAGTGTTTTAGCAGACTTTTAACAATCCTTTTTATTTTATTAACTTCCCATGCTCAAGGACATCATTTCCCACTTCCATCCTTCATAAATATTGTGAAACCAGCTGCATTAGAATACCCATTTGGAAGATTAGCATAGGAAGTAGAGCTAAAAATGACTAGTTTCAAGTTCTTTGGGGCACTTAAGGTTGGAAACTTAAATAACCATTTCTCCAGATTTAACTTTTTTTATAAAAACAAAAAAACTGCGGATGCTGGAAATCCAAAACAAAAACAGAATTACTTGGAAAAACTCAGCAGGTCTGGCAGCATCGGCAGAGAAGAAAAGAGTTGACGTTTCGAGTCCTCATGACCCTTCGACAGAACTTGAGTTCGAGTCCAAGAAAGAGTCCACTCTTTCTTGGACTCGAACTCAAGTTCTGTCGAAGGGTCATGAGGACTCGAAACGTCAACTCTTTTCTTCTCCGCCGATGCTGCCAGACCTGCTGAGTTTTTCCAGGTAATTCTGTTTTTGTTTTTAACTTTTTTTATGTTTTATACATCCTTAAAACATTCTCAACTTTCTCAAAGTCTAGTCCAATTAACCAGATGAGAATAACACTTTCTAAATAGGAATGCTACTAATAATACATTGCAGGACCTACTTTTAATTGAACACAACCTACTTTCAGCAAAATAGATCTCACCAAAGAATATCACACACTGGAAGCATCATTCAGGCCATCGATGCATTTGTTTTGTTTCCATAGTTTACCTTCTGAATCTGCTGCATCCTTAGGCAGTTTCAGAAACACATCTCAATGCAAAGTATTGCCCAGCACAAATGCAGCTTTTTTGTCGATTGATCTACACTCCAAAGAAAATATGGCAAAAAGAGCTAAAAAGATTTTCAAGATTTTTTTCAGCTGTGGCAGAGTTCACTCTAACATCTGTATCGCCCATTTGTTGTTCGAAACCCTTAGCACCCAGCCGCTTTACCCTTATAAGTCCCATTTATGAAGGACTTTTTTCAGTACAAATCCAATTATGGCTAGTTTGCCCTTATTTGGTATCCCAGTATAAACTCCAAACTGTTCTCTATCTAATTCACTTTGTTTATCAGAACTGGAAAAAGTTACAGATGTTAGAGGTTATAAGCATGTGAACAGGGATAGGATAGGAAAAAGAACAAAAGAGAAAGTCTGTGATAAGGTGGAAGGCAGGCTAAACTGAATGATAAAAGGGTTCATTTTGCAAGGCCAAAGGGAGTGGTAATGGGACTAGTAACAACATAACAAAAGATGTGTGTAAAGGAGATGTGAATGGCAGAACCATGTAGAGCTGTCACCCAAAATCAAAAGGGGATAAAAGAAAACAAGTGAGGAAAGCGGAATCCAACAAAGATAAACAAAACAAAATGACTGAAGTGGATATAATCTAAAATTGCTGAGCTCAGCATTGATTTTGGAAGACTATAAAGTGCCCAGTATAAAGATAAGGTGCTTTTTTTGGCTTATTAATTGGAACACTGCAGGAGTCCAAGGACAGTAAAGTTAGACTGCGAGCAAAGTGAAGAATTGAAATGGCTAGTGACTGGGAGCTCTGGTAGTCTCTGCCTAGACTTTTTCCTTCCCATTTTAAAAACAAGAGTGACCTCTCATTGTTATTTGTTCTGCACACACAGCCTTTGATCAGCTAGTAGACACAGTTGAGGTTAGAGGTTTGTGGTGTGGAACTAGGTGAGGTACACAAACCCATCTCCCACCAGTCTTTGATACTGTGTGCTAGTAATGGTGCAGCAACTCACAGTAATGACCAATGTCACGTGACAGGATCTGACCAATAAACAAAAACCATTTACTTTCTTGTAGGATTGTGTGGTAATTTCAATGGAGACTCGAAAGATGACTTCAAAAGCAGTATGGAAATCTCAGAAGGGATTGCTGCTATATTTGTCAACACCTGGCACATTGGTGGCTATTGCAAACATGTGATCGACAAACATCCGGACCCATGCTCCCTTAGTCAATTCAAATGTAAGTGTCCAGAACAAACCCTCCTTAGTAGCTGAATTTTGTGGAAGTTTGGATTGTTCTGAATGGATAAGCAATTTGACAGAATTACCTCTGGCATTGGGTTTGAAGAGAATTAGGTTGGAAGAGAATATAAAGTACATAGATTCCCTGTGAGGCTGGAATTGTCTGGATTCACAATGTTAGACTCCAGGGAAGAGTGCATAAACAGGGGATAGTAATCATGTGCAGCAGCACAACAGACATGGCAAAGATATTAAAGGCCTTCATCTTCTTCATCAGAATAGTCTGTTTGCACCTTTTTGGGGGGCTTAACAATGGGGAAGAGTGGACAAAACCTGTATCTCATTGTTCAATGTGCATGGGGAGAACACACAGAAGAAGGACCAGCGTCATTCTGCATCGCACTCTAACCATCTAGCTAACTGAGCTAACTGACACCCTGCTAGTTGTTGATGGTCCCTTTAAATAGCACTAGTGGGAGGGCTGCTCTTCCTGCTGCTGAAAGCACATTTAGCCAGACAAGATCAAGAGAGCATGTCTGCTGGCGCATTGAGCGTCAAATGACACTTCTGATGTACAATCAGTATTCCAGGTGAAATTTAAGGATGGAAAGAACAGTTTGCAATCCCCTATCCTTTTGTAGTAAACTGTTCAAACACTTTAATATGGTATAAAGGGAGGTCACTTCCTTTCGGAAAGCAAGTTTAGTGCAATGTATTTTTGCAAGGTGAGGCTGGCCTATTAATCGGAAGAAAATGGAGTAAAGAGGCCTTTGGCTGATAACCCACCAAAAAGTGTCTTGGAACTTTTTCCCTTCCACCATCACCCTCCAAACTCATCGCAATGTATTTTCCGGCTCTCACCCTACCACATAAAAACGATGGCAGAGGATATGGTTTGTTGCAGGGCCCCGTTTTCCTCCCCATTTTCTAGCAACTGCCAACTGGAAACAGTACCTCGTTTGAGGTGCTGCCGAGGCTGGCCAGGCGTGCTACAGAGCTGATGAGTATGGGCACCAGGAGCTAGATGCTGATAAGGATTTTAAAGTATATTTAAGTTTATTTTAATAGATTTAAGACTTTTAAAGTATGAGATTAGGAAGTAGACAACAGATGCCCTACACTCTCAATGCGGGCAAGAATTGGCGAAGCAAACAGTGAAGCTGGAAAACCCCTTTGTGAGCCATCTAGTGAACTAGTTCATAGTCTTATGAATAATTGTGAAGATTTACTGTGCTAGTGAACATGAATATTTTCATTAGGAAGAAATGAGAAAGGATGGTAGTAAAGGCAGTGCTAATTAGATACAGTAAGCTGGGAATGGGGCTAATGTGGGACGCAGAAAACAATGCAGCAGCACCACAACAACTTACATTTATATAACTAAGTTAACAAAACCATATGTACGGATTCTCCAGTCCCTTCGACAGCTGAGTGTTAAGCAAGAAAAAGAAGAACAGTCTGGGCTGATGGCGTCTTGTGTGACATTAAGCCAAGTATCAATTTGCATAGCCGATTGCAAATGCTGCATATGAAGTCAGTGTTGATGGAATGGATGGAGGCTTTGTACTGCATTGGCTTTGTGCCGTGCTAGCTTGTACTGAAGGCACTTGATGCTGTTCTTCTCAAATGTCAAAAATAGGTGATGACAGAGACTTCTCCATTTGGGCCTGTCCAAGGTTGTTTTTACCGATGTATTGGGATCCAACTTCCAAGCTCTGAGGTTGGCTTTCAGATTGTCTTTATGCCTAAGTTTGGGGCATCCTGTGGCACGGGTTCCTTTGCTCAGCTATCTGTAAAGTACTGTCTTTGGTATACAAGAATCACCCTTGTGAACCCCATGACCAACCCAGCGAAGCTGAGCTCTAATGATGCTCTTTGCCAGGTATACAGCACTTTGCTAGAAGCTTGGCTTTGGGGACTTAGTCCTGCCACCTGATGTTGCAAATAGATCTCATTCAGCAAAGGCGGAATGCTGCTAGTTGCTTTATGTGATGCTGGTAGGTTATCCAAGTCTTGCACTCATAAAGAAATGCTGTAAGAACCTCTGCCTTGTAGACTTTGATCTTTGTTGTGAGACAAACTTCAAGCACCTTCCAAAGTCTGTGAGTGAGCCTGCCAAACACTGAGCTTGCTTTTGCCAGGTAATGACTGATTTTGTCATCCACCAAAGTGTTATTCGAGAGGATATTCCTAAGATAGCAAAATGGAGGGCTGTACTGTTGACAGTGACTGTGGGATCTTGGAGTGCATGGCCAGGGAGGGGTTAATAAGTCTGTCTTCTTCAGACTTATTGTCAGGCCAAAGTTTTCTGATGCTAGGGCAAAGTGATCAACAAGCAAAACTAGACTTATGGAAAAAGGACACAAGTGCTGATTTTACCTAAAAGTTCTCTCAATTAAAGATTAACTTAACACTCTTCCTGTGCCCCAGCCATTCCTCCCCTGTTCTGCCTGTGAAGTGAAATTAGACATGCACATTGATTATTTTTGAGACCTCCCCACGTCTGTAAGGCATTCCCTTACTTGATCTGGCCACCTGAGACTGCCTGTTGCATCTGTTTTCTGCGCCAATCAAGTTGGGCTAATGACTCATAACTGCTGTCTACTGTGTTGTGTTAATGCTTTGCAGCAAAACTGGACTGTCCTCTCCAAGGAAGTTTATGGAGACCCTGGGCTGTTAAAACTTTAGGGCCCATTCTCAAATTCCCCAATTAGGTCCAAAGTAATGCAAAGCACTAAGTTTGGAACCGACCTGGTTGCAGGAATTGCCCGAATAATGACATGGTTAGACATCTGCCTTTGGACACCACTCAAGATTTTTTGTCACGGTTTAGTCCCTTAGCCTTTAACTCTACCGAGGTATCGACAAGACAGTGGAGCTATTCGCCCATAGCTGGGAGTTTGTTTCATGAGTGTTAGGGACATGTCCACACCCTGGGGGGCCTGCATCTATGGAGGCCAAACCTGCTCCAAGTTCCTCAGAAGCTTTAGCTTGGGGCAGTAAGGGACCCAATTTCCTTCTGTCACTGCAATGAGGAATACCAGAGGATTTGCCAATGGAGAGGCTGTGTACTAATGGAAGGGACTTAAGAATTTGGCTTTTGCCAAATTTTGTGTGTTATCTAGCATGTATTAGCTGAAAATGAGAAGCAAGCTAACACATAAAATGCAGGAAGGGCGATAACTCTTTTCATCTGCACACAAGGCATATCACATCGACCTGTTGGACACATCAACATAAGAGAGGTGCAGGACTGGGAGCATATGTGCACAAATCATTTCAAGTGGCAGGGCAAGTTGAGAAAGCGGTTAATAAGAGACCCTGGGCATTATAGATAGTGACATAGGCTGGAATTTTCCAGCCCCTCCTGCCAGCAGGATTTTCCAGTCCTGCAGACGTCACTGGATATTTGAATGGCTCACTGCATCCATGGTGGAGCCAGAAAATCCCGACCATAGAGTAAGCTATGGTGAAGCTTCATAAAACACTGGCCCAGTCTCTACTGGAGTGATGTGGACACCACAATTTAGGAATAATGTGAAGGCATTCGAGAGAGAGTGCAGAAAAGATTTATGAAAATGGTTCCAGGGATGAAGGACTTCAGTTACTTGAATAGATTGGAGAAGCTGGGCAGTTCTTCTTGGAGAAGAGGAGGTTCAGAGGAAATTTGATGGAGGTGTTCAAAGTGTTGAGAGATCTGCACAAAATGGATAGGGAGAAGTTGTTTCCATTGGCAGAGGGGTTGAGAACTAAAGGATACCAATTTAGAGTAAATGCCAAAAGAACCAAGAGTGACATAAAGAAAGATTTTTTTGCACAGTGAGAGGTTAGAATCTGGAATGTATGCCTTTGTCTGACAGTGTGGCACAGGCAGAATCAATCGTTACTTTCAGAATGGAATTGGATAATTATCCAAACAGAAATTAATTGCAAAGCTCCAGGCAAAGGTGGGGAAGTGGGACTAAGTGAGTTACTCTTGCAGACAGCTAGCAAAGCCACATTGGGCCAAATTGCCTCCATCTATACTGCAACCATTCTACGATTCCATGATGGAATGAAAGCCTTTCCTGATGATAAGTGCCAAAGGTTGTTGTTACAGACCTTGGCAACAGCCTGTGTGACACCATTGAGGCTCTGCTCTTCAGGCAGTCAACAACCTAGTGACAAAGGAGTTCTCCCACTGGCAAACTAGATTTTTTGGAAGCAGCATACAATAGGTAGAGCTAGGCAATCCCACAATGAATGGATTGGGTCAAACCTGTATAGTCCTACTACATCCATTCATGCATGGTGGTGAACAATTGAACAAATAATTGAATGAGGAGGAGGCTCCACAAATATCCCCATCCTCAATGATTAGGGAGTCCAGCACTTCAGTGCAAAAGACAAAGCTGAGGCTTTTTCAACCTTCTTCAGCCAGAGGTGCCGAGTGGATGACCTATCTCAACATCCTCCTAAGTCCCCCAGCATTACAAATGCAATCTTCAGCCAATTCCATTTGCTCCACATGATATGAAGAAACAGCTGAAGGCACAGGATTTTGAGTCCTGACAAAATCTCGGCACATGTACTGAAGACTTGTGCTTCAGAACCAGCTGTCCCCCAAGCCAAGATGTTCCAGTAAAGCTGCAAAATTGGCATCTAGCCCAACAATTTTTTTTTTATTCATTCACGGGGTTTGGGCTTCGCTGACTAGGCCAGCATTTATTGCCATCCCTAATTGCCTTAGAGAAGGTGGTGGTGAGCTGCCTTCTTGAACTGCTGCAGTCCATGTGGTGTAGGTACACCCACAGTGCTGTTAGGGAGGGAGTTCCAGGTTTTTGACCCAGTGACAGTGAAAGAATGGTGATATAGGTGATATATTTCCAAGTCAGGATGGTGAGTGACTTGGAGGGGAGCTTCCAGCTGATGGTGTTTCCATGTATCTACTGCCCTTGTACTTATAGATGGTAGTGGTTGTGGGTTTGGGAGGTGTTTTCTAAAGAGCATTGGTGAGTTTCTGCAGTGCATCGTGTAGATGATATACACTGCTGCTACTGTGCATTGGTGGTGGAGGGAGTGAATATTTGTGGATGGGGTGCCAATCAAGTGAGCTGCTCTGTTCTAGAAGGTGTCAAGCTTCTTGAGTGATGTCGGAGCTGTGCTCATCCAGGCAAGTGGAGAGTATTCTAACACAGCCCTGATTTGTGCCTTGTAGATGGTGAACAGACTTTGGGGAGTCAGGGGGTGAGTTACTCGCCACAGGATTCCTGGCCTCTGATGTGCCCTTGTAGACACAGTATTTATATGGCTAGTCCAGTTCAGTTTCTAGTCAATGGTAACCCGAGGAAGTTGATCATGGGGGATTCAGTGATGGTAATGCCATTGAATGTCAAGGGACGTGGTTACAACCTCTCTTGTTGGAGATGGCCGTTGCTTGGCACTTGTGTAGCACAAATATTACTTGCCACTTGTCAGCCCAAGCTTGGTTCAGGTCTTGCTGCCTTTGGGCATGGACTGCTTCAGTATCTGAGGAGTTGCGAATGGTGCTGAACATTGTACAATCATCAGCGAACATCCCCACTTCTGACCTTATGATCGAAGAAAGGTTATTGGTGAAGCAGCTGAAGAGGGAAGGGCCTAGGACACTAACCTGAGGAACTTATGCAGTCATGTCCTAGAGCTGAGATGACTGACTTCCAACAATTACAACTATCTTTCTTTCTCCTAGGTATCACTCCAACCAGCGGAGAGCTTTCCCCCTTATTCCCATTGAATCCACTTTTGCTAGGGCTCCTTAATGCCACACTCGGTCAAAGTGTGGCCTTGATATGAAGGTCAGTCACTTTCACCTTACCTCGGGAGCTCAACTCTTTTGTCCGTGTTTGAACCAAGGCTATAATGAGGTCAGGAGCTGAGTGGCCCTGGCGGAACCCAAACTGGGCATCAGTGAGCAGATTATTGCTAAGCAAATGTCACTTGGTAGCACTGTCAATGACCCCTTCCATCATTTTACTGATGATCGAGAGTAGACTGATGAGGCAGTAATTGGCTGGGTTGGATTTGTCCTGCTTTTTGTGTACAGGACATACCTGGGCAATTTTGCACATAGCGGTGTAGATGCCATGTTGTAGCTGTACAGGAACAGCTTGGCTAGTGATGTGGCAAGTTCTGGAGCATAAGTCTTCAGTAATATCGACGGAATATTGTCAGGGCTCATAACCTTTGCAGTATCCAGTGCCTTCAGTCATTTTTTGATATCACATGGAGTGAATTGAGTTGGCTAAAGACTGTCATCTGTGATGCTGGGGACCTCTGTAGGAGGCCAAGATGGATCACCCACTCGGCATTTCTGGCTGATTGTAGCAAATGCTTCAGCCTTATCTTTTGTACTGATGTGCTAGGGTCCTCCATCATTGCGGATGGGGATATTTGTGGAGCCACCTCCTCCAGTGAGTTGTTTAATTGTCCACTACCATTCATGGCTGTATGTGGCAGAACTGCAGAGCTTAGGTCTGATCCATTTATTGTGGAATCGCTTAGCTCTGTCTATCACTTGCTATGTATGCTGTTTGGCATGCAAGTAGTCCTGCGTTACAGCTTCACCAGATTGACACCTTATTTTTAGGTATGCCTGGTGCTGATCCTGGCAGGTCCTCCTGCACTCTTCACTGAACCAGGGTTGGTCCCCTGGCTTAGTAGTAATGGTAGAGTGGGGGATATGCTGGGCCATACGATTACATATTGTGGTTGAGCACATTTCTGCTGCTGATGGCCCACAGTGCCTCAAGGTTGACCAGTCTTGAGTTGCTAGATCTGTTCGAAATCTATCCCACTTAGCATGGTGTTAGTGCCACACAACACGATGGAGGGTATCCTCAATGTGAAGACAGGACTTCGTTTCCACGTGGACCGTGCAGTGGTCACTCCTACCAATACTGTCATGGACAGATGCAGCTGTGGCAGGCAGGTGGCTGAAGATGAAGTCAAGTATGTTTTTCCTTCTTTTTGGTTCTCTCACCACCTGCTACAGACCCAGTCTAGCGGCTCTGTTCTTTAAGACTCAGGCAGCTCGGTCAGTAGTGGTACTACTGAACTACTTTTGGTAATGGGCATTGAAGTTGTCCATCCAGAGTATATTCGGTGCTCTTATGACCCTCAGTGCTTCCTCCAAATGGTGTTCAACATGGAGGAGTACTGATTCATCAACTGAGGGAGGGCGGTACTTGGCAATCAGCAGGCGGTTTCCTTGCCCATGTTTGTCCTGATTCCATGAGACTTCATGAGGTCTGGGGTTGATGTTGAGGACTCCTAATGCAGCTCCCACCTGACTGTATACTACTGTGCCACCACCTCTGCTGGGTCTGTCCTACTGGTGGGACATTCCCAGGAATGGTGATGGTGGTGTCTGGGACGTAGCCGTCCTCGTGGAATTGTACCTTACAGATGATGTTAGACTGTTACTTGACTAGGCTGTGAGACAGCTCTCCCAATTTTGGCACAACCCCCCAGATGTTAGTAAGGGGGACTTTACAACAGGGACAGGGCTGTGTTTGCCGTTGTCATTCCTGGTGCCTAGGTCGATGTCGGATGGTTCATCTGGTTTTATTCCTTTGGGACTTTTTAGCGTTTTGATACAACTGAGTGGCTTTCTAGGCCACTTAAGAGACAACCACATTATTGTGGGCCTGGAGTCACATGTAGGTAGGGACAGCAGATATCCTTCGCTAAAGAAGAAATCAAGAGAAGGAAAGAAAGATTTGGGGGAGGTGATGGCATAGTGGTATTGTCGCTGGACTAGTAATCCAGAGGCCCAGGGAAATGCTCTGGGGACTCAGGTTTGAATCCTGCCGTGGCAAATGATGGAATTTGAATTCAATAAAAATCTAGAATTAAAAGATTAATGACGACCATGAAACTATTATCAATTGTTGTAAAACCCATCTGGTTCACTAATCCCCTTTAGGGAAGGAAATCTGCTGTCCTTACCGGGTCTGGACTACATGTGACTCCAGACCCACAGGAATGTTGTTGACTCTTAAATGCCCCCTGAACTAGGGGCAACTAGGGATGGGTAATAAATGCTAGCCTAGCCAGCGACGCTGACAACCCATGAACAAATAATTTAAAAAATTAAGAAAGAGAGAAGACAGAAAGGAAAAGTAAATCATTAAAAACATACATTTAACATCTTTCAAATCTCTAACAACGTTTAATACCTGAAGGAATGTGACTCCACACATTCTTAATAGTTCATTTTCATTGCGAGAGAGGTGGATTGACTGTAATTAACATCCTTATTGCCATTAATAGAATGCTTAGACTAGGATGGACAAGACTTAACTCTCTGTGCTAAGTTTAGTATATATCTACCACACAAATAGAGTGACTTAATGATATTCAATATATTTCAATGGTAAGGCAAACAGGGAGAGTCTATTTTTATGAAGCTATCGGGGAAATGGCACATCTCATAAAATCAAAAGATCATAAGAAATCAGAGCAGGTCCATTCGGCTCATCAAGCCTACTCTGCCATTCAATAAGATTATGGCTGATCTGATTGTAGCCTTAGGTCCACTAGCCTGCCTGTCCTCTGTAACCTTTAACTCCTTCGCCGATCAAAAATCTGTCTAATGCAGCCTTGAATATATTCAATGACCCAGCCTCCACTGCTCTGTGTGGAAGACAATTCTTTGAGAAGTAATTCCACCTCATCTCTGTCTTAAATGGGAGACCCCTTATTTTGAAACTGCTCCCAGTTCTACATTCCCCATGAGAGGAAACATCTTCTCAGTATCTACCCTGTCAATAATCCTCAGAATCTTAAATGTTTCAATAAGACCATCTCTCATTCTTCTAAACTCCAATGGGTATAGGCCCAACCTCCTCAACCTTTCTTTATAAGCCACGCCTTCATCCTAGAAATCAGCCTAGTGAACCCTCTCCAAACTGCTTTCAAGTATATCCCTCCTTAAGTAAGGAGACTGAATCTATCTAGATGCGATCTCACCTATGCTCTGTACAGCTGTAGCAAGACTTCCTTACTTTAAACTCCATTCCCCTTTTAATAAAGATGAACATTCTATTTGCCTTCCTAATTCCTTATTGTACCTGCATACTGACTTTTTGTGATTTATGCACAAGGACATCCAGATCCCTCTCTACTGCAGCATTCTACAGTCTGTCTCCATTTAAATAATATTTTGCTTCACCATTCTTCTGCCAAAGCGGTGCACCCCACATTTTCCCACATTATTCTACACCTTTCAATTTTATGTCCACTCACTTAATCTAGCTATATCCATTTGCAAAAGCTTTGTGTCTTTCTCACAATTTACTCTACTGGCTATCTTTGTATCATCAGCAAAATTGGCTACAATAAAATCTGTCCATTCATCAAAGTCAACAATATAGTTTGTAAATAGCTGATGCCCCAGCACTGATTCCTGTGGCACTCCAGTAATTCTGGTTTGCCAACCTGAAAATGACCCATTTATCCCAAGACTCTGTTTCCTGTTAGTCAACCAATCCTCTATCTATGCTAATATTTCACCCCTAACCCCAATGAGCTTTTAACTTGTATAGTAAACTTATTTGCAGCACCTTATTGAATTGGAAACTCAAATACATTACACCTACTGGTTGCCCTTTATCCACACTACTTGTTACATCCTCAGAGAGCTCTAATAAATTTATCAAACATGACTTCCCTTTCACAAAACCATGTTGGCTTTACCCAGTTCTATTCTGATTTTCTAAATATCCTCCTCCTACATCCTTAATAATGGATTCTAGCACTTCAAGAACGACAGATATTAGACTAACTGGCCTATAGTTTCTTGCTTTCTGCTTCCCTCCTTTTTTATCATTTGGCCTTACATTTGTAGTTTTCAATCTACTTCCAGCAGAATGCTGGAAAGAATTTCCAGCATCAGGGAATTTTGGATGATTACAATCAACTGCATCCACTTTCTCCGCAGCCACTTCTTTTAAGCCCCTGGGATTCAGGCCATGTTAGCCCTTAGACCCGGTATATTTTTCCCAGTATATTTTCTCTAGTGATCATAAATGTTTAAGTTCCTCCATGCCTTTTGTTCACTGGTTTTCTAATATTCCTGAGGTGCTTTTTGTGTCTTCTACCAAGCAGACAGGTAGAAAATACTTGTTCAAAGTCTGCCATTTCCTTGTTTACCATCATTAATTCCACAGTCCCACCCTCTAAGGGACCCAACACTTACTTTACTCTCTTCCTTTTTATATACTTGTAGAAGCTTTTACTGTCTGTTATTATATTTCTTGCTAGTTTTCTCTCATAGTCTAAATACTCCCTCTTTATTATTTTTTGTCATCCAGTGCTGGCTTCTCAAGTTTTCCCAATCTTTTGTGTTACCATTAACCTTTGCATTATTGTACATCATTTCTTACAATTTGATACCATCCTTAACTTCCTTAGTTAACTATGGATGGTGCATCTTTCTTGTAGCATCTATTTTTCTCATTGGAATATATCTTTGTTGAGAGTTATGAAATACCTCCTTAAATGTCTGCCACTGCTCCTTTATCATCTTACCTTTTAATCTGTTTTTCCCATTCCACTTCAGGCAATTCTGTCTTCATAATTTTAATTGCCTTTATTTAAGTTTAAGACACAAGTTCCAGACCCAATTTTCTCACCCTCAATCCAAATGTGAAATTACAGCATGTTATGATCACTCTTTCCTGGAGGATTCTTTACTATGGAGTTATTAATGTCTCATTATACATCACCAGGACAAGAATAGTTTGCTCCTGGTTGGTTCCAGAATACATTTTTCTAATAATCTGCCCCAAGTACATTATGAACTCAACCTCCAGGCTACTTTTGCCAATTTGATTTGTCCAATATATATAAAGATTAAAATCTCCAACTGTACATTGCTTACAAGCCCCCATATTTCTTGATTTATACTCTGTCCTACAGTGTAGTTACTGTCAGGGGGCCTATAAAGCACTCCTATAAACTGACTTCTTTCCTTTGCTATTTCTTATCTCCATACAAATTGATTCTACATTTTGAACCGCTGAACCAAGACCATTTCTCAGTACTATACAGATCACATCCCTAATTAACAGAGCTATCCCACCTCCCTTTCCTTTTGTCCTCTCCTTCCAAAATGTAAAATACCCTTGAATATTCAGGTCCCAGCCATGGTCACTTTACAACCATGTCAATGTGATGCACAACTCATTAGAGTAAATTCAGGGGTTGCAAGAGGCCCATTAATGCTTGAAGTGCAGCCTGAGAAACTCCAACATGTTGAGAATCATTGAATCAGCTGTGCAGTGCTGCTGGGGTTTGGGCTTCTCTGCTTGATTCCTTACAGTGTGCCTGAAACCTACCAGGGAGCGGTTCCCTGAAAGCTTTGTTGGGCAATTGGCCCCAACTAACTTCACAGAACAGTAATATTACCTCCTTCTGACTTATAGTGGATTATGCACAACGCTATTGTTTGAAGCTGATGAATAAAAGCAGCATATTTGGAAGGTGCCATGCCTTTGTGGGCCCAATGGACTATATTGAGATAAAGTTTTTTTTAATTGTCTTTTTTCTTGAATGATCTTTAAATATCAATTCTTTATGGCGAATGCAGGATTGTATTTGTGTTTTTTGAGTTAGGCGTCCTGCGAATAAAGGGCTGAATACTACACCACTTAGTGAAAAGGCAGCAGCTTCGCTAATGGTTCATATAATCATTACACTTTAAGAAGAGGACACTTCTGCAAGAGATCTCCACTGAGTCCCTTTCATGTCATTTTCTCCACTCTTATTCTTCAATTATTTATCCCCCTTCCCTTTTAAAAGCTATTGTAAATTCTGTGTTTACCATGTCTCTGGATTGCTATTCAATGCCATAACAAAAAATGTTTCATTAATTTTTCCCTTCATTATTTTCATTCAACCTTAAATTCAAACTACCAACATATCAACCATTGGAAATAGGTTTTATTTGACTTAAATTTTTAAAAATCTATTGTTAGTTTAAATACCTGTATTGTGTCTTCTCACAAAAACATAAGCTATAAGAGCAGGTTCAGACCATATAGCCCTTCGAGCCTACTCTGCCATCCAGTATGACCATGGCTGGTCTTGGGCTTCAACCCCACTTTCGTACTCACTCCCCATATCACTTGATTGACAGACCAAAAATCTGCCTGTCTCAGCCTTAAATATATTCAACGATAGATCATCAACAACCTTCTGGGGTAAAAAATTCTAAAGATTGACAACCCTATGAGTGAAGAAATATCTTCTCATTTCAGTCCTGAATGATTGACCCCTTGCCCCCATAATTGTGCTCCTGTGTTCTAGACTCCTCAGCCAGCAGAAACAACCTCTCACAAGCCCCTTCTAAACATCATAGAATATATACAAAGAAGATGCTCAGCCTCTCATCATAGGACAGCCCTCTCATCTTAGGGACCAATCTAGTGAACCTTCACAGTACTACCTCAATGTAAGTGTATCCATCCTTAGATATGGAGACAGAAATTGCACACAATATTCCAGGTATAGACTCACCAAAGCCCTGTACAATTGCAGCAAGACTTCTTTATACTTGTACTCCAGTCCCCTTTCAGTAAAGGCCAACATTTGCTATTAGCCTTGCTAATTGCTTGCTGTAAATAAATACTAACTTTCTATGTTCCTTAAACACCCAAATCTCTCTGAACATCAATATTGACAAGTTTCACTTCTTTTAAAAAAATATTTTGCTTTTCTATTCTTACAAAGTGAATAACCTCACACTTCTCCACATTATACTCCATCTGTCATCTTGTTGTCCACTCACTTCACCTGTCTTTTCAGCCTCTCTGTTTCCTCACAACTTATATTTCCATCGAGATTTGTATCATCAGGAAACTTAGATATTTTACTCGCTATTTCTTTGTTTAATATAGATTGTAAATAGCTGAGATCCCAGCACTGAATCTTGCAGCACTCCATTAGTCATAGCCTGCCACATTGAAAATGTTCCATTTACCCCATGCTTTTTTACTGGCCTTTAACCAATTTTTTATCCATACACATGTATTACTCCTAATTCTACGACTTGTTATCTTGTCTATTAATCTTTTGTGTGGTGCCTTATATCTTCTAGAAACCCAGGTATACTACATCTACTATCTACCCTACTAGTTCCACTTTCAATAAAACTCTAATAAAATTGTCAAACATGATTGCCCTTTTGTAAATCCATGTTAATTTTGTCTGATCAATCTATGATTTTCTAGGTGCATTGTTAAGACTTCCTTATTAATAGATTCCAACTCTTTGCCAATGGCTAATGTCACGCTAACTGACCTGTAGTTCCCAGTTTTCTCTTTCCTTTTTTGAATAGTGATGTTAGATTTGCTGATTTCCAATCTGCCGGGACTGTCCCAGAATCTGGGGAATTTGGAAATTATAGCCAGTGCATCTACTATCTCTGCAGCTATCTCTTTTAGAATCCCAGGATGTAGGCCATCAGGTCCTGAGGATTGGTTGGATTTTAACTTCTTAAGTTTCTCCAGCACTTTTTCTCTGCTCATGTTAATTACCTTAACTTCCTCGCTCTTTTTAGTGCCTAGGTTACCCTCTATTTCTGGTATGCAGTTTGAAGAAAGGCACAAAATATTTGTTCAATGTCTCTGGCATCTCTTCGTTCCCTGTAATAATTTCTCCTGTTTCTGCTTCTAAGCAACCAATGTTTACTTTAGCTATTCTCTTTTTTATATACTTTTAAAAGCTCTTACAATTTGTTTTTATATTTCTAACTAGTTTACCCTAATATTCTAGTTTCCCCTTTTTATCGATTTTTTTGATGGCTCTTTGCTGGTTTCAAAGCACTCCCAATCCTCAGATTTGCTACTAAATTTTACAACATTATATGCCTCTTCTTTTAATCTAACACAATATTTAATTTCCTGAATGAGCCATGGATAGAACTTACTTGCTGAGTTTTTGTTTTTCAATGGATGTACTTTTGTTGAACATTTTGAATTGTTTCTTCAAATGTTTCCTACTACTCTTTATTGTTATAGACAGAGGACGGATGATAGGGATGGTTCCCCTTTTTTGCCACCTCTCAAATGACTGAAGACAGCACTTTTTAACATATTGTTTCAACCTTTTGAGTACTGTAATTGACAGGTTTTCCCATAAGTAACAGGTTTTCTCAAGTTTTAAGTGAAAGATAATTGTTGATCATTCAACACCCAAATATATACTCAATCACTCATACCCAAGAAAAGAATATGATTATAAATGGTAGCATGCTCTTAGGTCTCAAGGTTCTTTGTCACACTTGCTTTTCCCTAGGATGAAGTCCTGAAGCGATGCAGGACTTTGTTGGTCCTCTAAAGGAAAGAGTCTGGAGGTTTTCGGAATACGTATGTGCTGTGGGTTATTGTTCACAGTAACAGATTTTTTCTGTTCCACTCTAGTAAAGGTGCTATACCAAAGCCCTGTAGCGAAACCCTAGTCTGGTTCCTCAGATACAGAGGTCAAGGCCATTCCAAATCTCTACCTATTGGTGATTCTTAGGCAGTGCCTTGTTCCTTCGCTGGCCTAGATGGTTGTCATCCTCTGTTCCAAAAATTAGCCTTATTGAATCTCTGCATCAGAAACATAGGCCAGGATTTCCCCTGAAATGTTCAAAGTCCATTACCAGGTGGGAAAAACGGCATTCCACCCACCGGCCGCAATGGCAGCTTTTTGCAGCGAATCATCTGTCTTGCAGCTGATTATTTATTCATCCACAGGGAACATGGCATTCCGCTGGAGGGCAGCATCTGATTCACCTGCCCCGCCGTGACCTTAGTGCTCCCTAACTCCAGGTGCCATATTTAAACAGTGCCCCTGCATAGCATTTGCACTGTCTGCAGCAGGTCAAGTGAAGATGACATTCCCAAAGGCAGAAAGCATGCTGCACCCAAATTCAGTGATGCCTCAGTGGAACACAGTCAAAGTCCACCACAATGTCCTCTACCCCCGCTATAGCTGCAGGCCTTCCACCAAGGTGACCAATCCGGCTTGGGAGGAGTCACAATGGTGGTCAATACAACCACCTTGCAGAAGAGGTCAGCTACCCAGCGCAGGAAGAGGATGAATGATCACCTCTGTTCTGCCAGGATAAGGCACTCTTCTCACACTCTCAGCTCACACACTCACAAACCCATCACACATTCACAGGGATCTCACTTACTGCCACCTCAAAGCACATTACCATTCACTCTCACACAGCCTGACATCTCCATCTGGCCTCATCTTCTCTGCGTTTGCATCCTAATCCTGGCCAGGGATCCACTTGCCACCCACAAAAGTCAGGCATCCTTATCACCTGCCCTCACATGCGCTTTGCTCACACTCTCTCCATCTGTCTTCATGCAGGACAAGCTGATTCACAATAAGAAGAAGAGGTCCATGCTGGGGATGGAATTCCCAAGATCAAGGTTCTCATGGACTTCGAGAACAGAGCCAGAGAGCTGGCCACAGAGGATGTAGGCTATGCCCTTGCTAATGGTAAGGTTGGTGGCACACACTCAAGTGAGGATCCTGCACTAGAACATCCATCAGATAACCACACTCCTTGTTTCAGAGTCACCGGCCATGCACTAATTGTCTCTCCTTTCTTTTGTGGGTACCTCTGAGAAGCTGCCAAGGGCATCCACAAGCCAGGCTGTCAACTTGGATGAGGAACCTGAAACAGTACCTTTGAAGATCCACAATCTGGTGAGCACAGCACACCATCTGATGCACAGCAGGAGGAGGCCAGGACATTAGAAGTCACTGGCACTCAGAAGACTGCTGGAGGCCATGATTCTGCTGAGACTGAGTCCAATGATAAGCCTCTGGTCTCGGTCCTAAATCAGTTGCTTGAGCTGCAAAGACAAGCTCAGGAACATCAGGAAGGGATGTCAGCTGCACTCCTCAGATTGCTAGGCACAATGGAGGAGTCCATCCACCTTCAGTCTGAGGTGACAGCGTCTAGCATGCCAATGCACCATGATCAACACTGGCAGATAGGTGGCTGCTGTGGAGACTTTGGGCCAGGGCATTGGTCCTGCCCTGCTGCAGGAGCTGCAGTCCATTGCTGTAGCCTTTGGTGGCCTCCATCAGGGTCAAAATGAGAGGGCTGTGGGGCACCTCGATCTCACTCCAGCTGCCCCTTCTCCTCAAGAAGTCAGCCAGGGGCCCTTGGCCAGCCATAGAGAGGCAGACCAGCAGCTTGACCTCCCGGGGCCATGCACCCAGCAGACTCTGGGAGCGTCCAGCTAATCCAAATCCCTTCTTCTCGAGACACCATCAGCTCTAGCTCCACTGGCCGAGGAGGATGAACCTGGCCCACAGCAGGATATTCAAAGCAGGCTGGGGCACTCTAGGTCTCAAGCCTACAGAGGAGTCCCACCAAGGTCATCACAGACAAGGCATAACAGTTAGCAGCCTACCTTCACCTCTACTGTGGATGTCGGGGGAGCACCAAGATGTAGCGATAGGGTAAGTAAAGTGAAGGAGATGTTGTTGCACAATATCAGCATGGGTATTAACTACGTGTATATAATGTTCCCAAGTGTAAATAGACTCACAATCATTCATATGTCGTCTTGTCTTTGCTTCTTTCTTGTGATAAGCTGTGTTACTGTCAATCACACGTGATACCTTGGTCCTTGCACACCCTTATGGCAATTGTCTCTATTCTGGGCCTCTATTCTGTACAGTGTGCTACCATCTCACCTCAGTGAATGTCCCGTTTCAACATAATACTCATTATCATGTTAAGTGTGCTTGTGGAACGAACCTTGTTCCCATGCCTCATTGCATCCCATCATGTGTATTTTTGCTCTGTACAATTGAGGCAGAGGTGTGCCTCTATGTTGTCTGCCTTCTTGAAAGGTGAAGGTGCGGTGTTTAAGGAGAGATGCACCATCGCATGGAGAAGGCTCATGTACCGTTCAACTCTATCTTCCCACTGTCTCTCGGCAGGGTTATAATGATATAAGCCTATACTCAGAGCTTATGTGTGCTGCCCTCAGCCAAACAAGTTTCCGACTTTTCCAGTGCCAATCTGCTGAGCTCAGCAAAATCTGGGAGCACCTTGCCACCTCAAGATGATGAAAGAATGGCACACGTGTGCAGGAGCTGCGATGTTCAACTTTAAGTGTTTCTCACCCTGTTGCAGGGAGAAGGGTTACAAAGTTGGTAGACAGTGGTGTGAGTCCTATTGCCCTGACACTCTAAGTGTTACTGATGCTACTTTCAAATGGTGATTTCTGGAGGCCAAAACAGCCTTTAAGCATGCTCTGGAATTGCACATCATTGCTTCTGACAAGGTGCAAAGGGATTGGAGCAAGGTATGTGATGAAGCAGAACAGTGCTCCTCATTTGCAATGGTGTGCGTCCTTCAGGGCTTCATATTCTCTGATCATTTTGGACTTCGTTATGGCCAGGGCTGGCCTTGAGGGCACAGTGGTTGTTTGTAAGAGGAGACATCTCAATATAAGGCAGCCAAGTGTCTGACCTCGTCATGCTCAGGTGTTCTGCCTCCATAGTAGAGAGGAGAAATGCAGCTCAGGGTTCCTAAATTTAACTGCCGGATATCACTGTCATTTTGGAGAGTGTACCACAACTGGCTGAGTCATCTCTAAGTGCAGTCATTCAATTGTTATTTAATTTACTGCCTTGTCCCAAGTGTTAGGTTTCTGTGTCACCATCGATGTAACACATCATGCATGGCTGCGTTGGTTATTATTGATCTCCATAAAGAGCCTTGCCAGATTGAAGGCATGCAGGCACTAGACCACTGAGGAACATGAAGTACCCCTGTGTCTTGTAAGCTGCTGTTACAACTGGAATGCTGGGTGGACTAGTGAAAGGGCAGCACTTTCTGATGTCTGATGCTGGAATGCTGTCCTCCAGATAGCTCCTTATCTCAGTGCATAAAAATGCCCTCGAGACTTGCTCATCCTTCACAGCATCAAGGTTATGTGAGTGTTCCATGCTATTATATACTGTCATCTGGACGTTCATGGGTAAAATTAGAGGAGTAGCTATGCTGGTGGCCATGCTGGCCCATAATGGAGGAGAGTTATCCATGAGGATCCTTAGTGCATCTTGTCATCGTCCTCCTGGAATCTGCTGGCAATGAGCGCCTCATGAGCACGCCTTCCTCGTCTGGCCCATAAAATGGCTTCTTCACCTGCATCCTAGTTTCCAAGATCTCATCACCATCATGTCCTTCAAGGTCCTCCTCACTGGAGGAGACTTACAGTCCCTATATCCCGTCATCTGCCAAGTCCTCCCCCCTTTGTAGTGCCAGGTTGTGTAGCACATAGCAGGCCACGATGATGTGTAAGACCCCCTGGGGACTGTACTAGAGGACCCCACCAGATCTGTCCAGGCATTCGACTTGTATTTTCAGGATCCCTATGGTGTGTTCCACCAATGTCAGGGTTGCGGCATGAACCTCGTTGTACCTTCTCTCTGAGGGAGTCTGAGGCCAACCCTGTATCCTGTGTGGTCCCTCGAAGATGTCAGGGATCTGAGACCTACAAGCTGTGGACACTACCTGGGAATCTGGCGCAAATCTGCATGACAAATTTTTTATGGTCGCACATAGGTTGCACAATGAGCGAGTAATAGCCTCTCTGGTCGCCTTTCTGGACTGCCTGTTGCCAGAGAGCTTTCATAGCCAAATGAGTGCAGTCAATGGCACCCTGCTCATGTGGGAATCCGAATAGCTTTACAAAGCTTAGTTGTCTTGCATTCTGGCTTGCTTGATCTCTGTTGAATTGGCCAAAATTGTGGACTTACGCAAAAAGGGTGTCTCTGACCTCCTGGATGCAATTGTTGGTGGGAGATCCTGCAAAGGTCCTCAGTGGAGCCCTGGAAGGAGCTACAGGCGTAGAAGTTAAGAACAGCCATTACTTTCACAGCCACCAGCAATGGATGCCCTCCCATTCCCCATGGCGCCAAATCCTGCAAAATGTGGCAAATGTGAGACACCAGATTCTTTGACATGCGGAGGCATCTGCGACTCTGGTTTTCACTCATCTGCAGATAATACATTTGACGTCTATACACCCTGGGTCTAGCGAGGCACCTATGAATTATGGCTCTCTGAGGATCAATCTCTGTGTTCGGAGGAGGACCTGCTGTCCCTTGGTCTTGATGGTTCTGTTACTCCCTTTGGTGAGCCAGGCATCTCCTTCTTCTCATCCTTCTCTCCTGCCTATAAGCAACAATTCAGGCAGCAATAACACCAGGCCCCATCTTCCTGGCTCTGATGAGGTGAAATGGACTCAAAACATTAACACTGTTTCTCTCTCCACAGATGCTGCCAGACTTGCTGAGATTTTCCAGCATTTTCTGTTTTTGTTTCAGATTTCCAGCATCTGCAGTATTTTGCTCTTACCCATCTTCCTGATGGTCTCCTTACTGCAGTATCAATGAGAAACACGCAAGAGTCAGCATTCGTTGCCAAAAGTCCACTTTCTGCCTGTGATTGTGGGCTTACAGCCTTTTCATGCATGTCAAGAGAGTACTGGCGCCTGAAATGATGCCCAGTGTGGGCTGAGCATGAACGTTCACCATCTGCACCCACCCCCACTCCCCAGCCCACATGATCAACAGGCGGCAGCTTCATCAGGCAACTGGATATTCTGCTTTCAGCCCAGGTGCTGAGATCATTATTACCTGCACCTCGAGACTGCGCTGTTTGGGCTAAACGTGAGGGTGAATGTTCAGTGAGTACGTGAGATTAATGTAGGGGGTCCAGAGACTTCTCCTCTGCGAGTGGTGAATGGCCACATTTCCAAGGGGGTTCTCAAGCTTATTCAGTCGTCCAATAGTTCTGCAATTCCATAATACTCTGGTGAATTTGAAGGCTATAAATGAGGGGTTAAAACTAGGGGAATAATCATTGCTACTGAGGGATCAGTGTTGCATGAATGGACATTATTGCTTCACTTTACGAACTCCCTGCATCTCAATTAAACAGCTACAAACTATTTCAGGTATACCTCTGTTGTCATTTTGGAACTATCGATTCAGTTGGGTGGCCCTTTAATACCCCGCTCCCACCCCAAGAATGTGCTTCAGTGCAACCTTTCCTACTCGTTGTCCCCAGTGGAGCCGTTTCCTTCAGCCCCTTCGCTTCCCTCAATCCTGTCCGGCCCCTTCCCCAAAGGAGCTACTGCCCTGCAGCACAATAAAAGATACGGCCCCCCGAACCCTACTGTGGTACTTGTAGTGACTTGCCTGTGAAACTCCCCTGAAATTGATGAAATGCAGCCTATGAAGCCAGGCGCTGACCCCCTCAAGCACGGTATATGAATTCACCTCGGAATCTCGAGCGAAGTGCAGGTCACCAGCTGCATGTCGTTTAAACCCTATTGTGAAACACGTCGTTCTAATTGCACGCTGATGTGGGCTCTTAATCCAGCATGGAGGGATGATTCTGGTGAGCAGGCATCATGATTGGATGCTGATTTATGCTAATAATGTTCATGACATTCGGCAGTGGGAAACACAGTCCGCCATTGACAGCTGAAGCGCTTAATCACTTCCTCGTTTTACATCGTCGTAAAACCCGCTTTGGGCCTTCCCACAAGATGTAGCGAAGACACCTTCCACGATCGGGAGCAGAAAATCCCGGACCTAGTTTCTGTCATGTGACCAGAGAATCTCTTTTTACATTGTCCTCACAAATGATGGCTAGACAATTGCCAAACAACGGAGTATTGCTCATTCACATGCCATTGTAATAAAATAGAGCTTTTTCACAGTCATTCTCTGGATTCCAGCTCTGGCATTCAAAAGTCTGCAAACTATATTGTGGAATCCAGTTTCTTTCATTATTGAGAGACGGGGAGCCACAGGACAGGTCTTTTGCATTGTAATGACTTCTCAAAGATACATCCAGAAAAGTCATTTGCATTTTGATGAATTTGTCGAGAGTTGTCCAGCCATGAAGTTAGCTCAGGTGGTCTTTTAGTTCCATATGTATTGGCAGGAAAGAAAAGAGCCACCTGATCTCTTACCTCCATTTTGTTTTAAAACAGTGTCCATTTCAAGTTTATGGGCAGGAATTTGCACTTAGTGGGCGAGTGCAGGCCTGACCCGCTCAAGCGTAAAATGACATTCGATGATGTCGGGCGAGTGCGCGGTAGTTAGCGGTGCACCCGCCAACAATTAACAGGTATATTAAGGCCATTAAAGTTATAATTAAATGACATTTTGTGTAAGGTTGTACAGGCAGGCGAACGAACGGTCTTTGGATTTTTTAGGAAACCTCATCTATGGGCGGGAAGAAGTTTCCATCCTCATTTAAAAATTAAATAAAAATTTTTAAATTTCATTTATAATATGTTCCTGCTCATGTGACAGAGTCACATTATGGGATATGTTTTTAACATTGCTAAGCTTTTTATTTCTGATTTTTTAAATCTTCAGCTCCCTGAGGCAACTCCTGAATAAGGTTCCTTCATGGTTCATGATACCTCTGAGCCAGTTTAAACTGCATCACTTTCAAAAGCCAGTATGACTCCTTACAAATTTCAGGGAGTCAAAAATGCACCCTATCCCAGGCCGTTCGAAATTACCAGCAATATGAATGGGGTTGGGAATAACTGTATTGGGTCCTACCCACCATTTTTGAAGCCCTCTTGATGCAGGTTCGTCCCACATTGGGAAGAGAACATCCCACTGTAGGTATCTGGTCCCCTTATATCTATGTCTCTCTATTAAGCATAGGGCAAACATCCTTTCACTGCTCTTAGAAGATATTGCTTCACTTTCCACTGCACTGAACAGTCTGCGACTTCAAATCATCTGTCCTCCAACATTCTCTTAACATGTGGTAACAGTAAATGGAAATGAAATTAGCAGGAGTGAAGGAAGAGAGAAAAGAAATAAAAGATCAAGATATAGATATTGTTATGACCAGGATAGAAGGAGTGCGTGAATTTTCAAGCCACACTACTCCGCAGGCCGCATTAATTTAAGAGTTTAATTTTCTCACCAAAATGCCCAATTGTTTACCCATACCTCTGGTACCCAGAAGAAAAGAAACTCTGATCAGACTTCTTTCAAAACCTCAGAATGATGAATTTATTTTAAAACAAAACCTCTTTTAACAAGTTGCAAGTGCTGGTCAACACACAATTGTAATCAGGAAGTACAACTATCTATCTCTTCCTAAAGAATTCCTCTGGCACACACACACAGACACACACAGACAAACAAAGGACACATAGATTGAGTCCCTCTGCAGAGATGGGCTTTGGAGGATGGGCATTATAAAATAAAGGATAAAGTCCGCAGGGTATCAATGCTGTTGACCTGGCGTTCCCTCGTGTGAAGTTGGGCCACTGGTCCCAGTGGATGTCAGAAAGTTCTCACCAACTGGTCTCAGCTTTGCAGGTCCAAATGCAGACTCTTTAGGCTCAGATGAGGGTTTTCTGGTTACAGGTTGATAGCCACACACAATTTTGGACCAGGTAGAGTGAGGGAGCCAATTATGGTAGCCTTATTCCTCAGCTTGTTCCCCAGCAAGACTGCCTTCAAAACAAGCAGGTTCACAACTTAATTTCTTTTTCCTCTCACCCACACATTTTCCAGCAAGTTAAAAAACTTCGTTTGCGGTTTTTTCTCTATCAGTTCAAGTGATTGCTGCTCAAAACAAACAACAAGATCTTCCTCAAGCAGCATAAAGGTCAGGTGATTCCTTGGAAGAGGCCTGCTTGCTGACAGTTTCAAGGTAAACTTATGACAGTTTAAAGAAAATTCCAGATTAGCATCCAAATGTCGAGATCATGCCTTGTCCATAGAACCATAGAAACATTACAGTGCAGAAAGAGATCCTTCAGCCCATTGTGTCTGTGCTGGCCAAAAAGAGAAAAAAGAAACTAGCCGCTCATTTTAATCCCACTTTCCAGCACCTGGTCTGTGGCCTTGCAGGTTATAGCACTTCAGATGCAGGTCCAGGTACTGTTTAAATGAGTTGAGTGTTTCAGCCTCAACCACCAACTTAGACCATGAATTCCAAACACCCACCATTCTCTGGGGGGTGAGAAACAATTTTCCTCATGTCATCTCTAATCCTTCTACAATTACCTTAAATCTATGCCCCCTTGTAAATGACCCCTTAGCTATGGGAAACAAGTCTTTCCAGTCTACCTTATCTAGGCCTCTCATAATGTTGTACACCTCAATTAGGTCACCCCTTAGCTTCCTCTGTTCTAAGGAAAACAACCCTAGCCCATTCAATCTCTCCTGATATCTGCAATTTTCAAGCCCTGGCAATATTCTTGTAAATCTCCTCTGCACTCCCTCCAGAGCAATTATGTCCTTCCTGTAATGTGGTGACCAGAACTGTACACAAAATTCCAGCTGTGGCTGAACCAGTGTTTTATACAGTTCCATCATTACATCTCTGCTTTTGTATTCAATACCTCACCCAAGAAAGGAAAGAATTCCATAAACTTTCTTGATCACCTTGTCCACCTGTCCTGCCACCTTCAAGGCCCTATGGACAGGCACTTCAAGGTCTCTCACTTCCCCAAACCCTCTCAACAACTTCCTGTTTACTGAGTATTCCCTAACTTTGTTTGCCTTTCCCAAATGTGTTGCCTCAATTTTCCACATTGAATTCCATTTACCACTTCTCTGTCCACTCAACCAAACAATTGATACCATTCTGGAGCCAATAGTTAGCTTCACTATCAACCACATGGCCAATTTTTGTGTGTTCTATAAATTTCCACATCGTGCCTCCCAAATTTAAGTCTAAATCATTAATATATACAACAAACAGCAAGGGCTCCAACACTGAGCCCTGTGGAACACCACTGGAAACCATTTTCCATTTGCAAAAACATCCATCGACCATTGCCCTTTGTTTCCTGTCACTGAGCCAATTTTGGATCCAACCTGCCACCTTCCCCTGTATCCTATGAGATCTCACTTTCCTGACCAATCTGCCATGTGGGACCTTGTCAAATGCCTTACTGAAATCCATGTAGACAACATCCATTGCACTACCCTCATCAATCCTCCTTGTTACTTCCTCAAAAGTTCTATTAAGTTAGTAAGACACGATCTTCCCATAACAAAGCCACGCTGACTATCCCTGATCAATCCGAGCCTTTCTTAGTGACAGTTTATCCTGTCTCTCAGAATTGTTTCCAATAATTTGCCCATCACCAAAGTCAGACTGACCGACCTATAATTTTTGGCCTATCCCTCACATCCTTTTTAAATAATAGTACAAAGTTCGCAGACCTCCAATCCTCTGGGACCTCGCTTGTATCTAGCGAGGATTGGAAAATGATCCTTAGAGCATCCGTTATTTCCTCCCTGGCTTCCTTCAACAGCCTGGGATGCAATCCATGTGGCCCTGTGATTTATCCACATTCAAGGATGCCAGTCCCTCCAGTCCTTCATCCGTCACTATGTTTATTGTTTCTAATATTTCACAGTCCTCTTCTTTATCTAGAATGTCTGCATTATCCCTCTCCTTAGTGAAGACAGAGAGAAAGCATTCATTGAGAACCCTGCCCATATCTTCTGTGTCAACCCACAAGTTACCATGTAAATCTCTGATAGGTCCTACCTTTTCCTTAGTTATTCTCTTGCTCTTAATGTACCGGTAAAACATCTTAGGGTTTTCTTTGATTTTACCTGCCAATATTTTTTCATATCCTCTCTTTGCTTTCCTAATTTCCATTTTTACTTCACCCCTGTACTTTCTATTCCCCTCTATACTTTTTATAGTACTAAGTCTTTTGTGACTGTCATAAGCTTTCTTTTTCTGCTTTATCTTAGCCTATATGTTTCTGGATAACCAGGGGGCTCTAGATTTGGAGATACACCCTTTCTCTTTGTGGGGACATGTCTACACATCTTGACTTTGATGCCTCCCACTGATTTGAGCTGTATCCAGTCCACTCTCGCCAGCTCACCTCTCAGCTTTGTAAAATTTTTCTTCCCCCAATTTAGAATTTTTACTCCTGATCTACTTTTGTCCTTTCCATAATGATGCTTATTCTAACCATATTATGGTCACTATCTCCAAAATGGTTCCCCACTGCTACTTCACCCACTTGCCCAGCTTCATTTCCTAAGACTAAATATAGAAGTGCACCCGCCCTCTTTGGGCATGTTGCGTGCTGGCTAAAAAAAGTTCTCTTGAATGCAGTTTCAAGAATGTTGCACCCTCTGTGCCCTTCACACTGTTTGTATGCCAATTAATATCAGGGTAGTTAAGTCCTCAATGATTCCTGCCCCGTTGTTTTTTTCACTCAAATCTGTCTACATATTTGCCCATAAACTCCCTTCCACTATTTGGGGGTCTATAGTACACTCCTAGCAATCTGACTGCCCCTTTTTTATTTCTGAGCTCAACCCATATGGCCTCATTTGATGCTTCAGTTTGTATATCATCCCTCCTCACAGCTGTAATTGATTCTTTAACCAATTATGCCAAACCCCAACCTTTTTTATCCCCCTCCCAATTCTGTCCAAAAACTCTATATCCAGGGATGTTGAGCTGCCATTCTTGCCCATTCTTAAGCCTAGTTTCTGTTTTAGCGATGGTATCATGCTGTCACATTTCTATCTGTGCCCTCAGGTCATCAGCTTGTTTACCATGCTCCTTGAATTTACATATATACATTTTAGCACTGCCAAATTCCTGTGCTGTACACTATTTAACCTGTGCTGCTTCTGTCTTTCAAAGTCACTCACTAACTCTCCATCTCCTGTCCCCAGCCCTGAATTTGCCCTCAGGTTCCCACCCCCCTGCCAATCTAGTTTAAACCCCACCCCCAACAGCACTAGCAAACCTCCCTGTGAGGATATTTGTCTCAGTCCCAATACCTCAGAAATCTGATGCCCTCCCTCCTACACCAGCTTTCCAGCCAAGCGTTTCGCTCAACACTTCTATTCCTATACTCACTTGCATGTGGAACTGGAAGTAACCTGCTTTAGAGGTCCTACTTTTCAATCTCCTTCCTAACTGCCTAAAGTCTGCTTTCAGGACTTCATCCCCTTTCCTACCCAAGTTATTGGTACCAATGTGGACCATGACCCTCCTCTAGGAGAATGTTCTGCAGCCGCTCTGTGATATCCTTGACTCTGGCACGAGGGAGGCAGCATATCATCATGGATTAACGTCTACAGGCACCAAAATGCTTGTCTGTTCCCCTTTTGTATTCCGTTTTGTAAAAGAAAAATTCAGTCTTGGGAGATATGATTCTAACAATATAAAAAGAAATGCTCTTTTTTAATTCATTAGTAAGTTGCGGATATTGCTAGCAAGGCCAATGTTTATTGCTGATCCCCGCCCTTGGTGGGGAATTGCCTCCATGAACCTTAATTTATGCCAAGTCTGGCAATCCTCTAACAAGCCATTGCCTTAAAATGAAGACTGTTGTTTCTTCTGTCTAATCTGCTGTTCAAATTTATCAGGCTCTAGATTATATGAAAATATAGACAGACCAAGCTATCTGGTCCACTAAGCCATAAGTTTTCAGAAAGCTTGACAGTGCATTCTGTTATGAGCTGTATCAAGAGAGATAAAGCAAAGAGAAGGTTCCAAAGAAGGTGAGGTTCTGTGAAATTTCCCCAATCCTTTTGGATTATTTAGTGAAGTTCCAGGCTATCAATTCCACTGTGCAATATGTGCTAGTTCACAAACATCATTTCTGAAGTAGCAACATAAAAAGAGAGCACATTCTATGTGGTGTTCCCTCTAGACTTATCCTTAGAACCTTCTCACCAACCTTCACATTAGTTACTTCCTATGGGAGTATGTTGGACATGTCTAACACTCTAAGCTTACTCCAGCTGACTCAATTTGCCTCCTTTACCTCTACTTTTATCATTGAAATTATGCAATTATCTTTCATTATATTTGCTTGCATCTCTATAAACCATAAAAGCTTGCTGAACAGAAAAAGACCATTAAGTACCTCTGTGCTGGCTCTTTCATGGAACAATGCAAAGCTAAATCCCTTCTATCTCCCTATAGCCATTAGTTGAGCTTCTTCCCATCTTTCCTCGTCCTATTCCCTTCTCCGTCATATGCTTGTCTTGTTTCTCCTTAAATGCTTCTATACCATTCACTTCCACTACTCCCGTGGTAGCAAGTTCCACATTCTCACCACTCTTTTGGTAAAGAAGTTTTTTCTGAATTCCCTATTGAATTTCTTAGTGACTAGTAATTCAAAGATTCACTTGGCTGATCCCTGGGAAGTAGGGATTGAGGAAAGGCTGAGCAGGTGAGGCATGTATCGATTGGAGTTTCGAAGAATGAGAGGTGATCTTATTAATTCTGTGAGGGCTTGACTGGGTGGATGGTGACGGAATGTTTCCTTTCATGGGGGATCTAGAACTAGGGGGCACAGTTTCAAAACAAGAGGCCTCCCATTTAAGATGTGGATGATGAAGAATTTCTTCCCTCAGAAGGTTGTTAGTCTTTGGAATTCTCTTCCACTGGGAGCACTGGAGGCAGGGTCATTGAATATATTCAAGGCTGAGTTAGATATATTTTTGATTGACCAGGGAGTCAAGATTTATGGGGGAGGGGTGGGCAGGCAGGAAAGTAAAGTTAAGGCCACAATCGGATCTGTCATAATCTTATTGAATAGCAGAGCAAGCTCGTTGTACCTAATGGCCTATTCCTGCTCCTATTTCTTCTGATCTTTCTGATTTTATCTTATATTGGTGGTCTCTAGTTATGCTCTTCTCCAGAAGAGGAAACATTCTCTCTGCTCCAATCTATTAAAACTTTCCAAAACTTTAAAGATCTCTATCTGGTCATCCCTCAGCCTTCATTTATTTTAAGAGAGGAGTGATGCAGCCTATCAATCCATTCCTGAAATGTAAACCCACATATTTCCGATATCACCCTTGTAAATCTTCTCTTCACCCTCTCCAGTTCTTCTGTATCCTTTTTATAATATGGTGACCAGAATTGCATGTAGTACTCTAAGTGTGGTCTAACCAAGGTTCAATACACATTTAGCATAACTCCCCTTCTTTTCAATTCTATCCCACTGGAAATGAAACCCCAATTGGTTGGTTTGCTAACCTGTGGCGCAACTTCTTGTGATAGGTGTATTTGTACACCCTTTGTTCCTCTACCCCACCTAGACTCACAATTTCCAAATAATAATTGGCCTCCTTATGTACTAATATACACAATGTAATAATGTACTACATCACATTTATCAGTTTTGAACTTAATTTGCCAATTATTTGCCCATTCCACTTGTTTGTTAATGTCCTCTTCTAATTTATTATTCATTCTCATTATTGACTACCCACAATTTGGATTTGGTGTTATCCGCAAATATAGAAATTGTGTTTTATATTCTAAAGTCCAAATACTTAATGTAAGTTGTGAACAGCAGTGGTCCCAGCACTGATCCTTGTGGAACACCACTTCCCACTTTCTGCCAGTCTGAATAACTGCCCTTTACTCTCAGTCTCTGCTTTCCGCCTTGAACCCAGCTAGCAATCCATTCTGCCACTTGTCCCTGACTCCACGTTCTCTGGGACACGTTATCAAAAGCCTTTTGAAAACCCAGATGAATTACATCTACTACATTACCATTGTCTACTTTCTATTAGCTCCTGAAATAAATCAATCGAGTTAGCAAAGCAAGATTTTTCCTTTTGAAATCCATGCTGGGTATTCATTATTTTATTTTTTGTTTCTAGATGTTCTGGTTTCACCTTTACCAGGGATTTCATTATTTTTCCTACAACCGATATTAAATTGACTGGTCTAGAATTTAAGGATATTTTCTGCCTCCTTCTTAAATACAGAAATTATATTAGCTATCTACCAGCCATCTGGCACCACTCCTTTTTCAACAAATTATTGTATATATGTAGTAGTAGTCTCTGCTATCTCTACCCTAGTTTAATTTAAATTCATGGATGCAATTCATTCAGACCAGGAATGTTATTCTCTTTGAGTTTGGTTAGTTTATTCAATACATCCTTTTTTATCTTAAATGCATTTATCTCATTGCTCCTTCAATATAATGTCTACTTGTTCAATCTCCCTGGTAAATACTGAAGTGAAATAATTACTTAGGACGGAATTTTCCCCTCCTGTACACGGCGGGTTCTGTGGCGGGCGGGAGTGGAATATTTGGAAAGAGGCCAAAAATTGTATTCCTGCTGGTGGGAAAACATTTTGAAATTTTCCCCTCAACTTTCATGGCGGGCCGATGGTGGGTCCAGTATCCCGCTGAACAGTGTCAGGAATGCCATTTGCCATCTCGCAAATGCTCATTAAATATACTACTCGCTGGAATTATATGCTGCCTTCTGATCTTTCATCACGCCAGTGGGAATTCACACCGGTCTGAAACACATTTGAAAATGAGCAGCGTGCAGCTGTCAGCCTTCATTTCACTTGTGACTTCGAGTGAGTGCAACATTCAAAGCCTATCTGCAACAGCACTGCTTCAGTTTAATAGTGATGGCAATGGGGATGTAGGGTTGCTCTGCTCCTGGTGGGTGCCTCCGTACTCTGAGAGGACACCACTGTGCAGCCGCTGTCAGCCAGGGCTGTACCCTCAAACAGAAACCAGCATTATGCCTGGGGGTGCGGGAGTGGGGAAGGATGACGGATATGGGGTGGGGGGGAGAGATAGGGTCTGAAGGGGTTGGAACCGGGTAGGGGACGGGTAACAGACATGGGGGATATGGGTTATGAAGGGGTTGAAAGTGAGTAGGGGAGGGGTGATGGACACATGGGAGGCAATGCAGTATGAAAGGGATGGAAGGGGCTAGGGGAGGGGTAATGGATACATGGGGACAATGGGGTATGAAGGGTTTGGAAGGGAGGAGGCTGGGCAAGGGGAATGATGGCAAGGAGAGAGGAATCCGAGGGTGGGGAAGCTGCGGCCCAAAAATAGAAACTGGAATGCAGACACACAAGGGGGTGGATGGGAATCAAAATGTATGAATGGGAGGGGATGTATGCAGACTTCAGAAAAGGAAGGGGTGTGTGTGTGTGTGTTAGTGTGGTACAAGAGGGATGGGTTGCAGAGAGACTTGCAGATTAGGTGTTGTTGGGGGGAAAGGAAGTCTGTGTTGTGCTCAGTCATGAGGGGACAGGGGAGTTCATTGAAAGTCATAGAACCTGATCTGAGGCCAAGCAATTGGACTGAGAGAGTGAGGACAGTCCTGGGGCTCTGTGGACCTGACAATCAGGTTGAGAGATTAAATACAGTCCTGGGGCTTTGCAGTTCATGCTACAGGGCTATGCATGGCATGTATGTTGTATCCCCAATCCAGGGAAGTTTAAGGCCTTTGTGCTCAAGTGGGATAAGGCACAGCTTGGTGTGCAGGGCATGTTCATGGTCAGTGGCAATGGTCTTCTCTGGCTCAATACTGGGTACAGATGGGATGGTCCTGGTCAGGGGAGGCATCTGCAGCTTGCAGTTGGGGAAAATGTAATAAAGGGGTGGGGGTACTCAAAACTCTCTTGGAGTAGCAGGGGATGGTCTCCTCTGAATGTGACCATGCACACATCCTCTATATGGAGAAGGGTGAAGTCCACATGGGGCATGGGCACGTAAAAAGTGATGGGTTCAGGGAGGAAGGTTGGAATGTCTACCACAAGTACAATGGGATCCGGTATTACTGGGGGAGGCTGGAGAATCACCAGGGGAAGCTCTACCTGCACATCGTGAGGTTCCAGGAAAATTGGAGGGATCTGAACACTGACAGGGGGAGGGTTGAAGCTGGTCTTAACATAAAAATGAAGCACCACCATCTTGAATCAACAAAGTAATGGCATAGTTTGAAATTGAAACTGGAACTGAATCTGCACGAGAGGGGTTAGAGGCAGCGTGGAAGAAATGCAAGCTGGACTCGGGGACCTCAAACTTCTTAGAGACACAACACTGAAATAGAGTCAGAGCTGAGGGAAAAGACAAAGGCTTCCTTGAGAAGGTGCAATTGGAGCCACTGTCTTTTGCTGCACTTTGACGAGAGATAGCAGGAGTCATTAGCTTCGCAATACAGTTGCTCCATTTCAGCATTAACACAAAAGAATGTGAAAATTGGGAACGCAGGCAACCGTTAAGGAAGCACAACTGCTACATATCTGCCAGATCATCAATGAAAGCCTCCAATGTGCTTTCTCCAACTGGCATGCATAATGGGCCATATGTGTATATTAGTACATAAGGAGGCCAATTATTATTTGGAAATTGTGAGTTGAAGTGCAAGATTACTTTAATCAGTATGCAACAGCAAAGATTGCAGGAATGAGTTTGGTTAGGTGGTGCATGTCATTAATGCATTGAAACCTTTCCCAGCCTCTGTGGAATTGAGATGCAATGTATCAGGGTTGGCATCTTGGTCTCCTCAATCTGTGAGTTTGTGCCTCAACTGCAAGGATCTATCGGTGACAAGGCTAGTAGCACAGATGAATCTCGAGGGCATAACAGTGGCTTTCTGGTTGTGAATTGGCGCTTTAATATTTTTTCCCTATTATTCATTAATCTGTTATATCTGTCAGTCGATAGAGAGAAGGAGGAAAGACTAATGGAGCCTTGGTGTTCTCACCGAGCAGTTAGTAAAGCTGAGTTATTTTTAAAAAATCCCAGAGGAAAACTTTAGCAACTGTCATAACCTATAATTTTAAGTTTTGTGTTTGAGATGCAACTCTAAATTCAGGAATCATACCATCAGTTCTCAGAGGTTTTATATTAAGCTAAATGAAACATTTTATTAATCTACACATGTTAAATATATACACATGGCTACAAATTACCACGATCATAACTTTTAATAAATTCCTAAACTAATCTCCATTAAGACAACAACAACCCATAGACTTAACCAGACATGAGACAAAGCATTTTCACCTTACAAATTCAAAATGAGGTTCTTTTCACTTTGGTTCCTGTGGAGAACAGTTGGAGGCTTACAGCTGCTTTTGATCTCACATTGCCTCCGCTCCACACACACAAAACAGCTGTCTTTTAAACCTAGCACAGACCATTGAATGTAAATTCTCATTGTATCACTAGCCTCTTCTAACAATAAAATCCCTTTCATAGTACCAATTTTGTTTGCAATATAAACATATTGTGTGGTTTCTGCTCGCTAGGTGCCAGAATTCACTCCACTTCTTGAATGCTCTATTCAAACAATGTAAACACACGCTATCTCTCTTACATATCAAAACTAATTCACATCAAAGCACCCAGACTAGCTGGCTTTAATACAATTAAGACACACCCACAGACTAAACCTCTATTTGAAAAGAAAAATATTTTCTAATAATATTATATACATTAATAGCTACATGACACTGGGCTCAATGCTGCCTTCAGTGCATCACCTAAGCAATCCAAGCATTGGGAGTGCATCTTCAAGATGCCAGTGGTCTGGTTAATTATGGATCATTTGGAGGATGCACCATGATGTACCTCTCCTCTAAGACGCTCTGAGGGCAATTCATGGGTGTCATCATTTCAGCAGGTACCCCTTGACCCCAAGCAGCCAGCCCTGTACTTGCTGAGGCCTTTCAAATCCTGAGTGACTCAGGATGTATGAGTCATGGGAACTCCCAGGCTACCTGGCAAAAACATGCATTAAATGCTTCTGATGACTGCACACCAATTGAACGTTGAGGGAGTGAAACCCTTTCCAGTTGATAAATGTCAGGGAATGCTGCCATGGAATCCTCAAAACCATATGGAGTGCCTCTCCGGCTGTTACAGACATCTCTGAAGCTTTTCTGTGGACAGCTGGGCTGGAGAGAGTGAATGTGTGCTCATGTGGCATTTAAATATGGCGCCTGGACCTTTGACTCCATTAGGTAACAGTGGGGCGGGCAAATCAGTTCCTGCCCCATCATGTGATTCGAAAAGCTACTAGCCTATGCATAATTAATGAGCTTTCAAGCATGAAATCAGGCACGAATTCCGACCTTCAGGAAATGTGCCATGGAACTAGCCATGGAACTTAGTTTCAAAAAAAGGAAAATTTCACCAATCTCTCTATTATTATCTGTGGCTTGATCCTGTCTATCCCTGAACATTCCTATTCCCGTCACAGCCTTCCTTTTTTCATTGATGTGCCTGCATTTTTTATTTTATTTTATGTCCCTTGATAATTTAATTTCATAAATGCCTCTATGCCTTCCCAATTTTTTTGACTCTCCTAATCTCTTTGTTTTTTCTCATATCCTGCACTCCTCTACTTTATATGTATTTAATCTATGTTTATTTCCTAACCCTCAACTATTCCCTCATGTCTTTATTCAACCATGGAGACTGACAAATGTTTAGTTTGGTCTTTCCTTTCAGCAGAATGTATTTTCCCGTACTCTGTTGAATGCAGTTTTCAATATTTTCCATTGTCCTACATCGTTGTTTACCAGTACTATTTTGCCTATTTTATTTTCCCAAGTGCTATTCTCAGAGCATCAAAATCAGTTTTTCTCCAAACTGTTAACCTGGCTTTGATCATACTTTATATTACCTCTATCATCACCTGAAAGCATATTATATTATGGTCACTATTACCTAGACATTCCCTTACTTTTACTTCTCTTACCTACTCTATATTACTAGAAATGCAATGAATCTTTTATATTCTGACTTAATTTTCTGCCCATTGTTCTAGATATTCCCAACAGGTTACTTAATAACAAATTGAAATTACGTCTAACAGCAATAGGTTGTGCTACTTAAAATGTAACCAATTTCATGTTTCTCAGATTGTCTTCAACCAACATAAGTTAATCTCTTAAATGATTTCAAATTGGTAAAATTAATATATTAAGACGACTTTCTGAGACCTTTGAGGTTGATTAAAGAACAGCTTGTGACTATTAAAGCAAATTAAATACCTCTAATTGCAGAAACCATGACCCACAGGTATTCAAATATACTCAAGCCAGGATCCTGTGGTAGGCCCACTTTTGCCAATGTTCTCCACTAGCTTCCATGGGGACTTGTTTGGGAGAACCTCTGATTAGCTAAATAAGGTCACCTGCATCAGAAGGGGCATGCACAAGGGAAGGCCTTGCATTTCCACCCAGGACTACTTCATCTCTGGCCTTAGCTACATCAAGGGAGAGAAAACATTATGACCTGGACTTGGAGGCCTACCTGGGTCTCCAGGCCTGGACCTTGGACTCTGTCCATGAAGATGCAAGCTCCCAATGTAAGACTATAGCCTACTTTATGAGGGGACTGAGAGACTGACCACAGGGCTTGTGTGCTCGGAACTGTTGGGTGGGCACCCAAGATGCGCTCTTAATGTTGTCTCCCAGCAATTATTTAATATCGGTGACCTCTCCCTGACCTCCTATATTTTGTTGAGATCAGGAGCAGAGCTCACTGATACACACATTCCAGCAATTAATCCAGATGTCAACCATATGTATTTCCAGCCCTCATATTAGTTGCTTGTTTAATGTTAGTTCATGAATTGCCAAATTTATGTTGGAATGTTGAAGAATTAGATTCTTCTGAAAGTACTTCTGATATTGATGACTTGTTTTCATTTTCAGCGATGTCAGTATGAAGTGTGCAACTATGAAAATATTCAAGGTTACATGTGCTCTGCTCTTCATTCATATGTTCTCGCTTGTAAAGCCTGGGGAATACGATTGATGGGCTGGATGAATCATGTGAAAATCTGCAGTATGTATGGACTTCAGAGAGAAAATATTACCGATCTTACCTTTCCAAAACTGGTTTAGAGAGATGAATCTTCATTTATTCTATTGCAAAAGATTAAAGTGATAATTGGATCCATTAAATAGTGTGGTAATATAAGCAGTTATCAGAGGTACAGGCACAGGAACCATAATTCCTGGATTGGGAGGGTGCAATGTTGACCACCGGTGGAGGTAGGAAGGATTTGGGATGGCACCTGGATGCATCAGGTTTCTATGCCAGAAGTGCAGTGGGGACACTTCTGTCCATGCCTGTCCACGTCTGCAGCCAGCTTTGGAGCAAGTTTGGGGGTGTTCTTGGGCTACCCTGGGATTCCATTCCATTACACCCTTGTTTGTCTGAGGAAATGCTGTGCCTACTGAGATCTCCCATATGGTCCAACAGAATAGAGAGTTCTTTACCTGGCATATAATTTTGCTATACCTGAAATAAAAAAGTATACATGCCTCCGACACAAAACTTCTTCACTTTAATCAGCACAGCCATAAACCGTGAGATAACAAAAATATAAAATTAATGAAATATGTGAAATATGAATCCGAAGAAAGAGAACAAAACTGTTGAGCCTGACGTTATTTCTGTTAAAATATTTATGTTGTGAGCTTAGAGGACCTTGAGCCTCATGTGCTTCTGAAGCTCCCCTGCCAAGCTATAAAAATGCTGTATCAAAATATGAACATCATATGGTAAAAACCAACAGCAAATTTGAACACAAGATCCCACAACAGAAAATCAAATCGATCATCATTATGATGTGCACCTAAGCCCAAGGCTCACTTGCCCATATCAAAGGACAACTTTTATTGTTGCCAGGACCTTGCATGACGGATGCACCAGGAGTCAGACCTAGGATTGTGAGTTCTGGTGGCAACAAACAGTTTGATCAGCTGCAGAGCCATGCTTCTCTGTTAACAGCTGCCACAGTTTGATTAACCCTTGGCCCATTTACTCCTTAAAACGGACAATAAATTCCACTGACCTGTTGCTCTGCTTACCAGATTCAAATATGGCGGTAGGAGAGTCTGCACACAGCTTGCTGGATACAGTTCCCACTACAAATGTCACTGATGGATCAGGGGAAGAGAGGGGACAGGATCTTCTCTCCTCTAACAAAAGTGCCAGTGGAGGCGAAGTATCGGTCCAATCTTGCAATGGTGCACTCAATTGGACTCACTTTTTTGGGTCTGGGTAGAAAAACATATAGCTAATTTTAAGGACTCATTTTTAGTAATGAGCAAAACACCACAGACATTGGTAGTGATTAGTCCCAGTCATTTCTTTGTTGACCATGTTCACAGAATGGGACACATTTTTACACAAAATTTAGTCTTGGCAGGTGCTGATTTGCTGGACCATTTGCAAACTTCTTGTGTCCCTAACGGCACCCAGACTGTGGGTCGAAAATCCCAGTGCTCGAGTGCTGGAATAACTGATAGGTATAGAGATAGTCAGATTGATGACACCACAATTTCATGATTAGAGCAAATTGGAAGTACAAGAACAAAGTAAGGGTCTAGCATGTGAGGACAGAAAATTAGAAACAGAAGGAGCTAGGAAGAATAAATATAATAGTGAAAAGCATTTGGATGTGTATGAAGTGTTGAAATGAAAAGTTAGTTTACAATGACTTAATGGGGACATTTTTTTCTCTCCCAAATACCCTACCGTGTGCTGAGGCACCCAGCAGTTTGTGTACACCCAAACTACGTTGCACTTGTGCTACCCTCAGAGTGTCCAGGCTACTATTCTGGACAATTAGCAGATCTCCTGGTGTATCTGTACACAGATTGTCTCAAGAGTGAAATCAACAGCATGGCTGTGGACTTTCCTGTTCTGCAGCACATTTACTTTGTCATGTAGCAGCATCCTCAAGTCACCCATCCCTCATCCGATATCAGATGGATAGTAATGGAGTAAAGGTGAAAACAGTGGTAATAAGAGGAAATGGAAGGGGACTGAAGTTGGTCATGATGCTTTGAGGCAACAGAGCAAAGTGTTAAAGATGAAACTGCAAGGCAGCACTTTGGCTCAGAGAGGAAGAAGAGACCTATAACTGTGTTCCAGCCACTGTCATCACAGCCTCCTAGCTGCTATTAAGAAAAATGTCTGAAGAGGTTCCCAGTGTAGGTCCATCCTGCAGGCACCCTGCAGATGGGAAATAAGGAAGGTGAAGTAGAAGAGAACAGAAGAACACTTCCAACATAATTTTCATTGAAATTCATACACCCTCAGCCTGAGCTCAATGCCTCAGCCCAACCGTCAACCCTAAGTCTCAGATATGTCCTTGAGGGGAACCCTATGCTATCTCCAGGCAATAGTGTGGAGGCACAGACTTGATGTAGTGAATCTCCTTTTCTCTCTGCAGTACCTTCAAACTTCAGTGAAAAAAATAAGCTGTATTGTGTTAGGGAAAAGCACAGGCACATTTATTAACTTTTAAGAGCCGTATGACATAAATGTTAACAACTGTTTTTATTTACCACAGAAACAGATCATTCAAAAATCTTCATTCGCGATTCATGTGTAAAACAGGAATGGTGTCCTTGTGTTATGAATGGGAAAGTTCATCCATCAGGAGAGAGAGTGGATGCTCTGTGCAAATCCTGGTAAAATGAGTTTGGCTTTTCCAAATGGGGGAAAGAAGGTTACCCTGCCACTAAATGTTTGTTCAGAAATCTGTAGCACAATGTTTGTAATTTATTTACTTTCCTGTTTTGCAGCACATTTACTTTGCTATGTAGCAGTGTCCTCAAGTCACCCATCCCTCATCCGATATCAGATGGATAGTAATGGAGTAAAGTGAAAACAGTGGTAATAAGAGGAAATGGAAGGGAACTGAAGTTTGTCATGGTGCTTTGAGGCAGCAGAGCAAAGTGTTAAAGATGAAGCTGCAAGGCAGCACTTTGGCTCAGAGAGGAAGAAGAGTGCCTGTGTGGATTGAAAGGGAGTTAGGAATGATTGTCAGCTTGATCTGAGAGAGACATAGGAAACAGTATTACTGTGACATGCTAGAATGTTACAAGAGGACAGGTAGGACAGAACAAGAAGTTTGGAAAAGGTAGAGGGATGGCTCTGTTAATTAATGATGATAATAGCACATTAGAGAGGGATTAGTTCAGGAAACCAGGATGTAGAAGCGGTTTGGGCTGAGATGAGAAATGATAACGGCAAGAAGTCACTTGTGGGAGTGATGTACAGGCCCCTTAATTATAACTACATGGTAGGACAGTGTATAAAGTAAGGGATAATGAGAGTTGTCAGAAAGCTATCGCAATAGTCATGAGGGATTTTAATCTACATAAAGACTGGAAAAATCAGATGAGTTCATAGAATGTTTTTGGGGTAGTTTCTTAGAACAGCACATTCTGCAGCCAACTAGAGAGCGGGCAACATTAGACCTGGTGTTGAGTAACGACATATGATTAATTGATAACCTCATAGTGAAGGCATTCCTTCAGGTAGCAGGGATCATAATAGGATTGAATGTTACATTCATTTTCAGGGAAAGATGAGTGTGTCCAAGACCAGTACTTTGACCATAAATAAAGGCAATTATGAGGGCATGAAAGCAGAGCTTGCTAAAGTGAACTGGCAAATGTGGTTAAAGGATAGGTCAGTAGAAGTTCAGTGGTGGACATTTAAACGGATATTTTAGAATACAGAGAATAGATACATTCCAATAAGAAAGAAAAATTCCAAGGCGAGGGCCCACCATCTGTGGCTAACTGAAAAAGTTAAAGACAGTATCACACATAAAGAAAAGGAATATAATTGTGTAAAGATGGCTGGCAGGTCCGTAGATTGGAAAGAATATAAAGAACAGCAAAGAATGACAAAAAGATTAATAACGAGGGAAAAATTATATTACGAGAGAAAGATAGCTAGTAATATAGAGAGGGATAGTAAGAGTTTCTATAAATATTTAAAAAGAAAAGAATTAATGAAGTGAGTGTTGGTCCTATAAAAAGTGTGTCTGGGGAATTGATAATGGAAAATAGGGAGATGGCAGATGAATTAAACTGGTATTTTGCTTCAGAAATAGCTGTAAATCAGGAAATAGAAGGGAGAGAGGAATTCGGGGAAATTACAATCATCAGGGAAGTGGTATTGAGCAAATTGTTGGGGCTGAGGGCTGACAAATCTCCAGGTCCAGATGGATTTCACCCTAAGATCTTGAAAGAAGTGATTAATGAGGTATTTGATGCACTGGTTTTAATTTTCCAAAATTCCCTCGATTCGGGGAAGGTTCCATTACATTGGAAAATAGCAAATGTAACTTATTTTTTCAAAAAGGGAGACAGAAAGCAGGAAACTGCAGGCCAGTTAGCTTAACATCTGTCATATGGAAAATGTTAGAAGCTGTTATTAAAGATATTATAGCAGGGCACTTCGAAAAATTCAAGGCAATCAGGCAGAGTCAACATGGTTTTGAGAAAGGGAAATCATGTTTGTTCAATCTATTAGAGTTCTTTGAAGGAGTCACGTGTGCTGTGGATAAAGGGGAATCAGTGGATGTACTGTACTTAGATTTCCAGAAGGCATTTGATAAGGTGCCGCATCAAAAGTTATTGCGGAAAATAAAAGGTCACGGTGTAGGGGGTAACATATTGGCATGGATAGAAAATTGGCTAGCTAACATGAAACAGAGTAGGCATAAATGGATCTTTTTTAGATTGGCAGGGTGTGTCAAGTGGTGTGCCACAGAGATCAGTGCTGGGGCATCAAATTTTTACAATTTATATAAATGACTTGGATGAAGGGACTGAAGAAACTATTGCTAAATTTGCTGACAACACAAAGATTGGTAAGAAAGTAAATTATGAAGAAGATGTAAGGAGGTTGCAAAGTGACTTATATAGGTTAACTGAGTGGGCAAAGATCTGGCAAATGGGGTATAACATGGAAAATATGAAATTGTCCATTTTGGTAGGAAGAATAAAAAGGAAGCTTATCATCTAAATGGTGAGAGATTTCAGAGCTCTAAGATTCAGAGGGATCAGGGTGTCCAAGTGCATGAATCACAAAAAGCTGGTAGCAGGTACAGCAAGCAATTAAGAAAACTAATAGAATGTTATCATTTATTGTGAGGGGAATTGAATACAAAAGTAGGGAGGTTATGCTTCAGTTGTACAGGGGGTTGGTGAGACCACACCTGGAGTACTGTGTACAAGACTGGTCTCCTTGTTTAAGAAAGGATGTAAATGCATTGGAAGCAGTTCAGAGAAGGTTTACCAGACTAATACTGGAATGAGTGGGTTGTCTTATGAGGCAAGCGTGGACAGGCTAGGTTTGTATCCACTGGAGTTTAGAAGAGTAAAAGGCGACTTGATTGAAACATATAAGATCCTGAGGGGTCTTGACAGGGTGGATGTGGAGAGGATGTTTCCTCTTGTGGGAGAATTTAGAACAAAGGGTCACTGTTTAAAAATAAGGGGTCACTCATTTAAGACAGAGATGAGGAGAAGTTTTTTCTCACAGAGAGGAGTGAACCTTTGATATTCTCTTCCATAAAAGGCGGTGGGAGTAGAGTCTTTGAATATTTTTTAAGGCAGAGGTAGATACATTCTTAATTAACAAGGGGTGAAAGGTTATCAGGGTGTGCAGGAATGTGGGTTTGAGGTTAGGGTCAGATCAGCCATGATTTTATTGACTGGTGGAGCATGCTCAAGGGGCTGAGTGGCCTAATCCTGCTCTTGCCCTTGCTCCTATGGGGGAATTACAGAGACTGTCAGTGTGATTGTGAGGGAGGTACAGAGTGTGACCTGCGATGGAGCTACAGTGTATGTCTGTGTGGTAGTAGGGGAGTTAGAGAGGGTGTCACTGTCACTCTGAGGGAGTTCCTGAGAGAGTCAGAGTCTCTCTGATGGAGTTACTGAGAGTATCAGTTGACATGTGAGGGAGTTACAGAAAGTGTCAGTGTAATCTGTGAGTTAGTTACAGCGAGTTTCAGTGTGACTGTGAGAGAGTTATAGAGCGTGTCAGTTTGAGCTACGGGGGAGTTACAGAGAGTGCCAGTGTGACATGCAAGAAAGGAGCAGAGAGTTTCAGTGACTGTGAGGGAATTCCAAAAAGTTCATTGTGGCCTGTGAAGAAGTTACTGAGAGTGTCAGTCTGACCTGTGAAAGACTTACAGAGAGTGTCAGTCTGACCTGTGAAAGACTTACAGAGAGTGTCAGTCTGACCTGCGAGGGAGTTACGGAGAAGGTCAGTGTGACCTGTGAAGGAGTAACAAAGAGTGTCAGTGTGACTGGCGAGGAAGCTACAGAGAGTGTCAGTCTGACCTGCGAAGGAGTTAAAGAGATGGTCAGTGTGACCTGCGAAGGAGTTACAAAGAGTGTCAGTGTGACCAGCAAGGAAGCTACTGAAAGTGTCAGTCTGACCTGCGAGGAAGTTACAGAGAGTGCGGCCTGCAAGGTAATTATGGAGAGAGTCAGTGTGACCTGCAAGGGAGTTACAGAGAGTGTCAGTGTGATAGTGATGGAGTTAGAGAGAGTGTCACTGTCACTCTGAGGGAGTTACTGAGGGTGTCAGTGTGAAAGTGAGGGAGTTACAAAGAGTGTCAGAATCTCTCTGAGGAAGTTACTGAGAGTATCAGTGTGACTGTGAGGGAGTTACAGGGAGTGTCAGTTGACATCTGAGGCAGTTACAAAAGGTATCACTGCGACCTGCGCGTTAGTTACAGTGAGTTTCAGTGTGACTGTGAGAGAGCTATCGAGAGTGTCAGTGCAAGCTGCGGGGGAGTTACATAGAGTGTCAGTGTGACATGCAAAGAGGAAGCAGGCAGTTTCAGTGTGATTGTGAGGAAGTTTCAAAGAGTTCATAGTGGCCTGTGAAGAAGGTATAGAGAGTGTCAGTGTGAGCTAAGAGGGAGTTACAGAGAGTGCCAGTGTGACCTGCAAGGGAGTTGCAAAGAGTGCCAGACTGAGTGTGAGGGAGTTGCGGAGAGTATCAATGTGACCAGGGAGTGAGTTAGAGAGAGTCACTGTGACTTGCAAGAGAGTTTCAGTTTGACTGTGATGGAGTTACAGAGAGTGCCTGTGTGACTGTGAGGGAGTTACAGGGAGTATCAGTGTGACCAGCAAGGGAGTTATAGAGAGTGTCAGTGTGAAATGCAAAGGAGAAGCAAAGAGTTTCAGTATGACCATGAAGGAGTTCCAGAGACTGCATTGTGACCTGTGATGAAGTTACAGATTGAGTCACTGTGGTGAATTACAGAGAATGTCTGTATGACCTACAAGGGAGTTGCAGAGAGTGTCAGACTGAATGTGAGGGAGTTGCGGAGTGTCAATGTGACCAGCGAGTGAGTTGTAGAGAGTGTCACTGTGACTTGCAAGCAAGTTACAGAGAGTTTCAGTGTGACTGTGAGGGAGTTACAGAGAGTTTCAGTCTGAATGTGAGGGAGTTACAGAGTGTGTCAGTGTGACCTGTGATGGTGTTACAGGTTGTGCCAATGTGATCTGCAAGGGAGTTCCTGAGAGTGTCAGTGTGACCTCCGAGGGAGTTGCAGAATTTTGCAGTGTGACTGTGAGGGAGGTACAGTGAATATCAGTGTGACCAGCGAGAGAGTTGCAGGGAGTGTCAGTGTTACTTGCGAGTTAATACAGAGAGCTTCAGTGTGACTTTAGGGAGCTACAGAGAAGGTGGGTGAGTTAAAAAGAGTGTCAATGTTACTGTGAGAGAGTTACAAAGAGTGTCATTCTGAAATGTGAGGGAGGTACAGAAAGTGTCTGTGTGACTGTGAGGGAGTTACAAAGAGTGTAAGTTTGACTTGCATGGGAGTTACAGCGAGTGTCAGTGTGACCAGTGAGGGAGTTACAGGAGTGTCACTGTGACCTACAAGGGAGTTGCAGTGAGTTTCAGTGTGACCGTGTGGTATTACAGAGAGTGTCAGTGTGACCTGCGGGGTAATTTCAGAGAGTGTCAGTGCGAATGTGAGGAAGTTACAGGAAGTGTTGGTGTGACCTGGATGGGAGTTACAGGGAATGTCAGTGTGACCTGAGAGGGAGTTACAAGGATTGTCAGTGTAACCTGCGAAGGAGTTACAGGGGTTATCAGTGTGACCTGCGAAGGAGTAACGGATAGTGTCACTGTGACATTGAGGGTGTTACAAAGAGTGTCATTGCTACCTGTGAATGAGTTACTGAGAGTTTCTGGTGCGAATATGAGAGAGTTACAGAGAGTGTCAGTGTGACCTTTGAGGGATGTACTGAAGAGTTTAATTTTGACCTGTGAGAGAGTTACAGAATGTGTCAGTGTACTGCAAGGGAGTTACAGAGGTCAGTGTGAGCTGCGGGGGAGTTATAGCATGTTCTTCTGACTGTTAGGGAGTTACAGAGGGTGTCACTTTGACATCCAAGGGTGTTACAGAGTGTCAGTGTGACCTGCGAGGGAGTTTCAGAGAATATCCATGTGATTTGTGCCTGAGTTACAGAACGTGTCAGTTTGATCAGAGAAGGAGTTACAGGAAGTGTCAGTGTGACATCTGAGGGAGTTACAGGGAGTGGCAGTGTGACCTGCGAGGAAGTTATAGAGAGTGTCAATGTGACCTGCGCGGGTTTTATAGAGAGTGTCAGTATGACTATGAGGGAATAACAGCAGTGTCAATGTGACCTGCGAGAGAGTTACAGAGAGCTTCCATGTGACTATGAGGGCATTCCAGAGTGTATCGGTGTGGCCTGCAAGGAAGTTACAGGGAATGCCTGTGTGACCTGAGAGTGGGTGAAAGACGGTGTCAGTGTAACTGTGAGAGAGTTACAGGGTGTGTCATTGTGACCTGCAAGGCTGTTGCAGAGAGTGTCAGTGTGACTTGTGGGGAGTTAACAAGAGTGTCATTGTGACTGAGAGGGAGTTACTGAAATGTCACTATGACTTGAGAGGGAGTTACAAAATGAGTCAGAGTGACCTGGGAGTTATTTAGAGAGAACGTCAGTGTGAGCTGCAGTGGAGTTAAATAGACTGTCAATGTAACTGTGAGGGAGTTACAGGGAGTGTCACTGTGACATACAAGGGAGTTACAGAGAGTGTGAGTCTGACCTGTGAGGGAGTTACGGACAGTATCAGTGTAACCTATGATGGTCTTACACAGAGTGTCAGTGTAACCCATGAGGGAGTTACAGAGAATATCCATGTAACCTGTGCATGAGTTGCAGTGTGTTAGTGTGATTTGAGAGGGAGGTACTAAGAGTGTAGGCGTGACCTGCGAGGGAGCTACAGGGAGAATCAATGTGACCTCCATGGGAGTTACAGGGAGTGTCAGTGTGACCTGCATGCAAGTTACAGGGAGTGTCAGTTTAACTTGCATGGGAGTTACTGAGAGTGTCAGTGTGACGTCCAAGGAAGTTACAGAATTTGTCAGTGTGGTTGTGAGGGAGTTACAGAGATTGTCAGTGTTACTGTGAGGCACTTACAGAGACTGTCAGTGTGACCTGAGTGAGTGTTGCAGAGAGTGTCAGTTAGACCTGCATGGGAGTTACAGAGTTACAGGGCATGTCTGTGTGACCTGTGAAGGAGTTACCGGGAGTGTTAATGTGACCTGCGAGGGAGTTACAGTGAGTTTCAGTGTGACTGTGAGGGAGTTACAGACAGTTTCATTGTGACCTGCAGGGGAAATTTCAGAGAGCGTCAGTGCGAATGTGAGGGAGTTACAAGGAGTGTCAGTGTGACATGCAGGGGAGATGCAGGGAGTGTAACTGTGAGAGTGTTGCAGAGAGTGTCAGTTTGACCTGCAGGGAAGTTACTGACACTGTCAATATGACTTCTGAGGGAGTTAGAGAGTGTCAGCATGACCACACGTGAGTTACAGTGAGAGTCATTGTGACTTGCAAGGAAGTTACAGAGCATATTAGTGCAACCTGTGAGGAAGTCACAGATAGTGTCAGTGTGACCTGTGGTGAGTTACAGAGAGTGTCAGTGTGACCTGTGGGGGAGCTACAGAGAGCATCAGCATGTCCCACATGTGAGTTACAGAGGGTGTCAGTGTGACCCGCGTGGGAGTTACTGAGAATGTCAGTCTGATCTGCATGGGAGTTATAGTGCATGTCAGTGTGACCTGCGAGGGATTTATTGGACATGAGAGTAACCTTCGAGGGAGTTTCTGAGAATGTCAGTGATAGCTGCGAGGGAGTTACAGTGCATGTCAGAGTGACCTGCGAGGGAGTTATAGAGACTGTCATTGTGAGCTGCGAGGGAGCTACAGGCACTGTCAGTGTGACCTGTGATGTAGTTACAGAGAGTGTCAGTGTGACTGTAAAGAAGTTACAGAGTGTCAGTGTGACCTGTGAGAGAATTACAGAGAGTTTCATTGTGACTGAGAGGGAGTTACAGCAAGTGTCAGTTGACTTCCGAGGAATTAAGAGACAGTTTCAGTGTGACTTGCGAATTAGTTACTGAGAGTGTCAATTTGATCTGAGAGGGAGTTGCAGAATGTGCCAGTGTGACAGCGAGAGAGTTACACAATGCGATAGTGTGACTCCGAGGGAGTTACAGGAAGTGCCAGTGTGACGGCAAGAGAGTTAAAGAATGCGCCAGTGTGACTGCGAGGGAGTTACAGAATGTGCCAGTGTGACTGCTAATGAGTTACAGAATGTGCCAGTGTGACTGCGAGGAAGTCAGAGAATGTGCCAGTGTGACTGCGAGGGAGTTACAGAATGTGCCAGTGTGATTGCTAATGAGTTACAGAATGGGCGAGTGTGATTGCTAATGAGTTACAGAATGTGTCAGTGTGACTGCGAGGGAGTTACAGAATGCGCCAGTTGATTGCTAATGAGTTACAGAATGTGGGAGCATGAGTGCGAGGGAGTTACCGAATGCACGAGTGTGGCTCCAAGGGAGGTACAGAATGTGCCAGTGTGACTGCGAGGGAGTTGCAGAATGCGCCCGTGCGGCTGCTAATGAGATACAGAGTGTGCCAGTGTGACAGCGAGAAAGTTACACAATGCGACAGTGTGACTGTGAGGGAGTTAGAGGAAGTGCCAGTATGATGGCGAAAGAGTAACAGAATGTGCCAATGTGACTGCTAATGAGTTACAGAATGTGTCAGAGTCACTGCGAGGGAGTTACAGAATGTGCCAGTGTGACTGTGAAGGAGTTACAGAATGCGCCAGTGTGGCTGCTAGGGACTTACAGAATGTGTCAATGTGACCGCGAGGAAGTTACAGAATGTGCCAGTGTGACTGTGAGGGAGTTATAGAAAGCATTCGTGTGACTTCGAGGGAGTTACAGAATGCGTCAGTGTTACTGCGAGGGAGTTACAGAATTCGCCAGTGTGACTGCCAGGGAGTTACTGAATGCGCCAGTGTAACTGCAAGGGAGTTACAGAATGTGTCAGTGTGATTGCGAGGGAGTTACAGAATGCATCAGTGTTATAGCGAGGGAGTTACAGAATGCACCAGTGTTATTGTGAGGTAGTTACAGAATGCAGCAGTGTGATGGCGAGGGAGTTACAGAATGTGTCCGTGTGACTGCGAGGGAGTTACAGAATGCACCAGTGTGACTGCGAAGGAGTTGCGGAATGTCTCAATGTGACTGCGAGAGAGTTACAGAATGCGTCATTATGACTGTGAGGGAGTTACAAAATGAATCGGTGTAACTGCGAGTGAGTTATAGAATGCGCTAGTGTGACTATTTAGGAGTTACAGAAAGCGTCAGTGTGATTGCGAGTGAGTTACAGAATGTTTCAGATTGATTGCGAGCGTGTTACAGAATGTGTCAGTTTGATTGCGAGCGAGTTACCGAAGGCACCAATTTGAATGCGAGTGAGTTACAGAATGCATCATAATGACTGCGATTGTGTTACATAATGCGTTATTGTGACTGAGATGGAGTTACAGAATGTGCCACTGCGGCTCTGAGGTAGTTATAGATTGCATCAGTGTGACTGCGAGGGAGTTATGGAATGCGTCACTGCGACTGCGAGGGAGTTATAGTGGCTGCTAATGCATCAGTGTGACTGTGAGGGAGTTATGGAATGCATCAGTGTGACTGCGATGGAGTTATAGAATGTGTCAGTGTGACTGCGAGGGAGTTATGGAATGCATCAGTGTGACTGCGAAGGACTTATAGAATGCGTCAGTGTGACAGCGAGGGAGTTGCAGAATGCATCAGTGTGACTGCGATGGAATTACAGAATGTGTCAGTGTGACTGCGTGGGAGTTAAGGAATGTGCCAGTGTGACTGCGAGGGAGTTTCAGAATTTGTCAGTGTGACTGCGAGGAAGTTACAGAATGTGCCAGTGTGACTGCGAGGGAGTTACAGAATGTGCCAGTGTGACTGAGAGGGAGTTACAGAATGTGCCAGTGTGACTGTGAGGGAGTTAAGGAATGCGCCAGTGTGACTGCGAGGGAGTTGCAGAATGTGTCAGTGTGACTGCGAGGAAGTTATAGAATGCACTAGTGTGACTGTGCAGGAGTTACAGAATGTGTCAGTATGACTGAAAGGGTGTTACAGAATGTATCAGTGTGATTGCAAGCGAGTTACAGAATGTGTCAGTTTGATTGCGAGTGAGTTACAGAAGGCACCAATTTGAATGCGAGTGTGTAACAGAATGCATTATTATGACTGTGAGTGTGTTACATAATGCGTTATTGTAACTGAGATGGAGTTACAGAATGTGCCAGTGTGGCTCCGAGGTAGTTACAGAATGTCCCAGTGTGACTGCAAGGATGATACAGAATGTGCCAGTGTGACTGCGGGGGAGTTATAGAATGTGCCAGTGTGACTGCAAGGGAGTTATAGAATGTGACAGTGTGACTGCGAGGAAGTTACAGAATGTGCCAGTGTGGCTCCGAGCGAGTTACAGATTGTGCCAGTGTGACTGCAAAGCAGTTGCAGAATGTGTCAGTGTGACAGCGAGGGGGTTACAGATGTGCCAGTTTGGCTCCGAGCGAGTTTTAGAATGCGTCGGTGTGACTGCGAGGAAGTTCCAGAATGCGCCAGCGTGACTGCGAGGGAGTTCTAGAAAGGGCCAGTGTGAATGCGAAGGATTTACAGAATGTGCCAGTGTGTCTGCGAGAGACTTACAGAATGCGACAATGTGACAGCGAGGGAGTTACAGAATATACCAGTGTGACTGTGAGGGAGTTACAGAATGTGCCAGTGTGACTGCGATGGATTTACAGAATGCGACAATGTGACTGCGAAGGAGTTACCGAATGTGTCAGTGTGACTGTGAGGGAGTTACAGAATTCGCCAGTGTGACTGTGAGGGAGTTACAGAATGCACCAGTGTGACTGTGAGGGAGTTGCAGAATATGCCAGTGTGACTGCGAAGTAGTTGCAGAATGTGTCAATGTGACTGCGAGGGAGTTACAGAATGCGTCAGTGTGACTGCGAAGGAGTTACAGAATGCACCAGTGTCATTGCGAGGTAGATACTGAATGCACCAGTGTGACTGTGAGGGAGTTACAGAATGCACCAGTGTAACTGTGTGTGAGTTAGTGAATGCGTCATTATGACTGTGAGGGAAATACAGAATTAATCGGAGTGACTGCGAGTGAGGTATAGAATGCACTAATGTGACTGTGTTGGAGTTACAGAATGTGTCAGTATGACTGAAAGGGTGTTACAGAATGTGTCAGTGTGATTGCGAGCGAGTTACAGAATGTGTCAGTTTGATTGCGAGCGAGTTACAGAAAGCACCAATTTGAATGCGAGTGTGTAACAGAATGCATTATTATGACTGTGAGTGTGTTACATAATGCGTTATTGTAACTGAGATGGAGTTACAGAATGTGCCAGTGTGTCTCCGAGGTAGTTACAGAAAGTCCCAGTGTGATTGCGAGGATGTTACAGAATGTGCCAGGGTGACTGCGGGGGGGTTATAGAATGCGCTAGTGTGACTATTTAGGAGTTACAGAAAGCGTCAGTGTGATTGCGAGTGAGTTACAGAATGTTTCAGATTGATTGCGAGCGAGTTACAGAAGGCACCAATTTGAATGCGAGTGAGTTACAGAATGCATCATAATGACTGCGATTGTGTTACATAATGCGTTATTGTGACTGAGATGGAGTTACAGAATGTGCCACTGCGGCTCCGAGGTAGTTATAGATTGCATCAGTGTGACTGCGAAGGAGTTATGGAATGCGTCACTGCGACTGCGAGGGAGTTATAGTGGCTGCTAATGCATCAGTGTGACTGTGAGGGAGTTATGGAATGCATCAGTGTGACTGCGATGGAGTTATAGAATGTGTCAGTGTGACTGCGAGGGAGTTATGGAATGCATCAGTGTGACTGCGAAGGACTTATAGAATGCGTCAGTGTGACAGCGAGGGAGTTGCAGAATGCATCAGTGTGACTGCGATGGAATTACAGAATGTGTCAGTGTGACTGCGTGGGAGTTAAGGAATGTGCCAGTGTGACTGCGAGGGAGTTTCAGAATTTGTCAGTGTGACTGCGAGGAAGTTACAGAATGTGCCAGTGTGACTGCGAGGGAGTTACAGAATGTGCCAGTGTAACTGAGAGGGAGTTACAGAATGTGCCAGTGTGACTGTGAGGGAGTTAAGGAATGCGCCAGTGTGACTGCGAGGGAGTTGCAGAATGTGTCAGTGTGACTGCGAGGAAGTTATAGAATGCACTAGTGTGACTGTGCAGGAGTTACAGAATGTGTCAGTATGACTGAAAGGGTGTTACAGAATGTATCAGTGTGATTGCAAGCGAGTTACAGAATGTGTCAGTTTGATTGCGAGTGAGTTACAGAAGGCACCAATTTGAATGCGAGTGTGTAACAGAATGCATTATTATGACTGTGAGTGTGTTACATAATGCGTTATTGTAACTGAGATGGAGTTACAGAATGTGCCAGTGTGGCTCCGAGGTAGTTACAGAATGTCCCAGTGTGACTGCAAGGATGATACAGAATGTGCCAGTGTGACTGCGGGGGAGTTATAGAATGTGCCAGTGTGACTGCAAGGGAGTTATAGAATGTGACAGTGTGACTGCGAGGAAGTTACAGAATGTGCCAGTGTGGCTCCGAGCGAGTTACAGATTGTGCCAGTGTGACTGCAAAGCAGTTGCAGAATGTGTCAGTGTGACAGCGAGGGGGTTACAGATGTGCCAGTTTGGCTCCGAGCGAGTTTTAGAATGCGTCGGTGTGACTGCGAGGAAGTTCCAGAATGCGCCAGCGTGACTGCGAGGGAGTTCTAGAAAGGGCCAGTGTGAATGCGAAGGATTTACAGAATGTGCCAGTGTGTCTGCGAGAGACTTACAGAATGCGACAATGTGACAGCGAGGGAGTTACAGAATATGCCAGTGTGACTGCGAAGTAGTTGCAGAATGTGTCAATGTGACTGCGAGGGAGTTACAGAATGCGTCAGTGTGACTGCGAAGGAGTTACAGAATGCACCAGTGTCATTGCGAGGTAGATACTGAATGCACCAGTGTGACTGTGAGGGAGTTACAGAATGCACCAGTGTAACTGTGTGTGAGTTAGTGAATGCGTCATTATGACTGTGAGGGAAATACAGAATTAATCGGAGTGACTGCGAGTGAGGTATAGAATGCACTAATTTGACTGTGTTGGAGTTACAGAATGTGTCAGTATGACTGAAAGGGTGTTACAGAATGTGTCAGTGTGATTGCGAGCGAGTTACAGAATGTGTCAGTTTGATTGCGAGCGAGTTACAGAAAGCACCAATTTGAATGCGAGTGTGTAACAGAATGCATTATTATGACTGTGAGTGTGTTACATAATGCGTTATTGTAACTGAGATGGAGTTACAGGATGTGCCAGTGTGGCTCCGAGGTAGTTACAGAATGTCCCAGTGTGACTGCGAGGATGTTACAGAATGTGCCAGTGTGACTGCGGGGGAATTATAGAATGTGCCAGTGTGACTGCAAGGGAGTTATAGAATGTGACAGTGTGACTGCGAGGGAGTTACAGAATGTGCCAATGTGGCTCCGAGCGAGTTGCAGATTGTGCCAGTGTGACTGCAAAGCAGTTGCAGAATGTGTCAGTGTGACTGCAAGGGGGTTACAGATGTGCCAGTGTGTCTCCAAGGGAGTTTTAGAATGCGTCAGTGTGACTGTGAGGGAGTTACAGATTGTGCCAGTGTGACTGCGATGGATTTACAGAATGCGACAATGTGACTGCGAAGGAGTTACCGAATGTGTCAGTGTGACTGTGAGGGAGTTACAGAATTCGCCAGTGTGACTGTGAGGGAGTTACAGAATGCACCAGTGTGACTGTGAGGGAGTTGCAGAATATGCCAGTGTGACTGCGAAGTAGTTGCAGAATGTGTCAATGTGACTGCGAGGGAGTTACAGAATGCGTCAGTGTGACTGCGAAGGAGTTACAGAATGCACCAGTGTCATTGCAAGGTAGATACTGAATGCACCAGTGTGACTGTGAGGGAGTTACAGAATGCACCAGTGTAACTGTGTGTGAGTTAGTGAATGCGTCATTATGACTGTGAGGGAAATACAGAATTAATCGGAGTGACTGCGAGTGAGGTATAGAATGCACTAATGTGACTGTGTTGGAGTTACAGAATGTGTCAGTATGACTGAAAGGGTGTTACAGAATGTGTCAGTGTGATTGCGAGCGAGTTACAGAATGTGTCAGTTTGATTGCGAGCGAGTTACAGAAAGCACCAATTTGAATGCCAGTGTGTAACAGAATGCATTATTATGACAGTGAGTGTGTTACATAATGCGTTATTGTAACTGAGATGGAGTTACAGGATGTGCCAGTGTGTCTCCGAGGTAGTTACAGAAAGTCCCAGTGTGATTGCGAGGATGTTACAGAATGTGCCAGGGTGACTGCGGGGGAGTTATAGAATGCGCTAGTGTGACTATTTAGGAGTTACAGAAAGCGTCAGTGTGATTGCGAGTGAGTTACAGAATGTTTCAGATTGATTGCGAGCGAGTTACAGAAGGCACCAATTTGAATGCGAGTGAGTTACAGAATGCATCATAATGACTGCGATTGTGTTACATAATGCGTTATTGTGACTGAGATGGAGTTACAGAATGTGCCACTGCGGCTCCGAGGTAGTTATAGATTGCATCAGTGTGACTGCGAAGGAGTTATGGAATGCGTCACTGCGACTGCGAGGGAGTTATAGTGGCTGCTAATGCATCAGTGTGACTGTGAGGGAGTTATGGAATGCATCAGTGTGACTGCGATGGAGTTATAGAATGTGTCAGTGTGACTGCGAGGGAGTTATGGAATGCATCAGTGTGACTGCGAAGGACTTATAGAATGCATCAGTGTGACAGCGAGGGAGTTGCAGAATGCATCAGTGTGACTGCGATGGAATTACAGAATGTGTCAGTGTGACTGCGTGGGAGTTAAGGAATGTGCCAGTGTGACTGCGAGGGAGTTTCAGAATTTGTCAGTGTGACTGCGAGGAAGTTACAGAATGTGCCAGTGTGACTGCGAGGGAGTTACAGAATGTGCCAGTGTGACTGAGAGGGAGTTACAGAATGTGCCAGTGTGACTGTGAGGGAGTTAAGGAATGCGCCAGTGTGACTGCGAGGGAGTTGCAGAATGTGTCAGTGTGACTGCGAGGAAGTTATAGAATGCACTAGTGTGACTGTGCAGGAGTTACAGAATGTGTCAGTATGACTGAAAGGGTGTTACAGAATGTATCAGTGTGATTGCAAGCGAGTTACAGAATGTGTCAGTTTGATTGCGAGTGAGTTACAGAAGGCACCAATTTGAATGCGAGTGTGTAACAGAATGCATTATTATGACTGTGAGTGTGTTACATAATGCGTTATTGTAACTGAGATGGAGTTACAGAATGTGCCAGTGTGGCTCCGAGGTAGTTACAGAATGTCCCAGTGTGACTGCAAGGATGATACAGAATGTGCCAGTGTGACTGCGGGGGAGTTATAGAATGTGCCAGTGTGACTGCAAGGGAGTTATAGAATGTGACAGTGTGACTGCGAGGAAGTTACAGAATGTGCCAGTGTGGCTCCGAGCGAGTTACAGATTGTGCCAGTGTGACTGCAAAGCAGTTGCAGAATGTGTCAGTGTGACAGCGAGGGGGTTACAGATGTGCCAGTTTGGCTCCGAGCGAGTTTTAGAATGCGTCGGTGTGACTGCGAGGAAGTTCCAGAATGCGCCAGCGTGACTGCGAGGGAGTTCTAGAAAGGGCCAGTGTGAATGCGAAGGATTTACAGAATGTGCCAGTGTGTCTGCGAGAGACTTACAGAATGCGACAATGTGACAGCGAGGGAGTTACAGAATATACCAGTGTGACTGTGAGGGAGTTACAGAATGTGCCAGTGTGACTGCGATGGATTTACAGAATGCGACAATGTGACTGCGAAGGAGTTACCGAATGTGTCAGTGTGACTGTGAGGGAGTTACAGAATTCGCCAGTGTGACTGTGAGGGAGTTACAGAATGCACCAGTGTGACTGTGAGGGAGTTGCAGAATATGCCAGTGTGACTGCGAAGTAGTTGCAGAATGTGTCAATGTGACTGCGAGGGAGTTACAGAATGCGTCAGTGTGACTGCGAAGGAGTTACAGAATGCACCAGTGTCATTGCGAGGTAGATACTGAATGCACCAGTGTGACTGTGAGGGAGTTACAGAATGCACCAGTGTAACTGTGTGTGAGTTAGTGAATGCGTCATTATGACTGTGAGGGAAATACAGAATTAATCGGAGTGACTGCGAGTGAGGTATAGAATGCACTAATGTGACTGTGTTGGAGTTACAGAATGTGTCAGTATGACTGAAAGGGTGTTACAGAATGTGTCAGTGTGATTGCGAGCGAGTTACAGAATGTGTCAGTTTGATTGCGAGCGAGTTACAGAAAGCACCAATTTGAATGCGAGTGTGTAACAGAATGCATTATTATGACTGTGAGTGTGTTACATAATGCGTTATTGTAACTGAGATGGAGTTACAGGATGTGCCAGTGTGGCTCCGAGGTAGTTACAGAATGTCCCAGTGTGACTGCGAGGATGTTACAGAATGTGCCAGTGTGACTGCGGGGGAATTATAGAATGTGCCAGTGTGACTGCAAGGGAGTTATAGAATGTGACAGTGTGACTGCGAGGGAGTTACAGAATGTGCCAATGTGGCTCCGAGCGAGTTGCAGATTGTGCCAGTGTGACTGCAAAGCAGTTGCAGAATGTGTCAGTGTGACTGCAAGGGGGTTACAGATGTGCCAGTGTGTCTCCAAGGGAGTTTTAGAATGCGTCAGTGTGACTGTGAGGGAGTTACAGAATGTGCCAGTGTGGCTACAAAGCAGCTGCAGAATGTGTCAATGTGACAGCGAGGGGGTTACAGATATGCCAGTTTGGCTCCGAGGGAGTTTTAGTATGCGTCGGTGTGACTGCGAGGAAGTTCCAGAATGCGCCAGCGTTACTGCGAGGGAGTTCTAGAAAGGGCCAGCATGAATGCGAGGGAGTTACAGAATGTGCCAGTGTGTCTGCGAGAGACTTACAGAATGCGACAATGTGACAGCGAAGGAGTTACAGAATGTGCCAGTGTGACTGTGAGGGAGTTACAGAATGTGCCAGTGTGACAGCAAGGGATTTACAGAATGCGACAATGTGACTGCGAAGGAGTTACCGAATGTGTCAGTGTGACTGTGAGGGAGTTACAGAATGCACCAGTGTGACTGTGAGGGAGTTGCAGAATATGCCAGTGTGACTGCAAAGTAGTTGCAGAATGTGTCAATGTGACTACGAGGGAGTTACAGAATGCGTCAGTGTGACTGCGAAGGAGTTACAGAATGCACCAGTGTCATTGCGAGGTAGATACTGAATGCACCAGTGTGACTGCGAGGGAGTTACAGAATGCACCAGTGTAACTGTGTGTGAGTTAGTGAATGCGTCATTATGACTGCGAGGGAAATACAGAATTAATCGGAGTGACTGCGAGTGAGGTATAGAATGCACTAATGTGACTGTGTTGGAGTTACAGAATGTGTCAATATGACTGAAAGGGTGTTACAGAATGTGTCAGTGTGATTGTGAGCGAGTTACAGAATGTGTCAGTTTGATTGCGAGCGAGTTACAGAAAGCACCAATTTGAATGCGAGTGTGTAACAGAATGCATTATTATGACTGTGAGTGTGTTACATAATGCGTTATTGTAACTGAGATGGAGTTACAGGATGTGCCAGTGTGGCTCCGAGGTAGTTACAGAATGTCCCAGTGTGACTGCGAGGATGTTACAGAATGTGCCAGTGTGACTGCGGGGGAATTATAGAATGTGCCAGTGTGACTGCAAGGGAGTTATAGAATGTGACAGTGTGACTGCGAGGGAGTTACAGAATGTGCCAATGTGGCTCCGAGCGAGTTGCAGATTGTGCCAGTGTGACTGCAAAGCAGTTGCAGAATGTGTCAGTGTGACTGCAAGGGGGTTACAGATGTGCCAGTGTGTCTCCAAGGGAGTTTTAGAATGCGTCAGTGTGACTGTGAGGGAGTTACAGAATGTGCCAGTGTGACTGCGATGGATTTACAGAATGCGACAATGTGACTGCGAAGGAGTTACCGAATGTGTCAGTGTGACTGTGAGGGAGTTACAGAATTCGCCAGTGTGACTGTGAGGGAGTTACAGAATGCACCAGTGTGACTGTGAGGGAGTTGCAGAATATGCCAGTGTGACTGCGAAGTAGTTGCAGAATGTGTCAATGTGACTGCGAGGGAGTTACAGAATGCGTCAGTGTGACTGCGAAGGAGTTACAGAATGCACCAGTGTCATTGCGAGGTAGATACTGAATGCACCAGTGTGACTGTGAGGGAGTTACAGAATGCACCAGTGTAACTGTGTGTGAGTTAGTGAATGCGTCATTATGACTGTGAGGGAAATACAGAATTAATCGGAGTGACTGCGAGTGAGGTATAGAATGCACTAATGTGACTGTGTTGGAGTTACAGAATGTGTCAGTATGACTGAAAGGGTGTTACAGAATGTGTCAGTGTGATTGCGAGCGAGTTACAGAATGTGTCAGTTTGATTGCGAGCGAGTTACAGAAAGCACCAATTTGAATGCGAGTGTGTAACAGAATGCATTATTATGACTGTGAGTGTGTTACATAATGCGTTATTGTAACTGAGATGGAGTTACAGAATGTGCCAGTGTGTCTCCGAGGTAGTTACAGAAAGTCCCAGTGTGATTGCGAGGATGTTACAGAATGTGCCAGGGTGACTGCGGGGGGGTTATAGAATGCGCTAGTGTGACTATTTAGGAGTTACAGAAAGCGTCAGTGTGATTGCGAGTGAGTTACAGAATGTTTCAGATTGATTGCGAGCGAGTTACAGAAGGCACCAATTTGAATGCGAGTGAGTTACAGAATGCATCATAATGACTGCGATTGTGTTACATAATGCGTTATTGTGACTGAGATGGAGTTACAGAATGTGCCACTGCGGCTCCGAGGTAGTTATAGATTGCATCAGTGTGACTGCGAAGGAGTTATGGAATGCGTCACTGCGACTGCGAGGGAGTTATAGTGGCTGCTAATGCATCAGTGTGACTGTGAGGGAGTTATGGAATGCATCAGTGTGACTGCGATGGAGTTATAGAATGTGTCAGTGTGACTGCGAGGGAGTTATGGAATGCATCAGTGTGACTGCGAAGGACTTATAGAATGCGTCAGTGTGACAGCGAGGGAGTTGCAGAATGCATCAGTGTGACTGCGATGGAATTACAGAATGTGTCAGTGTGACTGCGTGGGAGTTAAGGAATGTGCCAGTGTGACTGCGAGGGAGTTTCAGAATTTGTCAGTGTGACTGCGAGGAAGTTACAGAATGTGCCAGTGTGACTGCGAGGGAGTTACAGAATGTGCCAGTGTAACTGAGAGGGAGTTACAGAATGTGCCAGTGTGACTGTGAGGGAGTTAAGGAATGCGCCAGTGTGACTGCGAGGGAGTTGCAGAATGTGTCAGTGTGACTGCGAGGAAGTTATAGAATGCACTAGTGTGACTGTGCAGGAGTTACAGAATGTGTCAGTATGACTGAAAGGGTGTTACAGAATGTATCAGTGTGATTGCAAGCGAGTTACAGAATGTGTCAGTTTGATTGCGAGTGAGTTACAGAAGGCACCAATTTGAATGCGAGTGTGTAACAGAATGCATTATTATGACTGTGAGTGTGTTACATAATGCGTTATTGTAACTGAGATGGAGTTACAGAATGTGCCAGTGTGGCTCCGAGGTAGTTACAGAATGTCCCAGTGTGACTGCAAGGATGATACAGAATGTGCCAGTGTGACTGCGGGGGAGTTATAGAATGTGCCAGTGTGACTGCAAGGGAGTTATAGAATGTGACAGTGTGACTGCGAGGAAGTTACAGAATGTGCCAGTGTGGCTCCGAGCGAGTTACAGATTGTGCCAGTGTGACTGCAAAGCAGTTGCAGAATGTGTCAGTGTGACAGCGAGGGGGTTACAGATGTGCCAGTTTGGCTCCGAGCGAGTTTTAGAATGCGTCGGTGTGACTGCGAGGAAGTTCCAGAATGCGCCAGCGTGACTGCGAGGGAGTTCTAGAAAGGGCCAGTGTGAATGCGAAGGATTTACAGAATGTGCCAGTGTGTCTGCGAGAGACTTACAGAATGCGACAATGTGACAGCGAGGGAGTTACAGAATATGCCAGTGTGACTGCGAAGTAGTTGCAGAATGTGTCAATGTGACTGCGAGGGAGTTACAGAATGCGTCAGTGTGACTGCGAAGGAGTTACAGAATGCACCAGTGTCATTGCGAGGTAGATACTGAATGCACCAGTGTGACTGTGAGGGAGTTACAGAATGCACCAGTGTAACTGTGTGTGAGTTAGTGAATGCGTCATTATGACTGTGAGGGAAATACAGAATTAATCGGAGTGACTGCGAGTGAGGTATAGAATGCACTAATTTGACTGTGTTGGAGTTACAGAATGTGTCAGTATGACTGAAAGGGTGTTACAGAATGTGTCAGTGTGATTGCGAGCGAGTTACAGAATGTGTCAGTTTGATTGCGAGCGAGTTACAGAAAGCACCAATTTGAATGCGAGTGTGTAACAGAATGCATTATTATGACTGTGAGTGTGTTACATAATGCGTTATTGTAACTGAGATGGAGTTACAGGATGTGCCAGTGTGGCTCCGAGGTAGTTACAGAATGTCCCAGTGTGACTGCGAGGATGTTACAGAATGTGCCAGTGTGACTGCGGGGGAATTATAGAATGTGCCAGTGTGACTGCAAGGGAGTTATAGAATGTGACAGTGTGACTGCGAGGGAGTTACAGAATGTGCCAATGTGGCTCCGAGCGAGTTGCAGATTGTGCCAGTGTGACTGCAAAGCAGTTGCAGAATGTGTCAGTGTGACTGCAAGGGGGTTACAGATGTGCCAGTGTGTCTCCAAGGGAGTTTTAGAATGCGTCAGTGTGACTGTGAGGGAGTTACAGATTGTGCCAGTGTGACTGCGATGGATTTACAGAATGCGACAATGTGACTGCGAAGGAGTTACCGAATGTGTCAGTGTGACTGTGAGGGAGTTACAGAATTCGCCAGTGTGACTGTGAGGGAGTTACAGAATGCACCAGTGTGACTGTGAGGGAGTTGCAGAATATGCCAGTGTGACTGCGAAGTAGTTGCAGAATGTGTCAATGTGACTGCGAGGGAGTTACAGAATGCGTCAGTGTGACTGCGAAGGAGTTACAGAATGCACCAGTGTCATTGCAAGGTAGATACTGAATGCACCAGTGTGACTGTGAGGGAGTTACAGAATGCACCAGTGTAACTGTGTGTGAGTTAGTGAATGCGTCATTATGACTGTGAGGGAAATACAGAATTAATCGGAGTGACTGCGAGTGAGGTATAGAATGCACTAATGTGACTGTGTTGGAGTTACAGAATGTGTCAGTATGACTGAAAGGGTGTTACAGAATGTGTCAGTGTGATTGCGAGCGAGTTACAGAATGTGTCAGTTTGATTGCGAGCGAGTTACAGAAAGCACCAATTTGAATGCCAGTGTGTAACAGAATGCATTATTATGACAGTGAGTGTGTTACATAATGCGTTATTGTAACTGAGATGGAGTTACAGGATGTGCCAGTGTGTCTCCGAGGTAGTTACAGAAAGTCCCAGTGTGATTGCGAGGATGTTACAGAATGTGCCAGGGTGACTGCGGGGGAGTTATAGAATGCGCTAGTGTGACTATTTAGGAGTTACAGAAAGCGTCAGTGTGATTGCGAGTGAGTTACAGAATGTTTCAGATTGATTGCGAGCGAGTTACAGAAGGCACCAATTTGAATGCGAGTGAGTTACAGAATGCATCATAATGACTGCGATTGTGTTACATAATGCGTTATTGTGACTGAGATGGAGTTACAGAATGTGCCACTGCGGCTCCGAGGTAGTTATAGATTGCATCAGTGTGACTGCGAAGGAGTTATGGAATGCGTCACTGCGACTGCGAGGGAGTTATAGTGGCTGCTAATGCATCAGTGTGACTGTGAGGGAGTTATGGAATGCATCAGTGTGACTGCGATGGAGTTATAGAATGTGTCAGTGTGACTGCGAGGGAGTTATGGAATGCATCAGTGTGACTGCGAAGGACTTATAGAATGCATCAGTGTGACAGCGAGGGAGTTGCAGAATGCATCAGTGTGACTGCGATGGAATTACAGAATGTGTCAGTGTGACTGCGTGGGAGTTAAGGAATGTGCCAGTGTGACTGCGAGGGAGTTTCAGAATTTGTCAGTGTGACTGCGAGGAAGTTACAGAATGTGCCAGTGTGACTGCGAGGGAGTTACAGAATGTGCCAGTGTGACTGAGAGGGAGTTACAGAATGTGCCAGTGTGACTGTGAGGGAGTTAAGGAATGCGCCAGTGTGACTGCGAGGGAGTTGCAGAATGTGTCAGTGTGACTGCGAGGAAGTTATAGAATGCACTAGTGTGACTGTGCAGGAGTTACAGAATGTGTCAGTATGACTGAAAGGGTGTTACAGAATGTATCAGTGTGATTGCAAGCGAGTTACAGAATGTGTCAGTTTGATTGCGAGTGAGTTACAGAAGGCACCAATTTGAATGCGAGTGTGTAACAGAATGCATTATTATGACTGTGAGTGTGTTACATAATGCGTTATTGTAACTGAGATGGAGTTACAGAATGTGCCAGTGTGGCTCCGAGGTAGTTACAGAATGTCCCAGTGTGACTGCAAGGATGATACAGAATGTGCCAGTGTGACTGCGGGGGAGTTATAGAATGTGCCAGTGTGACTGCAAGGGAGTTATAGAATGTGACAGTGTGACTGCGAGGAAGTTACAGAATGTGCCAGTGTGGCTCCGAGCGAGTTACAGATTGTGCCAGTGTGACTGCAAAGCAGTTGCAGAATGTGTCAGTGTGACAGCGAGGGGGTTACAGATGTGCCAGTTTGGCTCCGAGCGAGTTTTAGAATGCGTCGGTGTGACTGCGAGGAAGTTCCAGAATGCGCCAGCGTGACTGCGAGGGAGTTCTAGAAAGGGCCAGTGTGAATGCGAAGGATTTACAGAATGTGCCAGTGTGTCTGCGAGAGACTTACAGAATGCGACAATGTGACAGCGAGGGAGTTACAGAATATACCAGTGTGACTGTGAGGGAGTTACAGAATGTGCCAGTGTGACTGCGATGGATTTACAGAATGCGACAATGTGACTGCGAAGGAGTTACCGAATGTGTCAGTGTGACTGTGAGGGAGTTACAGAATTCGCCAGTGTGACTGTGAGGGAGTTACAGAATGCACCAGTGTGACTGTGAGGGAGTTGCAGAATATGCCAGTGTGACTGCGAAGTAGTTGCAGAATGTGTCAATGTGACTGCGAGGGAGTTACAGAATGCGTCAGTGTGACTGCGAAGGAGTTACAGAATGCACCAGTGTCATTGCGAGGTAGATACTGAATGCACCAGTGTGACTGTGAGGGAGTTACAGAATGCACCAGTGTAACTGTGTGTGAGTTAGTGAATGCGTCATTATGACTGTGAGGGAAATACAGAATTAATCGGAGTGACTGCGAGTGAGGTATAGAATGCACTAATGTGACTGTGTTGGAGTTACAGAATGTGTCAGTATGACTGAAAGGGTGTTACAGAATGTGTCAGTGTGATTGCGAGCGAGTTACAGAATGTGTCAGTTTGATTGCGAGCGAGTTACAGAAAGCACCAATTTGAATGCGAGTGTGTAACAGAATGCATTATTATGACTGTGAGTGTGTTACATAATGCGTTATTGTAACTGAGATGGAGTTACAGGATGTGCCAGTGTGGCTCCGAGGTAGTTACAGAATGTCCCAGTGTGACTGCGAGGATGTTACAGAATGTGCCAGTGTGACTGCGGGGGAATTATAGAATGTGCCAGTGTGACTGCAAGGGAGTTATAGAATGTGACAGTGTGACTGCGAGGGAGTTACAGAATGTGCCAATGTGGCTCCGAGCGAGTTGCAGATTGTGCCAGTGTGACTGCAAAGCAGTTGCAGAATGTGTCAGTGTGACTGCAAGGGGGTTACAGATGTGCCAGTGTGTCTCCAAGGGAGTTTTAGAATGCGTCAGTGTGACTGTGAGGGAGTTACAGAATGTGCCAGTGTGGCTACAAAGCAGCTGCAGAATGTGTCAATGTGACAGCGAGGGGGTTACAGATATGCCAGTTTGGCTCCGAGGGAGTTTTAGTATGCGTCGGTGTGACTGCGAGGAAGTTCCAGAATGCGCCAGCGTTACTGCGAGGGAGTTCTAGAAAGGGCCAGCATGAATGCGAGGGAGTTACAGAATGTGCCAGTGTGTCTGCGAGAGACTTACAGAATGCGACAATGTGACAGCGAAGGAGTTACAGAATGTGCCAGTGTGACTGTGAGGGAGTTACAGAATGTGCCAGTGTGACAGCAAGGGATTTACAGAATGCGACAATGTGACTGCGAAGGAGTTACCGAATGTGTCAGTGTGACTGTGAGGGAGTTACAGAATGCACCAGTGTGACTGTGAGGGAGTTGCAGAATATGCCAGTGTGACTGCAAAGTAGTTGCAGAATGTGTCAATGTGACTACGAGGGAGTTACAGAATGCGTCAGTGTGACTGCGAAGGAGTTACAGAATGCACCAGTGTCATTGCGAGGTAGATACTGAATGCACCAGTGTGACTGCGAGGGAGTTACAGAATGCACCAGTGTAACTGTGTGTGAGTTAGTGAATGCGTCATTATGACTGCGAGGGAAATACAGAATTAATCGGAGTGACTGCGAGTGAGGTATAGAATGCACTAATGTGACTGTGTTGGAGTTACAGAATGTGTCAATATGACTGAAAGGGTGTTACAGAATGTGTCAGTGTGATTGTGAGCGAGTTACAGAATGTGTCAGTTTGATTGCGAGCGAGTTACAGAAAGCACCAATTTGAATGCGAGTGTGTAACAGAATGCATTATTATGACTGTGAGTGTGTTACATAATGCGTTATTGTAACTGAGATGGAGTTACAGGATGTGCCAGTGTGGCTCCGAGGTAGTTACAGAATGTCCCAGTGTGACTGCGAGGATGTTACAGAATGTGCCAGTGTGACTGCGGGGGAATTATAGAATGTGACAGTGTGACTGCGAGGGAGTTACAGAATGTGCCAATGTGGCTCCGAGCGAGTTGCAGATTGTGCCAGTGTGACTGCAAAGCAGTTGCAGAATGTGTCAGTGTGACTGCAAGGGGGTTACAGATGTGCCAGTGTGTCTCCAAGGGAGTTTTAGAATGCGTCAGTGTGACTGTGAGGGAGTTACAGAATGTGCCAGTGTGACTGCGATGGATTTACAGAATGCGACAATGTGACTGCGAAGGAGTTACCGAATGTGTCAGTGTGACTGTGAGGGAGTTACAGAATTCGCCAGTGTGACTGTGAGGGAGTTACAGAATGCACCAGTGTGACTGTGAGGGAGTTGCAGAATATGCCAGTGTGACTGCGAAGTAGTTGCAGAATGTGTCAATGTGACTGCGAGGGAGTTACAGAATGCGTCAGTGTGACTGCGAAGGAGTTACAGAATGCACCAGTGTCATTGCGAGGTAGATACTGAATGCACCAGTGTGACTGTGAGGGAGTTACAGAATGCACCAGTGTAACTGTGTGTGAGTTAGTGAATGCGTCATTATGACTGTGAGGGAAATACAGAATTAATCGGAGTGACTGCGAGTGAGGTATAGAATGCACTAATGTGACTGTGTTGGAGTTACAGAATGTGTCAGTATGACTGAAAGGGTGTTACAGAATGTGTCAGTGTGATTGCGAGCGAGTTACAGAATGTGTCAGTTTGATTGCGAGCGAGTTACAGAAAGCACCAATTTGAATGCGAGTGTGTAACAGAATGCATTATTATGACTGTGAGTGTGTTACATAATGCGTTATTGTAACTGAGATGGAGTTACAGGATGTGCCAGTGTGGCTCCGAGGTAGTTACAGAATGTCCCAGTGTGACTGCGAGGATGTTACAGAATGTGCCAGTGTGACTGCGGGGGAATTATAGAATGTGCCAGTGTGACTGCAAGGGAGTTATAGAATGTGACAGTGTGACTGCGAGGGAGTTACAGAATGTGCCAATGTGGCTCCGAGCGAGTTGCAGATTGTGCCAGTGTGACTGCAAAGCAGTTGCAGAATGTGTCAGTGTGACTGCAAGGGGGTTACAGATGTGCCAGTGTGTCTCCAAGGGAGTTTTAGAATGCGTCAGTGTGACTGTGAGGGAGTTACAGATTGTGCCAGTGTGACTGCGATGGATTTACAGAATGCGACAATGTGACTGCGAAGGAGTTACCGAATGTGTCAGTGTGACTGTGAGGGAGTTACAGAATTCGCCAGTGTGACTGTGAGGGAGTTACAGAATGCACCAGTGTGACTGTGAGGGAGTTGCAGAATATGCCAGTGTGACTGCGAAGTAGTTGCAGAATGTGTCAATGTGACTGCGAGGGAGTTACAGAATGCGTCAGTGTGACTGCGAAGGAGTTACAGAATGCACCAGTGTCATTGCGAGGTAGATACTGAATGCACCAGTGTGACTGTGAGGGAGTTACAGAATGCACCAGTGTAACGGTGTGTGAGTTAGTGAATGCGTCATTATGACTGTGAGGGAAATACAGAATTAATCGGAGTGACTGCGAGTGAGGTATAGAATGCACTAATGTGACTGTGTTGGAGTTACAGAATGTGTCAGTATGACTGAAAGGGTGTTACAGAATGTGTCAGTGTGATTGCGAGCGAGTTACAGAATGTGTCAGTTTGATTGCGAGCGAGTTACAGAAAGCACCAATTTGAATGCGAGTGTGTAACAGAATGCATTATTATGACTGTGAGTGTGTTACATAATGCGTTATTGTAACTGAGATGGAGTTACAGGATGTGCCAGTGTGTCTCCGAGGTAGTTACAGAAAGTCCCAGTGTGATTGCGAGGATGTTACAGAATGTGCCAGTGTGACTGCGGGGGAGTTATAGAATGCGCTAGTGTGACTATTTAGGAGTTACAGAAAGCGTCAGTGTGATTGCGAGTGAGTTACAGAATGTTTCAGATTGATTGCGAGCGAGTTACAGAAGGCACCAATTTGAATGCGAGTGAGTTACAGAATGCATCATAATGACTGCGATTGTGTTACATAATGCGTTATTGTGACTGAGATGGAGTTACAGAATGTGCCACTGCGGCTCCGAGGTAGTTATAGATTGCATCAGTGTGACTGCGAAGGAGTTATGGAATGCGTCACTGCGACTGCGAGGGAGTTATAGTGGCTGCTAATGCATCAGTGTGACTGTGAGGGAGTTATGGAATGCATCAGTGTGACTGCGATGGAGTTATAGAATGTGTCAGTGTGACTGCGAGGGAGTTATGGAATGCATCAGTGTGACTGCGAAGGACTTATAGAATGCGTCAGTGTGACAGCGAGGGAGTTGCAGAATGCATCAGTGTGACTGCGATGGAATTACAGAATGTGTCAGTGTGACTGCATGGGAGTTAAGGAATGTGCCAGTGTGACTGCGAGGGAGTTTCAGAATTTGTCAGTGTGACTGCGAGGAAGTTACAGAATGTGCCAGTGTGACTGCGAGGGAGTTACAGAATGTGCCAGTGTGACTGAGAGGGAGTTACAGAATGTGCCAGTGTGACTGTGAGGGAGTTAAGGAATGCGCCAGTGTGACTGCGAGGGAGTTGCAGAATGTGTCAGTGTGACTGCGAGGAAGTTATAGAATGCACTAGTGTGACTGTGCAGGAGTTACAGAATGTGTCAGTATGACTGAAAGGGTGTTACAGAATGTATCAGTGTGATTGCAAGCGAGTTACAGAATGTGTCAGTTTGATTGCGAGTGAGTTACAGAAGGCACCAATTTGAATGCGAGTGTGTAACAGAATGCATTATTATGACTGTGAGTGTGTTACATAATGCGTTATTGTAACTGAGATGGAGTTACAGAATGTGCCAGTGTGGCTCCGAGGTAGTTACAGAATGTCCCAGTGTGACTGCAAGGATGATACAGAATGTGCCAGTGTGACTGCGGGGGAGTTATAGAATGTGCCAGTGTGACTGCAAGGGAGTTATAGAATGTGACAGTGTGACTGCGAGGAAGTTACAGAATGTGCCAGTGTGGCTCCGAGCGAGTTACAGATTGTGCCAGTGTGACTGCAAAGCAGTTGCAGAATGTGTCAGTGTGACAGCGAGGGGGTTACAGATGTGCCAGTTTGGCTCCGAGCGAGTTTTAGAATGTGTCGGTGTGACTGCGAGGAAGTTCCAGAATGCGCCAGCGTGACTGCGAGGGAGTTCTAGAAAGGGCCAGTGTGAATGCGAAGGATTTACAGAATGTGCCAGTGTGTCTGCGAGAGACTTACAGAATGCGACAATGTGACAGCGAGGGAGTTACAGAATATGCCAGTGTGACTGCAAAGCAGTTGCAGAATGTGTCAGTGTGACAGCGAGGGGGTTACAGATGTGCCAGTTTGGCTCCGAGCGAGTTTTAGAATGCGTCGGTGTGACTGCGAGGAAGTTCCAGAATGCGCCAGCGTGACTGCGAGGGAGTTCTAGAAAGGGCCAGTGTGAATGCGAAGGATTTACAGAATGTGCCAGTGTGTCTGCGAGAGACTTACAGAATGCGACAATGTGACAGCGAGGGAGTTACAGAATATACCAGTGTGACTGTGAGGGAGTTACAGAATGTGCCAGTGTGACTGCGATGGATTTACAGAATGCGACAATGTGACTGCGAAGGAGTTACCGAATGTGTCAGTGTGACTGTGAGGGAGTTACAGAATTCGCCAGTGTGACTGTGAGGGAGTTACAGAATGCACCAGTGTGACTGTGAGGGAGTTGCAGAATATGCCAGTGTGACTGCGAAGTAGTTGCAGCATGTGTCAATGTGACTGCGAGGGAGTTACAGAATGCGTCAGTGTGACTGCGAAGGAGTTACAGAATGCACCAGTGTCATTGCGAGGTAGATACTGAATGCACCAGTGTGACTGTGAGGGAGTTACAGAATGCACCAGTGTAACTGTGTGTGAGTTAGTGAATGCGTCATTATGACTGTGAGGGAAATACAGAATTAATCGGAGTGACTGCGAGTGAGGTATAGAATGCACTAATGTGACTGTGTTGGAGTTACAGAATGTGTCAGTATGACTGAAAGGGTGTTACAGAATGTGTCAGTGTGATTGCGAGCGAGTTACAGAATGTGTCAGTTTGATTGCGAGCGAGTTACAGAAAGCACCAATTTGAATGCCAGTGTGTAACAGAATGCATTATTATGACTGTGAGTGTGTTACATAATGCGTTATTGTAACTGAGATGGAGTTACAGGATGTGCCAGTGTGGCTCCGAGGTAGTTACAGAATGTCCCAGTGTGACTGCGAGGATGTTACAGAATGTGCCAGTGTGACTGCGGGGGAATTATAGAATGTGCCAGTGTGACTGCAAGGGAGTTATAGAATGTGACAGTGTGACTGCGAGGGAGTTACAGAATGTGCCAATGTGGCTCCGAGCGAGTTGCAGATTGTGCCAGTGTGACTGCAAAGCAGTTGCAGAATGTGTCAGTGTGACTGCAAGGTGGTTACAGATGTGCCAGTGTGTCTCCAAGGGAGTTTTAGAATGCGTCAGTGTGACTGTGAGGGAGTTACAGAATGTGCCAGTGTGACTGCGATGGATTTACAGAATGCGACAATGTGACTGCGAAGGAGTTACCGAATGTGTCAGTGTGACTGTGAGGGAGTTACAGAATTCGCCAGTGTGACTGTGAGGGAGTTACAGAATGCACCAGTGTGACTGTGAGGGAGTTGCAGAATATGCCAGTGTGACTGCGAAGTAGTTGCAGAATGTGTCAATGTGACTGCGAGGGAGTTACAGAATGCATCAGTGTGACTGCGAAGGAGTTACAGAATGCACCAGTGTCATTGCGAGGTAGATACTGAATGCACCAGTGTGACTGTGAGGGAGTTACAGAATGCACCAGTGTAACTGTGTGTGAGTTAGTGAATGCGTCATTATGACTGTGAGGGAAATACAGAATTAATCGGAGTGACTGCGAGTGAGGTATAGAATGCACTAATGTGACTGTGTTGGAGTTACAGAATGTGTCAGTATGACTGAAAGGGTGTTACAGAATGTGTCAGTGTGATTGCGAGCGAGTTACAGAATGTGTCAGTTTGATTGCGAGCGAGTTACAGAAAGCACCAATTTGAATGCCAGTGTGTAACAGAATGCATTATTATGACTGTGAGTGTGTTACATAATGCGTTATTGTAACTGAGATGGAGTTACAGGATGTGCCAGTGTGTCTCCGAGGTAGTTACAGAAAGTCCCAGTGTGATTGCGATGATGTTACAGAATGTGCCAGGGTGACTGCGGGGGAGTTATAGAATGCGCTAGTGTGACTATTTAGGAGTTACAGAAAGCGTCAGTGTGATTGCGAGTGAGTTACAGAATGTTTCAGATTGATTGCGAGCGAGTTACAGAAGGCACCAATTTGAATGCGAGTGAGTTACAGAATGCATCATAATGACTGCGATTGTGTTACATAATGCGTTATTGTGACTGAGATGGAGTTACAGAATGTGCCACTGCGGCTCCGAGGTAGTTATAGATTGCATCAGTGTGACTGCGAAGGAGTTATGGAATGCGTCACTGCGACTGCGAGGGAGTTATAGTGGCTGCTAATGCATCAGTGTGACTGTGAGGGAGTTATGGAATGCATCAGTGTGACTGCGATGGAGTTATAGAATGTGTCAGTGTGACTGCGAGGGAGTTATGGAATGCATCAGTGTGACTGCGAAGGACTTATAGAATGCGTCAGTGTGACAGCGAGGGAGTTGCAGAATGCATCAGTGTGACTGCGATGGAATTACAGAATGTGTCAGTGTGACTGCGTGGGAGTTAAGGAATGTGCCAGTGTGACTGCGAGGGAGTTTCAGAATTTGTCAGTGTGACTGCGAGGAAGTTACAGAATGTGCCAGTGTGACTGCGAGGGTGTTACAGAATGTGCCAGTGTGACTGTGAGGGAGTTACAAAATGCACCTGTGTGACTGCAAGGGAGTTATAATATGCACCAGTGTGACTGCGAGGGAGTTATTGAATGTGCCAGTGTGACTGCGAGGGAGCTACAGAATGTGGCAGTGTGGCTCCGAGCGAGTTGCAGATTGTGCCAGTGCGACTGCGAAGCAGTTACAGAATGTGTCAATGTGACAGCGAGGGAGTTGTAGAATGTGCCAGTGTGTCTCCAAGGGATTTATAAAATGCGTCGATGTGACTGCGAGGGTATTATAGAATGGGTCGTTGTTGCTGCGAGGGAGTTACATAATGTGTCGGTGTGACTGCGAGGGAGTTATAGAATGCGTCATTGTTACAGCGAGTGAGTTACAGAATGCACCAGTGTGACTGCAAGGGAGTTCCAGAATGGGCCAGTGTGAATGCGAGGGAGTTACAAAAGTGCCATTGTGACTGCGAGGGAGTTAAAGAATGCACCAGTGTGATTGCGAGGGAGTTATAGAATGCGCCAGTGTAATTGCGATGAAGTTACAGAATGTGCCAGTGTGACTGCGAGGGAGTTATATAATGCGTCAGTGTGACTGCGAGGGAGTTACAGAATGTGCCAGTGTGACTGTGAGGGAGTTACAAAATGCGTCGGTGTGACTGCGAGGATATTATAGAATGCGTCATTGTTGCTGCGAAGGAGTTACATAATGTGTCGGTGTGACTGCGAGGGAGTTATAGAATGCGTCATTGTTACTGCGAGGGAGTTACAGAATGCACCAGTGTGACTGCGAGGGAGTTACGGAATCTGCCAGTGTGACTGCGAGGAAGTTCCAGAATGGGACAGTGTGAATGCGAGGGAGTTCCAGAATGTGCCAGTGTGACTGCGAGGGAGTTATAGAATGCGCCAGTGTGATTGCGAGGAGTTATACAATGCGCCAGTGTGATTGCAAGGGAGTTACAGAATGTGCCAGAGTGAATGCGAGGGAGTTACAGAATGTGCCAGTGTGACTGCGAGGGAGTTACAGAAAGTGCCAGTGTGACTACGAGGGAGTTACAAAATGTGCCAGTGTGACTACGAGGGAGTTACAAAATGTGCCAGTGTGAATGCGAGGGAGTTACAGAATGTGCCAGTGTAACTGCGAAGCAGTTGCAGAATGTGTCAATGTGATTGCGAGGGAGTTACAGAATGTTTCAGTGTGACTGTGAGGGAGTTACAGAATGTTTCAGTGTGACTGCGAGGGAGTTACAGAAGGTGTCAGTGTGGCTGCGAGGGGGTTACAGATGTGCCAGTGTGTCTCCAACGGAGTTTTAGAATGCATCGGTGTGACTGCGAGGGAGTTCTAGAAAGGGCCAGTGTGAATGCGAGGGAGTTACAGAATGTGCCATTGTGTCTGCGAGAGACTTACAGAATGCGACAATGTGACAGCGAGGGAGTTACAGAATGTGCCAGTGTGACTGTGAGGGAGTTACAGAATGTGCGAGTGTGACTGCGATGGATTTACAGAAGGCGACAATGTGACTGCGAAGGAGTTACCGAGTGTGTCAGTGTGACTGTGAGGGAGTTACAGAATTCGCCAGTGTGACTCTGAGGGAGTTACAGAATGCACCAGTGTGACAGTGAGGGAGTTGCAGAATATGCCAGTGTGACTGCAAAGTAGTTGCAGAATGTGTCAATGTGACTGCGAGGGAGTTACAGAATGCGTCAGTGTGACTGTGAGGCAGTTACAGAATGCACCAGTGTAACTGTGTGTGACGTAGTGAATGCGTCATTATGACTGCGAGGGAGATACAGAATTAATCGGTGTGACTGCGAGTGAGGTATAGAATGCACTAATGTGACTGTGTTGGAGTTACAGAATGTGTCAGTATGACTGAAAGGGTGTTACAGAATGTGTCAGTGTGATTGCGAGCGAGTTACAGAATGCGTCAGTTTGATTGCGAGCGAGTTACAGAGGGCACTAATTTGAATGCGAGTGAGTTACAGAATGCAGTATTATGACTGCGAGTGTGTTACATAATGTGTTATTGTGACTGAGATGGAGTTACAGACTGTGCCAGTGTGGCTCCGAGGTAGTTACAGAAAGTCCCAGTGTGACTGCGAGGATGTTACAGAATGTGCCAGTGTGACTGTGAGGGAGTTACAAAATGCACTTGTGTGACTGCGAGGGAGTTATAATATGCACCAGTGTGACTGCGAGGGAGTTATTGAATGTGCCAGTGTGACTGCGAGGGAGTTACAGAATGTGGCAGTGTGGCTCCGAGCGAGTTGCAGATTGTGCCAGTGTGACTGCGAAGCAGTTACAGAATGTGTCAATGTGACAGCGAGGGAGTTGTAGAATGTGCCAGTGTGTCTCTAAGGGAGTTATAAAATGCGTCGATGTGACTGCGAGGGTATTATAGAATGCGTCATTGTTGCTGCGAGGGAGTTACATAATGTGTCGGTGTGACTGCGAGGGAGTTATAGAATGCGTCATTGTTACTGCGAGGGAATTAAAGAATGCACCAGTGTGACTGCAAGGGAGTTCCAGCATGGGCCAGTGTGAATGCGAGGGAGTTACAAAAGTGCCATTGTGACTGCGAGGGAGTTAAAGAATGCGCCAGTGTGATTGCGATGATGTTACAGAATGTGCCAGTGTGACTGCGAGGGAGTTATATAATGTGTCAGTGTGACTGCGAGGGAGTTACAGAATGTGCCAGTGTGACTGTGAGGGAGTTACAAAATGCGTCGGTGTGACTGCGAGGATATTATAGAATGCGTCATTGTTGCTGCGAAGGAGTTACATAATGTGTCGGTGTGACTGCGAGGGAGTTATAGAATGCGTCATTGTTACTGCGAGGGAGTTACAGAATGCACCAGTGTGACTGCGAGGGAGTTACGGAATGTGCCAGTGTGACTGCGAGGAAGTTCCAGAATGGGACAGTGTGAATGCGAGGGAGTTCCAGAATGTGCCAGTGTGACTGCGAGGGAGTTATACAATGCGCCAGTGTGATTGCAAGGGAGTTACAGAATGTGCCAGAGTGAATGCGAGGGAGTTAGAGAATGTGCCAGTGTGACTGCGAGGGAGTTACAGAATGTGCCAGTGTGACTACGAGGGAGTTACAAAATGTGCCAGTGTTACTGCGAGGGAGTTACAGAATGTGCCAGTGTAACTGCGAAGCAGTTGCAGAATGTGTCAATGTGATTGCGAGGGAGTTACAGAATGTTTCAGCGTGACTGCGAGGGAATTACAGGATGTTTCAGTGTGACTGTGAGGGAGTTACAGAATGTTTCAGTGTGACTGTGAGGGAGTTACAGAAGGTGTCAGTTTGGCTGCGAGGGGGTTACAGATGTGCCAGTGTGTCTCCACTGGAGTTTTAGAATGCGACGGTGTGACTGCGAGGGAGTTCCAGAATGCGCCAGCGTGACTGCGAGGGAGTTCTAGAAAGGGCCAGTGTGAATGCGAGGGAGTTACAGAATGTGCCATTGTGTCTGCGAGAGACTTACAGAATGCGACAATGTGACAGCGAGGGAGTTACAGAATGTGCCAGTGTGACTGCGATGGATTTACAGAAGGCGACAATGTGACTGCGAAGGAGTTACCGAGTGTGTCAGTGTGACTGTGAGGGAGTTACAGAATTCGCCAGTGTGACTCTGAGGGAGTTACAGAATGCACCAGTGTGACTGTGAGGGAGTTGCAGAATATGCCAGTGTGACTGCAACGTAGTTGCAGAATGTGTCAATGTGACTGTGAGGGAGTTACAGAATGCGTCAGTGTGACTGTGAGGCAGTTACAGAATGCACCAGTGTAACTGTGTGTGACGTAGTGAATGCGTCATTATGACTGCGAGGGAGATACAGAATTAATCGGTGTGACTGCGAGTGAGGTATAGAATGCACTAATGTGACTATGTTGGAGTTACAGAATGTGTCAGTATGACTGAAAGGGTGTTACAGAATGTGTCAGTGTGATTGCGAGCGAGTTACAGAATGTGTCAGTTTGATTGCGAGCGAGTTACAGAGGGCACTAATTTGAATGCGAGTGAGTTAAAGAATGCATCATTGTGACTGAGATGGAGTTACAGAATGTGCCAGTGTGAATGCGAGGGAGTTACAAAAGTGCCATTGTGACTGCGGGGTAGTTAAAGAATGCGCCAGTGTGATTGCGAGGGAGTTATAGAATGCGCCAGTGTGATTGCGAGGAAGTTACAGAAGGTGCCAGTGTGACTGCGAGGGAGTTATATAATGCGTCAGTGTGACTGCGAGGGAGTTACAGAATGTGCCAGTGTGACTGTGAGGGAGTTACAAAATGCACCTGTGTGACTGCGAGGGAGTTATAATATGCACCAGTGTGACTGCGAGGGAGTTATAGAATGCGCCAGTGTGATTGCGAGGAAGTTACAGAATGTGGCAGTGTGGCTCCGAGCGAGTTGCAGATTGTGCCAGTGTGACTGCGAAGCAGTTACAGAATGTGTCAATGTGACAGCGAGGGAGTTGTAGAATGTGCCAGTGTGTCTCCAAGGGAGTTATAAAATGCGTCGATGTGACTGCGAGGGTATTATAGAAGGCGTCACTGTTGCTGCGAGGGAGTTACATAATGTGTCGGTGTGACTGCGAGGGAGTTATAGAATGCGTCATTTTTACTGCGAGGGAGTTACAGAATGCACCAGTGTGACTGCAAGGGAGTTCCAGAATGGGCCAGTGTGAATGCGAGGGAGTTACAAAAGTGCCATTGTGACTGCGAGGGAGTTAAAGAATGCGCCAGTGTGATTGCGATGAAGTTACAGAATGTGCCAGTGTGACTGCAAGGGAGTTATATAATGCGTCAGTGTGACTGCGAGGATATTATAGAATGCGTCATTGTTGCTGCGAAGGAGTTACATAACGTGTCGGTGTGACTGCGAGGGAGTTATAGAATGCGTCATTGTCACTGCGAGGGAGTTACAGAATGCACCAGTTTGACTGCGAGGGAGTTATGGAATGTGCCAGTGTGACTGCGAGGAAGTTCCAGAATGGGACAGTGTGAATGCGAGGGAGTTCCAGAATGTGCCAGTGTGACTGCGAGGGAGTTATAGAATGCGCCAGTGTGATTGCGAGGAGTTATACAATGCGCCAGTGTGATTGCAAGGGAGTTACAGAATGTGCCAGAGTGAATGCGAGGGAGTTACAGAATGTGCCAGTATGACTGCGAGGGAGTTACAGAATGTGCCAGTGTGACTACGAGGGAGTTACAAAATGTGCCAGTGTGACTGCGAGGGAGTTACAGAATGTGCCAGTGTAACTGCGAAGCAGTTGCAGAATGTGTCAATGTGATTGCAAGGGAGTTACAAAATGTTTCAGCGTGACTGCGAGGGAGTTACAGAATGTTTCAGTGTGACTGTGAGGGAGTTACAGAATGTTTCAGTGTGACTGCGAGGGAGTTACAGAAGGTGTCAGTGTGGCTGCGAGGGGGTTACAGATGTGCCAGTGTGTCTCCAATGGAGTTTTAGAATGCGTCGATGTGACTGCGAGGGAGTTCCAGAATGCGCCAGCGTGACTGCGAGGGAGTTCTAGAAAGGGCCAGTGTGAATGCGAGGGAGTTACAGAATGTGCCATTGTGTCTGCGAGAGACTTACAGAATGCGACAATGTGACAGCGAGGGAGTTACAGAATGTGCCAGTGTGACTGAGAGGGAGTTACAGAATGTGCCAGTGTGACTGTGATGGATTTACAGAATGCGACAATGTGACTGCGAAGGAGTTACCGAGTGTGTCAGTGTGACTGTGAGGGAGTTACAGAATTCGCCAGTGTGACTCTGAGGGAGTTACAGAATGCACCTGTGTGACTGTGAGGGAGTTGCAGAATATGCTAGTGTGACTGCAAAGTAGTTGCAGAATGTGTCAATGTGACTGTGAGGCAGTTACAGAATGCACCAGTGTAACTGTGTGTGACGTAGTGAATGCGTCATTATTACTGCGAGGGAGATACAGAATTAATTGGTGTGACTGCGAGTGAGGTATAGAATGCACTAATGTGACTGTGTTGGAGTTACAGAATGTGTCAGTATGACTGAAAGTGTGTTACAGAATGTGTCAGTGTGATTGCGAGCGAGTTACAGAATGTGTCAGTTTGATTGCGAGCGAGTTACAGAGGGCACTAATTTGAATGCGAGTGAGTTACAGAATGCATTATTGTGACTGAGATGGAGTTACAGAATGTGCCAGTGTGAATGCGAGGGAGTTACAAAAGTGCCATTGTGACTGCGAGGTAGTTAAAGAATGCGCCAGTGTGATTGCGAGGGAGTTATAGAATGCGCCAGTGTGATTGCGAGGAAGTTACAGAAGGTGCCAGTGTGACTGCGAGGGAGTCATATAATGCGTCAGTGTGACTGCGAGGGAGTTACAGAATGTGCCAGTGTGACTGTGAGGGAGTTACAAAATGCACCTGTGTGACTGCGAGGGAGTTATAAAATGCACCAGTGTGACTGCGAGGGAGTTATTGAATGTGCCAGTGTGACTGCGAGGGAGTTACAGAATGTGGCAGTGTGGCTCCGAGCGAGTTGCAGATTATGCCAGTGTGACTGCGAAGCAGTTACAGAATGTGTCAATGTGACAGCGAGGGAATTGTAGAATGTGCCAGTGTGTCTCCAAGGGAGTTATAAAATGCATCGGTGTGACTGCGAGGATATTATAGAATGCGTCATTGTTGCTGCGAGGGAGTTACATAATGTGTCGGTGTGACAGCGAAGGAGTTATAGATTGCGTCATTGTTACTGCAAGGGAGTTACAGAATGCACTAGTGTGACTGGGAGGGAGTTACGGAATGTGCCAGTGTGACTGCGAGGAAGTTCCAGAATGGGACAGTGTGAATGCGAGGGAGTTACAGAATGTGCCAATGTGACTGCGAGGGAGTTATAGAATGCGCCAGTGTGATTGCGAGGAGTTATAGAATGCGCCAGTGTGATTGCAAGGGAGTTACAGAATGTGCCAGAGTGAATGCAAGGGAGTTACAGAATGTGCCAGAGTGAATGCGAGGGAGTTACAGAATGTGCCAGTGTGACTGCGAGGGAGTTACAGAATGTGCCAGTGTGTCTGCGAGAGACTTACAGAATGTGCCAGTGTGACTGTGAGGGAGTTACAGAATGTGCCAGTTTAACTGCGAGGGAGTTACAGAATGTGCCAGTGTGACTGCGAGGGAGTTAATGAATGTGCCAGTGTGACTGCGAGGGAGTTACAGAATGTGCCAGTGTGACTGCGAGGGAGTTATTGAATGTGCCAGTGTGACTGCGAAGCAGTTACAGAATGTGTCAATGTGACAGCGAAGGGGTTGTAGAATGTGCCAGTGTGTCACCAAGGGAGTTATAAAATGCGCCGGTGTAACTGCGAGGGTGTTATAGAATGTGTCATTGTTACTGCGAGTCAGTTCCAGTATGTGACGGTGTGACTGCGAGGGAGTTATAGAATGCGTCATTTTTACTGCAAGGGAGTTATTGAATGTGCCAGTGTGACTGTGATGCAGAGACAGAATGTGCCAGTGTGGCTCAGAGCGAGTTGCAGATTGTGCCCGTGTGACTGCAAAGCAGTTGTAGAATGTGTCAATGTGACAGTGAGGGAGTTGTAGAATGTTCCAGTGTGTCTCCAAGGGAGTTATAAAATGCGTCGGCGTGACTGCGAGGGAGTTATAGAATGCGTCATTGTTACTGCGAGGGTGTTACAGAATTTGTCGGTGTGACTGCGAGGGAGTTATAGAATGCGTCATTATTACTGCGAGGGAGTTACGGAATTCGCCAGTGTGACTGCGAGGGGGTTCCAGAATGGGCCAGTGTGACTGCGAGGGAGTTACAGAATGCGCCAGTGTGACTGCGACGGTGTTGTAGAATGTTCCAGTGTGTCTCCAAGGGAGTTATAAAATGCGTCGGCGTGACTGCGAGGGAGTTATAGAATGCGTCATTGTTACTGCGAGGGTGTTACAGAATTTGTCGGTGTGACTGCGAGGGAGTTATAGAATGCGTCATTATTACTGCGAGGGAGTTACGGAATTCGCCAGTGTGACTGCGAGGGGGTTCCAGAATGGGCCAGTGTGACTGCGAGGGAGTTACAGAATGCGCCAGTGTGACTGCGACGGTGTTGCAGTATGTGCCAGTGTGTCTCCAAGAGAGTTATAAAAGCATCGGTGTGACTGCGAGGGTATTATAGAATGCGTCATTGTTGCTGCGAGGGAGTTACATAATGTGTCGGTGTGACTGCGAGGCAGTTATAGAATGCGTCATTGTTACTGCGAGGGAGTTACAGAATGCACCAGTGTGACTGCGAGGGAGTTCCAGAATGGGCCATTGTGAATGCGAGGGAGTTACAGAATGCGCCAGTGTGATTGCGAGGGAGTTATAGAATGCGCCAGTGTAATTACGAGAGTGTTACAGAATGTGGCAGTGTGACTGCGAGGGAGTTATATAATGCGTCAGTGTGACTGTGAGGGAGTTACAAAATGCACCTGTGTGACTGCGAGGGAGTTATAAAATGCACCAGTGTGACTGCGAGGGAGTTATTGAATGTGCCAGTGTGAGTGCGAGGGAGTTACAGAATGTGGCAGTGTGGCTCCGAGCAAGTTGCAGATTGTGCCAGTGTGACTGCGAAGCATTTACAGAATGTGTCAATGTGACAGCGAGGGAGTTGTAGAATGTTCCAGTGTGTCTCCAAGGGAGTTATAAAATGCGTCGGTGTGACTGCGAGGGTATTATAGAATGCGTCATTGGTGCTGCGAGGGAGTTACAGAATGCACCAGTGACTGTGACGGAGTTACGGAATGCGCCAGTGTGACTGCGAAGAATTTCCAGAATGGGACAGTGTGAATGCGAGGGAGTTACAGAATGTGCCAGTGACTGCGAAGCAGTTGCAGAATGTGTCAATGTGATTGCGAGGGAGTTACAGAATGTTTCAGCGTGACTGCGAGGGAGTTACAGAATGTTTCAGTGTGACTGCGAGGGAGTTACAGAATGTTTCAGTGTGACTGCGAGGGAGTTACAGAAGGTGTCAGTGTGGCTGCGAGGGGGTTACAGATGTGCCAGTGTGTCTCCAAGGAGTTTTAGAATGCGTCGGTGTGACTGCGATGGAGTTCCAGAATGCGCCAGCGTGACTGCGAGGGAGTTCTAGAAAGGGCCAGCGTGAATGCGAGGGAGTTACAGAATGTGTCAGTGTGACTGTGAGGGAGTTACAGAATGTGCCAGTGTGTCTGCGAGGGATTTACAGAATGCGACACTGTGACTGCGAAGGAGTTACAGAATGTGCCAGAGTGAATGCGAGGGAGTTAGAGAATGTGCCAGTGTGACTACGAGGGAGTTACAAAATGTGCCAGTGTGACTGCGAGGGAGTTACAGAATGTGCCAGTGTAACTGCGAAGCAGTTGCAGAATGTGTCAATGTGATTGCAAGGGAGTTACAAAATGTTTCAGCGTGACTGCGAGGGAGTTACAGAATGTTTCAGTGTGACTGTGAGGGAGTTACAGAATGTTTCAGTGTGACTGCGAGGGAGTTACAGAAGGTGTCAGTGTGGCTGCGAGGGGGTTACAGATGTGCCAGTGTGTCTCCAATGGAGTTTTAGAATGCGTCGGTGTGACTGCGAGGGAGTTCTAGAAAGGGCCAGTGTGAATGCGAGGGAGTTACAAAATGTGCCATTGTGTCTGCGAGAGACTTACAGAATGCGACAATGTGACAGCGAGGGAGTTACAGAATGTGCCAGTGTGACTGTGAGGGAGTTACAGAATGTGCCAGTGTGACTGCGATGGATTTACAGAATGCGACAATTTGACTGCGAAGGAGTTACCGAGTGTGTCAGTGTGACTGTGAGGGAGTTACAGAATTCGCCAGTGTGACTCTGAGGGAGTTACAGAATGCATCAGTGTGACTGTGAGGGAGTTGCAGAATATGCCAGTGTGACTGCAAAGTAGTTGCAGAATGTGTCAATGTGACTGCGAGGGAGTTACAGAATGCGTCAGTGTGACTGTGAGGCAGTTACAGAATGCACCAGTGTAACTGTGTGTGACGTAGTGAATGCGTCATTATGACTGCGAGGGAGATACAGAATTAATCGGTGTGACTGCGACTGAGGTATAGAATGCACTAATGTTACTGTGTTGGAGTTACAGAATGTGTCAGTATGACTGAAAGGGTGTTACAGAATGTGTCAGTGTGATTGCGAGCGAGTTACAGAATGTGTCAGTTTGATTGCGAGCGAGTTACAGAGGGCACTAATTTGAATGCGAGTGAGTTACAGAATGCATTATTGTGACTGAGATGGAGTTACAGAATGTGCCAGTGTGAATGCGAGGGAGTTACAAAAGTGCCATTGTGACTGCGAGGTAGTTAAAGAATGCGCCAGTGTGATTGCGAGGGAGTTATAGAATGCGCCAGTGTGATTGCGAGGAAGTTACAGAAGGTGCCAGTGTGACTGCGAGGGAGTTATATAATGCGTTGGTGTGACTGCGAGGGAGTTACAGAATGTGCCAGTGTGACTGTGAGGGAGTTACAAAATGCACCTGTGTGACTGCGAGGGAGTTATAAAATGCACCAGTGTGACTGCGAGGGAGTTATTGAATGTGCCAGTGTGACTGCGAGGGAGTTACAGAATGTGGCAGTGTGGCTCCGAGCGAGTTGCAGATTGTGCCAGTGTGACTGCAAAGCAGTTACAGAATGTGTCAATGTGACAGCGAGGGAATTGTAGAATGTGCCAGTGTGTCTCCAAGGGAGTTATAAAATGCGTCGGTGTGACTGCGAGGATATTATAGAATGCGTCATTGTTGCTGCGAGGGAGTTACATAATGTGTCGGTGTGACAGCGAAGGAGTTATAGATTGCGTCATTGTTACTGCAAGGGAGTTACAGAATGCACTAGTGTGACTGGGAGGGAGTTACGGAATGTGCCAGTGTGACTGCGAGGAAGTTCCAGAATGGGACAGTGTGAATGCGAGGGAGTTACAGAATGTGCCAATGTGACTGCGAGGGAGTTATAGAATGCGCCAGTGTGATTGCGAGGAGTTATAGAATGCGCCAGTGTGATTGCAAGGGAGTTACAGAATGTGCCAGAGTGAATGCAAGGGAGTTACAGAATGTGCCAGAGTGAATGCGAGGGAGTTACAGAATGTGCCAGTGTGACTGCGAGGGAGTTACAGAATGTGCCAGTGTGTCTGCGAGAGACTTACAGAATGTGCCAGTGTGACTGTGAGGGAGTTACAGAATGTGCCAGTTTAACTGCGAGGGAGTTACAGAATGTGCCAGTGTGACTGCGAGGGAGTTAATGAATGTGCCAGTGTGACTGCGAGGGAGTTACAGAATGTGCCAGTGTGACTGCGAGGGAGTTATTGAATGTGCCAGTGTGACTGCGAAGCAGTTACAGAATGTGTCAATGTGACAGCGAAGGGGTTGTAGAATGTGCCAGTGTGTCACCAAGGGAGTTATAAAATGCGCCGGTGTAACTGCGAGGGTGTTATAGAATGTGTCATTGTTACTGCGAGTCAGTTCCAGTATGTGACGGTGTGACTGCGAGGGAGTTATAGAATGCGTCATTTTTACTGCAAGGGAGTTATTGAATGTGCCAGTGTGACTGTGATGCAGAGACAGAATGTGCCAGTGTGGCTCAGAGCGAGTTGCAGATTGTGCCCGTGTGACTGCAAAGCAGTTGTAGAATGTGTCAATGTGACAGTGAGGGAGTTGTAGAATGTTCCAGTGTGTCTCCAAGGGAGTTATAAAATGCGTCGGCGTGACTGCAAGGGAGTTATAGAATGCGTCATTGTTACTGCGAGGGTGTTACAGAATTTGTCGGTGTGACTGCGAGGGAGTTATAGAATGCGTCATTATTACTGCGAGGGAGTTACGGAATTCGCCAGTGTGACTGCGAGGGGGTTCCAGAATGGGCCAGTGTGACTGCGAGGGAGTTACAGAATGCGCCAGTGTGACTGCGACGGTGTTGCAGTATGTGCCAGTGTGTCTCCAAGAGAGTTATAAAAGCATCGGTGTGACTGCGAGGGTATTATAGAATGCGTCATTGTTGCTGCGAGGGAGTTACATAATGTGTCGGTGTGACTGCGAGGCAGTTATAGAATGCGTCATTGTTACTGCGAGGGAGTTACAGAATGCACCAGTGTGACTGCGAGGGAGTTCCAGAATGGGCCATTGTGAATGCGAGGGAGTTACAGAATGCGCCAGTGTGATTGCGAGGGAGTTATAGAATGCGCCAGTGTGATTGCGAGAGTGTTACAGAATGTGCCAGTGTGACTGCGAGGGAGTTATATAATGCGTCAGTGTGACTGTGAGGGAGTTACAAAATGCACCTGTGTGACTGCGAGGGAGTTATAAAATGCACCAGTGTGACTGCGAGGGAGTTATTGAATGTGCCAGTGCGACTGTGAGGGAGTTACAGAATGTGGCAGTGTGGCTCCGAGCGAGTTGCAGATTGTGCCAGTGTGACTGCGAAGCATTTACAGAATGTGTCAATGTGACAGCGAGGGAGTTGTAGAATGTTCCAGTGTGTCTCCAAGGGAGTTATAAAATGCATCGGTGTGACTGCGAGGGTATTATAGAATGCGTCATTGGTGCTGCGAGGGAGTTACAGAATGCACCAGTGACTGTGACGGAGTTACGGAATGCGCCAGTGTGACTGCGGAGAAGTTCCAGAATGGGACAGTGTGAATGCGAGGGAGTTACAGAATGTGCCAGTGACTGCGAAGCAGTTGCAGAATGTGTCAATGTGATTGCGAGGGACTTACAGAATGTTTCAGCGTGACTGCGAGGGAGTTACAGAATGTTTCAGTGTGACTGCGAGGGAGTTACAGAATGTTTCAGTGTGACTGCGAGGGAGTTACAGAAGGTGTCAGTGTGGCTGCGAGGGGGTTACAGATGTGCCAGTGTGTCTCCAAGTGAGTTTTAGAATGCGTCGGTGTGACTGCGATGGAGTTCCAGAATGCGCCAGCGTGATTGCGAGGGAGTTCTAGAAAGGGCCAGCGTGAATGCGAGGGAGTTACAGAATGTGCCAGTGTGAGTGTGAGGGAGTTACAGAATGTGCCAGTGTGTCTGCGAGGGATTTACAGAATGCGACACTGTGACTGCGAAGGAGTTACCGAGTGTGTCAGTGTGACTGTGAGGGAGTTACAGAATTCGCCAGTGTGACTGTGAGGGAGTAACAGAATGCACCAGTGTGACTGTGAGGGAGTTGCAAAATATGCCAGTATGACTGCAAATTAGTTACAGAATGTGTCAATGTGACTGCGAGGGAGTTACAAAATGCGTCAGTGTGACTGCGAAGGAGTTACAGAATGCACCAGTGTCATTGAGATGTAGATACTGAATGCACCAGTGTGACTGCGAGGGAGTTACAGAATGCACCAGTGTTACTGTGTGTGACTTAGTGAATACGTCATTATGACTGCGAGGGAGATACAGAATTAATCGGTGTGACTGCGAGTGAGGTATAGAATGCACTAATATTACTGTGTTGGAGTTACAGAATGTGTCAGTATGACTGAAATGGTGTTACAGAGTGTGTCAGTGTGATTGCGAGCGAGTTACAGAATGTGTCAGTGTAACTGCGAAGCAGTTGCAGAATGTGTCAATGTGATTGCAAGGGAGTTACAAAATGTTTCAGCGTGACTGCGAGGGAGTTACAGAATGTTTCAGTGTGACTGTGAGGGAGTTACAGAATGTTTCAGTGTGACTGCGAGGGAGTTACAGAAAGTGTCAGTGTGGCTGCGAGGGGGTTACAGATGTGCCAGTGTGTCTCCAAGGGAGTTTTAGAATGCGTCGGTGTGACTGCGCTGGAGTTCTAGAAAGGGCCAGCGTGAATGCGAGGGAGTTACAGAATGTGCCAGTGTGACTGTGAGGGAGTTACAGAATGCACCAGTGTTACTGTGTGTGACTTAGTGAATACGTCATTATGACTGCGAGGGAGATACAGAATTAATCGGTGTGACTGCGAGTGAGGTATAGAATGCTCTAATATTACTGTGTTGGAGTTACAGAATGTGTCAGTATGACTGAAATGGTGTTACAGAGTGTGTCAGTGTGATTGCGAGCGAGTTACAGAATGTGTCAGTTTGATTGCGAGCGAGTTACAGAGGGCACTAATTTGAATGCGAGTGAGTTACAGAATGCATTATTGTGACTGAGCTGGAGTTACTAAAAGGTGCCAGTGTGGCTCCGAGGTAGTTACAGAATGTCCCAGTGTGACTGCAAGGATGTTACAGAATGTGCCAGTTTGACTGCAAGGGAGTTACATAATGTGCCAGTGTGATTGCGAGGGAGTTACAGAATGTGCCAGTGTGACTGCGAGGGAATTATATAATGCATCAGTGTGACTGCGAGGGAGTGACAGAATGTGCCAGGGTGACTGTGAGGGAGTTACAAAATGCACCTGTGTGACTGCGAGGGAGTTATAAAATGCACCAGTGTGACTGCGAGGGAGTTATTGAATGTGCCAGTGTGACTGCGAGGGAGTTACAGAATGTGGCAGTGTGGCTCCGAGTGAGTTGCAGATTGTGCCAGTGTGACTGCGAAGCAGTTACAGAATGTGTCAATGTGATAGCGAGGGAGTTGTAGAATGTGCCAGTGTGTCTCCAAGGGAGTTATAAAATGCGTCGGTGTGACTGCGAGGGAGTTATAGAATGCGTCATTGTTACTGCAAGGCAGTTCCAGAATGTGCCAGTGTGACTGCGAGGAAGTTCCAGAATGTGCCAGTGTGACTGCGAGGGAGTTCCAGAATGGGCCAGTGTGAATGCGAGGGAGTTCCAGAATGGCCCAGTGTGAATGCGAGGGAGTTAAAGACTGCGCCAGTGTGATTACGAGGGAGTTACAGAATGCGCCAGTGTGACTGCGAGGGAGTTACAGAATGTGCCAGTGTGACTGCGAGGGAGTTACAGAATGTGCCAGTGTGACGGCGAGGGAGTTACAGAATGTGCCAGTGTGACTGAGAGGGAGTTATAGAATGCACCAGTGTGATTGCAAGGGTGTTCCAGAATGCACCAGTGTGACTGCGAGGGAGTTACAGAATCTGTCAGTGTGACCACGAGGGAGTTACAGAATGCGCCAGTGTGACTGTGAGGGAGTTACAGAATGCGCCAGTGTGACTGTGAGGGAATTACAGAATGTGTCAGGGTGTATGCTAGGGAGTTACAGAATGCACCAGTGTTATTGCGAGGTAGATACAGAATGCACCATTTTGACTGCGAGGGAGTTGCACAATGTGCCAGTGTGACTGCGAGGGAGTTGCAGAATGTGCTAGTGTGACTCTGAGGGAGTTACAGAATGTGCCAGTTTGACTGCGAGGGAGTTACAGAATGTGCCAGTGTGACTGCGAGGGAATTACAGAATGTGCCAGTGTGACTGCGAGGGAGTTGTAGAATACGCCAGTGTGACTGCGAGGGAGTTACAGAATGTGCCAGTGTGACTGCGAGGGACTTATTGAATGTGCCAGTGTGACTTCGATGCAGTTACAGAATGTGTCAATGTGACAGTGAGGGAGTTGTAGAATGTTCCAGTGTGTCTCCAAGGGAGTTATAAAATGCGTCAGTGTGACTGCGAGGGAGTTATAGAAAGCGTCATTGTTACTGCGAGGGTGTTACAGAATTTGTCGGTGTGACTGCGAGGGAGTTCCAGAATGGGCCAGTGTGACTGCGAGGGAGTTATAGAATGCACCAGTGTGATTGCGAGGGAGTTACAGAATTTGTTATTGTGACTGCGAGGGAGTTACAGAATGGGCCAGTTTGACTGCGAGGAAGTTACTGAATGTGCCAGTGTGACTGCGAGGGTGTTACAGAATGTGTCAGTGTGACTGCGAGGGAGTTACAGAATGCGCCAGTGTGACTGCGAGGGTGTTCCAGAATGCACCAGTGTGACTGTGAGAAAGTTACAGAATGTGTTGTTGTGACTGCGAGGAGTTACAATGCACAAGTGTGACTGCGAGGGAGTTGCAGAATGCACCAGTGTGACTGCGAGGGTGTTCCAGAATGCACCAGTGTGACTGTGAGAAAGTTACAGAATGTGTCGTTGTGTCTGCGAGGTGTTACAATGCGCCAGTGTGACTGCGAGGTGTTACAATGCACCAGTGTGACTGCGAGGGAGTTGCAGAATGCAACAGTGTAACTGCGAGGGAGTTGCAGAATGCACCAGTGTGACTGTGAGGGAGTTGCAGAATGTGCCAGTGTAACTGCGAGGGAGTTACAGAATTCGCCAATGTGACTGTGAGGGAGTTACTGAATGCGCCAGTGTGACTGTGAGGGAGTTACAGAATGTGCTAGTTTGACTGTGAGGGAGTTACAGAATGTGTCAGTGTGTCTGCGAGGGAGTTACAGAATGCACCAGTGTTATAGCGAGAGAGGTACAGAATGCACGAGTGTTATTGCGAGGTAGATACATAATGCACCAGTGTGACGGCGAGGGAGTTACACAATGTGCCAGTGTGATTGCGAGGGAGTTACAGAAAGTACTAGTGTGACTGCGTGGGAGTTACAGAATGCACCAGTGTGACTGTGTGTGTGTTACAGAGTGCGTCACTATGACTGCGAGGGAGTTGCAGAATGTGCCAGTGTGACTGCGAGGGAGTTATAGAATGTGTTATTGTGTCTGCGAGAGAGTTACAGAATGTGCCAGGGCTTTTGCGAGGGAGTTAGAGAGTTGCCAGTGTGATTGTGTGGGATTACAGAATGCGTTAATATGTCTGCGAGGGAGTTACATAATGTGTCAGTGTGACTGCGACAGAGTTACAGAATGTGCCAGTGCGACGGCGAGAGAGTTAATAAATGCGTCAGTGTTACTGTGAGGGAGTTACAGAATTTGTTAATGTGACTGCGAGGGAGTTACAGAATGCGCCAGTGTGACTGCTAGGGAGTTACAGAATGTGCTAGTGTAACTGCAAGGGAGTTGCAGAATGCGCCAGTGTGACTGCGAGGGTGTTCCAAAATGCACCAGTGTGACTGCGAAGCAGTTACAGAATGTGTCAATGTGACAGCGAGGGGGTTGTAGAATGTGCCAGTGTGTCACCAAGGGAGTTATAAAATGCGCCGGTGTAACTGCGAGGGTGTTATAGAATGTGTCATTGTTACTGCGAGTGAGTTCCAGTATGTGTCGGTGTGACTGCGAGGGAGTTATAGAATGCGTCATTGTTACTGCGAGGGAGATACAGAATGTGTCGGTGTGACTGCGAGGGAGTTATAGAATGCGTCATTGTTACTGCGAGGGAATTATTGAATGTGCCAGTGTGACTGTGAGGCAGAGACAGAATGTGCCAGTGCGGCTCAGAGCGAGTTGCAGATTGTGCCAGTGTGACTGCAAAGCAGTTGTAGAATGTGTCAATGTGAAAGTGAGGGAGTTGAAGAATGTTCCAGTGTGTCTCCAAGGGAGTTATAAAATGCATCGGTGTGACTGCGAGGGAGTTATAGAATGCGTCATTGTTACTGCGAGGGTGTTACAGAATTTGTCGGTGTGACTGCGAGGGAGTTATAGAATGCGTCATTATTACTGCGAGGGAGTTACGGAATTCGCCAGTGTGACTGCGAGGGGGTTCCAGAATGGGCCAGCGTGACTGCGAGGGAGTTATAGAATGCACCAGTGTTATTGCGAGGGACTTACAGAATGTGTCAGTGTGACGGCAAGGGAGTTACAGAATGCGCCAGTGTGACTGCGACGGAGTTGCAGTATGTGCCAGTGTGACTGTGAGGGAGTTACAGAATGTGTCAGTGTGATTGCGAGGGAGTTACAGAATGCACAAGTGTTAAAGCGAGAGAGTTACACATGCACCAGTGTTATTGCGAGGTAGATACATAATGCACCAGTGTGACGGCGAGGGAGTTACACAATGTGCCAGTGTGATTGCGAGGGAGTTACAGAAAGTACTAGTGTGATTGCGAGGGAGTTACAGAATGCACCAGTGTGACTGTGTTTGTGTTACAGATTGCGTCATTATGACTGTGAGGGAGTTGCAGAATGTGCCAGTGTGACTGCGAGGGAGTTACAGAATGTGTTATTGTGTCTGCGAGGGAGTTACAGAATATGCCACTGTTTTTGCGAGGGAGTTAGAGAATGTGCCAGTGAGATTGCATGGGATTACAGAATGCGTTAATATGTCTGCGAGGGAATTACATAATGTGTCAGTGTGACTGCGACAGAGTTACAGAATGTACCAGTGCGACGGCGAGGGAGTTAGAAAATGTGTCAGTGTTACTGCGAGGGAGTTACAGAATTTGTTATTGTGACTGCGAGGGAGTTACAGAATGCGCCAGTGTGACTGCGAGGAAGTTACTGAATGTGTCAGTGTGACTGCGAGGGAGTTACAGAATGTGTCAGTGTGACTGTGAGGGAGTTACAGAATGCACCAGTGTGACTGTGAGAAAGTAACAGAATGTGTCGTTGTGACTGCGAGGAGTTACAATGCACCAGTGTGACTGCGAGGGAGTTGCAAAATGCGCCAGTGTGACTGCGAGGGTGTTCCAAAATGCACCAGTGTGACTGTGAGAAAGTTACAGAATGTGTCGTTGTGACTGCGAGGTGTTACAATGCACCAGTGTGACTGCGAGGGAGTTGCAGAATGCACCAGTGTGACTGTGAGGGAGTTCCAGAATGCACCAGTGTGACTGTGAGGGAGTAACAGAATGTGACAGTGTGACTGCGAGGGATTGATAGAATGTGTCAGGGTGACTGCGAGAGAGTTACAGAATTCGCCAATGTGACTGCGAGGGAGTTACTGAATGCACCAGTGTGACTGTGAGGGAGTTACAGAATGTGCCAGTGTGACTGTGAGGGAGTTACAGAATGTGTCAGTGTGTCTGCGAGGGAGTTACAGAATGCGCAAGTGTGACTGCGAGGGAGTTGCTGTATGCGCCATTGTGACTGTGAGGGAGTTACAGAATGTGTCAGTGTGATTGCGAGGGAGTTACAGAATGCACCAGTGTTATAGCGAGGGAGGTACAGAATGCACCAGTGTTATTGCGAGGTAGATGCAGAATCCACCAGTGTGATGGCGAGCAAGTTACACAATGTGCCAGTGTGATTGCAAGGGAGTTAGAGAAAGTACTAGTGTGACTGCGAGGGGTTTACAGAATACATCAGTGTGACTGTGTGTCTGTTACAGAATGCGTCAATATGACTGCGAGGGAGTTGCAGAATGTGCCGGTGTGACTGCGAGGGAGTTACAGAATGTGTTATTGTGACTGCAAGGGAGTTACAGAATACACCAGTGTGACTGCGAGGGATTTGCAGAATGCGCCAGTGTGACTGCGAGGGAGTTCCAGAATGCACCAGTGTGACTGTGGGAGTTACAAAATGTGTCAGTGTGACTGCGAGGGAGTTACAGAATGCGCCACTGTGACTGCGAGCGAGTTACATTATGCGCCAGTGTGACTGTGAGGGAGTTACAGAATGTTTCATTGTGATTGCGACGGAGTTACAGAATGTGTCAGTGTGACTGCGAGGGAGTTACAGAATGCGCCAGTGTAACTGCGAGGGAGTTGCAGTATGTGCCAGTGTGACTGTGAGGGAGTTACAGAATGTGTCAGTGTGATTGCGAGGGAGTTACAGAATGCACAAGTGTTATAGCGAGAGAGTTACACATGCACCAGTGTTATTGCAAGGTAGATACATAATGCACCAGTGTGACGGCGAGGGAGTTACACAATGTGCCAGTGTGATTGCGAGGGAGTTACAGAAAGTACTAGTGTGATTGCGAGGGAGTTACACAATGTGCTAGTGTAACTGCGAGGGTGTTATAGAATGCATCAGTGTTACTAGGAGGGAGTTTCAGAATATGTCAGAGTGACTGCGAGGAAGTTACTGAATTGCCAGTGTGACTGCGAGGGAGTTACAGAATGTGTCAATGTGATTGCGAGGGAGTTACAGAATGCGCCAGTGTGACTGCGAGGCTGTTCCAAAATGCACCAGTGTGACTGTGAGAAAGTTACAGAATGTGTCGTGACTGCGAGGGTGTTACAATGCACCAGTGTGACTGCGAGGGAGTTGCAGAATGCGCCAGTGTGACTGCGAGGGAGTTCCAGAATGCGCCAGTGTGACTGTGAGGGAGTTACAGAATGTGCCAGTGTGACTGTGAGTGAGTTACAGAATGTGCCAGTGTGACTGCAAGGATTGATAGAATGTGTCAGGGTGACTGCGAGACAGTTACAGAATTCGCCAATGTGACTGCGAGGGAGTTACTGAATGCGCCAGTATGACTGTGAGGGAGTTACAGATTGCGCCAGTGTGACTGTGAGGGAGTTACAGAATGTGTCAGTGTGATTGTGAGGGTGTTACAGAATGCACCAGTGTTATAGCGAGAGAGTTACAGAATGCACCAGTGTTATTGCGAGGTAGATACAGAAAGTACTAGTGTGACTGCGAAGGAGTTACAGAATGCACCAGTGTGATTGCGAGGGAGTTACAGAAAGTACTAGTGTGACTGCACGGGAGTTACAGAATGCACCAGTGTGACTGCGAGGGAGTTGCAGAATGCGCCAGTGTGACTGCGAGGGTGTTCCAGAATGCACCAGTGTGAATGTGGGAGTTACAGAATGTGTCAGTGTGATTGCGAGGGAGTTACAGAATGCACAAGTGTTAAAGCGAGAGAGTTACACATGCACCAGTGTTATTGCGAGGTAGATACATAATGCACCAGTGTGACGGCGAGGGAGTTACACAATGTGCCAGTGTGATTGCGAGGGAGTTACAGAAAGTACTAGTGTGATTGCGAGGGAGTTACAGAATGCACCAGTGTGACTGTCTTTGTGTTACAGATTGCGTCATTATGACTGTGAGGGAGTTGCAGAATGTGCCAGTGTGACTGCGAGGGAGTTAGAGAATGTGCCAGTGAGATTGCATGGGATTACAGAATGCGTTAATATGTCTGCGAGGGAGTTACATAATGTGTCAGTGTGACTGCGACAGAGTTACAGAATGTACCAGTGCGACGGCGAGGGAGTTAGAAAATGTGTCAGTGTTACTGCGAGGGAGTTACAGAATTTGTTATTGTGACTGCGAGGGAGTTACAGAATGCGCCAGTGTGACTGCGAGGAAGTTACTGAATGTGCCAGTGTGACTGCGAGGGAGTTACAGAATGCACCAGTGTGACTGTGAGAAAGTAACAGAATGTGTCGTTGTGATTGCGAGGAGTTACAATGCACCAGTGTGACTGCGAGGGAGTTGCAAAATGCGCCAGTGTGACTGCGAGGGTGTTCCAAAATGCACCAGTGTGACTGTGAGAAAGTTACAGAATGTGTCGTTGTGACTGCGAGCTGTTACAATGCACCAGTGTGACTGCGAGGGAGTTGCAGAATGCACCAGTGTGACTGTGAGGGAGTTCCAGAATGCACCAGTGTGACTGTGAGGGAGTAACAGAATGTGACAGTGTGACTGCGAGGGATTGATAGAATGTGTTAGGGTGACTGCGAGAGAGTTACAGAATTCGCCAATGTGACTGCGAGGGAGTTACTGAATGCACCAGTGTGACTGTGAGGGAGTTACAGAATGTGCCAGTGTGACTGTGAGGGAGTTACAGAATGTGTCAGTGTGTCTGCGAGGGAGTTACAGAATGCGCAAGTGTGACTGCGAGGGAGTTGCTGTATGCGCCAGTGTGACTGTGAGGGAGTTACAGAATGTTTCATTGTGATTGCGACGGAGTTACAGAATGTGTCAGTGTGACTGCGAGGGAGTTACAGAATGCGCCAGTGTAACTGCGAGGGAGTTGCAGTATGTGCCAGTGTGACTGTGAGGGAGTTACAGAATGTGTCAGTGTGATTGCGAGGGAGTTACAGAATGTGTTATTGTGACTGCAAGGGAGTTACAGAATACACCAGTGTGACTGCGAGGGATTTGCAGAATGCGCCAGTGTGACTGCGAGGGAGTTCCAGAATGCACCAGTGTGACTGTGGGAGTTACAAAATGTGTCAGTGTGACTGCGAGGGAGTTACAGAATGCGCCACTGTGACTGCGAGCGAGTTACATTATGCGCCAGTGTGACTGTGAGGGAGTTACAGAATGTTTCATTGTGATTGCGACGGAGTTACAGAATGTGTCAGTGTGACTGCGAGGGAGTTACAGAATGCGCCAGTGTAACTGCGAGGGAGTTGCAGTATGTGCCAGTGTGACTGTGAGGGAGTTACAGAATGTGTCAGTGTGATTGCGAGGGAGTTACAGAATGCACAAGTGTTATAGCGAGAGAGTTACACATGCACCAGTGTTATTGCAAGGTAGATACATAATGCACCAGTGTGACGGCGAGGGAGTTACACAATGTGCCAGTGTGATTGCGAGGGAGTTACAGAAAGTACTAGTGTGATTGCGAGGGAGTTACACAATGTGCTAGTGTAACTGCGAGGGTGTTATAGAATGCATCAGTGTTACTAGGAGGGAGTTTCAGAATATGTCAGAGTGACTGCGAGGAAGTTACTGAATTGCCAGTGTGACTGCGAGGGAGTTACAGAATGTGTCAATGTGATTGCGAGGGAGTTACAGAATGCGCCAGTGTGACTGCGAGGCTGTTCCAAAATGCACCAGTGTGACTATGAGAAAGTTACAGAATGTGTCGTGACTGCGAGGGTGTTACAATGCACCAGTGTGACTGCGAGGGAGTTGCAGAATGCGCCAGTGTGACTGCGAGGGAGTTCCAGAATGCGCCAGTGTGACTGTGAGTGAGTTACAGAATGTGCCAGTGTGACTGCAAGGATTGATAGAATGTGTCAGGGTGACTGCGAGACAGTTACAGAATTCGCCAATGTGACTGCGAGGGAGTTACTGAATGCGCCAGTATGACTGTGAGGGAGTTACAGATTGCGCCAGTGTGACTGTGAGGGAGTTACAGAATGTGTCAGTGTGATTGTGAGGGTGTTACAGAATGCACCAGTGTTATAGCGAGAGAGTTACAGAATGCACCAGTGTTATTGCGAGGTAGATACAGAAAGTACTAGTGTGACTGCGAAGGAGTTACAGAATGCACCAGTGTGATTGCGAGGGAGTTACAGAAAGTACTAGTGTGACTGCACGGGAGTTACAGAATGCACCAGTGTGACTGCGAGGGAGTTGCAGAATGCGCCAGTGTGACTGCGAGGGTGTTCCAGAATGCACCAGTGTGAATGTGGGAGTTACAGAATGTGTCAGTGTGATTGCGAGGGAGTTACAGAATGCACAAGTGTTAAAGCGAGAGAGTTACACATGCACCAGTGTTATTGCGAGGTAGATACATAATGCACCAGTGTGACGGCGAGGGAGTTACACAATGTGCCAGTGTGATTGCGAGGGAGTTACAGAAAGTACTAGTGTGATTGCGAGGGAGTTACAGAATGCACCAGTGTGACTGTCTTTGTGTTACAGATTGCGTCATTATGACTGTGAGGGAGTTGCAGAATGTGCCAGTGTGACTGCGAGGGAGTTAGAGAATGTGCCAGTGAGATTGCATGGGATTACAGAATGCGTTAATATGTCTGCGAGGGATTTACATAATGTGTCAGTGTGACTGCGACAGAGTTACAGAATGTACCAGTGCGACGGCGAGGGAGTTAGAAAATGTGTCAGTGTTACTGCGAGGGAGTTACAGAATTTGTTATTGTGACTGCGAGGGAGTTACAGAATGCGCCAGTGTGACTGCGAGGAAGTTACTGAATGTGCCAGTGTGACTGCGAGGGAGTTACAGAATGCACCAGTGTGACTGTGAGAAAGTAACAGAATGTGTCGTTGTGACTGCGAGGAGTTACAATGCACCAGTGTGACTGCGAGGGAGTTGCAAAATGCGCCAGTGTGACTGCGAGGGTGTTCCAAAATGCACCAGTGTGACTGTGAGAAAGTTACAGAATGTGTCGTTGTGACTGCGAGCTGTTACAATGCACCAGTGTGACTGCGAGGGAGTTGCAGAATGCACCAGTGTGACTGTGAGGGAGTTCCAGAATGCACCAGTGTGACTGTGAGGGAGTAACAGAATGTGACAGTGTGACTGCGAGGGATTGATAGAATGTGTTAGGGTGACTGCGAGAGAGTTACAGAATTCGCCAATGTGACTGCGAGGGAGTTACTGAATGCACCAGTGTGACTGTGAGGGAGTTACAGAATGTGCCAGTGTGACTGTGAGGGAGTTACAGAATGTGTCAGTGTGTCTGCGAGGGAGTTACAGAATGCGCAAGTGTGACTGCGAGGGAGTTGCTGTATGCGCCAGTGTGACTGTGAGGGAGTTACAGAATGTTTCATTGTGATTGCGACGGAGTTACAGAATGTGTCAGTGTGACTGCGAGGGAGTTACAGAATGCGCCAGTGTAACAGCGAGGGAGTTGCAGTATGTGCCAGTGTGACTGTGAGGGAGTTACAGAATGTGTCAGTGTGATTGCGAGGGAGTTACAGAATGTGTTATTGTGACTGCAAGGGAGTTACAGAATACACCAGTGTGACTGCGAGGGATTTGCAGAATGCGCCAGTGTGACTGCGAGGGAGTTCCAGAATGCACCAGTGTGACTGTGGGAGTTACAAAATGTGTCAGTGTGACTGCGAGGGAGTTACAGAATGCGCCACTGTGACTGCGAGCGAGTTACATTATGCGCCAGTGTGACTGTGAGGGAGTTACAGAATGTTTCATTGTGATTGCGACGGAGTTACAGAATGTGTCAGTGTGACTGCGAGGGAGTTACAGAATGTGCCAGTGTAACTGCGAGGGAGTTGCAGTATGTGCCAGTGTGACTGTGAGGGAGTTACAGAATGTGTCAGTGTGATTGCGAGGGAGTTACAGAATGCACAAGTGTTATAGCGAGAGAGTTACACATGCACCAGTGTTATTGCAAGGTAGATACATAATGCACCAGTGTGACGGCGAGGGAGTTACACAATGTGCCAGTGTGATTGCGAGGGAGTTACAGAAAGTACTAGTGTGATTGCGAGGGAGTTACACAATGTGCTAGTGTAACTGCGAGGGTGTTATAGAATGCATCAGTGTTACTAGGAGGGAGTTTCAGAATATGTCAGAGTGACTGCGAGGAAGTTACTGAATTGCCAGTGTGACTGCGAGGGAGTTACAGAATGTGTCAATGTGATTGCGAGGGAGTTACAGAATGCGCCAGTGTGACTGCGAGGCTGTTCCAAAATGCACCAGTGTGACTGTGAGAAAGTTACAGAATGTGTCGTGACTGCGAGGGTGTTACAATGCACCAGTGTGACTGCGAGGGAGTTGCAGAATGCGCCAGTGTGACTGCGAGGGAGTTCCAGAATGCGCCAGTGTGACTGTGAGTGAGTTACAGAATGTGCCAGTGTGACTGCAAGGATTGATAGAATGTGTCAGGGTGACTGCGAGACAGTTACAGAATTCGCCAATGTGACTGCGAGGGAGTTACTGAATGCGCCAGTATGACTGTGAGGGAGTTACAGATTGCGCCAGCGTGACTGTGAGGGAGTTACAGAATGTGTCAGTGTGATTGTGAGGGTGTTACAGAATGCACCAGTGTTATAGCGAGAGAGTTACAGAATGCACCAGTGTTATTGCGAGGTAGATACAGAAAGTACTAGTGTGACTGCGAAGGAGTTACAGAATGCACCAGTGTGATTGCGAGGGAGTTACAGAAAGTACTAGTGTGACTGCACGGGAGTTACAGAATGCACCAGTGTGACTGCGAGGGAGTTGCAGAATGCGCCAGTGTGACTGCGAGGGTGTTCCAGAATGCACCAGTGTGAATGTGGGAGTTACAGAATGTGTCAGTGTGATTGCGAGGGAGTTACAGAATGCACAAGTGTTAAAGCGAGAGAGTTACACATGCACCAGTGTTATTGCGAGGTAGATACATAATGCACCAGTGTGACGGCGAGGGAGTTACACAATGTGCCAGTGTGATTGCGAGGGAGTTACAGAAAGTACTAGTGTGATTGCGAGGGAGTTACAGAATGCACCAGTGTGACTGTCTTTGTGTTACAGATTGCGTCATTATGACTGTGAGGGAGTTGCAGAATGTGCCAGTGTGACTGCGAGGGAGTTAGAGAATGTGCCAGTGAGATTGCATGGGATTACAGAATGCGTTAATATGTCTGCGAGGGAGTTACATAATGTGTCAGTGTGACTGCGACAGAGTTACAGAATGTACCAGTGCGACGGCGAGGGAGTTAGAAAATGTGTCAGTGTTACTGCGAGGGAGTTACAGAATTTGTTATTGTGACTGCGAGGGAGTTACAGAATGCGCCAGTGTGACTGCGAGGAAGTTACTGAATGTGCCAGTGTGACTGCGAGGGAGTTACAGAATGCACCAGTGTGACTGTGAGAAAGTAACAGAATGTGTCGTTGTGACTGCGAGGAGTTACAATGCACCAGTGTGACTGCGAGGGAGTTGCAAAATGCGCCAGTGTGACTGCGAGGGTGTTCCAAAATGCACCAGTGTGACTGTGAGAAAGTTACAGAATGTGTCGTTGTGACTGCGAGCTGTTACAATGCACCAGTGTGACTGCGAGGGAGTTGCAGAATGCACCAGTGTGACTGTGAGGGAGTTCCAGAATGCACCAGTGTGACTGTGAGGGAGTAACAGAATGTGACAGTGTGACTGCGAGGGATTGATAGAATGTGTTAGGGTGACTGCGAGAGAGTTACAGAATTCGCCAATGTGACTGCGAGGGAGTTACTGAATGCACCAGTGTGACTGTGAGGGAGTTACAGAATGTGCCAGTGTGACTGTGAGGGAGTTACAGAATGTGTCAGTGTGTCTGCGAGGGAGTTACAGAATGCGCAAGTGTGACTGCGAGGGAGTTGCTGTATGCGCCAGTGTGACTGTGAGGGAGTTACAGAATGTTTCATTGTGATTGCGACGGAGTTACAGAATGTGTCAGTGTGACTGCGAGGGAGTTACAGAATGCGCCAGTGTAACTGCGAGGGAGTTGCAGTATGTGCCAGTGTGACTGTGAGGGAGTTACAGAATGTGTCAGTGTGATTGCGAGGGAGTTACAGAATGTGTTATTGTGACTGCAAGGGAGTTACAGAATACACCAGTGTGACTGCGAGGGATTTGCAGAATGCGCCAGTGTGACTGCGAGGGAGTTCCAGAATGCACCAGTGTGACTGTGGGAGTTACAAAATGTGTCAGTGTGACTGCGAGGGAGTTACAGAATGCGCCACTGTGACTGCGAGCGAGTTACATTATGCGCCAGTGTGACTGTGAGGGAGTTACAGAATGTTTCATTGTGATTGCGACGGAGTTACAGAATGTGTCAGTGTGACTGCGAGGGAGTTACAGAATGCGCCAGTGTAACTGCGAGGGAGTTGCAGTATGTGCCAGTGTGACTGTGAGGGAGTTAAAGAATGTGTCAGTGTGATTGCGAGGGAGTTACAGAATGCACAAGTGTTATAGCGAGAGAGTTACACATGCACCAGTGTTATTGCAAGGTAGATACATAATGCACCAGTGTGACGGCGAGGGAGTTACACAATGTGCCAGTGTGATTGCGAGGGAGTTACAGAAAGTACTAGTGTGATTGCGAGGGAGTTACACAATGTGCTAGTGTAACTGCGAGGGTGTTATAGAATGCATCAGTGTTACTAGGAGGGAGTTTCAGAATATGTCAGAGTGACTGCGAGGAAGTTACTGAATTGCCAGTGTGACTGCGAGGGAGTTACAGAATGTGTCAATGTGATTGCGAGGGAGTTACAGAATGCACCAGTGTGACTGCGAGGCTGTTCCAAAATGCACCAGTGTGACTGTGAGAAAGTTACAGAATGTGTCGTGACTGCGAGGGTGTTACAATGCACCAGTGTGACTGCGAGGGAGTTGCAGAATGCGCCAGTGTGACTGCGAGGGAGTTCCAGAATGCGCCAGTGTGACTGTGAGTGAGTTACAGAATGTGCCAGTGTGACTGCAAGGATTGATAGAATGTGTCAGGGTGACTGCGAGACAGTTACAGAATTCGCCAATGTGACTGCGAGGGAGTTACTGAATGCGCCAGTATGACTGTGAGGGAGTTACAGATTGCGCCAGTGTGACTGTGAGGGAGTTACAGAATGTGTCAGTGTGATTGTGAGGGTGTTACAGAATGCACCAGTGTTATAGCGAGAGAGTTACAGAATGCACCAGTGTTATTGCGAGGTAGATACAGAAAGTACTAGTGTGACTGCGAAGGAGTTACAGAATGCACCAGTGTGATTGCGAGGGAGTTACAGAAAGTACTAGTGTGACTGCACGGGAGTTACAGAATGCACCAGTGTGACTGCGAGGGAGTTGCAGAATGCGCCAGTGTGACTGCGAGGGTGTTCCAGAATGCACCAGTGTGAATGTGGGAGTTACAGAATGTGTCAGTGTGATTGCGAGGGAGTTACAGAATGCACAAGTGTTAAAGCGAGAGAGTTACACATGCACCAGTGTTATTGCGAGGTAGATACATAATGCACCAGTGTGACGGCGAGGGAGTTACACAATGTGCCAGTGTGATTGCGAGGGAGTTACAGAAAGTACTAGTGTGATTGCGAGGGAGTTACAGAATGCACCAGTGTGACTGTCTTTGTGTTACAGATTGCGTCATTATGACTGTGAGGGAGTTGCAGAATGTGCCAGTGTGACTGCGAGGGAGTTAGAGAATGTGCCAGTGAGATTGCATGGGATTACAGAATGCGTTAATATGTCTGCGAGGGATTTACATAATGTGTCAGTGTGACTGCGACAGAGTTACAGAATGTACCAGTGCGACGGCGAGGGAGTTAGAAAATGTGTCAGTGTTACTGCGAGGGAGTTACAGAATTTGTTATTGTGACTGCGAGGGAGTTACAGAATGCGCCAGTGTGACTGCGAGGAAGTTACTGAATGTGCCAGTGTGACTGCGAGGGAGTTACAGAATGCACCAGTGTGACTGTGAGAAAGTAACAGAATGTGTCGTTGTGACTGCGAGGAGTTACAATGCACCAGTGTGACTGCGAGGGAGTTGCAAAATGCGCCAGTGTGACTGCGAGGGTGTTCCAAAATGCACCAGTGTGACTGTGAGAAAGTTACAGAATGTGTCGTTGTGACTGCGAGGTGTTACAATGCACCAGTGTGACTGCGAGGGAGTTGCAGAATGCACCAGTGTGACTGTGAGGGAGTTCCAGAATGCACCAGTGTGACTGTGAGGGAGTAACAGAATGTGACAGTGTGACTGCGAGGGATTGATAGAATGTGTTAGGGTGACTGCGAGAGAGTTACAGAATTCGCCAATGTGACTGCGAGGGAGTTACTGAATGCACCAGTGTGACTGTGAGGGAGTTACAGAATGTGCCAGTGTGACTGTGAGGGAGTTACAGAATGTGTCAGTGTGTCTGCGAGGGAGTTACAGAATGCGCAAGTGTGACTGCGAGGGAGTTGCTGTATGCGCCAGTGTGACTGTGAGGGAGTTACAGAATGTTTCATTGTGATTGCGACGGAGTTACAGAATGTGTCAGTGTGACTGCGAGGGAGTTACAGAATGCGCCAGTGTAACTGCGAGGGAGTTGCAGTATGTGCCAGTGTGACTGTGAGGGAGTTACAGAATGTGTCAGTGTGATTGCGAGGGTGTTACAGAATGCACAAGTGTTATAGCGAGAGAGTTACACATGCACCAGTGTTATTGCAAGGTAGATACATAATGCACCAGTGTGACGGCGAGGGAGTTACACAATGTGCCAGTGTGATTGCGAGGGAGTTACAGAAAGTACTAGTGTGATTGCGAGGGAGTTACAGAATGCACCAGTGTGACTGTGTGTGTGTGTTACAGAGTGCGTCATTATGACTGCGAGGGAGTTGCAGAATGTGCCAGGGTTTTTGCGAGGGAGTTAGAGAATGTGCCAGTGTGATTGCGTGGGATTACAGAATGCGTTAATATGTCTGCGAGGGAGCTACAGAATGTTTCAGTGTGATTGCGGCGGAGTTACAGAATGTGTCAGTGTGACTGCGAGGGAGTTATAAAATGTGTCAGTGTTACTGCGAGGGAGTTACAGAATTCGTTAATGTGACTGCGAGGGAGTTACAGAATGCGCCAGTGTGACTGCTAGGGAGTTACACAATGTGCTAGTGTAACTGCGAGGGTGTTATAGAATGCGTCAGTGTTACTAGGAGGGAGTTTCAGAATATGTCAGAGTGACTGCGAGGAAGTTACTGAATTGCCAGTGTGACTGCGAGGGAGTTACAGAATGTGTCAATGTGACTGCGAGGGACTTACAGAATGCGCCAGTGTGACTGCGAGGCTGTTCCAAAATGCACCAGTGTGACTGTGAGAAAGTTACAGAATGTGTCGTGACTGCGAGGGTGTTACAATGCACCAGTGTGACTGCGAGGGAGTTGCAGAATGCGCCAGTGTGACTGCGAGGGAGTTCCAGAATGCGCCAGTGTGACTGTGAGGGAGTTACAGAATGTGCCAGTGTGACTGTGAGTGAGTTACAGAATGTGCCAGTGTGACTGCAAGGATTGATAGAATGTGTCAGGGTGACTGCGAGACAGTTACAGAATTCGCCAATGTGACTGCAAGGGAGTTACTGAATGCACCAGTATGACTGTGAGGGAGTTACAGATTGCGCCAGTGTGACTGTGAGGGAGTTACAGAATGTGTCAGTGTGATTGTGAGGGTGTTACAGAATGCACCAGTGTTATAGCGAGAGAGTTACAGAATGCACCAGTGTTATTGCGAGGTAGATACAGAAAGTACTAGTGTGACTGCGAGGGAGTTACAGAATGCACCAGTGTGATTGCGAGGGAGTTACAGAAAGTACTAGTGTGACTGCACGGGAGTTACAGAATGCACCAGTGTGACTGCGAGGGAGTTGCAGAATGCGCCAGTGTGACTGCGAGGGTGTTCCAGAATGCACCAGTGTGAATGTGGGAGTTACAGAATGTGTCAGTGTGACTGCGAGGGAGTTACAGAATGCGCCAGTTTGACTGCGAGGGAGTTACAGTATGCACCAGTGTGACTATGAGGGAGTTACAGAATGTTTCAGTGTGATTGCGGCGGAGTTACAGAATGAGTCAGTGTGACTGCGAGGGAGTTATAGAATGCGCCAGTGTTACTGCGAGGGAGTTGCAGTATGTGCCTGTGTGACTGTGAGGGAGTTACAGAATGTGTCAGTGTGATTGCGAGGGAGTTACAGAATGCACACGTGTTATAGCGAGAGAGTTACACATGCACCAGTGTTATTGCGAGGTAGATACATAATGCACCAGTGTGACGGCGAAGGAGTTACATAATGTGTCAGTGTGACTGCGACAGAGTTACAGAATGTGCCAGTGTGACGGCAAGGGAGTTATAAAATGCGTCAGTGTTACTGCGAGGGAGTTACAGAATTTGTTATTGTGACTGCGAGGGAGTTACAGAATGCACCAGTGTGACTGCGAGGAAGTTACTGAATGTGCCAGTGTGTCTGCGAGGGAGTTACAAAATGTGTCAGTGTGACTGCGAGGGAGTTACAGAATGCACCAGTGTGCCTGTGAGAAAGTTACAGAATGCGTCGTTGTGACTGCGAGGTGTTACAATGCACCAGTGTGACTCCGAGGGAGTTGCAGATTGCACCAGTGTGACTGTGAGGGAGTTACAGAATGTGTCAGTGTGATTGTGAGGGTGTTACAGAATGCACCAGTGTTATAGCGAGAGAGTTACAGAATGCACCAGTGTTATTGCGAGGTAAATACAGAAAGTACTAGTGTGACTGCGAAGGAGTTACAGAATGCACCAGTGTGATTGCGAGGGAGTTACAGAAAGTACTAGTGTGACTGCACGGGAGTTACAGAATGCACCAGTGTGACTGCGAGGGAGTTGCAGAATGCGCCAGTGTGACTGCGAGGGTGTTCCAGAATGCACCAGTGTGAATGTGGGAGTTACAGAATGTGTCAGTGTGATTGCGAGGGAGTTACAGAATGCACAAGTGTTAAAGCGAGAGAGTTACACATGCACCAGTGTTATTGCGAGGTAGATACATAATGCACCAGTGTGACGGCGAGGGAGTTACACAATGTGCCAGTGTGATTGCGAGGGAGTTACAGAAAGTACTAGTGTGATTGCGAGGAAGTTACAGAATGCACCAGTGTGACTGTGTTTGTGTTACAGATTGCGTCATTATGACTGTGAGGGAGTTGCAGAATGTGCCAGTGTGACTGCGAGGGAGTTACAGAATGTGTTATTGTGTCTGCGAGGGAGTTACAGAATATGCCACTGTTTTTGCGAGGGAGTTAGAGAATGTGCCAGTGAGATTGCATGGGATTACACAATGCGTTAATATGTCTGCGAGGGAGTTACATAATGTGTCAGTGTGACTGCGACAGAGTTACAGAATGTACCAGTGCGACGGCGAGGGAGTTAGAAAATGTGTCAGTGTTACTGCGAGGGAGTTACAGAATTTGTTATTGTGACTGCGAGGGAGTTACAGAATGCGCCAGTGTGACTGCGAGGAAGTTACTGAATGTGCCAGTGTGACTGCGAGGGAGTTACAGAATGTGTCAGTGTGACTGTGAGGGAGTTACAGAATGCACCAGTGTGACTGTGAGAAAGTAACAGAATGTGTCGTTGTGACTGCGAGGTGTTACAATGCTCCAGTGTGACTGTGAGGGAGTTGCAGAATGCACCAGTGTGACTGTGAGGGAGTTCCAGAATGCACCAGTGTGACTGTGAGGGAGTAACAGAATGTGACAGTGTGACTGCGAGGGATTGATAGAATGTGTCAGGGTGACTGCGAGAGAGTTACAGAATTCGCCAATGTGACTGCGAGGGAGTTACTGAATGCACCAGTGTGACTGTGAGGGAGTTACAGAATGTGCCAGTGTGACTGTGAGGGAGTTACAGAATGTGTCAGTGTGTCTGCGAGGGAGTTACAGAATGCGCAAGTGTGACTGCGAGGGAGTTGCTGTATGCGCCAGTGTGATTGTGAGGGAGTTACAGAATGCACCAGTGTTATAGCGAGAGAGGTACAGAATGCACCAGTGTTATTGCGAGGTAGATGCAGAATCCACCAGTGTGATGGCGAGCAAGTTACACAATGTGCCAGTGTGATTGCAAGGGAGTTACAGAAAGTACTAGTGTGACTGCGAGGGGTTTACAGAATACATCAGTGTGACTGTGTGTCTGTTACAGAATGCGTCAATATGACTGCGAGGGAGTTGCAGAATGTGCCGGTGTGACTGCGAGGGAGTTACAGAATGTGTTATTGTGACTGCAAGGGAGTTACAGAATACACCAGTGTGACTGCGAGGGAGTTGCAGAATGCGCCAGTGTGACTGCGAGGGAGTTCCAGAATGCACCAGTGTGACTGTGGGAGTTACAGAATGTGTCAGTGTGACTGCGAGGGAGTTACAGAATGCGCCACTGTGACTGCGAGCGAGTTACATTATGTGCCAGTGTGACTGTGAGGGAGTTACAGAATGTTTCATTGTGATTGCGACGGAGTTACAGAATGTGTCAGTGTGACTGCGAGCGAGTTACAGAATGCACCAGTGTAACTGCGAGGGAGTTGCAGTATGTGCCAGTGTGACTGTGAGGGAGTTACAGAATGTGTCAGTGTGATTGCGAGGGAGTTACAGAATGCACAAGTGTTATAGCGAGAGAGTTACACATGCACCAGTGTTATTGCAAGGTAGATACATAATGCACCAGTGTGACGGCGAGGGAGTTACACAATGTGCCAGTGTGATTGCGAGGGAGTTACAGAAAGTACTAGTGTGATTGCGAGGGAGTTACAGAATGCACCAGTGTGACTGTGTGTGTGTGTTACAGAGTGCGTCATTATGACTGCGAGGGAGTTGCAGAATGTGCCAGTGTGACTGCGAGGGAGTTACAGAATGTGTTATTGTGTCTGCGAGGGAGTTACAGAATGTGCCAGGGTTTTTGCGAGGGAGTTAGAGAATGTGCCAGTGTGATTGCGTGGGATTACAGAATGCGTTAATATGTCTGCGAGGGAGTTACAGAATGTTTCAGTGTGATTGCGGTGGAGTTACAGAATGTGTCAGTGTGACTGCGAGGGAGTTATAAAATGTGTCAGTGTTACTGCGAGGGAGTTACAGAATTCGTTAATGTGACTGCGAGGGAGTTACAGAATGCGCCAGTGTGACTGCTAGGGAGTTACACAATGTGCTAGTGTAACTGCGAGGGTGTTATAGAATGCGTCAGTGTTACTAGGAGGGAGTTTCAGAATATGTCAGAGTGACTGCGAGGAAGTTACTGAATTGCCAGTGTGACTGTGAGAAAGTTACAGAATGTGTCGTGACTGCGAGGGTGTTACAATGCACCAGTGTGACTGCGAGGGAGTTGCAGAATGCGCCAGTGTGACTGCGAGGGAGTTCCAGAATGCGCCAGTGTGACTGTGAGGGAGTTACAGAATGTGCCAGTGTGACTGTGAGTGAGTTACAGAATGTGCCAGTGTGACTGCAAGGATTGATAGAATGTGTCAGGGTGACTGCGAGACAGTTACAGAATTCGCCAATGTGACTGCGAGGGAGTTACTGAATGCACCAGTATGACTGTGAGGGAGTTACAGATTGCGCCAGTGTGACTGTGAGGGAGTTACAGAATGTGTCAGTGTGATTGTGAGGGTGTTACAGAATGCACCAGTGTTATAGCGAGAGAGTTACAGAATGCACCAGTGTTATTGCGAGGTAGATACAGAAAGTACTAGTGTGACTGCGAGGGAGTTACAGAATGCACCAGTGTGATTGCGAGGGAGTTACAGAAAGTACTAGTGTGACTGCACGGGAGTTACAGAATGTACCAGTGTGACTGCGAGGGAGTTGCAGAATGCGCCAGTGTGACTGCGAGGGTGTTCCAGAATGCACCAGTGTGAATGTGGGAGTTACAGAATGTGTCAGTGTGACTGCGAGGGAGTTACAGAATGCGCCAGTTTGACTGCGAGGGAGTTACAGTATGCACCAGTGTGACTATGAGGGAGTTACAGAATGTTTCAGTGTGATTGCGGCGGAGTTACAGAATGTGTCAGTGTGACTGCGAGGGAGTTATAGAATGCGCCAGTGTTACTGCGAGGGAGTTGCAGTATGTGCCAGTGTGACTGTGAGGGAGTTACAGAATGTGTCAGTGTGATTGCGAGGGAGTTACAGAATGCACACGTGTTATAGCGAGAGAGTTACACATGCACCAGTGTTATTGCGAGGTAGATACATAATGCACCAGTGTGACGGCGAAGGAGTTACACAATGTGCCAGTGTGATTGCGAGGGAGTTACAGAAAGTACTAGTGTGATTGCGAGGGAGATACAGAATGCACCAGTGTGACTGTGTGTGTTACAAAGTGCGTCATTATGACTGTGAGGGAGTTGCGGAATATGCCAGTGTGACTGCGAGGGGGTTACAGAATGTGTTATTGTGTCTGCGAGGGAGTTACAGAATGTGCCGGGTTTTTGCGAGGGAGTTAGAGAATGTGCCAGTGTGATTGCGTGGGATTACAGAATGCGTCAATATGTCTGCGAGGGAATTACATAATGTGTCAGTGTGACTGCGACAGAGTTACAGAATGTGCCAGTGTGACGGCAAGGGAGTTATAAAATGCGTCAGTGTTACTGCGAGGGAGTTACAGAATTTGTTATTGTGACTGCGAGGGAGTTACAGAATGCGCCAGTGTGACTGCGAGGAAGTTACTGAATGTGCCAGTGTGTCTGCGAGGGAGTTACAAAATGTGTCAGTGTGACTGCGAGGGAGTTACAGAATGCACCAGTGTGACTGCGAGGGTGTTCCAGAATGTGTCAGTGTGACTGCGAGGGAGTTACAGAATGCACCAGTGTGCCTGTGAGAAAGTTACAGAATGTGTCGTTGTGACTGCGAGGTGTTACAATGCACCAGTGTGACTGCGAGGGAGTTGCAGAATGCGCCAGTGTGACTGCGGGGGTGTTCCAGAATGCACCAGTGTGACTGTGAGAAAGTTACAGAATGTGTCGTTGTGACTGCGAGGTGTTACAATGCACCAGTGTGACTGTGAGGGAGTTACAGAATGTCCCAGTGTGACTGTGAGGGAGTTACAGAATGTGCCAGTGTGACTGCGAGGGATTGATACAATGTGTCAGGGTGACTGCGAGAGAGTTACAGAATTCACCAATGTGACTGCGAGGGAGTTACTGAATGTGCCAGTGTGACTGAGGGAGTTACAGAATGTGCCAGTGTGACTGTGAGGGAGTTACAGAATGTGTCAGTGTGTCTGCGAGGGAGTTACAGAATGGGTCAGTTTTACTGCGAGGGAGTTACAGAATGCGCCAGTGTGACTGCGAGGTTGTTGCCGTACGTGCCAGTGTGACTGTTAGGGAGTTACAGAATGTGTCAGTGTGATTGCGAGGGAGTTACAGAATGCACAAGTGTTATAGCGAGAGAGTTACACATGCACCAGTGTTATTGCGAGGTAGATACATAATGCACCAGTGTGACGGCGAGGGAGTTACACAATGTGCCAGTGTGATTGCGAGGGAGTTACAGAAAGTACTAGTGTGATTGCGAGGGAGTTACAGAATGCACCAGTGTGACTGTGTGTGTGTGTTACAGAGTGCGTCATTATGACTGCGAGGGAGTTGCAGAATGTGCCAGTGTGACTGCGAGGGAGTTACAGAATGTGTTATTGTGTCTGCGAGGGAGTTACAGAATGTGCCAGGGTTTTTGCGAGGGAGTTAGAGAATGTGCCAGTGTGATTGCGTGGGATTACAGAATGCGTTAATATGTCTGCGAGGGAGTTACAGAATGTTTCAGTGTGATTGCGGTGGAGTTACAGAATGTGTCAGTGTGACTGCGAGGGAGTTATAAAATGTGTCAGTGTTACTGCGAGGGAGTTACAGAATTCGTTAATGTGACTGCGAGGGAGTTACAGAATGCGCCAGTGTGACTGCTAGGGAGTTACACAATGTGCTAGTGTAACTGCGAGGGTGTTATAGAATGCGTCAGTGTTACTAGGAGGGAGTTTCAGAATATGTCAGAGTGACTGCGAGGAAGTTACTGAATTGCCAGTGTGACTGTGAGAAAGTTACAGAATGTGTCGTGACTGCGAGGGTGTTACAATGCACCAGTGTGACTGCGAGGGAGTTCCAGAATGCGCCAGTGTGACTGTGAGGGAGTTACAGAATGTGCCAGTGTGACTGTGAGTGAGTTACAGAATGTGCCAGTGTGACTGCAAGGATTGATAGAATGTGTCAGGGTGACTGCGAGACAGTTACAGAATTCGCCAATGTGACTGCGAGGGAGTTACTGAATGCACCAGTATGACTGTGAGGGAGTTACAGATTGCGCCAGTGTGACTGTGAGGGAGTTACAGAATGTGTCAGTGTGATTGTGAGGGTGTTACAGAATGCACCAGTGTTATAGCGAGAGAGTTACAGAATGCACCAGTGTTATTGCGAGGTAGATACAGAAAGTACTAGTGTGACTGCGAGGGAGTTACAGAATGCACCAGTGTGATTGCGAGGGAGTTACAGAAAGTACTAGTGTGACTGCACGGGAGTTACAGAATGCACCAGTGTGACTGCGAGGGAGTTGCAGAATGCGCCAGTGTGACTGCGAGGGTGTTCCAGAATGCACCAGTGTGAATGTGGGAGTTACAGAATGTGTCAGTGTGACTGCGAGGGAGTTACAGAATGCGCCAGTTTGACTGCGAGGGAGTTACAGTATGCACCAGTGTGACTATGAGGGAGTTACAGAATGTTTCAGTGTGATTGCGGCGGAGTTACAGAATGTGTCAGTGTGACTGCGAGGGAGTTATAGAATGCGCCAGTGTTACTGCGAGGGAGTTGCAGTATGTGCCAGTGTGACTGTGAGGGAGTTACAGAATGTGTCAGTGTGATTGCGAGGGAGTTACAGAATGCACACGTGTTATAGCGAGAGAGTTACACATGCACCAGTGTTATTGCGAGGTAGATACATAATGCACCAGTGTGACGGCGAAGGAGTTACACAATGTGCCAGTGTGATTGCGAGGGAGTTACAGAAAGTACTAGTGTGATTGCGAGGGAGATACAGAATGCACCAGTGTGACTGTGTGTGTTACAGAGTGCGTCATTATGACTGTGAGGGAGTTGAAGAATGTGCCAGTGTGACTGCGAGGGAGTTACAGAATGTGTCAGTGTGATTGCGAGGGAGTTACAGAATGCACACGTGTTATAGCGAGAGAGTTACACATGCACCAGTGTTATTGCGAGGTAGATACATAATGCACCAGTGTGACGGCGAAGGAGTTACACAATGTGCCAGTGTGATTGCGAGGGAGTTACAGAAAGTACTAGTGTGATTGCGAGGGAGATACAGAATGCACCAGTGTGACTGTGTGTGTTACAGAGTGCGTCATTATGACTGTGAGGGAGTTGAAGAATGTGCCAGTGTGACTGCGAGGGAGTTACAGAATGTGTTATTGTGTCTGCGACGTAGTTACAGAATGTGCCAGGGTTTTTGCGAGGGAGTTAGAGAATGTGCCAATGAGATTGCGTGGGATTACAGAATGCGTCAATATGTCTGCGAGGGAGTTACATAATGTGTTAGTGTGACTGCGACAGTTACAGAATGTGCCAGTGTGACGGCGAGGGAGTTATAAAATGCGTCAGTGTTACTGCGAGGGAGTTACAGAATGTGCCAGTGTGATTGCGGGGGATTACAGAATGCGTTAATATGTCTGCGAGGGAGTTACATAATGTGTTAGTGTGACTGTGACAGAGTTACAGAATGTGCCAGTGCGACGGCGAGGGAGTTATAAAATGCGTCAGTGTTACTGCGAGGGAGTTACAGAATTTGTTAATGTGACTGCGAGGGAGTTACAGAATGCGCCTGTGTGACTGCTAGGGATTTACAGAATGTGCTAGTGTAACTGCGAGGGTGTTATAGAATGCATCAGTGTTACTGGGAGGAGTTACAGAATGTGTCAGAGTGACTGCGAGGAAGTTACTGGATGTGCCAGTGTGACTGCGAGGGAGTTACAGAATGTTTCAGTGTGACTGCGAGGGAGATACAGAATGCGCCAGTGTGACTGTGAGGGAGTTTCAGTATGTGCCAGTGTGACTGTGAGGGAGTTACAGAATGTGCCAGTGTGACTGCGAGGGATTGATAGAATGTGTCAGGGTGACTGCGAGAGAGTTACAGAATTCGCCAATGTGACTGCGAGGGAGTTACTGAATGCGCCAGTGTGACTGTGAGGGAGTTACAGAATGTGCCAGTATGACTGTGAGGGAGTTACAGAATGTTTCAGTGTGACTGTGAGAGAGTTACAGAATGCACCAGTGTTATTGCGAGGTAGATACAGAATGCACCAGTGTGATGGCGAGCGAGTTACAGAATGTTTCAGTGTGATTGCGTCGGAGTTACAGAATGTGTCAGTGTGACTGCGAGGGAGTTACAGAATGCGCCAGTGTGACTGTGAGGGAGTTACAGAATGTGTCAGTGTGATTGCGAGGGAGTTACAGAATGCACAAGTGTTATAGCGAGAGAGTTACATATGCACCAGTGTTATTGCGAGGTAGATACATAATGCACCAGTGTGACGGCGAGGGAGTTACACAATGTGCCAGTGTGATTGCGAGGGAGTTACAGAAAGTACTAGTGTCATTGCGAGGGAGTTACAGAATGCACCAGTGTGACTGTTTGTGTGTTACAGAGTGCGTCATTATGACTGTGAGGGAGTTGCGGAATATGCCAGTGTGACTGCGAGGGAGTTACAGAATGTGTTATTGTGTCTGCGAGGGAGTTACAGAATGTGCCGGGTTTTTGCGAGGGAGTTAGAGAATGTGCCAGTGTGATTGCGTGGGATTACAGAATGCGTCAATATGTCTGCGAGGGAATTACATAATGTGTCAGTGTGACTGCGACAGAGTTACAGAATGTGCCAGTGTGACGGCAAGGGAGTTTTAAAATGCGTCAGTGTTACTGCGAGGGAGTTACAGAATTTGTTATTGTGACTGCGAGGGAGTTACAGAATGCGCCAGTGTGACTGCGAGGAAGTTACTGAATGTGCCAGTGTGTCTGCGAGGGAGTTACAAAATGTGTCAGTGTGACTGCGAGGGAGTTACAGAATGCGCCAGTGTGATTGCGAGGGTGTTCCAGAATGCACCAGTGTGACTGTGAAAAAGTTTCAGAATGTGTCGTTGTGACTGCGAGGAGTTACAATGCACCAAAGTGACTGCGAATGAGTTGCAGAATGCGCCAGTGTGACTGCGAGGGTGTTCCAGAATGCACCAGTGTGACTGTGAGAAAGTTACAGAATGTGTCGTTGTGACTGCGAGGTGTTACAATGAACCAGTGTGACTGCGAGGGAGATGCAGAATGCACCAGTGTGACTGCGAGGGAGTTCCAGAATGCACCAGTGTGACTGTGAGGGAGTTACAGAATGTGCCAGTGTGACTGTGAGGGAGATACAGAATGTGCCAGTGTGACTGCGAGGGATTGATAGAATGTGTCAGGGTGACTGCGAGAGAATTACAGAATTCGCCAATGTGTCTGCGAGGGAGTTACAGAATGCGCCAGTGTGACTCCGAGGGAGTTGCTGTATGCGCCAGTGTGACTGTGAGGGAGTTACAGAATGTGCCAGTGTGATTCCTAGGGAGTTACAGAATGCACCAGTGTTATAGCGAGAGAGGTACAGACTGTTAGGGAGTTACAGAATGTGTCAGTGTGATTGCGAGGGAGTTACAGAATGTACAAGTGTTATAGCCAGAGAGTTACACATGCACCAGTGTTATTGCGAGGTAGATACATAATGCACCAGTGTGACGGCGAGGGAGTTACACAATGTGCCAGTGTGATTGCGAGGGAGTTACAGAAAGTACTAGTGTGATTGCGAGGGAGTTACAGAATGCACCAGTGTGACTGCTTGTGCGTTACAGAGTGCGTCACATGACTGTGAGGGAGTTGCAGAATGTGCCAGTGTGACTGCGATGGAGTTACAGAATGTGTTATTGTGTCTGCGAGGGAGTTACAGAATGTGCCAGGATTTTTGCGAGGGAGTTACAGAATTTGTTAATGTGACTGCGAGGGAGTTACAGAATTCACCAGTGTGACTGCTAGGGATTTACAGAATGTGCTAGTGTAACTGCGAGAGTGTTATAGAATGAATCAGTGTTACTGGGAGGGAGTTGCAGAATGTGTCAGAGTGACTGCGAGGGAGTTACAGAATGCACCAGTGTGACTGCGAGGGTGTTCCAAAATGCACCAGTGTGACTGTGAGAAAGTTACAGAATGTGTCGTTGTGAATTCGAGGGTGTTACAATGCACCAGTGTGACTGCGAGCGAGTTGAAGAATGCGCCAGTGTGACTGCGAGGGAGTTCCAGAATGCACCAGTGTGACTGTGAGGGAGTTACAGAATGTTTCAGTGTGACTGTGAGAGAGTTACAGAATGCACCAGTGTTATTGCGAGGTAGATACAGAATGCACCAGTGTGACGGCGAGGGATTTACAGAATGTTTCAGTGTGATTGCGACGGAGTTACAGAATGTGTCAGTGTGACTGCGAGGGAGTTACAGAATGCGCCAGTGTGACTGCGAGGGAGTTGCACTATGTGCCAGTGTGAATGTTAGGGAGTTACAGAATGTGTCAGTGTGATTGCCAGGGAGTTACAGAATGCACAAGTGTTATAGCGAGAGAGTTACACATGCACCAGTGTTATTGCGAGGTAGATACATAATGCACCAGTGTGACGGCGAGGGAGTTACACAATGTGCTAGTGTGATTGCGAGGGAGTTACAGAAAGCACCAGTGTGACTGTGTGTGTGTTACAGAGTGCGTCATTATGACTGTGAGGGAGTTGCAGAATGTGCCAGTGTGACTGCGAGGGAATTACAGAATGTGTTATTGTGTCTGCGAGGGAGTTACAGAATGTGCCAGGGTTTTTGCGAGGGAGTTAGAGAATGTGCCAGTGTGACTGCGTGGGATTACAGAATACGTTAATATGTCTGCGAGGGTGTTACATAATGTGTCAGTGTGACTGCGAGGGAGTTACAGAATGTGCCAGTGTGACTGTGAGGGAGTTACAGAATGTTTCAGTGTGACTGTGAGAGAGTTACAGAATGCACCAGTGTTATTGCGAGGTAGATACAGAATGCACCAGTGTGACGGCGAGGGAGTTACAGAATGTTTCAGTGTGATTGCGACGGAGTTACAGAATGTGTCAGTGTGACTGCGAGGGAGTTACAGAATGCGCCAATGTGACTGTGAGGGAGTTACAGAATGTGTCAGTGTGATTGCGAGGGAGTTACAGAATGCACAAGTGTTAAAGCGAGAGAGTTACACATGCACCAGTGTTATTGCGAGGTAGATACATAATGCACCAGTGTGACGGCGAGGGAGTTACACAATGTGCCAGTGTGATTGCGAGGGAGTTACAGAAAGTACTAGTGTCATTGCGAGGGAGTTACAGAATGCACCAGTGTGACTGTGTGTGTGTTACAGAGTGCATCATTATGACTGTGAGGGAGTTGCAGAATGTGCCAGTGTGACTGCGAGGGAGTTACAGAATGTGTTATTGTGTCTGCGAGGGAGTTACAGAATTTGCCAGGGTTTTTGCGAGGGAGTTAGAGAATGTGCCAGTGTGACTGCGAGGAATTTTCAGAATGTGTCAGTGTGACTGCGAGGGAGTTACAGAATGTGCCAGTGTGACTGCGAGGGAGTTCCAGAATGCACCAGTGTGATTGTGAGAGAGTTACAGAATGTGTTGTTGTGACGGCGAGGGAGTTACACAATGTACCAGTGTGATTGCGAGGGAGTTACAGAAAGTACTAGTGTCATTGCGAGGGAGTTACAGAATGCACCAGTGTGACTGTGTGTGTGTTACAGAATGCGTCATTATGACTGTGAGGGAGTTGCAGAATGCGCCAGTGTGACTGCGAGGGAGTTCCAGAATACACCAGTGTGACTGTGGGCGTTACAGAATGTGTCAGTGTGACTGCGAGGGAGTTAATGAATGTCCCAGTGTGACTGCGAGGGATTTTCAGAATGTGTCAGTGTGACTGCGAGGGAGTTACAGAATGCGCCAGTGTGACTGCGAGGGAGTTCCAGAATGCACCAGTGAGATTGTGAGAGAGTTACAGAATGTGTTGTTGTGACTGCGAGGGTGTTACAGAATGCACCAGTCTGACTGGGAGGAAGTTGCAGAATGCGCCAGTGTGACTGTGAGGGAGTTCGAGAATGCACCAGTGTGACTGCGAGGGAGTTACAGAATGTGTCAGTGTGACTGCGAGGGAGTTACAGAATGCGCCAATGTGACTGTGAGGGAGTTACAGAATGTGTCAGTGTGATTGCGAGGGAGTTACAGAATGCACAAGTGTTAAAGCGAGAGAGTTACACATGCACCAGTGTTATTGCGAGGTAGATACATAATGCACCAGTGTGACGGCGAGGGAGTTACACAATGTGCCAGTGTGATTGCGAGGGAGTTACAGAAAGTACTAGTGTCATTGCGAGGGAGTTACAGAATGCACCAGTGTGACTGTGTGTGTGTTACAGAGTGCATCATTATGACTGTGAGGGAGTTGCAGAATGTGCCAGTGTGACTGCGAGGGAGTTACAGAATGTGTTATTGTGTCTGCGAGGGAGTTACAGAATTTGCCAGGGTTTTTGCGAGGGAGTTAGAGAATGTGCCAGTGTGACTGCGAGGAATTTTCAGAATGTGTCAGTGTGACTGCGAGGGAGTTACAGAATGTGCCAGTGTGACTGCGAGGGAGTTCCAGAATGCACCAGTGTGATTGTGAGAGAGTTACAGAATGTGTTGTTGTGACGGCGAGGGAGTTACACAATGTACCAGTGTGATTGCGAGGGAGTTACAGAAAGTACTAGTGTCATTGCGAGGGAGTTACAGAATGCACCAGTGTGACTGTGTGTGTGTTACAGAATGCGTCATTATGACTGTGAGGGAGTTGCAGAATGCGCCAGTGTGACTGCGAGGGAGTTCCAGAATACACCAGTGTGACTGTGGGCGTTACAGAATGTGTCAGTGTGACTGCGAGGGAGTTAATGAATGTCCCAGTGTGACTGCGAGGGATTTTCAGAATGTGTCAGTGTGACTGCGAGGGAGTTACAGAATGCGCCAGTGTGACTGCGAGGGAGTTCCAGAATGCACCAGTGAGATTGTGAGAGAGTTACAGAATGTGTTGTTGTGACTGCGAGGGTGTTACAGAATGCACCAGTCTGACTGGGAGGAAGTTGCAGAATGCGCCAGTGTGACTGTGAGGGAGTTCGAGAATGCACCAGTGTGACTGCGAGGGAGTTACAGAATGTGTCAGTGTGACTGCGAGGGAGTTACAGAATGCGCCAATGTGACTGTGAGGGAGTTACAGAATGTGTCAGTGTGATTGCGAGGGAGTTACAGAATGCACAAGTGTTAAAGCGAGAGAGTTACACATGCACCAGTGTTATTGCGAGGTAGATACATAATGCACCAGTGTGACGGCGAGGGAGTTACACAATGTGCCAGTGTGATTGCGAGGGAGTTACAGAAAGTACTAGTGTCATTGCGAGGGAGTTACAGAATGCACCAGTGTGACTGTGTGTGTGTTACAGAGTGCATCATTATGACTGTGAGGGAGTTGCAGAATGTGCCAGTGTGACTGCGAGGGAGTTACAGAATGTGTTATTGTGTCTGCGAGGGAGTTACAGAATTTGCCAGGGTTTTTGCGAGGGAGTTAGAGAATGTGCCAGTGTGACTGCGAGGAATTTTCAGAATGTGTCAGTGTGACTGCGAGGGAGTTACAGAATGTGCCAGTGTGACTGCGAGGGAGTTCCAGAATGCACCAGTGTGATTGTGAGAGAGTTACAGAATGTGTTGTTGTGACGGCGAGGGAGTTACACAATGTACCAGTGTGATTGCGAGGGAGTTACAGAAAGTACTAGTGTCATTGCGAGGGAGTTACAGAATGCACCAGTGTGACTGTGTGTGTGTTACAGAATGCGTCATTATGACTGTGAGGGAGTTGCAGAATGCGCCAGTGTGACTGCGAGGGAGTTCCAGAATACACCAGTGTGACTGTGGGCGTTACAGAATGTGTCAGTGTGACTGCGAGGGAGTTAATGAATGTCCCAGTGTGACTGCGAGGGATTTTCAGAATGTGTCAGTGTGACTGCGAGGGAGTTACAGAATGCGCCAGTGTGACTGCGAGGGAGTTCCAGAATGCACCAGTGAGATTGTGAGAGAGTTACAGAATGTGTTGTTGTGACTGCGAGGGTGTTACAGAATGCACCAGTCTGACTGGGAGGAAGTTGCAGAATGCGCCAGTGTGACTGTGAGGGAGTTCGAGAATGCACCAGTGTGACTGCGAGGGAGTTACAGAATGTGTCAGTATGACTGCGAGGGAGTTACAGAATGCGCCAGTGTGACTGCGAGGGTGTTCCAAAATGCACCAGTGTGACTTTGAGAAAGTTACAGAATGTGTCGTTGTGACTGCGAGGGAGTTACAATGCACCAGTGTGACTGCGAGGGAGTTGCAGAATGTGCCAGTGTGACTGCGAGGGAGTTCCAGAATGCACCAGTGTGACTGTGAGGGAGTTACAGAATGTGCCAGTGTGACTGTGAGGGAGTTACAGAATGTGCCAGTGTGACTGCGAGGGATTGATAGAATGTGTCAGGGTGACTGTGAGAGAGTTACAGAATTCGCCAATGTGACTGCGAGGGAGTTACTGAATGCGCCAATGTGACTGTGAGGGAGTTACAGAATGTGCCAGTGTGACTGTGAGGGAGTTACAGAATGTGTCAGTGTGATTGCGAGGGAGTTACAGAATGCACCATTGTTACAGCGAGAGAGTTACAGAATGCACCAGTGTTATTACGAGGTAGATACAGAATGCACCAGTGTGATGGCGAGTGAGTTACAGAATGTTTCAGTGTGATTGCGACGGAGTTACAGAATGTGTCAGTGTGACTGCGAGGGAGTTACAGAATGCGCCAGTGTGACTGCGAGGGAGTTGCAGTATGTGCCAGTGTGACTGTGAGGGAGTTACAGAATGTGTCAGTGTGATTGCGAGGGAGTTACAGAATGCGCAAGTGTTATATCGAGAGAGTTACATATGCACCAGTGTTATTGCGAGGTAGATACATAATGCACCAGTGTGACGGTGAGGGAGTTACACAATGTGCCAGTGTGATTGCGAGGGAGTTACAGGAAGTACTAGTGTGATTGCGAGGGAGTTACAGAATGCACCAGTGTGACTGTGCGTGTGTTACAGAGTGCGTCATTATGACAGTGAGGGAGTTGCAGAATGTGCCAGTGTGACTGCGAGGGAGTTACAGAATGTGTTATTGTATCTGCGAGGGATTTACAGAATGTGCCAGGGTTTTTGCGAGGGAGTTAGAGAATGTGCAAGTGTGATTGCGTGGGATTACAGAATGCGTTAATATGTCTGCGAGGGAGTTACATAACTTGTTAATGTGACTGCGACAGAGTTACAGAATGTGCCAGTGTGACGGCGAGGGAGTTATAAAATGCGTCAGTGTTACTGCGAGGAAGTTATAGAATTTGTTATTGTGACTGCGAGGGAGTTACAGATTGCGCCAGTGTGACTGCGAGGAAGTTACTGAATGTGCCAGTTTGACTGCGAGGGAGTTGCAGAATATGTCAGTGTGACTGCGAGGGAGTTACAGAATGCGCCAGTGTGACTTCGAGGGAGTTACAGAATGTGTCAGTATGACTGCGAGGGAGTTACAGAATGCGCCAGTGTGACTGCGAGGGTTTTCCAAAATGCACCAGTGTGACTTTGAGAAAGTTACAGAATGTGTCGTTGTGACTGCGAGGGTGTTACAATGCACCAGTGTGACTGCGAGGGAGTTAAAGAATGTGCCAGTGTGACTGCGAGGGATTTCCAGAATGCACCAGTGTGACTGTGAGGGAGTTACAGAATGTGCTAGTTTGACTGTGAGGGAGTTACAGAATGTGTCAGTGTGTCTGCGAGGGAGTTACAGAATGCACCAGTGTTATAGCGAGAGAGGTACAGAATGCACGAGTGTTATTGCCAGGTAGATACATAATGCACCAGTGTGACGGCGAGGGAGTTACACAATGTGCCAGTGTGATTGCGAGGGAGTTACAGAAAATACTAGTGTGACTGCGAGGGAGTTACGAATTACCCCAGTATGACTGCGTGTGTGTTACAGAATGCGTCATTATGACTGCGAGGGAGTTGCAGAATTTGCCGGTGTGACTGTGAGGGAGTTGCAGAATGTGTTATTGTGACTGCAAGGGAGTTACAGAATACACCAGTGTGACTGCGAGGGAGTTGCAGAATGCGCCAGTGTGACTGCGAGGGAGTTCCAGAATGCGCCAGTGTGACTGTGAGCGAGTTACAGAATGTTTTAGTGTGATTGCGACGGAGTTACAGAATGGGTCAGTTTTACTGCGAGGGAGTTACAGAATGCACCAGTGTGACTGCGAGGGTGTTGCCGTACGTGCCAGTGTGACTGTTAGGGAGTTACAGAATGTGTCAGTGTGATTGCGAGGGAGTTACAGAATGTACAAGTGTTATAGCGAGAGAGTTACACATGCACCAGTGTTATTGCGAGGTAGATACAGAATGCACCAGTGTGACGGCGAGGGAGTTACAGAATGTTTCAGTGTGATTGCGAGGGAGTTACAGAATGCACAAGTGTTAAAGCGAGAGAGTTACACATGCACCAGTGTTATTGCGAGGTAGATACATAATGCACCAGTGTGACGGCGAGGGAGTTACACAATGTGCCAGTGTGATTGCGAGGGAGTTACAGAAAGTACTAGTGTCATTGCGAGGGAGTTACAGAATGCACCAGTGTGACTGTGTGTGTGTTACAGAGTGCATCATTATGACTGTGAGGGAGTTGCAGAATGTGCCAGTGTGACTGCGAGGGAGTTACAGAATGTGTTATTGTGTCTGCAAGGGAGTTACAGAATGTGCCAGGGTTTTTGCGAGGGAGTTAGAGAATGTGCCAGTGTGATTGCGTGGGATTACAGAATGCGTCATTATGACTGCGAGGGAGTTGCAGAATGCGCCAGTATGACTGCGAGGGAGTTCCAGAATACACCAGTGTGACTGTGGGCGTTACAGAATGTGTCAGTGTGACTGCGAGGGAGTTAATGAATGTCCCAGTGTGACTGCGAGGGATTTACAGAATGTGTCAGTGTGACTGCGAGGGAGTTACAGAATGCGCCAGTGTGACTGCGAGGGAGTTCCAGAATGCACCAGTGTGACTGTGAGAGAGTTACAGAATGTGTTGTTGTGACTGCGAGGGTGTTACAGAATGCACCAGTCTGACTGGGAGGGAGTTGCAGAATGCGCCAGTGTGACTGTGAGGGAGTTCGAGAATGCACCAGTGTGACTGCGAGGGAGTTACAGAATGTGTCAGTATGACTGCGAGGGAGTTACAGAATGCGCCAGTGTGACTGCGAGGGTTTTCCAAAATGCACCAGTGTGACTTTGAGAAAGTTACAGAATGTGTCGTTGTGACTGCGAGGGTGTTACAATGCACCAGTGTGACTGCGAGGGAGTTAAAGAATGTGCCAGTGTGACTGCGAGGGAGTTCCAGAATGCACCAGTGTGACTGTGAGGGAGTTACAGAATGTGCCAGTGTGACTGTGAGGGAGTTACAGAATGTGCCAGTGTGACTGCGAGGGATTGATAGAATGTGTCAGGGTGAATGTGAGAGAGTTACAGAATTCGCCAATGTGACTGCAAGGGAGTTACTGAATGCGCCAATGTGACTGTGAGGGAGTTACAGAATGTGCCAGTGTGACTGTGATGGAGTTACAGAATGTGTCAGTGTGATTGCGAGGGAGTTACAGAATGCACCATTGTTACAGCGAGAGAGTTACAGAATGCACCAGTGTTATTGCGAGGTAGATACAGAATGCACCAGTGTGACGGCGAGTGAGTTACAGAATGTTTCAGTGTGATTGCGACGGAGTTACAGAATGTGTCAGTGTGACTGCGAGGGAGTTACAGAATGCGCCAGTGTGACTGCGAGGGAGTTGCAGTATGTGCCAGTGTGACTATGAGGGAGTTACAGAATGTGTCAGTGTGATTGCGAGGGAGTTACAGAATGCGCAAGTGTTATATCGAGAGAGTTACATATGCACCAGTGTTATTGCGAGGTAGATACATAATGCACCAGTGTGACGGTGAGGGAGTTACACAATGTGCCAGTGTGATTGCGAGGGAGTTACAGGAAGTACTAGTGTGATTGCGAGGGAGTTACAGAATGCACCAGTGTGACTGTGCATGTGTTACAGAGTGCGTCATTATGACTGTGAGGGAGTTGCAGAATGTGCCAGTGTGACTGCGAGGGAGTTACAGAATGTGTTATAGTATCTGCGAGGGAGTTACAGAATGTGCCAGGGTTTTTGCGAGGTAGTTAGAGAATGTGCAAGTGTGATTGCGTGGGATTACAGAATGCGTTAATATGTCTGCGAGGGAGTTACATAACTTGTTAATGTGACTGCGACAGAGTTACAGAATGTGACAGTGTGACGGCGAGGGAGTTATAAAAAGCGTCAGTGTTACTGCGAGGAAGTTACAGAATTTGTTATTGTGTCTGCGAGGGAGTTACAGAATGCGCCAGTGTGACTGCAAGGAAGTTACTGAATGTGCCAGTGTGACTGCGAGGGAGTTGCAGAATGTGTCAGTGTGACTGCGAGGGAGTTACAGAATGCGCCAGTGTGACTTCGAGGGTGTTCCAGAATGCACCAGTGTGACTGTGAGAAAGTTACAGAATGTGTCGTTGTGACTGCGAGGAGTAACAATGCACCAATTTGACTGCGAGGGAGTTCCAGAATGCACCAGTGTGACTGTGGGAGTTACAGAATGTGTCAGTGTGACTGCGATAGAGTTACAGATTGCGCCAGTGTGACTGCGAGGGATTTACAGTATGCGCCAGTGTGACTGTGAGGGAGTTACAGAATGTTTCAGTGTGATTGCGGCGCAGTTACAGAATGTATCAGTGTGACTGCGAGGGAGTTACAGAATGTGCCAGTGTTACTGCGAGGGAGTGGCACTATGTGCCAGAGTTACTGCGAGGGAGTTACAGAATGTGTCAGTGTGATTGCGAGGGAGTTACAGAATGCACAAGTGTTATAGCGAGAGAATTACACATGCATCAGTGTTATTGCGAGGTAGATACAGAATGCACCAGTGTGATGGCGAGGGAGTTACACAATGTGCCAGTGTGATTGCGAGGGAGTAACAGAAAGTACTAGTGTGACTGCGAGGGAGTTACAGAATGCACCAGTGTGACTGCGAGGGAGTTGCAGAATGCACCAGTGTGACTGCGAGGGAGTTGCAGAATGCACCAGTGTGACTGTGGGAGTTACAGAATGTGTCAGTGTGACTGCGAGGGAGTTACAGAATGCGACAGTGTGACTGCGAGGGAGTTACAGTATGTGCCAGTGGGACAGTGAGGGAGTTACAGAATGTTTCAGTGTGTTTGCGGCGGAGTTACAGACTGTGTCAGTGTGACTGCGAGGGAGTTACAGAATGCGCCAGTGTTACTGCGAGGGAGTTGCAGTATGTGCCAGTGTGACTGTGAGGGAGTTACAGAATGTGTCAGTGTGATTGCGAGGGAGTTACAGAATGCACAAGTGTTATAGCGAGAGAGTTACACATGCACCAGAGTTATTTTGATGTAGATACATAATGCACCAGTGTGACGGCGAGTGAGTTACACAATGTGCCAGTGTGATTGCGAGGGAGTTACAGAAAGTACTAGTGTGACTGCGAGGGAGTTACAGAATGCACCAGTGTGACTGTGTATGTGTTACAGAGTGCGTCATTATGACTGCGAGGGAGTTGCAGAATGTGCCAGTGTGACTGCGAGGGAGTTACAGAATGTGTTATTGTGTCTGCGAGGGAGTTACAGGAGGTGTCAGTGTGACTGCGAGGAAGTTAATGAATGTGCCAGTGTGACTGCGAGGGATTTACAGAATGTGTCAGTGTGACTGTGAGGGAGTTACAGAATGCGCCAGTGTGACTGCGAGGGAGTTCCAGAATGCACCAGTGTGACTGTGAGAAAGTTACAGAATGTGTTGTTGTGACTGCGAGGGTGTTACAGAATGCACCAGTCTGACTGCGAGGGAGTTGCAGAATGCGCCAGTGTGACTGCGAGGGAGTTCCAGAATGCACCAGTGTAACTGCGAGGGAGTTACAGAATGTGTCAGTGTGACTGCGAGGGAGTTACAGAATGTGCCAGTGTGACTGCGAGGGTGTTCCAAAGTGCACCAGTGTGACTTTGAGAAAGTTACAGAATGTGTCGTTGTGACTGCGAGGGAGTGACAATGCACCGGTGTGACTGCGAGGGAGTTGCAGAATGTGCCAGTGTGACTACGAGGGAGTTCCAGAATGCACCAGTGTGACTGTGAGGGAGTTACAGAATGTGCCAGTGTGACTGTGAGGGAGTTACAGAATGTGCCAGTGTGACTGCGAGGGATTGATAGAATGTGTCAGGGTGACTGTGAGAGAGTTACAGAATTCGCCAATGTGACTGCGAGGGAGTTACTGAATGCGCCAATGTGACTGTGAGGGAGTTACAGAATGCACCAGTGTTATTGCGATGTAGATACAGAATGCACAGTGTGACGGCGAGGGAGTTACAGAATGTTTCAGTGTGATTGCGACGGAGTTACTGAATGTGTCAGTGTGACTGCGAGGGAGTTACAGAATGCACCAGTGTGACTGCGAATGAGTTGCAGTATGTGCCAGTGTGACTGTGATGGAGTTACAGAATGTGTCAGCGTGATTGCGAGGGAGTTACAGAATGCGCAAGTGTTATATCGAGAGAGTTACACATGCACCAGTGTTATTGCGAGGTAGATACATAATGCACCAGTGTGTCTGCGAGGGAGTTACAGAATGTGCCAGGGTTTTTGCGAGGGAGTTAGAGAATGTGCCAGTGTGATTGCGTGGGATTGCAGAATTCGTTAATATGTCTGCGAGGGAGTTACATAACTTGTTAATGTGACTGGGACAGAGTTACAGAATGTGCCAGTGTGACGGCGAGGGAGTTATAAAATGCGTCAGTGTTACTGCGAGGAAGTTACAGAATTTGTTATTGTGACTGCGAGGGAGTTACAGACTGTGTTATTGTGTCTGCGAGGGCGTTACAGAATGTGCCAGGGTTTTTGCGAGGGAGTTAGAGAATGTGCCAGTGTGATTGCGTGGGATTACAGAATGCGTCATTATGACTGCGAGGGAGTTGCAGAATGCGCCAGTGTGACTGCAAGGGAGTTCCAGAATACACCAGTGTGACTGTGGGCGTTACAGAATGCGCCAGTGTGACTGCGAGGGAGTTACAGAATGTGTTGTTGTGACTGCGAGGGTGTTACAGAATGCACCAGTCTGACTGGGAGGGAGTTGCAGAATGTGTTATTGTGTCTGCGAGGGAGTTCGAGAATGCACCAGTGTGACAGCGAGGGAGTTGCACAATGTGCCAGTGTGATTGCGAGGGAGTTACAGGAAGTACTAGTGTCATTGCGAGGGAGTTACAGAATGCACCAGTGTGACTGTGCGTGTGTTACAGAGTGCGTCATTATGACTGTGAGGGAGTTGCAGAATGTGCCAGTGTGACTGCGAGGGAGTTACAGAATGTGTTATTGTGTCTGCGAGGGAGTTACAGAATGTGCCAGGGTTTTTGCGAGGGAGTTAGAGAATGTGCCAGTGTGATTGCGTGGGATTGCAGAATTCGTTAATATGTCTGCGAGGGAGTTACATAACTTGTTAATGTGACTGCGACAGAGTTACAGAATGTGCCAGTGTGACGGCGAGGGAGTTATAAAATGCGTCAGTGTTACTGCGAGGAAGTTACAGAATTTGTTATTGTGACTGCGAGGGAGTTACAGAATGCGCCAGTGTGACTGCGAGGAAGTTACTGAATGTGCCAGTGTGACTGCGAGGGAGTTACAGAATGTGTCAGTGTGACTGCGAGGGAGTTACAGAATGCACCAGTGTGACTGCGAGGGTGTTCCAGAATGCACCAGTGTGACTGTGAGAAAGTTACAGAATGTGTCGTTGTGACTGCGAGGAGTAACAATGCACCAGTTTGACTGCGAGGGAGTTGCAGAATGCGCCAGTGTGACTGCGAGGGTTTTCCAGAATGCACCAGTGTGATTGTGAGAATGTTACTGAATGTGTCGTTGTGACTGCGAGGTGTTACAATGCACCAGTGTTACTGCGAGGGAGTTGCAGAATGCACCAGTGTGACTGCGAGGGAGTTCCAGAATGTGCCAGTGTGACTGTGAGGGAGTTACAGAATGTGCCAGTGTGACTGCAAGGGATTGATAGAATGTGTCAGGGTGACTGCGAGAGAATTACAGAATTCGCCAATGTGACTGCGAGGGAGTTACTGAATGCGCCAGTGTGACTGAGGGAGTTACAGGATGCGCCAGTGTGACTGCGAGGGAGTTGCTGTATGTGCCAGTGTGACTGTGAGGGAGTTACAGAATGTGTCAGTGTGATTGCGAAGGAGTTACTGAATGCACAAGTGTTATAGCGAGGTAGATACAGAATCCACCAGTGTCACAGCGAGGGAGTTACACAATGTGCCAGTGTGATTGCGAGGGAGTTACAGAGAGTACTAGTGTGACTGCGAGGGAGTTACGGAATACACCAGTATGACTGCGTGTGTGTTACAGAATGCGTCATTATGACTGCGAGGGAGTTACAGAATGTGTTATTGTGACTGCAAGGGAGTTACAGAATACACCAGTGTGACTCCGAGGGAGTTGCAGAATGCGCCAGTGTGACTGCGAGGGAGTTCCAGAATGCACCATTGTGACTGTGGGAGTTACAGAATGTGTCAGTGTGACTGCGAGGGAGTTACAGAATGCGTCAGTGTGACTGTGAGGGAGTAACAGTATGCGCCAGTGTGACTGTGAGGGAGTTACAGAATGTTTCAGTGTGATTGCGAGGGAGTTACAGAATGTGTCAGTGTGACTGCGAGGGAGTTACAGAATGCGCCAGTGTGACTGCGAGGGTGTTGCAGTATGTGCCAGTGTGACTGTGAGGGAGTTACAGAATGTGTCATTGTGATTGCGAGGGAGTTACAGAATGCACAAGTGTTATAGCGAGAGAGTTACACATGCACCAGTGTTTTTGCGAGGTAGATACATAATGCACCAGTGTGACGGTGAGAGAGTTACACAATGTGCCAGTGTGATTGTGAGGGAGTAACAGAAAGTACTAGTGTGACTGCGAGGGAGATACAAAATGCACCAGTGTGACTGCGAGGGAGTTGCAGAATGTGCCAGTGTGACTGCGAGGGAGTTACAGAATGTGCCAGTGTGTCTGCGAGGGAGTTATTGAATGTGCCAGTGTGGCTGCGAAGCAGTTGCAGAATGTGTCAATGTGACAGCGAGGGGGTTGTAGGATGTGCCAGTGTGTCACCAAGGGAGTTATAAAATGCGTCGGTGTAACTGCAAGGATGTTATAGAATGTGTCATTGTTACTGCGAGTGAGTTCCAGTATGTGTCGGTGTGACTGCGAGGGAGTTATAGAATGCGTCATTGTTACTACGAGGGAGTTCCAGAATGTGTCGGTGTGACTGCAAAGGAGTTATAGAATGCGTCATTGTTACTGCGAGGGAGTTATTGAATGTGCCAGTGTGACTGTGAGGCAGAGACAGAATGTGCCAGTGTGGCTCAGAGCGAGTTGCAGATTGTGCCAGTGTGACTGCAAAGCAGTTGTAGAATGTGTCAATGTGACAGCGAGGGAGTTGTAGAATGTTGCAGTGTGTCTCCAAGGGAGTTATAAAATGCGTCGGTGTGACTGCGAGGGAGTTATAGAATGCGTCATTGTTACTGCAAGGGTGTTACAGAATTTGTCGGTGTGACTGCGAGTGAGTTATAGAATGCGTCATTGTTACTGCGAGGGAGTTACGGAATTCGCCAGTGTGACTGCGAGGGGGTTACAGAATGCGCCAGTGTGACTGCGAGGAAGTTACTGAATGTGCCAGTGTGACTGCGAGGGAGTTACAGAATGTGTCAGTGTGACTGCGAGGGAGTTACAGAATGCACCAGTGTGACTGCGAGGGTGTTCCAGAATGCACCAGTGTGACTGTGAGAAAGTTACAGAATGTGTCGTTGTGACTGCGAGGAGTAACAATGCACCAGTTTGACTGCGAGGGAGTTGCAGAATGCGCCAGTGTGACTGCGAGGGTTTTCCAGAATGCACCAGTGTGATTGTGAGAATGTTACTGAATGTGTCGTTGTGACTGCGAGGTGTTACAATGCACCAGTGTTACTGCGAGGGAGTTGCAGAATGCACCAGTGTGACTGCGAGGGAGTTCCAGAATGTGCCAGTGTGACTGTGAGGGAGTTACAGAATGTGCCAGTGTGACTGCAAGGGATTGATAGAATGTGTCAGGGTGACTGCGAGAGAATTACAGAATTCGCCAATGTGACTGCGAGGGAGTTACTGAATGCGCCAGTGTGACTGAGGGAGTTACAGGATGCGCCAGTGTGACTGCGAGGGAGTTGCTGTATGTGCCAGTGTGACTGTGAGGGAGTTACAGAATGTGTCAGTGTGATTGCGAAGGAGTTACTGAATGCACAAGTGTTATAGCGAGGTAGATACAGAATCCACCAGTGTCACAGCGAGGGAGTTACACAATGTGCCAGTGTGATTGCGAGGGAGTTACAGAGAGTACTAGTGTGACTGCGAGGGAGTTACGGAATACACCAGTATGACTGCGTGTGTGTTACAGAATGCGTCATTATGACTGCGAGGGAGTTACAGAATGTGTTATTGTGACTGCAAGGGAGTTACAGAATACACCAGTGTGACTCCGAGGGAGTTGCAGAATGCGCCAGTGTGACTGCGAGGGAGTTCCAGAATGCACCATTGTGACTGTGGGAGTTACAGAATGTGTCAGTGTGACTGTGAGGGAGTAACAGTATGCGCCAGTGTGACTGTGAGGGAGTTACAGAATGTTTCAGTGTGATTGCGAGGGAGTTACAGAATGTGTCAGTGTGACTGCGAGGGAGTTACAGAATGCGCCAGTGTGACTGCGAGGGTGTTGCAGTATGTGCCAGTGTGACTGTGAGGGAGTTACAGAATGTGTCATTGTGATTGCGAGGGAGTTACAGAATGCACAAGTGTTATAGCGAGAGAGTTACACATGCACCAGTGTTTTTGCGAGGTAGATACATAATGCACCAGTGTGACGGTGAGAGAGTTACACAATGTGCCAGTGTGATTGTGAGGGAGTAACAGAAAGTACTAGTGTGACTGCGAGGGAGATACAAAATGCACCAGTGTGACTGCGAGGGAGTTGCAGAATGTGCCAGTGTGACTGCGAGGGAGTTACAGAATGTGCCAGTGTGTCTGCGAGGGAGTTATTGAATGTGCCAGTGTGGCTGCGAAGCAGTTGCAGAATGTGTCAATGTGACAGCGAGGGGGTTGTAGGATGTGCCAGTGTGTCACCAAGGGAGTTATAAAATGCGTCGGTGTAACTGCAAGGATGTTATAGAATGTGTCATTGTTACTGCGAGTGAGTTCCAGTATGTGTCGGTGTGACTGCGAGGGAGTTATAGAATGCGTCATTGTTACTACGAGGGAGTTCCAGAATGTGTCGGTGTGACTGCAAAGGAGTTATAGAATGCGTCATTGTTACTGCGAGGGAGTTATTGAATGTGCCAGTGTGACTGTGAGGCAGAGACAGAATGTGCCAGTGTGGCTCAGAGCGAGTTGCAGATTGTGCCAGTGTGACTGCAAAGCAGTTGTAGAATGTGTCAATGTGACAGCGAGGGAGTTGTAGAATGTTGCAGTGTGTCTCCAAGGGAGTTATAAAATGCGTCGGTGTGACTGCGAGGGAGTTATAGAATGCGTCATTGTTACTGCAAGGGTGTTACAGAATTTGTCGGTGTGACTGCGAGTGAGTTATAGAATGCGTCATTGTTACTGCGAGGGAGTTACGGAATTCGCCAGTGTGACTGCGAGGGGGTTACAGAATGCGCCAGTGTGACTGCGAGGAAGTTACTGAATGTGCCAGTGTGACTGCGAGGGAGTTACAAAATGTGTCAGTGTGACTGCGAGGGAGTTACAGAATGCGCCAGTGTGACTGCGAGGGTGTACCAGAATGCAAAAGTGTGACTGTGAGAAAGTTACAGAATGTGTCGTTGTGACTGCGAGGAGTTACAATTCACCAGTGTGACTGCGAGGGAGTTGCAGAATGCGCAGTGTTACTGCGAGGGTGTTCCAGAATGCACCAGTGTGACTGTGAGAAAGTTACAGAATGTGTCGTTGTGACTGCGAGGTGTAACAATGCACCAGTGTGACTGTGAGGGAGTTGCAGAAAGCGCCAGTGTGACTGCGAGGGAGTTCCAGAATGCACCAGTTTGACTGTGAGGGAGTTACAGAATGTGCCAGTGTGATTGTGAGGGAGTTACAGAATGTGCCAGTGTGACTGCGAGGGATTGATAAAATGTGTCAGGGTGACTGCGAGAGAGTTACAGAATTCGCCAATGTGACTGCGAGGGAGTTACTGAATGCACCAGTGTGACTGTGAGCGAGTTACAGAATGTGCCAGTGTGACTGTGAGGGAGTTACAGGATGTGTCAGTGTGATTGTGAGAGAGTTACAGAATGCACCAGTGTTACAGCGAGAGAGTTACAAAATGCACCAGTGTTATTGCGAGGTAGATACAGAATGCACCAGTGTGACGTCGAGGGAGTTAAAGAATGTTTCAGTGTGATTGCGACGGAGTTACAGAATGTGTCAGTGTGATTGCGAGGGAGTTACAGAATGCGCCAGTGTGACTGCGAGGGAGCTACTGAATGCGCCAGTGTGACTGTGAGGGAGTTACAGAATGTGCCAGTGTGACTGTGAGGGAGTTACAGAATAAACCAGTGTGACTGTGAGGGAGTTACAGAATGCACCAGTGTTACAGCGAGAGAGTTACAGAATGCACCAGTGTTATTGCGAGGTAGATACAGAATGCACCATTGTGACGGCGAGGGAGTTACAGAACGTTTCAGTGTGACTGCGACAGAGTTACAGAATGTGCCAGTGCGACGGCGAGGGAGTTATAAAATGCGTCAGTGTTACTGCGAGGGAGTTACAGAATTTGTTAATGTGACTGCGAGAGAGTTACAGAATGCGCCAGTGTGACTGCTAGGGAGTTACAGAATGTGCTAGTGTAACTGCAAGGGTGTTATAGAATGAATCAGTGTTACTGGGAGGGAGTTACAGAATGTGTCAGAGTGACTGCGAGGAAGTTACTGAATGTGCCAGTGTGACTGCGAGGGAGTTACAGAATGTTTCAGTGTGACTGCGAGGGAGTTACAGAATGAGCCAGTGTGACTGCGAGGGTGTTCCGAAATGCACCAGTGTGACTGTGAGAAAGTTACAGAATGTGTCGTTGTGACTGCGAGGGTGTTACAATGCACCAGTATGACTGCGAGGGAGTTGCAGAATGCGCCAGTGTGACTGCGAGGGAGTTCCAGAATAAACCAGTGTGACTGTGAGGGAGTTACAGAATGCACCAGTGTTACAGCGAGAGAGTTACAGAATGCACCAGTGTTATTGCGAGGTAGATACAGAATGCACCATTGTGATGGCGAGGGAGTTACAGAACGTTTCAGTGTGATTGCGACGGAGTTACAGAATGTGTCAGTGTGACTGCGAGGGAGTTACAGAATGCGCCAGTGTGACTGCGAGGGAGTTGCAGTATGTGCCAGTGTGACTGTGAGGGAGTTACAGAATGTGTCTGTGTGATTGCGAGGGAGTTACAGAATGCACAAGTGTTATAGCGAGAGAGTTACACATGCACCAGTATGACTGTGTGTGTGTTACAGAGTGCGTCATTATGACTGTGAGGGAGTTGCCGAATGTGCCAGTGTGACTGCGAGGGAGTTACAGAATGTGTTATTGTGTCTGCGAGGGAGTTTCAGAATGTGCCAGTGTTTTTGCGAGGGAGTTAGAGAATGTGTCAGTGTGATTGCGAGGGAGTTACAGAAAGTACTAGTGTGACTGCGAGGGAGTTACACAATGCGCCAGTGTGACAGCGAAGCAGTTGCAGAATGTGTCAGTGTGACTACGAGTGAGTTACTGAATGTGCCAGTGTGACAGCAAGGGAGTTACAGAATGTGTTAGTGTTACTGCAAGGGAATTATGGAATGCATCAGTGTGATTGCAAAGGAGTTATAGAATGCATCAGTGATACTCCGAGTGAGTTGCAGAATGCATCAGTGTGAATGCGAAGCAGTTGCAGACGTGTCAATCAGATTGCGAGGGAGATACAGAATGCGCCAGTGTGACTGCAAGGGAGTTACAGAATGCGCCATTGTGACTGCAAGGGAGTTGCAGAATGCACCAGTGTGACTGTGAGGGAGTTACAGAATGTGTCAGTGTGATTGCGAGGGAGTTACAGAAAGTACTAGTGTGACGGCGAGGGAGTTCCAGAATGCACCAGTGTGACTGTGAGAGAATTACAGAATGTGTCAGTGTTACTGCGATGGTGTTACAGAATACACCAGTGTTACGGTGAGGGATTTGCAGAATGCGCCAGTGTGACTGCGAGGGAGTTCCAGAATGCACTAGTGTGACTGCGAGGGAGTTACAGAATGTGTCAGTGTGTCTGCGAGGGAGTTCCAGAATGCGCCAGTGTGCCTGCGAGGGAGTTCCAGAATGCACCAGTGTGACTGAGAGAATTACAGAATGTGTCAGTGTGACTGCGAGGGTGTTACAGAATACACCAGTGTTACGGCGAGGGAGTTGCAGAATGCACCAATGTGACTGCGAGGGAGTTCCAGAATGCACCAGTGTGACTGCGAGGGAGTTACAGAATGCGCCAGTGTGACTGCGAGAGAGTTGCAGTATGCGCCAGTGTGACTGTGAGGGAGTTGCAGAATGTGTCAGTGTGATTGGCACGGAGTTACAGAATGTGGCAGTGTGACTGCGAGGGAGTTACAGAATACTCCAGTGTGATTGCGATGGAGTTGCAGATGTGTCAATGTGATTGCGAGGGAGTTACAGAATGCGCCAGTGTGACTGCAATGGAGTCACAGAATGCGCCCGTGTGACTGCAAGGGAGTTCCAGAATGCACCAGTGTGACTGTGAGAGAGTTACAGAATGTGTCAGTGTGACTGCGAGCGTGTTATAGAATGCACCAGTGTGATAGTGAGGGAGTTACAGAAAGTACTAGTGTGACTGCGAGGGAGTTACAGAATGCGCCAGTGTGACTATGAAGCTGTTGCAGAATGTGTCAATGTGACTGCGAGGGAGTTACTGAATGTGCCAGTGTGACTGCGAGGGAGTTACAGAATGTGTCAGAGTGACTGCGAAGAAGTTAAAGAATGTGCCAGTGTGACGGCGATGGATTTACAGAATGTGTCAGTGTGACTGCGAGGGAGTTCCAGAATGCGCCAGTGTGACTGCGAGGGATTTCCAGAATGCACCAGCCTGACTGTGAGAGAATTACAGAATGTGTCAGTGTGTCTGCGAGGGTGTTACAGAATACACCAGTGTGACGGCGAGGGAGATACAGAATGTGCCAGTGCGACTGTGAGGGTGTTATAGAATGCGTCAGTGTTATTGCGAGGGAGTTACAGAATGTGTTATTGTGACTGCGAGCGAGTTACAGAATTCACCAGTGTGACTGCTATGGAGTTACAGAATGTGCCAGTGTAACTGCGAGGGAGTTACAGAATGTGTCAGTGTGACTGCAAGGGAATTATGGAATGCATCAGTGTGACTGCGAAGGAGTTATAGAATGCATCAGTGTTACTCTGATGGAGTTGCAGAATGCATCAGTGTGAATGCGAAGCAGTTGCAGATGCGTCAATGTGATTGCGAGGGAGTTACAGAATGCACCAATGTGACTGCAAGAGAGTTACAGAATGTGCCAGTGTGACTGCGAGGGAGTTCTAGAATGCACCAGTGTGACTGTGAGGGAGTTACAGAATGTGTCAGTGTGATTGCGAGGGAGTTACAGAATACGCCAGTGTGACTGCGGGGAGTTCCAGAATGCACCAGTGTGACTGTGAGAGAGTTACAGAATGTGTCAGTGTGACCGCGAGGGTGTTACAGAATGCACCAGTGTGATTGCGAGGGAGTTACAGAAAGTACTAGTGTGACTGCGAGGGAGTTACAGAATGCGCCAGTGTGACTGCGAGGGAGGTCCAGAATGCATCAGTGTGACTGTGAGGGAGTTACAGAATGCGCCAGTGTGACTGCGAGGGAGGTCCAGAATGCATCAGTGTGACTGTGAGGGAGTTACAGAATGCACCAGTGTGACTGCGAGACAGTTGCAGGATGCGCCAGTGTGACTGTGAGGGAGTTACAGAATGTTTCAGTGTGATTGCGGCGGAGTTACAGAATGTGTCAGTGTGACTGCGAGGGAGTTACAGAATGCGCCAGTGTGACTGCGACGGAGTTGCAGTATGCGCCAGTGCGACTGCGAGGCAGTTACAGAATGCGCCAGTGTGACTGCGAAGGAGTTGCAGTATGCGCCGGTGTGACTGTGAGGGAGTTACAGAATGTGTCAGTGTGGTTGCGAGGGAGTTGCAGAATGCACAAGTGTTATAGCGAGAGAGTTACACATGCACCAGTGTTATTGCGAGGTAGATACATAATGCACCAGTGTGACGGCGAGGGAGTTACACATTGTGCCAGTGTGATTGCGAGGGAGTTACAGGAAGTACTAGTGTGACTGCGAGGCAGTTACAGAATGCGCCAGTGTGACTGTGTGTGTGTTGCAGAGTGCATTATTATGACTGCGAGGGAACTGCAGAATGTGCCAGTGTGACTGCGAGAGAGTTACAGAATATGTTATTGTGTCTGCGATGGAGTTATAGAATGTGCCAGTGTGACTGTGAGAGAGTTACAGAATTGCCAGTGTGATTGCGTGGGATTACAGAATGCCTTAATATGTCTGCAGGGGAGTTACATAATGTGTCAGTGTGATTGCAAGGGAGTTACAGAATGCACCAGTGTGGCTGCGAAGCAGTTGCAGAATGTGTCAATGTGACTGCGAGGGAGTTATTGAATGTGCCAGTGTGACTGCGAGGGAGTTCCAGAATGCGTCAGTGTGACTGCGAGGGAATTCCAGAATACACCACTGTGACTGTGAGGGAGTTACAGAATGTGCCAGTGTGACTGTGAGGGAGTTACAGAATAAACCAGTGTGACTGTGAGGGAGTTACAGAATGCACCAGTGTTACAGCGAGAGAGTTACAGAATGCACCAGTGTTATTGCGAGGTAGATACAGAATGCACCATTGTGACGGCGAGGGAGTTACAGAACGTTTCAGTGTGACTGCGACAGAGTTACAGAATGTGCCAGTGCGACGGCGAGGGAGTTATAAAATGCGTCAGTGTTACTGCGAGGGAGTTACAGAATTTGTTAATGTGACTGCGAGAGAGTTACAGAATGCGCCAGTGTGACTGCTAGGGAGTTACAGAATGTGCTAGTGTAACTGCAAGGGTGTTATAGAATGAATCAGTGTTACTGGGAGGGAGTTACAGAATGTGTCAGAGTGACTGCGAGGAAGTTACTGAATGTGCCAGTGTGACTGCGAGGGAGTTACAGAATGTTTCAGTGTGACTGCGAGGGAGTTACAGAATGAGCCAGTGTGACTGCGAGGGTGTTCCAAAATGCACCAGTGTGACTGTGAGAAAGTTACAGAATGTGTCGTTGTGACTGCGAGGGTGTTACAATGCACCAGTATGACTGCGAGGGAGTTGCAGAATGCGCCAGTGTGACTGCGAGGGAGTTCCAGAATAAACCAGTGTGACTGTGAGGGAGTTACAGAATGCACCAGTGTTACAGCGAGAGAGTTACAGAATGCACCAGTGTTATTGCGAGGTAGATACAGAATGCACCATTGTGATGGCGAGGGAGTTACAGAACGTTTCAGTGTGATTGCGACGGAGTTACAGAATGTGTCAGTGTGACTGCGAGGGAGTTACAGAATGCGCCAGTGTGACTGCGAGGGAGTTGCAGTATGTGCCAGTGTGACTGTGAGGGAGTTACAGAATGTGTCTGTGTGATTGCGAGGGAGTTACAGAATGCACAAGTGTTATAGCGAGAGAGTTACACATGCACCAGTATGACTGTGTGTGTGTTACAGAGTGCGTCATTATGACTGTGAGGGAGTTGCCGAATGTGCCAGTGTGACTGCGAGGGAGTTACAGAATGTGTTATTGTGTCTGCGAGGGAGTTTCAGAATGTGCCAGTGTTTTTGCGAGGGAGTTAGAGAATGTGTCAGTGTGATTGCGAGGGAGTTACAGAAAGTACTAGTGTGACTGCGAGGGAGTTACACAATGCGCCAGTGTGACAGCGAAGCAGTTGCAGAATGTGTCAGTGTGACTACGAGTGAGTTACTGAATGTGCCAGTGTGACAGCAAGGGAGTTACAGAATGTGTTAGTGTTACTGCAAGGGAATTATGGAATGCATCAGTGTGATTGCAAAGGAGTTATAGAATGCATCAGTGATACTCCGAGTGAGTTGCAGAATGCATCAGTGTGAATGCGAAGCAGTTGCAGACGTGTCAATCAGATTGCGAGGGAGATACAGAATGCGCCAGTGTGACTGCAAGGGAGTTACAGAATGCGCCATTGTGACTGCAAGGGAGTTGCAGAATGCACCAGTGTGACTGTGAGGGAGTTACAGAATGTGTCAGTGTGATTGCGAGGGAGTTACAGAAAGTACTAGTGTGACGGCGAGGGAGTTCCAGAATGCACCAGTGTGACTGTGAGAGAATTACAGAATGTGTCAGTGTTACTGCGATGGTGTTACAGAATACACCAGTGTTACGGTGAGGGATTTGCAGAATGCGCCAGTGTGACTGCGAGGGAGTTCCAGAATGCACTAGTGTGACTGCGAGGGAGTTACAGAATGTGTCAGTGTGTCTGCGAGGGAGTTCCAGAATGCGCCAGTGTGCCTGCGAGGGAGTTCCAGAATGCACCAGTGTGACTGAGAGAATTACAGAATGTGTCAGTGTGACTGCGAGGGTGTTACAGAATACACCAGTGTTACGGCGAGGGAGTTGCAGAATGCACCAATGTGACTGCGAGGGAGTTCCAGAATGCACCAGTGTGACTGCGAGGGAGTTACAGAATGCGCCAGTGTGACTGCGAGAGAGTTGCAGTATGCGCCAGTGTGACTGTGAGGGAGTTGCAGAATGTGTCAGTGTGATTGGCACGGAGTTACAGAATGTGGCAGTGTGACTGCGAGGGAGTTACAGAATACTCCAGTGTGATTGCGATGGAGTTGCAGATGTGTCAATGTGATTGCGAGGGAGTTACAGAATGCGCCAGTGTGACTGCAATGGAGTCACAGAATGCGCCCGTGTGACTGCAAGGGAGTTCCAGAATGCACCAGTGTGACTGTGAGAGAGTTACAGAACGTGTCAGTGTGACTGCGAGCGTGTTATAGAATGCACCAGTGTGATAGTGAGGGAGTTACAGAAAGTACTAGTGTGACTGCGAGGGAGTTACAGAATGCGCCAGTGTGACTATGAAGCTGTTGCAGAATGTGTCAATGTGACTGCGAGGGAGTTACTGAATGTGCCAGTGTGACTGCGAGGGAGTTACAGAATGTGTCAGAGTGACTGCGAAGAAGTTAAAGAATGTGCCAGTGTGACGGCGATGGATTTACAGAATGTGTCAGTGTGACTGCGAGGGAGTTCCAGAATGCGCCAGTGTGACTGCGAGGGATTTCCAGAATGCACCAGCCTGACTGTGAGAGAATTACAGAATGTGTCAGTGTGTCTGCGAGGGTGTTACAGAATACACCAGTGTGACGGCGAGGGAGATACAGAATGTGCCAGTGCGACTGTGAGGGTGTTATAGAATGCGTCAGTGTTATTGCGAGGGAGTTACAGAATGTGTTATTGTGACTGCGAGCGAGTTACAGAATTCACCAGTGTGACTGCTATGGAGTTACAGAATGTGCCAGTGTAACTGCGAGGGAGTTACAGAATGTGTCAGTGTGACTGCAAGGGAATTATGGAATGCATCAGTGTGACTGCGAAGGAGTTATAGAATGCATCAGTGTTACTCTGATGGAGTTGCAGAATGCATCAGTGTGAATGCGAAGCAGTTGCAGATGCGTCAATGTGATTGCGAGGGAGTTACAGAATGCACCAATGTGACTGCAAGAGAGTTACAGAATGTGCCAGTGTGACTGCGAGGGAGTTCTAGAATGCACCAGTGTGACTGTGAGGGAGTTACAGAATGTGTCAGTGTGATTGCGAGGGAGTTACAGAATACGCCAGTGTGACTGCGGGGAGTTCCAGAATGCACCAGTGTGACTGTGAGAGAGTTACAGAATGTGTCAGTGTGACCGCGAGGGTGTTACAGAATGCACCAGTGTGATTGCGAGGGAGTTACAGAAAGTACTAGTGTGACTGCGAGGGAGTTACAGAATGCGCCAGTGTGACTGCGAGGGAGGTCCAGAATGCATCAGTGTGACTGTGAGGGAGTTACAGAATGCGCCAGTGTGACTGCGAGGGAGGTCCAGAATGCATCAGTGTGACTGTGAGGGAGTTACAGAATGCACCAGTGTGACTGCGAGACAGTTGCAGGATGCGCCAGTGTGACTGTGAGGGAGTTACAGAATGTTTCAGTGTGATTGCGGCGGAGTTACAGAATGTGTCAGTGTGACTGCGAGGGAGTTACAGAATGCGCCAGTGTGACTGCGACGGAGTTGCAGTATGCGCCAGTGCGACTGCGAGGCAGTTACAGAATGCGCCAGTGTGACTGCGAAGGAGTTGCAGTATGCGCCGGTGTGACTGTGAGGGAGTTACAGAATGTGTCAGTGTGGTTGCGAGGGAGTTGCAGAATGCACAAGTGTTATAGCGAGAGAGTTACACATGCACCAGTGTTATTGCGAGGTAGATACATAATGCACCAGTGTGACGGCGAGGGAGTTACACATTGTGCCAGTGTGATTGCGAGGGAGTTACAGGAAGTACTAGTGTGACTGCGAGGCAGTTACAGAATGCGCCAGTGTGACTGTGTGTGTGTTGCAGAGTGCATTATTATGACTGCGAGGGAACTGCAGAATGTGCCAGTGTGACTGCGAGAGAGTTACAGAATATGTTATTGTGTCTGCGATGGAGTTATAGAATGTGCCAGTGTGACTGTGAGAGAGTTACAGAATTGCCAGTGTGATTGCGTGGGATTACAGAATGCCTTAATATGTCTGCAGGGGAGTTACATAATGTGTCAGTGTGATTGCAAGGGAGTTACAGAATGCACCAGTGTGGCTGCGAAGCAGTTGCAGAATGTGTCAATGTGACTGCGAGGGAGTTATTGAATGTGCCAGTGTGACTGCGAGGGAGTTCCAGAATGCGTCAGTGTGACTGCGAGGGAATTCCAGAATACACCAGTGTGACTGTGAGAGAATTACAGAATGTGTCAGTGTGACTGCGAGGGTGTTACAGAATACACCAGTGTGACTGCGAGGGAGTTGCAGAATGCACCAGTGTGACTGTGAGGGAGTTACAGAATGTGTCAGTGTGACTGCGAGGGAGTTACAGAATGCGCCAGTGTGACTGCGAGGGAGTTGCAGTATGCGCCAGTGTGACTGTGAGGGAGTTACAGAATGTGTCAGTGTGATTGCGAAGGAGTTACAGAATGTGGCAGTGTGACTGCGAGGGAGTTACAGAATGAGCCAGTGTGACTGCGACGGAGTTGCAGTATGCGCCAGTGTGACAGTGAGCGAGTTACAGAATGTGTCAGTGTGATTGCGAGAGAGTTACAGATGCACCAGTGTTATTGCGAGGTAGATACATAATGCACCAGTGTGATGGCGAGGGAGTTACACAATGTTCCACTGTGATTGTGAAGGAGTTACAGCAAGTACTAGTGTGACTGCGAGGGAGTTACAGAATGCACCAGTGTGACTGTGTGTGTGTTACAGAGTGCGTCATTATGACTGCTAGGGAGTTGCAGAATGTGCCAGTGTGACTGCGAGGGAGTTACAGAATACGTTATTGTGTCCACGAGGGAGTTACAGAATGTGCCAGGGTTTTTGCGAGGGAGTTAGAGAATGTGTCAGTGTGACTGCAAGGGATTACAGAATGCGTTAATATGTCTGCTAGGGAGTTGCAGAATGTGCCAGTGTGACTGCGAGGGAGTTACAGAATATGTTATTGTGTCTGCGAGGGAGTTACAGAATGTGCCAGGGTTTTTGCGAGAGAGTTAGAGAATGTGCCAGTGTGATTGCGTGGGATTACAGAATGTGTTAAAAAGTCTGCGAGGGAGTTACATAATGTGTCAGTGTGACTGCGACAGAGTTACAGAATGTGCCAGTGCGACGGCGAGGGAGTTATAAAATTCGTCAGTGTTACTGCGAGGGAGTTACAGAATTTGTTATTGTGACTGTGAGCAAGTTACAGAATGTGTCAGTGTGATTGCAAGGGAGTTACAGAATGCACCAGTGCGGCTGCGAAACAGTTGCAGAATGTGTCAGTGTGACTGCGAGGAAGTGACTGAATGTGCCAGTGTGACTGCGAGGGAGTTACAGAATTCGCCAATGTGACTGCGAGGGAGTTACTAAATGCGCCAGTGTGACTGTGAGGGAGTTGCAGATTGTGCCAGTGTGACTGTGAGGGAGTTACAGAATGTGCCAGTGTGACTGCGATGGAGTTATAGAATGTGTCAGTTTGACTGTGAGAGAGTTACAGAATTGCCAGTGTGATTGCGTGGGATTACAGAATGCGTTAATATGTCTGCAGGGGAGTTACATAATGTGTCAGTGTGATTGCAAGGGAGTTACAGAATGCACCAGTGTGGCTACGAAGCAGTTGCAGAATGTGTCAATGTGACTGCGAGGGAGTTACTGAATGTGCCAGTGTGACTGCGAGGGAGTTCCAGAATGCGGCAGTGTGACTGTGAGGGAGTTCCAGAATACACCAGTGTGACTGTGAGAGAATTACAGAATGTGTCAGTGTGACTGCGAGGGTGTTACAGAATACACCAGTGTGACAGCGAGGGAGTTGCAGAATGCGCCAGTGTGACTGTGAGGGAGTTCCAGAATGCACCAGTGTGACTGTGAAGGAGTTACAGAATGTGTCAGTGTGACTGCGAGGGAGTTGCAGTTTGCGCCAGTGTGACTGTGAGGGAATTAGAGAATGTGTCAGTGTGATTGCGAAGGAGTTACAGAATGTGTCAGTGTGACTGCGAGGGAGTTACAGAATGAGCCAGTGTGACTGCGACGGAGTTGCAGTATGTGCCAATGTGACAGCGAGGGTGTTACAGAATGTGTCAGTGTGATTGCGAGAGAGTTACAGATGCACCAGTGTTATTGCGAGGTAGATACATAATGCACCAGTATGATGGTGAGGGAGTTACACAATGTTCCACTGTGATTGTGAGGGAGTTACAGCAAGTACTAGTGTGACTGCGAGGGAGTTACAGAATGCACCAGTGTGACTGTGTGTGTGTTACAGAGTGCGTCATTATGACTGCTAGGGAGTTGCAGAATGTGCCAGTGTGACTGCGAGGGAGTTACAGAATACGTTATTGTGTCCACGAGGGAGTTACAGAATGTGCCAGGGTTTTTGCGAGGGAGTTAGAGAATGTGTCAGTGTGACTGCAAGGGATTACAGAATGCGTTAATATGTCTGCTAGGGAGTTGCAGAATGTGCCAGTGTGACTGCGAGGGAGTTACAGAATATGTTATTGTGTCTGCGAGGGAGTTACAGAATGTGCCAGGGTTTTTGCGAGAGAGTTAGAGAATGTGCCAGTGTGATTGCGTGGGATTACAGAATGTGTTAAAAAGTCTGCGAGGGAGTTACATAATGTGTCAGTGTGACTGCGACAGAGTTACAGAATGTGCCAGTGCGACGGCGAGGGAGTTATAAAATTCGTCAGTGTTACTGCGAGGGAGTTACAGAATTTGTTATTGTGACTGTGAGGAAGTTATAGAATGTGTCAGTGTGATTGCAAGGGAGTTACAGAATGCACCAGTGCGGCTGCGAAACAGTTGCAGAATGTGTCAGTGTGACTGCGAGGGAGTTACAGAATGTGCCAGTGTGACTGTGAGGGAGTTACAGAATGTGCCAGTGTGACTGCGATGGAGTTATAGAATGTGTCAGTTTGACTGTGAGAGAGTTACAGAATTGCCAGTGTGATTGCGTGGGATTACAGAATGCGTTAATATGTCTGCAGGGGAGTTACATAATGTGTCAGTGTGACTGCGAGGGAGTTACAGAATGAGCCAGTGTGACTGCGACGGAGTTGCAGTATGTGCCAATGTGACAGCGAGGGTGTTACAGAATGTGTCAGTGTGATTGCGAGAGAGTTACAGATGCACCAGTGTTATTGAGAGGTAGATACATAATGCACCAGTATGATGGCGAGGGAGTTACACAATGTTCCACTGTGATTGTGAGGGAGTTACAGCAAGTACTAGTGTGACTGCGAGGGAGTTACAGAATGCACCAGTGTGACTGTGTGTGTGTTACAGAGTGCGTCATTATGACTGCTAGGGAGTTGCAGAATGTGCCAGTGTGACTGCGAGGGAGTTACAGAATACGTTATTGTGTCCACGAGGGAGTTACAGAATGTGCCAGGGTTTTTGCGAGGGAGTTAGAGAATGTGTCAGTGTGACTGCAAGGGATTACAGAATGCGTTAATATGTCTGCTAGGGAGTTGCAGAATGTGCCAGTGTGACTGCGAGGGAGTTACAGAATATGTTATTGTGTCTGCGAGGGAGTTACAGAATGTGCCAGGGTTTTTGCGAGAGAGTTAGAGAATGTGCCAGTGTGATTGCGTGGGATTACAGAATGTGTTAAAAAGTCTGCGAGGGAGTTACATAATGTGTCAGTGTGACTGCGACAGAGTTACAGAATGTGCCAGTGCGACGGCGAGGGAGTTATAAATTTCGTCAGTGTTACTGCGAGGGAGTTACAGAATTTGTTATTGTGACTGTGAGGAAGTTACAGAATGTGTCAGTATGATTGCAAGGGAGTTACAGAATGCACCAGTGCGGCTGCGAAGCAGTTGCAGAATGTGTCAGTGTGACTGCGAGGAAGTTACTGAATGTGCCAGTGTGACTGCGAGGGAGTTACAGAATTCGCCAATGTGACTGCGAGGGAGTTACTAAATGCGCCAGTGTGACTGTGAGGGAGTTGCAGATTGTGCCAGTGTGACTGTGAGGGAGTTACAGAATGTGCCAGTGTGACTGTGAGGGAGTTACAGAATGTGCCAGTGTGACTGCGATGGAGTTATAGAATGTGTCAGTGTGACTGTGAGAGAGTTACAGAATTGCCAGTGTGATTGCGTGGGATTACAGAATGCGTTAATATGTCTGCAGGGGAGTTACATAATGTGTCAGTGTGATTGCAAGGGAGTTACAGAATGCACCAGTGTGGCTACGAAGCAGTTGCAGAATGTGTCAATGTGACTGCGAGTGAGTTACTGAATGTGCCAGTGTGACTGCGAGGGAGTTCCAGAATGCGGCAGTGTGACTGTGAGGGAGTTCCAGAATACACCAGTGTGACTGTGAGAGAATTACAGAATGTGTCAGTGTGACTGCGAGGGTGTTACAGAATACACCAGTGTGACAGCGAGGGAGTTGCAGAATGCGCCAGTGTGACTGTGAGGGAGTTCCAGAATGCACCAGTGTGACTGTGAAGGAGTTACAGAATGTGTCAGTGTGACTGCGAGGGAGTTACAGAATGCGCCAGTGTGACTGCGAGGGAGTTGCAGTATGCGCCAGTGTGACTGTGAGGGAATTACAGAATGTGTCAGTGTGATTGCGAAGGAGTTACAGAATGTGTCAGTGTGACTGCGAGGGAGTTACAGAATGAGCCAGTGTGACTGCGACGGAGTTGCAGTATGTGCCAATGTGACAGCGAGGGTGTTACAGAATGTGTCAGTGTGATTGCGAGAGAGTTACAGATGCACCAGTGTTATTGCGAGGTAGATACATAATGCACCAGTATGATGGTGAGGGAGTTACACAATGTTCCACTGTGATTGTGAGGGAGTTACAGCAAGTACTAGTGTGACTGCGAGGGAGTTACAGAATGCACCAGTGTGACTGTGTGTGTGTTACAGAGTGCGTCATTATGACTGCTAGGGAGTTGCAGAATGTGCCAGTGTGACTGCGAGGGAGTTACAGAATACGTTATTGTGTCCACGAGGGAGTTACAGAATGTGCCAGGGTTTTTGCGAGGAAGTTAGAGAATGTGTCAGTGTGACTGCAAGGGATTACAGAATGCGTTAATATGTCTGCTAGGGAGTTGCAGAATGTGCCAGTGTGACTGCGAGGGAGTTACAGAATATGTTATTGTGTCTGCGAGGGAGTTACAGAATGTGCCAGGGTTTTTGCGAGAGAGTTAGAGAATGTGCCAGTGTGATTGCGTGGGATTACAGAATGTGTTAAAAAGTCTGCGAGGGAGTTACATAATGTGTCAGTGTGACTGCGACAGAGTTACAGAATGTGCCAGTGCGACGGCGAGGGAGTTATAAAATTCGTCAGTGTTACTGCGAGGGATTTACAGAATTTGTTATTGTGACTGTGAGGAAGTTATAGAATGTGTCAGTGTGATTGCAAGGGAGTTACAGAATGCACCAGTGCGGCTGCGAAACAGTTGCAGAATGTGTCAGTGTGACTGCGAGGAAGTTACTGAATGTGCCAGTGTGACTGCGAGGGAGTTACAGAATTCGCCAATGTGACTGCGAGGGAGTTACTAAATGCGCCAGTGTGACTGTGAGGGAGTTGCAGATTGTGCCAGTGTGACTGTGAGGGAGTTACAGAATGTGCCAGTGTGACTGCGATGGAGTTATAGAATGTGTCAGTGTGACTGTGAGAGAGTTACAGAATTGCCAGTGTGATTGCGTGGGATTACAGAATGCGTTAATATGTCTGCAGGGGAGTTACATAATGTGTCAGTGTGACTGCGAGGGAGTTACAGAATGAGCCAGTGTGACTGCGACGGAGTTGCAGTATGTGCCAATGTGACAGCGAGGGTGTTACAGAATGTGTCAGTGTGATTGCGAGAGAGTTACAGATGCACCAGTGTTATTGCGAGGTAGATACATAATGCACCAGTATGATGGCGAGGGAGTTACACAATGTTCCACTGTGATTGTGAGGGAGTTACAGCAAGTACTAGTGTGACTGCGAGGGAGTTACAGAATGCACCAGTGTGACTGTGTGTGTGTTACAGAGTGCGTCATTATGACTGCTAGGGAGTTGCAGAATGTGCCAGTGTGACTGCGAGGGAGTTACAGAATACGTTATTGTGTCCACGAGGGAGTTACAGAATGTGCCAGGGTTTTTGCGAGGGAGTTAGAGAATGTGTCAGTGTGACTGCAAGGGATTACAGAATGCGTTAATATGTCTGCTAGGGAGTTGCAGAATGTGCCAGTGTGACTGCGAGGGAGTTACAGAATATGTTATTGTGTCTGCGAGGGAGTTACAGAATGTGCCAGGGTTTTTGCGAGAGAGTTAGAGAATGTGCCAGTGTGATTGCGTGGGATTACAGAATGTGTTAAAAAGTCTGTGAGGGAGTTACATAATGTGTCAGTGTGACTGCGACAGAGTTACAGAATGTGCCAGTGCGACGGCGAGGGAGTTATAAAATTCGTCAGTGTTACTGCGAGGGAGTTACAGAATTTGTTATTGTGACTGTGAGGAAGTTACAGAATGTGTCAGTATGATTGCAAGGGAGTTACAGAATGCACCAGTGCGGCTGCGAAGCAGTTGCAGAATGTGTCAGTGTGACTGCGAGGAAGTTACTGAATGTGCCAGTGTGACTGCGAGGGAGTTACAGAATTCGCCAATGTGACTGCGAGGGAGTTACTAAATGCGCCAGTGTGACTGTGAGGGAGTTGCAGATTGTGCCTGTGTGACTGTGAGGGAGTTACAGAATGTGCCAGTGTGACTGTGAGGGAGTTACAGAATGTGCCAGTGTGACTGCGATGGAGTTATAGAATGTGTCAGTGTGACTGTGAGAGAGTTACAGAATTGCCAGTGTGATTGCGTGGGATTACAGAATGCGTTAATATGTCTGCAGGGGAGTTACATAATGTGTCAGTGTGATTGCAAGGGAGTTACAGAATGCACCAGTGTGGCTACGAAGCAGTTGCAGAATGTGTCAATGTGACTGCGAGTGAGTTACTGAATGTGCCAGTGTGACTGCGAGGGAGTTCCAGAATGCGGCAGTGTGACTGTGAGGGAGTTCCAGAATACACCAGTGTGACTGTGAGAGAATTACAGAATGTGTCAGTGTGACTGCGAGGGTGTTACAGAATACACCAGTGTGACAGCGAGGGAGTTGCAGAATGCGCCAGTGTGACTGTGAGGGAGTTCCAGAATGCACCAGTGTGACTGTGAAGGAGTTACAGAATGTGTCAGTGTGACTGCGAGGGAGTTACAGAATGCGCCAGTGTGACTGCGAGGGAGTTGCAGTATGCGCCAGTGTGACTGTGAGGGAATTACAGAATGTGTCAGTGTGATTGCGAAGGAGTTACAGAATGTGTCAGTGTGACTGCGAGGGAGTTACAGAATGAGCCAGTGTGACTGCGACGGAGTTGCAGTATGTGCCAATGTGACAGCGAGGGTGTTACAGAATGTGTCAGTGTGATTGCGAGAGAGTTACAGATGCACCAGTGTTATTGCGAGGTAGATACATAATGCACCAGTATGATGGTGAGGGAGTTACACAATGTTCCACTGTGATTGTGAGGGAGTTACAGGAAGTACTAGTGTGACTGCGAGGGAGTTACAGAATGCACCAGTGTGACTGTGTGTGTGTTACAGAGTGCGTCATTATGACTGCTAGGGAGTTGCAGAATGTGCCAGTGTGACTGCGAGGGAGTTACAGAATACGTTATTGTGTCCACGAGGGAGTTACAGAATGTGCCAGGGTTTTTGCGAGGGAGTTAGAGAATGTGTCAGTGTGACTGCAAGGGATTACAGAATGCGTTAATATGTCTGCTAGGGAGTTGCAGAATGTGCCAGTGTGACTGCGAGGGAGTTACAGAATATGTTATTGTGTCTGCGAGGGAGTTACAGAATGTGCCAGGGTTTTTGCGAGAGAGTTAGAGAATGTGCCAGTGTGATTGCGTGGGATTACAGAATGTGTTAAAAAGTCTGCGAGGGAGTTACATAATGTGTCAGTGTGACTGCGACAGAGTTACAGAATGTGCCAGTGCGACGGCGAGGGAGTTATAAAATTCGTCAGTGTTACTGCGAGGGATTTACAGAATTTGTTATTGTGACTGTGAGGAAGTTATAGAATGTGTCAGTGTGATTGCAAGGGAGTTACAGAATGCACCAGTGCGGCTGCGAAACAGTTGCAGAATGTGTCAGTGTGACTGCGAGGAAGTTACTGAATGTGCCAGTGTGACTGCGAGGGAGTTACAGAATTCGCCAATGTGACTGCGAGGGAGTTACTAAATGCGCCAGTGTGACTGTGAGGGAGTTGCAGATTGTGCCAGTGTGACTGTGAGGGAGTTACAGAATGTGCCAGTGTGACTGCGATGGAGTTATAGAATGTGTCAGTGTGACTGTGAGAGAGTTACAGAATTGCCAGTGTGATTGCGTGGGATTACAGAATGCGTTAATATGTCTGCAGGGGAGTTACATAATGTGTCAGTGTGACTGCGAGGGAGTTACAGAATGAGCCAGTGTGACTGCGACGGAGTTGCAGTATGTGCCAATGTGACAGCGAGGGTGTTACAGAATGTGTCAGTGTGATTGCGAGAGAGTTACAGATGCACCAGTGTTATTGCGAGGTAGATACATAATGCACCAGTATGAATGCGAGGGAGTTACACAATGTTCCACTGTGATTGTGAGGGAGTTACAGCAAGTACTAGTGTGACTGCGAGGGAGTTACAGAATGCACCAGTGTGACTGTGTGTGTGTTACAGAGTGCGTCATTATGACTGCTAGGGAGTTGCAGAATGTGCCAGTGTGACTGCGAGGGAGTTACAGAATACGTTATTGTGTCCACGAGGGAGTTACAGAATGTGCCAGGGTTTTTGCGAGGGAGTTAGAGAATGTGTCAGTGTGACTGCAAGGGATTACAGAATGCGTTAATATGTCTGCTAGGGAGTTGCAGAATGTGCCAGTGTGACTGCGAGGGAGTTACAGAATATGTTATTGTGTCTGCGAGGGAGTTACAGAATGTGCCAGGGTTTTGCGAGGGAGTTAGAGAATGTGTCAGTGTGACTGCAAGGGATTACAGAATGCGTTAATATGTCTGCTAGGGAGTTGCAGAATGTGCCAGTGTGACTGCGAGGGAGTTACAGAATATGTTATTGTGTCTGCGAGGGAGTTACAGAATGTGCCAGGGTTTTTGCGAGAGAGTTAGAGAATGTGCCAGTGTGATTGCGTGGGATTACAGAATGTGTTAAAAAGTCTGTGAGGGAGTTACATAATGTGTCAGTGTGACTGCGACAGAGTTACAGAATGTGCCAGTGCGACGGCGAGGGAGTTATAAAATTCGTCAGTGTTACTGCGAGGGAGTTACAGAATTTGTTATTGTGACTGTGAGGAAGTTATAGAATGTGTCAGTGTGATTGCAAGGGAGTTACAGAATGCACCAGTGCGGCTGCGAAACAGTTGCAGAATGTGTCAGTGTGACTGCGAGGAAGTTACTGAATGTGCCAGCGTGATTGCGAGGGAGTTACAGAATTCGCCAATGTGACTGCGAGGGAGTTACTAAATGCGCCAGTGTGACTGTGAGGGAGTTGCAGATTGTGCCAGTGTGACTGTGAGGGAGTTACAGAATGTGCCAGTGTGACTGCGATGGAGTTATAGAATGTGTCAGTTTGACTGTGAGAGAGTTACAGAATTGCCAGTGTGATTGCGTGGGATTACAGAATGCGTTAATATGTCTGCAGGGGAGTTACATAATGTGTCAGTGTGATTGCAAGGGAGTTACAGAATGCACCAGTGTGGCTACGAAGCAGTTGCAGAATGTGTCAATGTGACTGCGAGGGAGTTACTGAATGTGCCAGTGTGACTGCGAGGGAGTTCCAGAATGCGGCAGTGTGACTGTGAGGGAGTTCCAGAATACACCAGTGTGACTGTGAGAGAATTACAGAATGTGTCAGTGTGACTGCGAGGGTGTTACAGAATACACCAGTGTGACAGCGAGGGAGTTGCAGAATGCGCCAGTGTGACTGTGACGGAGTTCCAGAATGCACCAGTGTGACTGTGAAGGAGTTACAGAATGTGTCAGTGTGACTGCGAGGGAGTTGCAATATGCGCCAGTGTGACTGTGAGGGAATTAGAGAATGTGTCAGTGTGATTGCGAAGGAGTTACAGAATGTGTCAGTGTGACTGCGAGGGAGTTACAGAATGAGCCAGTGTGACTGCGACGGAGTTGCAGTATGTGCCAATGTGACAGCGAGGGTGTTACAGAATGTGTCAGTGTGATTGCGAGAGAGTTACAGATGCACCAGTGTTATTGCGAGGTAGATACATAATGCACCAGTATGATGGTGAGGGAGTTACACAATGTTCCACTGTGATTGTGAGGGAGTTACAGCAAGTACTAGTGTGACTGCGAGGGAGTTACAGAATGCACCAGTGTGACTGTGTGTGTGTTACAGAGTGCGTCATTATGACTGCTAGGGAGTTGCAGAATGTGCCAGTGTGACTGCGAGGGAGTTACAGAATACGTTATTGTGTCCACGAGGGAGTTACAGAATGTGCCAGGGTTTTTGCGAGGGAGTTAGAGAATGTGTCAGTGTGACTGCAAGGGATTACAGAATGCGTTAATATGTCTGCTAGGGAGTTGCAGAATGTGCCAGTGTGACTGCGAGGGAGTTACAGAATATGTTATTGTGTCTGCGAGGGAGTTACAGAATGTGCCAGGGTTTTTGCGAGAGAGTTAGAGAATGTGCCAGTGTGATTGCGTGGGATTACAGAATGTGTTAAAAAGTCTGCGAGGGAGTTACATAATGTGTCAGTGTGACTGCGACAGAGTTACAGAATGTGCCAGTGCGACGGCGAGGGAGTTATAAAATTCGTCAGTGTTACTGCGAGGGAGTTACAGAATTTGTTATTGTGACTGTGAGGAAGTTATAGAATGTGTCAGTGTGATTGCAAGGGAGTTACAGAATGCACCAGTGCGGCTGCGAAACAGTTGCAGAATGTGTCAGTGTGACTGCGAGGGAGTTACAGAATGTGCCAGTGTGACTGTGAGGGAGTTACAGAATGTGCCAGTGTGACTGCGATGGAGTTATAGAATGTGTCAGTTTGACTGTGAGAGAGTTACAGAATTGCCAGTGTGATTGCGTGGGATTACAGAATGCGTTAATATGTCTGCAGGGGAGTTACATAATGTGTCAGTGTGACTGCGAGGGAGTTACAGAATGAGCCAGTGTGACTGCGACGGAGTTGCAGTATGTGCCAATGTGACAGCGAGGGTGTTACAGAATGTGTCAGTGTGATTGCGAGAGAGTTACAGATGCACCAGTGTTATTGCGAGGTAGATACATAATGCACCAGTATGATGGCGAGGGAGTTACACAATGTTCCACTGTGATTGTGAGGGAGTTACAGCAAGTACTAGTGTGACTGCGAGGGAGTTACAGAATGCACCAGTGTGACTGTGTGTGTGTTACAGAGTGCGTCATTATGACTGCTAGGGAGTTGCAGAATGTGCCAGTGTGACTGCGAGGGAGTTACAGAATACGTTATTGTGTCCACGAGGGAGTTACAGAATGTGCCAGGGTTTTTGCGAGGGAGTTAGAGAATGTGTCAGTGTGACTGCAAGGGATTACAGAATGCGTTAATATGTCTGCTAGGGAGTTGCAGAATGTGCCAGTGTGACTGCGAGGGAGTTACAGAATATGTTATTGTGTCTGCGAGGGAGTTACAGAATGTGCCAGGGTTTTTGCGAGAGAGTTAGAGAATGTGCCAGTGTGATTGCGTGGGATTACAGAATGTGTTAAAAAGTCTGCGAGGGAGTTACATAATGTGTCAGTGTGACTGCGACAGAGTTACAGAATGTGCCAGTGCGACGGCGAGGGAGTTATAAAATTCGTCAGTGTTACTGCGAGGGATTTACAGAATTTGTTATTGTGACTGTGAGGAAGTTATAGAATGTGTCAGTGTGATTGCAAGGGAGTTACAGAATGCACCAGTGCGGCTGCGAAACAGTTGCAGAATGTGTCAGTGTGACTGCGAGGAAGTTACTGAATGTGCCAGTGTGACTGCGAGGGAGTTACAGAATTCGCCAATGTGACTGCGAGGGAGTTACTAAATGCGCCAGTGTGACTGTGAGGGAGTTGCAGATTGTGCCAGTGTGACTGTGAGGGAGTTACAGAATGTGCCAGTGTGACTGCGATGGAGTTATAGAATGTGTCAGTGTGACTGTGAGAGAGTTACAGAATTGCCAGTGTGATTGCGTGGGATTACAGAATGCGTTAATATGTCTGCAGGGGAGTTACATAATGTGTCAGTGTGACTGCGAGGGAGTTACAGAATGAGCCAGTGTGACTGCGACGGAGTTGCAGTATGTGCCAATGTGACAGCGAGGGTGTTACAGAATGTGTCAGTGTGATTGCGAGAGAGTTACAGATGCACCAGTGTTATTGCGAGGTAGATACATAATGCACCAGTATGATGGCGAGGGAGTTACACAATGTTCCACTGTGATTGTGAGGGAGTTACAGCAAGTACTAGTGTGACTGCGAGGGAGTTACAGAATGCACCAGTGTGACTGTGTGTGTGTTACAGAGTGCGTCATTATGACTGCTAGGGAGTTGCAGAATGTGCCAGTGTGACTGCGAGGGAGTTACAGAATACGTTATTGTGTCCACGAGGGAGTTACAGAATGTGCCAGGGTTTTTGCGAGGGAGTTAGAGAATGTGTCAGTGTGACTGCAAGGGATTACAGAATGCGTTAATATGTCTGCTAGGGAGTTGCAGAATGTGCCAGTGTGACTGCGAGGGAGTTACAGAATATATTATTGTGTCTGCGAGGGAGTTACAGAATGTGCCAGGGTTTTTGCGAGAGAGTTAGAGAATGTGCCAGTGTGATTGCGTGGGATTACAGAATGTGTTAAAAAGTCTGCGAGGGAGTTACATAATGTGTCAGTGTGACTGCGACAGAGTTACAGAATGTGCCAGTGCGACGGCGAGGGAGTTATAAATTTCGTCAGTGTTACTGCGAGGGAGTTACAGAATTTGTTATTGTGACTGTGAGGAAGTTACAGAATGTGTCAGTATGATTGCAAGGGAGTTACAGAATGCACCAGTGCGGCTGCGAAGCAGTTGCAGAATGTGTCAGTGTGACTGCGAGGAAGTTACTGAATGTGCCAGTGTGACTGCGAGGGAGTTACAGAATTCGCCAATGTGACTGCGAGGGAGTTACTAAATGCGCCAGTGTGACTGTGAGGGAGTTGCAGATTGTGCCAGTGTGACTGTGAGGGAGTTACAGAATGTGCCAGTGTGACTGTGAGGGAGTTACAGAATGTGCCAGTTTGACTGCGATGGAGTTATAGAATGTGTCAGTGTGACTGTGAGAGAGTTACAGAATTGCCAGTGTGATTGCGTGGGATTACAGAATGCGTTAATATGTCTGCAGGGGAGTTACATAATGTGTCAGTGTGATTGCAAGGGAGTTACAGAATGCACCAGTGTGGCTACGAAGCAGTTGCAGAATGTGTCAATGTGACTGCGAGGGAGTTACTGAATGTGCCAGTGTGACTGCGAGGGAGTTCCAGAATGCGGCAGTGTGACTGTGAGGGAGTTCCAGAATACACCAGTGTGACTGTGAGAGAATTACAGAATGTGTCAGTGTGACTGCGAGGGTGTTACAGAATACACCAGTGTGACAGCGAGGGAGTTGCAGAATGCGCCAGTGTGACTGTGAGGGAGTTCCAGAATGCACCAGTGTGACTGTGAAGGAGTTACAGAATGTGTCAGTGTGACTGCGAGGGAGTTACAGAATGCGCCAGTGTGACTGCGAGGGAGTTGCAGTATGCGCCAGTGTGACTGTGAGGGAATTACAGAATGTGTCAGTGTGATTGCGAAGGTGTTACAGAATGTGTCAGTGTGACTGCGAGGGAGTTACAGAATGAGCCAGTGTGACTGCGACGGAGTTGCAGTATGTGCCAATGTGACAGCGAGGGTGTTACAGAATGTGTCAGTGTGATTGCGAGAGAGTTACAGATGCACCAGTGTTATTGCGAGGTACATACATAATGCACCAGTATGATGGTGAGGGAGTTACACAATGTTCCACTGTGATTGTGAGGGAGTTACAGCAAGTACTAGTGTGACTGCGAGGGAGTTACAGAATGCACCAGTGTGACTGTGTGTGTGTTACAGAGTGCGTCATTATGACTGCTAGGGAGTTGCAGAATGTGCCAGTGTGACTGCGAGGGAGTTACAGAATACGTTATTGTGTCCACGAGGGAGTTACAGAATGTGCCAGGGTTTTTGCGAGGGAGTTAGAGAATGTGTCAGTGTGACTGCAAGGGATTACAGAATGCGTTAATATGTCTGCTAGGGAGTTGCAGAATGTGCCAGTGTGACTGCGAGGGAGTTACAGAATATGTTATTGTGTCTGCGAGGGAGTTACAGAATGTGCCAGGGTTTTTGCGAGAGAGTTAGAGAATGTGCCAGTGTGATTGCGTGGGATTACAGAATGTGTTAAAAAGTCTGCGAGGGAGTTACATAATGTGTCAGTGTGACTGCGACAGAGTTACAGAATGTGCCAGTGCGACGGCGAGGGAGTTATAAAATTCGTCAGTGTTACTGCGAGGGATTTACAGAATTTGTTATTGTGACTGTGAGGAAGTTATAGAATGTGTCAGTGTGATTGCAAGGGAGTTACAGAATGCACCAGTGCGGCTGCGAAACAGTTGCAGAATGTGTCAGTGTGACTGCGAGGAAGTTACTGAATGTGCCAGTGTGACTGCGAGGGAGTTACAGAATTCGCCAATGTGACTGCGAGGGAGTTACTAAATGCGCCAGTGTGACTGTGAGGGAGTTGCAGATTGTGCCAGTGTGACTGTGAGGGAGTTACAGAATGTGCCAGTGTGACTGCGATGGAGTTATAGAATGTGTCAGTGTGACTGTGAGAGAGTTACAGAATTGCCAGTGTGATTGCGTGGGATTACAGAATGCGTTAATATGTCTGCAGGGGAGTTACATAATGTGTCAGTGTGACTGCGAGGGAGTTACAGAATGAGCCAGTGTGACTGCGACGGAGTTGCAGTATGTGCCAATGTGACAGCGAGGGTGTTACAGAATGTGTCAGTGTGATTGCGAGAGAGTTACAGATGCACCAGTGTTATTGCGAGGTAGATACATAATGCACCAGTATGATGGCGAGGGAGTTACACAATGTTCCACTGTGATTGTGAGGGAGTTACAGCAAGTACTAGTGTGACTGCGAGGGAGTTACAGAATGCACCAGTGTGACTGTGTGTGTGTTACAGAGTGCGTCATTATGACTGCTAGGGAGTTGCAGAATGTGCCAGTGTGACTGCGAGGGAGTTACAGAATACGTTATTGTGTCCACGAGGGAGTTACAGAATGTGCCAGGGTTTTTGCGAGGGAGTTAGAGAATGTGTCAGTGTGACTGCAAGGGATTACAGAATGCGTTAATATGTCTGCTAGGGAGTTGCAGAATGTGCCAGTGTGACTGCGAGGGAGTTACAGAATATGTTATTGTGTCTGCGAGGGAGTTACAGAATGTGCCAGGGTTTTTGCGAGGGAGTTAGAGAATGTGTCAGTGTGACTGCAAGGGATTACAGAATGCGTTAATATGTCTGCTAGGGAGTTGCAGAATGTGCCAGTGTGACTGCGAGGGAGTTACAGAATATGTTATTGTGTCTGCGAGGGAGTTACAGAATGTGCCAGGGTTTTTGCGAGAGAGTTAGAGAATGTGCCAGTGTGATTGCGTGGGATTACAGAATGTGTTAAAAAGTCTGCGAGGGAGTTACATAATGTGTCAGTGTGACTGCGACAGAGTTACAGAATGTGCCAGTGCGACGGCGAGGGAGTTATAAAATTCGTCAGTGTTACTGCGAGGGAGTTACAGAATTTGTTATTGTGACTGTGAGGAAGTTATAGAATGTGTCAGTGTGATTGCAAGGGAGTTACAGAATGCACCAGTGCGGCTGCGAAACAGTTGCAGAATGTGTCAGTGTGACTGCGAGGAAGTTACTGAATGTGCCAGTGTGACTGCGAGGGAGTTACAGAATTCGCCAATGTGACTGCGAGGGAGTTACTAAATGCGCCAGTGTGACTGTGAGGGAGTTGCAGATTGTGCCAGTGTGACTGTGAGGGAGTTACAGAATGTGCCAGTGTGACTGCGATGGAGTTATAGAATGTGTCAGTGTGACTGTGAGAGAGTTACAGAATTGCCAGTGTGATTGCGTGGGATTACAGAATGCGTTAATATGTCTGCAGGGGAGTTACATAATGTGTCAGTGTGACTGCGAGGGAGTTACAGAATGAGCCAGTGTGACTGCGACGGAGTTGCAGTATGTGCCAATGTGACAGCGAGGGTGTTACAGAATGTGTCAGTGTGATTGCGAGAGAGTTACAGATGCACCAGTGTTATTGCGAGGTAGATACATAATGCACCAGTATGATGGCGAGGGAGTTACACAATGTTCCACTGTGATTGTGAGGGAGTTACAGCAAGTACTAGTGTGACTGCGAGGGAGTTACAGAATGCACCAGTGTGACTGTGTGTGTGTTACAGAGTGCGTCATTATGACTGCTAGGGAGTTGCAGAATGTGCCAGTGTGACTGCGAGGGAGTTACAGAATACGTTATTGTGTCCACGAGGGAGTTACAGAATGTGCCAGGGTTTTTGCGAGGGAGTTAGAGAATGTGTCAGTGTGACTGCAAGGGATTACAGAATGCGTTAATATGTCTGCTAGGGAGTTGCAGAATGTGCCAGTGTGACTGCGAGGGAGTTACAGAATATGTTATTGTGTCTGCGAGGGAGTTACAGAATGTGCCAGGGTTTTTGCGAGAGAGTTAGAGAATGTGCCAGTGTGATTGCGTGGGATTACAGAATGTGTTAAAAAGTCTGCGAGGGAGTTACATAATGTGTCAGTGTGACTGCGAGGGAGTTACAGAATGTGCCAGTGCGACGGCGAGGGAGTTATAAATTTCGTCAGTGTTACTGCGAGGGAGTTACAGAATTTGTTATTGTGACTGTGAGGAAGTTACAGAATGTGTCAGTATGATTGCAAGGGAGTTACAGAATGCACCAGTGCGGCTGCGAAACAGTTGCAGAATGTGTCAGTGTGACTGCGAGGAAGGTACTGAATGTGCCAGTGTGACTGCGAGGGAGTTACAGAATTCGCCAATGTGACTGCGAGGGAGTTACTAAATGCGCCAGTGTGACTGTGAGGGAGTTGCAGATTGTGCCAGTGTGACTGTGAGGGAGTTACAGAATGTGCCAGTGTGACTGCGATGGAGTTATAGAATGTGTCAGTGTGACTGTGAGAGAGTTACAGAATTGCCAGTGTGATTGCGTGGGATTACAGAATGCGTTAATATGTCTGCAGGGGAGTTACATAATGTGTCAGTGTGATTGCAAGGGAGTTACAGAATGCACCAGTGTGGCTACGAAGCAGTTGCAGAATGTGTCAATGTGACTGCGAGTGAGTTACTGAATGTGCCAGTGTGACTGCGAGGGAGTTCCAGAATGCGGCAGTGTGACTGTGAGGGAGTTCCAGAATACACCAGTGTGACTGTGAGAGAATTACAGAATGCGTCAGTGTGACTGTGAGGGAGTTCCAGAATGCACCAGTGTGACTGTGAGGGAATTACAGAATGTGTCAGTGTGATTGCGAAGGAGTTACAGAATGTGTCAGTGTGACTGCGAGGGAGTTACAGAATGAGCCAGTGTGACTGCGACGGAGTTGCAGTATGCGCCAGTGTGACAGTGAGGGTGTTACAGAATGTGTCAGTGTGATTGCGAGAGAGGTACAGATGCACCAGTGTTATTGCGAGGTAGATACATAATGCACCAGTGTGATGGCGAGGGAGTTACACAATGTTCCAATGTGATTGTGAGGGAGTTAAAGCAAGTACTAGTGTGACTGCGAGGGAGTTACAGAATGCACCAGTGTGACTGTGTGTGTGTTACAGAGTGCGACATTATGACTGTTAGGAAGTTGCAGAATGTGCCAGTGTGACTGCGAGGGAGTTACAGAATATGTTATTGTGTCTGCGAGGGAGTTACAGAATGTGCCAGGGTTTTTGCGAGGGAGTTAGAGAATGTGTCAGTGTGACTGCAAGCGATTACAGAATGCGTTAATATGACTGCGAGGGAGTGACATAATGTGTCAGTGTGACTGCGACAGAGTTACAGAATGTGCCAGCGCGATGGCGAGGGAGTTATAAAATGCATCAGTGTTACTGCGAGGGAGTTACAGAATGTGCCAGTGTAACAGCGAGGGAGTTACAGAATGTGTCAGTGTGAATGCGAGGGTGTTACAGAATGCACCAGTCTGATTGCGAGGGAGTTACAGAATGTGTCAGTGTGACTGCGAGGGTCTTACATAATGCACCAGTGTGATTGCGAGGGAGTTACAGAAAGTACTAGTGTGACTGCAAGGGAGTTACAGAATGCGCCAGTGTGACAGTGAAGCATTTGCAGAATGTGTCAGTGTGACTGCGAGGGAGTTACTGAATGTGCCAGTGTGCCTGTGAGGGAGTTACAGAATGTGTCAGAGTGACTGCGAAGAAGTTACAGAATGTGCCAGTGTGACGGCGAGGGAGTTCCAGAATGCACCAGTTTGTCTGTGAGAGAATTACAGAATGTGTCGGTGTGACTGCGAGGGTGTTACAGAATACACCAGTGTGACGGCGAGGGAGTTGTAGAATGCACCAGTGTGACTGCGAGGGAGTTCCATAATGCACCAGTGTGTCTGCGAGAGAGTTACAGAATGCGCCAGTGTGACTGCGAGGGAGTTCCAGAATGCACCAGTGTGACGGCGAGAGAGTTGCAGAATGCACCAGTGTGACTGCGAGGGAGTTCCAGAATGCACCACTGTGACTGCGAGGGATTTACAGAATGTGTCAGTGTGACTGCGAGGGAGTTCCAGAATGCAACAGTGTGACTGCGAGGTAGTTCCAGAATGCACCAGTGTGACTGTGAGAGAATTACAAAATTTGTCAGTGTGACTGCGAGGGTGTTACAGAATACACCAGTGTGACGGCGAGGGAGTTTCAGAATGCGACAGTGTGACTGCGAGGGAGTTCCAGAATGCACCAGTGTGACTGCGAGGGAGTTACAGAATGCGCCAGTGTGACTGCGAGGGAGTTGCTGTATGCGCCAGTGTGACTGTGAGGGAGTTGCAGAATGTGTCAGTGTGATTGGGACGGAGTTACAGAATGTGTCAGTGTGACTGCGAGGGAGTTACAGAATGCGCCAGTGTGATTGCGACGGAGTTGCAGTATACGCCAGTGTGACTGTGAGGGAGTTACAGAATGTGTCATTGTGATTGCGAGGGACTTACAGAATGCACCAGTGTTATAGCGAGAGAGTTACACATGCACCAGTGTTATTGCGAAGTAGATGCATAATGCACCAGTGTGATGGTGAGGGAGTTACACAACGTGCCAGTGTGATTGCGAGGGAGTTACAGATAGTACTAGTGTGACTGCAAGGGAGTTACAGAATGCACAAGTATGACTGCGTGTGTGTTACAGAATGCGTCATTATGACTGCGAGGGAGTTGCCGAATGTGCCAGTGTGACTGCGAGTGAGTTAGAGAATGTGCCAGTGTGATTGCGTGGTATTACAGAATGCGTTAATATGTCTGCGAGGGAGTTACAAAATGTGCCAGTGCGACTGCGAGGGTGTTATAGAATGTGTTATTGTGACTGTGAGGGAGTTACAGAATGCGCCAGTGTGACTGCTATGGAGTTACAGAATGTGCCAGTGTAACTGCAAGGGAGTTACAGAATGTGTCAGTGTGACTGCAAGGGAATTATAGAATGCATCAGTGTGACTGCAAAGGAGTTATAGAATGCATCGGTGATACTCCGAGGGAGTTGCAGAATGCATCAGTGTGAATGCGAAGCAGTTGCAGATGTGTCAATGTGATTGCGAGGGAGTTACAGAATGCGCCAGTGTGATTGCAAGAGAGTCACAGAAAGCGCCAGTGTCACTGCGAGGGAGTTCCAGAATGCACCAGTGTGACTGTGAGAGAGTTACAGAATGTGTCAGTGTGACTGCGAGCGTGTTACAGAATGCACCAGTGTGATAGTGAGGGAGTTACAGAAAGTACTCGTGTGACTGCGAGGGAGTTAAAGAATGCGCCAGAGTGACTAGGAAGCAGTTGCAGAATGTGTCAATGTGACTGCGAGGGAGTTACTGAATGTGCCAGTGTGACTGCGAGGGAGTTACAAAATGTGTCAGAGTGACTGCGAAGAAGTTACAGAATGTGCCAGTGTGACGGCGATGGAGTTACAGAATGTGTCAGTGTGACGGCGATGCAGTTACAGAATGTGTCAGTGTGACTGCGAGGGAGTTCCAGAATGCGCCAATGTGACTGCGAGGGATTTCCAGAATGCACCAGTCTGACTGTGAGAGAATTACAGAATGTGTCAGTGTGACTACGCGGGTGTTACAGAATGTGCCAGTGCGACTGTGAGGGTGTTATAGAATGCGTCAGTGTTACTGCGAGGGAGTTACAGAATGTGTTATTGTGATTGCGAGGGAGTTACAGAATGCACCAATGTGACTGCAAGGGAGTTACAGAATGTGCCAGTGTGACTGCGAGGGAGTTCCAGAATGCACCAGTGTGACTGTGAGGGAGTTACAGAATGTGTCAGTGTGACTGCGAGGGAGTTACAGAATACGCCAGTGTGACTGTGAGAGAGTTACAGAATGTGTCAGTGTGACTGCGAGGGTGTTACAGAATGCACTAGTGTGATTGCGAGGGAGTTACAGAATGTGCCAGTGTGACTGCGAGGGTGTTACAGAATGCACCAGTGTGATTGCGAGGGAGTTACTGAAAGTACTAGTGTGACTGCAATGGAGTTACAGAATGCGCCAGTGTGACAGTGAAGCAGTTGCAGAATGTGTCAGTGTGACTGCGAGGGAGTTACTGAATGTGTCAGTGTGCCTGCGAGGGAGTTACAGAATGTGTCAGAGTGACTGCGAAGAAGTTACAGAATGTGGCAATGTGTCGGCGAAGGAGTTCCAGAATGCACCAGTGTGTCTGTCAGAGAATTACAGAATGTGTCAGTGTGACTGCGAGGGTGTTACAGAATACACCAGTGTGACGGCGAGGGAGTTGTAGAATGCGCCAGTGTGACTGCGAGGGAGTTCCAGAATGCACCAGTGTGTCTGCGAGAGAGTTACAGAATGCGCCCGTGTGACTGCCAAGGAATTCCAGAATGCACCAGTGTGATGGCGAGAGAGTTGCAGAATGCGCCAGTGTGACTGCGAGGGAGTTCCAGAATGCAACACTGTGACTGCGAGGGAGTTAGAGAATGTGTCAGTGTGACTGCGAGGGAGTTCCAGAATGCACCAGTGTGACTGTGAGAGAATTACAGAATTTGTCAGTGTGACTGCGAGGGTGTTACAGAATACACCAGTGTGACGGCGAGGGAGTTTCAGAATGCGCCAGTGTGACTGCGAGGGAGTTCCAGAATGCACCAGTGTGACTGCGAGGGAGTTGCAGTATGCGCCAGTGTGACTGTGAGGGAGTTGCGGAATGTGTCAGTGTGTTTGGGACGGAGTTACAGAATGTGTCAGTGTGACTGCGAGGGAGTTACAGAATGCGCCAGTGTGATTGCGACGGAGTTGCAGTACACGCCAGTGTGACTATGAGGGAGTTACAGAATGTGTCATTGTGATTGCGAGGGACGTACAGAATGAACCAGTGTTATAGCGAGAGAGTTACACATGCACCAGTGTTATTGCGAAGTAGATGCATAATGCACCTGTGTGACGGTGAGGGAGTTACACAATGTGCCAGTGTGATTGCGAGGGAGTTACAGATAGTACTAGTGTGACTGCGAGGGAGTTACAGAATGCACCAGTGTGACTGCGTGTGTGTTACAGAATGCGTCATTATGACTGCGAGGGAGATGCCGAATGTGCCAGTGTGACTGCAAGGGAGTTACAGAATGCGCCAGTGTGACTGCGAGTGAGTTAGAGAATGTGCCAGTGTGATTGCGTGGTATTACAGAATGCGTTAATATGTCTGCGAGGGAGTTACAAAATGTGCCAGTGGAACTGCGAGGGTGTTATAGAATGTGTTATTGTGACTGTGAGGGAGTTACAGAATGCGCCAGTGTGACTGCTATGGAGTTACAGAATGTGCCAGTGTAACTGCAAGGGTGTTACAGAATGTGTAGTGTGACTGCAAGGGAATTATAGAATGCATCAGTGTGACTGCGAAGGAGTTATAGAATGCATCGGTGATACTCCGAGGGAGTTGCAGAATGCATCAGTGTGAATGCGAAGCAGTTGCAGATGTGTCAATGTGATTGCGAGGGAGTTACAGAATGCGCCAGTGTGATTGCAAGGGAGTCACAGAATGCGCCAGTGTCACTGCGAGGGAGTTCCAGAATGCACCAGTGTGACTGTGAGAGAGTTACAGAATGTGTCAGTGTGACTGCGAGCGTGTTATAGAATGCACCAGTGTGATAGTGAGGGAGTTACAGAAAGTACTCGTGTGACTGCGAGGGAGTTAAAGAATGCGCCAGAGTGACTAGGAAGCAGTTGCAGAATGTGTCAATGTGACTGCGAGGGAGTTACTGAATGTGCCAGTGTGACTGCGAGGGAGTTACAAAATGTGTCAGAGTGACTGCGAAGAAGTTACAGAATGTGCCAGTGTGACGGCGATGGAGTTACAGAATGTGTCAGTGTGATGGCGATGCAGTTACAGAATGTGTCAGTGTGACTGCGAGGGAGTTCCAGAATGCGCCAATGTGACTGCGAGGGATTTCCAGAATGCACCAGTCTGACTGTGAGAGAATTACAGAATGTGTCAGTGTGACTACGCGGGTGTTACAGAATGTGCCAGTGCGACTGTGAGGGTGTTATAGAATGTGTCAGTGTTACTGCGAGGGAGTTACAGAATGTGTTATTGTGATTGCGAGGGAGTTACAGAATGCACCAATGTGACTGCAAGGGAGTTACAGAATGTGCCAGTGTGACTGCGAGGGAGTTCCAGAATGCACCAGTGTGACTGTGAGGGAGTTACAGAATGTGTCAGTGTGACTGCGAGGGTGTTACAGAATGCACCAGTGTGATTGCGAGGGAGTTACTGAAAGTACTAGTGTGACTGCAATGGAGTTACAGAATGCGCCAGTGTGACAGTGAAGCAGTTGCAGAATGTGTCAGTGTGACTGCGAGGGAGTTACTAAATGTGCCAGTGTGCCTGCGAGGGAGTTACAGAATGTGTCAGAGTGACTGCGAAGAAGTTACAGAATGTGCCAATGTGTCGGCGAAGGAGTTCCAGAATGCACCAGTGTGTCTGTCAGAGAATTACAGAATGTGTCAGTGTGACTGCGAGGGTGTTACAGAATACACCAGTGTGACGGCGAGGGAGTTGTAGAATGCGCCAGTGTGATTGCGAGGGAGTTCCAGAATGCACCAGTGTGTCTGCGAGAGAGTTACAGAATGCGCCCGTGTGACTGCCAAGGAATTCCAGAATGCACCAGTGTGATGGCGAGAGAGTTGCAGAATGCGCCAGTGTGACTGCGAGGGAGTTCCAGAATGCAACACTGTGACTGCGAGGGAGTTACAGAATGTGTCAGTGTGACTGCGAGGGAGTTCCAGAATGCAACAGTGTGACTGCGAGGGAGTTACAGAATGCACCAGTGTGACTGTGAGAGAATTACAGAATTTGTCAGTGTGACTGCGAGGGTGTTACAGAACACACCAGTGTGACGGCGAGGGAGTTTCAGAATGCGCCAGTGTGACTGCGAGGGAGTTCCAGAATGCACCAGTGTGACTGCAAGGGAGTTACAGAATGCGCCAGTGTGACTGCGAGGGAGTTGCAGTATGCGCCAGTGTGACTGTGAGGGAGTTGCGGAATGTGTCAGTGTGTTTGGGATGGAGTTAGAGAATGTGTCAGTGTGACTGCGAGGGAGTTACAGAATGCGCCAGTGTGATTGCGGCGGAGTTGCAGTATACGCCAGTGTGATTGTGAGGGAGTTACAGAATGTGTCCTTGTGATTGCGAGGGACGTACAGAATGCACCAGTGTTATAGCGAGAGAGTTAGAAATGCACCAGTGTGATTGCGAGGTAGATGCATAATGCACCAGTGTGATGGTGAGGGAGTTACACAATGTGACAGTGTGGCTGCGAGGGAGTTACAGAATGCACCAGTGTGACTGCGTGTGTGTTACAGAATGCGTCATTATGACTGCGAGGGAGTTGCCGAATGTGCCAGTGTGACTGCGAGGGAGTTACAAAATGTGCCCCTTTGACTGCACGGGAGTTACAGAAAGTGTGAATATGACTGCAAAGGAGTTATCTAATGCGTCAGTGTGACTGCGGCGGAGTTATGGAATGCATCAGTGTGACTGTGAAGGAGTTGCAGAATGTGTCAATGTGACTGTGAAGGAGTTACAGAATGTACCAGTGTGATTGCGTGAGAGCACAGAATGCGTTAATATGTCTGCGAGGGAGTTACATAATGTGTTAGTGTGACTGCGACAGAGTTATAGAATGTCTCAGTGTGATTGCGAGGGAGTAACAGAATGCGTCATTATGACTGCGAGGGAGTTACAGAATGCGTCAGTGTGACTGCGATGGTCTTACAGAATGCGCCAGTGTAAATGTGAGGAAGTTACGGAGTGTGCTAGTGTGACTGCGAGTGAGTTATAAAATGCGCCAGTGTCATTGCGAGGGTGTTACCGATTGTGCCATTGTGACTGCGAGGAGTTACAGAATGTGTCAGTGTGACTCTGAGGGTGTTACAGAATGCGTCAGTGTGTCTGCGATGGACTTATAGAATGCGCCAGTGTGAATGTGAGGGAGTTACAGAATGCACCAGTGTGACTGCGAAGCAGTTGCATTATGTTTCAGTGTTATAGCGAGGGAGTTCCAGAATGCACTAGTGCGAATGCGAGGGTGTTACAAAATGTGCCAGTATGACTGCGAGGGAGATACAGAATATGCCAGTGTCACTGCAAGGGAGTTACTGAATGCACCAGTGTGACTGCGAGGGAGTTACAGAAGGCACCAGTGTTATAGCGAGAGAGTTACAGAATTATACCAGTGTTATTGTGAGGGAGTTACAGAATGAGCCAGTGTGTCTCTGAGGGAGTTATAGAATGCACCAGTGTGATTGCGAGGGAGTTACAAAATGTGCCAGTGTGACTGCGAGGGAGGTACAGAATGTGCCAGTGTGGCTCTGAAGGAGTTGCAGAATGTGCCAGTGTGACTTCGAGGGAGTTACAGAATGCGACATTGTTACTGCGAAGCTGTTGCATTATGTTTCAGTATGACAGCGAGGGAGTTCCAGAATGCACCAGTGTGAATGCGAGCGAGTTACAGAATGTGCCAGTATGACTGCGAGGGAGATACAGAATGTGCCAGTGTGGCTGCGATGGAGTTACAAAATGTGCCCCTGTGACTGCGAGGGAGTTACAGAAAGTGTAAATGTGACTGCGAAGGAGTTATCTAATGCGTCAGTGTGACTGCAACGGAGTTATGGAATCCATCAATGTGACTGCGAAGGAGTTGCAGAATGTGTCAAAGTGACTGCGAGTTAGTTACAGAATGTGCCAGTGTGATTGCGTGAGAGCACAGAATGCATTAATATGTCTGCGAGGGAGTGACATAATGTGTTAGTGTGACTGCGACAGAGTTATAGAATGTGTCAGTGTGATTGCGAGGGGGTTACAGAATGTGCCAGTGTGACTGAGAGGGAGTTGAAGAATGCGGCATTGTGACTGTGAGGGAGTTACAGAATGTGCCAGTGTGATTGCGAGGGAATTACAGAATGTGCCAGTGTGACTGCGAGGGAGTTGCAGAATGCGTCAGTGTGACTGCAAGGGAGTTAGAGAATGCATCAGTGTGACTGCAAAGCAGTTGCACAATGTGTTAATGTGATTGCGAGGGAGTTGCAGAATGCGTCAGTGTGACTGCGAGCGAGTTACAGAATGCACCAGTGTGACTGTGAAGCAGTTGCAGAATGTGTCAATGTGATTGCGAGGGAGTTACAGAATGAGCGAGTGTGACTGTGAAGCAGTTGCAGAATATGTCAATGTGATTGCGAGGGAGTTACAGAATGTGCGAGTGTGACTGCGAGGGAGTTACAGAATGCTCCAGTGTGACTGCGAGGGAGTTACAGAATGTGTCAGTGTGATTGCGAGGGAGTAACAGAATGTGTTATTGTGACTGTGAGCGAGTTACAGAATGTGCCAGTGTAACTGCAAGGGAGTTACGTAATGTGTCAGTGTGACTGCAGGGGAGTTACAGAAAGCGACAGTGTGACTGCGAGGGTGTTACAGAAAGCGCTAGTGTGACTGCGAGGGAGTTAGAGAATGCTCCAGTGTGACTGCGAGGGAGTTACAGAATGTGTCAGTGTGATTGCGAGGGCGTTACAGAATGTGTTATTGTGACTGCGAGCGAGTTACAGAATGTGCCAGTGTAACTGCGAGGGAGTTACATAATGTGTCAGTGTGACTGCGAGGGAGTTACAGAATGCGCCAGTGTGACTGCAATAGAGTTACTGAATGTGCCAATATGACTGCGAGCGAGTTACAGAATGCACCAGTGTGACTGCGAGAGAGTTACAAAATGTGCCACTGTGACTGCGAGGGTGTTACAGGAGGTGTCAATGTGACTGCGAAGGAGTTATAGAATGCGTCATTATGACTGCGAGGGAGTTAAAGAATGCGGCAGTGTGACTGCGAGGGAGTTACAGAATGAACCAGTGTGGCTCTGAGGAAGTTATAGAATGCACCAGTGTGAATGCGAGGGAGTTACAGAATGTGCCAGTGTGACTGCGAGGGAGTTACAGAATGCGTCAGTGTGACTGCAAGGGAGTTAGAGAATGCACCAATGTGACTGCGGAGCAGTTGCAAAATGTTTCAATGTGATTGCGAGGGTGTTGCAGAATGCGTCAGTGTGACTGCGAGGGAGTTACAGAATGCACCAGTGTGACTGCAAAGCAGTTGCTGAATGTGTCAATGTGATTGCGAGGGAGTTACAGAATGCGTGAGTGTGATTGCGAGGGAGTTCCGGAATGTGCCACTATGACTGAGAGGGAGTTACATAAAGCGCCAGTGTGATTGCGAGGGAGTTACAGAATGCTCCAGTGTGACTGCGAGGGATTTACAGACTGTGCCAGTGTGACTGAGAGGGAGTTGCAGAATGCTCCAGTGTGACTGCGAGGGATTTACAGACTGTGCCAGTGTGACTGAGAGGGAGTTGCAGAATGCGGCAGTGTGACTGTGAGGGAGTTACAGAATGTGTCAGTGTGATTGCGAGGGAATTTCAGAAAGCGTCAATATGTCTACGAGAGTGTTACAGAATGTACCAGTGTGACTGTGAGGGAGGTACAGAATGCGCCAGTGTGGCTCCGAAGGAGTTGCAGTATGTGCCAATGTGACTTTAAGGGAGTTGCAGAACGCAACAGTGTTACTGCGAAGCAGTTGCATAATGATTCAGTGTTACAGCGAGGGAGTTCCAGAATGCACCAGTGTGAATGCGAGCGAGTTACAGAATGTGCCAGTGTGACTGCAAGGGAGATGCAGAATGTGCCAGTGTGGCTGTGAGGGAGTTACAAAATGTGCCCCTTTGACTGCGAGGGAGTTACAGAAAGTGTGAATATGACTGCAAAGGAGTTATCTAATGCGTCTGTGTGACTGCGGCGGAGTTATGGAATGCATCAGTGTGACTGTGAAGGAGTTGCAGAATGTGTCAATGTGACTGCGAAGGAGTTACAGAATGTGCCAGTGTGATTGTGTGAGAGCACAGAATGCGTTAATATGTCTGCGAGGGAGTTACATAATGTGTTAGTGTGACTGCGACAGAGTTATAGAATGTCTCAGTGTGATTGCGAGGGAGTAACAGAATGCGTCATTATGACTGCGAGGGAGTTACAGAATGCGTCAGTGTGACTGCGATGGTCTTACAGAATGCACCAGTGTAAATGTGAGGAAGTTACGGAGTGTGCTAGTGTGACTGCGAGTGAGTTATAAAATGCGCCAGTGTCATTGTGAGGGTGTTACCGATTGTGCCATTGTGACTGCGAGGAGTTACAGAATGTGTCAGTGTGACTCTGAGGGTGTTACAGAATGCGTCAGTGTGTCTGCGATGGACTTATAGAATGCGCCAGTGTGAATGTGAGGGAGTTACAGAATGCACCAGTGTGACTGCGAAGCAGTTGCATTATGTTTCAGTGTTATAGCGAGGGAGTTCCAGAATGCACTAGTGCGAATGCGAGGGTGTTACAAAATGTGCCAGTATGACTGCGAGGGAGGTACAGAATATGCCAGTGTCACTGCAAGGGAGTTACTGAATGCACCAGTGTGACTGCGAGGGAGTTACAGTAGGCACCAGTGTTATAGCGAGAGAGTTACAGAATTATACCAGTGTTATTGTGAGGGAGTTATAGAATGCACCAGTGTGACTGCGAGGGAATTACAAAATGTGCCAGTGTGACTGCGAGGGAGGTAGAGAAAGCGTCAATATGTCTACGAGAGTGTTACAGAATGTACCAGTGTGACTGTGAGGGAGGTACAGAATGCGCCAGTGTGGCTCCGAAGGAGTTGCAATATGTGCCAATGTGACTTCAAGGGAGTTGCAGAACGCAACAGTGTTACTGCGAAGCAGTTGCATAATGATTCAGTGTTACAGCGAGGGAGTTCCAGAATGCACCAGTGTGAATGCGAGCGAGTTACAGAATGTGCCAGTGTGACTGCGAGGGAGTTACAGAATGCGCCAGTGTGATTGCGACGGAGTTGCAGTACACGCCAGTGTGACTATGAGGGAGTTACAGAATGTGTCATTGTGATTGCGAGGGACGTACAGAATGAACCAGTGTTATAGCGAGAGAGTTACACATGCACCAGTGTTATTGCGAAGTAGATGCATAATGCACCTGTGTGACGGTGAGGGAGTTACACAATGTGCCAGTGTGATTGCGAGGGAGTTACAGATAGTACTAGTGTGACTGCGAGGGAGTTACAGAATGCACCAGTGTGACTGCGTGTGTGTTACAGAATGCGTCATTATGACTGCGAGGGAGTTGCCGAATGTGCCAGTGTGACTGCAAGGGAGTTACAGAATGCGCCAGTGTGACTGCGAGTGAGTTAGAGAATGTGCCAGTGTGATTGCGTGGTATTACAGAATGCGTTAATATGTCTGCGAGGGAGTTACAAAATGTGCCAGTGGAACTGCGAGGGTGTTATAGAATGTGTTATTGTGACTGTGAGGGAGTTACAGAATGCGCCAGTGTGACTGCTATGGAGTTACAGAATGTGCCAGTGTAACTGCAAGGGTGTTACAGAATGTGTAGTGTGACTGCAAGGGAATTATAGAATGCATCAGTGTGACTGCGAAGGAGTTATAGAATGCATCGGTGATACTCCGAGGGAGTTGCAGAATGCATCAGTGTGAATGCGAAGCAGTTGCAGATGTGTCAATGTGATTGCGAGGGAGTTACAGAATGCGCCAGTGTGATTGCAAGGGAGTCACAGAATGCGCCAGTGTCACTGCGAGGGAGTTCCAGAATGCACCAGTGTGACTGTGAGAGAGTTACAGAATGTGTCAGTGTGACTGCGAGCATGTTATAGAATGCACCAGTGTGATAGTGAGGGAGTTACAGAAAGTACTCGTGTGACTGCGAGGGAGTTAAAGAATGCGCCAGAGTGACTAGGAAGCAGTTGCAGAATGTGTCAATGTGACTGCGAGGGAGTTACTGAATGTGCCAGTGTGACTGCGAGGGAGTTACAAAATGTGTCAGAGTGACTGCGAAGAAGTTACAGAATGTGCCAGTGTGACGGCGATGGAGTTACAGAATGTGTCAGTGTGATGGCGATGCAGTTACAGAATGTGTCAGTGTGACTGCGAGGGAGTTCCAGAATGCGCCAATGTGACTGCGAGGGATTTCCAGAATGCACCAGTCTGACTGTGAGAGAATTACAGAATGTGTCAGTGTGACTACGCGGGTGTTACAGAATGTGCCAGTGCGACTGTGAGGGTGTTATAGAATGTGTCAGTGTTACTGCGAGGGAGTTACAGAATGTGTTATTGTGATTGCGAGGGAATTACAGAATGCACCAATGTGACTGCAAGGGAGTTACAGAATGTGCCAGTGTGACTGCGAGGGAGTTCCAGAATGCACCAGTGTGACTGTGAGGGAGTTACAGAATGTGTCAGTGTGACTGCGAGGGAGTTACAGAATACGCCAGTGTGACTGTGAGAGAGTTACAGAATGTGTCAGTGTGACTGCGAGGGTGTTACAGAACGCACTAGTGTGATTGCGAGGGAGTTACAGAATGTGTCAGTGTGACTGCGAGGGTGTTACAGAATGCACCAGTGTGATTGCGAGGGAGTTACTGAAAGTACTAGTGTGACTGCAATGGAGTTACAGAATGCGCCAGTGTGACAGTGAAGCAGTTGCAGAATGTGTCAGTGTGACTGCGAGGGAGTTACTAAATGTGCCAGTGTGCCTGCGAGGGAGTTACAGAATGTGTCAGAGTGACTGCGAAGAAGTTACAGAATGTGCCAATGTGTCGGCGAAGGAGTTCCAGAATGCACCAGTGTGTCTGTCAGAGAATTACAGAATGTGTCAGTGTGACTGCGAGGGTGTTACAGAATACACCAGTGTGACGGCGAGGGAGTTGTAGAATGCGCCAGTGTGATTGCGAGGGAGTTCCAGAATGCACCAGTGTGTCTGCGAGAGAGTTACAGAATGCGCCCGTGTGACTGCCAAGGAATTCCAGAATGCACCAGTGTGATGGCGAGAGAGTTGCAGAATGCGCCAGTGTGACTGCGAGGGAGTTCCAGAATGCAACACTGTGACTGCGAGGGAGTTACAGAATGTGTCAGTGTGACTGCGAGGGAGTTCCAGAATGCAACAGTGTGACTGCGAGGGAGTTACAGAATGCACCAGTGTGACTGTGAGAGAATTACAGAATTTGTCAGTGTGACTGCGAGGGTGTTACAGAACACACCAGTGTGACGGCGAGGGAGTTTCAGAATGCGCCAGTGTGACTGCGAGGGAGTTCCAGAATGCACCAGTGTGACTGCAAGGGAGTTACAGAATGCGCCAGTGTGACTGCGAGGGAGTTGCAGTATGCGCCAGTGTGACTGTGAGGGAGTTGCGGAATGTGTCAGTGTGTTTGGGACGGAGTTAGAGAATGTGTCAGTGTGACTGCGAGGGAGTTACAGAATGCGCCAGTGTGATTGCGACGGAGTTGCAGTATACGCCAGTGTGATTGTGAGGGAGTTACAGAATGTGTCCTTGTGATTGCGAGGGACGTACAGAATGCACCAGTGTTATAGCGAGAGAGTTACAAATGCACCAGTGTGATTGCGAGGTAGATGCATAATGCACCAGTGTGATGGTGAGGGAGTTACACAATGTGACAGTGTGGCTGCGAGGGAGTTACAGAATGCACCAGTGTGACTGCGTGTGTGTTACAGAATGCGTCATTATGACTGCGAGGGAGTTGCCGAATGTGCCAGTGTGACTGCGAGGGAGTTACAAAATGTGCCCCTTTGACTGCACGGGAGTTACAGAAAGTGTGAATATGACTGCAAAGGAGTTATCTAATGCGTCAGTGTGACTGCGGCGGAGTTATGGAATGCATCAGTGTGACTGTGAAGGAGTTGCAGAATGTGTCAATGTGACTGTGAAGGAGTTACAGAATGTACCAGTGTGATTGCGTGAGAGCACAGAATGCGTTAATATGTCTGCGAGGGAGTTACATAATGTGTTAGTGTGACTGCGACAGAGTTATAGAATGTCTCAGTGTGATTGCGAGGGAGTAACAGAATGCGTCATTATGACTGCGAGGGAGTTACAGAATGCGTCAGTGTGACTGCGATGGTCTTACAGAATGCGCCAGTGTAAATGTGAGGAAGTTACGGAGTGTGCTAGTGTGACTGCGAGTGAGTTATAAAATGCGCCAGTGTCATTGCGAGGGTGTTACCGATTGTGCCATTGTGACTGCGAGGAGTTACAGAATGTGTCAGTGTGACTCTGAGGGTGTTACAGAATGCGTCAGTGTGTCTGTGATGGACTTATAGAATGCGCCAGTGTGAATGTGAGGGAGTTACAGAATGCACCAGTGTGACTGCGAAGCAGTTGCATTATGTTTCAGTGTTATAGCGAGGGAGTTCCAGAATGCACTAGTGCGAATGCGAGGGTGTTACAAAATGTGCCAGTATGACTGCGAGGGAGATACAGAATATGCCAGTGTCACTGCAAGGGAGTTACTGAATGCACCAGTGTGACTGCGAGGGAGTTACAGAAGGCACCAGTGTTATAGCGAGAGAGTTACAGAATTATACCAGTGTTATTGTGAGGGAGTTACAGAATGAGCCAGTGTGTCTCTGAGGGAGTTATAGAATGCACCAGTGTGATTGCGAGGGAGTTACAAAATGTGCCAGTGTGACTGCGAGGGAGGTACAGAATGTGCCAGTGTGGCTCTGAAGGAGTTGCAGAATGTGCCAGTGTGACTTCGAGGGAGTTACAGAATGCGACATTGTTACTGCGAAGCTGTTGCATTATGTTTCAGTGTGACAGCGAGGGAGTTCCAGAATGCACCAGTGTGAATGCGAGCGAGTTACAGAATGTGCCAGTATGACTGCGAGGGAGATACAGAAAATGCCAGTGTGGCTGCGATGGAGTTACAAAATGTGCCCCTGTGACTGCGAGGGAGTTACAGAAAGTGTAAATGTGACTGCGAAGGAGTTATCTAATGCGTCAGTGTGACTGCAACGGAGTTATGGAATCCATCAATGTGACTGCGAAGGAGTTGCAGAATGTGTCAAAGTGACTGCGAGTTAGTTACAGAATGTGCCAGTGTGATTGCGTGAGAGCACAGAATGCATTAATATGTCTGCGAGGGAGTGACATAATGTGTTAGTGTGACTGCGACAGAGTTATAGAATGTGTCAGTGTGATTGCGAGGGGGTTACAGAATGTGCCAGTGTGACTGAGAGGGAGTTGAAGAATGCGGCATTGTGACTGTGAGGGAGTTACAGAATGTGCCAGTGTGATTGCGAGGGAATTACAGAATGTGCCAGTGTGACTGCGAGGGAGTTGCAGAATGCGTCAGTGTGACTGCAAGGGAGTTAGAGAATGCATCAGTGTGACTGCAAAGCAGTTGCACAATGTGTTAATGTGATTGCGAGGGAGTTGCAGAATGCGTCAGTGTGACTGCGAGCGAGTTACAGAATGCACCAGTGTGACTGTGAAGCAGTTGCAGAATGTGTCAATGTGATTGCGAGGGAGTTACAGAATGAGCGAGTGTGACTGTGAAGCAGTTGCAGAATATGTCAATGTGATTGCGAGGGAGTTACAGAATGTGCGAGTGTGACTGCGAGGGAGTTACAGAATGCTCCAGTGTGACTGCGAGGGAGTTACAGAATGTGTCAGTGTGATTGCGAGGGAGTAACAGAATGTGTTATTGTGACTGTGAGCGAGTTACAGAATGTGCCAGTGTAACTGCAAGGGAGTTACGTAATGTGTCAGTGTGACTGCAGGGGAGTTACAGAAAGCGACAGTGTGACTGCGAGGGTGTTACAGAAAGCGCTAGTGTGACTGCGAGGGAGTTAGAGAATGCTCCAGTGTGACTGCGAGGGAGTTACAGAATGTGTCAGTGTGATTGCGAGGGCGTTACAGAATGTGTTATTGTGACTGCGAGCGAGTTACAGAATGTGCCAGTGTAACTGCGAGGGAGTTACATAATGTGTCAGTGTGACTGCGAGGGAGTTACAGAATGCGCCAGTGTGACTGCAATAGAGTTACTGAATGTGCCAATATGACTGCGAGCGAGTTACAGAATGCACCAGTGTGACTGCGAGAGAGTTACAAAATGTGCCACTGTGACTGCGAGGGTGTTACAGGAGGTGTCAATGTGACTGCGAAGGAGTTATAGAATGCGTCATTATGACTGCGAGGGAGTTAAAGAATGCGGCAGTGTGACTGCGAGGGAGTTACAGAATGAACCAGTGTGGCTCTGAGGAAGTTATAGAATGCACCAGTGTGAATGCGAGGGAGTTACAGAATGTGCCAGTGTGACTGCGAGGGAGTTACAGAATGCGTCAGTGTGACTGCAAGGGAGTTAGAGAATGCACCAATGTGACTGCGGAGCAGTTGCAGAATGTTTCAATGTGATTGCGAGGGTGTTGCAGAATGCGTCAGTGTGACTGCGAGGGAGTTACAGAATGCACCAGTGTGACTGCAAAGCAGTTGCTGAATGTGTCAATGTGATTGCGAGGGAGTTACAGAATGCGTGAGTGTGACTGCGAGGGAGTTCCGGAATGTGCCACTATGACTGAGAGGGAGTTACATAAAGCGCCAGTGTGATTGCGAGGGAGTTACAGAATGCTCCAGTGTGACTGCGAGGGATTTACAGACTGTGCCAGTGTGACTGAGAGGGAGTTGCAGAATGCTCCAGTGTGACTGCGAGGGATTTACAGACTGTGCCAGTGTGACTGAGAGGGAGTTGCAGAATGCGGCAGTGTGACTGTGAGGGAGTTACAGAATGTGTCAGTGTGATTGCGAGGGAATTTCAGAAAGCGTCAATATGTCTACGAGAGTGTTACAGAATGTACCAGTGTGACTGTGAGGGAGGTACAGAATGCGCCAGTGTGGCTCCGAAGGAGTTGCAGTATGTGCCAATGTGACTTTAAGGGAGTTGCAGAACGCAACAGTGTTACTGCGAAGCAGTTGCATAATGATTCAGTGTTACAGCGAGGGAGTTCCAGAATGCACCAGTGTGAATGCGAGCGAGTTACAGAATGTGCCAGTGTGAATGCGAGCGAGTTACAGAATGTGCCAGTGTGACTGCAAGGGAGATGCAGAATGTGCCAGTGTGGCTGTGAGGGAGTTACAAAATGTGCCCCTTTGACTGCGAGGGAGTTACAGAAAGTGTGAATATGACTGCAAAGGAGTTATCTAATGCGTCTGTGTGACTGCGGCGGAGTTATGGAATGCATCAGTGTGACTGTGAAGGAGTTGCAGAATGTGTCAATGTGACTGCGAAGGAGTTACAGAATGTGCCAGTGTGATTGTGTGAGAGCACAGAATGCGTTAATATGTCTGCGAGGGAGTTACATAATGTGTTAGTGTGACTGCGACAGAGTTATAGAATGTCTCAGTGTGATTGCGAGGGAGTAACAGAATGCGTCATTATGACTGCGAGGGAGTTACAGAATGCGTCAGTGTGACTGCGATGGTCTTACAGAATGCACCAGTGTAAATGTGAGGAAGTTACGGAGTGTGCTAGTGTGACTGCGAGTGAGTTATAAAATGCGCCAGTGTCATTGTGAGGGTGTTACCGATTGTGCCATTGTGACTGCGAGGAGTTACAGAATGTGTCAGTGTGACTCTGAGGGTGTTACAGAATGCGTCAGTGTGTCTGCGATGGACTTATAGAATGCGCCAGTGTGAATGTGAGGGAGTTACAGAATGCACCAGTGTGACTGCGAAGCAGTTGCATTATGTTTCAGTGTTATAGCGAGGGAGTTCCAGAATGCACTAGTGCGAATGCGAGGGTGTTACAAAATGTGCCAGTATGACTGCGAGGGAGGTACAGAATATGCCAGTGTCACTGCAAGGGAGTTACTGAATGCACCAGTGTGACTGCGAGGGAGTTACAGTAGGCACCAGTGTTATAGCGAGAGAGTTACAGAATTATACCAGTGTTATTGTGAGGGAGTTATAGAATGCACCAGTGTGACTGCGAGGGAATTACAAAATGTGCCAGTGTGACTGCGAGGGAGGTACAGAAAGCGTCAATATGTCTACGAGAGTGTTACAGAATGTACCAGTGTGACTGTGAGGGAGGTACAGAATGCGCCAGTGTGGCTCCGAAGGAGTTGCAATATGTGCCAATGTGACTTCAAGGGAGTTGCAGAACGCAACAGTGTTACTGCGAAGCAGTTGCATAATGATTCAGTGTTACAGCGAGGGAGTTCCAGAATGCACCAGTGTGAATGCGAGCGAGTTACAGAATGTGCCAGTGTGACTGCGAGGGAGTTACAGAATGCGCCAGTGTGATTGCGACGGAGTTGCAGTACACGCCAGTGTGACTATGAGGGAGTTACAGAATGTGTCATTGTGATTGCGAGGGACGTACAGAATGAACCAGTGTGATAGCGAGAGAGTTACACATGCACCAGTGTTATTGCGAAGTAGATGCATAATGCACCTGTGTGACGGTGAGGGAGTTACACAATGTGCCAGTGTGATTGCGAGGGAGTTACAGATAGTACTAGTGTGACTGCGAGGGAGTTACAGAATGCACCAGTGTGACTGTGAGAGAATTACAGAATTTGTCAGTGTGACTGCGAGGGTGTTACAGAACACACCAGTGTGACGGCGAGGGAGTTTCAGAATGCGCCAGTGTGACTGCGAGGGAGTTCCAGAATGCACCAGTGTGACTGCAAGGGAGTTACAGAATGCGCCAGTGTGACTGCGAGGGAGTTGCAGTATGCGCCAGTGTGACTGTGAGGGAGTTGCGGAATGTGTCAGTGTGTTTGGGACGGAGTTAGAGAATGTGTCAGTGTGACTGCGAGGGAGTTACAGAATGCGCCAGTGTGATTGCGACGGAGTTGCAGTATACGCCAGTGTGATTGTGAGGGAGTTACAGAATGTGTCCTTGTGATTGCGAGGGACGTACAGAATGCACCAGTGTTATAGCGAGAGAGTTACAAATGCACCAGTGTGATTGCGAGGTAGATGCATAATGCACCAGTGTGATGGTGAGGGAGTTACACAATGTGACAGTGTGGCTGCGAGGGAGTTACAGAATGCACCAGTGTGACTGCGTGTGTGTTACAGAATGCGTCATTATGACTGCGAGGGAGTTGCCGAATGTGCCAGTGTGACTGCGAGGGAGTTACAAAATGTGCCCCTTTGACTGCACGGGAGTTACAGAAAGTGTGAATATGACTGCAAAGGAGTTATCTAATGCGTCAGTGTGACTGCGGCGGAGTTATGGAATGCATCAGTGTGACTGTGAAGGAGTTGCAGAATGTGTCAATGTGACTGTGAAGGAGTTACAGAATGTACCAGTGTGATTGCGTGAGAGCACAGAATGCGTTAATATGTCTGCGAGGGAGTTACATAATGTGTTAGTGTGACTGCGACAGAGTTATAGAATGTCTCAGTGTGATTGCGAGGGAGTAACAGAATGCGTCATTATGACTGCGAGGGAGTTACAGAATGCGTCAGTGTGACTGCGATGGTCTTACAGAATGCGCCAGTGTAAATGTGAGGAAGTTACGGAGTGTGCTAGTGTGACTGCGAGTGAGTTATAAAATGCGCCAGTGTCATTGCGAGGGTGTTACCGATTGTGCCATTGTGACTGCGAGGAGTTACAGAATGTGTCAGTGTGACTCTGAGGGTGTTACAGAATGCGTCAGTGTGTCTGTGATGGACTTATAGAATGCGCCAGTGTGAATGTGAGGGAGTTCCAGAATGCACCAGTGTGACTGCGAAGCAGTTGCATTATGTTTCAGTGTTATAGCGAGGGAGTTCCAGAATGCACTAGTGCGAATGCGAGGGTGTTACAAAATGTGCCAGTATGACTGCGAGGGAGATACAGAATATGCCAGTGTCACTGCAAGGGAGTTACTGAATGCACCAGTGTGACTGCGAGGGAGTTACAGAAGGCACCAGTGTTATAGCGAGAGAGTTACAGAATTATACCAGTGTTATTGTGAGGGAGTTACAGAATGAGCCAGTGTGTCTCTGAGGGAGTTATAGAATGCACCAGTGTGATTGCGAGGGAGTTACAAAATGTGCCAGTGTGACTGCGAGGGAGGTACAGAATGTGCCAGTGTGGCTCTGAAGGAGTTGCAGAATGTGCCAGTGTGACTTCGAGGGAGTTACAGAATGCGACATTGTTACTGCGAAGCTGTTGCATTATGTTTCAGTGTGACAGCGAGGGAGTTCCAGAATGCACCAGTGTGAATGCGAGCGAGTTACAGAATGTGCCAGTATGACTGCGAGGGAGATACAGAAAATGCCAGTGTGGCTGCGATGGAGTTACAAAATGTGCCCCTGTGACTGCGAGGGAGTTACAGAAAGTGTAAATGTGACTGCGAAGGAGTTATCTAATGCGTCAGTGTGACTGCAACGGAGTTATGGAATCCATCAATGTGACTGCGAAGGAGTTGCAGAATGTGTCAAAGTGACTGCGAGTTAGTTACAGAATGTGCCAGTGTGATTGCGTGAGAGCACAGAATGCATTAATATGTCTGCGAGGGAGTGACATAATGTGTTAGTGTGACTGCGACAGAGTTATAGAATGTGTCAGTGTGATTGCGAGGGGGTTACAGAATGTGCCAGTGTGACTGAGAGGGAGTTGAAGAATGCGGCATTGTGACTGTGAGGGAGTTACAGAATGTGCCAGTGTGATTGCGAGGGAATTACAGAATGTGCCAGTGTGACTGCGAGGGAGTTGCAGAATGCGTCAGTGTGACTGCAAGGGAGTTAGAGAATGCATCAGTGTGACTGCAAAGCAGTTGCACAATGTGTTAATGTGATTGCGAGGGAGTTGCAGAATGCATCAGTGTGACTGCGAGCGAGTTACAGAATGCACCAGTGTGACTGTGAAGCAGTTGCAGAATGTGTCAATGTGATTGCGAGGGAGTTACAGAATGAGCGAGTGTGACTGTGAAGCAGTTGCAGAATATGTCAATGTGATTGCGAGGGAGTTACAGAATGTGCGAGTGTGACTGCGAGGGAGTTACAGAATGCTCCAGTGTGACTGCGAGGGAGTTACAGAATGTGTCAGTGTGATTGCGAGGGAGTAACAGAATGTGTTATTGTGACTGTGAGCGAGTTACAGAATGTGCCAGTGTAACTGCAAGGGAGTTACGTAATGTGTCAGTGTGACTGCAGGGGAGTTACAGAAAGCGACAGTGTGACTGCGAGGGTGTTACAGAAAGCGCTAGTGTGACTGCGAGGGAGTTAGAGAATGCTCCAGTGTGACTGCGAGGGAGTTACAGAATGTGTCAGTGTGATTGCGAGGGCGTTACAGAATGTGTTATTGTGACTGCAAGCGAGTTACAGAATGTGCCAGTGTAACTGCGAGGGAGTTACATAATGTGTCAGTGTGACTGCGAGGGAGTTACAGAATGCGCCAGTGTGACTGCAATAGAGTTACTGAATGTGCCAATATGACTGCGAGCGAGTTACAGAATGCACCAGTGTGACTGCGAGAGAGTTACAAAATGTGCCACTGTGACTGCGAGGGTGTTACAGGAGGTGTCAATGTGACTGCGAAGGAGTTATAGAATGCGTCATTATGACTGCGAGGGAGTTAAAGAATGCGGCAGTGTGACTGCGAGGGAGTTACAGAATGAACCAGTGTGGCTCTGAGGAAGTTATAGAATGCACCAGTGTGAATGCGAGGGAGTTACAGAATGTGCCAGTGTGACTGCGAGGGAGTTACAGAATGCGTCAGTGTGACTGCAAGGGAGTTAGAGAATGCACCAATGTGACTGCGGAGCAGTTGCAGAATGTTTCAATGTGATTGCGAGGGTGTTGCAGAATGCGTCAGTGTGACTGCGAGGGAGTTACAGAATGCACCAGTGTGACTGCAAAGCAGTTGCTGAATGTGTCAATGTGATTGCGAGGGAGTTACAGAATGCGTGAGTGTGACTGCGAGGGAGTTCCGGAATGTGCCACTATGACTGAGAGGGAGTTACATAAAGCGCCAGTGTGATTGCGAGGGAGTTACAGAATGCTCCAGTGTGACTGCGAGGGATTTACAGACTGTGCCAGTGTGACTGAGAGGGAGTTGCAGAATGCTCCAGTGTGACTGCGAGGGATTTACAGACTGTGCCAGTGTGACTGAGAGGGAGTTGCAGAATGCGGCAGTGTGACTGTGAGGGAGTTACAGAATGTGTCAGTGTGATTGCGAGGGAATTTCAGAAAGCGTCAATATGTCTACGAGAGTGTTACAGAATGTACCAGTGTGACTGTGAGGGAGGTACAGAATGCGCCAGTGTGGCTCCGAAGGAGTTGCAGTATGTGCCAATGTGACTTTAAGGGAGTTGCAGAACGCAACAGTGTTACTGCGAAGCAGTTGCATAATGATTCAGTGTTACAGCGAGGGAGTTCCAGAATGCACCAGTGTGAATGCGAGCGAGTTACAGAATGTGCCAGTGTGACTGCAAGGGAGATGCAGAATGTGCCAGTGTGGCTGTGAGGGAGTTACAAAATGTGCCCCTTTGACTGCGAGGGAGTTACAGAAAGTGTGAATATGACTGCAAAGGAGTTATCTAATGCGTCTGTGTGACTGCGGCGGAGTTATGGAATGCATCAGTGTGACTGTGAAGGAGTTGCAGAATGTGTCAATGTGACTGCGAAGGAGTTACAGAATGTGCCAGTGTGATTGTGTGAGAGCACAGAATGCGTTAATATGTCTGCGAGGGAGTTACATAATGTGTTAGTGTGACTGCGACAGAGTTATAGAATGTCTCAGTGTGATTGCGAGGGAGTAACAGAATGCGTCATTATGACTGCGAGGGAGTTACAGAATGCGTCAGTGTGACTGCGATGGTCTTACAGAATGCACCAGTGTAAATGTGAGGAAGTTACGGAGTGTGCTAGTGTGACTGCGAGTGAGTTATAAAATGCGCCAGTGTCATTGTGAGGGTGTTACCGATTGTGCCATTGTGACTGCGAGGAGTTACAGAATGTGTCAGTGTGACTCTGAGGGTGTTACAGAATGCGTCAGTGTGTCTGCGATGGACTTATAGAATGCGCCAGTGTGAATGTGAGGGAGTTACAGAATGCACCAGTGTGACTGCGAAGCAGTTGCATTATGTTTCAGTGTTATAGCGAGGGAGTTCCAGAATGCACTAGTGCGAATGCGAGGGTGTTACAAAATGTGCCAGTATGACTGCGAGGGAGGTACAGAATATGCCAGTGTCACTGCAAGGGAGTTACTGAATGCACCAGTGTGACTGCGAGGGAGTTACAGTAGGCACCAGTGTTATAGCGAGAGAGTTACAGAATTATACCAGTGTTATTGTGAGGGAGTTATAGAATGCACCAGTGTGACTGCGAGGGAATTACAAAATGTGCCAGTGTGACTGCGAGGGAGGTACAGAAAGCGTCAATATGTCTACGAGAGTGTTACAGAATGTACCAGTGTGACTGTGAGGGAGGTACAGAATGCGCCAGTGTGGCTCCGAAGGAGTTGCAATATGTGCCAATGTGACTTCAAGGGAGTTGCAGAACGCAACAGTGTTACTGCGAAGCAGTTGCATAATGATTCAGTGTTACAGCGAGGGAGTTCCAGAATGCACCAGTGTGAATGCGAGCGAGTTACAGAATGTGCCAGTGTGACTGCGAGGGAGTTACAGAATGCGCCAGTGTGACTGCAATAGAGTTACTGAATGTGCCAATATGACTGCGAGCGAGTTACAGAATGCACCAGTGTGACTGCGAGAGAGTTACAAAATGTGCCACTGTGACTGCGAGGGTGTTACAGGAGGTGTCAATGTGACTGCGAAGGCGTTATAAAATGCGTCATTATGACTGCGAGGGAGTTAAAGAATGCGGCAGTGTGACTGCGAGGGAGTTACAGAATGAACCAGTGTGGCTCTGAGGAAGTTATAGAATGCACCAGTGTGAATGCGAGGGAGTTACAGAATGTGCCAGTGTGACTGCGAGGGAGTTACAGAATGCGTCAGTGTGACTGCAAGGGAGTTAGAGAATGCACCAATGTGACTGCGGAGCAGTTGCAGAATGTTTCAATGTGATTGCGAGGGTGTTGCAGAATGCGTCAGTGTGACTGCGAGGGAGTTACAGAATGCACCAGTGTGACTGCAAAGCAGTTGCTGAATGTGTCAATGTAATTGCGAGGGAGTTACAGAATGCGTGAGTGTGACTGCGAGGGAGTTCCGGAATGTGCCACTATGACTGAGAGGGAGTTACATAAAGCGCCAGTGTGATTGCGAGGGAGTTACAGAATGCTCCAGTGTGACTGCGAGGGATTTACAGACTGTGCCAGTGTGACTGAGAGGGAGTTGCAGAATGCGGCAGTGTGACTGTGAGGGAGTTACAGAATGTGTTAGTGTGATTGCGAGGGAATTACAGAAAGCGTCAATATGTCTACGAGAGTGTTACAGAATGTACCAGTATGACTGTGATGGAGGTACAGAATGCGCCAGTGTGGCTCCGAAGGAGTTGCAGTATGTGCCAATGTGACTTCAAGGGAGTTGCAGAACGCAACAGTGTTACTGCGAGGCAGTTGCATAATGATTCAGTGTTACAGCGAGGGAGTTCCAGAATGCACCAATGTGAATGCGAGCGAGTTACAGAATGTGCCAGTGTGACTGCGAGGGAGTTACAAAATGTGCCCCTTTGACTGCGAGGGAGTTACAGAAAGTGTGAATATGACTGCAAAGGAGTTATCTAATGCGTCAGTGTGACTGCGGCGGAGTTATGGAATGCATCAGTGTGACTGTGAAGGAGTTGCAGAATGTGTCAATGTGACTGCGAAGGAGTTACAGAATGTGCCAGTGTGATTGCGTGAGAGCACAGAATGCGTTAATTTGTCTGCGAGGGAGTTACATAATGTGTTAGTGTGACTGCGACAGAGTTATAGAATGTCTCAGTGTGATTGCGAGGGAGTAACAGAATGCGTCATTATGACTGCGAGGGAGTTACAGAATGCGTCAGTGTGACTGCGATGGTCTTACAGAATGCACCAGTGTAAATGTGAGGAAGTTACGGAGTGTGCTAGTGTGACTGCGAGTGAGTTATAAAATGCGCCAGTGTCATTGCGAGGGTGTTACCGATTGTGCCATTGTGACTGCGAGGAGTTACAGAATGTGTCAGTGTGACTCTGAGGGTGTTACAGAATGCGTCAGTGTGTCTGCGATGGACTTATAGAATGCGCCAGTGTGAATGTGAGGGAGTTACAGAATGCACCAGTGTGACTGCGAAGCAGTTGCATTCTGTTTCAGTGTTATAGCGAGGGAGTTCCAGAATGCACTAGTGCGAATGCGAGGGTGTTACAAAATGTGCCAGTATGACTGCGAGGGAGATACAGAATATGCCAGTGTCACTGCAAGGGAGTTACTGAATGCACCAGTGTGACTGCGAGGGAGTTACAGTAGGCACCAGTGTTATAGCGAGAGAGTTACAGAATTATACCAGTGTTATTGTGAGGGAGTTACAGAATGAGCCAGTGTGTCTCTGAGGGAGTTATAGAATGCACCAGTGTGATTGCGAGGGAGTTACAAAATGTGCCAGTGTGACTGCGAGGGAGGTACAGAATGTGCCAGTGTGGCTCTGAAGGAGTTGCAGAATGTGCCAGTGTGACTTCGAGGGAGTTACAGAATGCGACATTGTTACTGCGAAGCTGTTGCATTATTTTTCAGTGTGACAGCGAGGGAGTTCCAGAATGCACCAGTGTGAATGCGAGCGAGTTACAGAATGTGCCAGTATGACTGCAAGGGAGATACAGAATGTGCCAGTGTGGCTGCGACGGAGTTACAAAATGTGCCCCTGTGACTGCGAGGGAGTTACAGAAAGTGTAAATGTGACTGCGAAGGAGTTATCTAATGCGTCAGTGTGACTGCGACGGAGTTATGGAATCCATCAATGTGACTGCGAAGGAGTTGCAGAATGTGTCAAAGTGACTGCGAGTTAGTTACAGAATGTGCCAGTGTGATTGCGTGAGAGCACAGAATGCGTTAATATGTCTGCAAAGGAGTTACATAATGTGTTAGTGTGACTGCGACAGAGTTATAGAATGTGTCAGTGTGATTGCGAGGGAGTTACAGAATGTGCCAGTGTGACTGAGAGGGAGTTGAAGAATGCGGCATTGTGACTGTGAGGGAGTTACAGAATGTGCCAGTGTGATTGCGAGGGAATTACAGAATGTGCCAGTGTGACTGGCGAGGGAGTTGCAGAATGCGTCAGTGTGACTGCAAGGGAGTTAGAGAATGCATCAGTGTGACTGCAAAGCAGTTGCACAATGTGTTAATGTGATTGCGAGGGAGTTGCAGAATGCGTCAGTGTGACTGCGAGCGAGTTACAGAATGCACCAGTGTGACTGTGAAGCAGTTGCAGAATGTGTCAATGTGATTGCGAGGGAGTTACAGAATGAGCGAGTGTGACTGTGAAGCAGTTGCAGAATGTGTCAATGTGATTGCGAGGGAGTTGCAGAATGTGCGAGTGTGACTGCGAGGGAGTTACAGCATGCTCCAGTGTGACTGCGAGGGAGTAACAGAATGTGTCAGTGTGATTGCGAGGGAGTAACAGAATGTGTTATTGTGACTGCGAGCGAGTTACAGAATGTGCCAGTGTAACTGCAAGGGAGTTACGTAATGTGTCAGTGTGACTGCAGGGGAGTTACAGAAAGCGACAGTGTGACTGCGAGGGAGTTAGAGAATGCTCCAGTGTGACTGCGAGGGAGTTACAGAATGTGTCAGTGTGATTGCGAGGGCGTTACAGAATGTGTTATTGTGACTGCGAGCGAGTTACAGAATGTGAAAGTGTAACTGCGAGGGAGTTACATAATGTATCAGTGTGACTGCGAGGGAGTTACAGAATGCACCAGTGTGACTGCGAGAGAGTTACAAAATGTGCCACTGTGACTGCGAGGGTGTTACAGGAGGTGTCAATGTGACTGCGAGGGAGTTACAGAATGCACCAGTGTGACTGCAAGGCAGTTGCTGAATGTGTCAATGTGATTGCGAGGGAGTTACAGAATGCAGCAGTGTGACTGCTAGGAAGTTACAGAATTAGCCAGTGTGACTCTGAGGAAGTTATAGAATGCACCAGTGTGAATGCGAGGGAGTTACAGAATGTGCCAGTGTGACTGCGAGGGAGTTACAGAATGCGTCAGTGTGACTGCAAGGGAGTTAGAGAATGCACCAATGTGACTGCGGAGCAGTTGCAGAATGTTTCAATGTGATTGCGAGGGTGTTTCAGAATGCGTCAGTGTGACTGCGAGGGAGTTACAGAATGCACCAGTGTGACTGCAAGGCAGTTGCTGAATGTGTCAATGTGATTGCGAGGGAGTTACAGAATGCGTGAGTGTGACTGCGAGGGAGTTCCGGAATGTGCCACTATGACTGAGAGGGAGTTACATAAAGCGCCAGTGTGATTGCGAGGGAGTTACAGAATGCTCCAGTGTGACTGCGAGGGATTTACAGACTGTGCCAGTGTGACTGAGAGGGAGTTGCAGAATGCGGCAGTGTGACTGTGAGGGAGTTACAGAATGTGTCAGTGTGATTGCGAGGGAATTACAGAAAGCGTCAATATGTCTACGAGAGTGTTACAGAATGTACCAGTGTGACTGTGAGGGAGGTACAGAATGCGCCAGTGTGGCTCCGAAGGAGTTGCAATATGTGCCAGTGTGACTTCAAGGGAGTTGTAGAACGCAACAGTGTTACTGCGAAGCAGTTGCATAATGATTCAGTGTTACAGCGAGGGAGTTCCAGAATGCACCAGTGTGAATGCGAGCGAGTTACAGAATGTGCCAGTGTGACTGCAAGGGAGATACAAAATGTGCCAGTGTGGCTGTGAGGGAGTTACAAAATGTGCCCCTTTGACTGCGAGGGAGTTACAGAAAGTGTGAATATGACTGCAAAGGAGTTATCTAATGTGTCTGTGTGACTGCGGCGGAGTTATGGATTGCATCAGTGTGACTGTGAAGGAGTTGCAGAATATGTCAATGTGACTGCGAAGGAGTTACAGAATGTGCCAGTGTGACTTCGAGGGAGTTACAGAATGCGACATTGTTACTGCGAAGCTGTTGCATTATTTTTCAGTGTGACAGCGAGGGAGTTCCAGAATGCACCAGTGTGAATGCGAGCGAGTTACAGAATGTGCCAGTATGACTGCAAGGGAGATACAGAATGTGCCAGTGTGGCTGCGACGGAGTTACAAAATGTGCCCCTGTGACTGCGAGGGAGTTACAGAAAGTGTAAATGTGACTGCGAAGGAGTTATCTAATGCGTCAGTGTGACTGCGACGGAGTTATGGAATCCATCAATGTGACTGCGAAGGAGTTGCAGAATGTGTCAAAGTGACTGCGAGTTAGTTACAGAATGTGCCAGTGTGATTGCGTGAGAGCACAGAATGCGTTAATATGTCTGCAAAGGAGTTACATAATGTGTTAGTGTGACTGCGACAGAGTTATAGAATGTGTCAGTGTGATTGCGAGGGAGTTACAGAATGTGCCAGTGTGACTGAGAGGGAGTTGAAGAATGCGGCATTGTGACTGTGAGGGAGTTACAGAATGTGCCAGTGTGATTGCGAGGGAATTACAGAATGTGCCAGTGTGACTGGCGAGGGAGTTGCAGAATGCGTCAGTGTGACTGCAAGGGAGTTAGAGAATGCATCAGTGTGACTGCAAAGCAGTTGCACAATGTGTTAATGTGATTGCGAGGGAGTTGCAGAATGCGTCAGTGTGACTGCGAGCGAGTTACAGAATGCACCAGTGTGACTGTGAAGCAGTTGCAGAATGTGTCAATGTGATTGCGAGGGAGTTACAGAATGAGCGAGTGTGACTGTGAAGCAGTTGCAGAATGTGTCAATGTGATTGCGAGGGAGTTGCAGAATGTGCGAGTGTGACTGCGAGGGAGTTACAGCATGCTCCAGTGTGACTGCGAGGGAGTAACAGAATGTGTCAGTGTGATTGCGAGGGAGTAACAGAATGTGTTATTGTGACTGCGAGCGAGTTACAGAATGTGCCAGTGTAACTGCAAGGGAGTTACGTAATGTGTCAGTGTGACTGCAGGGGAGTTACAGAAAGCGACAGTGTGACTGCGAGGGAGTTAGAGAATGCTCCAGTGTGACTGCGAGGGAGTTACAGAATGTGTCAGTGTGATTGCGAGGGCGTTACAGAATGTGTTATTGTGACTGCGAGCGAGTTACAGAATGTGAAAGTGTAACTGCGAGGGAGTTACATAATGTATCAGTGTGACTGCGAGGGAGTTACAGAATGCACCAGTGTGACTGCGAGAGAGTTACAAAATGTGCCACTGTGACTGCGAGGGTGTTACAGGAGGTGTCAATGTGACTGCGAGGGAGTTACAGAATGCACCAGTGTGACTGCAAGGCAGTTGCTGAATGTGTCAATGTGATTGCGAGGGAGTTACAGAATGCAGCAGTGTGACTGCTAGGAAGTTACAGAATTAGCCAGTGTGACTCTGAGGAAGTTATAGAATGCACCAGTGTGAATGCGAGGGAGTTACAGAATGTGCCAGTGTGACTGCGAGGGAGTTACAGAATGCGTCAGTGTGACTGCAAGGGAGTTAGAGAATGCACCAATGTGACTGCGGAGCAGTTGCAGAATGTTTCAATGTGATTGCGAGGGTGTTTCAGAATGCGTCAGTGTGACTGCGAGGGAGTTACAGAATGCACCAGTGTGACTGCAAGGCAGTTGCTGAATGTGTCAATGTGATTGCGAGGGAGTTACAGAATGCGTGAGTGTGACTGCGAGGGAGTTCCGGAATGTGCCACTATGACTGAGAGGGAGTTACATAAAGCGCCAGTGTGATTGCGAGGGAGTTACAGAATGCTCCAGTGTGACTGCGAGGGATTTACAGACTGTGCCAGTGTGACTGAGAGGGAGTTGCAGAATGCGGCAGTGTGACTGTGAGGGAGTTACAGAATGTGTCAGTGTGATTGCGAGGGAATTACAGAAAGCGTCAATATGTCTACGAGAGTGTTACAGAATGTACCAGTGTGACTGTGAGGGAGGTACAGAATGCGCCAGTGTGGCTCCGAAGGAGTTGCAATATGTGCCAGTGTGACTTCAAGGGAGTTGTAGAACGCAACAGTGTTACTGCGAAGCAGTTGCATAATGATTCAGTGTTACAGCGAGGGAGTTCCAGAATGCACCAGTGTGAATGCGAGCGAGTTACAGAATGTGCCAGTGTGACTGCAAGGGAGATACAAAATGTGCCAGTGTGGCTGTGAGGGAGTTACAAAATGTGCCCCTTTGACTGCGAGGGAGTTACAGAAAGTGTGAATATGACTGCAAAGGAGTTATCTAATGTGTCTGTGTGACTGCGGCGGAGTTATGGATTGCATCAGTGTGACTGTGAAGGAGTTGCAGAATATGTCAATGTGACTGCGAAGGAGTTACAGAATGTGCCAGTGTGATTGCGTGAGAGCACAGAATGCGTTAATATGTCTGCGAGGGAATTACATAATGTGTTAGTGTGACTGCGACAGAGTTATAGAATGTGTCAGTGTGATTGCGAGGGAGTAACAGAATGCGTCATTATGACTGCGAGGGAGTTACAGAATGCGTCAGTGTGACTGCGATGGTCTTACAGAATGCACCAGTGTAAATGTGAGGAAGTTACGGAGTGTGCTAGTGTGACTGCGAGTGAGTTATAAAATGCGCCAGTGTCATTGCGAGGGTGTTACCGATTGTGCCATTGTGACTGCGAGGAGTTACAGAATGTGTCAGTGTGACTCTGAGGGTGTTACAGAATGCGTCAGTGTGTCTGCGATGGACTTATAGAATGCGCCAGTGTGAATGTGAGGGAGTTACAGAATGCACCAGTGTGACTGCGAAGCAGTTGCATTATGTTTCAGTGTTATAGCGAGGGAGTTCCAGAATGCACTAGTGCGAATGCGAGGGTGTTACAAAATGTGCCAGTATGACTGCGAGGGAGGTACAGAATATGCCAGTGTCACTGCAAGGGAGTTACTGAATGCACCAGTGTGACTGCGAGTGAGTTACAGAAGGCACCAGTGCTATAGCGAGAGAGTTACAGAATTATACCAGTGTTATTGTGAGGGAGTTATAGAATGCACCAGTGTGACTGCGATGGAGTTACAGAATGAGCCAGTGTATCTCTGAGGGAGTTATAGAATGCACCAGTGTGATTGCGAGGGAATTACAAAATGTGCCAGTGTGACTGCGAGGGAGGTACAGAATGTGCCAGTGTGGCTCTGAAGGAGTTGCAGAATGTGCCAGTGTGACTTCGAGGGAGTTACAGAATGCGACATTGTTACTGCGAAGCTGTTGCATTATGTTTCAGTGTGACAGCGAGGGAGTTCCAGAATGCACCAATGTGAATGCGAGCGAGTTACAGAATGTGCCAGTATGACTGCGAGGGAGATACAGAATGTGCCAGTGTGGCTGTGACGGAGTTACAAAATGTGCCCCTGTGACTGCGAGGGAGTTACAGAAAGTGTAAATGTGACTGCGAAGGAGTTATCTAATGCGTCAGTGTGACTGCGACGGAGTTATGGAATCCATCAATGTGACTGCGAAGGAGTTGCAGAATGTGTCAAAGTGACTGCGAGGTAGTTACAGAATGTGCCAGTGTGATTGCGTGAGAGCACAGAATGCGTTAATATGTCTGCGAGGGAGTTACATAATGTGTTAGTGTGACTGCGACAGAGTTATAGAATGTGTCAGTGTGATTGCGAGGGAGTAACAGAATGCGTCATTATGACTGCGAGGGAGTTACAGAATGTGCCAGTGTGACTGCGAGGGAGTTATAGAATGCATCAGTGTTACTGCGAGGGACTTACAGAATGTGTTATTGTGACTGCGAGGGAGTTACAGAATGTGCCAGTGTAACTGCGAGGCAGTTACAGAATGTATCAGTGTGACTGCGAGGGTCTTACAGAATGCACCAGTGTGACTGCAAGAGAGTTAGAGAATGTGCCATTGTGACAGCGAGGGTGTTACTGAATGCACCAGTGTGACTGCGAGGGTGTTTCAGAAGTCACCAATGTTATAGCGAGAAAATTACAGAATGCACCAGTGTTATTGCGAGGGAGTTATAGAATGCACCAGTGTGATTGCGAGCGAGTTACAGAATGTGCCAGTGTGACTGCGAGGGAGTTACAGAATGCGTCAGTGTGACTGCGATGGACTTACAGAATGTGCCAGTGTAAATGTGAGGGAGTTACAGAATGTGCCAGTGTGACTGCGAGGGAGTTATAGAATGCGCCAGTGTCATTGCGAGGGTGTCACCGAATGTGCCATTGTGACTGCGAGGGAGTTACAGAATGTGCCAGTGTTACTGCGAGGGAGTTCCAGAATGCACCAGTGTGACTGTGAAGAGTTGCATTATGTTTCAGTGTTATAGCGAGGGAGTTCCAGAATGCACCAGTGTGAATGCGAGGGTGTTACAAAATGTGCCTGTATGACTGCGAGGGAGTTACAGAATATGCCAGTGTCACTGCGAGGGAGTTACTGAATGCACCAGTGTGACTGCGAGGGAGTTACAGAAGGCACCAGTGTTATAGCGAGAGAATTACAGAATGCACCAGTGTTATTGTGAGGGAGTTATAGAATGCACCAGTGTGACTGCGATGGAGTTACAGAATGTGCCAGTGTGACTGATAAGGAGTTGAAGAATGCGGCAGTGTGACTGTGAGGGGGTTACAGAATGTGTCAGTGTGATTGCAAGGGAATTACAGAATGTGTCAATATGTCTGCGAGAGTGTTACAGAATGTACCAGTGTGACTGCGAGGGAGGTACAGAATGCACCAGTGTGGCTCCGAAGGAGTTACAGAATGTGCCAGTGTGACTTCGAGGGAGTTACGGAATGCAACAATGTTACTGCGAAGCAGTTGCATTATGTTTCAGTGTGACAGCGAGGGAGTTCCAGAATGCACCAGTGTGAATGCGAGCGAGTTACAGAATGTGCCAGTATGACTGCGAGGGAGATACAGAATGTGCCAGTGTGGCTGTGAGGGAGTTACAAAATGTGCCCATGTGACTACGAGGGAGTTACAGAAAGTGTCAGTGTGACTGCGAAGGAGTTATATAATGCGTCAGTGTGACTGCGACGGAGTTATGGGATCCATCAATGTGACTGCGAAGGAGTTGCAGAATGTGTCAATGTGACTGCGAGCTAGTTACAGAATGTGCCAGTGTGATTGCGTGAGAGCACAGAATGCGTTAATATGTCTGCGAGGGAGTTACATAATGTGTTAGTGTGACTGCGACAGAGTTATAGAATGTGTCAGTGAGATTGCGAGGGAGTAGCAGAATGCATCATTATGACTGCGAGGGAGTTACAGAATGTGCCAGTGTGACTGCGAGGGAGTTATAGAATGCATCAGTGTTACTGCGAGGGAGTTACAGTATGTGTTATTTGACTGCGAGGGAGTTACAGAATGTGCCAGTGTGACTGCAAGGCAGTTACAGAATGTGTCAGTGTGACTGCGAGGGTCTTACAGAATGCACCAGTGTGACTGCAAGAGAGTTAGAGAATGTGCCAGTGTGACTGTGAGGGCGTTACTGAATGCACCAGTGTGACTGCGAGGGAGTTTCAGAAGTCACCAGTGTTATAGCGAGAAAATTACAGAATGCACCAGTGTTATTGCGAGGGAGTTATAGAATGCGCCAGTGTGATTGCGAGCGAGTTACAGAATGTGCCAGTGTGACTGCGAGTGAGTTATAAAATGCGCCAGTGTCATTGCAAGGGTGTTACCGAATGTGCCATTGTGACTGCGAGGAGTTACAGAATGTGCCCGTGTTACTGCGAGGGAGTTACAGAATGCACCAGTGTGACTACGAAGCAGTTGCATTATGTTTCAGTGTTATAGCGAGGGAGTTCCAGAATGCACTAGTGTGATTGCGAGGGTGTTACAAAATGTGCCAGTATGACTGCGAGGGAGTTACAGAATATGCAAGTGTCAATGCGAGGGAGTTACTGAATGCACCAGTGTGATTGCAAGGGAGTTACAGAAGGCACCAGTGTTATAGCGAGAGAGTTACAGAATGCACCAATGTTATTGGGAGTGAGTTATAGAATGCACCAGTGTGACTGCGATGGAGTTACAGAATGAGCCAGTGTGTCTCTGAGGGAGTTATAGAATGCACCAGTGTGATTGCGAGGGAGTTACAGAATGTGCCAGTGTGACTGAGAGGGAGTAGAAGAATGCGGCCGTGTGACTGTGAGGGAGTTACAGAATGTGTCAGTGTGATTGCGAAGGAATTACAGAATGCGTCAATATGTCAACGAGGGTGTTACAGAATGTACCAGTGTGACTGCGAGGGAGGTACAGAATGCGGTACTGTGGCTCCGAAGGAGTTGCAGAATGTGCCAGTGTGACTTCGAGGGAGTTACAGAATGCAACAGTGTTCCTGCGAAGCAGTTGCATTATGTTTCAGTGTGACAGCGAGGGATTTCCAGAATGCACCAGTGTGAATGCGAGCGAGTTACAGAATTTGCCAGTATGACTGCGAGGGAGATACAGAATGTGCCAGTGTGGCTGCGAGGGAGTTACAAAATGTGCCCCTGTGATTGCGAGGGAGTTACAGGAGGTGTCAATGTGACTGCGAAAGAGTGATAGAATGCGTCAGTGTGACTGCGATGGAGTTATGGAATGCAACAGTATGACTGCGAAGGAGTTGCAGAATGTGTCAATGTGGCTGCGAAGGAGTTACAGAATATGCCAGGGTGATTGCGTGAAATTACAGAATGCATTAATATGTCTGCGAGGGAGTTACATAATGTGTCACTTTGACTGCGACAGAGTTATAGAATGTTTCAGTGTGATTGCGACGGAGTAACAGAATGCATCATTATGACTGCAAGGGAGTTACAGAATGTGCCAGTGTGATGCTAGGGAGTTATAGAATGCATCAGTGTTACTGCGAGGCAGTTACAGAATGTGTCAGTGTGACTGCGAGGGTCTTACAGAATGCACCAGTGTGACTGCAAGAGAGTTAGAGAATGTGCCATTGTGAATGCGAGGGCGTTACTGAATGCACCAATGTGACTGCGAGGGAGTTTCAGAATGCACCAATGTGACTGCGGAGCAGTTGCAGAATGTGTCAATGTGATTGCGAGGGAGTTACAGAAGGCACCAGTGTTATAGCGAGAGAGTTATGGAATGCACCAGTGTTATTGTGAGTGAGTTACAAAATGTACTAGTGTGACTGCGATGGACTTACAGAATGAGCCAGTGTGTCTCTGAGGTAGTTATAGAATGCACCAGTGTGATTGCGAGGGAGTTACAGAATGTGCTAGTGTGACTGCGAGGGAGTTAGAGAATGTGTCAGTGTGACTGCAAGGGAGTTAGAGAATGCACCAGTGTGACTGCGAGGGAGTTACAGAATGCTCCAGTGTGACTGCGAGGGAGTTACAGATTGTGTCAGTGTGATTGCGAGGGAGTTACAGAATGTGTTATTGTGACTGTGATGGAGTTACAGAATGTGCCATTGTAACTGCGAGGGAGTTACATAATGTGTCAGTGTGACTGCGGGGGAGTTACAGAAAGCGCCAGTGTGATTGCGAGGGAGTTACAGAATGCATCATTGTGTCTGCGATGGACTTATAGAATCCGCCAGTGTGAATGTGAGTGAGTTAGAGAATGCCCCAGTGTGACTGCGAAGCAGTTGCACAATGTGCCAATGTGATTGCGAGGGAGTTGCCGAATGCATCAGTGTGACTGCGAGGGAGTTACAGAATGCATCAGTGTGACTGTGAAGCAGTTGCAGAATGTGTCAATGTGATTGCGAGGGAGTTACAGAATGCGTGAGTGTGACTGCGAGGGAATTTCGGAATGTGCTATTCTGACTGAGATGGAGTTACAGAAAGCGCCAGTGTGACTGCGAGGGAGTTAAAGAATTCTCCAGTGTGACTGCGAGTGATTTGCAGAATGTGCCAGTGTGACTGAGAGGGAGTTGCAGAATGCGGCAGTGTGACTGTGAGGGAGTTACAGAATGTGTCCGTGTGATTGCGAGGGAGTTACAGAAGGCACCAGTGTTATAGCGAGAGTTATGGAATGCACCAGTGTTATTGTGAGTGAGTTACAAAATGTACTAGTGTGATTGCGATGGAGTTACAGAATGAGCCAGTGTGTCTCTGAGGGAGTTATAGAATGCACCAGTGTGATTGCGAGGGAGTTACAGAATGTGTCAGTGTGACTGCAAGGGAGTTAGAGAATGCACCAGTATGACTGCAAAGCAATTGCACAATGTGCCAATGTGATTGCGAGGGAGTTGCAGAATGCCTCAGTGTGATTGCGAGGGAGTTACAGAATGCACCAGTGTGACTGCGAAGCAGTTGTAGAATGTGTCAATGTGACTGCAAGGGAGTTCCGGAATGTGACACTGTGACTGAGATGGAGTTACAGGAAGCGCCAGGGTGACTGCGAGGGAGTTACAGAATGCTCCATTGTGACTGCGAGTGATTTACAGAAAGCGCCAGTGTGACTGAGAAGGAGTTGCAGAATGCGGCAGTGTGACTGTGAGGGAGTTACAGAATGTGTCAGTGTGATTGCGAGGGAGTTACAGAATACTTCAATATGTCTGCGACACTGTTACAGAATGCACCAGTGTGACTGCGAGGGATGTACAGAATACGCCAGTGTGACTGCGATGGACTTTTTGAAAGCGCCAGTGTGAATTTGAGGGAGTTACAGAATGTGCCAGTGTGACTGCGAGGGAGGTACAGACTACGCCAGTGTGACTGCGATGGACTTTTTGAAAGCGCCAGTGTGAATTTGAGGGAGTTACAGAATGTGCCAGTGTGACTGTGAGGGAGTTATAGAATGCACCAGTGTCATTGCGAGGGTGTTAACGAATGTGCCATTGTGACTGCGATGGAGTGACAGAATGTGCCAGTGTGACTGTGAAGGAGTTACAGAATGCGTCAGTGTGTCTGCGATGGACTTATAGAATGCGCCAGTGTGAATGTGAGGGAGTTATAGAATGTGCCACTGTCATTGGAGGGAGTTACCGAATGTGCCATTGTGACTGCGAGGGAGTTACAGAATACACCAGTGTGACTGCGAAGCTGTTGCATTATGTTTCAGTGTTATAGCGAGGGAGTTCCAGAATGCACCAGTGTGAATGCGGGTGAGTTACAAAATGTGCCAGTATGACTGCGAGGGAGTTACAGAATGTGCCAGTGTCACTGCAAGGGAGTTACTGAATGCACCCGTGTGACTGCGAGGGAGTTACAGAAGGCACCAGTATTATTGTGAGGGAGTTACAAAATGCACCAGTGTTACTGTGAGGGAGTTACAGAATGCACCAGTGTGACTGCGATGGAGTTATGGAATGAGCCAGCGTGTCTCTGAGGGAGTTATAGAATGCACCAGTGTGATTGCGAGGGAGTTACAGAATGTGCCAGTGTGACTGCGAGGGAGTTACAGAATGCACCAGTGTGACTGCGAAGCAGTTGCATTATGTTTCACTGTTATAGCGAGTGAGTTCCAGAATGCACCAGTGTGAATGCGAGGGAGTTACAAAATGTGCCAGTATGATTGCGAGGGAATTACAGAATGCACCAATGTGACTGCGGAGCAGTTGCAGAATGTGTCAATGTGATTGCGAGGGAGTTACAGAAGGCACCAGTGTTATAGCGAGAGAGTTATGGAATGCATCAGTGTTATTGTGAGTGAGTTACAAAATGTACTATTGTGACTGCGATGGAGTAACAGAATGAGCCAGTGTGTCTCTGAGGAAGTTATAGAATGCACCAGTGTGAATGCGAGGGAGTTACAGAATGTGCTAGTGTGACTGCGAGGGAGTTTCAGAATGTGTCAGTGTGACTGCAAGGGAGTTAGAGAATGCACCAGTACGACTGCAAAGCAGTTGCACAATGTGCCAATGTGATTGCGAGGGAGTTGCAGAATGCGTCAGTGTGACTGCGAGGGAGTTACAGAATGCACCAGTGTGACTGCGAAGCAGTTGCAGAATGTGTCAATGTGATTGCGAGGGAGTTACAGAAAGCGCGAGTGTGACTGCGAGGGAGTTCCAGAATGTGCCACTGTGACTGAGAGGGAGTTACAGAAAGCGCCAGTGTGACAGTGAGTGAGTTACAGAATGCTCCATTGTGACTGCGAGTCATTTACAGAATGTGCCAGTGTGACTGAGAGGGAGTTGCAGAATGCGGCAGTGTGACTGTGAGGGAGTTACAGAATGTGTCAGTGTGATTGCGAGGGAGTTACAGAATACTTCAATATGTCTGCGAGTCTGTTACAGAATGCACCAGTGTGACTGCGAGGGAGGTACAGACTACGCCAGTGTGACTGCGATGGACTTTTTGAAAGCGCCAGTGTGAATGTGAGGGAGTTACAGAATGTGCCACTGTGACTGAGAGGGAGTTACAGAATGTGTCAGTGTGACTGCAAGGGAGTTAGAGAATGCACCAGTATGACTGCAAAGCAATTGCACAATGTGCCAATGTGATTGCGAGGGAGTTGCAGAATGCCTCAGTGTGATTGCGAGGGAGTTACAGAATGCACCAGTGTGACTGCGAAGCAGTTGTAGAATGTGTCAATGTGACTGCAAGGGAGTTCCGGAATGTGACACTGTGACTGAGATGGAGTTACAGGAAGCGCCAGGGTGACTGCGAGGGAGTTACAGAATGCTCCATTGTGACTGCGAGTGATTTACAGAAAGCGCCAGTGTGACTGAGAAGGAGTTGCAGAATGCGGCAGTGTGACTGTGAGGGAGTTACAGAATGTGTCAGTGTGATTGCGAGGGAGTTACAGAATACTTCAATATGTCTGCGACACTGTTACAGAATGCACCAGTGTGACTGCGAGGGATGTACAGAATACGCCAGTGTGACTGCGATGGACTTTTTGAAAGCGCCAGTGTGAATTTGAGGGAGTTACAGAATGTGCCAGTGTGACTGCGAGGGAGGTACAGACTACGCCAGTGTGACTGCGATGGACTTTTTGAAAGCGCCAGTGTGAATTTGAGGGAGTTACAGAATGTGCCAGTGTGACTGTGAGGGAGTTATAGAATGCACCAGTGTCATTGCGAGGGTGTTAACGAATGTGCCATTGTGACTGCGATGGAGTGACAGAATGTGCCAGTGTGACTGTGAAGGAGTTACAGAATGCGTCAGTGTGTCTGCGATGGACTTATAGAATGCGCCAGTGTGAATGTGAGGGAGTTATAGAATGTGCCACTGTCATTGGAGGGAGTTACCGAATGTGCCATTGTGACTGCGAGGGAGTTACAGAATACACCAGTGTGACTGCGAAGCTGTTGCATTATGTTTCAGTGTTATAGCGAGGGAGTTCCAGAATGCACCAGTGTGAATGCGGGTGAGTTACAAAATGTGCCAGTATGACTGCGAGGGAGTTACAGAATGTGCCAGTGTCACTGCAAGGGAGTTACTGAATGCACCCGTGTGACTGCGAGGGAGTTACAGAAGGCACCAGTATTATTGTGAGGGAGTTACAAAATGCACCAGTGTTACTGTGAGGGAGTTACAGAATGCACCAGTGTGACTGCGATGGAGTTATGGAATGAGCCAGCGTGTCTCTGAGGGAGTTATAGAATGCACCAGTGTGTTTGCGAGGGAGTTACAGAATGTGCCAGTGTGACTGCGAGGGAGTTACAGAATGCACCAGTGTGACTGCGAAGCAGTTGCATTATGTTTCACTGTTATAGCGAGTGAGTTCCAGAATGCACCAGTGTGAATGCGAGGGAGTTACAAAATGTGCCAGTATGATTGCGAGGGAATTACAGAATGCACCAATGTGACTGCGGAGCAGTTGCAGAATGTGTCAATGTGATTGCGAGGGAGTTACAGAAGGCACCAGTGTTATAGCGAGAGAGTTATGGAATGCATCAGTGTTATTGTGAGTGAGTTACAAAATGTACTATTGTGACTGCGATGGAGTAACAGAATGAGCCAGTGTGTCTCTGAGGAAGTTATAGAATGCACCAGTGTGAATGCGAGGGAGTTACAGAATGTGCTAGTGTGACTGCGAGGGAGTTTCAGAATGTGTCAGTGTGACTGCAAGGGAGTTAGAGAATGCACCAGTACGACTGCAAAGCAGTTGCACAATGTGCCAATGTGATTGCGAGGGAGTTGCAGAATGCGTCAGTGTGACTGCGAGGGAGTTACAGAATGCACCAGTGTGACTGCGAAGCAGTTGCAGAATGTGTCAATGTGATTGCGAGGGAGTTACAGAAAGCGCGAGTGTGACTGCGAGGGAGTTCCAGAATGTGCCACTGTGACTGAGAGGGAGTTACAGAAAGCGCCAGTGTGACAGTGAGTGAGTTACAGAATGCTCCATTGTGACTGCGAGTCATTTACAGAATGTGCCAGTGTGACTGAGAGGGAGTTGCAGAATGCGGCAGTGTGACTGTGAGGGAGTTACAGAATGTGTCAGTGTGATTGCGAGGGAGTTACAGAATACTTCAATATGTCTGCGAGTCTGTTACAGAATGCACCAGTGTGACTGCGAGGGAGGTACAGACTACGCCAGTGTGACTGCGATGGACTTTTTGAAAGCGCCAGTGTGAATGTGAGGGAGTTACAGAATGTGCCACTGTGACTGAGAGGGAGTTACAGAAAGCGCCAGTGTGACAGCGAGTGAGTTACAGAATGCTCCATTGTGACTGCGAGTGATTTACAGAATGTGCCAGTGTGACTGAGAGGGAGTTGCAGAATGCGGCAGTGTGACTGTGAGGGAGTTACAGAATGTGTCAATGTGATTGCGAGGGAGTTACAGAATACTTCAATATGTCTGCGAGACTGTTACAGAATGCACCAGTGTGACTGCGAGGGAGGTACAGACTACGCCAGTGTGACTGCGATGGACTTTTTGAAAGCGCCAGTGTGAATGTGAGGGAGTTACAGAATGTGCCACTGTGACTGCGAGGGAGTTATAGAATGCACCAGTGTCATTGCGAGGGTCTTAACGAATGTGCCATTGTGACTGCGAGGGAGTTACAGCATGCGTCAGAGTGTCTGCGATGGACTTATAGAATGCGCCAGTGTGAATGTGAGGGAGTTACAGAATGTGCCAGTGTGACTGCGAGGGAGTTATAGAATGTGCCATTGTCATTGGATGGAGTTACCGAATGTGCCAGTGTGACTGCGAGGGAGTTACTGAATGCACCCGTGTGACTGCGAGGGAGTTACAGAAGGCACCAGTATTATTGTGAGGGAGTTACAGAATGCACCAGTGTTATTGTGAGGGAGTTACAGAATGCACCAGTGTGACTGCGATGGAGTTATGGAATGAGCCAGCGTGTCCCTGAGGGAGTTATAGAATGCACCCGTGTGATTACGAGGGAGTTACAGAATGTGCCAGTGTGACTGCGAGGGAGTTACAGAATGCACCTGCGTGACTGCGAAGCAGTTGCATTATGTTTCACTGTTATAGCGAGTGAGTTCCAGAATGCACCAGTGTGAATGCGAGGGAGTTACAAAATGTGCCAGTATGACTGCGAGGCAGTTACAGAATGTGCCAGTATAACTGCGAGTGTATTACTGAATGCACCCGTGTGACTGCGAGGGAGTTACAGAAGGCACCAGTGTTATAGCGAGAGAGTTACGGAATGCACCAGTGTTATTGTGAGGGAGTTACAGAATGCACCAGTGTGACTGCGATGGCTTTACAGAATGAGCCAGTGTGTCAATGAGGGAGTTATAGATTGCACCAGTGTGATTGCGAGGGAGTTACAGAATGTGCCAGTGTGACTGCGAGGGAGTTACAGAATGCTCCAATGTGACTGCAAAGCTGTTGCATTATGTTTCAGTGTTATAGAGAGGGAGTTGCAGAATGCACCAGTGTGAATGCGATGGACTTATAGAATGCGCCAGTGTGACTGCGAGGGAGTTACAGAATGTGTCAGTGTGATTGCGAGGGAGTTACAGAATGCATCAGTGTATCTGCAATGGACTTATAGAATCCGCCTGTGTGAATGTGAGGGAGTTAGAGAATGCACCAGTGTGACTGCAAAGCAGTTGCACAATGTGCCAATGTGATTGTGAGGGAGTTCCAGAATGCGTCACTGTGACTGCGAGGGAGTTACATAATGCACCAGTTTGACTGCGAAGCAGTTGCAGAATGTGTCAATGGGATTGCGAGGGAGTTACAGAATGCGCGAGTGTGACTGCGAGGGAATTTCGGAATGTGCCACTGTGACTGAGAGGGAGTTACAGAAATTGCCAGTGTGACTGCGAAGCAGTTGCAGAATGTGTCAATGTGATTGCGAGGGAGTTACAGAATGCACCAGTGTGACTGCGATGGCTTTACGGAATGAGCCAGTGTGTCTATGAGGGAGTTATAGATTGCACCAGTGTGATTGCGAGGGAGTTACAGAATGTGCCAGTGTGACTGCGAGGGAGTTACAGAATGCTCCAATGTGACTGCAAAGCTGTTGCATTATGTTTCAGTGTTATAGAGAGGGAGTTCCAGAAAGCACCCGTGTGACTGCGAGGGAGTTACAGAAGGCACCAGTGTTATAGCGAGAGAGTTACGGAATGCACCAGTGCTTTTGTGAGTGAATTACAGAATGCACTAGTGTGACTGAGATGGAGTTACAGAATGAGCTATTGTGTCTCTGAGGGAGTTATAGAATGCACCAGTGTGATTGCGAGGGAGTTACAGAATGTGTCAGTGTGATTGAGAGGGAGTTACAGAATGTGTTATTGTAACTGCGAGCGAGTTACAGAATGTGCCAGTGTAACTGCGAGGGAGTTACATATTGTGTCAGTGTGACTGCGGGGGAGTTAAGGAAAGCGCCAGTGTGACTGCGAGGGAGTTACAGAATGTGTCAGTGTGATTGGCAGGGAGTTACAGAAAGCGCCAGTGTGACTGTGAGGGAGTTAAAGAATGTGTCAGTGTGATTGCGAGGGAGTTACAGAATGCATCAGTGTGTCTGTGATGGACTTATAGAATGCGCCAGCGTGAATGTGAGGGAGTTAGAGAATGCACCAGTGTGACTGCAAAGCAGTTGCACAATGTGCCAATGTGATTGCGAGTGAGTTGCAGAATGCGTCAGTGTGACTGCGAGGGAGTTACAGAATGCACCAGTGTGACTGCGAAGCAGTTGCAGAATGTGTCAATGTGATTGCGAGGGAGTTACAGAATGCGCGAGTGTTACTGCGAGGGAGTTTCGGAATGTGCCACTGTGACTGAGATGGAGTTAAAGAAAGCGCAAGTGTGACTGCGAGGGAGTTACAGAATGCTCCAGTGTGACTGTGAAGGAGTTACAGAATGTGTCAGTGTGATTGCGAGGGAGTTACAGAATGTGTTATTGTGACTGCGAGCGAGTTACAGAATGTGCCAGTGTAACTGCGAGGGAGTTACATAATGTGTCAGTGTGACTGCGGGGAGTTACAGAAAGCGCCAGTGTGACTGCGAGGGAGTTACAGAATGTGTCATTGTGACTGCGAGGGAGTTACAGAAAGCGCCAGTGTGACCGCGAGGGAGTTACAGAATGTGTCAGTGTGATTGCGAGGGAGTTACAGAATGCATCAGTGTATCTGCAATGGACTTATAGAATGCGCCTGTGTGAATGTGAGGGAGTTAGAGAATGCACTAGTGTGACTGCAAAGCAGTTGCAGAATGTGTCAATGTGATTGCGAGGGAGTTACAGAATGCGCGAGTGTGACTGTGAGGGAATTTCAGAATGTGCCACTGTGACTGAGAGGGAGTTACAGAAAGCACCAGTGTGACTGCGAGGGAGTTACAGAATGCATCAGTGTGTCTGCGATGGACTTATAGAATGCGCCAGTGTGAATGTGAGGGTTTTACAGAATGTGCCAGTGTGACTGCGAGATGGTTATAGAATGCGCCAGTGTCATTGGAGGGAGTTACCGAATGTGCCAGTGTGACTGCATGGGATTTACAGAATGTGCCAGTGTAACTGCGAGGGAGTTACAGAATGCGCCAGTGTGACTGCGAAGCAGTTGCATTATGTTTCAGTGTAATAGCGAGGGAGTTCCGGAATGCACCAGTGTGAATGCGAGGGAGTTACAAAATGTGCCAGTATGACTGCGAGGGAGTTATAGAATGCGCCAATGTTATTGGAGGGAGTTACCGAATGTGCCAGTGTGACTGCATGGGATTTACAGAATGTGCCAGTGTGCCTGCGAGTGAGTTACAGAATGCGCCAGTGTGACTGCGAAGCAGTTGCATTATGTTTCAGTGTTATAGCGAGGGAGTTCCAGAATGCACCAGTGTGAATGCGAGGGAGTTACAAAATGTGCCAGTATGACTGCGAGAGAGTTACAGAATGTGCCAGTGTCACTGCGAGGTAGTTACTGAATGCACCCGTGTGACTGCGAGGGAGTTAAAGAAGGCACCAGTGTTATAGCGAGAGAGTTACAGAACGCACCAGTGTTATTGTGAGGGAGTTACAGAATGCACCAGTGTGACTGCGATGGCTTTACAGAATGAGCCAGTGTGTCTCTGAGGGAGTTATAGAATGCACCAGTGCGATTGCGAGGGAGTTACAGAATGTGCCGGTGTGACTGTGAGGGAGTTACAGAATGCACCAATGTGACTGCGAAGCTGTTGCATTATCTTTCAGTGTTCTAGCGAGGGAGTTCCAGAAAGCACCAGTGTGAATGCGATGGAGTTACAAAATGTGTCAGTATGACTGCAAGGGAGTTACAGAATGTGCCAGTGTAACTGCGAGGGTATTACTGAATGCACCCGTGTGACTGCGAGGGCGTTACAGAAGGCACCAGTGTTATAGCGAGAGAGTTACGGAATGCACCAGTGTTATTGTGAGTGAGTTACAGAATGCAATAGTGTGACTGCGATGGAGTTACAGAATGAGCTAGTGTGACTGCGAGGGAATTGCAGAAAGTGTCAGTGTGAATGCAAGGGAGTTAAAGAATGCACCAGTATGTCTGCAAAGCAGTTGCACAATGTGCCAATGTGATTGCGAGGGAGTTGCAGAATGTGTTAATGTGATTGCGAGGGAGTTACAGAATGCGCTTGTGTGACTGCGAGGGAGTTCTGGAATGTGCCACTGTGACTGAGAGGGAGTTACAGAAAGTGCAAGTGTGACTGCGAGGGAGTTACAGAATGCTCCACTGTGACTGCGAGGGAGTTACATGAGGTGTCAATGTGACTGCGAAGGAGTTATAGAATGCATCAGTGTGACTGCGAAGGAGTTGCAGAATGTGTCAATGTGACTGCGAGGGAGTTACAGAATATGCCAGGGTGATTGCGTGAAATTACTGAATGCGTTAATATGTCTGCGAGGGAGTTACATAATGTGTCACTTTGACTGCGACAGAGTTATAGAATGCTTTAGTGTGATTGCGAGGGAGTAACAGAATGCGTCATTATGACTGCAAGGGAGTTTCAGAATGTGCCATTGTGACTGCGAGGGAGTTATAGAATGCGTCAGTTCTATCGCACGGGAGTTACAGAATGTGTTATTGTGACTGCAAAGGAGTTACAGAATGTGCCAGTGTAACTGCGAGGGAGTTACAGAATGTGTCAGTGTGACTGCGAGGGACTTACAGAATGGACCTGTGTGACGGCAAGAGAGTTAGAGAATGTGCCAGTGTGTCTGCGAGGGAGTTACTGAATGCAGCCGTGTGACTGCGAGGGAGTTACAGAAGGCACCAGTGTTATAGCGAGAGAGTTACAGAATGCGCGAGTGTGACTGCGAGGGAGTTTTGGAATGTGCCACTGTGACTGAGATGGAGTTACAGAAAGCGCAATGTGACTGCGAGGGAGTTACAGAATGCTCCAGTGTGACTGTGAGGGAGTTACAGAATGTGTCAGTGTGATTGCGAGGGAGTTAGAGAATGTGTTATTGACTGCGAGCGAGTTACAGAATGTGCCAGTGTAACTGCGAGGGTGTTACATAATGTGTCAGAGTGACTGCGGGGGAGTTACAGAAAGTGCCAGTGTGACTGCGAGGGAGTTACAGAATGTGTCAGTGTGACTGCGAGGCAGTTACAGAATGCGCCAGTGTGACTGCAATAGAGTTACAGAATGTGCCAATATGACTGCGAGGGAGTTACAGAATGTGCCAGTGTGACTGCGAGGGAGTTACAAAATGTGCCACTGTGAGTGCGAGGGAGTTACAGGAGGTGCCAATGTGACTGCGAAGGAGTTATACAATGCGTCAGTGTGACTGCGACGGAGTTATGGAATGCATCAGTGTGACTGCGAAGGAGTTGCAGAATGTGGCAATGTGACTGCGAGGGAGTTACAGAATATGCCAGTGTGATTGGGTGAGATTACAGAATGCGTTAATATGTCTGCGAGGGAGTTACATAATATGGCAGTATGACTGCGAGGGAGTTACAGAATGTGCCAGTGTCACAGCGAGGGTATTACTGTGACTGCGAGGGAGTTACAGAAGGCACCAGTGTTATAGCGAGAGAGTTACGAAATGCACCAGTGTTATTGTGAGTGAGTTACAGAATGCACTAGTGTGACTGCAATGGAGTTACAGAATGAGCCAGTGTGTCTCTGAGGAAGTTATAGAATGCACCAGTGTGATTGTGAGGGAGTTACAGAATGTGCTAGTGTGACTGCGAGGGAGTTAGAGAATTTGTCAGTGTGACTGCAAGTGAGTTATAAAATGCACCAGTGTGACTGCAAAGCAATGTGCCAATGTGATTGCGAGGGAGTTGCAGAGTGCACCAGTGTGACCGCGAAGCAGTTGCTGAATGTGTCAAAGTGATTGCGATGGAGTTACAAAATGCTCGAGTGTGACTGCGAGGGAGTTTTGGAATGTGCCACTGTGACTGAGATGGAGTTACAGAAAGCGCAAGTGTGGCTGCGAGGGAGTTACAGAATGCTCCAGTGTGACTGTGAGGGAGTTACAGAATGTGTCAGTGTGATTGCGAGGGAGTTACAGAATGTGTTATTGTAACTGCGAGCGAGTTACAGAATGTGCCAGTGTAACTGCGAGGGGGTTACATAATGTGTCAGTGTGACTGCGGGGGGGTTACAGAAAGCGCCAGTGTGACTGCGAGGGAGTTACAGAATGCGTCAGTGTGACTGCCAGGGAGTTACAGAAAGCGCCAGTGTGACTGTGAGGGAGTTACAGAATGTCTCAGTGTGATTGCGAGGGAGTTACAGAATGCATCAGTGTGTCTGCGATGGACTTATAGAATGCGCCAGTGTGACTGCGAGGGAGTTACAGAATGTGTCAGTGTGATTGCGAGGGAGTTACAGAATGCATCAGTGTATCTGCAATGGACTTATAGAATCCGCCTGTGTGAATGTGAGGGAGTTAGAGAATGCACCAGTGTGACTGCAAAGCAGTTGCACAATGTGCCAATGTGATTGTGAGGGAGTTCCAGAATGCGTCACTGTGACTGCGAGGGAGTTACATAATGCACCAGTTTGACTGCGAAGCAGTTGCAGAATGTGTCAATGGGATTGCGAGGGAGTTACAGAATGCGCGAGTGTGACTGCGAGGGAATTTCGGAATGTGCCACTGTGACTGAGAGGGAGTTACAGAAATTGCCAGTGTGACTGCGAAGCAGTTGCAGAATGTGTCAATGTGATTGCGAGGGAGTTACAGAATGCACCAGTGTGACTGCGATGGCTTTACGGAATGAGCCAGTGTGTCTATGAGGGAGTTATAGATTGCACCAGTGTGATTGCGAGGGAGTTACAGAATGTGCCAGTGTGACTGCGAGGGAGTTACAGAATGCTCCAATGTGACTGCAAAGCTGTTGCATTATGTTTCAGTGTTATAGAGAGGGAGTTCCAGAAAGCACCCGTGTGACTGCGAGGGAGTTACAGAAGGCACCAGTGTTATAGCGAGAGAGTTACGGAATGCACCAGTGCTTTTGTGAGTGAATTACAGAATGCACTAGTGTGACTGAGATGGAGTTACAGAATGAGCTATTGTGTCTCTGAGGGAGTTATAGAATGCACCAGTGTGATTGCGAGGGAGTTACAGAATGTGTCAGTGTGACTGCAAGGGAGTTAGAGAATGCACCAGTGTGACTGCAAAGCAGTTGCACAATGTGCCAATGTGATTGCGAGGGAGTTGCAGAATGCGTTAGTGTGACTGCGAGGGAGTTACAGAATGCACCAGTGTGACTGCGAGGGAATTTCGGAATGTGCCACTGTGACTGAGAGGGAGTTACAGAAAGCGCCAGTGTGACTGCAAGGGAGTTACAGAATGCACCAGTGTGACTGTGAAGCAGTTGCAGAATGTGTCAATGTGATTGCGAGGGAGTTACAGAATGCGCGAGTGTGACTGCGAGGGAATTTCGGAATGTGCCACTGTGACTGAGAGGGAGTTACAGAAAGCGCCAGTGTGACTGCGAGGGAGTTACAGAATGTGCCAGTGTGACTGCGAGGGAGTTACAGAATTCATCAGTGTGTCTGCGATGGACTTATAGAATGCGCCAGTGTGAATGTGAGGGTTTTACAGAATGTGCCAGTGTGACTGTGAGGAAGTTATAGAATGCGCCAGTGTCATTGGAGGGAGTTACCGAATGTGCCAGTGTGACTGCATGGGATTTACAGAATGTGCCAGTGTGACTGTGAGGGAGTTACAGAATGCGCCAGTGTGACTGCGAAGCAGTTGCATTATGTTTCAGTGTAATAGTGAGGGAGTTCCAGAATGCACCAGTGTGAATGCGAGGGAGTTACAAAATGTGCCAGTATGACTGCGAGGGAGTTACAGAATGTGCCAGTGTCACTGCGAGGTAGTTACTGAATGCACCCGTGAGACTGCGAGGGAGTTAAAGAAGGCACCAGTGTTATAGCGAGAGAGTTACAGAATGCACCAGTGTTATTGTGAGGGAGTTACAGAATGCACCAGTGTGACTGCGAGGGATTTACAGAATGAGCTAGTGTGACTGCGAGGGAGTTGCAGAAAGTGACAGTGTGAATGCAAGGGAGTTAAAGAATGCACCAGTATGTCTGCAAAGCAGTTGCACAATGTGCCAATGTGATTGCGAGGGAGTTGCACAATGTGTTAATGTGATTGCGAGGGAGTTACAGAATGCGCTTGTGTGACTGCGAGGGAGTTCCGGAATGTGCCACTGAGACACAGAGGGAGTTACAGAAAGCGCCAGTGTGACTGCGAGGGAGTTACAGAATGTGTCAGTGTGACTGCGAGGGAGTTACAGAATGCTCCAGTGTGACTGCAATAGAGTTACAGAATGTGCCAATATGACTGCGAGGGTGTTACAGAATGTGCCAGTGTGACTGCGAGGGAGTTACAAAATGTGCCACTGTGACTGTGAGGGAGTTACAGGAGGTGTCAATGTTACTGCGAAGGAGTTATAGAATGCATCAGTGTGACTGCGAAGGAGTTGCAGAATATGCCAGGGTGATTGCGTGAAATTACAGAATGCGTTAATATGTCTGCGAGGGAGTTACATAATGTGTCACTTTGATTGCGACAGAGTTATAGAATGTTTCAGTGTGATTGCGAGGGAGTAACAGAATGCGTCATTATGACTGCATGGGAGTTTCAGAATGTGCCATCGTGACTGCGAGCGAGTTATAGAATGCGTCAGTTCTACCGCACGGGAGTTACAGAATGTGTTATTGTGACTGCAAAGGAGTTACAGAATGTGCCAGTGTAAATGCGAGGGAGTTACAGAATGTGTCAGTGTGACTGCGAGGGACTTACAGAATGGACCTGTGTGACGGCAAGAGAGTTAGAGAATGTGCCAGTTTGTCTGCGAGGGAGTTACTGAATGTAGCTGTGTGTCTGCGAGGGAGTTACTGAATGTAGCTGTGTGACTGCGAGGGAGTTACAGAAGGCACCAGTGTTATAGCGAGAGAGTTACAGAATGCGCGAGTGTGACTGCGAGGGAGTTTTGGAATGTGCCACTGTGACTGAGATGGAGTTACAGAAAGCGCAATGTGACTGCGAGGGAGTTACAGAATGCTCCAGTGTGACTGTGAGGGAGTTACAGAATGTGTCAGTGTGATTGCGAGGGAGTTACAGAATGTGTTATTGACTGCGAGCGAGTTACAGAATGTGCCAGTGTAACTGCGAGGGTGTTACATAATGTGTCAGTGTGACTGCGGGGGAGTTACAGAAAGCGCCAGTGTGACTGCGAGGGAGTTACAGAATGTGTCAGTGTGATTGCGAGGGAGTTACAGAATGCATCAGTGTGTCTGCGATGGACTTATAGAATGCACCAGTGTGAATGTGAGGGAGTTAGAGAATGCACCAGTGTGACTGCAAAGCAGTTGCACAATGTGCCAATGTGATTGCGAGGGAGTTGCAGAATGCGTCAGTGTGACTGCGAGGGAGTTACAGAATGCACCAGTGTGACTGCCAAGCAGTTGCAGAATGTGACAATGTGATTGCGAGAGAGTTACAGAATGCGCGAGTGTGACTGCGAGGGAGTTCCGGAATGTGCCACTGTGACTGAGACGGAGTTACAGAAAGCACAAGTGTGACTGCGAGGGAGTTAAAGAATGCTCCAGTGTGACTGTGAGTGAGGTACAGAATGTGTCAGTGTGATTGCGAGGGAGTTACAGAATGTGTTATTGCGACTGCGAGCGAGTTACAGAATGTGCCAGTGTAACTGCGAGGGAGTTACATAATGTGTCAGTGTGACTGCGGGGGAGTTACAGAAAGCGCCAGTGTGACTGCGAGGGAGTTACAGAATGTGTCAGTGTGACTGCGAGGGAGTTACAGAAAGCGCCAGTGTGACTGCGAGGGAGTTACAGAACATGTCAGTGTGATTGCGAGGGAGTCACAGAATGCATCAGTGTGTCTGCAATGGACTTATAGAATGCGCCAGTGTGAATGTGAGGGAGTTAGAGAATGCACGAGTGTGACTGCAAAGCAGTTGCACAATGTGCCAATGTGATTGCGAGAGAATTGCAGAATGCGTCAGTGTGACTGCGAGGGAGTTACAGAATGCACCGGTTTGTCTGCGAAGCAGTTGCAGAATGTGTCAATGTGATTGCGAGGGAGTTACAGAATGCGCGAGTGTGACTGCGAGGGAATTTCGGAATGTGCCACTGTGACTCAGAGGGAGTTACAGAAAGCGCCAGTGTGACTGCGAGGGAGTTACAGAATGCATCAGTGTGTCTGCGATGGACTTATAGAATGCGCCAGTGTGAATGTGGGGGAGTTACAGAATGTGCCAGTGTGACTGCGAGGGAGTTATAGAATGCACCAGTGTCATTGGAGGAGTTCCCGAATGTGCCAGTGTGACTGCGTGGGATTTACAGAATGTGCCAGTGTGACTGCGAGGGAGTTACAGAATGCGCCAGTGTGACTGCAAGGGAGTTACTGAATGCACCCGTGTGACTGCGAGGGAGTTTAAGAAGGTACCAGTATTATTGTGAGGGAGTTACAGAATGCACCAGTGTTATTGTGAGGGAGTTACAGAATGCACCAGTGTGACTGTGATGGATTTTGGAATGAGCCAGCGTGTCTCTGAGCGAGTGTTAGAATGCACCAATGTGATTGCGAGGGAGTTATACAGAATGTGCCAGTGTGACTGCGAGGGAGTTACAGAATGCACCAGTGTGACTGCGAAGCAGTTGCATTATGTTTCAGTGTTATAGCGAGTGAGTTCCAGAATGCACCAGTGTGAATGCGAGCGAGTTATAATATGTGTCAGTATGACTGCGAGGGAGTTACAGAATGTGCCAGTGTCACTGCAAGGGTATTACTGAATGCACCCGTGTGACTGCGAGGGAGTTACAGAAGGCACCAGTGTTATAGCGAGAGAGTTACGGAATGCACCAGTGCTTTTGTGAGTGAATTACAGAATGCACTAGTGTGACTGAGATGGAGTTACAGAATGAGCTATTGTGTCTCTGAGGGAGTTATAGAATGCACCAGTGTGATTGCGAGGGAGCTACAGAATGTGTCAGTGTGACTGCAAGGGAGTTAGAGAATGCACCAGTGTGACTGCAAAGCAGTTGCACAATGTGCCAATGTGATTGCGAGGGAGTTGCAGAATGCGTTAGTGTGACTGCGAGGGAGTTACAGAAAGCACCAGTGTGACTGCGAAGCAGTAGCAGAATGTGTCAATGTGATTGCGAGGGAGTTACAGAATGAGCGAGTGTGACTGCGAGGGAGATCCGGAATGTGCCACTGTGACTGAGAGGGAGTTACAGAAAGCGCCAGTGTGACTGCGAGGGAGTTACAGAATGCTCCAGTGTTATTGCGAGGGAGTTACAGAATGTGTTATTGTGACTGCGAGCGAGTTACAGAATGTGCCATTGTAACTGCGAGGGAGTTACATAATGCACCAGTGTGACTGCGAAGCAGTTGCAGAATGTGTCAATGTGATTGCGAGGGAGTTACAGAATGCGCGAGTGTGACTGCGAGGGAATTTCGGAATGTGCCACTGTGACTGAGAGGGAGTTACAGAAAGCGCCAGTGTGACTGCGAGGGAGTTACAGAATGTGCCAGTGTGACTGCGAGGGAGTTACAAAATGTGCCACTGTGACTGCGAGGGAGTTACAGGAGGTGTCAATGTGACTGCGAAGGAGTTATACAATGCGTCAGTGTGACTGCGACGGAGTTATGGAATGCATCAGTGTGACTGCGAAGGAGTTGCAGAATGTGGCAATGTGACTGCGAGGGAGTTACAGAATGTGCCAGTGTGATTGGGTGAGATTACAGAATGCGTTAATATGTCTGCGAGGGAGTTACATAATATGGCAGTATGACTGCGAGGGAGTTACAGAATGTGCCAGTGTCACAGCGAGGGTATTACTGTGACTGCGAGGGAGTTACAGAAGGCACCAGTGTTATAGCGAGAGAGTTACGGAATGCACCAGTGTTATTGTGAGTGAGTTACAGAATGCACTAGTGTGACTGCAATGGAGTTACAGAATGAGCCAGTGTGTCTCTGAGGAAGTTATAGAATGCACCAGTGTGATTGTGAGGGAGTTACAGAATGTGCTAGTGTGACTGCGAGGGAGTTACAGAATGTGTCAGTGTGACAGCAAGTGAGTTATAAAATGCACCAGTGTGACTGCAAAGCAATGTGCCAATGTGATTGCGAGGGTGTTGCAGAGTGCGCCAGTGTGACTGCGAAGCAGTTGCTGAATGTGTCAATGTGATTGCGATGGAGTTATAGAATGCGCGAGTGTGACTGCGAGGGAGTTTTGGAATGTGCCACTGTGACTGAGATGGAGTTACAGAAAGCGCAAGTGTGACTGCGAGGGAGTTACAGAATGCTCCAGTGTGACTGTGAGGGAGTTACAGAATGTGTCAGTGTGATTGCGAGGGAGTTACAGAATGTGTTATTGTAACTGCGAGCGAGTTACAGAATGTGCCAGTGTAACTGCGAGGGAGTTACATAATGTGTCAGTGTGACTGCGGGGGGGTTACAGAAAGCGCCAGTGTGACTGCGAGGGTGTTACAGAATGTGTCAGTGTGACTGCCAGGGAGTTACAGAAAGCGCCAGCGTGACTGTGAGGAAGTTACAGAATGTGTCAGTGTGATTGCGAGGGAGTTACAGAATGCATCAGTGTGTCTGCGATGGACTTATAGAATGCGCCAGTGTGAATGTGAGGGAGTTAGAGAATGCACCAGTGTGACTGCAAAGCAGTTGCACAATGTGCCAATGTGATTGCGAGTGAGTTGCAGAATGCGTCAGTGTAACTGCGAGGGAGTTACAGAATGCACCAGTGTGACTGCGAAGCAGTTGCAGAATGTGTCAATGTGATTGCGAGGGAGTTACAGAATGCGCGAGTGTGACTGCGAGGGAATTTCGGAATGTGCCACTGTGACTGAGAGGGAGTTACAGAAAGCGCCAGTGTGACTGCGAGGGAGTTACAGAACATGTCAGTGTGATTGCGAGGGAGTCACAGAATGCATCAGTGTGTCTGCAATGGACTTATAGAATGCGCCAGTGTGAATGTGAGGGAGTTAGAGAATGCACGAGTGTGACTGCGAAGCAGTTGCACAATGTGCCAATGTGATTGCGAGAGAATTGCAGAATGCGTCAGTGTGACTTCGAGGGAGTTACAGAATGCACCGGTTTGACTGCGAAGCAGTTGCAGAATGTGTCAGTGTGACTGCCAGGGAGTTACAGAAAGCGCCAGCGTGACTGTGAGGAAGTTACAGAATGTGTCAGTGTGATTGCGAGGGAGTTACAGAATGCATCAGTGTGTCTGCGATGGACTTATAGAATGCGCCAGTGTGAATGTGAGGGAGTTAGAGAATGCACCAGTGTGACTGCAAAGCAGTTGCACAATGTGCCAATGTGATTGCGAGTGAGTTGCAGAATGCGTCAGTGTAACTGCGAGGGAGTTACAGAATGCACCAGTGTGACTGCGAAGCAGTTGCAGAATGTGTCAATGTGATTGCGAGGGAGTTACAGAATGCGCGAGTGTGACTGCGAGGAAATTTCGGAATGTGCCACTGTGACTGAGAGGGAGTTACAGAAAGCGCCAGTGTGACTGCGAGGGAGTTACAGAACATGTCAGTGTGATTGCGAGGGAGTCACAGAATGCATCAGTGTGTCTGCAATGGACTTATAGAATGCGCCAGTGTGAATGTGAGGGAGTTAGAGAATGCACGAGTGTGACTGCGAAGCAGTTGCACAATGTGCCAATGTGATTGCGAGAGAATTGCAGAATGCGTCAGTGTGACTGCGAGGGAGTTACAGAATGCACCGGTTTGACTGCGAAGCAGTTGCAGAATGTGTCAATGTGATTGCGAGGGAGTTTTAGAATGCGCGAGTGTGACTGCGAGGGAATTTCGGAATGTGCCACTGTGACTCAGAGGGAGTTACAGAAAGCGCCAGTGTGACTGCGAGGGAGTTACAGAATGCATCAGTGTGTCTGCGATGGACTTATAGAATGCGCCAGTGTGAATGTGAGGGAGTTAGAGAATGCACGAGTGTGACTGCGAAGCAGTTGCACAATGTGCCAATGTGATTGCGAGAGAATTGCAGAATGCGTCAGTGTGACTGCGAGGGAGTTACAGAATGCACCGGTTTGACTGCGAAGCAGTTGCAGAATGTGTCAATGTGATTGCGAGGGAGTTTTAGAATGCGCGAGTGTGACTGCGAGGGAATTTCGGAATGTGCCACTGTGACTCAGAGGGAGTTACAGAAAGCGCCAGTGTGACTGCGAGGGAGTTACAGAATGCATCAGTGTGTCTGCGATGGACTTATAGAATGCACCAGTGTGAATGTGAGGGAGTTAGAGAATGCACGAGTGTGACTGCGAAGCAGTTGCACAATGTGCCAATGTGATTGCGAGAGAATTGCAGAATGCGTCAGTGTGACTGCGAGGGAGTTACAGAATGCACCGGTTTGACTGCGAAGCAGTTGCAGAATGTGTCAATGTGATTGCGAGGGAGTTTTAGAATGCGCGAGTGTGACTGCGAGGGAATTTCGGAATGTGCCACTGTGACTCAGAGGGAGTTACAGAAAGCGCCAGTGTGACTGCGAGGGAGTTACAGAATGCATCAGTGTGTCTGCGATGGACTTATAGAATGCGCCATTGTGAATGTGGGGGAGTTACAGAATGTGCCAGTGTGACTGCGAGGGAGTTATAGAATGCGCCAGTGTCATTGGAGGAGTTCCCGAATGTGCCAGTGTGACTGCGTGGGATTTACAGAATGTGCCAGTGTGACTGCGAGGGAGTTACAGAATGCACCAGTGTGACTGCAAGGGAGTTACTGAATGCACCCGTGTGACTGCGAGGGAGTTTAAGAAGGTACCAGTATTATTGTGAGGGAGTTACAGAATGCACCAGTGTTATTGTGAGGGAGTTACAGAATGCACCAGTGTGACTGTGATAGATTTTGGAATGAGCCAGCGTGTCTCTGAGCGAGTGTTAGAATGCACCAATGTGATTGCGAGGGAGTTATACAGATTGTGCCAGAGTGACTGCGAGGGAGTTACAGAATGCACCAGTGTGACTGCGAAGCAGTTGCATTATGTTTCAGTGTTATAGCGAGTGAGTTCCAGAATGCACCAGTGTGAATGCGAGGGAGTTACAAAATGTGTCAGTATGACTGCGAGGGAGTTACAGAATGTGCCAGTGTCACTGCAAGGGTATTACTGAATGCACCCATGTGACTGCGAGGGAGTTACAGAAGGCACCAGTGTTATAACGAGAGAGTTACGGAATGCACCAGTGCTTTTGTGAGTGAATTACAGAATGCACTAGTGTGACTGAGATGGAGTTACAGAATGAGCTATTGTGTCTCTGAGGGAGTTATAGAATGCACCAGTGTGATTGCGAGGGAGTTACAGAATGTGTCAGTGTGACTGCAAGGGAGTTAGAGAATGCACCAGTGTGACTGCAAAGCAGTTGCACAATGTGCCAATGTGACTGCGAGGGAGTTGCAGAAAGGGTCAGTGTGAATGCAAGGGAGTTAAAGAATGCACCAGTATGTCTGCAAAGCAGTTGCACAATGTGCCAATGTGATTGCGAGGGAGTTGCAGAATGTGTTAATGTGATTGCGAAGGAGTTACAGAATGCGCTTGTGTGACTGCGAGGGAGTTCCGGAATGTGCCACTGTGACTGAGAGGGAGTTACAGAAATCGCCAGCGTGACTGCAAGGGAGTTACAGAATGCTCCAGTGTGACTGCGAGGGATTTACAGAATGTGTCAGTGTGATTGCGAGGGAGTTACAGAATGTGAAATTGTGACTGCAAGCGAGTTACAGAATGCGCCAGTGTAACTGCGAGGGTGTTACATAATGTGTCAGTGTGACTGCGGGGGAGTTACAGAAAGCGCCAATGTGACTGCGAGGGAGTTACAGAATGTGTCAGTGTGATTGCGAGGGTGTTACAGAATGTGCCAGTGTGACTGTGAGGGAGTTACAAAATGTGCCACTGTGACTGCGAGGGAGTTACAGGAGGTGTCAATGTGACTGCGAAGGAGTTATAGAATGCATCAGTGTGACTGCGAAGGAGTTGCAGAATGTGTCAATGTGACTGCGAGGGAGTTACAGAATATGCCAGGGTGATTGCGTGAAATTACTGAATGCGTTAATATGTCTGCGAGGGAGTTACATAATGTGTCTCTTTGACTGCGACAGAGTTATAGAATGTTTCAGTGTGATTGCGAGGGAGTAACAGAATGCATCATTATGACTGCATGGGAGTTTCAGAATGTGCCATCGTGACTGCGAGGGAGTTATAGAATGCGTCAGTTCTACCGCACGGGAGTTACAGAATGTGTTATTGTGACTGCAAAGGAGTTACAGAATGTGCCAGTGTAACTGCGAGGGAGTTACAGAATGTGTCAGTGTGACTGCGAGGGACTTACAGAATGGACCTGTGTGACGGCAAGAGAGTTAGAGAATGTGCCAGTGTGTCTGCGAGGGAGTTACTGAATGTAGCTGTGTGACTGCGAGGGAGTTACAAAAGGCACCAGTGTTATGGCGAGAGAGTTACAGAATGCAGAGTGTGACTGCGAGGGAGTTTTGGAATGTGCCACTGTGACTGAGATGGAGTTACAGAAAGCGCAAGTGTGACTGCGAGGGAGTTACAGAATGCTCCAGTGTGACTGTGAGGGAGTTACAGAATGTGTCAGTGTGATTGCGAGGGAGTTACAGAATGTGTTATTGACTGCGAGCGAGTTACAGAATGTGCCAGTGTAACTGCGAGGGTGTTACATAATGTGTCAGTGTGACTGCGGGGGAGTTACAGAAAGCGCCAATGTGACTGCGAGGGAGTTACAGAATGTGTCAGTGTGATTGCGAAGGAGTTACAGAATGCATCAATGTGTCTGCGATGGGCTTATAGAATGCACCAGTGTGAATGTGAGGGAGTTAGAGAATGCACCAGTGTGACTGCAAAGCAGTTGCACAATGTGCCAATGTGATTGCGAGGGAGTTGCAGAATGCGTCAGTGTGACTGCGAGGGAGTTACAGAATGCACCAGTGTGACTGCCAAGCAGTTGCAGAATGTGACAATGTGATTGCGAGGGAGTTACAGAATGCGCGAGTGTGACTGCGAGGGAGTTCCGGAATGTGCCTCTGTGACTGAGACAGAGTTACAGAAAGCACAAGTGTGACTGCGAGGGAGTTAAAGAATGCTCCAGTGTGACTGTGAGTGAGTTACAGAATGTGTCAGTGTGATTGCGAGGGAGTTACAGAATGTGTTATTGTGACTGCGAGCGAGTTACAGAATGTGCCAGTGTAACTGCGAGGGAGTTACATAATGTGTCAGTGTGACTGCGGGGGAGTTACAGAAAGCGCCAGTGTGACTGCGAGGGAGTTACAAAATGTGTCAGTGTGACTGCGAGGGAGTTACAGAACATGTCAGTGTGATTGCGAGGGAGTCACAGAATGCATCAGTGTGTCTGCAATGGACTTATAGAATGCGCCAGTGTGAATGTGAGGGAGTTAGAGAATGCACGAGTGTGACTGCAAAGCAGTTGCACAATGTGCCAATGTGATTGCGAGAGAATTGCAGAATGCGTCAGTGTGACTGCGAGGGAGTTACAGAATGCACCGGTTTGACTGCGAAGCAGTTGCAGAATGTGTCAATGTGATTGCGAGGGAGTTACAGAATGCGCGAGTGTGACTGCGAGGGAGTTCCGGAATGTGCCACTGTGACTGAGAGGAAGTTACAGAAAGCGCCAGTGTGACTGCGAGGGAGTTACAGAATGCTCCACTGTTATTGCGAGGGAGTTACAGAATGTGTTATTGAGACTGCGAGCGAGTTACAGAATGTGCCATTGTAACTGCGAGGGAGTTACATAATGTGTCAGTGTGACTGCGAGGGAGTTACAGAATGTGCCAGTGTGACTGCGAGGGAGTTACAAAATGTGCCACTGTGACTGCGAGGGAGTTACAGGAGGTGTCAATGTGACTGCGAAGGAGTTCTACAATGCGTCAGTGTGACTGCGACGGAGTTATGGAATGCATAGTGTGACTGCGAAGGAGTTGCAGAATGTGGCAATGTGACTGCGAGGGAGTTACAGAATATGCCAGTGTGATTGGGTGAGATTACAGAATGCGTTAATATGTCTGCGAGGGAGTTACATAATATGTCAGTATGACTGCGAGGGAGTTACAGAATGTGCCAGTGTCACAGCGAGGGTATTACTGTGACTGCGAGGGAGTTACAGAAGGCACCAGTGTTATAGCGAGAGAGTTACGGAATGCACCAGTGTTATTGTGAGTGAGTTACAGAATGCACTAGTGTGACTGCAATGGAGTTACAGAATGAGCCAGTGTGTCTCTGAGGAAGTTATAGAATGCACCAGTGTGATTGTGAGGGAGTTACAGAATGTGCTAGTGTGACTGCGAGGGAGTTATAGAATGCGCCAGTGTCATTGGAGGAGTTCCCGAACGTGCCAGTGTGACTGCGTGGGATTTACAGAATGTGCCAGTGTGACTGCGAGGGAGTTACAGAATGCGCCAGTGTGACTGCAAGGGAGTTACTGAATGCACCCGTGTGACTGCGAGGGAGTTTAAGAAGGTACCAATATTATTGTGAGGGAGTTACAGAATGCACCAGTGTTATTGTGAGGGAGTTACAGAATGCACCAGTGTGACTGTGATGGATTTTGGAATGAGCCAGCGTGTCTCTGAGCGAGTGTTAGAATGCACCAATGTGATTGCGAGGGAGTTATACAGATTGTGCCAGAGTGACTGCGAGGGAGTTACAGAATGCACCAGTGTGACTGCGAAGCAGTTGCATTATGTTTCATTGTTATAGCGAGTGAGTTCCAGAATGCACCAGTGTGAATGCGAGGGAGTTACAAAATATGTCAGTATTACTGCGAGGGAGTTACAGAATGTGCCAGTGTCACTGCAAGGGTATTACTGAATGCACCCGTGTGACTGCGAGGGAGTTACAGAAGGCACCAGTGTTATAGCGAGAGAGATACGGAATGCACCAGTGCTTTTGTGAGTGAATTACAGAATGCACTAGTGTGACTGAGATGGAGTTACAGAATGAGCTATTGTGTCTCTGAGGGAGTTATAGAATGCACCAGTGTGATTGCGAGGGAGTTACAGAATGTGTCAGTGTGACTGCAAGGGAGTTAGAGAATGCACCAGTGTGACTGCAAAGCAGTTGCACAATGTGCCAATGTGACTGCGAGGGAGTTGCAGAAAGTGTCAGTGTGAATGCAAGGGAGTTAAAGAATGCACCAGAATGTCTGCAAAGCAGTTGCACAATGTGCCAATGTGATTGCGAGGGAGTTGCTGAATGTGTTAATGTGATTGCGAAGGAGTTACAGAATGCGCTTGTGTGACTGCGAGGGAGTTCCGGAATGTGCCACTGTGACTGCGAGGGAGTTACATGAGGTGTCAATGTGACTGCGAAGGAGTTATAGAATGCATCAGTGTGACTGCGAAGGAGTTGCAGAATATGCCAGGGTGATTGCGTGAAATTACAGAATGCGTTAATATGTCTGCGAGGGAGTTACATAATGTGTCACTTTGATTGCGACAGAGTTATAGAATGTTTCAGTGTGATTGCGAGGGAGTAACAGAATGCGTCATTATGACTGCATGGGAGTTTCAGAATGTGCCATCGTGACTGCGAGGGAGTTATAGAATGCGTCAGTTCTACCGCACGGGAGTTACAGAATGTGTTATTGTGACTGCAAAGGAGTTACAGAATGTGCCAGTGTAAATGCGAGGGAGTTACAGAATGTGTCAGTGTGACTGCGAGGGACTTACAGAATGGACCTGTGTGATGGCAAGAGAGTTAGAGAATGTGCCAGTTTGTCTGCGAGGGAGTTACTGAATGCAGCTGTGTGACTGCGAGGGAGTTACAGAAGGCACCAGTGTTATAGCGAGAGAGTTACAGAATGCGCGAGTGTGACTGCGAGGGAGTTTTGGAATGTGCCACTGTGACTGAGATGGAGTTACAGAAAGCGCAAGTGTGACTGCGAGGGAGTTACAGAATGCTCCAGTGTGACTGTGAGGGAGTTACAGAATGTGTCAGTGTGATTGCGAGGGAGTTACAGAATGTGTTATTGACTGCGAGCGAGTTACAGAATGTGCCAGTGTAACTGCGAGGGTGTTACATAATGTGTCAGTGTGACTGCGGGGGAGTTACAGAAAGCGCCAGTGTGACTGCGAGGGAGTTACAGAATGTGTCAGTGTGATTGCGAGGGAGTTACAGAATGCATCAGTGTGTCTGCGATGGACTTATAGAATGCACCAGTGTGAATGTGAGGGAGTTAGAGAATGCACCAGTGTGACTGCAAAGCAGTTGCACAATGTGCCAATGTGATTGCGAGGGAGTTGCAGAATGCGTCAGTGTGACTGCGAGGGAGTTACAGAATGCACCAGTGTGACTGCCAAGCAGTTGCAGAATGTGACAATGTGATTGCGAGGGAGTTACAGAATGCGCGAGTGTGACTGCGAGGGAGTTCCGGAATGTGCCACTGTGACTGAGACGGAGTTACAGAAAGCACAAGTGTGACTGCGAGGGAGTTAAAGAATGCTCCAGTGTGACTGTGAGTGAGTTACAGAATGTGTCAGTGTGATTGCGAGGGAGTTACAGAATGTGTTATTGCGACTGCGAGCGAGTTACAGAATGTGCCAGTGTAACTGCGAGGGAGTTACATAATGTGTCAGTGTGACTGCGGGGGAGTTACAGAAAGCGCCAGTGTGACTGCGAGGGAGTTACAGAATGTGTCAGTGTGACTGCGAGGGAGTTACAGAAAGCGCCAGTGTGACTGCGAGGGAGTTACAGAACATGTCAGTGTGATTGCGAGGGAGTCACAGAATGCATCAGTGTGTCTGCAATGGACTTATAGAATGCGCCAGTGTGAATGTGAGGGAGTTAGAGAATGCACGAGTGTGACTGCAAAGCAGTTGCACAATGTGCCAATGTGATTGCGAGAGAATTGCAGAATGCGTCAGTGTGACTGCGAGGGAGTTACAGAATGCACCAGTTTGTCTGCGAAGCAGTTGCAGAATGTGTCAATGTGATTGCGAGGGAGTTACAGAATGCGCGAGTGTGACTGCGAGGGAATTTCGGAATGTGCCACTGTGACTCAGAGGGAGTTACAGAAAGCGCCAGTGTGACTGCGAGGGAGTTACAGAATGCATCAGTGTGTCTGCGATGGACTTATAGAATGCGCCAGTGTGAATGTGGGGGAGTTACAGAATGTGCCAGTGTGACTGCGAGGGAGTTATAGAATGCACCAGTGTCATTGGAGGAGTTCCCGAATGTGCCAGTGTGACTGCGTGGGATTTACAGAATGTGCCAGTGTGACTGCGAGGGAGTTACAGAATGCGCCAGTGTGACTGCAAGGGAGTTACTGAATGCACCCGTGTGACTGCGAGGGAGTTTAAGAAGGTACCAGTATTATTGTGAGGGAGTTACAGAATGCACCAGTGTTATTGTGAGGGAGTTACAGAATGCACCAGTGTGACTGTGATGGATTTTGGAATGAGCCAGCGTGTCTCTGAGCGAGTGTTAGAATGCACCAATGTGATTGCGAGGGAGTTATACAGAATGTGCCAGTGTGACTGCGAGGGAGTTACAGAATGCACCAGTGTGACTGCGAAGCAGTTGCATTATGTTTCAGTGTTATAGCGAGTGAGTTCCAGAATGCACCAGTGTGAATGCGAGCGAGTTACAAAATGTGTCAGTATGACTGCGAGGGAGTTACAGAATGTGCCAGTGTCACTGCAAGGGTATTACTGAATGCACCCGTGTGACTGCGAGGGAGTTACAGAAGGCACCAGTGTTATAGCGAGAGAGTTACGGAATGCACCAGTGCTTTTGTGAGTGAATTACAGAATGCACTAGTGTGACTGAGATGGAGTTACAGAATGAGCTATTGTGTCTCTGAGGGAGTTATAGAATGCACCAGTGTGATTGCGAGGGAGTTACAGAATGTGTCAGTGTGACTGCAAGGGAGTTAGAGAATGCACCAGTGTGACTGCAAAGCAGTTGCACAATGTGCCAATGTGATTGCGAGGGAGTTGCAGAATGCGTTAGTGTGACTGCGAGGGAGTTACAGAAAGCACCAGTGTGACTGCGAAGCAGTAGCAGAATGTGTCAATGTGATTGCGAGGGAGTTACAGAATGAGTGAGTGTGACTGCGAGGGAGATCCGGAATGTGCCACTGTGACTGAGAGGGAGTTACAGAAAGCGCCAGTGTGACTGCGAGGGAGTTACAGAATGCTCCAGTGTTATTGCGAGGGAGTTACAGAATGTGTTATTGTGACTGCGAGCGAGTTACAGAATGTGCCATTGTAACTGCGAGGGAGTTACATAATGCACCAGTGTGACTGCGAAGCAGTTGCAGAATGTGTCAATGTGATTGCGAGGGAGTTACAGAATGCGCGAGTGTGACTGCGAGGGAATTTCGGAATGTGCCACTGTGACTGAGAGGGAGTTACAGAAAGCGCCAGTGTGACTGCGAGGGAGTTACAGAATGTGCCAGTGTGACTGCGAGGGAGTTACAAAATGTGCCACTGTGACTGCGAGGGAGTTACAGGAGGTGTCAATGTGACTGCGAAGGAGTTATACAATGCGTCAGTGTGACTGCGACGGAGTTATGGAATGCATCAGTGTGACTGCGAAGGAGTTGCAGAATGTGGCAATGTGACTGCGAGGGAGTTACAGAATGTGCCAGTGTGATTGGGTGAGATTACAGAATGTGTTAATATGTCTGCGAGGGAGTTACATAATATGTCAGTATGACTGCGAGGGAGTTACAGAATGTGCCAGTGTCACAGCGAGGGTATTACTGTGACTGCGAGGGAGTTACAGAAGGCACCAGTGTTATAGCGAGAGAGTTACGGAATGCACCAGTGTTATTGTGAGTGAGTTACAGAATGCACTAGTGTGACTGCAATGGAGTTACAGAATGAGCCAGTGTGTCTCTGAGGAAGTTATAGAATGCACCAGTGTGATTGTGAGGGAGTTACAGAATGTGCTAGTGTGACTGCGAGGGAGTTACAGAATGTGTCAGTGTGACAGCAAGTGAGTTATAAAATGCACCAGTGTGACTGCAAAGCAATGTGCCAATGTGATTGCGAGGGTGTTGCAGAGTGCGCCAGTGTGACTGCGAAGCAGTTGCTGAATGTGTCAATGTGATTGCGATGGAGTTATAGAATGCGCGAGTGTGACTGCGAGGGAGTTTTGGAATGTGCCACTGTGACTGAGATGGAGTTACAGAAAGCGCAAGTGTGACTGCGAGGGAGTTACAGAATGCTCCAGTGTGACTGTGAGGGAGTTACAGAATGTGTCAGTGTGATTGCGAGGGAGTTACAGAATGTGTTATTGTAACTGCGAGCGAGTTACAGAATGTGCCAGTGTAACTGCGAGGGAGTTACATAATGTGTCAGTGTGACTGCGGGGGGGTTACAGAAAGCGCCAGTGTGACTGCGAGGGTGTTACAGAATGTGTCAGTGTGACTGCCAGGGAGTTACAGAAAGCGCCAGCGTGACTGTGAGGAAGTTACAGAATGTGTCAGTGTGATTGCGAGGGAGTTACAGAATGCATCAGTGTGTCTGCGATGGACTTATAGAATGCACCAGTGTGAATGTGAGGGAGTTAGAGAATGCACCAGTGTGACTGCAAAGCAGTTGCACAATGTGCCAATGTGATTGCGAGTGAGTTGCAGAATGCGTCAGTGTAACTGCGAGGGAGTTACAGAATGCACCAGTGTGACTGCGAAGCAGTTGCAGAATGTGTCAATGTGATTGCGAGGGAGTTACAGAATGCGCGAGTGTGACTGCGAGGGAATTTCGGAATGTGCCACTGTGACTGAGAGGGAGTTACAGAAAGCGCCAGTGTGACTGCGAGGGAGTTACAGAACATGTCAGTGTGATTGCGAGGGAGTCACAGAATGCATCAGTGTGTCTGCAATGGACTTATAGAATGCGCCAGTGTGAATGTGAGGGAGTTAGAGAATGCACGAGTGTGACTGCAAAGCAGTTGCACAATGTGCCAATGTGATTGCGAGAGAATTGCAGAATGCGTCAGTGTGACTGCGAGGGAGTTACAGAATGCACCGGTTTGACTGCGAAGCAGTTGCAGAATGTGTCAGTGTGACTGCCAGGGAGTTACAGAAAGCGCCAGCGTGACTGTGAGGAAGTTACAGAATGTGTCAGTGTGATTGCGAGGGAGTTACAGAATGCATCAGTGTGTCTGCGATGGACTTATAGAATGCGCCAGTGTGAATGTGAGGGAGTTAGAGAATGCACCAGTGTGACTGCAAAGCAGTTGCACAATGTGCCAATGTGATTGCGAGTGAGTTGCAGAATGCGTCAGTGTAACTGCGAGGGAGTTACAGAATGCACCAGTGTGACTGCGAAGCAGTTGCAGAATGTGTCAATGTGATTGCGAGGGAGTTACAGAATGCGCGAGTGTGACTGCGAGGGAATTTCGGAATGTGCCACTGAGACTGAGAGGGAGTTACAGAAAGCGCCAGTGTGACTGCGAGGGAGTTACAGAACATGTCAGTGTGATTGCGAGGGAGTCACAGAATGCATCAGTGTGTCTGCAATGGACTTATAGAATGCGCCAGTGTGAATGTGAGGGAGTTAGAGAATGCACGAGTGTCACTGCGAAGCAGTTGCACAATGTGCCAATGTGATTGCGAGAGAATTGCAGAATGCGTCAGTGTGACTGCGAGGGAGTTACAGAATGCACCGGTTTGACTGCGAAGCAGTTGCAGAATGTGTCAATGTGATTGCGAGGGAGTTTTAGAATGCGCGAGTGTGACTGCGAGGGAATTTCGGAATGTGCCACTGTGACTCAGAGGGAGTTACAGAAAGCGCCAGTGTGACTGCGAGGGAGTTACAGAATGCATCAGTGTGTCTGCGATGGACTTATAGAATGCGCCAGTGTGAATGTGAGGGAGTTAGAGAATGCACGAGTGTGACTGCGAAGCAGTCGCACAATGTGCCAATGTGATTGCGAGGGAGTTGCAGAATGCGTCAGTGTGACTGCGAGGGAGTTACAGAATGCACCGGTTTGACTGCGAAGCAGTTGCAGAATGTGTCAATGTGATTGCGAGGGAGTTTTAGAATGCGCGAGTGTGACTGCGAGGGAATTTCGGAATGTGCCACTGTGACTCAGAGGGAGTTACAGAAAGCGCCAGTGTGACTGCGAGGGAGTTACAGAATGCATCAGTGTGTCTGCGATGGACTTATAGAATGCGCCAGTGTGAATGTGGGGGAGTTACAGAATGTGCCAGTGTGACTGCGAGGGAGTTATAGAATGCGCCAGTGTCATTGGAGGAGTTCCCGAATGTGCCAGTGTGACTGCGTGGGATTTACAGAATGTGCCAGTGTGACTGCGAGGGAGTTACAGAATGCGCCAGTGTGACTGCAAGGGAGTTACTGAATGCACCCGTGTGACTGCGAGGGAGTTTAAGAAGGTACCAGTATTATTGTGAGGGAGTTACAGAATGCACCAGTGTTATTGTGAGGGAGTTACAGAATGCACCAGTGTGACTGTGATGGATTTTGGAATGAGCCAGCGTGTCTCTGAGCGAGTGTTAGAATGCACCAATGTGATTGCGAGGGAGTTATACAGATTGTGCCAGAGTGACTGCGAGGGAGTTACAGAATGCACCAGTGTGACTGCGAAGCAGTTGCATTATGTTTCAGTGTTATAGCGAGTGAGTTCCAGAATGCACCAGTGTGAATGCGAGGGAGTTACAAAATGTGTCAGTATGACTGCGAGGGAGTTACAGAATGTGCCAGTGTCACTGCAAGGGTATTACTGAATGCACCCGTGTGACTGCGAGGGAGTTACAGAAGGCACCAGTGTTATAGCGAGAGAGTTACGGAATGCACCAGTGCTTTTGTGAGTGAATTACAGAATGCACTAGTGTGACTGAGATGGAGTTACAGAATGAGCTATTGTGTCTCTGAGGGAGTTATAGAATGCACCAGTGTGATTGCGAGGGAGTTACAGAATGTGTCAGTGTGACTGCAAGGGAGTTAGAGAATGCACCAGTGTGACTGCAAAGCAGTTGCACAATGTGCCAATGTGACTGCGAGGGAGTTGCAGAAAGGGTCAGTGTGAATGCAAGGGAGTTAAAGAATGCACCAGAATGTCTGCAAAGCAGTTGCACAATGTGCCAATGTGATTGCGAGGGAGTTGCAGAATGTGTTAATGTGATTGCGAAGGAGTTACAGAATGCGCTTGTGTGACTGCGAGGGAGTTCCGGAATGTGCCACTGTGACTGAGAGGGAGTTACAGAAATCGCCAGCGTGACTGCAAGGGAGTTACAGAATGCTCCAGTGTGACTGCGAGGGATTTACAGAATGTGTCAGTGTGATTGCGAGGGAGTTACAGAATGTGAAATTGTGACTGCAAGCGAGTTACAGAATGCGCCAGTGTAACTGCGAGGGTGTTACATAATGTGTCAGTGTGACTGCGGGGGAGTTACAGAAAGCGCCAATGTGACTGCGAGGGAGTTACAGAATGTGTCAGTGTGATTGCGAGGGTGTTACAGAATGTGCCAGTGTGACTGTGAGGGAGTTACAAAATGTGCCACTGTGACTGCGAGGGAGTTACAGGAGGTGTCAATGTGACTGCGAAGGAGTTATAGAATGCATCAGTGTGACTGCGAAGGAGTTGCAGAATGTGTCAATGTGACTGCGAGGGAGTTACAGAATATGCCAGGGTGATTGCGTGAAATTACTGAATGCGTTAATATGTCTGCGAGGGAGTTACATAATGTGTCTCTTTGACTGCGACAGAGTTATAGAATGTTTCAGTGTGATTGCGAGGGAGTAACAGAATGCGTCATTATGACTGCATGGGAGTTTCAGAATGTGCCATCGTGACTGCGAGGGAGTTATAGAATGCGTCAGTTCTACCGCACGGGAGTTACAGAATGTGTTATTGTGACTGCAAAGGAGTTACAGAATGTGCCAGTGTAACTGCGAGGGAGTTACAGAATGTGTCAGTGTGACTGCGAGGGACTTACAGAATGGACCTGTGTGACGGCAAGAGAGTTAGAGAATGTGCCAGTGTGTCTGCGAGGGAGTTACTGAATGTAGCTGTGTGACTGCGAGGGAGTTACAGAAGGCACCAGTGTTATGGCGAGAGAGTTACAGAATGCAGAGTGTGACTGCGAGGGAGTTTTGGAATGTGCCACTGTGACTGAGATGGAGTTACAGAAAGCGCAAGTGTGACTGCGAGGGAGTTACAGAATGCTCCAGTGTGACTGTGAGGGAGTTACAGAATGTGTCAGTGTGATTGCGAGGGAGTTACAGAATGTGTTATTGACTGCGAGCGAGTTACAGAATGTGCCAGTGTAACTGCGAGGGTGTTACATAATGTGTCAGTGTGACTGCGGGGGAGTTACAGAAAGCGCCAATGTGACTGCGAGGGAGTTACAGAATGTGTCAGTGTGATTGCGAAGGAGTTACAGAATGCATCAATGTGTCTGCGATGGGCTTATAGAATGCACCAGTGTGAATGTGAGGGAGTTAGAGAATGCACCAGTGTGACTGCAAAGCAGTTGCACAATGTGCCAATGTGATTGCGAGGGAGTTGCAGAATGCGTCAGTGTGACTGCGAGGGAGTTACAGAATGCACCAGTGTGACTGCCAAGCAGTTGCAGAATGTGACAATGTGATTGCGAGGGAGTTACAGAATGCGCGAGTGTGACTGCGAGGGAGTTCCGGAATGTGCCTCTGTGACTGAGACAGAGTTACAGAAAGCACAAGTGTGACTGCGAGGGAGTTAAAGAATGCTCCAGTGTGACTGTGAGTGAGTTACAGAATGTGTCAGTGTGATTGCGAGGGAGTTACAGAATGTGTTATTGTGACTGCGAGCGAGTTACAGAATGTGCCAGTGTAACTGCGAGGGAGTTACATAATGTGTCAGTGTGACTGCGGGGGAGTTACAGAAAGCGCCAGTGTGACTGCGAGGGAGTTACAAAATGTGTCAGTGTGACTGCGAGGGAGTTACAGAACATGTCAGTGTGATTGCGAGGGAGTCACAGAATGCATCAGTGTGTCTGCAATGGACTTATAGAATGCGCCAGTGTGAATGTGAGGGAGTTAGAGAATGCACGAGTGTGACTGCAAAGCAGTTGCACAATGTGCCAATGTGATTGCGAGAGAATTGCAGAATGCGTCAGTGTGACTGCGAGGGAGTTACAGAATGCACCGGTTTGACTGCGAAGCAGTTGCAGAATGTGTCAATGTGATTGCGAGGGAGTTACAGAATGCGCGAGTGTGACTGCGAGGGAGTTCCGGAATGTGCCACTGTGACTGAGAGGGAGTTACAGAAAGCGCCAGTGTGACTGCGAGGGAGTTACAGAATGCTCCACTGTTATTGCGAGGGAGTTACAGAATGTGTTATTGAGACTGCGAGCGAGTTACAGAATGTGCCATTGTAACTGCGAGGGAGTTACATAATGTGTCAGTGTGACTGCGAGGGAGTTACAGAATGTGCCAGTGTGACTGCGAGGGAGTTACAAAATGTGCCACTGTGACTGCGAGGGAGTTACAGGAGGTGTCAATGTGACTGCGAAGGAGTTCTACAATGCGTCAGTGTGACTGCAACGGAGTTATGGAATGCATCAGTGTGACTGCGAAGGAGTTGCAGAATGTGGCAATGTGACTGCGAGGGAGTTACAGAATATGCCAGTGTGATTGGGTGAGATTACAGAATGCGTTAATATGTCTGCGAGGGAGTTACATAATATGTCAGTATGACTGCGAGGGAGTTACAGAATGTGCCAGTGTCACAGCGAGGGTATTACTGTGACTGCGAGGGAGTTACAGAAGGCACCAGTGTTATAGCGAGAGAGTTACGGAATGCACCAGTGTTATTGTGAGTGAGTTACAGAATGCACTAGTGTGACTGCAATGGAGTTACAGAATGAGCCAGTGTGTCTCTGAGGAAGTTATAGAATGCACCAGTGTGATTGTGAGGGAGTTACAGAATGTGCTAGTGTGACTGCGAGGGAGTTACAGAATGTGTCAGTGTGACTGCAAGTGAGTTATAAAATGCACCAGTGTGACTGCAAAGCAATGTGCCAATGTGATTGCGAGGGAGTTGCAGAGTGCGCCAGTGTGACTGCGAGGGAGTTTTGGAATGTGCCACTGTGACTGAGATGGAGTTACAGAAAGCGCAAGTGTGGCTGCGAGGGAGTTACAGAATGCTCCAGTGTGACTGTGAGGGAGTTACAGAATGTGTCAGTGTGATAGCGAGGGAGTTACAGAATGTGTTATTGTAACTGCGAGCGAGTTACAGAATGTGCCAGTGTAACTGCGAGGGAGTTACATAATGTGTCAGTGTGACTGCGGGGGGGTTACAGAAAGCGCCAGTGTGACTGCGAGGGTGTTACAGAATGTGTCAATGTGACTGCCAGGGAGTTACAGAAAGCGCCAGCGTGACTGTGAGGAAGTTACAGAATGTGTCAGTGTGATTGCGAGGGAGTTACAGAATGCATCAGTGTGTCTGCGATGGACTTATAGAATGCGCCAGTGTGAATGTGAGGGAGTTAGAGAATGCACCAGTGTGACTGCAAAGCAGTTGCACAATGTGCCAATGTGATTGCGAGTGAGTTGCAGAATGCGTCAGTGTAACTGCGAGGGAGTTACAGAATGCACCAGTGTGACTGCGAAGCAGTTGCAGAATGTGTCAATGTGATTGCGAGGGAGTTACAGAATGCGCGAGTGTGACTGCGAGGGAATTTCGGAATGTGCCACTGTGACTGAGAGGGACTTACAGAAAGCGCCAGTGTGACTGCGAGGGAGTTACAGAATGTGCCAGTGTGACTGCGAGGGAGTTACAGAATGCATCAGTGTGTCTGCGATGGACTTATAGAATGCGCCAGTGTGAATGTGAGGGTTTTACAGAATGTGCCAGTGTGACTGCGAGGGAGTTATAGAATGCGCCAGTTTCATTGGAGGGAGTTACCGAATGTGCCAGTGTGACTGCATGGGATTTACAGAATGTGCCAGTGTGACTGCGAGGGAGTTACAGAATGCGCCAGTGTGACTGCGAAGCAGTTGCATTCTGTTTCAGTGTTATAGTGAGGGAGTTCCAGAATGCACCAGTGTGAACGCGAGGGAGTTACAAAATGTGCCAGTATGACTGCGAGGGAGTTACAGAATGTGCCAGTGTCACTGCGAGGTAGTTACTGAATGCACCCGTGAGACTGCGAGGGAGTTAAAGAAGGCACCAGTGTTATAGCGAGAGAGTTACAGAATGCACCAGTGTTATTGTGAGGGAGTTACAGAATGCACCAGTGTGACTGCGATGGCTTTACAGAATGAGCCAGTGTGTCTCTGAGGGAGTTATAGAATGCACCAGTGTGATTGCGAGGGATTTACAGAATGTGACTGTGAGGGAGTTACAGAATGCACCAATGTGACTGTGAAGCTGTTGCATTATGTTTCAGTGTTCTAGCGAGGGAGTTCCAGAATGCACCAGTGTGAATGCGATGGAGTTACAAAATGTGTCAGTATGACTGCGAGGGAGTTACAGAATGTGCCAGTGTAACTGCGAGGGTATTACTGAATGCACCCGTGTGACTGCGAGGGAGTTACAGAAGGCACCAGTGTTATAGCGAGAGAGTTACGGAATGCACCAGTGTTATTGTGAGTGAGTTACAGAATGCACTAGTGTGACTGCGATGGAGTTACAGAATGAGCTAGTGTGACTTCGAGGGAGTTGCAGAAAGTGTCAGTGTGAATGCAAGTGAGTTAAAGAATGCACCAGTATGTCTGCAAAGCAGTTGCACAATGTGCCAATGTGATTGCGAGGGAGTTGCAGAATGTGTTAATGTGATTGCGAGGGAGTTACAGAATGCGCTTGTGTGACTGCGAGGGAGTTCCGGAATGTGCCACTGTGACTGAGAGGGAGTTACAGAAAGCGCCAGTGTGACTGCTAAGGAATTACAGAATGCTCCAGTGTGACTGCGAGGGATTTACAGAATGTGTCAGTGTGATTGCGAGGGAGTTACAGAATGTGAAATTGTGACTGCAAGCGAGTTACAGAATGCGCCAGTGTGACTGCGAGGGAGTTACATAATGTGTCAGTGTGACTGCGAGGGAGTTACAGAATGCTCCAGTGTGACTGCAATAGAGTTACAGAATGTGCCAATATGACTGCGAGGGTGTTACAGAATGTGCCAGTGTGACTGTGAGGGAGTTACAAAATGTGCCACTGTGACTGCGAGGGAGTTACAGGAGGTGTCAATGTGACTGCGAAGGAGTTATAGAATGCATCAGTGTGACTGCGAAGGAGTTGCAGAATGTGTCAATGTGACTGCGAGGGAGTTACAGAATATGCTAGGGTGATTGCGTGAAATTACTGAATGCGTTAATATGTCTGCGAGGGAGTTACATAATGTGTCACTTTGACTGCGACAGAGTTATAGAATGTTTCAGTGTGATTGCGAGGGAGTAACAGAATGCGTCATTATGACTGCATGGGAGTTTCAGAATGTGCCATCATGACTGCGAGGGAGTTATAGAATGCGTCAGTTCTACCGCACGGGAGTTACAGAATGTGTTATTGTGACTGCAAAGGAGTTACAGAATGTGCCAGTGTAACTGCGAGGGAGTTACAGAATGTGTCAGTGTGACTGCGAGGGACTTACAGAATGGACCTGTGTGACGGCAAGAGAGTTAGAGAATGTGCCAGTGTGTCTCCGAGGGAGTTACTGAATGCAGCTGTGTGACTGCGAGGGAGTTACAGAAGGCACCAGTGTTATAGCGAGAGTTACAGAATGCGCGAGTGTGACTGGGAGGGTGTTTTGGAATGTGCCACTGTGACTGAGATGGAGTTACAGAAAGCGCAAGTGTGACTGCGAGGGAGTTACAGAATGCTCCAGTGTGACTGTGAGGGAGTTACAGAATGTGTCAGTGTGCCTGCGAGGGAGTTACAGAAAGCGCCATTGTGACTGCGAGGGAGTTACAGAACATGTCAGTGTGATTGCGAGGGAGTCACAGAATGCATCAGTGTGTCTGCAATGGACTTATAGAATGCGCCAGTGTGAATGTGAGGGAGTTAGAGAATGCACGAGTGTGACTGCAAAGCAGTTGCACAATGTGCCAATGTGATTGCGAGAGAATTGCAGAATGCGTCAGTGTGACTGCGAGGGAGTTACAGAATGCACCGGTTTGACTGCGAAGCAGTTGCAGCATGTGTCAATGTGATTGCGAGGGAGTTACAGAATGCGCGAGTGTGACTGCGAGGGAATTTCGGAATGTGCCACTGTGACTCAGAGGGAGTTACAGAAAGCGCCAGTGTGACTGCGAGGGAGTTACAGAATGCATCAGTGTGTCTGCGATGGACTTATAGAATGCGCCAGTGTGAATGTGGGGGAGTTACAGAATGTGCCAGTGTGACTGCGAGGGAGTTATAGAATGCGCCAGTGTCATTGGAGGAGTTCCCGAATGTGCCAGTGTGACTGCGTGGGATTTACAGAATGTGCCAGTGTCACTGCAAGGGAGTTACTGAATGCACCCGTGTGACTGCGAGGGAGTTTAAGAAGGTACCAGTATTATTGTGAGGGAGTTACAGAATGCACCAGTGTTATTGTGAGGGAGTTACAGAATGCACCAGTGTGACTGTGATGGATTTTGGAATGAGCCAGCGTGTCTCTGAGCGAGTGTTAGAATGCACCAATGTGATTGCGAGGGAGTTATACAGAATGTGCCAGTGTGACTGCGAGGGAGTTACAGAATGCACCAGTGTGACTGCGAAGCAGTTGCATTATGTTTCAGTGTTATAGCGAGTGAGTTCCAGAATGCACCAGTGTGAATGCGAGGGGGTTACAAAATGTGCCAGTATGTCTGCAAGGGAGTTACAGAATGTGCCATTGTCACTGTGAGCTAGTTACTGAATGCACCCGTGTGACTGCGAGGGAGTTACAGAAGGCACCAGTGTTATAGCGAGAGAGTTACAGAATGCACCAGTGTTATTGTGAGTGAGTTACAGAATGCACCAGTGCGACTGCGATGGCTTTACAGAATGAGCCAGTGTGTCTCTGAGGGAGTTATAGAATGCACCAGTGTGATTGCGAGGGAGTTACAGAATGTGCTGGTGTGACTGTGAGGGAGTTACAGAATGCACCAGTGTGACTGCGAAGCTGTTGCATTATGTTTCAGTGTTCTAGCGAGGGAGTTCCAGAATGCACCAGTGTGAATGCGATGGAGTTACAAAATGTGTCTTTATGACTGCGAGGGAGTTACAGATTGTGCCAGTGTAACTGCGAGGGTATTACTGAATGCACCCGTGTGACTGCGAGGGAGTTACAGAAGGCACCAGTGTTATAGCGAGAGAGTTACGGAATGCACCAGTGTTATTGTGAGTGAGTTATAGAATGCAGCAGTGTGATTGCGAGGGAGTTACAGAATGAGCTAGAGTGACTGCGAGTGAGTTACAGAATGTGTCAATGTGACTGCAAGGGAGTTAGGGAATGCACCAGTGTGACTGTGAAGCAGTTGCACAATGTGCCAATGTGATTGCGAGGGAGTTGCAGAATGCACCAGTGTGACTGTGAAGCAGTTGCAGAATGTGTTAATGTGATTGCGAGGGAGTTACAGAATGTGCGAGTTTGACTGCGAGGGAGTTCCGGAATGTGCCACTTTGATTGAGAGGGAGTTACAGAATGCTTCAATATGTCTGCGAGACTGTTACAGAATGCACCAGTGTGACTGCGAGGGAGGTACAGAATACGCCAGTGTGACTGCGAAGCAGTTGCATTATGTTTCAGTGTTATAGTGAGTGAGTTCTAGAATGCACCAGTGTGAATTCGATGGAGTTGCAAAATGTGCCAGTATGACTGCGAGGGAGTTACAGATTGCGTCAGTGTGTCTGCGATGGACTTATAGAATGCGTCAGTATGATTGTGAGGGAGTTACAGAATATGCCAGTGTGACTGCGAGGGAGTTATAGAATGCACCAGTGTCATTGGAGGGAGTTACCGAATGTGCCAGTGTGACTGCGTGGGAGTTACAGAATGTGCCAGTGTGACTGCGAGGGAGTTACAGAATACACCAGTGTGACTGCGAAGCAGTTGCTTTATGTTTCAGTGTTATAGCGAGGGAGTTCCATAATGCACCAGTGTGAATGCGAGGGAGTTACAAAATGTGCCAGTATGACTGCGAGGGAGTTACAGAATGAACCAGGGTCACTGCGAGGGGGTTACTGAATGCACCCGTGTGACTTCGAAGGTGTGACAGAAGGCAGCTGTAATATTGTGAGAAAGTTACAGAATGCACCAGTGTTATTGTGAGGGAGTTACAGAATGCACCAGTGTGACTGCGATGGATTTATGGAATGAGCCAGCGTGTCTCTGAGGGGGTTATAGAAAGCACCAGAGTGATTGCGAGGGAGTTACAGAATGTGCCGGTGTGACTGCGAGGGAGTTACAGAATGAACCAGTGTGACTGCAAGGGAGTTAGAGAATGCACCAGTGTGACTGCAAACAGTTGCACAATGTGCCAATGTGATTGCGAGGGAGTTGCAGAATGAGTCAGTATGACTGCGATGGAGTTACAGAAAGCGCCAGTGTGACTGCGAGGGAGTTACAGAATGTGTCAGTGTGATTGTGAGGGAGTTACAGAATGCATCAGTGTGTCTGCAATGGACTTATAGAATGCGCCAGTGTGAATGTGAGGGAGTTAGAGAATGCACCAGTGTGACTGCAAAGCAGTTGCACAACATGCCAATGTGATTGCGAGGGAGTTGCAAAATGAGTCAGTGTGATTGCAAGGGAGTTACAGAATGCACCAATTTGACTGCAAAGCAGTTGCAGAATGTGTCAATGTGATTGCGAGGGAGTTACAGAATGCGCGAGTGTGACTGTGAGGGAATTTCGGAATGTGACACTGTGACTGAGAGGGAGTTACAGAAAGCGCCAGTGTGACTGCGAGGGAGTTACAGAATGTGCCAGTGTGACTGCGAGGGAGTTACAGAATGCATCATTGTGTCTGCGATGGACTTATAGAATGCGCCAGTGTGAATGTGAGCGAGTTACAGAATGTGCCAGTGTGACTGCGAGGGAGTTATAGAATGCGCCAGTGTGACTGTGAGGGAGTTACAGAATGCGCCAGTGTGACTGCGAAGCAGTTGCATTATGTTTCAGTGTTATAGCGAGGGAGTTCCAGAATGCACCACTGTGAATGCGAGGGAGTTACAAAATGTGCCTGTATGACTGCGAGGGAGTTACAGAATGTGGCAGTGTCACTGCAAGTGAGTTACTGAATGCACCCGTGTGACTGCGAGGGAGTTTAAGAAGGCACCAGTATTATTGTGAGGGAGTTACAGAATGCACCAGTGTTATTGTGAGGGAGTTACAGAATGCACCAGTGTGACTGTGATGGATTTTGGAATGAGCCAGCGTGTCTCTGAGGGAGTTACAGAATGCGCCAGTGTAACTGCGAGGGAGTTACATAAAGTGTCAGTGTGACTGCGAGGGAGTTACAGAATGCTCCAGTGTGACTGCAATAGAGTTACAGAATGTGCCAATATGACTGCGAGGGTGTTACAGAATGCGCCAGTGTGACCGCGAGGGAGTTACAAAATTTGCCCCTGTGACTGCGAGGGAATTACAGGAGGTATCAATCTGATTGCGAAGGAGTTATAGAATGCGTCAGTGTGACTGCGAGGGAGTTATGGAATGCATCAGTGTGACTGTGAAGGAGTTGCAGAATGCGTCATTATGACTGCGAGGGAGTTTCAGAATGTGCCATTGTGACTGCGAGGGAGTTGTTGAATGTGTCAGTTTTACCGCGCGGGTGTTACAGAATGTGTTATTGTGACTGCAAAGGAGTTACAGAATGTGCCAGTGTAACTGCAAGGGAGTTACAGAATGTGTCAGTGTGACTGCGAGGGACTTACAGAATGGACCGGTGTGACGGCAAGAGAGTTACAGAATGTGCCAGTGTGTCTGCGAGGGAGTTACAGAAGGCACCAGTGTTATAGCGAGAGAGTTACAGAATGCAGCAGTGTGACTGCGACGGAGTTACAGAATGCACCAATGTGACTGCGGAGCAGTTGCAGAATATGTCATTGTGATTGCGAGGGAGTTACAGAAGGCACCAGTGTTATAGCGAGAGAGTTATGGAATGCACCAGTGTTATTGTGAGTGAGTTACAGAATGTACTAGTGTGACTGCGATGGGGTTACAGAATGAGCCAGTGTGACTGCAAGGGAGTTAGAGAATGCACCAGTGTGACTGCAAAGCAGTTGCACAATGTGCCAATATGATTGCGAGGGAGTTACAGAATGCGCGAGTGTGACTGCGAGGGAGTTCCGGAATGTGCCACTGTGACTGAGAGGGAGTTACAGAAAGCGTCAGTGTGACTGCGAGGGAGTTACAGAATGTGTCAGTGTGATTGCGAGGGAGTTACAGAATGCTTCAATATGTCTGCGAGACTGTTACAGAATGCACCAGTGTGACTGCGAGGGACTTTTAGAAAGTGCCAGTGTGAATGTGAGGGAGTTACAGAATGTGCCAGTGTGACTGCGAGGGAGTTATAGAATGCACCAGTGTCATTGCGAGGGTGTTACTGAATGTGCCATTGTGACTGCGATGGAGTGACAGAATGTGCCAGTGTGACAGCGATGGACTTATAGAATGCGCCAATGTGAATGTGAGGGAGTTACAAAATGTGCCAGTGTGACTGCGAGGGAGTTATAGAATCCGCCAGTGTCATTGGCGTGAGTTACCGAATGTGCCAGTGTGACTGCGTGGGAGTTACAGAATGTGCCTGTGTTTGCGAGGGAGTTACAGAATACACCAGTGTGACTGCGAAGCAGTTGCTTTATGTTTCAGTGTTATAGCGAGTGAGTTCCAGAATGCCCCAGTGTGAATGCGAGGGAGTTACAAAATGTGCCAGTATGACTGCGAGGGAGTTACAGAATGTGCCAGTGTCACTGCGAGGTAGTTACTGAATGCACCCATGTGACTGCGAGGGAGTTACAGAAGGCAGCAGTGTTATAGCGTGTTACAGAATGCACCAGTGTTATTGTGAGGGAGTTACAGAATGCACCAGTGTGACTGCGATGGCTTTAAAGAATGAGCCAGTGTGTCTCTGAGGGAGTTTTGGAATGCACCAGTGTGGTTGTGAGGGAGTTACAGAATGTGCCAGTGTGACTGCCAGGGAGTTACAGAATGCACCAGTGTGACTGCAAAGCATTTGCATCATGTTTCAGTGTTATAGCGAGTGAGTTCCAGAATGCACCAGTGTGAATGCGAGGGAGTTACAAAATGTGCCAGTATGACTGCGAGGGAGTTACAGATTGCGTCAGTGTAAGTGCGAGGGAGTTACATAATGTGTCAGTGTGACTGCGAGGGAGTTACAGAATGCTCCAGTGTGACTGCAATAGAGTTACAGAATGTGCCAATATGACTGCGAGGGTGTTACAGAATGTGCCAGTGTGACCGCGAGGGAGTTACAAAATTTGCCACTGTGACTGCGAGGGAATTACAGGAGGTGTCAATCTGACTGCGAAGGAGTTATAGAATGCATCAGTGTGACTGCGAAGGAGTTGCAGAATGCGTCAGTGTGACTGCGACGGAGTTATGGAATGCATCAGTGTGACTGCGAAGGAGTTGCAGAATGCGTCAGTGTGACTGCGACGGAGTTATGGAATGCATCAGTGTGACTGCGAAGGAGTTGCAGAATGCGTCAGTGTGACTGTGATGGAGTTATGGAATGCGTCATTATGACTGCGAGGGAGTTTCAGAATGTGCCATTGTGACTGCGAGGGAGTTGTTGAATGCTTCAGTTTTACTGCGCGGGAGTTACAGAATGTGTTATTGTGACTGCAAAGGAGTTACAGAATGTGCCAGTGTAACTGCGAGGGAGTTACAGAATGTGTCAGTGTGACTGCGAGGCACATACAGAATGGTCCTGTGTGACGGCAAGAGAGGTACAGAATGTGCCAGTGTGTCTGCGAGGGAGTTACTGAATGCACCCGTGTGACTGCGAGGGAGTTACAGAAGGCACCAGTGTTATAGCGAGAGAGTTACAGAATGCAGCAGTGTGACTGCGACGGAGTTACAGAATGCACCAATGTGACTGCGGAGCAGTTGCAGAATATGTCATTGTGATTGCGAGGGAGTTACAGAAGGCACCAGTGTTATAGCGAGAGAGTTATGGAATGCACCAGTGTTATTGTGAGTGAGTTACAGAATGTACTAGTGTGACTGCGATGGAGTTACAGAATGAGCCAGTGTGACTGCAAGGGAGTTAGAGAATGCACCAGTGTGACTGCAAAGCAGTTGCACAATGTGCCAATGTGATTGCGAGGGAGTTGCAGAATGCGTCAGTGTGACTGCTAAGCAGTTGCAGAATGTGTCAATGTGATTGCGAGGGAGTTGCAGAATGCGCAAGTGTGACTGCGAGGGAGTTCCGGAATGGGCCACTGTGACTGAGAGGGAGTTACAGAAAGCGCCAGTGTGACTGCAAGGGAGTTACAGAATGCGGCAGTGTGACTGTGAGGGAGTTACAGAATGTGTCAGTGTGATTGTGAGGGAGTTGCAGAATGCTTCAATATGTCTGCGAGACTGTTACAGAATGCACCAGTGTGACTGCGAGGGATGTACAGAATACGCCAGTGTGACTGCGATGGACTTTTAGAAAGCGCCAGTGTGAATGTGAGGGAGTTACAGAATGTGCCAGTGTGACTGCGAGGGAGTTATAGAATGCACCAGTGTCATTGCGAGGGTGTTACTGAATGTGCCATTGTGACTGCGATGGAGTGACAGAATGTGCCAGTGTGACTGCGAGGGAGTTACAGAATGCGTCAGTGTGCCTGCGATGGACTTATAGAATGCGCCAATGTGAATGTGAGGGAGTTACAAAATGTGCCAGTGTGACTGCGAGGGAGTTATAGAATCCGCCAGTGTCATTGGCTTGAGTTACCGAATGTGCCAGTGTGACTGCGTGGGAGTTACAGAATGTGCCTGTGTTTGCGAGGGAGTTACAGAATACACCAGTGTGACTGCGAAGCATATGCATTATGTTTCAGTGTTATAGCGAATGAGTTCCAGAATGCACCAGTGTGAATGCGAGGGAGTTACATAATGTGTCAGTGTGACTGCGAGGGAGTTAATGAATGCTCCAGTGTGACTGCAATAGAGTTACAGAATGTGCCAATATGACTGCGAGGGTGTTACAGAATGTGCCAGTGTGACCGCGAGGGAGTTACAAAATTTGCCACTGTGACTGCGAGGGAATTACAGGAGGTGTCAATCTGACTGCGAAGGAGTTATAGAATGCATCAGTGTGACTGCGAAGGAGTTGCAGAATGCGTCAGTGTGACTGCGACGGAGTTATGGAATGCATCAGTGTGACTGCGAAGGAGTTGCAGAATGCGTCAGTGTGACTGTGATGGAGTTATGGAATGCGTCATTATGACTGCGAGGGAGTTTCAGAATGTGCCATTGTGACTGCGAGGGAGTTGTTGAATGCTTCAGTTTTACTGCGCGGGAGTTACAGAATGTGTTATTGTGACTGCAAAGGAGTTACAGAATGTGCCAGTGTAACTGCGAGGGAGTTACAGAATGTGTCAGTGTGACTGCGAGGGACATACAGAATGGTCCTGTGTGATGGCAAGAGAGGTACAGAATGTGCCAGTGTGTCTGCGAGGGAGTTACTGAATGCACCCGTGTGACTGCGAGGGAGTTACAGAAGGCACCAGTGTTATAGCGAGAGAGTTACAGAATGCAGCAGTGTGACTGCGACGGAGTTACAGAATGCACCAATGTGACTGCGGAGCAGTTGCAGAATATGTCATTGTGATTGCGAGGGAGTTACAGAAGGCACCAGTGTTATAGCGAGAGAGTTATGGAATGCACCAGTGTTATTGTGAGTGAGTTACAGAATGTACTAGTGTGACTGCGATGGAGTTACAGAATGAGCCAGTGTGACTGCAAGGGAGTTAGAGAATGCACCAGTGTGACTGCAAAGCAGTTGCACAATGTGCCAATGTGATTGCGAGGGAGTTGCAGAATGCGTCAGTGTGACTGCTAAGCAGTTGCAGAATGTGTCAATGTGATTGCGAGGGAGTTGCAGAATGCGCAAGTGTGACTGCGAGGGAGTTCCGGAATGGGCCACTGTGACTGAGAGGGAGTTACAGAAAGCGCCAGTGTGACTGCAAGGGAGTTACAGAATGCGGCAGTGTGACTGTGAGGGAGTTACAGAATGTGTCAGTGTGATTGTGAGGGAGTTGCAGAATGCTTCAATATGTCTGCGAGACTGTTACAGAATGCACCAGTGTGACTGCGAGGGATGTACAGAATACGCCAGTGTGACTGCGATGGACTTTTAGAAAGCGCCAGTGTGAATGTGAGGGAGTTACAGAATGTGCCAGTGTGACTGCGAGGGAGTTATAGAATGCACCAGTGTCATTGCGAGGGTGTTACTGAATGTGCCATTGTGACTGCGATGGAGTGACAGAATGGGCCAGTGTGACTGCGAGGGAGTTACAGAATGCGTCAGTGTGTCTGCGATGGACTTATAGAATGCGCCAATGTGAATGTGAGGGAGTTACAAAATGTGCCAGTGTGACTGCGAGGGAGTTATAGAATCCGCCAGTGTCATTGGCTTGAGTTACCGAATGTGCCAGTGTGACTGCGTGGGAGTTACAGAATGTGCCTGTGTTTGCGAGGGAGTTACAGAATACACCAGTGTGACTGCGAAGCATATGCATTATGTTTCAGTGTTATAGCGAATGAGTTCCAGAATGCACCAGTGTGAATGCGAGGGAGTTACAAAATGTGTCAGTATGACTGCGAGGGAGTTACAGAATGTGCCAGTTTAACTGCGAGGGTATTACTGAATGCACCCATGTGACTGCGAGGGAGTTGCAGAAGGCACCAGTGTTATCGAGAGAGAGTTACGGAATGCACCAGTGTTATTGTGAGTGAGTTACAGAATGTACTAGTGTGACTGCGAGGGAGTTACAGAATGAGCTAGTGTGTCTCTGAGGGAGTTATAGAATGCACCAATGTGTTTGCGAGGGAATTACAGAATGTGCTAGTGTGACTGCGAGGGAGTTACAGAATGTGTCAGTGTGACTGCAAGGGAGTTAAAGAATGCACCAGTGTGACTGCAAAGCAGTTGCTAATGTGCCAATGTGATTGCGAGGGAGTTGCAGAATGTGTCAGTGTGACTGCGAGGGAGTTACAGAATGCACCAGTGTGACTGCGAAGCAGTTGCAGAATGTGTCAATGTGATTGCGAGGGAGTTACAGAATGCTGCAGTGTGACGGCAAAGGATTTACAGAATGTGTCAGTGTGATTGCGAGGGAGTTACAGAATGTGTTATTGTGACTGCGAGTGAGTTACAGAATGTGCCAGTTTCACTGCGAGGGAGTTACATAATGTGTCAGTGTGACTGCGAGGGAGTTACAGAATGCTCCAGTGTGACTGCAATAGAGTTACAGAATGTGCCAATATGACTGCGAGGGTGTTACATAATGTGCCAATATGACTGCGAGGGTGTTACATAATGTGCCAGTGTGACTGTGAGGGAGTTACAAATGTGCCACTGTGACTGCGAGGGAGTTAGAGGAGGTTTCAATGTGATTGCGAAGGAGTTATAGAATGCATCAGTGTGACTGCGAGGGAGTTACAGAATGCTGCAGTGTGACGGCAAAGGATTTACAGAATGTGTCAGTGTGATTGCGAGGGAGTTACAGAATGTGTTATTGTGACTGCGAGCGAGTTACAGAATGTGCCAGTGTCACTGCGAGGGAGTTACATAATGTGTCAGTGTGACTGCAAGGGAGTTACAGAATGCTCCAGTGTGACTGCAATAGAGTTACAGAATGTGCCAATATGACTGCGAGGGTGTTACATAATGTGCCAGTGTGACTGCGAGGGAGTTACAAATGTGCCACTGTGACTGCGAGGGAGTTAGAGGAGGTTTCAATGTGACTGCGAAGGAGTTATAGAATGCATCAGTGTGACTGCGACGGAGTTATGGAATGCATCAGTGTGACTGCGAAGGAGTTGCAGAATGCATCATTATGACTGCGAGGGAGTTTCAGAATGTGCCATTGTGACTGCGAGGGAGTTGTAGAATGCATCAGTTTTACCGCGCGGGAGTTACAGAATGTGCCAGTGTAACTGCGAGGGAGTTACAGAATGTGTCATTGTGACTGCGAGGGACTTACAGAATGAACCTGTGTGACGGCAAGAGAGTTACAGAATGTGCCAGTGTGTCTGCGAGGGAGTTACTGAATGCACCCGTGTGACTGCGATGGAGTTACAGAAGGCACCAGTGTTATAGCGAGAGAGTTACAGAATGCAGCAGTGTGACTGCGAGGGAGTTACGGAATGCACCAATGTGACTGCGGAGCAGTTGTAGAATGTGTCAATGTGATTGCGAGGGAGATACAGAAGGCACCAGTGTTATAGCGAGAGAGTTATGGAATGCACCAGTGTTATTGTGAGTGAGTTACAGAATGTACTAGTGTGACTGCGATGGAGTTACAGAATGAGCCAGTGTGTCTCTGAGGGAGTTATAGAATGCACCAGTGTGATTGCGAGGGAGTTACAGAATGTGCTAGTGTGACTGCAAGGGAGTTACAGAATGTGTCAGTGTGACTGCAAGGGAGTTAGAGAATGCATCTGTGTGACTGCAAAGCAGTTGCACAATGTGCCAATGTGATTGCGAGGGAGTTGCAGAATGCGTCAGTGTGACTGCGACGGAGTTAGAGAATGCACCAGTGTGACTGTGAAGCATTTGCAGAATGTGTCAATGTGATTGCGAGGGAGTTACCGAATGTGCGAGTGTGACTGCGAGGGAGTTCCGGAATGTGCCACTGTGACTGAGAGGGAGTTACAGAAAGCGCCAGTGTGACTGCAAGGGAGTTGCAGAATGCGGCAGTGTGACTGTGAGGGAGTTACAGAATGTGTCAGTGTGATTGTGAGGGTATATGTCTGCGAGACTGTTACAGAATGCACCAGTGTGACTGTGAGGGATGTACAGAATACGCCAGTGTGACTGCGATGGACTTTTAGAAAGCGCCAGTGTGAATGTGAGGGAGTTACAGAATGTGCCAGCGTGACTGCGAGGGAGTTATAGAATGCACCAGTGTCATTGTGAGGGTATTACCGAATGTGCTATTGTGACTGCGATGGAATGACAGAATGTGCCAGTGTGACTGCGAGGGAGTTACAGATTGTGTCAGTGTGTCTGCGATGGACATATAGAATGTGCCAGTGTGAATGTGAGGGAGTTACAGAATGTGCCAGTGTGACTGCGATGGAGTTACAGATTGCACCAGTGTGACTGCGAAGCAGTTGCATTATGTTTCAGTGTTATAGTGAGTGAGTTCCAGAATGCACCATTGTGAATGCGAGGGAGTTACAAAATGTGCCAGTGTGACTGCGAGGGAGTTACAGAATGTGCCAGTGTCTCTGTGAGGTAGTTACTGAATGCACCCATGTGACTGCGAGGGAGTTAAAGAAGGCACCAGTGTTATAGCGAGAGAGTTACAGAATGCACCAGTGTTATTGTGAGGGAGTTACAGAATGCACCAGTGTGACTGCGATGGCTTTACAGAATGAGCCAGTGTGTCTCTGAGAGAGTTATGGAATGCACCAGTGTGATTGCAAGGGAGTTACAGAATGTGCCAGTGTGACTGCGTGGGATTTACAGAATGTGCCAGTGTGACTGCGAGGGAGTTACAGAATGCACCAGTGTGACTGCGAGGGAGTTACAAAATGTGCCTGTATGACTGCGAGGGAGTTACAAAATGTGCCAGTGTCACTGAGAGGGAGTTACTGAATGCACCCGTGTGACTGCGAGGGAGTTACAGAAGGCAGCAGTGTTATAGCGTGTTACAGAATGCACCAGTGTGACTGCCAGGGAGTTACAGAATGTACCAGTGTGACTGCGAAGCATTTGCATTATGTTTCAGTGTTATAGCGAGTGAGTTCCAGAATGCACCAGTGTGAATGCGAGGATGTTACAAAATGTGCCAGTATGACTGCGAGGGAGTTACAGATTGCGTCAGTGTAAGTGCGAGGGAGTTACATAATGTGTCAGTGTGACTGCGAGGGAGTTACAGAATGCTCCAGTGTGACTGCAATAGAGTTACAGAATGTGCCAATATGACTGCGAGGGTGTTACAGAATGTGCCAGTGTGACCGCGAGGGAGTTACAAAATTTGCCACTGTGACTGCGAGGGAATTACAGGAGGTGTCAATCTGACTGCGAAGGAGTTATAGAATGCATCAGTGTGACTGCGAAGGAGTTGCAGAATGCGTCAGTGTGACTGCGACGGAGTTATGGAATGCGTCATTATGACTGCGAGGGAGTTTCAGAATGTGCCATTGTGACTGCGAGGGAGTTGTTGAATGCTTCAGTTTTACCGCGCGGGAGTTACAGAATGTGTTATTGTGACTGCAAAGGAGTTACAGAATGTGCCAGTGTAACTGCGAGGGAGTTACAGAATGTGTCAGTGTGACTGCGAGGGACATACAGAATGGTCCTGTGTGACGGCAAGAGAGGTACAGAATGTGCCAGTGTGTCTGCGAGGGAGTTACTGAATGCACCCGTGTGACTGCGAGGGAGTTACAGAAGGCACCAGTGTTATAGCGAGAGAGTTACAGAATGCAGCAGTGTGACTGCGAGGGAGTTACAGAATGCACCAATGTGACTGCGGAGCAGTTGCAGAATGTGGCATTGTGATTGCGAGGGAGTTACAGAAGGCACCAGTGTTATAGCGAGAGAGTTATGGAATGCACCAGTGTTATTGTGAGTGAGTTACAGAATGTACTAGTGTGACTGCGATGGAGTTACAGAATGAGCCAGTGTGACTGCAAGGGAGTTAGAGAATGCACCAGTGTGACTGCAAAGCAGTTGCACAATGTGCCAATGTGATTGCGAGGGAGTTGCAAAATGCGTCAGTGTGACTGCTAAGCAGTTGCAGAATGTGTCAATGTGATTGCGAGGGAGTTGCAGAATGCGCAAGTGTGACTGCGAGGGAGTTCCGGAATGGGCCACTGTGACTGAGAGGGAGTTACAGAAAGCGCCAGTGTGACTGCAAGGGAGTTACAGAATGCGGCAGTGTGACTGTGAGGGAGTTACAGAATGTGTCAGTGTGATTGTGAGGGAGTTGCAGAATGCTTCAATATGTCTGCGAGACTGTTACAGAATGCACCAGTGTGACTGCGAGGGATGTACAGAATACGCCAGTGTGACTGCGATGGACTTTTAGCAAGCGCCAGTGTGAATGTGAGGGAGTTACAGAATGTGCCAGTGTGACTGCGAGGGAGTTATAGAATGCACCAGTGTCATTGCGAGGGTGTTACTGAATGTGCCATTGTGACTGCGATGGAGTGACAGAATGTGCCAGTGTGACTGCGAGGGAGTTACAGAATGCGTCAGTGTGTCTGCGATGGACTTATAGAATGCGCCAATGTGAATGTGAGGGAGTTACAAAATGTGCCAGTGTGACTGCGAGGGAGTTATAGAATCCGCCAGTGTCATTGGCTTGAGTTACCGAATGTGCCAGTGTGACTGCGTGGGAGTTACAGAATGTGCCTGTGTTTGCGAGGGAGTTACAGAATACACCAGTGTGACTGCGAAGCATATGCATTATGTTTCAGTGTTATAGCGAGTGAGTTCCAGAATGCACCAGTGTGAATGCGAGGGAGTTACAAAATGTGTCAGTATGACTGCGAGGGAGTTACAGAATGTGCCAGTTTAACTGCGAGGGTATTACTGAATGCACCCATGTGACTGCGAGGGAGTTGCAGAAGGCACCAGTGTTATAGAGAGAGAGTTACGGAATGCACCAGTGTTATTGTGAGTGAGTTACAGATTGTACTAGTGTGACTGCGAGGGAGTTACAGAATGAGCCAGTGTGTCTCTGAGGGAGTTATAGAATGCACCAGTGTGTTTGCGAGGGAATTACATAATGTGCTAGTGTGACTGCGAGGGAGTTACAGAATGTGTCAGTGTGACTGCAAGGGAGTTAAAGAATGCACCAGTGTGACTGCAAAGCAGTTGCACAATGTGCCAATGTGATTGCGAGGGAGTTGCAGAATACGTCAGTGTGACTGCGAGGGAGTTACAGAATGCACCAGTGTGACTGCGAAGCAGTTGCAGAATGTGTCAATGTGATTGCGAGGGAGTTACAGAATGCTGCAGTGTGACGGCAAAGGATTTACAGAATGTGTCAGTGTGATTGCGAGGGAGTTACAGAATGTGTTATTGTGACTGCGAGTGAGTTACAGAATGTGCCAGTTTCACTGCGAGGGAGTTACATAATGTGTCAGTGTGACTGCGAGGGAGTTACAGAATGCTCCAGTGTGACTGCAATAGAGTTACAGAATGTGCCAATATGACTGCGAGGGTGTTACATAATGTGCCAATATGACTGCGAGGGTGTTACATAATGTGCCAGTGTGACTGTGAGGGAGTTACAAATGTGCCACTGTGACTGCGAGGGAGTTAGAGGAGGTTTCAATGTGACTGCGAAGGAGTTATAGAATGCATCAGTGTGACTGCGAGGGAGTTACAGAATGCTGCAGTGTGACGGCAAAGGATTTACAGAATGTGTCAGTGTGATTGTGAGGGAGTTACAGAATGTGTTATTGTGACTGCGAGCGAGTTACAGAATGTGCCAGTGTCACTGCGAGGGAGTTACATAATGTGTCAGTGTGACTGCGAGGGAGTTACAGAATGCTCCAGTGTGACTGCAATAGAGTTACAGAATGTGCCAATATGACTGCGAGGGTGTTACATAATGTGCCAGTGTGACTGCGAGGGAGTTACAAATGTGCCACTGTGACTGCGAGGGAGTTAGAGGAGGTTTCAATGTGACTGCGAAGGAGTTACAGAATGCTGCAGTGTGATGGCAAAGGATTTACAGAATGTGTCAGTGTGATTGCGAGGGAGTTACAGAATGTGTTATTGTGACTGCGAGCGAGTTACAGAATGTGCCAGTGTCACTGCGAGGGAGTTACATAATGTGTCAGTGTGACTGCGAGGGAGTTACAGAATGCTCCAGTGTGACTGCAATAGAGTTACAGAATGTGCCAATATGACTGCGAGGGTGTTACATAATGTGCCAGTGTGACTGCGAGGGAGTTAGAGGAGGTTTCAATGTGACTGCGAAGGAGTTATAGAATGCATCAGTGTGACTGCGATGGAGTTATGGAATGCATCAGTGTGACTGCGAAGGAGTTGCAGAATGCATCATTATGACTGCGAGGGAGTTTCAGAATGTGCCATTGTGACTGCGAGGGAGTTGTAGAATGCATCAGTTTTACCGCGCGGGAGTTACAGAATGTGCCAGTGTAACTGCGAGGGAGTTACAGAATGTGTCATTGTGACTGCGAGGGACTTACAGAATGAACCTGTGTGACGGCAAGAGAGTTACAGAATGTGCCAGTGTGTCTGCGAGGGAGTTACTGAATGCACCCGTGTGACTGCGATGGAGTTACAGAAGGCACCAGTGTTATAGCGAGAGAGTTACAGAATGCAGCAGTGTGACTGCGAGGGAGTTACGGAATGCACCAATGTGACTGCGGAGCAGTTGTAGAATGTGTCAATGTGATTGCGAGGGAGATACAGAAGGCACCAGTGTTATAGCGAGAGAGTTATGGAATGCACCAGTGTTATTGTGAGTGAGTTACAGAATGTACTAGTGTGACTGCGATGGAGTTACAGAATGTGCTAGTGTGACTGCGAGGGAGTTACAGAATGTGTCAGTGTGACTGCAAGGGAGTTAGAGAATACATCAGTGTGACTGCAAAGCAGTTGCACAATGTGCCAATGTGATTGCGAGGGAGTTGCAGAATGCGTCAGTGTGACTGCGACGGAGTTAGAGAATGCACCAGTGTGACTGTGAAGCAGTTGCAGAATGTGTCAATGTGATTGCGAGGGAGTTACCGAATGTGCGAGTGTGACTGCGAGGGAGTTCAGGAATGTGCCACTGTGACTGAGAGGGAGTTACAGAAAGCGCCAGTGTGACTGCAAGGGAGTTACAGAATGCGGCAGTGTGACTGTGAGGGAGTTACAGAATGTGTCAGTGTGATTGTGAGGGTATATGTCTGCGAGACTGTTACAGAATGCACCAGTGTGACTGCGAGGGATGTACAGAATACGCCAGTGTGACTGCGATGGACTTTTAGAAAGCGCCAGTGTGAATGTGAGGGAGTTACAGAATGTGCCAGCGTGACTGCGAGGGAGTTATAGAATGCACCAGTGTCATTGTGAGGGTATTACCGAATGTGCTATTGTGACTGCGATGGAATGACAGAATGTGCCAGTGTGACTGCGAGGGAGTTACAGATTGCATCAGTGTGTCTGCGATGGACATATAGAATGTGCCAGTGTGAATGTGAGGGAGTTACAGAATGTGCCAGTGTGACTGCGATGGAGTTACAGATTGCACCAGTGTGACTGCGAAGCAGTTGCATTATGTTTCAGTGTTATAGTGAGTGAGTTCCAGAATGCACCATTGTGAATGCGAGGGAGTTACAAAATGTGCCAGTGTGACTGCGAGGGAGTTACAGAATGTGCCAGTGTCTTGTGAGGTAGTTACTGAATGCACCCATGTGACTGCGAGGGAGTTACAGAAGGCACCAGTGTTACAGCGAGAGAGTTACAGAATGCACCAGTGTTATTGTGAGGGAGTTACAGAATGCACCAGTGTGACTGCGATGGCTTTACAGAATGAGCCAGTGTGTCTCTGAGAGAGTTATGGAATGCACCAGTGTGATTGCAAGGGAGTTACAGAATGTGCCAGTGTGACTGCGTGGGATTTACAGAATGTGCCAGTGTGACTGCGAGGGAGTTACAGAATGCACCAGTGTGACTGCGAGGGAGTTACAAAATGTGCCTGTATGACTGTGAGGGAGTTACAAAAGGTGCCAGTGTCACTGAGAGGGAGTTACTGAATGCACCCGTGTGACTGCGAGGGAGTTGAAGAAGGCACCAGTATTATTGTGAGGGAGTTACAGAATGCACCAGTGTTATTGTGAGGGAGTTACAGAATGCACCAGTGTGACTGCGATGGATTTTGGAATGTGCCAGCGTGTCTTTGAGGGAGTTATAGAATGCACCAGTGTGATTACGAGGGAGTTACAGAATGTGCCAGTGTGACTGCAAGGGAGTTACAGAATGCACCAGTGTGACTACAAAGCAGTTGCATTATTTTTCAGTGTTATAGAGAGTGAGTTCCAGAATGCACCAGTGTGAATGCGAGGGAGTTACAAAATGTGCCAGTATGACTGCGAGGGAGTTACAGAATGTGCCAGTGTCACTGCGAGGTAGTTACTGAATGCACCCGTGTGACTGCGAGGGAGTTACAGAATGCACCAGTGTGATTACGAGGGAGTTACAAATGTGCCACTGTGACTGCGAGGGAGTTAGAGGAGGTTTCAATGTGACTGCGAAGGAGTTATAGAATGCATCAGTGTGACTGCGAGGGAGTTACAGAATGCTGCAGTGTGACGGCAAAGGATTTACAGAATGTGTCAGTGTGATTGCGAGGGAGTTACAGAATGTGTTATTGTGACTGCGAGTGAGTTACAGAATGTGCCAGTGTCACTGCGAGGGTGTTACATAATGTGTCAGTGTGACTGCGAGGGAGTTACAGAATGCTCCAGTGTGACTGCAATAGAGTTACAGAATGTGCCAATATGACTGCGAGGGTGTTACATAATGTGCCAGTGTGACTGCGAGGGAGTTACAAATGTGCCACTGTGACTGCGAGGGAGTTAGAGGAGGTTTCAATGTGACTGCGAAGGAGTTACAGAATGCTGCAGTGTGATGGCAAAGGATTTACAGAATGTGTCAGTGTGATTGCGAGGGAGTTACAGAATGTGTTATTGTGACTGCGAGCGAGTTACAGAATGTGCCAGTGTCACTGCGAGGGAGTTACATAATGTGTCAGTGTGACTGCGAGGGAGTTACAGAATGCTCCAGTGTGACTGCAATAGAGTTACAGAATGTGCCAATATGACTGCGAGGGTGTTACATAATGTGCCAGTGTGACTGCGAGGGAGTTAGAGGAGGTTTCAATGTGACTGCGAAGGAGTTATAGAATGCATCAGTGTGACTGCGATGGAGTTATGGAATGCATCAGTGTGACTGCGAAGGAGTTGCAGAATGCATCATTATGACTGCGAGGGAGTTTCAGAATGTGCCATTGTGACTGCGAGGGAGTTGTAGAATGCATCAGTTTTACCGCGCGGGAGTTACAGAATGTGCCAGTGTAACTGCGAGGGAGTTACAGAATGTGTCATTGTGACTGCGAGGGACTTACAGAATGAACCTGTGTGACGGCAAGAGAGTTACAGAATGTGCCAGTGTGTCTGCGAGGGAGTTACTGAATGCACCCGTGTGACTGCGATGGAGTTACAGAAGGCACCAGTGTTATAGCGAGAGAGTTACAGAATGCAGCAGTGTGACTGCGAGGGAGTTACGGAATGCACCAATGTGACTGCGGAGCAGTTGTAGAATGTGTCAATGTGATTGCGAGGGAGAAACAGAAGGCACCAGTGTTATAGCGAGAGAGTTATGGAATGCACCAGTGTTATTGTGAGTGAGTTACAGAATGTACTAGTGTGACTGCGATGGAGTTACAGAATGAGCCAGTGTGTCTCTGAGGGAGTTATAGAATGCACCAGTGTGATTGCAAGGGAGTTACAGAATGTGCTAGTGTGACTGCGAGGGAGTTACAGAATGTGTCAGTGTGACTGCAAGGGAGTTAGAGAATGCATCAGTGTGACTGCAAAGCAGTTGCACAATGTGCCAATGTGATTGCGAGGGAGTTGCAGAATGCGTCAGTGTGACTGCGACGGAGTTAGAGAATGCACCAGTGTGACTGTGAAGCAGTTGCAGAATGTGTCAATGTGATTGCGAGGGAGTTACCGAATGTGCGAGTGTGACTGCGAGGGAGTTCCGGAATGTGCCACTGTGACTGAGAGGGAGTTACAGAAAGCGCCAGTGTGACTGCAAGGGAGTTACAGAATGCGGCAGTATGACTGTGAGGGAGTTACAGAATGTGTCAGTGTGATTGTGAGGGTATATGTCTGCGAGACTGTTACAGAATGCACCAGTGTGACTGCGAGGGATGTACAGAATACGCCAGTGTGACTACGATGGACTTTTAGAAAGCGCCAGTGTGAATGTGAGGGAGTTACAGAATGTGCCAGTGTGACTGCGAGGGAGTTATAGAATGCACCAGTGTCATTGTGAGGGTATTACCGAATGTGCTATTGTGACTGCGATGGAATGACAGAATGTGTCAGTGTGACTGCGAGGGAGTTACAGATTGCATCAGTGTGTCTGCGATGGACATATAGAATGTGCCAGTGTGAATGTGAGGGAGTTACAGAATGTGCCAGTGTGACTGCGATGGAGTTACAGATTGCACCAGTGTGACTGCGAAGCAGTTGCATTATGTTTCAGTGTTATAGTGAGTGAGTTCCAGAATGCACCATTGTGAATGCGAGGGAGTTACAAAATGTGCCAGTGTGACTGCGAGGGAGTTACAGAATGTGCCAGTGTCTTGTGAGGTAGTTACTGAATGCACCCATGTGACTGCGAGGGAGTTACAGAAGGCACCAGTGTTACAGCGAGAGAGTTACAGAATGCACCAGTGTTATTGTGAGGGAGTTACAGAATGCACCAGTGTGACTGCGATGGCTTTACAGAATGAGCCAGTGTGTCTCTGAGAGAGTTATGGAATGCACCAGTGTGATTGCAAGGGAGTTACAGAATGTGCCAGTGTGACTGCGTGGGATTTACAGAATGTGCCAGTGTGACTGCGAGGGAGTTACAGAATGCACCAGTGTGACTGCGAGGGAGTTACAAAATGTGCCTGTATGACTGCGAGGGAGTTACAAAAGGTGCCAGTGTCACTGAGAGGGAGTTACTGAATGCACCCGTGTGACTGCGAGGGAGTTGAAGAAGGCACCAGTATTATTGTGAGGGAGTTACAGAATGCACCAGTGTTATTGTGAGGGAGTTACAGAATGCACCAGTGTGACTGCGATGGATTTTGGAATGTGCCAGCGTGTCTTTGAGGGAGTTATAGAATGCACCAGTGTGATTACGAGGGAGTTACAGAATGTGCCAGTGTGACTGCAAGGGAGTTACAGAATGCACCAGTGTGACTGCAAAGCAGTTGCATTATTTTTCAGTGTTATAGAGAGTGAGTTCCAGAATGCACCAGTGTGAATGCGAGGGAGTTACAAAATGTGCCAGTATGACTGCGAGGGAGTTACAGAATGTGCCAGTGTCACTGCGAGGTAGTTACTGAATGCACCCGTGTGACTGCGAGGGAGTTACAGAATGCACCAGTGTGATTACGAGGGAGTTACAGAATGTGCCAGTGTGACTGCGAGGGAGTTACAGTATGCTCTAGTGTGACTGCGAAGCTGTTGCATTATGTTTCAGTGTTCTAGCGAGGGAGTTCCAGAATTCACCAGTGTGAATGCGAGGGAGTTACAAAATGTGTCAGTATGACTGCGAGGGAGTTACAGAATGCACCAGTGTGACTGCGAAGCAGTTGCAGAATGTGTCAATGTGATTGCGAAGGAGTTACAGAATGCGCGAGTATGACTGCGAGGGATTTCCGGAATGTGCCACTGTAAATGAGAGGGAGTTACAGAAAGCGCCAGTGTGACTGCGAGGGAGTTACAAAATGCTGCAGTGTGACTGCGAAGGAGTTACAGAATGTGTCAGTGTGATTGCGAAGGAGTTACATAATATGTTATTGCGCCTGCGAGCGAGTTACAGAATGTGCCAATATGACTGCGAGGGTGTTACAGAATGTGCCAGTGTGACTGCGAGGGAGTTACAAAATGTGCCACTGTGACTGCGAGGGAGTTACAGGAGGTGTCAATGTGATTGCGAAGGAGTTATAGAATGCATCAGTGTGACTGCGACGGAGTTATGGAATGCATCAGTGTGACTGCGATGGCTTTACAGAATGAGCCAGTGTGTCTCTGAGGGAGTTATGGAATGCACCAGTTTGATTGCAAGGGATTTACAGAATGTGACAGTGTGACTGCCAGGGAGTTACAGATGTCAACAGTGTGACTGCGAAGCAGTTGCATTATGTTTCAGTGTTATAGCGAGTGAGTTCCAGAATGCACTAGTGTGAATGCGAGGGAGTTACAAAATGTGCCAGTATGACTGCGAGGGAGTTACAGATTACGTCAGTGTGTCTGCGATGGACTTATAGAATGCGCCAGTGTGAATGTGAGGGAGTTACAGAATGTGCCAGTGTGACCGCAAGGGAGTTATAGAATCCGCCAGTGTCATTGGAGGGAGTTACCAAATGTGCCTGTGTGACTGCCTGGGAGTTACAGAATGTGCCAGTGTGACTGCGAGGGAGTTACAGAATACACCAGTATGACTGCGAAGCAGTTGCTTTATGTTTCAGTGTTATAGCGAGGGAGTTCCATAATGCACCAGTGTGAATGCGAGTGAGTTACAAAATGTGCCAGTATGACGGCGAGGGAGTTACAGAATGTGCCAGTGACACTGCGAGGGATATACTGAATGCACCCGTGTGACTGCGAGGGAGTTACAGAAGGCACCAGTATTATTGTGAGAAATTTACAGAATGCACCAGTGTTATTGTGAGGGAGTTACAGAATGCACCAGTGTGACTGTGATGGATTTATGGAATGAGCCAGTGTGTCTCTGAGGGAGTTATAGAATGCACCAGTGTGATTGCGAGGGAGTTACAGAATGTGCCGTTGTGACTGCGAGGGAGTTACAGATTGCACCAGTGTGACTGCGAGGGAGTTACAGAAGGCACCAGTGTTATAGCGAGAGAGTTACAGAATGCACTAGTGTTATTGTGAGCGAGTTACAGAATGCACCAATGTGACTGCGATGGCTTTACAGAATGAGCCAGTGTGTCTCTGAGGGAGTTATGGAATGCACCAGTGTGATTGCGAGGGAGTTACAGAATGAGGCAGTGTGACTGCGAGGGAGTTACAGTATGCTCTAGTGTGACTGCGAAGCTGTTGCATTATGTTTCAGTGTTCTAGCGAGGGAGTTCCAGAATGCACCAGTGTGAATGCGAGGGAGTTACAAAATGTGTCAGTATGACTGCAAGGGAATTACAGAATGTGCCAGTGTAACTGCGAGGATATTACTGAATGCACCCGTGTGACTGCGAGGGAGTTACAGAAGGCACCAGTGTTATAGCGAGAGAGTTACGGAATGCACCAGTGTTATTGTGAGTGAGTTACAGAATGCACTAGTGTGACTGCGATGGAGTTACAGAATGAGCTAGTGTGTCTCTGAGGGAGTTATAGAATGCACCAGTGTGATTGCGAGGGAGTTACAGAATGTGCTATTGTGACTGCGAGGGAGTTACAGAATGTGTCAGTGTGACTGCAAGGGAGTTAGAGAATGCACCAGTGTGACTGCAAAGCAGTTGCACAATGTGCCAATGTGATTGCGAGGGAGATGTAGAATGCACCAATGTGACTGCGATGGCTTTACAGAATGAGCCAGTGTGTCTCTGAGGGAGTTATGGAATGCACCAGTGTAATTGCGAGGGAGTTACAGAATGCGCGAGTGTGACTGCAAGGGAGTTACAGAAGGCACCAGTGTTATAGCGAGAGAGTTTCAGAATGCACCAGTGTTATTGTGAGCGAGTTACAGAATGCACCAATGTGACTGCGATGGCTTTACAGAATGAGCCAGTGTGTCTCTGAGGGAGTTATGGAATGCACCAGTGTGATTGCAAGGGAGTTACAGAATGAGGCAGTGTGACTGCGAGGGAGTTACAGTATGCTCTAGTGTGACTGCGAAGCTGTTGCATTATGTTTCAGTGTTCTAGCGAGGGAGTTATAGAATGCACCAGTGTGAATGCGAGGGAGTTACAAAATGTGTCAGTATGACTGCGAGGGAGTTACAGAATGTGCCAGTGTCACTGCGAGGATATTACTGAATGCACCCATGTGACTGCGAGGGAGGTACAGAAGGCACCAGTGTTATAGCGAGAGAGTTACGGAATGCACCAGTGTTATTGTGAGTGAGTTACAGAATGCACCAGTGTGATTGCGAGGGAGTTACAGAATGTGCTATTGTGACTGCGAGGTAGTTACAGAATGTGTCAGTGTGACTGCAAGGGAGTTAGAGAATGCACCAGTGTGACTGCAAAGCAGTTGCACAATGTGCCAATGTGATTGCGAGGGAGTTGCAGAATGCGTCAGTGTGACTGCAAGGGAGTTACAGAATGCACCAGTGTGACTGCTAAGCAGTTGCAGAATGTCTCAATGTGATTGCGAGGGAGTTACAGAATGCGTGAGTGTGACTGCGAGGGAGTTCAGGAATGTGCCACTGTGACTGAGAGGGAGTTACTGAAAGCGCCAGTGTGACTGCAAGGGAGTTACAGAATGCGGCAGTGTGACTGTGAGGGAGTTACAGAATGTGTCAGTGTGATTGCGAGGGAGTTACAGAATGCTTCAATATGTCTGCGAGACTGTTACAGAATGCACCAGTGTGACTGCGAGGGATGTACAGAATACGCCAATGTGACTGCGATGGACTTTTAGAAAGCGCCAGTGTGAATGTGAGGGAGTTACAGAATGTGCCAGCGTGACTGCGAGGGAGTTATAGAATGCACCAGTGTCATTGCGAGGGTATTACCGAATGTGCCATTGTGACTGCGATGGAATGACAGAATGTGCCAGTGTGACTGCGAGGGAGTTACAGATTGCTTCAGTGTGTCTGCGATGGACATATAGAATGCGCCAGTGTGAATGTGAGGGAGTTACAGAATGCGCGAGTGTGACTGCAAGGGAGTTCCGGAATGTGCCACTGTGACTGAGAGGGAGTTACTGAAAGCACCAGTGTGACTGCAAGGGAGTTACAGGATGCTCCATTGTGACTGCGAGTGATTTACAGAATGTGCCAGTGTGACTGAGAGGGAGTTATAGAATGCACCAGTGTCATTGCGAGGGTGTTACCGAATGTGCCATTGTGACTGCGAGGGAGTTACAGAATGCGTCAGTGTGTCTGCGATGGACTTATAGAATGCGCCACTGTGAATGTGAGCGAGTTACAAATGTGCTAGTGTGACTGCGAGGGAGTTTCAGACTACACCAGTGTGACTGCGAAGCAGTTGCTTTATGTTTCAGTGTTATAGCGAGGGAGTTCCATAATGCACCAGTGTGAATGCAAGTGAGTTAGAAAATGTGCCAGTATGACTGCGAGGGATTTACAGAATGTGCCAGTGTCACTCAGAGGGAGATACTGAATGCACCTGTGTGACTGCGAGGGAGTTACAGAAGGCACCAGTATTATTGTGAGAAAGTTACAGAATGCACCAGTGTTATTGTGAGGGAGTTACAGAATGCACCATTGTGACTGCGATGGATTTATGGAATGAGCCAGCGTGTCTCTGAGGGAGTTATAGAATGCACCAGTGTGATTGCGAGGGAGTTACAGAATGTGCCAGTGTGACGGCGAGGGAGTTACAGATTGCACCAGTGTGACTGCGAAGCTGTTGCATTATGTTTCAGTGTTATAGCGAGTGAGTTCCAGAATGTACCAGTGTGAATGCGAGGGTGTTACAAAATGTGTCAGTATGACTGCAAGGGAATTACAGAATGTGCCAGTGTAACTGCGAGGATATTACTGAATGCACCCGTGTGACTGCGAGGGAGTTACAGAAGGCACCAGTGTTATAGCGAGAGAGTTACGGAATGCACCAGTGTTATTGTGAGTGAGTTACAGAATGCACTAGTGTGACTGCGATGGAGTTACAGAATGAGCTAGTGTGTCTCTGAGGGAGTTATAGAATGCACCAGTGTGATTGCGAGGGAGTTACAGAATGTGCTATTGTGACTGCGAGGGAGTTACAGAATGTGTCAGTGTGACTGCAAGGGAGTTAGAGAATGCACCAGTGTGACTGCAAAGCAGTTGCACAATGTGCCAATGTGATTGCGAGGGAGATGTAGAATGCACCAATGTGACTGCGATGGCTTTACAGAATGAGCCAGTGTGTCTCTGAGGGAGTTATGGAATGCACCAGTGTAATTGCGAGGGAGTTACAGAATGCGCGAGTATGACTGCAAGGGAGTTACAGAAGGCACCAGTGTTATAGCGAGAGAGTTTCAGAATGCACCAGTGTTATTGTGAGCGAGTTACAGAATGCACCAATGTGACTGCGATGGCTTTACAGAATGAGCCAGTGTGTCTCTGAGGGAGTTATGGAATGCACCAGTGTGATTGCGAGGGAGTTACAGAATGAGGCAGTGTGACTGCGAGGGAGTTACAGTATGCTCTAGTGTGACTGCGAAGCTGTTGCATTATGTTTCAGTGTTCTGGCGAGGGAGTTCCAGAATGCACCAGTGTGAATGCGAGGGAGTTACAAAATGTGTCAGTATGACTGCGAGGGAGTTACAGAATGTGCCAGTGTCACTGCGAGGATATTACTGAATGCACCCATGTGACTGCGAGGGAGGTACAGAAGGCACCAGTGTTATAGCGAGAGAGTTACGGAATGCACCAGTGTTATTGTGAGTGAGTTACAGAATGCACCAGTGTGATTGCGAGGGAGTTACAGAATGTGCTATTGTGACTGCGAGGGAGTTACAGAATGTGTCAGTGTGACTGCAAGGGAGTTAGAGAATGCACCAGTGTGACTGCAAAGCAGTTGCACAATGTGCCAATGTGATTGCGAGGGAGTTGCAGAATGCGTCAGTGTGACTGCAAGGGAGTTACAGAATGCACCAGTGTGACTGCGAAGCAGTTGCAGAATGTCTCAATGTGATTGCGAGGGAGTTACAGAATGCGTGAGTGTGACTGCGAGGGAGTTCAGGAATGTGCCACTGTGACTGAGAGGGAGTTACTGAAAGCGCCAGTGTGCATGCAAGGGAGTTACAGAATGCGGCAGTGTGACTGTGAGGGAGTTACAGAATGTGTCAGTGTGATTGCGAGGGAGTTACAGAATGCTTCAATATGTCTGCGAGACTGTTACAGAATGCACCAGTGTGACTGCGAGGGATGTACAGAATACGCCAATGTGACTGCAATGGACTTTTAGAAAGCGCCAGTGTGAATGTGAGGGAGTTACAGAATGTGCCAGCGTGACTGCGAGGGAGTTATAGAATGCACCAGTGTCATTGCGAGGGTATTACCGAATGTGCCATTGTGACTGCGATGGAATGACAGAATGTGCCAGTGTGACTGCGAGGGAGTTACAGATTGCTTCAGTGTGTCTGCGATGGACATATAGAATGCGCCAGTGTGAATGTGAGGGAGTTACAGAATGCGCGAGTGTGACTGCAAGGGAGTTCCGGAATGTGCCACTGTGACTGAGAGGGAGTTACTGAAAGCACCAGTGTGACTGCAAGGGAGTTACAGGATGCTCCATTGTGACTGCGACTGATTTACAGAATGTGCCAGTGTGACTGAGAGGGAGTTATAGAATGCACCAGTGTCATTGCGAGGGTGTTACCGAATGTGCCATTGTGACTGCGAGGGAGTTACAGAATGCGTCAGTGTGTCTGCGATGGACTTATAGAATGCGCCACTGTGAATGTGAGCGAGTTACAGAATGTGCTAGTGTGACTGCGAGGGAGTTTCAGACTACACCAGTGTGACTGCGAAGCAGTTGCTTTATGTTTCAGTGTTATAGCGAGGGAGTTCCATAATGCACCAGTGTGAATGCAAGTGAGTTAGAAAATGTGCCAGTATAACTGCGAGGGATTTACAGAATGTGCCAGTGTCACTCAGAGGGAGATAGTGAATGCACCTGTGTGACTGCGAGGGAGTTACAGAAGGCACCAGTATTATTGTGAGAAAGTTACAGAATGCACCACTGTTATTGTGAGGGAGTTACAGAATGCACCATTGTGACTGCGATGGATTTATGGAATGAGCCAGCGTGTCTCTGAGGGAGTTATAGAATGCACCAGTGTGATTGCGAGGGAGTTACAGAATGTGCCAGTGTGACGGCGAGGGAGTTACAGATTGCACCAGTGTGACTGCGAAGCTGTTGCATTATGTTTCAGTGTTATAGCGAGTGAGTTCCAGAATGTACCAGTGTGAATGCGAGGGTGTTACAAAATGTGCCAGTATGACTGCGAGGGAGTTACAGAATGTGCCAGTGTCACTGCGAGGTAGTTACTGAATGCACCCGTGTGACTGCGAGGGAGTTACAGAATGCACCAGTGTGACTGCGATGGCTTTACAGAATGAGCCAGTGTGTTTCTGAGGGAGTTATGGAATGCACCAGTGTGATTGCGAGGGAGTTACAGAATGTGCCAGTGTGACTGCGAGGGAGTTACAGAATGTGCCAGTGTCACTGCGAGGGTATTACTGAATGCACCCGTGTGACTGCGAGGGAGTTACAGAAGGCACCAGTGTTATAGCGAGAGAGTTGCGGAATGCACCAGTGTTATTGTGAGTGAGTTACAGAATGCACTAGTGTGACTGCGATGGAGTTACAGTGTGAGCTAGTGTGTCTCTGAGGGAGTTTAAGAATGCACCAGTGTGATTGCGAGGGAGTTACAGAATGTGCTAGTGTGACTGCGAGGGAGTTACAGAATGTGCTAGTGTGACTGCAAGGGAGTTAGAGAATGCACCAGTGTGACAGCAAAGCAGTTGCACAATGTACCAATGTGATTGTGAGGGATTGTAGAATGTGTCAGTGTGACTGCGAGGGAGTTACATAATGCACCAGTGTGACTGCGAAGCAGTTGCAGAATGTGTCAATGTGATTGCGAGGGAGTTAGAGAATGCGCGAGTGTGACTGCGAGGGAGTTCCGGAATGTGCCACTGTGACTGAGAGGGAGTTACAGAAACGCCAGTGTGACTGCGAGGGAGTTGCAGAATGCGGCAGTGTGAGTGTGAGGGAGTTTCAGAATGTGTCAGTGTGACTGTAAGGGAGTTACAAAATGCGTCAGTGTGTCTGCGATGGACTTATTGAATGCGCCAGTGTGAATGTGAGGGAGTTACAGAATGTGCCAGTGTGACTGCGAGGGAGGTATAGAATGCGCCAGTGTCATTGGCGGGAGTTACCGAATGTGCCAGTGTGACTGTGTGGGAGTTACAGAATGTGCCAGTGTGATTGCGAGTGAGTTACAGAATGCACCAGTATGACTGCGAAGCAGTTGCTTTATGTTTCAGTGTTATAGCGAGGGAGTTCCAGAATGCACCAGTGTGAATGCGAGGGAGTTACAAAATTTGCCAGTATGACTGCGAGGAAGTTACAGAATGTGCCAGTGTCACTGCGAGGGAGTTACTGAATGCACACGTGTGACTGCGAGGGAGTTACAGAAGGCACCAGTGTTATTGTGAAGGAGTTACAGAACACACCAGTGTGACTGCAATGGATTTACGGAATGAGCCAGCGTGTCTCTGACTGATTTATAGAATGCACCAGTGTGATTGCGAGGGAGTTACCGAATGTGCCAGTGTGACTGCGAGGGAGTAACAGAATGCGTCAGTGTGACTGTGAGGGAGTTAGAGAATATACCAGTGTGACTTTAAAGCCGTCGCACAATGTGTCAATGTGATTGCGCGGGAGTTGCAGAATACGTCAGTGTGACTTCGAGGGAGTTACAGAATGCACCAGTGTGACTGCGAGGGACTTACAGAATGCTCCAGTGTGACTGCGAGGGATTTACAGAATGTGCCAGTGTGACTGAGGGAGTTGCAGAATGCGGCAGAGTGACTGAGCGAGTTACAGAATGTGTCAGTGTGATTGCGAGGGAATTACAGAATGCATCAAAATGTCTGCGAGACTGTTACAGAATTCACCAGTGTGACTGCGAGGGAGGTACAGATTGCACCAGTGTGGCTCCAAGGGAGTTTCAGAAACTGCCAATGTGACTTCGAGGGAGTTACAGAATGCAACAGTGTGACTGCGAAGCAGTTGCATTATGTTTCAGTGTTATAGCGAGGGAGTTCCAGAATGCACCAGTGTAAATGTGAGTGAGTTACAGAATGAGCCAGTGTGTCTCTGAGGGAGTTATAGAATGCACCAGTGTGATTGCGAGGGAGTTACAGAATGTGCCAGTGTGACTGCGAGGGAGTTACAGAACGTGCCAGTATCACTGCCAGGGAGTTACTGAATGCACCCGTGTGACTGCAAGGGAGTTACGGAAGGCACCAGTATTATTGTGAGGGAGTTACTGAATGCACCAGTGTTATTGTGAGGGTGTTACTCAACACACTAGTATGACTGCGATGGAGTTACGGCATGAGCCAGTGTGTCTCTGAGGGAGTTATAGAATGCACCAGTGTGACTGCGAGGGAGTTACAAAATGCGTCATTGTGACTGCGAGGGAGTTAGAGGATGCACCAGTGTGACTGCAAAGCTGTTGCACAATGTGTCAATTTGATTGTGAAGGAGTTGCAGAATACACGAGTGTGACTGCGAGGGAGTTCCGGAATGTGCCACTGTGACTGAGAGGGAGTTACAGAAAGCACCAGTGCGATTGCGAGGGAGTTACAGAATGCTCCAGTGTGATTGCGAGGGATTTACAGAATGTACCAGTGTGACTGCGAGGGAGTTACAGATTGCACCAGTGTTATTGTGAGGGAGTTACATAATGCACATGTGTGACTGCGAGAGAGTTATAGAATGAGCCAGTGTGTCTCTGACGGAGTTATAGAATGCACCAGTGTGATTGCGAGAGAGTTACAGAATCTGCCAGTGTGACTGCGAGGGAGTTCCAGAAGGCACCTTTGTGAATGTGAGGGAGTTACAGAAAGTGCCAGTATGACTGCGAGGGAGTTACAGAATGTGCCAGTGTGACTGCGAGGGACTTACATAAAGTGTCAATGTGACTGCGAAGGAGTTATAGAATGCGTCAGTGTGACTGCGACGGAGTTATGGAATGCATCAGTGTGACTGCGAAGGAGTTGCAGAATGTGTCAATGTGGCTGCGAGGGAGTTACAGAATGTGCCAGTGTGATTGCGTGAGATTACAGAATGCGTTAATATGTCTGCGAGGGAGTTACATAATGTGTCAGTGTGACTGCGACAGAGTTAAAGAAATGCCAGTGTGATTGCGAGGGAGTTACAGAAAGCTGCATTTTGACTGCGAGGGAGTTACAGAATGTGCCAGTGTGACTGCGAGGGAGTTACAGAAGGCAACTGTGTTATAGTGAGAGAGTTACAGAATGTACCAGTGTGATTGCAAAGGAGTTACAGAATGCACCCGTGTGACTGCGAGGCAGTTACAGAATATGCCACTGTGACTCTGAGGGAGTTATAGAATGCACCAGTGTGATAGCGAGGGAGTTAGAGAATGTGCCATTGTGACTGCGATGGAGTTGCAGAATGTGTCAGTGTGTCTACAAGGGAGTTAGAGAATGCACCAGTGTGACTGCGAGGGAGTTAGAGAATGTGCCAGTGTGATTGCGAGGGAGTTACAGAATGTGCTAGTGTGACTCTGAGGGAGTTATAGAATGCACCAGTGTGATAGCGAGGGAGTTACAGAATGTGCCATTGTGACTGCGAGGGAGTTACAGAATGTGTCAGTGTGACTGCAAGGGAGTTAGAGAATGCGTCAGTGTGACTGCGATGGACTTATAGAATGCGCCAGTGTGAATGTGAGGGAGTTACAGAATGTGCCAGTGTGACTGCGAGGGAGTTATAGAATCCGCCAGTGTCATTGGAGGGAGTTACCGAATGTGCCTGTGTGACTGCGTGGGAGTTACAGAATGTGCCAGTGTGACTGCGAGGGACTTACAGAATACACCAGTGTGACTGCGAAGCAGTTGCTTTATGTTTCAGTGTTATAGCGAGGGAGTTCCATAATGCACCAGTGTGAATGCGAGTGAGTTACAAAATGTGCCAGTATGACTGCGAGGGAGTTACAGAATGTGCCAATGTGACTGCGAGGGAGTTACAGAATGTGCCAGTGTCACTGCGAGGGTATTACTTAATGCACCCGTGTGACTGCGAGGGAGTTACAGAAGGCACCAGTGTTATAGCGAGAGAGTTGCGGAATGCACCAGTGTTATTGTGAGTGAGTTACAGAATGCACTAATGTGACTGCGATGGGGTTACAGTGTGAGCTAGTGTGTCTCTGAGGGAGTTTGAGAATGCACCAGTGTGATTGCAAGGGAGTTACAGAATGTGCTAGTGTGACTGCGAGGGAGTTACAGAATGTGTCAGTGTGACTGCAAGGGAGTTAGAGAATGCACCAGTGTGACTGCAAAGCAGTTGCACAATGTACCAATGTTATTGTGAGGGATTGTAGAATGCGTCAGTGTGACTGCGACGGAGTTACATAATGCACCAGTGTGACTGCAAAGCAGTTGCAGAATGTGTCAATGTGATTGCGAGGGAGTTAGAGAATGCGCGAGTGTGACTGCGAGGGAGTTCCGGAATGTGCCACTGTGACTGAGAGGGAGTTACAGAAACGCCAGTGTGACTGCGAGGGAGTTACAGAATGCTCCAGTGTGATTGCGAAGGATTTATAGAATGTGCCAGTGTGACTGCGAGGGAGTTGCAGAATGCGGCAGTGTGAGTGTGAGGGAGTTACAGAATGTGTCAGTGTGACTGCAAGGGAGTTACAAAATGCGTCAGTGTGTCTGCGATGGACTTATTGAATGCGCCAGTGTGAATGTGAGGGAGTTACAGAATGTGCCAGTGTGACTGCGAGGGAGGTGTAGAATGCGCCAGTGTCATTGGCGGGAGTTACCGAATGTGCCAGTGTGACTGCGTGGGAGTTACAGAATGTGCCAGTGTGATTGCGAGTGAGTTACAGAATGCACCAGTATGACTGCGAAGCAGTTGCTTTATGTTTCAGTGTTATGGCGAGGGAGTTCCAGAATGCACCAGTGTGAATGCGAGGGAATTACAAAATTTGCCAGTATGACTGCGAGGGAGTTACAGAATGTGCCAGTGTCACTGCGAGGGAGTTACTGAATGCACCCGTGTGACTGCGAGGGAGTTACAGAAGGCACCAGTTTTATTGTGAGGGAGTTACAGAACACACCAGTGTGACTGCGATGGATTTACGGAATGAGCCAGCGTGTCTCTGACTGATTTATAGAATGCACCAGTGTGATTGCGAGGGAGTTACCGAATGTGCCAGTGTGACTGCGAGGGAGTTACAGAATGCGTCAGTGTGACTGTGAGGGAGTTAGAGAATACACCAGTGTGACTGTAAAGCCGTCGCATAATGTGTCAATGTGATTGCGCGGGAGTTGCAGAATACGTCAGTGTGACTGCGAGGGAGTTACAGAATGCACCAGTGTGACTGCGAAGCAGTTGCAGAATGTGTCAATGTGATTGCGAGGGAGTTATAGAATGCGCGAGTGTGACTGCGAGGGAGTTCCGGAATGTGCCACTGTGTCTCAGAGGTCGTTACAGAAAACGCCAGTGTGCATGCGAGGGAGTTACAGAATGCTCCAGTGTGACTGCGAGGGATTTACAGAATGTGCCAGTGTGACTGTAAGGGAGTTGCAGAATGCGGCAGAGTGACTGTGAGCGAGTTACAGAATGTGTCAGTGTGATTGCGAGGGAATTACAGAATGCATCAAAATGTCTGCGAGACTGTTACAGAATTCACCAGTGTGACTGCGAGGGAGGTACAGATTGCACCAGTGTGGCTCCAAGGGAGTTTCAGAATCTGCCAGTGTGACTTCGAGGGAGTTCCAGAATGCAACAGTGTGACTGCGAAGCAGTTGCATTATGTTTCAGTGTTATAGTGAGGGAGTTCCAGAATGCACCAGTGTAAATGTGAGTGAGTTACAGAATGAGCCAGTGTGTCTCTGAGGGAGTTATAGAATGCACCAGTGTGACTGCGAGGGAGTTACAGAATGTGCCAGTATCACTGCCAGGGAGTTACTGAATGCACCCGTGTGACTGCAAGGGAGTTACGGAAGGCACCAGTATTATTGTGAGGGAGTTACTGAATGCAACTGTGTTATTGTGAGGGTGTTACTCAACACACTAGTATGACTGCGATGGAGTTACGGAATGAGCCAGTGTGTCTCTGAGGGAGTTATAGAATGCACCAGTGTTACAGCGAGGGAGTTACAAAATGCGTCATTGTGACTGCGAGGGAGTTAGAGGATGCACCAGTGTGACTGCAAAGCAGTTGCACAATGTGTCAATGTGATTGTGAAGGAGTTGCAGAATACACCAGTGTGACTGCGAGGGAGTTCCGGAATGTGCCACTGTGACTGAGAGGGAGTTGCAGAAAGCACCAGTGCGATTGCGAGGGAGTTACAGAATGCTCCAGTGTGATTGCGAGGGATTTACAGAATGTACCAGTGTGACTGCGAGGGAGTTACAGATTGCACCAGTGTTATTGTGAGGGAGTTACATAATGCACATGTGTGACTGCGAGAGAGTTATAGAATGAGCCAGTGTGTCTCTGAGGGAGTTATAGAATGCACCAGTGTGATTGCGAGAGAGTTACAGAATCTGCCAGTGTGACTGCGAGGGAGTTCCAGAAGGCACCTTTGTGAATGTGAGGGAGTTACAGAAAATGCCAGTATGACTGCGAGGGAGTTACAGAATGTGCCAGTGTGACTGCGATGGACTTACATAAAGTGTCAATGTGACTGCGAAGGAGTTATAGAATGCACCAGTGTGACTGCGAGGGAGGTACAGATTGCACCAGTGTGGCTCCAAGGGAGTTTCAGAATCTGCCAGTGTGACTTCGAGGGAGTTCCAGAATGCAACAGTGTGACTGCGAAGCAGTTGCATTATGTTTCAGTGTTATAGTGAGGGAGTTCCAGAATGCACCAGTGTAAATGTGAGTGAGTTACAGAATGAGCCAGTGTGTCTCTGAGGGAGTTATAGAATGCACCAGTGTGACTGCGAGGGAGTTACAGAATGTGCCAGTATCACTGCCAGGGAGTTACTGAATGCACCCGTGTGACTGCAAGGGAGTTACGGAAGGCACCAGTATTATTGCGAGGGAGTTACAGAATGCTCCAGTGTGATTGCGAGGGATTTACAGAATGTACCAGTGTGACTGCGAGGGAGTTACAGAATGTGCCAGTGTGACTCTGAGGGAGTTATAGAATGCACCAGTGTGAATGTGAGGGAGTTACAGAATGTGCCAGTGTGACTGTGATGGAGTTGCGGTAAGTACCACTGTGACTAAGAGGGAGTTATTAAAAGCACCAGTGTGATTGTGAGGGAGTTACAGAATGCTCCAGTGTGACTGCGAGGGATTTACAGAATGTGCCAGTGTGACTGCGTGGGAGTTACAGAATGTGCCAGTGTGACTGCGATGGAGTTACAGAATGAGCTAGAGTGTCTCTGAGGGAGTTATAGAATGCACCAGTGTGATTGCGAGGGAGTTACAGAATGTGCTATTGTGACTGCGAGGGAGCTACAGAATGTGTCAGTGTGACTGCAAAGGAGTTAGAGAATGCACCAGTGTGATTGCGAGGGAGTTACAGAATGTGCCAATGTGATTGCGAGAAAGTTGCCGAATGCGTCAGTGTGACTGCGAGGGAGTTACCGAATGCACCAGTGTGACTGAGAAGCAGTTGCAGAATGTGTCAATGTGATTGCGAGGGAGTTACAGAATGTGCCACTGTGTCTCAGAGGTCGTTACAGAAAACGCCAGTGTGCATGCGAGGGAGTTACAGAATGCTCCAGTGTGACTGCGAGGGATTTACAGAATGTGCCAGTGTGACTGTAAGGGAGTTGCAGAATGCGGCAGAGTGACTGTGAGCGAGTTACAGAATGTGTCAGTGTGATTGCGAGGGAATTACAGAATGCATCAAAATGTCTGCGAGACTGTTACAGAATTCACCAGTGTGACTGCGAGGGAGGTACAGATTGCACCAGTGTGGCTCCAAGGGAGTTTCAGAATCTGCCAGTGTGACTTCGAGGGAGTTCCAGAATGCAACAGTGTGACTGCGAAGCAGTTGCATTATGTTTCAGTGTTATAGTGAGGGAGTTCCAGAATGCACCAGTGTAAATGTGAGTGAGTTACAGAATGAGCCAGTGTGTCTCTGAGGGAGTTATAGAATGCACCAGTGTGACTGCGAGGGAGTTACAGAATGTGCCAGTATCACTGCCAGGGAGTTACTGAATGCACCCGTGTGACTGCAAGGGAGTTACGGAAGGCACCAGTATTATTGTGAGGGAGTTACTGAATGCACCTGTGTTATTGTGAGGGTGTTACTCAACACACTAGTATGACTGCGATGGAGTTACGGAATGAGCCAGTGTGTCTCTGAGGGAGTTATAGAATGCACCAGTGTTACAGCGAGGGAGTTACAAAATGCGTCATTGTGACTGCGAGGGAGTTAGAGGATGCACCAGTGTGACTGCAAAGCAGTTGCACAATGTGTCAATGTGATTGTGAAGGAGTTGCAGAATACACCAGTGTGACTGCGAGGGAGTTCCGGAATGTGCCACTGTGACTGAGAGGGAGTTGCAGAAAGCACCAGTGCGATTGCGAGGGAGTTACAGAATGCTCCAGTGTGATTGCGAGGGATTTACAGAATGTACCAGTGTGACTGCGAGGGAGTTACAGATTGCACCAGTGTTATTGTGAGGGAGTTACATAATGCACATGTGTGACTGCGAGAGAGTTATAGAATGAGCCAGTGTGTCTCTGAGGGAGTTATAGAATGCACCAGTGTGATTGCGAGAGAGTTACAGAATCTGCCAGTGTGACTGCGAGGGAGTTCCAGAAGGCACCTTTGTGAATGTGAGGGAGTTACAGAAAGTGCCAGTATGACTGCGAGGGAGTTACAGAATGTGCCAGTGTGACTGCGAGGGACTTACATAAAGTGTCAATGTGACTGCGAAGGAGTTATAGAATGCACCAGTGTGACTGCGACGGAGTTATGGAATGCATCAGTGTGAGTGCGAAGGAGTTGCAGAATGTGTCAATGTGACTGCGAGGGAGTTACAGAATGTGCCAGTGTGATTGCGTGAGATTACAGAATGCGTTAATATGTCTGCTAGGGAGTTACATAATGTGTCAGTGTGACTGCGACAGAGTTAAAGAAACGCCAGTGTGATTGCGAGGGAGTTACAGAAAGCTGCATTGTGACTGCGAGGGAGTTACAGAATGTGCCAGTGTGACTGCGAGGGAGTTACAGAAGGCAACTGTGTTATAGTGAGAGAGTTACAGAATGCACCAGTGTGATTGCAAAGGAGTTACAGAATGCACCCGTGTGACTGCGAGGCAGTTACAGAATGTGCGACTGTGACTCTGAAGGAGTTATAGAATGCACCAGTGTGATAACGAGGGAGTTAGAGAATGTGCCAGTGTGACTACGATGGAGTTGCAGAATGTGTCAGTGTGTCTACAAGGGAGTTAGAGAATGCACCAGTGTGACTGCGAGGGAGTTAGAGAATGTGCCAGTGTGACTGCGAGGGAGTTACAGAATGCATCAGTGTGACTGTGAGGGAGTTAGAGAATGTGCCAGTGTGACTGCGAGGGAGTTATAGAATGCGTCAGTGTTACTGCGGGGGAGTTACAGAATGTGTCAGTGCGACTGCGAGGGACTTACAGAATGCACCAGTGTGACTGCAAGAGAGTTAGAGAATGTGCCAGTGTGACTGCGAGGGCGTTACTGAATGCACCAGTGTGACTGCGAGAGAGTTACAGAAGTCACCCAGTGTTATAGCGAGAAAGTTACAGAATGCCCCAGCGTTATTGCGAAAGAGTTACAGAATGCACCAGTGTGACTGCGAGGGAGTTACAGAATGAATCCGTGTGGCTCCGAGGGAGTTATAGAATGCGACAGTCTGATTGCGAGGGAGTTACAGAATGTGCCAGTGTGACTGCGAGAGAGTTACAGAAGTCACCCAGTGTTATAGCGAGAAAGTTACAGAATGCCCCAGCGTTATTGCGAAAGAGTTACAGAATGTTCCAGTGTGACTGCGAGGGAGTTACAGAATGTGCCAGTGTGACTCTGAGGGAGTTATAGAATGCACCAGTGTGAATGTGAGGGAGTTACAGAATGTGCCAGTGTGACTGTGATGGAGTTGCGGTAAGTACCACTGTGACTAAGAGGGAGTTATTAAAAGCACCAGTGTGATTGTGAGGGAGTTACAGAATGCTCCAGTGTGACTGCGAGGGATTTACAGAATGTGCCAGTGTGACTGCGTGGGAGTTACAGAATGTGCCAGTGTGACTGCGATGGAGTTACAGAATGAGCTAGAGTGTCTCTGAGGGAGTTATAGAATGCACCAGTGTGATTGCGAGGGAGTTACAGAATGTGCTATTGTGACTGCGAGGGAGCTACAGAATGTGTCAGTGTGACTGCAAAGGAGTTAGAGAATGCACCAGTGTGATTGCGAGGGAGTTACAGAATGTGCTATTGTGACTGCGAGGGAGCTACAGAATGTGTCAGTGTGACTGCAAAGGAGTTAGAGAATGCACCAGTGTGATTGCGAGGGAGTTACAGAATGTGCCAATGTGATTGCGAGAAAGTTGCCGAATGCGTCAGTGTGACTGCGAGGGAGTTACCGAATGCACCAGTGTGACTGCGAAGCAGTTGCAGAATGTGTCAATGTGATTGCGAGGGAGTTACAGAATGTGCAAGTGTGATTGCGTGAGATTTCAGAATGCGTCATTATGACTACGAGGGAGTTACAGAATCTGCCAGTGTGACTGCAAGGGAGTTATAGAATGCGTCAGTGTTACTGCGATGAAGTTACAGAATTTGTTATTGTGACTGCGAGGGAGGTACAGAATGCGCCAGTGTGACTGAGAGGGAGTTGCAGAATGTGGCAGTGTGACTGTGAGGGAGTTACAGAATGCAACAGTGTGACTGCGAAGCAGTTGCATTATGTTTCAGTGTTATAGCGAGGGAGTTCCAGAATGCACCAGTGTAAATGTGAGTGAGTTACAGAATGAGCCAGTGTGTCTCTGAGGGAGTTATAGAATGCACCAGTGTGATTGCGAGGGAGTTACAGAATGTGCCAGTATCACTGCCAGGGAGTTACTGAATGCACCCGTGTGACTGCAAGGGAGTTACGGAAGGCACCAGTATTATTGTGAGGGAGTTACTGAATGCACCTGTGTTATTGTGAGGTTGTTACTCAACACACTAGTATGACTGCGATGGAGTTACGGAATGAGCCAGTGTGTCTCTGAGGGAGTTATAGAATGCACCAGTGTGACTGCGAGGGAGTTACAAAATGCGTCATTGTGACTGCGAGGGAGTTAGAGGATGCACCAGTGTGACTGCAAAGCAGTTGCACAATGTGTCAATGTGATTGTGAAGGAGTTGCAGAATACACCAGTGTGACTGTGAGGGAGTTCCGGAATGTGCCACTGTGACTGAGAGGGAGTTACAGAAAGCATCAGTGTGATTGCAAGGGAGTTACGGAATGTACCAGTGTGACTGCGAGGGAGTTACAGATTGCACCAGTGTTATTGTGAGGGAGTTACATAATGCACATGTGTGACTGCGAGAGAGTTATAGAATGAGCCAGTGTGTCTCTGAGGGAGTTATAGAATGCACCAGTGTGATTGCGAGAGAGTTACAGAATCTGCCAGTGTGACTGCGACGGAGTTATGGAATGCATCAGTGTGACTGCGAAGGAGTTGCAGAATGTGTCAATGTGACTGCGAGGGAGTTACAGAATGTGCCAGTATGATTGCGTGAGATTACAGAATGCGTTAATATGTCTGCGAGGGAGTTACATAATGTGTCAGTGTGACTGCGACAGAGTTAAAGAAACGCCATTGTGATTGCGAGGGAGTTACAGAAAGCTGCATTGTGACTGCGAGGGAGTTACAGAATGTGCCAGTGTGACTGCGAGGGAGTTACAGAAGGCAACTGTGTTATAGTGAGAGAGTTACAGAATGCACCAGTGTGATTGCAAAGGAGTTACAGAATGCACCCATGTGACTGCGAGGCAGTTACAGAATGTGCCACTGTGACTCTGAGGGAGTTATAGAATGCACCAGTGTGAAAGCGAGGGAGTTAGAGAATGTGCCATTGTGACTGCGAGCGAGTTACAGAATGTGTCAGTGTGTCTACAAGGGAGTTAGAGAATGTGTCAGTGTGACTGCGAGGGAGTTGGAGAATGTGCCAGTGTGATTGCGAGGGAGTTACAGAATGTGCTAGTGTGACTCTGAGGGAGTTATAGAATGCACCAGTGTGATAGCGAGGGAGTTACAAAATGTGCCATTGTGACTGCGAGGGAGTTACAGAATGTGTCAGTGTGACTGCAAGGGAGTTAGAGAATGCATCAGAGTGACTGCGATGGAGTTACAGAATGAGCTAGAGTGACTCTGAGGGAGTTATAGAATGCACCAGTGTGATTGCGAGGGAGTTACAGAATGTGCTATTGTGACTGCGAGGGAGCTACAGAATGTGTCAGTGTGACTGCAAGGGAGTTAGGGAATGCACCAGTGTGATTGCGAGGGAGTTACAGAATGTGCCAATGTGATTGCGAGGGAGTTGCAGAATGCGTCAGTGTGACTGCGAAGCAGTTACAGAATCTGCCAGTGTGACTGCGAGGGAGTTATAGAATGCGTCAGTGTTACTGCGAGGGAGTTACAGAATTTGTTATTGTGACTTCGAGGGAGGTACAGAAAGCGCCAGTGTGACTGAGAGGGAGTTGCAGAATGTGGCAGTGTGACTGTGAGGGAGTTACAGAATGTGTCAGTGTGATTGCGAGGGAATTACAGAATGCGTCAGTATGTCTGCGAGACTGTTACACAATGCACCAGTGTGACTGCGAGGGAGGTACAGAATGCGCCAGTGTGGCTCCGAGGGAGTTGCAGAATGTACCAGTGTGACTTCAAGGGAGTTACAGAATGCAACAATGTGACTGCGAATCAGTTGCATTATGTTTCAGTGTGGCAGCGAGGGAGTTCCAGAATGCACAAGTGTGAATGCGAGGGAGTTACAGAATGTGCCATTATGACTGTGAGGGAGTTACAGAATGTGCCAGTGTGACTGCGAGGGAGTCACAGAAAGTGTCAATGTGACTGCGAAGGAGTTACAGAATGCGTCAGGTTGACTGCGACGATGTTATGGAATGCATCAGTGTGACTGCGAAGGAGTTGCAGAATGTGTCAATGTGACTGCCAGGGAGTTACAGAATGTGCCAGTGTGATTGCGTGAGATTACAGAATGCGTTAATACGTCTGTGAGGGAGTTACATAATGTATCAGTGTGACTGCGCGGGATTTATAGAATGCGTCAGTGTTACTGCGAGGGAGTTACTGAATGTGTTATTGTGACTGCGAGGGTGTTACAGAATGTGCCAGTGTAACTGTGAGGGAGTTACAGAATGTGTCAGTCTGACTGCGAGGGACTCACAGAATGCACCAGTGTGACTGCAAGAGAGTTAGAGAATGTGGCAGTGTGACTGCAAGGGAGTTACTGAATGCACCAGTGTGACTGCGACGGAGTTACAGAAGGCACCACTGTTATAATGAGAAAGTTACAAAATGCACCAGTGTTATTGCGAGGGTGTTACAGAATGCACCAGTGTGACTGCGAGGGAGTTACAGAATGTGCCAGTGTGACTGCGAGGGAGTTACAGAATGCGTCAGTGTGACTGCGAGGGAGTTATAGAATGCACCAGTGTCATTGCGAGGGTGTTACAGAATTCACCAGAGTGACTGCGAGGGAGTTACAGAATGCACCAGTGTGACTGCGACGGAGTTACAGAAGGCACCACTGTTATAATGAGAAAGTTACAAAATGCACCAGTGTTATTGCGAGGGAGTTACAGAATGTATCAGTGTGATTGCGAGGAATTACAGAATGCACCATTGTGTCTCCAAGGGAGTTATAGAATGCGTCAGTGTGACTGCAAGGGAGTTACAGAATGTGTTATTGTGACTGCGAGGGAGTTACAGAATGTATCAGTGTGATTGCAAGGAATTACAGAATGCACCAGTGTGTCTCCAAGGGAGTTATAGAATGCATCAGTGTGACTGCAAGGGAGTTATAGAATGTGTTATTGTGACTGCGAGCGAGTTACAGAATGTGCCAGTGTGACTGCGAGTGTGTTACAGCATGCGCCAGTGTGACTTCTAGGGAGTTATAGAATGTGCCAGTGTAACTCGAGGGAGTTACATAATGTGTCAGTGTGACTGTGAGGGAGTTACAGAATGCGCCAGTGTGACTGCAAGGGAGTTACAGATTGCAACAGTGTGACTACGAAGCAGTTGCATTATGTTTCAGTGTTCGGGCGAGGGAGTTCCAGAATGCACCAGTGTGAATGCGAGGGAGTTCCAGAATGTGCCAGTGTGACTGCAAGGGAGTTACGAAATGTGCCAGTGAGACTGCGAGGGATGTACAGAAATTGTCAATGTGACTGTGAAGGAGTTGCAGAATGTGTCAATGTGACTGCGAGGGAGTTACAGAAGCTGCCAGTGTGACTGCGAGGAATTACAGAATGCAACATTGTGTCTCCAAGGGAGTTATAGAATGCGTCAGTGTGACTGCAAGGGAGTTACAGAATGTGTTATTGTGACTGCGAGGGAGTTACAGAATGTATCAGTGTGATTGCGAGGAATTACAGAATGCACCAGTGTGTCTCCAAGGGAGTTATAGAATGCGTCAGTGTGACTGCAAGGGAGTTATAGAATGTGTTATTGTGACTGCGAGCAAGTTGCAGAATGTGCCAGTGTGACTGCGAGTGTGTTACAGCATGCGCCAGTGTGACTTCTAGGGAGTTATAGAATGTGCCAGTGTAACTCGAGGGAGTTACAGAATGTGCCAGTGTGACTGCGAGGGAGTCACAGAAGGTGTCAATGTGACTGCGAAGGAGTTACAGAATGCGTCAGTGTGACTGCGACAATGTTATGGAATGCATCAGTGTGACTGTGAAAGAGTTGCAGAATGTGTCAATGTGAGTGCCAGGGAGTTACAGAATGCGCCAGTGTGATTGCGTGAGATTATAGAATGCGTTAATACGTCTGCGAGTGAGTTACATAATGTATCAGTGTGACTGCGCGGGATTTATAGAATGCATCAGTGTTACTGCGAGGGTGTTACAGAATGTGCCAGTGTGACTGCAAGGGAGTTACTGAATGCACCAGTGTGACTGCGACGGAGTTACAGAAGGCACCACTGTTATAATGAGAAAGTTACAGAATGCACCAGTGTTATTGCGAGGGTGTTACAGAACGCACCAGTGTGACTGCGAGGGAGTTACAGAATGTGCCAGTGTGACTGCGAGGGAGTTACAGAATGCTTCAGTGTGACTGCGAGGGAGTTATAGAATGCACCAGTGTCATTGCGAGAGTGTTACCGAATGAGTCATTGTGACTGTGAGGGAGATAAAGAATGTTCCAGTGTGACTGCGAAGGAGTTACAGAATGCACCAGTATGACTGCGAAGCAGTTGCAGAATGTGTCATTGTGACTGCGAGGGAGTTACAGAATGTATCAGTGTGATTGCGAGGAATTACAGAATGCACCAGTGTGTCTCCAAGGGAGTTGCTGCGAGGGATTTTAAGAATGCGTCAGTGTGACTGCAAGGGAGTGTTAGAATGTGTTATTGTGACTGCGAGCGAGTTACAGAATGCGCCAGTGTGACTGCGAGTGTGTTACAGCATGCGCCAGTGTGACTTCTACGGAGTTATAGAATGTGCCAGTGTATCTCGAGGGAGTTACATAATGCGCCAGTGTGACTGCAAGGGAGTTACAGAATGTACTAGTGTGACTGCAAGAGAGTTGCAGATTGTGCCAGTGTGACTTTGAGGGAGTTGCAGAATGCAACAGTGTGACTGCGAAGCAGTTGCATTATGTTTCAGTGTTAGAGTGAGGGAGTTCCAGAATGCACCAGTGTGAATGCGAGGGAGTTCCAGAATGTGCCAGTATGACTGCGAGGGAGTTACAGAATGTGCCAGTGTGACTGCGAGGGAGTTACGAAATTGCCAGTGTGACTGCGAGGGATGTACAGAAAGTGTCAATGTGACTGCGAAGGAGTTATAGAATGTGTCAATGTGACTGCGAGGGAGTTATGGAATGCATCAGTGTGACTGCGAAGGAGTTGCAGAATGTGTCAATGTGACTGCGAGGGAGTTACAGAATGTGCCAGTGTGATTGCGTGAGATTACAGAATGCGCCATTATGACTGCGAGGGAGTTATAGAATCTGCCAGTGTGACTGCGAGGGAGTTATAGAATGCGTCAGTGTTACTGCGAGGGAGTTACAAAATTTGTTATTGTGACTGCGAGTGAGTTACAGAATGTGCCAGTGTAACTGCGATGGAGTTACAGGATATGTCAGTCTGACTGTGGGGGACTTACAGAATGCACCAGTGTGACTGCAAGAGAGTTACAGAATGTGTCAGTGTGACTGCGAGGGAGTTAAAGAATGCACCAGTGTGATTGCGAGGGAGTTACAGATGGCACCAGTGTTATAGCGAGAGAGTTACAGAATGCACCAGTGTTATTGAGAGGGAATTACAGAATGCACCAGTGTGACAGCGAGGGAGTTACAGAATGAGCCAGTGTGGCTCCGAGGGAATTAAAGAATGCGCCAGTGTGATTGCGAGGGAGTTACAGAATGTGCCAGTGTGACTGCGAGGGAGGTACAGAATGCAACAGTGTGGCTCCGAGGGAGTTGCAGAATGTGCCAGTGTGACTTCGAGGGAGTTCCAGAATGCACCAGTGTGACTGCGAGGGAGTTACAGAAGACACCAGTGATATAGCGAGAGAGTTACAGAATGCACCAGTGTTATTGTGAGGGGATTACGGAATGCACCAGTGTGACAGCGAGGGAGTTACAGAATGAGCCAGTGTGGCTCCGAGGGAATTAAAGAATGCACCAGTGTGATTGCGAGGGAGTTACAGAATGTGCCAGTGTGACTGCGAGGGAGTTACAGAATGGTTCAGTGTGACTGCGATGGACTTTTCGAATGCGCCAGTGTGAATGTGAGGGAGTTACAGAATGCACCAGTGTGTCTGTGAAGCATTTGCAGAATGTGTCAATGTGATTGCAAGGGAGTTGCAGAATGCGTCAGTATGCCTGCGAGGGAGTTACAGAATGCACCAGTGTAACTGCAAAGCAGTTGCAGAATGCGCCAGTGTGATTGCGAGGGAGTTACAGAATGTGCTAGTGTGACTGCGAGGGAGTTACAGAATGGTTCAGTGTGACTGTGATGGACCTTTCGAATGCGCCAGTGTGAATGTGAGGGACGGACAGAATGAGTCAGTGTGACTGCAAGAGAGTTACAGAATGTGCCAGTGTCATTGCGAGGGTGTTACCGAATGTGCCATTGTGACTGCGAGGGAGTTACAGATGGCACCAGTGTTATAGCGAGAGAGTTACAGAATGCACCAGTGTTATTGTGAGGGAATTACAGAATGCACCAGTGTGACTGCGAGGGAGGTACAGAATGCGCCAGTGTGGCTACGAGGGAATTGCAGAATATGCCAGTGTGACTTCGAGGGAGTTAAAGAATGCAAAAGTGTGACTGCGAAGCAGTTGCATTATGTTTCAGAGTGACAGCGAGGGAGTTCCAGAATGCACCAGTGTGAATGCGTGGGAGTTACAGAATGTATCAGTGTGATTGCGAGGAATTACAGAATGCGCCAGTGTTTCTCCAAGGGAGTTATAGAATGCGTCAGTGTGACTGCAAGGGAGTTACAGAATGTGTTATTGTGACTGCGAGCGAGTTACAGAATGTGCCAGTGTGACTGCGATGGACTTTTCGAATGCGCCAGTGTGAATGTGAGGGGGTTACAGAATGTGCCAGTGTGACTGCGAGGGAGTTACAGAATGTGCCAGTGTGACTGTGAAGCAATTGCAGAATGTGTCAATGTGATTGCGAGGGAGTTGCAGAATGCGTCAGTATGCCTGCGAGGGAGTTCCAGAATGCACCAGTGTGAATGCGTGGGAGTTACAGAATGTATCAGTGTGATTGCGAGGAATTACAGAATGCGCCAGTGTTTCTCCAAGGGAGTTATAGAATGCGTCAGTGTGACTGCAAGGGAGTTACAGAATGTGTTATTGTGACTGCGAGCGAGTTACAGAATGTGCCAGTGTGACTGCGATGGACTTTTCGAATGCGCCAGTGTGAATGTGAGGGGGTTACAGAATGTGCCAGTGTGACTGCGAGGGAGTTACAGAATGCACCAGTGTAACTGCAAAGCAGTTGCAGAATGTGTCAATGTGATTGCGAGGGAGTTACAGAATGCGTGAGTGTGACTGCGAGGGAGTTCTGGAATGTGCCACTGTGACTGAGAAGGAGTTACAGAAAGTGCCAGTGTGATTGCGAGGGAGTTGCAGAATGTGTTATTGAGACTGCGAGTGAGTTACAGAATGTGCCAGTGTAACTGCGATGGAGTTACAGGATATGTCAGTCTGACTGTGGGGGACTTACAGAGTACACCAGTGTGACTGCAAGAGAGTTACAGAATGTGCCAGTGTGACTGCGAGGAAGTTAAAGAATGCACCAGTGTGACTGCGAGGGAGTTACAGATGGCACCAGTGTTATAGAGAGAGAGTTACAGAATGCACCAGTGTTATTGTGAGGGAATTACAGAATGCACCAGTGTGACAGCGAGGGAGTTACAGTAAGAGCCACTGTGGCTCCGAGGGAGTTAAAGAATGCGCCAGTGTGATTGCGAGGGAGTTACAGAATGTGCCAGTGTGACTGCGATGGACTTTTCGAATGCGCCAGTGTTAATGTGAGGGGGTTACAGAATGTGCCAGTGTGACTGCGAGGGAGTCACAGAATGTGCCAGTGTGACTGTGAAGCATTTGCAGAATGTGTCAATGTGATTGCGAGGGAGTTGCAGAATGCGTCAGTATGCCTGCGAGGGAGTTACAGAATGCACCAGTGTAACTGCGAAGCAGTTGCAGAATGTGTCAATGTGATTGCGAGGGAGTTACAGAATGCGTGAGTGTGACTGCGAGGGAGTTCTGGAATGTGGCACTGTGACTGAGAGGGAGTTACAGAAAGCGCCAGTGTGACTGCGAGGGATTTGCAGAATGTACCAGTGTGACTGAGAGGGAGTTGCAGAATGCGGCAGTGTGACTGTGAGGGAGTTACAGAACGTGTCAGTGTGATTGCGAGGGAATTACAGAGTGCATCAATATGTCTGCGAGACTGTTACACAATGCACCAGTGTGACTGAGAGGGAGGTACAGAATGTGCCTGTGTGGCTCCGAGAGAGTTGCAGAATGTGCCAGTGTGACTTCACGGGAGTTACAGAATGCAACATTGTGACTGCGAAGCAGTTGCATTATGTTTCAGTGTGGCATCGAGGGAGTTCCAGAATGCACAAGTGTGAATGCGAGGGAGTTACAGAATGTCCCTTTATGACTGCGAGGGAGTTACAGTATGTGCCAGTGTGACTGCGATGGACTTTTCGAATGCGCCAGTGTGAATGTGAGGGGGTTACAGAATGTGCCAGTGTGACTGCGAGGGAGAAACAGAATGTGCCAGTGTGACTGTGAAGCATTTGCAGAATGTGTCAATGTGATTGCGAGGGAGTTGCAGAATGCGTCAGTATGCCTGCGAGGGAGTTACAGAATGCACCAGTGTAACTGCGAAGCAGTTGCAGAATGTGTCAATGTGATTGCGAGGGAGTTACAGAATGCGTGAGTGTGACTGCGAGGGAGTTCTGGAATGTGGCACTGTGACTGAGAGGGAGTTACAGAAAGCGCCAGTGTGACTGCGAGGGATTTGCAGAATGTACCAGTGTGACTGAGAGGGAGTTGCAGAATGCGGCAGTGTGACTGTGAGGGAGTTGCAGAACGTGTCAGTGTGATTGCGAGGGAATTACAGAGTGCATCAATATGTCTGCGAGACTGTTACACAATGCACCAGTGTGACTGAGAGGGAGGTACAGAATGTGCCTGTGTGGCTCCGAGAGAGTTGCAGAATGTGCCAGTGTGACTTCACGGGAGTTACAGAATGCAACATTGTGACTGCGAAGCAGTTGCATTATGTTTCAGTGTGGCATCGAGGGAGTTCCAGAATGCACAAGTGTGAATGCGAGGGAGTTACAGAATGTCCCTTTATGACTGCGAGGGAGTTACAGTATGTGCCAGTGTGACTGCGAGGGAGTCATAGAAAGTGTCAATGTGACTGCGAAGGAGTTACAGAATGCGTCAGTGTGACTGCAGCGATGTTATGGAATGCATCAGTGTGACTGCGAAGGAGTTGCAGAATGTGTCAATGTGACTGCCAGGGAGTTACAGAATGTGCAAGTGTGATTGGGTGAGATTACAGAATGCGTTAATATGTCTGCAAGGGAGTTATATAATATGTCAGTGTGACTGCGTGGGATTTATAGAATGCGTCAGTGTTACTGCGAGGGAGTTACTGAATGTGTTATTGTGACTGCGAGGGAGTTACAGAATGTGCCAGTGTAACTGCGAGGGAGTTACAGAATGTGTCAGTCTGACTGCGAGGGACTCACAGAATGCACCAGTGTGACTGCAAGAGTTACAGTATGTGCCAGTGTGACTTCGAGGGAGTTGCAGAATGCAACAGTGTGACTGCGAAGCAGTTGCATTGTGTTTCAGAGTGACAGCGAGGGAGTTCCAGAATGTACCAGTGTGACTGCGAGGGAGTTACAGAAGACACCAGTGTTATAGCGGGAGAATTACAGAATGCACCAGTGTTATTGTGAGGGAATTACAGAATGCACCAGTGTGACAGCGAGGGAGTTACAGAATGAGCCAGTGTGGCTCCGAGGGAGTTAAAGAATGCGCCAGTGTGATTGCGAGGGAGGTACAGAATGCGCCAGTGTGTCTCTGAGGGAATTGCAGAATATGCCAGTGTGACTTCGAGGGAGTTACAGAATGGTTCAGTGTGACTGCGATGGACTTTTCGAATGCGCCAGTGTGAATGTGAGGGAGTTACAGAATGCACCAGTGTGTCTGTGAAGCATTTGCAGAATGTGTCAATGTGATTGCAAGGGAGTTGCAGAATGCGTCAGTATGCCTGCGAGGGAGTTACAGAATGCACCAGTGTAACTGCAAAGCAGTTGCAGAATGCGCCAGTGTGATTGCGAGGGAGTTACAGAATGTGCCAGTGTGACTGCGAGGGAGTTACAGAATGGTTCAGTGTGACTGTGATGGACCTTTCGAATGCGCCAGTGTGAATGTGAGGGACGGACAGAATGAGTCAGTGTGACTGCAAGAGAGTTACAGAATGTGCCAGTGTCATTGCGAGGGTGTTACCGAATGTGCCATTGTGACTGCGAGGGAGTTACAGATGGCACCAGTGTTATAGCGAGAGAGTTACAGAATGCACCAGTGTTATTGTGAGGGAATTACAGAATGCACCAGTGTGACTGCGAGGGAGGTACAGAATGCGCCAGTGTGGCTACGAGGGAATTGCAGAATATGCCAGTGTGACTTCGAGGGAGTTAAAGAATGCAAAAGTGTGACTGCGAAGCAGTTGCATTATGTTTCAGAGTGACAGCGAGGGAGTTCCAGAATGCACCAGTGTGAATGCGTGGGAGTTACAGAATGTATCAGTGTGATTGCGAGGAATTACAGAATGCGCCAGTGTTTCTCCAAGGGAGTTATAGAATGCGTCAGTGTGACTGCAAGGGAGTTACAGAATGTGTTATTGTGACTGCGAGCGAGTTACAGAATGTGCCAATGTGACTGCGATGGACTTTTCGAATGCGCCAGTGTGAATGTGAGGGGGTTACAGAATGTGCCAGTGTGACTGCGAGGGAGTTACAGAATGTGCCAGTGTGACTGTGAAGCAATTGCAGAATGTGTCAATGTGATTGCGAGGGAGTTGCAGAATGCGTCAGTATGCCTGCGAGGGAGTTCCAGAATGCACCAGTGTGAATGCGTGGGAGTTACAGAATGTATCAGTGTGATTGCGAGGAATTACAGAATGCGCCAGTGTTTCTCCAAGGGAGTTATAGAATGCGTCAGTGTGACTGCAAGGGAGTTACAGAATGTGTTATTGTGACTGCGAGCGAGTTACAGAATGTGCCAGTGTGACTGCGATGGACTTTTCGAATGCGCCAGTGTGAATGTGAGGGGGTTACAGAATGTGCCAGTGTGACTGCGAGGGAGTCACAGAATGTGCCAGTGTGACTGTGAAGCAATTGCAGAATGTGTCAATGTGATTGCGAGGGAGTTGCAGAATGCGTCAGTATGCCTGCGAGGGAGTTACAGAATGCACCAGTGTAACTGCAAAGCAGTTGCAGAATGTGTCAATGTGATTGCGAGGGAGTTACAGAATGCGTGAGTGTGACTGCGAGGGAGTTCTGGAATGTGCCACTGTGACTGAGAAGGAGTTACAGAAAGTGCCAGTGTGATTGCGAGGGAGTTGCAGAATGTGTTATTGAGACTGCGAGTGAGTTACAGAATGTGCCAGTGTAACTGCGATGGAGTTACAGGATATGTCAGTCTGACTGTGGGGGACTTACAGAGTACACCAGTGTGACTGCAAGAGAGTTACAGAATGTGCCAGTGTGACTGCGAGGAAGTTAAAGAATGCACCAGTGTGACTGCGAGGGAGTTACAGATGGCACCAGTGTTATAGAGAGAGAGTTACAGAATGCACCAGTGTTATTGTGAGGGAATTACAGAATGCACCAGTGTGACAGCGAGGGAGTTACAGTAAGAGCCACTGTGGCTCCGAGGGAGTTAAAGAATGCGCCAGTGTGATTGCGAGGGAGTTACAGAATGTGCCAGTGTGACTGCGATGGACTTTTCGAATGCGCCAGTGTTAATGTGAGGGGGTTACAGAATGTGCCAGTGTGACTGCGAGGGAGTCACAGAATGTGCCAGTGTGACTGTGAAGCATTTGCAGAATGTGTCAATGTGATTGCGAGGGAGTTGCAGAATGCGTCAGTATGCCTGCGAGGGAGTTACAGAATGCACCAGTGTAACTGCGAAGCAGTTGCAGAATGTGTCAATGTGATTGCGAGGGAGTTACAGAATGCGTGAGTGTGACTGCGAGGGAGTTCTGGAATGTGGCACTGTGACTGAGAGGGAGTTACAGAAAGCGCCAGTGTGACTGCGAGGGATTTGCAGAATGTACCAGTGTGACTGAGAGGGAGTTGCAGAATGCGGCAGTGTGACTGTGAGGGAGTTACAGAACGTGTCAGTGTGATTGCGAGGGAATTACAGAGTGCATCAATATGTCTGTGAGACTGTTACACAATGCACCAGTGTGACTGAGAGGGAGGTACAGAATGTGCCTGTGTGGCTCCGAGAGAGTTGCAGAATGTGCCAGTGTGACTTCACGGGAGTTACAGAATGCAACATTGTGACTGCGAAGCAGTTGCATTATGTTTCAGTGTGGCATCGAGGGAGTTCCAGAATGCACAAGTGTGAATGCGAGGGAGTTACAGAATGTCCCTTTATGACTGCGAGGGAGTTACAGTATGTGCCATTGTGACTGCGATGGACTTTTCGAATGCGCCAGTGTGAATGTGAGGGGGTTACAGAATGTGCCAGTGTGACTGCGAGGGAGTCACAGAATGTGCCAGTGTGACTGTGAAGCATTTGCAGAATGTGTCAATGTGATTGCGAGGGAGTTGCAGAATGCGTCAGTATGCCTGCGAGGGAGTTACAGAATGCACCAGTGTAACTGCGAAGCAGTTGCAGAATGTGTCAATGTGATTGCGAGGGAGTTACAGAATGCGTGAGTGTGACTGCGAGGGAGTTCTGGAATGTGGCACTGTGACTGAGAGGGAGTTACAGAAAGCGCCAGTGTGACTGCAAGGGATTTGCAGAATGTACCAGTGTGACTGAGAGGGAGTTGCAGAATGCGGCAGTGTGACTGTGAGGGAGTTGCAGAACGTGTCAGTGTGATTGCGAGGGAATTACAGAGTGCATCAATATGTCTGCGAGACTGTTACACAATGCACCAGTGTGACTGAGAGGGAGGTACAGAATGTGCCTGTGTGGCTCCGAGAGAGTTGCAGAATGTGCCAGTGTGACTTCACGGGAGTTACAGAATGCAACATTGTGACTGCGAAGCAGTTGCATTATGTTTCAGTGTGGCATCGAGGGAGTTCCAGAATGCACAAGTGTGAATGCGAGGGAGTTACAGAATGTCCCTTTATGACTGCGAGGGAGTTACAGTATGTGCCAGTGTGACTGCGAGGGAGTCATAGAAAGTGTCAATGTGACTGCGAAGGAGTTACAGAATGCGTCAGTGTGACTGCAGCGATGTTATGGAATGCATCAGTGAGACTGCGAAGGAGTTGCAGAATGTGTCAATGTGACTGCCAGGGAGTTACAGAATGTGCAAGTGTGATTGGGTGAGATTACAGAATGCGTTAATATGTCTGCAAGGGAGTTATATAATATGTCAGTGTGACTGCGTGGGATTTATAGAATGCGTCAGTGTTACTGCGAGGGAGTTACTGAATGTGTTATTGTGACTGCGAGGGAGTTACAGAATGTGCCAGTGTAACTGCGAGGGAGTTACAGAATGTGTCAGTCTGACTGCGAGGGACTCACAGAATGCACCAGTGTGACTGCAAGAGTTACAGTATGTGCCAGTGTGACTTCGAGGGAGTTGCAGAATGCAACAGTGTGACTGCGAAGCAGTTGCATTGTGTTTCAGAGTGACAGCGAGGGAGTTCCAGAATGTACCAGTGTGACTGCGAGGGAGTTACAGAAGACACCAGTGTTATAGCGGGAGAATTACAGAATGCACCAGTGTTATTGTGAGGGAATTACAGAATGCACCAGTGTGACAGCGAGGGAGTTACAGAATGAGCCAGTGTGGCTCCGAGGGAGTTAAAGAATGCGCCAGTGTGATTGCGAGGGAGGTACAGAATGCGCCAGTGTGTCTCTGAGGGAATTGCAGAATATGCCAGTGTGACTTCGAGGGAGTTACAGAATGCAACAGTGTGACTGCGAAGCAGTTGCATTATTTTTCAGAGTGACAGCGAGGGAGTTCTAGAATGCACCAGTGTAAATGCGTGGGAGTTACAGAATGTATCAGTGTGATTGCGAGGAATTACAGAATGCGCCAGTGTTTCTCCAAGGGAGTTATAGAATGCGTCAGTGTGACTGCAAGGGAGTTACAGAATGTGTTATTGTGACTGCGAGCGAGTTACAGAATGTGCCAGTGTGACTGCGATGGACTTTTCGAATGCGCCAGTGTGAATGTGAGGGGGTTACAGAATGTGCCAGTGTGACTGCGAGGGAGTCACAGAATGTGCCAGTGTGACTGTGAAGCAATTGCAGAATGTGTCAATGTGATTGCGAGGGAGTTGCAGAATGCGTCAGTATGCCTGCGAGGGAGTTACAGAATGCACCAGTGTAACTGCAAAGAAGTTGCAGAATGTGTCAATGTGATTGCGAGGGAGTTACAGAATGCGTGAGTGTGACTGCGAGGGAGTTCTGGAATGTGCCACTGTGACTGAGAGGGAGTTACAGAAAGCGCCAGTGTGATTGCGAGGGAGTTGCAGAATGTGTTATTGAGACTGCGAGTGAGTTACAGAATGTGCCAGTGTAACTGCGATGGAGTTACAGGATATGTCAGTCTGACTGTGGGGGACTTACAGAGTACACCAGTGTGACTGCAAGAGAGTTACAGAATGTGCCAGTGTGACTGCGAGGAAGTTAAAGAATGCACCAGTGTGACTGCAAGGGAGTTACCGTTGGCACCAGTGTTATAGCGAGAGAGTTACAGAATGCACCAGTGTTATTGTGAGGGAATTACAGAATGCACCAGTGTGACTGCGAGGGAGGTACAGAATGTGCCAGTGTGGCTCCGAGGGAGTTACAGAAGACACCAGTGTTATAGCGAGAGATTTACAGAATGCACCAGTGTTATTGTGAGGGAATTACAGAATGCACCAGTGTGACAGCGAGGGAGTTACAGTAAGAGCCAGTGTGGCTCCGAGGGAGTTAAAGAATTCGCCAGTGTGATTGCGAGGGACTTTTCGAATGCGCCAGTGTGAATGTGAGGGGGTTACAGAATGTGCCAGTGTGACTGCGAGGGAGTCACAGAATGTGCCAGTGTGACTGTGAAGCATTTGCAGAATGTGTCAATGTGATTGCGAGGGAGTTGCAGAATGCGTCAGTATGCCTGCGAGGGAGTTACAGAATGCACCAGTGTAACTGCGAAGCAGTTGCAGAATGTGTCAATGTGATTGCGAGGGAGTTACAGAATGCGTGAGTGTGACTGCGAGAGAGTTCTGGAATGTGGCACTGTGACTGAGAGGGAGTTACAGAAAGCGCCAGTGTGACTGCGAGGGATTTGCAGAATGTACCAGAGTGACTGAGAGGGAGTTGCAGAATGCGGCAGTGTGACTGTGAGGGAGTTGCAGAACGTGTCAGTGTGATTGCGAGGGAATTACAGAGTGCATCAATATGTCTGCGAGACTGTTACACAATGCACCAGTGTGACTGAGAGGGAGGTACAGAATGTGCCTGTGTGGCTCCGAGAGAGTTGCAGAATGTGCCAGTGTGACTTCACGGGAGTTACAGAATGCAACATTGTGACTGCGAAGCAGTTGCATTATGTTTCAGTGTGGCATCGAGGGAGTTCCAGAATGCACAAGTGTGAATGCGAGGGAGTTACAGAATGTCCCTTTATGACTGCGAGGGAGTTACAGTATGTGCCAGTGTGACTGCGAGGGAGTCATAGAAAGTGTCAATGTGACTGCGAAGGAGTTACAGAATGCGTCAGTGTGACTGCAGCGATGTTATGGAATGCATCAGTGAGACTGCGAAGGAGTTGCAGAATGTGTCAATGTGACTGCCAGGGAGTTACAGAATGTGCAAGTGTGATTGGGTGAGATTACAGAATGCGTTAATATGTCTGCAAGGGAGTTATATAATATGTCAGTGTGACTGCGTGGGATTTATAGAATGCGTCAGTGTTACTGCGAGGGAGTTACTGAATGTGTTATTGTGACTGCGAGGGAGTTACAGAATGTGCCAGTGTAACTGCGAGGGAGTTACAGAATGTGTCAGTCTGACTGCGAGGGACTCACAGAATGCACCAGTGTGACTGCAAGAGTTACAGTATGTGCCAGTGTGACTTCGAGGGAGTTGCAGAATGCAACAGTGTGACTGCGAAGCAGTTGCATTGTGTTTCAGAGTGACAGCGAGGGAGTTCCAGAATGTACCAGTGTGACTGCGAGGGAGTTACAGAAGACACCAGTGTTATAGCGGGAGAATTACAGAATGCACCAGTGTTATTGTGAGGGAATTACAGAATGCACCAGTGTGACAGCGAGGGAGTTACAGAATGAGCCAGTGTGGCTCCGAGGGAGTTAAAGAATGCGCCAGTGTGATTGCGAGGGAGGTACAGAATGCGCCAGTGTGTCTCTGAGGGAATTGCAGAATATGCCAGTGTGACTTCGAGGGAGTTACAGAATGCAACAGTGTGACTGCGAAGCAGTTGCATTATTTTTCAGAGTGACAGCGAGGGAGTTCTAGAATGCACCAGTGTAAATGCGTGGGAGTTACAGAATGTATCAGTGTGATTGCGAGGAATTACAGAATGCGCCAGTGTTTCTCCAAGGGAGTTATAGAATGCGTCAGTGTGACTGCAAGGGAGTTACAGAATGTGTTATTGTGACTGCGAGCGAGTTACAGAATGTGCCAGTGTGACTGCGATGGACTTTTCGAATGCGCCAGTGTGAATGTGAGGGGGTTACAGAATGTGCCAGTGTGACTGCGAGGGAGTCACAGAATGTGCCAGTGTGACTGTGAAGCAATTGCAGAATGTGTCAATGTGATTGCGAGGGAGTTGCAGAATGCGTCAGTATGCCTGCGAGGGAGTTACAGAATGCACCAGTGTAACTGCAAAGAAGTTGCAGAATGTGTCAATGTGATTGCGAGGGAGTTACAGAATGCGTGAGTGTGACTGCGAGGGAGTTCTGGAATGTGCCACTGTGACTGAGAGGGAGTTACAGAAAGCGCCAGTGTGATTGCGAGGGAGTTGCAGAATGTGTTATTGAGACTGCGAGTGAGTTACAGAATGTGCCAGTGTAACTGCGATGGAGTTACAGGATATGTCAGTCTGACTGTGGGGGACTTACAGAGTACACCAGTGTGACTGCAAGAGAGTTACAGAATGTGCCAGTGTGACTGCGAGGAAGTTAAAGAATGCACCAGTGTGACTGCAAGGGAGTTACCGTTGGCACCAGTGTTATAGCGAGAGAGTTACAGAATGCACCAGTGTTATTGTGAGGGAATTACAGAATGCACCAGTGTGACTGCGAGGGAGGTACAGAATGCGCCAGTGTGGCTCCGAGGGAGTTACAGAAGACACCAGTGTTATAGCGAGAGATTTACAGAATGCACCAGTGTTATTGTGAGGGAATTACAGAATGCACCAGTGTGACAGCGAGGGAGTTACAGTAAGAGCCAGTGTGGCTCCGAGGGAGTTAAAGAATTCGCCAGTGTGATTGCGAGGGACTTTTCGAATGCGCCAGTGTGAATGTGAGGGGGTTACAGAATGTGCCAGTGTGACTGCGAGGGAGTCACAGAATGTGCCAGTGTGACTGTGAAGCATTTGCAGAATGTGTCAATGTGATTGCGAGGGAGTTGCAGAATGCGTCAGTATGCCTGCGAGGGAGTTACAGAATGCACCAGTGTAACTGCGAAGCAGTTGCAGAATGTGTCAATGTGATTGCGAGGGAGTTACAGAATGCGTGAGTGTGACTGCGAGAGAGTTCTGGAATGTGGCACTGTGACTGAGAGGGAGTTACAGAAAGCGCCAGTGTGACTGCGAGGGATTTGCAGAATGTACCAGAGTGACTGAGAGGGAGTTGCAGAATGCGGCAGTGTGACTGTGAGGGAGTTACAGAACGTGTCAGTGTGATTGCGAGGGAATTACAGAGTGCATCAATATGTCTGCGAGACTGTTACACAATGCACCAGCGTGACTGAGAGGGAGGTACACAATGTGCCTGTGTAGCTCCGAGAGAGTTGCAGAATGTGCCAGTGTGACCTCACGGGAGTTACAGAATGCAACATTGTGACTGCGAAGCAGTTGCATTATGTTTCAGTGTGGCATCGAGGGAGTTCCAGAATGCACAAGTGTGAATGCGAGGGAGTTACAGAATGTCCCTTTATGACTGCGAGGGAGTTACAGTATGTGCCAATGTGACTGCGATGGACTTTTCGAATGCGCCAGTGTGAATGTGAGGGGGTTACAGAATGTGCCAGTGCGACTGCGTGGGAGTCACAGAATGTGCCAGTGTGACTGTGAAGCATTTGCAGAATGTGTCAATGTGATTGCGAGGGAGTTGCAGAATGCGTCAGTATGCCTGCGAGGGAGTTACAGAATGCACCAGTGTAACTGCGAAGCAGTTGCAGAATGTGTCAATGTGATTGCGAGGGAGTTACAGAATGCGTGAGTGTGACTGCGAGGGAGTTCTGGAATGTGGCACTGTGACTGAGAGGGAGTTACAGAAAGCGCCAGTGTGACTGCGAGGGATTTGCAGAATGTACCAGTGTGACTGAGAGGGAGTTGCAGAATGCAGCAGTGTGACTGTGAGGGAGTTACAGAACGTGTCAGTGTGATTGCGAGGGAATTACAGAGTGCATCAATATGTCTGCGAGACTGTTACACAATGAACCAGTGTGACTGAGAGGGAGGTACAGAATGTGCCTGTGTGGCTCCGAGAGAGTTGCAGAATGTGCCAGTGTCACTTCACGGGAGTTACAGAATGCAACATTGTGACTGCGAAGCAGTTGCATTATGTTTCAGTGTGGCATCGAGGGAGTTCCAGAATGCACAAGTGTGAATGCGAGGGAGTTACAGAATGTCCCTTTATGACTGCGAGGGAGTTACAGTATGTGCCAGTGTGACTGCGATGGACTTTTCGAATGCGCCAGTGTGAATGTGAGGGGGTTACAGAATGTGCCAGTGTGACTGCGAGGGAGTCACAGAATGTGCCAGTGTGACTGTGAAGCATTTGCAGAATGTGTCAATGTGATTGCGAGGGAGTTGCAGAATGCGTCACTATGCCTGCAAGGGAGTTACAGAATGCACCAGTGTGACTGCAAGAAAGTTACAGATTGTGCCAGTGTGACTGCGAGGGAGTTGCAGAATGCAACAGTGTGACTGCGAAGCATTTGCATTATGTTTCAGTGTTAGAGTGAGGGAGTTCCAGAATGCACCAGTGTGAATGCGAGGGAGTTACAGAATGTGCCTGTATGACTGCGAGGGAGTTACAAAATGTGCCACTGTGACTGCGAGGGAGTTACAGAAAGTGTCAATGTGACTGCGAAGGATTTATAGAAAATGTCAATGTACTGCGAGGGAGTTATGGAAGGCATCAGTGTGACTGCGAAGGAGTTGCAGAATGTGTCAATGTGACTGCATGGGAGTTCCAGAATGTGCCAGTGTGATTGCGTGAGATTACAGAATGCATCATTATGACTGCGAAGGAGTTACAGAGTCTGCCAGTGTAACTGCGAGGGAGTTACAGAATTTGTTATTGTGACTGCGAGGGAGTTACAGAATGTGCCAGTGTAACTGCGATGGAGTTACAGAATATGTCAGTCTGACTGTGAGGGACTTACAGAATGCACCAGTGTGACTGCAAGAGAGTTACAGAATGTGCCAGTGTGACTGCGAGGGAGTTACAGATGGCACCAGTGTTATAGCGAGAGAGTTACAGAATGCACCAGTGTTATTATGAGGGAATTACAGAATGCACCAGTGTGACTGCGAGGGAGGTACAGAACACGCCAGTGTGGCTCCGAGGGAGTTGCTGAATGTGCCAGTGTGACTTCGAGGGAGTTACAGAATGCAACAGAGTGACTGCGAAGCAGTTGCATTATGTTTCAGAGTGACAGCGAGGGAGTTCCAGAATGCACCAGTGTGAATGCGTGGGAGTTACAGAATGTGCCAGTGTGACTGCGAGGGAGTTGCAGAATGCGTCAGTGTGACTGCAACGATGTCATGGAATGCATCAGTGTGACTGAGAAGGAGTTGCAGAATGTGACTGCCAGGGAGTTACTGAATGTGCCAGTGTGATTGGGTGAGATTACAGAATGCGTTAATATGTTTGCGAGTGAGTTACATAATGTGTCAGTGTGACTGCGAGGGATTTTAAGAATGCGTCAGTGTTACTGCAAGGGAGGTACAGAATGTGTTATTGTGACTGCGAGGGAGTTACAGAATGTGCCAGTGTAACTGCGAGGGAGTTCCAGAATGTGTCAGTCTGACTGCGAGGGACTCACAGAATGCACCAGTGTGACGGCAAGAGAGTTAGAGAATGTGCCAGTGTGACTGCGAGGGAGTTACTGAATGCACCACTGTGACTGCGAGGGAGTTACAGAAGGCACCACTGTTATAGCGAGAAAGTTACAGAATGCACCAGTGTTATTGCAAGGGAGTTACAGAATGCACCAGTGTGACTGCGAGGGAGGTACAGAATGAGCCAGTGTGGCTCCGATGGAGTTATAGAATGTGCCAGTGTGATTGCGAGGGAGTTATAGAATATGTCAGTCTGACTGTGAGGGACGTACAGAATGCATCAGTGTGACTGCAAGAGAGTTACAGAATGTGCCAGTGTCATTGCGAGGGTGTTACCGAATGTGCCATTGTGACTGCGAGGGAGTTACAGATGGCACCAGTGTTATAGCGAGAGAGTTACAGAATGCACCAGTGTTATTGTGAGGGAATTACAGAATGCACCAGTGTGACTGCGAGGGAGGTACAGAATGCGCCAGTGTGGCACCGAGGGAGTTGCAGAATGTGCCAGTGTGACTGTGAGGGAGTTACAGAATGTGCCAGTGTTTGCAAGGGAGTTACAGAATGCACCAGTGTGACTGCAAGAGTTACAGTATGTGCCAGTGTGACTTCGAGGGAGTTGCAGAATGCAACAGTGTGACTGCGAAGCAGTTGCATTGTGTTTCAGAGTGACAGCGAGGGAGTTCCAGAATGCACCAGTGTGACTGCGAGGGAGTTACAGAAGACACCAGTGTTATAGCGGGAGAATTACAGAATGCACCAGTGTTATTGTGAGAGAATTACAGAATGCACCAGTGTGACAGCGAGGGAGTTACAGAATGAGCCAGTGTTGCTCCGAGGGAGTTAAAGAATGCGCCAGTGTGATTGCGAGGGAGTTACAGAATGTGCCAGTGTGACTGCAAGGGAGTTACAGAATGGTTCAGTGTGACTGCGATGGACCTTTCGAATGCGCCAGTGTGAATGTGAGGGACGTACAGAATGCGTCAGTGTGACTGCAAGAGAGTTACAGAATGTGCCAGTGTCATTGCGAGGGTGTTACCGAATGTGCCATTGTGACTGCGAGGGAGTTACAGATGGCACCAGTGTTATAGCGAGAGAGTTACAGAATGCACCAGTGTTATTGTGAGGGAATTACAGAATGCACCAGTGTGACTGCGAGGGAGGTACAGAATGCGCCAGTGTGGCACCGAGGGAATTGCAGAATATGCCAGTGTGACTTCGAGGGAGTTACAGAATGCAACAGTGTGACTGCGAAGCAGTTGCATTATGTTTCAGAGTGACAGCGAGGGAGTTCCAGAATGCACCACTGTGAATGCGTGGGAGTTACAGAATGTATCAGTGTGATTGCGAGGAATTACAGAATGCGCCAGTGTTTCTCCAAGGGAGTTATAGAATGCGTCAGTGTGACTGCAAGGGAGTTACAGAATGTGTTATTGTGACTGCGAGCGAGTCACAGAATGTGCCAGTGTGACTGCGAGTGTGTTACAGCATGCGCCAGTGTGACTTCTAAGGAGTTACAGAATGTGCCAGTGTAACTGCGAGGCAGTTACATAATGTGTCAGTGTGACTGTGAGGGAGTTACAGAATGCGCCAGTGTGACTGCAAGGGAGTTACAGAATGCACCAGTGTGACTGCAAGAGTTACAGTATGTGCCAGTGTGACTTCGAGGGAGTTGCAGAATGCAAAAGTGCGACTGCAAAGCAGTTGCATTGTGTTTCAGAGTGACAGCGAGGGAGTTCCAGAATGCACCAGTGTGACTGCGAGGGAGTTACAGAAGACACCAGTGTTATAGCGGGGGAGTTGCAGAATGCACCAGTGTTATTGTGAAGGAATTACAGAATGCACCAGTGTGACTGCGAGGGAGGTACAGAATGCGCCAGTGTGGCTCCGAGGGAGTTACAGAAGACACCAGTGTTATAGCAAGAGAGTTACAGAATGCACCAGTGTTATTGTGAGGGAATTACAGAATGCACCAATGTGACAGCGAGGGAGTTACAGTAAGAGCCAGTGTGGCTCCGAGGGTGTTAAAGAATGCACCAGTGTGATTGCGAGGGAGTTACAGAATGTGCCAGTGTGACTGCGATGGACTTTTCGAATGCGCCAGTGTGAATGTGAGGGGGTTACAGAATCTGCCAGTGTGACTGCAAGGGAGTCACAGAATGTGCCAGTGTGACTGTGAAGCAATTGCAGAATGTGTCAATGTGATTGCGAGGGAGTTACAGAATGCGTCAGTATGCCTGCGAGGGAGTTACAGAATGCACCAGTGTAACTGCGAAGCAGTTGCAGAATGTGTCAATGTGATTGCGAGGGAGTTACAGAATGCGTGAGTGTGACTGCGAGGGAGTTCTGGAATGTGGCACTGTGACTGAGAGGGAGTTACAGAAAGCGCCAGTGTGACTGCGAGGGATTTTCAGAATGTACCAGTGTGACTGAGAGGGAGTTGCAGAATGCGGCAGTGTGACTGTGAGGGAGTTACAGAACGTGTCAGTGTGATTGCGAGGGAATTACAGAGTGCGTCAATATGTCTGCGAGACTGTTACACAATGCACCAGTGTGACTGCGAGGGAGGTACAGAATGTGCCTGTGTGGATCCGAGAGAGTTGCAGAATGTGCCAGTGTGACTTCACGGGAGTTACAGAATGCAACATTGTGACTGCGAAGCAGTTGCATTATGTTTCAGTGTGGCATCGAGGGAGTTCCAGAATGCACAAGTGTGAATGCGAGGGAGTTACAGAATGTCCCTTTATGACTGCGAGGGAGTTACAGTATGTGCCAGTGTGACTGCGAGGGATTCATAGAAAGTGTCAATATGACTGCGAAGGAGTTACAGAATGCGTCAGTGTGACTGCGACGATGTTATGGAATGCATCAGTGTGACTGCGAAGGAGTTGCAGAATGTGTCAATGTGACTGCCAGGGAGTTACAGAATGTGCAAGTGTGATTGGGTGAGATTACAGAATGCGTTAATATGTCTGCGAGGGAGTTACATAATGTGTCAGTGTGACTGCATGGGAGTTATAGAATGCGTCAGTGTTACTGCGAGGGAGTTACTGAATGTGTTATTGTGACTGCGAGGGAGTTACAGAATGTGCCAGTGTAACTGTGAGGGAGTTACAGAATGTGTCAGTCTGACTGCGAGGGACTCACAGAATGCACCAGTGTGACTGCAAGAGAGTTAGAGAATGTGCCAGTGTGACTGCGAGGGAGTTACTGAATGCACCAGTGTGACTGCGAGGGAGTTACAGAATGTGCCGATGTGACTGCCAACGAGTTACACAATGCACCATTGTGACTGCGAAGCAGTTGCAGAATGTGTCAATGTGACTGCGTGGGTATTACTGAATGTATCAGTGTGATTGCGAGGAATTACAGAATGCACCAGTGTGTCTCCAAGGGAGTTATAGAATGCGTCAGTGTGACTGCAAGGGAATTACAGAATGTGCCAGTGTAACCTCGACGGAATTACATAATGTGTCAGTGTGACTGCGAGGGAGTTACAGAATGTGTTATTGTGACTGCGAGCGCGTTGCAGAATGTGCCAGTGTGACTGCAAGTGTGTTACAGCATGCGCCAGTGTGACTTCAAGGGAGTTATAGAATGTGCCAGTGTAACTGCGAGGGAGTTAGATAATGTGTCAGTGTGACTGCGAGGGAGTTACAGAATGCACCAGTGAGACTGCAAGAAAGTTACAGATTGTGCCAGTGTGACTGCGAGGGAGTTGCAGAATGCAACAGTGTGACTGCGAAACATTTGCATTATGTTTCAGTGTTAGAGCGAGAGAGTTCCAGAATGCACCAGTGTGAATGCGAGGGAGTTACAGAATGTGCCAGTATGACTGCGAGGGAGTTACGGAATGTGCCAGTGTGACTGCAAGGGAGTTACAAAATGTGCCACTGTGACTGCGAGGGAGTTACAGAAAGTGTCAATGTGACTGCGAAGGAGTTATAGAAAACGTCAATGTACTGCGAGGGAGTTATGGAAGGCATCAGTGTGACTGCGAAGGAGTTGCAGAATGTGTCAATGTGACTGCATGGGAGTTCCAGAATGTGCCAGTGTGATTGCGTGAGATTACAGAATGCATCATTATGACTGCGAAGGAATTACAGAGTCTGCCAGTGTAACTGCGAGGGAGTTACAGAATTTGTTATTGTGACTGCGAGGGAGTTACAGAATGTGCCAGTGTAACTCCGATGGAGTTACAGAATATGTCAGTCTGACTGTGAGGGACTTACAGAATGCTCCAGTATGACTGCAAGAGAGTTACAGAATGTGCCAGTGTGACTGCGAGGGAGTTACAGATGGCACCAGTGTTATAGCGAGAGAGTTACAGAATGCACCAGTGTTATTATGAGGGAATTACAGAATGCACCAGTGTGACTGCGAGGGAGGTACAGAACGCGCCAGTGTGGCTCCGAGGGAGTTGCTGAATGTGCCAGTGTGACTTCGAGGGAGTTACAGAATGCAACAGTGTGACTGCGAAGCAGTTGCATTATGTTTCAGAGTGACAGCGAGGGAGTTCCAGAATGCACCTGTGTGAATGCGTGGGAGGTACAGAACGCGCCAGTGTGGCTCCGAGGGAGTTGCTGAATGTGCCAGTGTGACTTCGAGGGAGTTACAGAATGCAACAGTGTGACTGCGAAGCAGTTGCATTATGTTTCAGAGTGACAGCGAGGGAGTTCCAGAATGCACCAGTGTGAATGCGTGGGAGTTACAGAATGTGCCAGTGTGACTGCGAGGGAGTTGCAGAATGCGTCAGTGTGACTGCAACGATGTCATGGAATGCATCAGTGTGACTGAGAAGGAGTTGCAGAATGTGACTGCCAGGGAGTTACTGAATGTGCCAGTGTGATTGGGTGAGATTACAGAATGCGTTAATATGTTTGCGAGTGAGTTACATAATGTGTCAGTGTGACTGCGAGGGATTTTAAGAATGCGTCAGTGTTACTGCAAGGGAGGTACAGAATGTGTTATTGTGACTGCGAGGGAGTTACAGAATGTGCCAGTGTAACTGCGAGGGAGTTCCAGAATGTGTCAGTCTGACTGCGAGGGACTCACAGAATGCACCAGTGTGACGGCAAGAGAGTTAGAGAATGTGCCAGTGTGACTGCGAGGGAGTTACTGAATGCACCACTGTGACTGCGAGGGAGTTACAGAAGGCACCACTGTTATAGCGAGAAAGTTACAGAATGCACCAGTGTTATTGCAAGGGAGTTACAGAATGCACCAGTGTGACTGCGAGGGAGGTACAGAATGAGCCAGTGTGGCTCCGATGGAGTTATAGAATGTGCCAGTGTGATTGCGAGGGAGTTATAGAATATGTCAGTCTGACTGTGAGGGACGTACAGAATGCATCAGTGTGACTGCAAGAGAGTTACAGAATGTGCCAGTGTCATTGCGAGGGTGTTACCGAATGTGCCATTGTGACTGCGAGGGAGTTACAGATGGCACCAGTGTTATAGCGAGAGAGTTACAGAATGCACCAGTGTTATTGTGAGGGAATTACAGAATGCACCAGTGTGACTGCGAGGGAGGTACAGAATGCGCCAGTGTGGCACCGAGGGAGTTGCAGAATGTGCCAGTGTGACTGTGAGGGAGTTACAGAATGTGCCAGTGTTTGCAAGGGAGTTACAGAATGCACCAGTGTGACTGCAAGAGTTACAGTATGTGCCAGTGTGACTTCGAGGGAGTTGCAGAATGCAACAGTGTGACTGCGAAGCAGTTGCATTGTGTTTCAGAGTGACAGCGAGGGAGTTCCAGAATGCACCAGTGTGACTGCGAGGGAGTTACAGAAGACACCAGTGTTATAGCGGGAGAATTACAGAATGCACCAGTGTTATTGTGAGGGAATTACAGAATGCACCAGTGTGACAGCGAGGGAGTTACAGAATGAGCCAGTGTTGCTCCGAGGGAGTTAAAGAATGCGCCAGTGTGATTGCGAGGGAGTTACAGAATGTGCCAGTGTGACTGCAAGGGAGTTACAGAATGGTTCAGTGTGACTGCGATGGACCTTTCGAATGCGCCAGTGTGAATGTGAGGGACGTACAGAATGCGTCAGTGTGACTGCAAGAGAGTTACAGAATGTGCCAGTGTCATTGCGAGGGTGTTACCGAATGTGCCATTGTGACTGCGAGGGAGTTACAGATGGCACCAGTGTTATAGCGAGAGAGTTACAGAATGCACCAGTGTTATTGTGAGGGAATTACAGAATGCACCAGTGTGACTGCGAGGGAGGTACAGAATGCGCCAGTGTGGCTCCGAGGGAATTGCAGAATATGCCAGTGTGACTTCGAGGGAGTTACAGAATGCAACAGTGTGACTGCGAAGCAGTTGCATTATGTTTCAGAGTGACAGCGAGGGAGTTCCAGAATGCACCAGTGTGAATGCGTGGGAGTTACAGAATGTATCAGTGTGATTGCGAGGAATTACAGAATGCGCCAGTGTTTCTCCAAGGGAGTTATAGAATGCGTCAGTGTGACTGCAAGGGAGTTACAGAATGTGTTATTGTGACTGCGAGCGAGTCACAGAATGTGCCAGTGTGACTGCGAGTGTGTTACAGCATGCGCCAGTGTGACTTCTAAGGAGTTACAGAATGTGCCAGTGTAACTGCGAGGCAGTTACATAATGTGTCAGTGTGACTGTGAGGGAGTTACAGAATGCGCCAGTGTGACTGCAAGGGAGTTACAGAATGCACCAGTGTGACTGCAAGAGTTACAGTATGTGCCAGTGTGACTTCGAGGGAGTTGCAGAATGCAAAAGTGCGACTGCAAAGCAGTTGCATTGTGTTTCAGAGTGACAGCGAGGGAGTTCCAGAATGCACCAGTGTGACTGCGAGGGAGTTACAGAAGACACCAGTGTTATAGCGGGGGAGTTGCAGAATGCACCAGTGTTATTGTGAAGGAATTACAGAATGCACCAGTGTGACTGCGAGGGAGGTACAGAATGCGCCAGTGTGGCTCCGAGGGAGTTACAGAAGACACCAGTGTTATAGCAAGAGAGTTACAGAATGCACCAGTGTTATTGTGAGGGAATTACAGAATGCACCAATGTGACAGCGAGGGAGTTACAGTAAGAGCCAGTGTGGCTCCGAGGGTGTTAAAGAATGCACCAGTGTGATTGCGAGGGAGTTACAGAATGTGCCAGTGTGACTGCGATGGACTTTTCGAATGCGCCAGTGTGAATGTGAGGGGGTTACAGAATCTGCCAGTGTGACTGCAAGGGAGTCACAGAATGTGCCAGTGTGACTGTGAAGCAATTGCAGAATGTGTCAATGTGATTGCGAGGGAGTTACAGAATGCGTCAGTATGCCTGCGAGGGAGTTACAGAATGCACCAGTGTAACTGCGAAGCAGTTGCAGAATGTGTCAATGTGATTGCGAGGGAGTTACAGAATGCGTGAGTGTGACTGCGAGGGAGTTCTGGAATGTGGCACTGTGACTGAGAGGGAGTTACAGAAAGCGCCAGTGTGACTGCGAGGGATTTTCAGAATGTACCAGTGTGACTGAGAGGGAGTTGCAGAATGCGGCAGTGTGACTGTGAGGGAGTTACAGAACGTGTCAGTGTGATTGCGAGGGAATTACAGAGTGCGTCAATATGTCTGCGAGACTGTTACACAATGCACCAGTGTGACTGCGAGGGAGGTACAGAATGTGCCTGTGTGGATCCGAGAGAGTTGCAGAATGTGCCAGTGTGACTTCACGGGAGTTACAGAATGCAACATTGTGACTGCGAAGCAGTTGCATTATGTTTCAGTGTGGCATCGAGGGAGTTCCAGAATGCACAAGTGTGAATGCGAGGGAGTTACAGAATGTCCCTTTATGACTGCGAGGGAGTTACAGTATGTGCCAGTGTGACTGCGAGGGATTCATAGAAAGTGTCAATATGACTGCGAAGGAGTTACAGAATGCGTCAGTGTGACTGCGACGATGTTATGGAATGCATCAGTGTGACTGCGAAGGAGTTGCAGAATGTGTCAATGTGACTGCCAGGGAGTTACAGAATGTGCAAGTGTGATTGGGTGAGATTACAGAATGCGTTAATATGTCTGCGAGGGAGTTACATAATGTGTCAGTGTGACTGCATGGGAGTTATAGAATGCGTCAGTGTTACTGCGAGGGAGTTACTGAATGTGTTATTGTGACTGCGAGGGAGTTACAGAATGTGCCAGTGTAACTGTGAGGGAGTTACAGAATGTGTCAGTCTGACTGCGAGGGACTCACAGAATGCACCAGTGTGACTGCAAGAGAGTTAGAGAATGTGCCAGTGTGACTGCGAGGGAGTTACTGAATGCACCAGTGTGACTGCGAGGGAGTTACAGAATGTGCCGATGTGACTGCCAACGAGTTACACAATGCACCATTGTGACTGCGAAGCAGTTGCAGAATGTGTCAATGTGACTGCGTGGGTATTACTGAATGTATCAGTGTGATTGCGAGGAATTACAGAATGCACCAGTGTGTCTCCAAGGGAGTTATAGAATGCGTCAGTGTGACTGCAAGGGAATTACAGAATGTGCCAGTGTAACCTCGACGGAATTACATAATGTGTCAGTGTGACTGCGAGGGAGTTACAGAATGTGTTATTGTGACTGCGAGCGCGTTGCAGAATGTGCCAGTGTGACTGCAAGTGTGTTACAGCATGCGCCAGTGTGACTTCAAGGGAGTTATAGAATGTGCCAGTGTAACTGCGAGGGAGTTAGATAATGTGTCAGTGTGACTGCGAGGGAGTTACAGAATGCACCAGTGAGACTGCAAGAAAGTTACAGATTGTGCCAGTGTGACTGCGAGGGAGTTGCAGAATGCAACAGTGTGACTGCGAAACATTTGCATTATGTTTCAGTGTTAGAGCGAGAGAGTTCCAGAATGCACCAGTGTGAATGCGAGGGAGTTACAGAATGTGCCAGTATGACTGCGAGGGAGTTACGGAATGTGCCAGTGTGACTGCAAGGGAGTTACAAAATGTGCCACTGTGACTGCGAGGGAGTTACAGAAAGTGTCAATGTGACTGCGAAGGAGTTATAGAAAACGTCAATGTACTGCGAGGGAGTTATGGAAGGCATCAGTGTGACTGCGAAGGAGTTGCAGAATGTGTCAATGTGACTGCATGGGAGTTCCAGAATGTGCCAGTGTGATTGCGTGAGATTACAGAATGCATCATTATGACTGCGAAGGAATTACAGAGTCTGCCAGTGTAACTGCGAGGGAGTTACAGAATTTGTTATTGTGACTGCGAGGGAGTTACAGAATGTGCCAGTGTAACTCCGATGGAGTTACAGAATATGTCAGTCTGACTGTGAGGGACTTACAGAATGCTCCAGTATGACTGCAAGAGAGTTACAGAATGTGCCAGTGTGACTGCGAGGGAGTTACAGATGGCACCAGTGTTATAGCGAGAGAGTTACAGAATGCACCAGTGTTATTATGAGGGAATTACAGAATGCACCAGTGTGACTGCGAGGGAGGTACAGAACGCGCCAGTGTGGCTCCGAGGGAGTTGCTGAATGTGCCAGTGTGACTTCGAGGGAGTTACAGAATGCAACAGTGTGACTGCGAAGCAGTTGCATTATGTTTCAGAGTGACAGCGAGGGAGTTCCAGAATGCACCTGTGTGAATGCGTGGGAGGTACAGAACGCGCCAGTGTGGCTCCGAGGGAGTTGCTGAATGTGCCAGTGTGACTTCGAGGGAGTTACAGAATGCAACAGTGTGACTGCGAAGCAGTTGCATTATGTTTCAGAGTGACAGCGAGGGAGTTCCAGAATGCACCAGTGTGAATGCGTGGGAGTTACAGAATGTGCCAGTGTGACTGCGAGGGAGTTGCAGAATGCGTCAGTGTGACTGCAACGATGTCATGGAATGCATCAGTGTGACTGAGAAGGAGTTGCAGAATGTGACTGCCAGGGAGTTACTGAATGTGCCAGTGTGATTGGGTGAGATTACAGAATGCGTTAATATGTTTGCGAGTGAGTTACATAATGTGTCAGTGTGACTGCGAGGGATTTTAAGAATGCGTCAGTGTTACTGCAAGGGAGGTACAGAATGTGTTATTGTGACTGCGAGGGAGTTACAGAATGTGCCAGTGTAACTGCGAGGGAGTTCCAGAATGTGTCAGTCTGACTGCGAGGGACTCACAGAATGCACCAGTGTGACGGCAAGAGAGTTAGAGAATGTGCCAGTGTGACTGCGAGGGAGTTACTGAATGCACCACTGTGACTGCGAGGGAGTTACAGAAGGCACCACTGTTATAGCGAGAAAGTTACAGAATGCACCAGTGTTATTGCAAGGGAGTTACAGAATGCACCAGTGTGACTGCGAGGGAGTTACAGAATGAACCAGTTTGGCTCCGATGGAGTTATAGAATGTGCCAGTGTGATTGCGAGGGAGTTATAGAATATTTCAGTCTGACTGTGAGGGACGTACAGAATGCGTCAGTGTGACTGCAAGAGAGTTACAGAATGTGCCAGTGTCATTGCGAGGGTGTTACCGAATGTGCCATTGTGACTGCGAGGGAGTTACAGATGGCACCAGTGTTATAGCGAGAGAGTTACAGAATGCACCAGTGTTATTGTGAGGGAATTACAGAATGCACCAGTGTGACTGCGAGGGAGGTACAGAATGCGCCAGTGTGGCTCCGAGGGAGTTGCAGAATGTGCCAGTGTGACTGTGAGGGAGTTACAGAATGTGCCAGTGTTTGCAAGGGAGTTACAGAATGCACCAGTGTGACTGCAAGAGTTACAGTATGTGCCAGTGTGACTTCGAGGGAGTTGCAGAATGCAACAGTGTGACTGCGAAGCAGTTGCATTGTGTTTCAGAGTGACAGCGAGGGAGTTCCAGAATGCACCAGTGTGACTGCGAGGGAGTTACAGAAGACACCAGTGTTATAGCGGGAGAATTAGAGAATGCACCAGTGTTATTGTGAGGGAATTACAGAATGCACCACTGTGACAGCGAGGGAGTTACAGAATGAGCCAGTGTGGCTCCGAGGGAGTTAAAGAATGCGCCAGTGTGATTGCGAGGGAGTTACAGAATGTGCCAGTGTGACTGCAAGGGAGTTACAGAATGGTTCAGTGTGACTGCGATGGACCTTTCGAATGCGCCAGTGTGAATGTGAGGGACGTACAGAATGCGTCAGTGTGACTGCAAGAGAGTTACAGAATGTGCCAGTGTCATTGCGAGGGTGTTACCGAATGTGCCATTGTGACTGCGAGGGAGTTACAGATGGCACCAGTGTTATAGCGAGAGAGTTACAGAATGCACCAGTGTTATTGTGAGGGAATTACAGAATGCACCAGTGTGACTGCGAGGGAGGTACAGAATGCGCCAGTGTGGCTCCGAGGGAATTGCAGAATATGCCAGTGTGACTTCGAGGGAGTTACAGAATGCAACAGTGTGACTGCGAAGCAGTTGCATTATGTTTCAGAGTGACAGCGAGGGAGTTCCAGAATGCACCAGTGTGAATGCGTGGGAGTTACAGAATGTATCAGTGTGATTGCGAGGAATTACAGAATGCGCCAGTGTTTCTCCAAGGGAGTTATAGAATGCGTCAGTGTGACTGCAAGGGAGTTACAGAATGTGTTATTGTGACTGCAAGCGAGTTACAGAATGTGCCAGTGTAACTGCGAGTGTGTTACAGCATGCGCCAGTGTGACTTCTAAGGAGTTACAGAATGTGCCAGTTTAACTGCGAGGCAGTTACCTAATGTGTCAGTGTGACTGTGAGGGAGTTACAGAATGCGCCAGTGTGACTGCAAGGGAGTTACAGAATGCACCAGTGTGACTGCAAGAGTTACAGTATGTGCCAGTGTGACTTCGAGGGAGTTGCAGAATGCAAAAGTGCGACTGCAAAGCAGTTGCATTGTGTTTCAGAGTGACAGCGAGGGAGTTCCAGAATGCACCAGTGTGACTGCGAGGGAGTTACAGAAGACACCAGTGTTATAGCGGGGGAGTTACAGAATGCACCAGTGTTATTGTGAAGGAATTACAGAATGCACCAGTGTGACTGCGAGGGAGGTACAGAATGCGCCAGTGTGGCTCCGAGGGAGTTACAGAAGACACCAGTGTTATAGCAAGAGAGTTACAGAATGCACCAGTGTTATTGTGAGGGAATTACAGAATGCACCAATGTGACAGCGAGGGAGTTACAGTAAGAGCCAGTGTGGCTCCGAGGGTGTTAAAGAATGCACCAGTGTGATTGCGAGGGAGTTACAGAATGTGCCAGTGTGACTGCGATGGACTTTTCGAATGCGCCAGTGTGAATGTGAGGGGGTTACAGAATCTGCCAGTGTGACTGCGAGGGAGTCACAGAATGTGCCAGTGTGACTGTGAAGCAATTGCAGAATGTGTCAATGTGATTGCGAGGGAGTTGCAGAATGCGTCAGTATGCCTGCGAGGGAGTTACAGAATGCACCAGTGTAACTGCGAGGGAGTTACAGAATGTGCCAGTATGACTGCGAGGGAGTTACAGAATGTGCCAGTGTGACTGCAAGGGAGTTACAAAATGTGCCACTGTGACTGTGAGGGAGTTACAGAAAGTGTCAATGTGACTGCGAAGGAGTTATAGAAAATGTCAATGTACTGCGAGGGAGTTATGGAAGGCATCAGTGTGACTGCGAAGGAGTTGCAGAATGTGTCAATGTGACTGCATGGGAGTTCCAGAATGTGCCAGTGTGATTGCGTGAGATTACAGAATGCATCATTATGACTGCGAAGGAATTACACAGTCTGCCAGTGTAACTGCGAGGGAGTTACAGAATTTGTTATTGTGACTGCGAGGGAGTTACAGAATGTGCCAGTGTAACTCCGATGGAGTTACAGAATATGTCAGTCTGACTGTGAGGGACTTACAGAATGCACCAGTATGACTGCAAGAGAGTTACAGAATGTGCCAGTGTGACTGCGAGGGAGTTACAGATGGCACCAGTGTTATAGCGAGAGAGTAACAGAATGCAGCAGTGTTATTATGAGGGAATTACAGAATGCACCAGTGTGACTGCGAGGGAGGTACAGAACGCGCCAGTGTGGCTCCGAGGGAGTTGCTGAATGTGCCAGTGTGACTTCGAGGGAGTTACAGAATGCAACAGTGTGACTGCGAAGCAGTTGCATTATGTTTCAGAGTGACAGCGAGGGAGTTCCAGAATGCACCAGTGTGAATGCGTGGGAGGTACAGAACGCGCCAGTGTGGCTCCGAGGGAGTTGCTGAATGTGCCAGTGTGACTTCGAGGGAGTTACAGAATGCAACAGTGTGACTGCGAAGCAGTTGCATTATGTTTCAGAGTGACAGCGAGGGAGTTCCAGAATGCACCAGTGTGAATGCGTGGGAGTTACAGAATGTGCCAGTGTGGCTCCGAGGGAGTTGCTGAATGTGCCAGTGTGACTTCGAGGGAGTTACAGAATGCAACAGTGTGACTGCGAAGCAGTTGCATTATGTTTCAGAGTGACAGCGAGGGAGTTCCAGAATGCACCAGTGTGAATGCGTGGGAGTTACAGAATGTGCCAGTGTGACTGCGAGGGAGTTGCAGAATGCGTCAGTGTGACTGCAACGATGTTATGGAATGCATCAGTGTGACTGAGAAGGAGTTGCAGAATGTGACTGCCAGGGAGTTACTGAATGTGCCAGTGTGATTGGGTGAGATTACAGAATGCGTTAATATGTTTGCAAGTGAGTTACATAATGTGTCAGTGTGACTGCGAGGGATTTTAAGAATGCGTCAGTGTTACTGCAAGGGAGGTACAGAATGTGTTATTGTGACTGCGAGGGAGTTACAGAATGTGCCAGTGTAACTGCGAGGGAGTTCCAGAATGTGTCAGTCTGACTGCGAGGGACTCACAGAATGCACCAGTGTGACGGCAAGAGAGTTAGAGAATGTGCCAGTGTGACTGCGAGGCAGTTACTGAATGCACCAGTGTGACTGCGAGGGAGTTACAGAAGGCACTACTGTTATAGCGAGAAAGTTACAGAATGCACCAGTGTTATTGCAAGGGAGTTACAGAATGCACCAGTGTGACAGCGAGGGAGTTACAGAATGAGCCAGTGTGGCTCCGATGGAGTTAAAGAATGCGCCAGTGTGATTGCGAGGGAGTTACAGAATGTGCCAGTGTGACTGCGAGGGAGTTACAGAATGGTTCAGTGTGACTGTGATGGACCTTTCGAATGCGCCAGTGTGAATGTGGGGGACGTACAGAATGCGTCAGTGTGACTGCAAGAGAGTTACAGAATGTGCCAGTGTCATTGCGAGGGTGTTACCGAGTGTGCCATTGTGACTGCGAAGGAGTTACAGATGGCACCAGTGTTATAGCGAGAGAGTTACAGAATGCACCAGTGTTATTGTGAGGGAATTACAGAATGCACCAGTGTGACTGCGAGGGAGGTACAGAATGCGCCAGTGTGGCTCCGAGGGAGTTGCAGAATGTGCCAGTGTGACTGTGAGGGAGGTACAGAATGCGCCAGTGTTTGCAAGGGAGTTACAGAATGCACCAGTGTGACTGCAAGAGTTACAGTATGTGCCAGTGTGACTTCGAGGGAGTTGCAGAATGCAACAGTGTGACTGCGAAGCAGTTGCATTGTGTTTCAGATTGACAGCGAGGGAGTTCTAGAATGCACCAGTGTGACTGCGAGGGAGTTACAGAAGACACCAGTGTTATAGCGGGAGAATTACAGAATGCACCAGTGTTATTGTGAGGGAATTACAGAATGCACCAGTGTGACAGCGAGGGAGTTACAGAATGCGCCAGTGTGGCTCCGAGGGAATTGCAGAATATGCCAGTGTGACTTCGAGGGAGTTACAGAATGTGCCAGTGTGACTGCAAGGGAGTTACAGAATGGTTCAGTGTGACTGCGATGGACCTTTCGAATGCGCCAGTGTGAATGTGAGGGACGTACAGAATGCGTCAGTGTGACTGCAAGAGAGTTACAGAATGTGCCAGTGTCATTGCGAGGGTGTTACCGAATGTGCCATTGTGACTGCGAGGGAGTTACAGATGGCACCAGTGTTATAGCGAGAGAGTTACAGAATGCACCAGTGTTATTGTGAGGGAATTACAGAATGCACCAGTGTGACTGCGAGGGAGGTACAGAATGCGCCAGTGTGGCTCCGAGGGAATTGCAGAATATGCCAGTGTGACTTCGAGGGAGTTACAGAATGCAACAGTGTGACTGCGAAGCAGTTGCATTATGTTTCAGAGTGACAGCGAGGGAGTTCCAGAATGCACCAGTGTGAATGCGTGGGAGTTACAGAATGTATCAGTGTGATTGCGAGGAATTACAGAATGCGCCAGTGTTTCTCCAAGGGAGTTATGGAATGCGTCAGTGTGACTGCAAGGGAGTTACAGAATGTGTTATTGTGACTGCGAGCGAGTTACAGAATGTGCCAGTGTGACTGCGATGGACTTTTCGAATGCGCCAGTGTGAATGTGAGCGGGTTACAGAATGTGCCAGTGTGACTGCGAGGGAGTCACAGAATGTGCCAGTGTGACTGTGAAGCAGTTGCAGAATGTGTCAATGTGATTGCGAGGGAGTTGCAGAATGCGTCAGTATGCCTGCGAGGGAGTTACAGAATGCACCAGTGTAACTGCAAAGCAGTTGCAGAATGTGTCAATGTGATTGCGAGGGAGTTACAGAATGTGTGAGTGTGACTGCGAGGGAGTTCTGGAATGTGCCACTGTGACTGAGAGGGAGTTACAGAAAGCGCCAGTGTGAATGCGAGGGAGTTGCAGAATGTGTTTTTGAGGCTGCGAGTGAGTTACAGAATGTGCCAGTGTAACTGCGATGGAGTTACAGGATATGTCAGTCTGACTGTGGGGGACTTACAGAATACACCAGTGTGACTGCAAGAGAGTTACAGAATGTACCAGTGTGACTGCGAGGGAGTTACAATTGGCAACAGTGTTATAGCGAGAGAGTTACAGAATGCACCAGTGTTATTGTGAGGGAATTACAGAATGCACCAGTGTGACTGCGAGGGAGGTACAGAATGCGCCAGTGTGGCTCCGAGGGAGTTTCAGAAGACACCAGTGTTATAGCGAGAGAGTTACAGAATGCACCAGTGTTATTGTGAGGGAATTACAGAATGCACCAGTGTGACAGCGAGGGAGTTACAGTAAGAGCCAGTGTGGCTCCGAGGGAGTTAAAGAATGCGCCAGTGTGATTGCGAGGGAGTTACAGAATGTGCCATTGTGACTGCGATGGACTTTTCGAATGCGCCAGTGTGAATGTGAGGGGGTTACAGAATGTGCCAGTGTGACTGCGATGGAGTCACAGAATGTGCCAGTGTGACTGTGAAGCATTTGCAGAATGTGTCAATGTGATTGCGAGGGAGTTGCAGAATGCGTCAGTATGCCTGCGAGGGAGTTACAGAATGCACCAGTGTAACTGCGAAGCAGTTGCAGAATGTGTCAATGTGATTGCGAGGGAGTTACAGAATGCGTGAGTGTGACTGCGTGGGAGTTCTGGAATGTGGCACTGTGACTGAGAGGGAGTTACAGAAAGCGCCAGTGTGACTGCAAGGGATTTGCAGAATGTACCAGTGTGACTGAGAGGGAGTTGCAGAATGCGGCAGTGTGACTGTGAGGGAGTTACAGAACGTGTCAGTGTGATTGCGAGGGAATTACAGAGTGCATCAATATGTCTGCGAGACTGTTACACAATGCACCAGTGTGACTGAGAGGGAGGTACAGAATGTGCCTGTGTGGCTCCGAGAGAGTTGCAGAATGTGCCAGTGTGACTTCACGGGAGTTACAGAATGCAACATTGTGACTGCGAAGCAGTTGCATTATGTTTCAGTGTGGCATCGAGGGAGTTCCAGAATGCACAAGTGTGAATGCGAGGGAGTTACAGAATGTCCCTTTATGACTGCGAGGGAGTTACAGTATGTGCCAGTGTCACTGCGAGGGAGTCATAGAAAGTGTCAATGTGACTGCGAAGGAGTTACAGAATGCGTCAGTGTGACTGCAACGATGTTATGGAATGCATCAGTGTGACTGCGAAGGACTTGCAGAATGTGTCAATGTGACTGCCAGGGAGTTACAGAATGTGCAAGTGTGATTGGGTGAGATTACAGAATGCGTTAATATGTCTGCAAGGGAGTTATATAATATGTCAGTGTGACTGCGTGGGATTTATAGAATGCGTCAGTGTTACTGCGAGGGAGTTACTGAATGTGTTATTGTGACTGCGAGGGAGTTACAGAATGTGCCAGTGTAACTGCGAGGGAGTTACAGAATGTGTCAGTCTGACTGCGAGGGCGTCACAGAATGCACCAGTGTGACTGCAAGAGAGTTAGAGAATGTGCCAGTGTGACTGCGAGGGAGTTACTAAATGCACCTGTGTGACTGCGAGGGAGTTACAGAATGTGCCGATGTGACTGCCAACGAGTTACACAATGCACCATTGTGACTGCGAAGCAGTTGCAGAATGTGTCAATGTGACTGCGTGGGTGTTACTGAATGTATCAGTGTGATTGCGAGGAATTACAGAATGCACCAGTGTGTCTCCAAGGGAGTTATAGAATGCGTCAGTGTGACTGCAAGGGAATTACAGAATGTGCCAGTGTAACCTCGAGGGAATTACATAATGTGTCAGTGTGACTGCGAGGGAGTTACAGAATGTGTTATTGTGACTGCGAGCGCGTTACAGAATGTGCCAGTGTGACTGCAGGTGTGTTACAGCATGCGCCAGTGTGACTTCAAGGGAGTTATAGAATGTGCCAGTGTAACTGCGAGGGAGTTAGATAATGTGTCAGTGTGACTGCGAGGGAGTTACAGAATGTGCCAGTGTGACTGCAAGGGAGTTACAGAATGCACCAGTGTGACTGCAAGAAAGTTACAGATTGTGCCAGTGTGACTGCGAGGGAGTTGCAGAATGCAACAGTGTGACTGCGAAGCATTTGCATTATGTTTCAGTGTTAGAGCGAGGGAGTTCCAGAATGCACCAGTGTGAATGCGAGGGAGTTCCAGAATGTGCCAGTATGACTGCGAGGGAGTTACAGAATGTGCCAGTGTGACTGCAAGGGAGTTACAAAATATGCCACTGTGACTGCAAGGGAGTTACAGAAAGTGTCAATGTGACTGCGAAGGAGTTAATGAAAATGTCAATGTACTGCGAGGGAGTTATGGAAGGCATCAGTGTGACTGCGAAGGAGTTGCAGAATGTGTCAATGTGACTGCATGGGAGTTCCAGAATGTGCCAGTGTGATTGCGTGAGATTACAGAATGCATCATTATGACTGCGAAGGAGTTACAGAGTCTGCCAGTGTAACTGCAAGGGAGTTACAGAATTTGTTATTGTGACTGCGAGGGAGTTACAGAATGTGCCAGTGTAACTGCGATGGAGTTACAGAATATGTCAGTCTGACTGTGAGGGACTTACAGAATGCACCAGTGTGACTGCAAGAGAGTTACAGAATGTGCCAGTGTGACTGCGAGGGAGTTATAGATGGCACCAGTGTTATAGCGAGAGAGTTACAGAATGCACCAGTGTTATTATGAGGGAATTACAGAATGCACCAGTGTGACTGCGAGGGAGGTACAGAACGTGCCAGTGTGGCTCCGAGGGAGTTGCTGAATGTGCCAGTGTGACTTCGAGGGAGTTACAGAATGCAACAGTGTGACTGCGAAGCAGTTGCATTATGTTTCAGAGTGACAGCGAGGGAGTTCCAGAATGCACCAGTGTGAATGCGTGGGAGTTACAGAATGTGCCAGTGTGACTGCGAGGGAGTTGCAGAATGCGTCAGTGTGACTGCAACGATGTTATGGAATGCATCAGTGTGACTGAGAAGGAGTTGCAGAATGTGACTGCCAGGGAGTTACTGAATGTGCCAGTGTGATTGGGTGAGATTACAGAATGCGTTAATATGTTTGCAAGTGAGTTACATAATGTGTCAGTGTGACTGCGAGGGATTTTAAGAATGCGTCAGTGTTACTGCAAGGGAGGTACAGAATGTGTTATTGTGACTGCGAGGGAGTTACAGAATGTGCCAGTTTAACTGCGAGGGAGTTCCAGAATGTGTCAGTCTGACTGCGAGGGACTCACAGAATGCACCAGTGTGACAGCAAGAGAGTTAGAGAATGTGCCAGTGTGACTGCGAGGGAGTTACTGAATGCACCAGTGTGACTGCGAGGGAGTTACAGAAGGCACCACTGTTATAGCGAGAAAGTTACAGAATGCACCAGTGTCATTGCGAGGGTGTTACCGAATGTGCCATTGTGACTGCGAGGGAGTTACAGATGGCACCAGTGTTATAGCGAGAGAGTTACAGAATGCACCAGTGTTATTGTGAGGGAATTACAGAATGCACCAGTGTGACTGCGAGGGAGGTACAGAATGCGCCAGTGTGGCTCCGAGGGAATTGCAGAATATGCCAGTGTGACTTCGAGGGAGTTACAGAATGCAACAGTGTGACTGCGAAGCAGTTGCATTATGTTTCAAAGTGACAGCGAGGGAGTTCCAGAATGCACCAGTGTGAATGCGTGGGAGTTACAGAATGTATCAGTGTGATTGCGAGGAATTACAGAATGCGCCAGTGTTTCTCCAAGGGAGCTATAGAATGCGTCAGTGTGACTGCAAGGGAGTTACAGAATGTGTTATTGTGACTGCGAGCGAGTTACAGAATGTGCCAGTGTGACTGCGAGTGTGTTACAGCATGCACCAGTGTGACTTCTAAGGAGTTACAGAATGTGCCAGTGTAACTGCGAGGCAGTTACATAATGTGTCAGTGTGACTGTGAGGGAGTTACAGAATGCTCCAGTGTTACTGCAAGGGAGTTACAGAATGCACCAGTGTGACTTCAAGAGTTACAGTATGTGCCAGTGTGACTTCGAGGGAGTTGCAGAATGCAACAGTGTGACTGCAAAGCAGTTGCATTGTGTTTCAGAGTGACAGCGAGGGAGTTCCAGAATGCACCAGTGTGACTGCGAGGGACTCACAGAATGCACCAGTGTGACAGCAAGAGAGTTAGAGAATGTGCCAGTGTGACTGCGAGGGAGTTACTGAATGCACCAGTGTGACTGCGAGGGAGTTACAGAAGGCACCACTGTTATAGCGAGAAAGTTACAGAATGCACCAGTGTCATTGCGAGGGTGTTACCGAATGTGCCATTGTGACTGCGAGGGAGTTACAGATGGCACCAGTGTTATAGCGAGAGAGTTACAGAATGCACCAGTGTTATTGTGAGGGAATTACAGAATGCACCAGTGTGACTGCGAGGGAGGTACAGAATGCGCCAGTGTGGCTCCGAGGGAATTGCAGAATATGCCAGTGTGACTTCGAGGGAGTTACAGAATGCAACAGTGTGACTGCGAAGCAGTTGCATTATGTTTCAGAGTGACAGCGAGGGAGTTCCAGAATGCACCAGTGTGAATGCGTGGGAGTTACAGAATGTATCAGTGTGATTGCGAGGAATTACAGAATGCGCCAGTGTTTCTCCAAGGGAGTTATAGAATGCGTCAGTGTGACTGCAAGGGAGTTACAGAATGTGTTATTGTGACTGCGAGCGAGTTACAGAATGTGCCAGTGTGACTGCGAGTGTGTTACAGCATGCGCCAGTGTGACTTCTAAGGAGTTACAGAATGTGCCAGTGTAACTGCGAGGCAGTTACATAATGTGTCAGTGTGACTGTGAGGGAGTTACAGAATGCTCCAGTGTTACTGCAAGGGAGTTACAGAATGCACCAGTGTGACTTCAAGAGTTACAGTATGTGCCAGTGTGACTTCGAGGGAGTGGCAGAATGCAACAGTGTGACTGCAAAGCAGTTGCATTGTGTTTCAGAGTGACAGCGAGGGAGTTCCAGAATGCACCAGTGTGACTGCGAGGGACTCACAGAATGCACCAGTGTGACAGCAAGAGAGTTAGAGAATGTGCCAGTGTGACTGCGAGGGAGTTACTGAATGCACCAGTGTGACTGCGAGGGAGTTACAGAAGGCACCACTGTTATAGCGAGAAAGTTACAGAATGCACCAGTGTCATTGCGAGGGTGTTACCGAATGTGCCATTGTGACTGCGAGGGAGTTACAGATGGCACCAGTGTTATAGCGAGAGAGTTACAGAATGCACCAGTGTTATTGTGAGGGAATTACAGAATGCACCAGTGTGACTGTGAGGGAGGTACAGAATGCGCCAGTGTGGCTCCGAGGGAATTGCAAAATATGCCAGTGTGACTTCGAGGGAGTTACAGAATGCAACAGTGTGACTGCGAAGCAGTTGCATTATGTTTCAGAGTGACAGCGAGGGAGTTCCAGAATGCACCAGTGTGAATGCGTGGGAGTTACAGAATGTATCAGTGTGATTGCGAGGAATTACAGAATGCGCCAGTGTTTCTCCAAGGGAGTTATAGAATGCGTCAGTGTGACTGCAAGGGAGTTACAGAATGTGTTATTGTGACTGCGAGCGAGTTACAGAATGTGCCAGTGTGACTGCGAGTGTGTTACAGCATGCGCCAGTGTGACTTCTAAGGAGTTACAGAATGTGCCAGTGTAACTGCGAGGCAGTTACATAATGTGTCAGTGTGACTGTGAGGGAGTTACAGAATGCTCCAGTGTTACTGCAAGGGAGTTACAGAATGCACCAGTGTGACTTCAAGAGTTACAGTATGTGCCAGTGTGACTTCGAGGGAGTTGCAGAATGCAACAGTGTGACTGCGAAGCAGTTGCATTATGTTTCAGAGTGACAGCGAGGGAGTTCCAGAATGCACCAGTGTGAATGCGTGGGAGTTACAGAATGTGCCAGTGTGACTGCGAGGGAGTTGCAGAATGCGTCAGTGTGACTGCAACGATGTTATGGAATGCATCAGTGTGACTGAGAAGGAGTTGCAGAATGTGACTGCCAGGGAGTTACTGAATGTGCCAGTGTGATTGGGTGAGATTACAGAATGCGTTAATATGTTTGCAAGTGAGTTACATAATGTGTCAGTGTGACTGCGAGGGATTTTAAGAATGCGTCAGTGTTACTGCAAGGGAGGTACAGAATGTGTTATTGTGACTGCGAGGGAGTTACAGAATGTGCCAGTGTAACTGCGAGGGAGTTCCAGAATGTGTCAGTCTGACTGCGAGGGACTCACAGAATGCACCAGTGTGACAGCAAGAGAGTTAGAGAATGTGCCAGTGTGACTGCGAGGGAGTTACTGAATGCACCAGTGTGACTGCGAGGGAGTTACAGAAGGCACCACTGTTATAGCGAGAAAGTTACAGAATGCACCAGTGTCATTGCGAGGGTGTTACCGAATGTGCCATTGTGACTGCGAGGGAGTTACAGATGGCACCAGTGTTATAGCGAGAGAGTTACAGAATGCACCAGTGTTATTGTGAGGGAATTACAGAATGCACCAGTGTGACTGCGAGGGAGGTACAGAATGCGCCAGTGTGGCTCCGAGGGAATTGCAGAATATGCCAGTGTGACTTCGAGGGAGTTACAGAATGCAACAGTGTGACTGCGAAGCAGTTGCATTATGTTTCAAAGTGACAGCGAGGGAGTTCCAGAATGCACCAGTGTGAATGCGTGGGAGTTACAGAATGTATCAGTGTGATTGCGAGGAATTACAGAATGCGCCAGTGTTTCTCCAAGGGAGTTATAGAATGCGTCAGTGTGACTGCAAGGGAGTTACAGAATGTGTTATTGTGACTGCGAGCGAGTTACAGAATGTGCCAGTGTGACTGCGAGTGTGTTACAGCATGCACCAGTGTGACTTCTAAGGAGTTACAGAATGTGCCAGTGTAACTGCGAGGCAGTTACATAATGTGTCAGTGTGACTGTGAGGGAGTTACAGAATGCTCCAGTGTTACTGCAAGTGAGTTACAGAATGCACCAGTGTGACTTCAAGAGTTACAGTATGTGCCAGTGTGACTTCGAGGGAGTTGCAGAATGCAACAGTGTGACTGCAAAGCAGTTGCATTGTGTTTCAGAGTGACAGCGAGGGAGTTCCAGAATGCACCAGTGTGACTGCGAGGGACTCACAGAATGCACCAGTGTGACAGCAAGAGAGTTAGAGAATGTGCCAGTGTGACTGCGAGGGAGTTACTGAATGCACCAGTGTGACTGCGAGGGAGTTACAGAAGGCACCACTGTTATAGCGAGAAAGTTACAGAATGCACCAGTGTCATTGCGAGGGTGTTACCGAATGTGCCATTGTGACTGCGAGGGAGTTACAGATGGCACCAGTGTTATAGCGAGAGAGTTACAGAATGCACCAGTGTTATTGTGAGGGAATTACAGAATGCACCAGTGTGACTGCGAGGGAGGTACAGAATGCGCCAGTGTGGCTCCGAGGGAATTGCAGAATATGCCAGTGTGACTTCGAGGGAGTTACAGAATGCAACAGTGTGACTGCGAAGCAGTTGCATTATGTTTCAGAGTGACAGCGAGGGAGTTCCAGAATGCACCAGTGTGAATGCGTGGGAGTTACAGAATGTATCAGTGTGATTGCGAGGAATTACAGAATGCGCCAGTGTTTCTCCAAGGGAGTTATAGAATGCGTCAGTGTGACTGCAAGGGAGTTACAGAATGTGTTATTGTGACTGCGAGCGAGTTACAGAATGTGCCAGTGTGACTGCGAGTGTGTTACAGCATGCGCCAGTGTGACTTCTAAGGAGTTACAGAATGTGCCAGTGTAACTGCGAGGCAGTTACATAATGTGTCAGTGTGACTGTGAGGGAGTTACAGAATGCTCCAGTGTTACTGCAAGGGAATTACAGAATGCACCAGTGTGACTTCAAGAGTTACAGTATGTGCCAGTGTGACTTCGAGGGAGTTGCAGAATGCAACAGTGTGACTGCAAAGCAGTTGCATTGTGTTTCAGAGTGACAGCGAGGGAGTTCCAGAATGCACCAGTGTGACTGCGAGGGAGTTACAGAAGACACCAGTGTTATAGCGGGAGAGTTACAGAATGCACCAGTGTTATTGTGAGGGAATTACAGAATGCACCATTGTGACAGCGAGGGAGTTATAGAATGAGCCAGTGTGGCTCCGAGGGAGTTAAAGAATGCGCCAATGTGGTTGCGAGGGAGTTACAGAATGTGCCAGTGTGACTGCGAGGGAGTTACAGAATGGTTCAGTGTGACTGTGATGGACCTTTCGAATGTGCCAGTGTGAATGTGAGGGAGTTACAGAATGTGCCAGTGTGACTGCGAGGGAGTTACAGAATGTGCCAGTGTGACTGCAAGGGAGTTACAGAATGCACCAGTGTGACTGCGAGGGAGTTAAGGAATGCGCCAGTGTGACTGCGAGGGATTTACAGAATGTGCCAGTGTGACTGAGAGGGAGTTGCAGAATGCGGCAGTGTGTCTGAGAGGGAGTTACAGAATGTGTCAGTGTGATTGCGAGGGAATTACAGAATCCGTCAATATGTCTATGAGAGTGTTACAGAATGCACCAGTGTGACTGCGAGGGAGGAACACAGTGCGCCAGTGTGGCTCCGAGGGAGTTGCAGAATGTGCCAGTGTGACTTCGTGGGAGTTACAGAATGCAACAGTGTGACTGCGAAGCAGTTGTATTATGTTTCAGTGTGACTGCGAGGGAGTTACAGAAAGTGTCAATGTGACTGCGAAGGAGTTATAGAATGCGTCAGTGTGACTGCAACGTAGTTATGGCATGCATCAGTGTGACTGCGAAGGAGTTGCGGAATGTGTCAATGTGACTGCGAGGGAGTTACAGAATGTGCCAGTGTGATTGCGTGAGATTACAGAATGCGTTAATATGTCTGCGAGGGAGTTACATAATGTGTCAGTGTGACTGCGACAGAGTTATAGAATGTGTCAGTGTGATTGCGAGGGAGTAACAGAATGCGTCATTATGACTGCGAGGGAGTTATAGGATGCGTCAGTGTTACTGCGAGGGAGTTACAGAATGTGTTATTGTGACTGCGAGGGAGTTACACAATGCACCAGTGTGACTACGAGGGAGTTACAGAGTGCACCAGTGTGATAGCAAGAGAGTTACAGAATGCACCAGTGTTATTGCGAGGGAGTTACAGAATGCGCCAGTGTAACTGCGTGTGAGTTACAGAATGCGTAATTATGACTGCGAGTGAGTTTACAGAATGCATCAGTGTGACTGCGAGTGAGTTAGAGAATGTGCTAGAGTGACTGTTTAGGAGTTACAGAATGTGTCAGTATGAATGAAAAGGGTGTTACAGAATGTGTCAGTGTGACTGCGAGGCAGTTACAGAATGCAACAGTGTGATTGCGAAGCAGTTGCAGAATGTGTCCATGTGACTGCAAGAGTGTTCCAGATTGTGCCAGTGTGATTTTGTGGGAATTACACAATGAGCCAGTATGGCTCCAAGGGCGTTACAGAAAATGTCAGTTTGACTGCGAGGGTGTTATAGAGTCCGTCAGCGCGACTGCGATGGAGTTACAGAACGTGCCAGTGTGACTGCGAGGGAGATATGTAATGCATCAGTGTGACTACGAGGTTGTTATGGAGTGCATCAGTGTGACTGCGAAGGAGTTATAGAGTGCGTCAGTTAATTGCAAGCAAGGTATAGAATGCGCCAATGTCACTGCGAGGGAGTTACGGAATGTGCCAGTGTGACTGCGAGGGAGTTAAAGAACGTGCCCGTGTGACTGCGAGTGATTTACAGAATGTGCCAGTGTGACTGCGAGGGAGTTACGGAATATGCTCACGTGACTGCGAGGGAGTTGCAGAATGTGCCAGTGTGACTGCGAGGGATTTACGGAATGTGCCAGTGTGACTGCGAGGGGGTTACAGAATGTGCCCGTGTGACTGCGAGTGATTTACAGAATGTGCCAGTGTGACTGCAAGGGAGTTACAGAATGTGCCAGTGTGACTGCGAGGGTGTTACAGAATGCGCCAGTGTGACTGTGAGGGAGTTAAAGAATGCAGCAGTGTTATAGCAAGAGAGTTACAGAATGCAGCTGTGTGACTGCGAGAGAGTTCCAGAATGCGCCAGTGTGGCTCCAAGGGAGTTGTAGAATGTGCTAGTGTGACTGCGAGGGCATTACAGAATGCAACAATGTGTCTGCGAAGCAGTTGCAGTATGTGTCAATGTGACTGCGAGGGAGTTACAGATTGTACCAGTGTGATTACGTGGGAATTACAGAATGCATCAAAATGACTGCGAGGGAGTTACAGAATATGCCAGTGTGACTGCGAGGGAGTTACACAATGCAACAATGTGACTGCGAGGGAGTTTCAGATTGTGCCAGTGTGATTGCGTGCAAATTACAGAATGCGGCAGTTTGGCTCCAAGGACGTTACAGAATACGTCAGTGTGACTGCGAGGGAGGTACAGAATGTGCCAGTGTGAGTGCGAGTGATTTACAGAATGTACCAGTGTGACTGCGAGGGAATTACGGAATATGCCAGTGTGACTGTGAGGGAGTTACGGAATGTGCCAGTGTGACTGCGAGGGAGTTAAAGAACGTGCCCGTGTGACTGCGAGGGAGTTACAGAATGTGCCACTGTGACTGCGAGGGAGTTACAGAATATGTCACTGTGACTGAGAGGGAGTTACAGAATGTGCCAGTGTGACTGCGAGGGAGTTACGGAATGTGCCAGTGTGACTGCGAAGGAGTTACGGAATGTGCCTCTGTGACTGCGAGGGAGTTACAGAATGTGCCCACCTGACTGCGAGGGAGTTACAGAATGCGCCAGTGTGACTGCGAGGGTGTTACAGAATGCGCCAGTGTGACTGCGATGGAGTTACAGAAAGTGCCACTGTGACTGCGAGGGAGTTACAGAATGCACCAATGTCACTGCGAGGGAGTTACTGAATGTGTCAGTGTCAGTGTGACTGCGAAGGAGTTACAGAATATGCCAGGGTGACTGCGAGGGAGTTACAGAATGCGCCAGTGTGACTGCGAGGAAGTGACAGAATGTGCCAGTGTGACTGCGAGGGAGTAACAGAATGTGCCAGTGTGACTGCGATGGACTTACAGAATGTGCCAGTGTGACTGCGAGGAAGTTACAGTATGCAACAGTGTGACTGCGAAGCAGTTGCAGGATGTGTCAATGTGACTGCGAGGGTGTTATTGAGTCCATCAGTGTGACTGTGAGGGAGTTACAGAACGTGCCAGTGTGACTGCGAGAGAGTTACAGAATATGCCAGTGTGACTGCGAGGAAGTTACAGAATGCATCATATGACTGCGAGGGTGTTAGAGAATGCATTATTGTAACTGCGAGGGAGTTACAGAAGGCGCCGTTGTGTGTCCAAGGGAGTTGTAGATTGCATTAGTGTGATTGCGAGGTAGTTATGAAATGCGTCATTTTGACTGCAAGGGAGTTATAGAATGCGTATGTGTCACTGTGAGGGAGTTATAGAATGCGTCAGTGTGACTGCGAGCGAGTTATGGAATGCATCAGTGTGACTGCGAGGGAGTTATGGTATGCATCAGTGTGACTGCAAGGGAGTTATAGAATGCATCAGTGTGACTGTGAGGCAGTTACAGAATGCACCAGTGTGACTGCACGTGAGTTACAGGATGCACCCGTGTGTCTCTGAGGGACTTATAGAATACGCTAGTGTGACTCTGAGGGAGTTACAGAATGCGTCAATATGACTGAGAGGTAGTTACAGAACGTGTTAGTGTGATTGCGAGGGAGTTACAGAATGCATTATTGTGAATGCGAGTGAATTGCAGAATACACCAGTGTGACTGTGAGGGAGTTACAGACGGCACCAGTGTTACTGTGAGGGAGTTACAGAATGCACCAGTGTGACTCTGAGGGAGTTGCAGAATGTGCCAGTGTGACTGCGATGGAGTTACAGAATGCACCAGTGCGACTGTGATGAAGTTACAGAATGTGCCAGTGTGACTGCGTGTGAGTTACAGAATGCATCACTGTGACTTTGAGGGAGTTATAGAATGCGCTATTGTGATTGTGAGGGAGTTATAGAATGCGTCAGTATGACTGAGAGAGAGTTACAGAATGTTTCAGTGTGATTGCGAGGGAATTACAGAATGTGTCAGTGTGATTGCGAGGGAGTTACAGAAGGCATCAGTGTGACTGCAAGGGAGTTACAGAATGCATCATTATGACTGCGAGGGTGTTACAGAATGCATTATTGTGACTGCGAGGGAGGTACAGAATGCTCCATTGTGGCTCCGAGGGAGTTATAAATTAAATCAGTGTGACTGCGAAGGAGTTATGGAATGCATCAGTGCATTGCGAGGGAGTTATAGAATACAACAGTGTGACTGCAAGGGAGTTATAGATTGCATCATTGTGACGGCGAGCCAATTACAGAATGCACCAGTGTGACTGCAAGGGAGTTACAGTATGTGCCAGTGTGGCTCCGAGGAAGTCGCAGAATGTGCCAGTGTGGCTGCGAGGGAGTTATAGAATTTGCTAGTGTGACTCTGAGGGAGTTACAGAATGCATCAATATGACTGAGAGGGAGTTACAGAATGTGCCAGTGCAATTGCGAGGGACTTGCAGAATGTGCCAGTGTTACTGTGAGGGAGTTACAGAATGTGCCTGTGTAACTGCGTGTGAGTTACACAATGCATGAATGTGACTGTGAGGGAGGTATAGAATGCACTGATGTGATTGTGAGGGAGTTATAGAATGCGTCAGTATGACTGAGAGGGAGTTACAGAATGTGTCAGTGTGATTGCGAGGGAATTACAGAATGTGTCAGTGAGATTGCGAGGGAGTTACAGAAGGCACCAGTGTGACTGCGAGGGAGTTACAGAATGCATCATTATGACTGCAAGGGTGTTACAGAATGCATTATTGTAACTGCGAGGGAGTTACAGAAGGCGCCATTGTGTCTCCGATGGAGTTATAGATTGCAACAGTGTGACTGCGAGGGAGTTATGGAATGCCTCATTGTGACTGCAAGGGAGTTATAGAATGCGTCAGTGTGACTGCGAGGTAGTTGCAGAATGCATCAGTGTGACTGTGAGGGAGTTATAGAATGCGCTAGTGTGACTGTGGGAGTTATAGAATGCATCAATATGACTGAAAGGGATTTACAGAATGTGTCAGTGTGACTGCTTGGGAGTTATAGTAAGCATCAGTGTTACTGCGAGGCAGTTACAGAATGCACCACTGTGACTGCAAGTGAGTTATAGAATGCGCCAGTGTGGCTCCGAGGGAGTTGCAGAATGCATCAATATCACTCAGAGGGAGTTACAGAATGTGTCAGTGTGATCGCGAGGGAGTTACAGAATGCATTATTGTGACTGCGAGGGAGTTCCAGAATGCGCCAGTGCGGCTCTGACTGAGTTGCAGAATGTGCCAGTGTGACTGCAAGGGAGTTACAGAATGCACCAATGTGACTGCGAGGGAGTTACATAATGTGCCAGTGTGACTGCGTGTGTGTTATGGAATGCATCAGTCTGACTGCGAGGGAGTTATACAATGCATCATTATGACTGGGAGGGAGTTACAGAATGCATCATTGTGACTTCGAAGGAGTTATAGAATGCGCTGATATGATTGTGAGGGAGTTATAGAATGCATCAGTATGACTGAGAGGGAGTTATAGAATGTGATTGTCAGTGTGATTGCAAGGGAGTTACAGAAGGCACCAGTGTGACTTCAAGGGAGTTGCAGAATGCATCATTATGACTGCGAGGGTGTTACAGAATGCATTATTGTAACTGCGAGGGAGTTACAGAATGCACCATTGTGGCTCCGAGGGACTTATAGATTGCATCAGTGTGACTGCGAGGGAGTTATGGAATGTGTCTGTGTGACTGCCAGCGAGTCATGGAATGCATCAGTGTGACTGCGAGGGATTTATGCTATGCATCAGTGTGACTGCGAGGGAGTTATATAATGCACCAAAGTGACTGCAATGGAGTTGCAGAATGCACCAGTGTGGCTCCGAGTGAGTTGCAGAACTTGCCAATATGGCTGCAAGGTAGTTACGAAATGCACCAGTGTGATTCTGATGTAGTTATAGAATGCGCTAGTGTGACTGCGAGTGAGTTACAGAATGCAACAGTATGACTGAGAGGGAGTTACAGAATGTCTCAGTGTGATTGCGATGGAGTTACATAATATGTCAGTGTGATTGCGAGGGAGTTACAGAAGGCCCCAGTGTGCCTGCAAAGGAGTTACAGAATGCATCATTATGACTACGAGGGTGTTACAGAATGCATTATTGTAACTGCGAGGGAGTTACAGAATGCACCATTGTGGCTCCGAGGGTGTTATAGATTGCATCAGTGCAACTGCAAGTGAGTTATAGAATGCATCTGTGTGACTGCGAGGGTGTTACAGAATGCATCAGTGTGACTGCGAGGGAGTTATAGAATGCGCTCGTGTGACTGTGTGGGAGTTACAGAATGCATCATTATGACTGAAAGGGAGTTGCAGTATGTGTCAGTGTGATTGCGAGGGAGTTACAGAATTTGTCGGTGTGATTGCGAGTGAGTTACAGAATGCATCAGTATGACTGCAAGTGTGTTACATAATGCGTTGTTTTGACTGCGAGGGAGTTACAGAATGTGCCATGTGGCTCCGAGGGAGTTATAGATTGCGTCAGTGTGACTGCGAGGGAGTTATGGAATGCGTCTGTGTGACTGCGAGGGAGTTACAGAATGTGCCAGGGTGACTGCCAGCGAGTTACAGAATGCGCCATTGTGACTGCGAGGGAGTTATATAATGCATCAGTGTGATTGCGAGGGAGTTACAGAATGCATTATTGTGACTGCGAGGGAGTTACACAATGCACCAATGTGACTGTAATGGAGTTGCAGAATGCACCAGTGTGGCTCCGAGGGACTTGCGGAATGCACCACTGTGATTCCGATGTAGTTATAGAATGCGCTAGTGTGACTGTGAGTGCGTTACAGAATGCGTCAGTATGACTGAGAGGGAGTTACAGAATGTATCAGTGTGATTGCAGTGGAGTTACAGAATGTGTCAGTGTGATTGCGAGGGAGTTACAGAAAGCCCCAGTGTGACTGCAAGGGAATTACAGAATGCATCATTATGACTGCGAGGGTGTTACAGAATGCATTATTGTGACTGCGGGGGCGTTACCGAATGTGCCATTGTAAATGTGTGGGAGTTACAGAATGCATCATTATGACTGCAAGTGAGTTACTGAAAGCATCAGTGTGACTGCGAGGGAGTTATAGAATCCATCAGTATGACTGCAAGGGAGTTACACAATGTGTCAGTGTGATTGTTAGGACGTTACAGAAGGCACCTGTGTGACTGCGAGGGAGTTCCAGAATGCTCAGTATGACTGCAAGTGTGTTACATAATGCGTTATTGTGACTGCGAGGGAGTTACAGAATGTGCCAGTGTGGCTCTGAGGTAGTTATATATTGCATCAGTGTGACTGCGAGGGAGTAATGGAATGCATCTGTGTGACTTCCAGCAAGTTATGGAATACATCAGTGTGACAGCGAGGGAGTTATGGTATGCATCAGTGTGATTGCGAGGGAGTTATAAAATGCGCCATTGTAATCGCGAGGCAGTTACAGAATGTGCCAGGGTGACTGGGAGGCAGTTACAGAATGCTTCAGTGTGACTGGAATGGAGTTGCAGAAAGCGCCAGTGTGGCTGCGAGGGAGTCACAGAATGTGCCAGTGTGGCTGCGAGGTAGTTATGGAATGCACCAGTGTGACTCCGATGTAGTTATAGAATGCGCTAGTGCGACTGTGACTGAGTTACAGAATGCGTCAGAATGACTGAGAGGGAGTTACAGAATGTGTCAGTGTGATTGCGAGGGAGTTACAGAAGGCCCCAGTGTGTCTGTGAGGGAGTTAAAGATTGCATCAGTGTGACTGCGCTGGCATTATGCAATGTGTCAGTGTGTCTGCGAGGGAGTTACAGAAAGCGTCAATATGACTGAAAGGGAGTTACAGAGTCTGTCAGTGTGAATGCGATGGAGTTAGAGTATGTGTCGGTGTGACTGCGAGGGAGCTACAGAATGCATCAGTATGACTTCAAGTGCATTACTTAATGCGTTGTCGTGACTACGAGGGAGTTACAAAATGTGCCAGTGTGGCTCCGAGGGAGTTATAGATTGCATCAGTGTGACTGCGAGGGAGTTATGGAATGCATCAGTGTGACTGCGAGGGAGTTATGGTATGCATCAGTGTGACTGCGAGGGAGTTATAAAATGCACCAATGTGACCGCGGGGCAGTTACAGAATGTGCCAACGTGATTGCGAGGGAGTTACAGAATGCACCATTGTGACTGTGAGGGAGTTACAGAATGCATCACTGTGACTGGAATGGAGTTGCAGAATGCGCCAGTGTGGCTCCAAGGGAGTTAAAGAATGTGCCAGTGTGGCTCCGAGGGACTTATAGATTGCATCAGTGTGACTGCGAGGGAGTTATGGAATGCATCTGAGTGACTGCCAGCGAGTTATGGAATGCAGCAGTGTGACTGCGAGGGAGTTATGGTATGCATCAGTGTTACTGCGAGGGAGTTATAAAATGCGCCATTGTGATCGTGAGGCAGTTACAGAATGCACCATTGTGACTGCGAGGGAGTTACAGAATGCTTCAGTGTGACTGGAATGGAGTTGCAGAAAGCGCCAGTGTGGCTCCAAGGGAGTTGCAGAATGTGCCAGTGTGGCTGCGAGGGAGTTACAGAAAGCATCAATATGACTGAAAGGGAGTTACAGATTGCGATGGAGTTAGAATATGTGTCGGTGTGACTGTGAGGGAGCTACAGAATGCATCAGTATGACTTCAAGTGCGTTACTTAATGCGTTGTCGTGACTACGAGTGCGTTACAGAATGCGTCAGTATGACTGAGAGGGAGTTACAGAATGTATCAGTGTGATTGCAGTGGAGTTACAGAATGTGTCAGTGTGATTGCGAGGGAGTTACAGAAAGCCCCAGTGTGACTGCAAGGGAATTACAGAATGCATCATTATGACTGCGAGGGTGTTACAGAATGCATTATTGTGACTGCGGGGGCGTTACCGAATGTGCCATTGTAAATGTGTGGGAGTTACAGAATGCATCATTATGACTGCAAGTGAGTTACTGAAAGCATCAGTGTGACTGCGAGGGAGTTATAGAATCCATCAGTATGACTGCAAGGGAGTTACACAATGTGTCAGTGTGATTGTTAGGACGTTACAGAAGGCACCTGTGTGACTGCGAGGGAGTTCCAGAATGCTCAGTATGACTGCAAGTGTGTTACATAATGCGTTATTGTGACTGCGAGGGAGTTACAGAATGTGCCAGTGTGGCTCTGAGGTAGTTATATATTGCATCAGTGTGACTGCGAGGGAGTAATGGAATGCATCTGTGTGACTTCCAGCAAGTTATGGAATACATCAGTGTGACAGCGAGGGAGTTATGGTATGCATCAGTGTGATTGCGAGGGAGTTATAAAATGCGCCATTGTAATCGCGAGGCAGTTACAGAATGTGCCAGGGTGACTGGGAGGCAGTTACAGAATGCTTCAGTGTGACTGGAATGGAGTTGCAGAAAGCGCCAGTGTGGCTGCGAGGGAGTCACAGAATGTGCCAGTGTGGCTGCGAGGTAGTTATGGAATGCACCAGTGTGACTCCGATGTAGTTATAGAATGCGCTAGTGCGACTGTGACTGAGTTACAGAATGCGTCAGAATGACTGAGAGGGAGTTACAGAATGTGTCAGTGTGATTGCGAGGGAGTTACAGAAGGCCCCAGTGTGTCTGTGAGGGAGTTAAAGATTGCATCAGTGTGACTGCGCTGGCATTATGCAATGTGTCAGTGTGTCTGCGAGGGAGTTACAGAAAGCGTCAATATGACTGAAAGGGAGTTACAGAGTCTGTCAGTGTGAATGCGATGGAGTTAGAGTATGTGTCGGTGTGACTGCGAGGGAGCTACAGAATGCATCAGTATGACTTCAAGTGCATTACTTAATGCGTTGTCGTGACTACGAGGGAGTTACAAAATGTGCCAGTGTGGCTCCGAGGGAGTTATAGATTGCATCAGTGTGACTGCGAGGGAGTTATGGAATGCATCAGTGTGACTGCGAGGGAGTTATGGTATGCATCAGTGTGACTGCGAGGGAGTTATAAAATGCACCAATGTGACCGCGGGGCAGTTACAGAATGTGCCAACGTGATTGCGAGGGAGTTACAGAATGCACCATTGTGACTGTGAGGGAGTTACAGAATGCATCACTGTGACTGGAATGGAGTTGCAGAATGCGCCAGTGTGGCTCCAAGGGAGTTAAAGAATGTGCCAGTGTGGCTCCGAGGGACTTATAGATTGCATCAGTGTGACTGCGAGGGAGTTATGGAATGCATCTGAGTGACTGCCAGCGAGTTATGGAATGCAGCAGTGTGACTGCGAGGGAGTTATGGTATGCATCAGTGTTACTGCGAGGGAGTTATAAAATGCGCCATTGTGATCGTGAGGCAGTTACAGAATGCACCATTGTGACTGCGAGGGAGTTACAGAATGCTTCAGTGTGACTGGAATGGAGTTGCAGAAAGCGCCAGTGTGGCTCCAAGGGAGTTGCAGAATGTGCCAGTGTGGCTGCGAGGGAGTTACAGAAAGCATCAATATGACTGAAAGGGAGTTACAGATTGCGATGGAGTTAGAATATGTGTCGGTGTGACTGTGAGGGAGCTACAGAATGCATCAGTATGACTTCAAGTGCGTTACTTAATGCGTTGTCGTGACTACGAGGGAGTTACAGAATGTGCCAGTGTGGCTCCGAGGGACTTATAGGTTGCATCAGTGTGACTGCGAGGGAGTTATGGAATGCATCTGAGTGACTGCCAGTGAGTTATGGAATGCATCAGTGTGACTGCGAGGGAGTTATGGAATGCGTCTGTGTGACTACCAGCGAGTCATGGAATTCATCAGTGTGACTGCGAGGGATTTATGCTATGCATCAGTGTGACTCTGAGGGAGTTATAGAATGTACATGGGTGACTGCCAGGGAGTTACAGAATTCACCATTGTGACTGCGAGGGAGTTATATAATGCACCAATGTGACTGCAATGGAGTTGCAGAATGCGCCAGTGTGGCTCCGAGTGAGTTGCAGAACTTGCCAATATGGCTGCAAGGTAGTTATGAAATGCACCAGTGTGCTTCTGATGTAGTTATAGAATGCGCTAGTGTGACTGCGAGTGAGTTACAGAATGCATCAGTATGACTGAGAGGGAGTTACAGAATTTCTCAGTGTGATTGTGATGGAGTTACATAATATGTCAGTGTGATTGTGAGGGAGTTACAGAAGGCCCCAGTGTGCCTGCGAAGGAGTTACAGAATGCATCATTATGACTGCAAGGGTGTTACAGAATGCATTATTGTGACTGCGGGGGAGTTATAGAATGCGCTAGTGTGATTGTGAGGGAGTTACAGAATCCGTCAGTGTGACTGAGAGTGAGTTACACAATGTATCAGTGTGATTGTGAGGGCATTACAGAATGTGTCATTATGACAGCAAGTGTGTTACATAATGCGTTATTGTGACTGCGAGGGAGTTACAGTTTGTGCCAGTGTGGCTCCGAGGGACTTATAGATTGCATTAGTGTGACTGCGAGGGAGTTATAAAAAGCGCCATTGTGACTGCGAGGCAGTTACAGAATGTGCCAGGGTGACTGCGAGGGAGTTACAGAATGCACCATTGCGACTGCAAGGGAGTTACAGAATGCATCAGTGTGACTGGAATGGAGTTGCACAATGTGCCAGTGTGGCTCCAAGGTAGTTGCAGAATTTGCCAGTGTGGCTGCGAGGGAGTTACAGAATGCACCATTGCGACTGCAAGGGAGTTACAGAATGCATCAGTGTGACTGGAATGGAGTTGCACAATGTGCCAGTGTGGCTCCAAGGTAGTTGCAGAATTTGCCAGTGTGGCTGCGAGGGAGTTACAGAATGCACCATTGCGACTGCAAGGGAGTTACAGAATGCATCAGTGTGACTGGAATGCAGTTGCAGAAAGCGCCAGTGTGGCTCCAAGGTATTTGCAGAATTTGCCAGTGTGGCTGCGAGGTAGTTATGGAATGCACCAGTGTGACGCACCAGTGTGACTGTGAGGGAGTTACAGAATCTGCCTGTGTAGCTATGTGTGAGTTACAGAATGAGTCATTATGACCACGAGAGTATTACAGAATGCATCATTGTGACTGCAAGGGAGTTATCGAAGGCGTCTTTGTGTCTCCGAGGGAGTTATAGATTGCAACAGTGTGACTGTGAGGGATTTATGAAATGCGTCTGTGTGACTGTGAGGGAGGTGTAGAATGCGCTAGTTTGATTGTGAGGGAGTTACAGATTGCGTCAGTATGACTGAGAGGGAGTTACAGAATGTGTCAGTGTGATTGCGAGGGAGTTACAGAATGTGTCAGTGTGATTGCGAGCGAGTTACAGAAGGCACCAGTGTGACTGCAAGTGAGTTACAGAATGCATCATTATGACTGCGAGGGTGTTACAGAATGCATTATTGTAACTGTGAGGTAGTTACAGAAGGCGCCATTGAGTCTCCGAAGGAGTTATGGAATGCGTCATTGTGACTGCGAGCGAGTTATGGAATGCGTCAGTGTGACTGCGAGCGAGTTATGGAATGCGTCAGTGTGACTGCGAGGGAGTTACAGAATGTATCAGTGTGACTGTGAGGGAGTTACAGAATGCATCAGTATGACTGCAAGTGTGTTACATAATGCATTGTTTTGACTACGAGGGAGTTACAGAATATGCCAGTGTAGCTCTGAGGGAGTTAAAGATTGCATCAGTGTGACTGTGAGTGAGTTACAGAATGCATCAGTATGACTGCCAACGACTTATGGAATGTCTCAGTGTGATTGCGATGGAGTTACAGAATGTGTCATTGTGATTGCGAGGGAGTTACAGAATGCCCCAGTGTGACTGTGAGGGTGTTAAAGATTGCATCAGTGTGACTGCGCTGGCATTTTGCAATGCATCAGTGCAACTGTGAGGGAGTTATAGGATGCATCAGTGTCACTGCGAGGGAGTTATAGAATGCACCAATGTGACTGCGAGGGAGTTATGGAATTCATCAGTGTGACTGCGAGGGAGTTATAGAATGCGTCATTGTGACTGTGAAGGAGTTATAGAATGCATCAGTGTGACTGCGAGGGAGTTATGGAATGTGTCAGTGTTACTGCGAGGGAATTACAGAATGCACCAGTGTGACTGTGAGGGAGTTACAGAATGTGACTGTGTAACTGCGTGTGAGTTACAGAATGCGTCATTATGACTGCAAGGGTGTTACAGAAGGCATCAGTGTGACTGTGAGGGAGGTATAGAATGTATCAGTATGACTGAGGAGTTACAGAATGTGTCAGCGTGATTGCGAGGGAGTTACAGAAGGCGCCATTGTGTCTCCGAGGGAATTATGGAATGCGTCATTGTGACTGCAAGGCAGTTATAGAATGCGTCAGTGTGACTGCAAGCGAGTTATGGAATGCGTCAGTGTGACTGCGAGGGAGTTACAGAATGTATCAGTGTGACTGCGAGGGAGTTAAAGAATGCGCTAGTGTGACTGTGTGGGAGTTACAGAAAGAGTCAATATGACTGAAAGGGAGTTACAGAATGTGTCAGTGTGATTGCGATGGATTTAGATAATGTGTCGGTGTGACTGCAAGTGTGTTACATAATGCGTTGTTGTGACTACGAGGGAGTTACAGAATGTGCCAGTGTGGCTCCGAGGGAGTTATAGATTGCATCAGTGTGACTGCGAGGGAGTTATGGAATGCGTCTGTGTGACTGCCAGCGAGTTATGGAATGCATCAGTGTGACTGCGAGGGAGTTATGGAATGCGTCTGTGTGCCTGCCAGCGAGTTATGGAATGCATCAGTGTGACTGCGAGGGATTAATGCTATGCATCAATGTGACTGGTAGGGAGTTATAGAATGTGCCAGGGTGACTGCCAGGGAGTTACAGAATGCGCCATTGTGACTGTGAGGGAGTTATATAATGCACCAATGTGACTGCAATGGAGTTGCAGAATGCGCCAGTGTGGCTCCGAGTGAGTTGCAGAACATGCCAGTATGGCTGCAAGGTAGTTACGGAAAGCACCAGTGTGATTCTGATGTAGTTATAGAATGCGCTAATGTGACTGCGAGTGAGTTACAGAATGCATCAGTATGACTGAGAGGGAGTTACGGAATGTCTCAGTGTGATTGCGATGGAGTTACAGAATATGTCAGTGTGATTGCGATGGAGTTACAGAATATGTCAGTCTGATTGTGAAGGAGTTACAGAAGGCCCCAGTGTGACTGCGAGCGAGTTACAGAATGCATCATTATGACTGCGAGGGTGTTACAGAATGCATTATTGTGACTGCGGGGAGTTGTAGATGCACTAGTGTGATTGTGAGGGTGTTCCAAAATCCGTCAGTATGACTGAGAGTGAGCTACACAATGTGTCAGTGTGATTGCAAGGGCATTACAGAATGTGTCAGTATGACTGCAAGTGTGTTACATAATGCGTTATTGTGACTGCGAGGGAGTTACAGATTGTGCCAGTGTGGCTCCGAGGGACTTATAGATTGCATCAGTGTGACTGCGAGGGAGTTACAGAAGGCTGCAGTGTGACTGTGAGGGAGTTAAAGATTGCATCAGTGTGACTGCACTGGCATTATGTAATGCGTCAGTGCGACTGCGAGGGAGTTATAGGATGCATCAGTTGACTGCGAGGGAAATATAGAATGCATCAGTGTGACTGCGAGGGAGTTATGGAATGCATCAGTGTGACTGCGAGGGAGTTATAGAATGCGTCATTGTGACTGCAAGGGAGTTACAGAATGCATCAGTGTGACTGCGAGGGAGTTATTGAATGCGTCACTGCGACTGCGAGGGAGTTATCGAATGCATCAGTGTTACTGCGAGGGAGTTATACAATACTTCAATGTGACTGTGAGACAATTACAGAATGCACCAGTGTGACTGCAAGGGAGTTACAGAATGTGCCAGTGTGGCACCCGAGGAGGTTGCAGAATGTGCCTGTGTGGCTGCGAGGGAGTTATAGAATTCACTAGTCTGACTCTGAAGGAATTACAGAATGTGTCAGTGCGATTGCGAGGGACTTGAACAATGTGTCATTGTGACTGTGATAGAGTTACAGAATGCACCAATGTGACTGTGAGGGAGTTACAGAAACTGCCTGTGTAACTGCGTGTGAGTTACAGAATGCATCATTATGACCACGAGAGTGTTACAGAATGCATCATTGTTACTGTGAGCAAGTTACAGAAGGTGCTATTTTGTCTCCGAGGGAGTTATAGATTGCATCAGTGTGAGTGTGAGGGATTATGAAGTGCGTCTGTGTGACTGCAAAGGAGTTATAGAATGCATAATTGTCACTGCGAGGCAGTTATAGAATGCGTCAGTGTGACTGCGAGCGAGTTATGGAATGCATCCGTGTGACTGTGAGGGAGGTGTAGAATGCGCTAGTGTAATTGTGAGGGAGTTACAGAATGCGTCAGTATGATTGAGAGGGAGTTACAGAATGTGTCAGTATGATTGTGAGGGAGTTACAGAATGTGTCAGTGTGTTTGCGAGGGAGTTACAGAAGGCACCAGTGTTACTGCAAGGGAGTTACAGAATGCATCATTATGACTGCGAGGGTGTTACAGAATGATTTATTGTAACTCCGAGGGAGTTACAGAAGGCGCCATTGTGTCTCCGAGGGAGTTATGGAATGCGTCAGTGTGACTGCAAGGGAGTTACAGAATGTATCAGTGTGACTGTGAGGGAGTTATAGAATGCGCTAGTGTGACTGTGTTGGAATTACAGAAAGCGTCGATATGACTGAAAGGGAGTTACAGAATGTGTCAGTGTGATTGCAATGGAGTTAGAGAATGTGTCGATGTGGAATGCATCTGTGAGACGGCCAGCAAGTTATGGAATGCATCAGTGTGACTGCGAGGGAGTTATGGAATGTGTCTGTGAGACTGCCAGTGAGTTATGGTATGCATCAGTGAGACTGCGAGGGAGTTATGCTATGCATCAGTGTGACTGCGAGGGAGTTATAGAATGCGCCAGGGTGACTGCCAAGGAGTTACAGAATGCGCCATTGTGACTGCAGGGGAGTTATATAATGCGCCAATGTGACTGCAATGGAGATATGACTGAAAGGGAGTTACAGAATGTGTCAATGTGATTGCAATGGAGTTAGAGAATGTGTCGATGTGACTGCGAGGGAGTTACAGAATGCATCAGTATGACTGCAAGTGTGTTACATAATGCGTTGTTATGACTACGAGGAAGTTACAGAATGTGCCAGTGTGGCTCCAAGGGAGTTATAGATTGCATCAGTGTGACTGCCAGTGAGTTATGGAATGCATCAGTGTGACTGCGAGGGAGTTATAGAATGAGCCAGGGTGACTGCCAGGGAGTTACAGATTGCACCATTGTGACTGCAAGAGAGTTATATAATGCACCAATGTGACTGCAATGGAGTAGCAGAATGTGCCTGTGTGGCTCCGAGTGAGTTGCAGAACGTGCCAGTGTGGTTGCAAGGTAGTTATGGAATGCACCAGTGTGATTCTGATGTAGTTATAGAATGCGCTAGTGTGACTGCGAGTTAGTTACAGAATGCGTCAGTATGACTGAGAGGGAGTTACAGAATGTCTCAGTGTGATTGCGATGGAGTTACAGAATGTGTCAGTGTGATTGCAAGGGAGTTACAGAAGGCCTCAGTGTGATTGTGAGGGAGTTAAAGATTGCATCAGTGTGACTGCGCTGGCATTTTGCAATGCATCAGTGCAACTGTGAGGGAGTTATAGGATGCATCAGTGTCACTGCGAGGGAGTTATAGAATGCACCAATGTGACTGCGAGGGAGTTATGGAATGCATCAGTGTGACTGCGAGGGAGTTATAGAATGCGTCATTGTGACTGCGAGGGAGTTATAGAATGCGTCAGTGTGACAGCGAGGGAGTTATAGAATGCGTCAGTGTTACTGCGAGGGAGTTACGGAATGTACCAGTGTGACTGTGAGGGAGTTACACAATGTGCCTGTGTAACTGCGTGTGAGTTACAGAATGCGTCATTATGACTGTGAGGGAGTTACAGAAGGCATCAGTGTGACTGTGAGGGAGGTATAGAATGCGTCAGTATGACTGAGGGAGTTACAGACTGTGTCAGTGTGATTGTGAGGGAGTTACAGAATGTGTCAGTATGATTGCGAGGGAGTTATAGAAGGCACCAGTGTGACTGCAAGGGAGTTACAGAATGCATCATTATGACTGCGAGGGTGTTACAGAATGTATTATTGTAACTGCGAGGGAGTTACAGAAGGCGCCATTGTGACTCCGAGGGAGTTATGGAATGCGTCATTGTGACTGCAAGGCAGTGAAAGAATACATTAGTGTGACTGCGAGCGACTTATGGAATGCGTCAGAGTGATTGCGAGGGAGTTACAGAAGGCACCTTGTGACTGCAAGGGAGTTACGGAATGCATCATTATGACTGCGAGCTTGTTACAGAATGCACCATTGTGGCTCCGAGGGAGTTATGGATTAAATCAGTGTGACTGTGAGGGAGTTATACAATGCATCAATGTGACTGTGAGCGATTTATAGATTGCATCATTGTGACTGCGAGGGAGTTATATAATGCGTCAATGTGACTGCGAGGGAGTTATGGAATGCATCTGTGTGACTGCGAGGGAGTTATAGATTGCATCAGTGTGACTATGATGGAGTTATAGAATGTGTCAGTGTGACTGCGAGGGAGTTATAGAATGCGTCAGTGTGACTGCGAGGAAGTTATAGAATGCGTCAGTGTGACTGAGGGAGTTAAAGAATGCATCAGTGTGACTGTGAAGGAGTTACAGAATGCATCAGTGTGACTCTGAGGGAGTTATAGAATGCGTCAGTGTGTCTCCAAGGGAGTTGTAGATTGCATCAGTGTCACTGCGAAGGAGTTTTGGAATGCATCATTGTGACTGCAAGGGATTTATAGAATGCGTAAGTGTCCCTGCGAGGCAGTTATAGAATGCGTCATTGTGACTGCGAGCGAGTTATGGAATGCATCAGTGTGACTGCAAGGCAAATATAAAATGCGCCATTGTGACCGCGAGGCTGTTACAGAATGTGCCAGTTTGACTGCGAGGGAATTACACAATGCACCATTGTGACTGCGAGGGAGTTACAGAATACTTCGGTGTGACTGGAATGCAGTAGCAGAATGCACCAGAGTGGCTCCAAGGGAGTTGCAGAATGTGCCAGTGTGGCTGCGAGGTTGTTATGGAATGCACCAGTGTGACTCCGATGTAGTTATAGAATGTGCTAGTGCGACTGTGAGTGAGTTACAGAATGCGTCAGTATGACTGAGATGGAGTTACAGAATGTGTCAGTGTGGTTGTAAGGCGAGTTCCAGAATGTGTCATTGTGATTGTGAGGGAGCTACAGAATGTGTCAGTGTGATTGTGAGGGAGTTACAGAATGTGTCAGTGTGATTGCCATGGAGTTACAGAATGTGTGAGTTTGATTGCGAGGGAGTTACAGAAGGCCCCAGTGTGACTGCGAGGGAGTTATAGGATGCATCAATGTGACTGCGAGGGAGTTATGGAATGCATCAGTGTGACTGCGATGGAGTTACAGAATGCGTCAGTGTGACTGCGAGGGAGATATGGAATGCGTCAGTGCGACTGCGAGGGAGTTATAGAATGCATCAGTGTTACTGCGAGGGAGTTACAGAATACTTCAGTGTGACTGCGAGGCCATTACAGAATGCACCAGTGTGACTGCAAGGGAGTTACAGTATGTGCCAGTGTGGCTCCGAGGAAGTTGCAGAATGTGCCAGTGTGGCTCAAGGGAGTTATATAATTTGCTAGTGTGACTCTGAGGGAGTTACAGAATGCGTCAATATGACTGAGAGGGAGTTACAGAATGTGTCAGTGTGATTGCGAAGGACTTGCAGAATGTGTCTGTGTGACTGCGATGGAATTGCAGAATGCACCAGTGTGACTGTGAGGGAGTTACAGAATGTGCCTGTGTAACTGTGTGTGAGTTACAGAAAGTGTCATTATGACTGCGAGGGAGTTACGGAATGCATCATTGTGACTGCGAGGGAGTTACAGAAGGCACCATTGTGTCTCTGAGGGAGTTATAGATTGCATCAGTGCGACTGCGAGGGATTTATGGAATGCATCAGTGTGACTGTGAGGGAGTTATAGAATGCGCTAGTGTGATTGTGAGGGAGTTACAGAATGCGTCAGTATGACTGTGAGGGAGTTACAGAATGTGCCAGTGTGATTGTGAGGGAGTTACAGAAGGCACCACTGTGCCAGCGAGGGAGTTACAGAATGCATCATTATGACTGCGAGGATGTTACAGAATGCATTATAATAACTGCGATGGAGTTACAGAAGGCGCTATTGTGTCTCCGAGGGAGTTATTGTTTAAATCAATGTGAGTGTTAGGAGTTATAGAATGCGTCCTTGTGACTGCGAGGGAGTTATGGAATGCATTAGAGTGACTGCGAGGGAGTTATAGAATGCATCAGTGTGACTGCGCGGCAATTATAGAATGGACTAGTGTCACTGCAGGTGAATTACAGAATGTGCCAGTGTGGCTGTGAGAGAGTTATCCAACGCACCAGTGTGTCTCCGAGGGAGTTGCAGAATGTGCCAGTGTTACTGAGATGGAGTTACAGAATGCACCAATGTGACTGTAAGGGAGTTACAGAATGTGCCAGTGTGACAGCGTGAGTTATGGAATGCATCAGTGTGACTGCGAGGGAGTTATACAATGCGTCATTATGACTGCGAGGGAGTAACAGAATGCATCATTGTGACTTCGAGGGAGTTATAGAATGTGCTAGTGTGATTATGAGGGACTTACAGAATGTGTCAGTGTGATTATGAGGCAGTTACAGAATGTGTCAGTGTGATTGCGAGGGAGTTACAGAAGGAACCAGTGTGACTGCGAGGGAGTTACAGAATGCATCATTATGACTGTGAGGGTGTTACAGAATGCGCCATTGTGGCTCCGAGGGAATTACAGATTAAATCAGTGTGACTGCGAGGGAGTTATGGAATGGGTCAGTGCGACTGCGAGGGAGTTATAGAATGCATCAATGTGACTGTGAGGGAGTTATAGATTGTGTCATTGTGTCTGCAAGGGAGTTATATAATGCGTCAGTGTGACTGTGAGGGAGTTATAGAATGCGTCAGTGTGACTGCGAGGACGTTATTGAATGTATCAGTGTGTCTGTGAGGGAGTTAAAGAATGCATCAGTGTGACCGTGAAGGAGTTAAAGAATGCATCAGTGTGACTGCGAGGGAGTTACAGAATGCATCAGTGTGTCTCTGAGGAGTTGCAGATTGCATAAGTGTGACTGCGAGGGAGTTATGGAATGTGTCATTGTGACTGCAAGGGAGTTATAGAATGCGTAAGTGTCCTTGCGAGGCAGTTACAGAATGCGTCATTGTGACTGCGAGCAACTTATGGAATGCATAAGTGTCACTGCGAGGCAGTTATAGAATGCATCGGTGTGACTGCAAGGCAGTTACAGAATGTGCCAGGGTGACTGCAAGGGAGTTACAGAATGCATCATTGTGACTGCGAGGGAGTTACAGAATGCATCAGTGTGACCGGAATGCAGTTGCAGAATGCGCCAGTGTGGCTCCAAGGGTGTTGCAGAATGTGCCAGTGTGGCTGCGAGGTAGTTATGGAATGCACCAGTGTGACTCCGATGAGTTATAGATTGTGCTAGTGCGACTGTGAGTGAGTTACAGAATGCGTCAGTATGACTGACAGTGAGTTACAGAGTGCATCATTATGACTGCGAGGGTGTTACAGAATGCATTATTGTAACTGCGAGGGAGTTACAGAAGGTGCCATTGTGACTCCGAGGGAGTTATGGAATGCGTCATTGTGACTGCAAGGCAGTTATAGAATGCATTAGTGTGACTGCGAGCGAGTTATGGAATGCATCTGTGTGATTGCGAGGGAGTTACAGAAGGCACCAGTGTGACTGCAAGGGAGTTACAGAATGCCTCATCATGACTGCGAGCATGTTACAGAATGCGCCATTGTGGCTCCGAGGAAGTTATAGATTAAATCAGTGTGACTGCGAGGGAGTTATAGAATGCATCAATGTGACTGTGAGCGAGTTATAGATTGCGTCATTGTGACTGCGAGGGAGTTATATAATGTGTCAATGTGTCTGCGAGGGGGTTATGGAATGCATCTGTGTGACTGCGAGGGAGTTATAGAATGCATCAGTGTGACTGTGATGGAGTTATAGAATGCGTCAGTGTGACTGCGAGGGAGTTATAGAATGCGTCAGTGTGACTGTGAGGAAGTTAATGCATCAGTGTGACTGTAAAGGAGTTATATAATGCATCAGTGTGACTCCGAGGGAGTTGTAGATTGCATCAGTGTCACTGCGAGGGGGTTATGGCATGCGTCATTGTGACTGCAAGGGAGTTATAGAATGCGTAAGTGTCCCTGCGAGGCAGTTATAGAATGCATCACTGTGACTGCAAGCGAGTTATGGAATGCATCAGTGTGACTGCAAGGGAGTGATGGTATGCATCAGTGTGACTGCAAGGCAGTTATAAAATGCGCCATTGTGACCGCGAGGTAGTTACAGAATGCATCAGTCTGACTGGAATGCAGTTGCAGAATGCGCCAGTGTGGCCCCAAGGGAGTTGCACAATGTGCCAGTGTGGCTCCGAGGTAGTTATGGAATGCACCACTGTGACTCCGATGTAGTTATAGAATGTGCTAGTGCGACTGTGAGTGAGTTCCAGAATGCGTCAGTATGACTGAGAGGGAGTTACAGAATGCATTATTGTCAATGCGAGGGAGTTACAGAATGCACCAGTGTGACTGCGAGGGAGTTACAGAATGCATCAATGTGACTGTGAGGGAGTTATGGAATGCACCAGTGTGACTCAGAGGCAGTTACAGAATGCATCAATATGACTGACAGGGAGTTACAGAATGTGTCAGTGCGATTGCGAGGGACTTGCAGAATGTGTCAGTGTTACTGTGAGGGAGTTACAGAATGTGCCTGTGTAACTGCGTGTGAGTTACAGAATGCATCAATGTGACTGAGAGTAAGGTATAGAATGTGCTGATGTGATTGTGAGGGAGTTATAGAATGCATTAGTATGACTGAGATGGAGTTACAGAATGTGTCAGTGTGATTGCGAGGGAGTTACAGAAGGCACCAGTGTGACTGCGAGGGAGTTACAGAATGCATCATTATGACTGCGAGGGTGTTACAGAATGCATTATTGTAACTGCGAGGGAGTTACAGAATGCACCAGTGTGACTCTGAGGGTGTTGCAGAATGTGCCAGGGTGAGTGGCATGGAGTTACAGAATGCACCGATATGACTGTGAGGGAGATACAGAATGTGCAAGTGTGACTGCGTGTGAGTTATGGAATGCGTCGGTTTGACTGCGAGGGAGTTACAGCATGCATCATTGTGACTTCGAGGGAGTTATAGAATGCGCTAGTGTGATTGTGAGGGAGTTATAGAATGTGTTAGTATGACTGAGAGGGAGTTACAGAATGTGTCAGTGTGATTGTGAGGGAGTTACAAAATGTGTCAGTGTGATTGTGAGGGAGTTATGAATGTGTTAGTATGACTGAGAGGGAGTTACAGAATACACCAGTGTGACTGCGAGTGTGTTACAGAATGCATTATTGTGACTGCGAGGGAGTTACAGAATGCGCCTTTTGCCTCCGAGGGAGTTATAGATTAAATCAGTGTGACTGCGAGGGAGTTATAGAAAGCGTCAGTGCGACTGCGAGGGAGTTATAGAATGTGTCAGTGCGATTGCGAGGGACTTGCAGAATGTGTCAGTGTGACTGTGAGTGAGTTACAGAATGTGCCTTTGTAACCGCGTGTGAGTTACAGAATGCATCAATGTGAATGTGCAGGAGGTATAGAATGCGCTAGTGTGATTGTGAGGGAGTTACAGAATGCGTCAGTATGACTGAGAGGGAGTTACAGAATGTGTCAGTGTAATTGCGAGGAAGTTACAGAAGGCACCAGTGTGACTGCAAGGGAGTTACAGAATGCATCATTATGTCTGCCAGGGTGTTACAGAATGCATTATTGTAACTGCGAGGGAGTTACAGAAGGCGCCATTGTGTCTCCGATGGAGTTATAGATTGCATCAGTGTGAATGCGAAGGATTTATAGAATGCATCATTGTGACTGCAAGGCAGTTATAGATTGCGTCAGTGTGACTGCGAGCGAGTATGGAATGCGACAGTGTGACTGCGAGGGAGTTACAGAATGCATCAGTGTGACTGCGAGGGAGTATTAGATTGCATCACTGTGACTGTGAGCCAACTACAGAATGCACCAGTGTGACAGCGAGGGAGTTATGGAATGCACCAGTGTGTCTCCGAGGGACTTATAGAATACGTTAGTGTGACTCTAAGGGAGTTGCAGAATGTGTCAGTATGACTGACAGGGAGTTACCGAATGTGTCAGTGCGATTGTGAGGGACTTGCAGAATGTGTCAGTGTGACTACGATGGAGTTACAGAATGTGCCAGTGTGACTGTGAGGGAGTTACAGAATGTGCCAGTGTAACTGCGTGAGAGTTACAGAATGCGTCAGTGTGACTGTAAGGGAGGTATAGAATGCGCTAATGTGATTGTGAGGGAGTTACAGAATGCGTCAGTATCTCTGAGAGGGAGTTACACAGAATGTGTCAGTGTGATTGCGAGGGAGCTACAGAATGTGTCAGTTTGATTGTGAGGGATTTACAGAAGGCACCGTGTGACTGCGAGATAGTTACAGAATGCATCATTATGACTGCGAGGGTGTTACAGAATGCACTATTGTAACTGCGTGTGAGTTACAGAAGGCGCCATTGTGTCTCCGAGGGAGTTCTAGATTGCCTCAGTGTGACTGCGAGGGAGTTATGGAATGCGTCATTGTGACTGCAAGGGAGTTACAGAATGCGTCAGTGTGACTGCGAGCGAGTTATGGAATGCATCAGTGTGACTTCGAGGGAGTTATGGTATGCATCAGTGTGACTGTGAGGGAGTTATAGAATGCGTCAGTGTGACTGCGAGGCAGTTACGGAATGGACCAGTGTGACTGCAAGTGAGTCGCAGAATGTGTCAGTGTGGCTGCGAGAGAGTTATGGAATGCATCAGTGTGACTCCGAGGGAGTTATAGAATGCGTCAGTATGACTGAGAGGGAGTTACAGAATGTGTCAGTGTGATTGCGAGGGAGTTACAGAAGGCACCAGTGTGACTGCAGGGAGTTACAGTATGCATCATTATGACTGCAAGGGTGTTACAGAATGCATTATTGTGACTGCGAGGGAGCTACAGAATGCGCCATTGTGGCTCCGAGGGAGTTATAGATTAAATCAGTGTGACTGCGCGGGAGTTATGTAATGCGTCAGTGCGACTGCGAGGGAGTTACAGAATGCACCAGTGTGACTGCAAGGGAGTTACAGAATGTGCCAGTTTGGCTGCGAGGGAGTTATAGAGTTTGCTAGTGTGACTCAGAGGCAGTTACAGAATGCATCAATATGACTGAGAGGGAGTTACAGAATGTGTCAGTGCGATTGCGAGGGACTTGCAGAATGTGTCAGTGTTACTGTGAGGGAGTTACAGAATGTGCCTGTGTAACTGCGTGTGAGTTACAGAATGCATCAATGTGACTGAGAGTAAGGTATAGAATGCGCTGATGTGATTGTGAGGGAGTTATAGAATGCATTAGTATGACTGAGATGGAGTTACAGAATGTGTCAGTGTGATTGCGAGGGAGTTACAGTATGTGTCAGTGTGATTGCGAGGGAGTTACAGAAGGCACCAGTGTGACTGCGAGGGAGTTACAGAATGCATCATTATGACTGCGAGGGTGTTACAGAATGCATTATTGTAACTGCGAGAGAGTTACAGAAGGCACCATTGTGTCTGCGATGGAGTTATAGATTGCATCAGTGTGACTGCGAGGGAGTTATGGAATGCATCATTGTGACTGCAAGGGAGTTATAGAATGCTTCAGTGTGACTTCAAGGGAGTTACAGAATGCATCAGTGTGACTGTGAGGGAGTTATAGAATGTGTTAGTGTGACTGCAAGGGAGTTACAGAATTCGCCATTGTGACTGCAGTGGAGTTACAGAATGCATAAGTGTGACCGGAATGCAGTTGCAGAATGCGCCAGTGTGGCTCCAAGGGAGTTGCAGAATGTGCCAGTGTGGCTGCGAGGTAGTTATAGAATGCACCTTTGTGACTCCGATGTTGTTACAGAATGTGCTAGTGTGACTGTGAGTGAGTTACAGAATGCGTCAGTATGACCTAGATGGAGTTACAGAATGTGTCAGTGTGATTGCCATGGAGTTACAGAATGTGTCAGTGTGATTGCGAGGGAGTTATAGAATGCGTCATTGTGACTGCGAGGGAGGTATGGAATGCGTCAGTGCGACTGCGAGGGAGTTATATAATGTATCAGTGTTACTGCGAGGTAGTTATAGAATACTTCAGTGTGACTGCGAGCCAATTACAGAATGCACCAATGTGACTGCAAGGGAGTTACAGAATGTGCCAGTGTGGCTCCGAGGAAGTTGCAGAATGTGCCAGTGTGGCTGCGAGGGCATTATAGAATTCGCTAGTGTGAATCTGAGGGAGTTACAGAATGCGTCAACATGACTGAGAGGGAGTTACTGAATGTGTCAGTGCGATTGCGATGGAGTTACAGAATGTGCCAGTGTGTCTGTGAGGGAGTTACCGAATGTGCCAGTGTAACTGCGTGTGACTTACAGAATGCGTCATCATGACTGCGAGGGAGTTACAGAATGCATCAGTGTGACTGAGAGGGAGGTTTAGAATGCGCTAGTGTGATTGTGAGGGAGTTACAGAATGCGTCAGTATGACTGAGAGGGAGTTACAGAATGTGTCAGTGTGATTACGAGGAAGTTACAGAATGTGTCAGTGTGATTGCGAGGGAGTTACTGAAGGCACAAATGTGACTGCGAGGGAGTTACAGAATGCATCATTATGACTGCCAGGGTGTTACAGAATGCATTATTGTAACTGCGAGGGAGTTACAGAAGGCGCCATTGTGTCTCTGAGGGAGTTATATATTGCATCAGTGTGACTGCAAGGGAATTATGGAATGCATCATTGTGACTGCAAGGGAGTTATGGTATGCATCATTGTGACTGCGAGGGAGTTATAGAATGCGTAAGTGTCACTGCGAGGCAGTTATAGAATGCGTCAGTGTGACTGCAAGCGAGTTATGGAATTCATCAGTGTGACTGCGAGGGAATTATGGTATACATCATTGTGACTGTGAGGCAGTTACAGAATGTGCCAGGGTGACTGCTAGGGAGTTACAGAATGCGCCATTGTGACTGCGAGGGAGTTACAAAATGCACCATTATGACTGCAAGGGTGTTACAGAATGCAATTTTGTGACTGCGGGTGCGTTACAGAATATGCCAGTGCAACTGCGTGGGAGTTAGAGAGTGCATCATTATGACTGCAAGTGAGTTACAGAATGCATCAGTGTGACTGTGAGGGAGTTACAGAATCCGTCAGTATGACTGAGAGAGACTTACACAATGTGTCAGAGTGATTGCGAGGGCGTTACAGAAGGCACCAGTGTGATTGCGAGGGACATACAGAATGCATCAGTATGCTGCAAGTGTGTTACATAATGCGTTATTGTGATTGCGAGGGAGTTACAGATTGTGCCAGTGTGGCTCCGAGGGAGTTATGGAATGCGCCATTGTGACTGCGATGGAGTTACAGAATGCATAAGTGTGACTGGAATGCAGTTGCAGAATGTGCCAGAGTGGCTCCAAGGGAGTTGCAGAATGTGCCAGTGTGGCTGCGAGTTAGTTATGGAATGCACCAGTGTGACTCCGATGTTGTTATTGAATGTGCTAGTGTGACTGTGAGTGATTTACAGAAAGCGTCAGTATGACTGAGATGGAGTTACAGAATGTGTCAGTGTGATTGCCATGGAGTTACAGAAAGTGTCAGTGTAATTGCCATGGAGTTACAGAATGTGGCAGTGTGATTGCGAGGGAATTACAGAAGGGCCCAATGTGACTGTGAGGAAGTTATAGAATGTGTCATTGTGACTGCGAGGGAGTTATAGAATGCGTCAGTGTGACTGCGAGGGAGGTATGGAATGCGTCAGTGCGACTGCGAGGGATTTATAGAATGCATCAGTGTTACTGCGATGGAGTTATAGAATATTTCAGTGTGACTGCGAGCCAACTACAGAATGCACCAGTGTGACAGTGAGGGAGTTACAGAATATGCTAGTGTGGCTCCGAGGAAGTTGCAGAATGTGCCAGTGTGGCTGTGAGGGAGTTATAGAATTCGCTAGTGTGAATCTGAGGGAGTTACAGAATGCGTCAACATGACTGAGAGGGAGTTACAGAATGTGTCAGTGCGATTGCGAGGGACATTCAGAATGTGTCAGTGTGACTGCGATGGAGTTACAGAATGTGCCAGTGTGACTGTGAGGGAGGTACAGAATGTGCCAGTGTAACTGCGTGTGAGTTACAGAATGTGTCATCATGACTGCGAGGGAGTTACAGAATGCATCAGTGTGACTGAGAAGGAGGTATAGAATGCGCTAGTGTGATTGTGAGGGAGTTACAGAATGCGTCAGTATGACTGAGAGGGAGTTACAGAATGTGTCAGTGTGATTGCGAGTAAGTTACAGAATGTGTCAGTGTGATTGCGAGGGAGTTACAGAAGGCACAGATGTGACTGCGAATGAGTTACAGAATGCATCATTATGACTGCCAGTGTTAAGAATGCATTATTGTAACTGCGAGTGAGTTACAGAAGCCGCCATTGTGTCTCTGAGGGAGTTATAGATTGCATCAGTGTGACTGCGAGGCAGTTACAGAATGGCCCAGTGTGACTGCAAGTGAGTTACAGAATGTGCCAGTGTGGCTGCGAGAGAGTTATGGAATGCACCAGTGTGTCCCCCAGGGACTTATATAATACACTAGTGTGACTCTGAGGGAGTTACAGAATGCGTCAATATGACTGAGAGGGAGTTACAGAATGTGTCAGTGTGATTGCGATGGAGTTACAGAATGCATTATTGTCAATGCGAGGGAGTTACAGAATGCACCAGTGTGACTGCGAGGGAGTTACAGAATGCACCAATGTGACTGTGAGGGAGTTACAGAATGCGCCAGTGTGACTGAGGGAGTTGCAGAATGTGCCAGTGGACTGTCATGGAGTTACAGAATGCACCAATGTGACTGTGAGGGAGATACAGACTGTGCCAGTGTGACTGCGTGTGAGTTATGGATTGCATCAGTGTGACTGCGACGGAGTTATACAATGCGTCATTATGACTGAGAGAGAGTTACAGAATGCACCATTGTGACTTCGAGGGAGTTATAGAATGTGCTAGTGTGATTGTGAGGGAGTTATAGAATGCATTAGTATGACTGAGAGGGAGCTACAGAATGTGTCAGTGTGATTGCGAGGGAGTTACAGAAGGCACAAGTGTGACTACGAGGGGGTTACAGAATGCATCATTATGGCTGCCAGGTTGTTACAGAATGCATTATTGTAACTGCGAGGGAGTTACAGAATGCACCAGTGTGACTGCGAGGGAGTTACAGAATGCACCAATGTGACTGTGAGGGAGTTACAGAATGCGCCAGTGTGACTCTGAGGGAGTTGAAGAATGTGCCAGTGTGACTGTGGCGAGATACAGAATGTGCCAGTGTGACTGCAAGGGAGTTACAGAATGCATCATTGTGACTTCGAGGGAGTTATGGAGTGCGTCAGTGTGACTGTGAGGGAGTTATACAATGCGTCATTATGACTGCGAGGGAGTTACTGAATGCATCATTGTGACTTCGAGGGAGTTATAGAATGCGCTAGTGTGATTGTGAGGGAGTAACAGAATGCGTTAGTATGACTGAGAGGGTGTTACAGAATGTGTCAGTGTGTTTGCGAGGGAGTTACAGAATGTGTCAGTGTGATTGCGAGGGAAATACAGAAGGCACTAGTGTGACTGCAAGGGAGTTACAGAATGCATCATTATGACAATGAGGGTGTTACAGAATGCATTATTGTGACTGCGAGGTAGTTACAGAATGCGCCATTGTGTCTCTGAGGGAGTTATAGATTGCATCAGTGTGACTGCAAGTGAGTTATGGAATGCATCAGTGTGACTGCGAGGGGGTTATGGTATGCATCATTGTGAATGCGAGGGAGTTATAGAATGGGTAAGTGTCACTGAGAGGCAGTTATAGAATGCGTTAGTGTGACTGCAAGTGATTTATGGAATGCATCAGTGTGACTGCGAGGGAGTTATGGTATGCATCATTTTGACTGCGAGCGCGTTATAGAATGTGTCAGTGTGACTGCGAGGCAGTTACAGAATGGACCAGTGTGACCGCAAGTGAGTTACAGAATGTGCCAGTGTGGCTGCGAGAGAGTTATGGAATGCATCAGTGTGTCTCCGAGGGACCTATATTATATGCTAGTGTGACTCTGAGGGAGTTACAGAATGCGTCAATATGACTGGGAGGGAGTTACAGAATGTGTCAGTATGATTGCGAGGGAGTTACAGAATGCATTATTTTAATGTGAGGGAGTTACAGAATGCACCAGTGTGACTGCGAGGGAGTTACAGAATGCACCAATGTTACTGTGAGGGAGATACAGAATGTGCAAGTGTGACTGCGTGTGAGTTATGAGGTTGCGTCAGTGTGACTGCGAGGGAGTTATACAATGCGTCATTATGACTGAGGGAGTTAGAGAATGCGCTAGTGTGTTTGTGAGGGAGTTATAGAATGCATTAGTATGACTGAGAGGGAGTTATGGAATGCACCAGTGTGTCTCCGAGGGACTTATAGAATACGTTAGTGTGACTCTGAGGGAGTTACAGAATGTGTCAATATGACTGAGAGGGAGTTACAGAATGTGTCAGTGTGATTGCGAGGGAGTTACAGAATGCATTATGGTGAATGCGAGGGAGTTACAGAATGCACCAGTGTGACTGCGAGGGAGTTGCAGAATGTGCCAGTGTGACTGCAATGGAGTTACAGAATGCACCAATGTGACTGTGAGGGAATTACAGAATGTGCCAGTATGACTGCTTGTGAGTTATGGAATGCGTCAGTGTGACTGCGAGTGAATTATACAATGCGTCATTATGACTGCGAGGGAGTTACAGAATGCATCATTGTGACTTTGAGGGAGTTATAGAATGCGCTATTGTGATTGTGAGGGAGTTATAGAATGCGCCAGTATGACTGAGAGGGAGTTACAGAATGTGTCAGTGTGATTGCGAGGGACTTGCAGAATGTGTCAGTGTGACTGTGAGTGAGTTACAGAATGTGGCTCTGCGTGTGAGTTACAGAATGCATCAATGTGAATGTGCAGGAGGTATAGAATGCGCTAGTGTGATTGTGAGGGAGTTACAGAATGCATCAGTATGACTGAGAGGGAGTTACAGAATGTGTCAGTGTGATTGTGAGGGAGTTACAGAATGTGTCAGTGTAATTGCGAGGGAGTTACAGAAGGCACCAGTGTGACTGTGAGGGAGTTACAGAATGCATCATTATGACTGCCAGGGTGTTACAGAATGCATTATTGTAACTGCGAGGGAGCTACAGAAGGCGCCATTGTGTCTCCGATGGAGTTACAGATTGCATCAGTGTGACTGTGAGGGAGTTATAGAATGCATCATTGTGACTGCGAGGCAGTTTTAGAATGCGTCAGTGTGACTGCGAGCGAGTATGGAATGTGTCAGTGTGACTGCGAGGGAGTTACAGAATGCATCAGTGTGACTGCGAGGGAGTTATATAATGCGTCATTGTGTCTGCGAGGGAGTTATAGATTGCATCAGTGTGACTGTGAGCCAACTACAGAATGCACCAGTGTGACAGAGAGGGAGTTACAGAATGTGCCAGTGTAGCTCCGAGGAAGTTGCAGAATGTACCTGTGTGGCTGCGAGGGAGTTATAGAATTCGCTAATGTGAATCAGAGGGAATTGCAGAGTGCGTCAATATGACTGACAGGGAGTTACAGAATGTGTCAGTGCGATTGTGAGGGACTTGCAGAATGTGTCAGTGTGACTGCGATGGAGTTACAGAATGTGCCAGTGTAACTGTGAGGGAGTTACAGAATGTGCCAGTGTAACTGCGTGTGAGTTACAAAATGTGTCAGTGTGACTGTCAGGGAGGTATAGAATGCTCTATTGTGATTGTGAGGGAGTTACAGAATGCGTCAGTATGACTGAGAGGGAGTTACACAGAATGTGTCAGTGTGATTGCGAGGGAATTACAGAATGTGTCAGTGTGAATGCGAGAGAGTTACAGAAGGCACCAGTGTGACTGCGAGCTAGTTACAGAATGCATCATTATGACTGCGAGGGTGTTACAGAATGCATTATTGTAACTGCGAGGGAGTTACAGAAGGCGACATTGTGTCTCCGAGGGAGTTCTAGATTGCATCAGTGTGACTGCGAGGGAGTTATGGAATGCGCCATTGTGACTGCAAGGGAGTTATAGAATGCGTCAGTGTGACTGTGAGCGAGTTATGGAATGCATCAGTGTGACTCTGAGGGAATTATGGTATGCATCAGTGTGACTGCGAGGGAGTTATAGAATGCGTCAGTGTGACTGCGAGGCAGTTACAGAATGGACCAGTGTGACTGCAAGTGAATCACAGAATGTGCCAGTGTGGCTGTGAGAGAGTTATGGAATGCACCAGTGTGTCTCCGAGGGACTTATAGAATACGTTAGTGTGACTCTGAGGGAGTTACAGAATGTGTCAATATGACTGAGAGGGAGTTACAGAATGTGACAGTGTGATTGCGAGGGAGTTACGGAATGCATTATTGTGAATGCGAGGGAGTTGCAGAATGTGCCAGTGTGACTGCGATGGAGTTACAGAAGGCACCAGTGTGACTGCGAGAGAGTTATGGAATCCATCATTGTGACTGCAAGGGTGTTACACAATGCATTATTGTAACTGCGAGGTAATTACAGAATGCGTCAATATGTCTCCGAGGGAGTTCTAGATTGCATCAGTGTGACTGCGAGGGAGTTATGGAATGCATCATTGTGACTGCAAGGGAGTTATAGAATGCGTCAGTGTGACTGAGAGGGAGTTGCAGAATGTGTCAGTGTGATTGCGAGGGACTTGCAGAATGTATCAGTGTGACTGTGAGTGAGTTACAGAATGTGGCTTTGTAACTGCGTGTGAGTTACAGAAGGCATCAATGTGAATGTGCAGGAGGTATAGAATGCGCTAGTGTGATTGTGAGGGAGTTACAGAATGCGTCAGTATGACTGAGAGGGAGTTACAGAATGTGTCAGTGTGATTGCGAGGCAGTTACAGAATGGACCAGTGTGACTGCAAGTGAGTTACAGAATTTGCCACTGTGGCTGCGAGGGAGTTATGGAATGCATCAGTGTGTCTCCGAGGGACCATTATTATATGCTAGTGTGACTCTGAGGGAGTTACAGAAAGCGTCAATATGATTGAGAGGGAGTTACAGAATGTGTCAGTGTAATTGCGAGGGAGTTACAGAAAGCTTTATTTTAATGTGAGGGAGTTACAGAATGCACCAGTGTGACTGCAAGTGAGTTACAGAATGCACCAATGTTACTGTGAGGGAGATACAGAATGTGAAAGTGTGACTGCGTGTGAGTTATGAGGTTGCGTCAGTGTGACTGCGAGGGAATTATACAATGCTTCATTATGACTTTGAGGGAGTTAGAGAATGCACAAGTGTGATTGTGAGGGAGTTATGGAATGCGTTAGTATGACTGAGAGGGAGTTATGGAATGCACCAGTGTGTCTCTGAGGGACTTATAGAATACGTTAGTGTGACTCTGAGGGAGTTACAGAATGTGTCAATATGACTGAGAGGGAGTTACAGAATGTGTCAGTGTGATTGCGAGGGATTTACAGAATGCGTTATTGTGAATGCGAGGGAGTTACAGAATGCACCAGTGTGACTGCGAGGGAGTTGCAGAATGTGCCAGTGTGACTGCGATAGAGTTACAGAATGCACCAATGTGACTGTGAGGGAATTACAGAATGTGCCAGTATGACTGCTTGTGAGTTATGGAATGCATCAGTGTGACTGCGAGTGAGTTATACAATGCGTCATTATGACTGCGAGGGAGTTACAGAATGCATCATTGTGACTTTGAGGGAGTTATAGAATGCGCTATTGTGATTGTGAGGGAGTTATAGAATGCGCCAGTATGACTGAGAGGGAGTTACAGAATGTGTCAGTGTGATTGCAAGGGAGTTACAGAATGTGTCAGTGTAATTGCGAGGGAGTTACAGAAGGCACCAGTGTGACTGCGCGGGAGTTATAGAATGCATCATTGTGACTGCAAGACAGTTTTAGAATGCGTCAGTGTGACTGCGAGCGAGTATGGAATGTGTCAGTGTGACTGCGAGAGAGTTACAGAATGCATCAGTGTGACTGCGAGGGAGTTATATAATGCGTCATTGTGACTGCGAGGGAGTTATAGATTGCATCAGTGTGACTGTGAGCCAACTACAGAATGCACCAGTGTGACAGAGAGGGAGTTACAGAATGTGCCAGTGTAGCTCCGAGGAAGTTGCAGAATGTACCTGTGTGGCTGCGAGGGAGTTATAGAATGTGGCTTTGTAACTGCGTGTGAGTTACAGAATGCATCAATATGAATGTGCAGGAGGTATAGAATGCGCTAGTGTGATTGCGATGGTGTTACAGAATGTGTCATTGTGATTGCGAGGGAGTTACAGAATGTGTCGGTGTGATTGCGAGGGAGTTACAGAATACACCAGTGTGATTGTGAGGGAGTTCCAGAATGTGTCAGTGTGATTGCGAGTGAGTTACAGAATGTGTCGGTGTGATTGTGAGGGAGTTACAGAATACACCAGTGTGATTGCGAGGGAGTTCCAGAATGTGTCAGTATGATTGCGAGGGAGTTACTGAAGGCACCAGTGTGACTGCAAGGGAGTTACAGAATGCATCATTATGACTGCCAGGGTGTTACAGAATGCATTATTGTAACTGCGAGGGAGCTACAGAAGGCGCCATTGTGTCTCCGATGAAGTTATAGATTGCATCAGTGTGACTGTGAGGGAGTTATAGAATGCGTCAGTGTGACTGTGAGCGAGTATGGAATGCGTCAGTGTGATTGCGAGGGAGTTGCAGAATACATCAGTGTGACTGCAAGGGAGTTATATAATGTGTCAGTGTGACTGCAAGGGAGTTATAGATTGCATCAGTGTGACTGTGAGCCAACTACAGAATGCACCAGTGTGACAGCGCGGGAGTTACAGAATGTGCCAGTGTGGCTCCGAGGAAATTGCAGAATGTGCCTGTGTGGCTGCGAGGGAGTTATAGAATTCGCTAGTGTGAATCTGAGGGAGTTGCAGAATGCATCAATATGACTGAGAGGGAGTCACAGAATGTGCCAGTGCGATTGTGAGTGACTTGCAGAATGTGTCAGTGTGACTGCGATGGAGTTACAGAATGTGCCAGTGTAACTGCATGTGACTTACAGAATGCGTCAGTGTGCCTGTGAGGGAGGTATAGAATGCGCTAGTGTGATTGTGAGGAAGTTACAGAATGCGTCAGTATGACTGAGAGGGAGTTACACAGAATGTGTCAGTGTGATTGCGAGGGAGTTACAGAATGTGTCAGTGTGCTTGCGCGGGAGTTACAGAAGGCACCAGTGTGACTGCGAGATAGTTACAGAACGCATCATTATGACTGCAAGGGTGTTATACAATGCATTATTGTAACTGCGAGGGAGGTACAGAAGGCGCCATTGAGTCTCCGAGGGAGTTCTAGATTGCATCTGTGTGACTGCGAGGGAGTTATGGAATGCCTCATTGTGACTGCAAGGGAGTTATAGAATGCGTCAGTGTAACTGCGAGCGAGTTATGGAATGCATCAGTGTGACTCCGAGGGAGTTACAGAATACATCAGTGTGACTGCGAGGGAGTTATAGAATGCATCAGTGTGACTGCGAGGCAGTTACAGAATGGACCAGTGTGACTGCAAGAGTGTCACAGAATGTGCCAGTGTGACTGTGAGAGAGTTCTGGAATGCACCAGTGTGTCTCCGAGGGACTTATAGAATACGTTAGTGTGACTCTGAGGGAGTTGCAGAATGTGTCAGTGTGATTGCGAGGGAGTTACAGAATGCACCATTGTGTCTGCAAGGGAGTTACAGAATCCGTCAGTGTGATGGCGAGGGAGTTGCAGAATGTGCCAGGGTGACTGCGATGGAGTTACACAAGGCACCAGTGTGACTGCGAGGGAGTTATGGAATGCGTCATTGTGACTGCGAGGGTATTACACAATGCATTATTGTAACTGCAAGGTAGTTACAGAATGCGTCATTGTGTCTCCGAGGGAGTTCCAGATTGCATCAGTGTGACTGCGAGGGAGTTATGGAATGCGTCATTGTGACTGCAAGGGAGTTATAGAATGCGTCAGTGTGACTGCAAGGGAGTTATAGAATACATCTGTATGACTGTGAGGGAGTTATGGAATGCATCAGTGTGACGGTGAGGGTGTTACAGAATGCATTATTGTGAGGTAGTTATAGATTGCATCATTGTGACTGAGAGGGAGTTATATAATGCATCAGTGTGACTGCGAGAGGGTTATGGAATGCATCTGTGTGACTGTGAGGGAGTTATAGCATACATCAGTATGACTGTGAGGGAGTTATGGAATGCATCAGTGTGACTGCGAGGGAGTTATAGAATGCGTCAGTATGACTGCGAGTTACAGAAGGCACCAGTGTGACTGCGAGGGAGTTACAGAATGCATCATTATGACTGCCAGGGTGTTACAGAATGCATTTTTGTAACTGCGAGGGAGTTATAGAATAAGTCAGTATGACTGAGAGGGAGTTACAGAATGTGTCGGTGTGATTGCGAGGGAGTTACAGAATACATTATTGTGAATGCGAGGGAGTTACAGAATGCATCAGTGTGACTGTGAGGGAGTTGCAGAATGTGCCGGTGTGACTGCGATGGAGTTACAGAATGCACCAATGTGACTGTGAGGGTATTACAGGATGTGCCAGTGTGACTGCGTGTGAGTTATGGAATGCGTCAGTGTGACTGCGAGTGAATTATACAATACGTTATTGTGATTGTGAGGGAGTTACAGAATGTGTTGATGCGATTGCGAGGGAGTTACAGAATACACCAGTGTGATTGTGAGGGAGTTCCAGAATGTGTCAGTGTGATTGCGAGGGAGTTACTGAAGGCACCAGTGTGACTGCAAGGGAGTTACAGAATGCATCATTATGACTGCCAGGGTGTTACAGAATGCATTATTGTAACTGTGAGGGAGCTACAGAAGGCGCCATTGTGTCTCCGATGAAGTTATAGATTGCATCAGTGTGACTGCGAGGGAATTTTAGAATGCATCATTGTGACTGCAAGGCAGTTATAGAATGCGTCCGTGTGACTGCGAGTGAGTATGGAATGCGTCAGTGTGACTGCGAGGGAGTTACAGAATACATCAGTGTGACTGCGAGGGAGTTATATAATGCGTCATTGTGACTGCGAGGGAGTTACAGATTGCATCAGTGTGACTGTGATACAACTACAGAATGCACCAGTGTGACAGCGAGGGAGTTACAGAATGTGCCAGTGTGGCTCCAAGGAAATTGCAGAATGTGCCTGTGTGTCTCCAAGGGACATATAGAATACGTTAGTGTGACTCTGAGGGAGTTGCAGAATGTGTCAATATGACTGAGAGGGAGTTACAGAATGTGTCAGTGTGATTGCGAGGGAGTTACGGAATGCATTATTGTGATTGCGAGGGAGTTACAGAATGCATCAGTGTGACTGTGAGGGAGTTGCAGAATGTGCCAGTGTGGCTGCGTGTGAGTTATGGAATGCGTCAGTGTGACTGCGAGTTAATTATACAATACGTCATTATGACTGCGCGGGAGTTACAGAAGGCACCAGTGTGACTGCGAGATAGTTACAGAACGCATCATTATGACTGAAAGGGTGTTATACAATGCATTATTGTAACTGCGAGGGAGGTACAGAAGGCGCCATTGTGTCTGCGAGGGAGTTCTAGATTGCATCTGTGTGACTGCGAGGGAGTTATGGAATGCCTCATTGTGACTGCAAGGGAGTTATAGAATGCGTCAGTGTAACTGCGAGCGAGTTATGGAATGCATCAGTGTGACTCCGAGGGAGTTATGGCATGCCTCATTGTGACTGCGAGGGAGTTATAGAATGCGTCAGTATGACTGCGAGGGAGTTACAGAAGGCACCAGTGTGACTGCGAGGGAGTTACAGAATGCCTCATTATGACTGCCAGGGTGTTACAGAATGCATTTTTGTAACTGCGAGGGAGTTATAGAATAAGTCAGTATGACTGAGAGGGAGTTACAGTATGTGTCAGTGTGATTGCGAGGGACTTGCAGAATGTGTCAGTGTGACTGTGAATGAGTTACAGAATGTGGCTTTGTAACTGCGTGTGAGTTACAGAATGCATCAATATCAATGTGCAGGAGGTATAGAATGCGCTAGTGTGATTGCGATGGTGTCACAGAATGTGTCATTGTGATTGCGAGGGAGTTACAGAATGTGTCGGTGTGATTGCGAGGGAGTTACAGAATACACCAGTGTGATTGCGAGGGAGTTCCAGAATGTGTCAGTGTGATTGCGAAGGAGTTACTGAAGGCACCAGTGTGACTGCGAGGGAGTTACAGAATGCATCATTATGACTGCCAGGGTGTTACAGAATGCATTATTGTAACTGCAAGGGAGCTACAGAAGGCGCCATTGTGTCTCCGATGAAGTTATAGATTGCATCAGTGTGACTGTGAGGGAGTTTTAGAATGCATCATTGTGACAGCAAGGTAGTTATAGAATGCGTCAGTGTGACTGCGAGCGAGTATGGAATGCGTCAGTGTGACTGCGAGGGAGTTACAGAATACATCAGTGTGACTGCAAGGGAGTTATGTAATGCGTCATTGTGACTGCGAGGGAGTTATAGATTGCATCAGTGTGACTGTGAGCCAACTACAGAATGCACCAGTGTGACAGAGAGGGAGTTACAGAATGTGCCAGTGTAGCTCCGAGGAAGTTGCAGAATGTACCTGTGTGGCTGCGAGGGAGTTATAGAATTCGCTAGTGTGAATCTGAGGGAATTGCAGAATGCGTCAATATGACTGACAGGGAGTAACAGAATGTGTCAGTGCGATTGTGAGGGACTTGCAGAATGTGTCAGTGTGATTGCGAGGGACTTGCAGAATGTGTCAGTGTGACTGTGAGTGAGTTACAGAATGTGGCTTTGTAACTGCGTGTGAGTTACAGAATGCATCAATATGAATGTGCAGGAGGTATAGAATGCGCTAGTGTGATTGCGATGGTGTTACAGAATGTGTCATTGTGATTGCGAGGGAGTTACAGAATGTGTCGGTGTGATTGCGAGGGAGTTACAGAATACACCAGTGTGATTGTGAGGGAGTTCCAGAATGTGTCAGTGTGATTGCGAGGGAGTTACTGAAGGCACCAGTGTGATTGCAAGGGAGTTACAGAATGCATCATTATGACTGCCAGGGTGTTACAGAATGCATTATTGTAACTGCGAGGGAGCTACAGAAGGCGCCATTGTGTCTCCGATGAAGTTATAGATTGCATCAGTGTGACTGCGAGGGAGTTGCAGAATACATCAGTGTGACTGCGAGGGAGTTATATAATGCGTCAGTGTGACTGCAAGGGAGTTATAGATTGCATCAGTGTGACTGTGAGTCAACTACAGAATGCACCAGTGTGACAGCGCGGGAGTTACAGAATGTGCCAGTGTGGCTCCGAGGAAATTGCAGAATGTGCCTGTGTGGCTGCGAGGGAGTTATAGAATTCGCTAGTGTGAATCTGAAGGAGTTGCAGAATGTATCATTATGACTGAGAGGGAGTTACAGAATGTGCCAGTGCGATTGTGAGTGACTTGCAGAATGTGTCAGTGTGACTGCGTTGGAGTTACAGAATGTGCCAGTGTAACTGCATGTGAGTTAGAGAATGCGTCAGTGTGACTGTGAGGGAGGTATAGAATGCGCTAGTGTGATTGTGAGGAAGTTACAGAATGCGTCAGTATGACTGAGAGGGAGTTACACAGAATGTGTCAGTGTGATTGCGAGGGAGTTACAGAATGTGTCAGTGTGCTTGCGCGGGAGTTACAGAAGGCACCAGTGTGACTGCGAGATAGTTACAGAACGCATCATTATGACTGCAAGGGTGTTATACAATGCATTATTGTAACTGCGAGGGAGGTACAGAAGGCGCCATTGAGTCTCCGAGGGAGTTCTAGATTGCATCTGTGTGACTGTGAGGGAGTTATGGAATGCCTCATTGTGACTGCAAGGGAGTTATAGAATGCGTCAGTGTAACTGCGAGCGAGTTATGGAATGCATCAGTGTGACTCCGAGGGAGTTACAGAATACATCAGTGTGACTGCGAGGGAGTTATAGAATGCATCAGTGTGACTGTGAGGCAGTTACAGAATGGACCAGTGTGACTGCAAGAGTGTCACAGAATGTGCCAGTGTGACTATGAGAGAGTTCTGGAATGCACCAGTGTGTCTCCGAGGGACTTATAGAATACGTTAGTGTGACTCTGAGGCAGTTGCAGAATGTGTCAATATGACTGAGAGTTACAGAATGTGTCAGTGTGATTGCGAGGGAGTTACGGAATGTATTATTGTGATTACGAGGGAGTTACAGAATGTATCAGTGTGACTGTGAGGGAGTTGCAGAATGTGCCAGTGTGACTGCGATGGAGTTACAGAATGCACCAATGTGACTGCGAGGGAATTACAGAATGTGCCAGTATGACTGCGTGTGAGTTAATGGAATGCGTCAGTGTGACTGCGAGTGAATTATACAATACGTCATTATGACTGCGAGGGAGTTACAGAATGCATCATTGTGACTTCGAGGGAGTTATAGAATGCGCTATTGTGATTGTGAGGGAGTTATAGAATACGTCAGTATGACTGAGAGGGAGTTACAGAATGTGTCAGTGTGATTGCGAGGGAGTTACAGAATGCACCATTGTGTCTGCAAGGGAGTTACAGAATGTGTCAGTGTGATGGCGAGGGAGTTGCAGAATGTGCCAGGGTGACTGCGATGGAGTTACACAACGCATTATTGTAACTGCAAGGTAGTTACAGAATGCGTCATTGTGTCTCCGAGGGAGTTCCAGATTGCATCAGTGTGACTGCGAGGGAGTTATGGAATACGTCATTGTGACTGCAAGGGAGTTATAGAATGCGTCAGTGTGACTGCAAGGGAGTTATAGAATGAATCTGTATGACTGTGAGGGAGTTATGGAATGCATCAGTGTGACGGTGAGGGTGTTACAGAATGCATTATTGTGAGGTAGTTATAGATTGCATCATTGTGACTGAGAGGGAGTTATATAATGCATCAGTGTGACTGCGAGAGGGGTATGGAATGCATCTGTGTGACTGTGAGGGAGTTATAGCATACATCAGTATGACTGTGAGGGAGTTATGGAATGCGTCAGTATGACTGCGAGGGAGTTACAGAAGGCACCAGTGTGACTGCGAGGGAGCTACAGAATGCATCATTATGACTGCCAGGGTGTTACAGAATGCATTTTTGTAACTGCGAGGGAGTTATAGAATAAGTCAGTATGACTGAGAGGGAGTTACAGAATGTGTCGGTGTGATTGTGAGGGAGTTACAGAATACACCAGTGTGATTGCGAGGGAGTTCCAGAATGTGTCAGTGTGATTGCGAGGGAGTTACTGAAGGCACCAGTGTGACTGCAGGGGAGTTACAGAATGCATCATTATGACTGCCAGGGTGTTACAGAATGCATTATTGTAACTGCAAGGGAGCTACAGAAGGCGCCATTGTGTCTCCGATGAAGTTATAGATTGCATCAGTGTGACTGCGAGGGAGTTTTAGAACGCATCATTGTGACTGCAAGGCAGTTATAGAATGCGTCCGTGTGACTGCGAGCGAGTATGGAATGCGTCAGTGTGACTGCGAGGGAGTTACAGAATACATCAGTGTGACTGCGAGGGAGTTATATAATGCGTCATTGTGACTGCGAGGGAGTTATAGATTGCATCAGTGTGACTGTGAGCCAACTACAGAATGCACCAGTGTGACAGCGAGGGAGTTACAGAATGTGCCAGCGTGGCTCCAAGGAAATTGCAGAATGTGCCTGTGTGTCTCCGAGGGACTTATAGAATACATTAGTGTGACTCTGAGGGAGTTGCAGAATGTGTCAATATGACTGAGAGGGAGTTACAGAATGTGTCAGTGTGATTGCGAGGGAGTTACGGAATGCATTATTGTGATTGCGAGGGAGTTACAGAATGCATCAGTGTGACTGCGAGTTAATTATACAATACGTCATTATGACTGCGCGGGAGTTACAGAAGGCACCAGTGTGACTGCGAGACAGTTACAGAACGCATCATTATGACTGCAAGGGTGTTATACAATGCGTTATTGTAACTGCAAGGGAGGTACAGAAGCCACCATTGTGTCTCCGAGGGAGTTCTAGATTGCATCTGTGTGACTGCGAGGGAGTTATGGAATGCCTCATTGTGACTGCAAGGGAGTTATAGAATGCGTCAGTGTAACTGCAGGCGAGTTATGGAATGCATCAGTGTGACTCCAAGGGAGTTATGGAATGCCTCATTGTGATTGCGAGGGAGTTATAGAATGCGTCAGTGTAACTGCGAGCGAGTTATGGAATGCATCAGTGTGACTCCGAGGGAGTTATGGTATGCATCAATGTGACTGCGAGGGAGTTATAGAATGCGTCAGTGTGACTGCGAGGCAGTTACAGAATGGACCAGTGTGACTGCAAGTGAGTCACAGAATGTGCCAGTGTGACTGTGAGAGAGTTCTGGAATGCACCAGTGTGTCTCCGAGGGACTTATAGAATACGTTAGTGTGACTCTGAGGAGTTATAGAATGTGTCAGTATGACTGAGAGGGAGTTACAGAATGTGTCAGTGTGATTGCGAGGGAGTTACAGAATACATTATTGTGAATGCGAGGGAGTTACAGAATGCATCAGTGTGACTGTGAGGGAGTTGCAGAATGTGCCAGTGTGACTGCAATGGAGTTACAGAATGCACCAATGTGACTGTGAGGGTATTACAGAATGTGCCAGTATGACTGCGTGTGAGTTATGGAATGCGTCAGTGTGACTGCGAGTGAATTATACAATACGTCATTATGACTGCGAGGGAGTTACAGAATGCATCATTGTGACTTCGAGGGAGTTATAGAATGCGCTATTGTGATTGTGAGGGAGTTATAGAATACGTCAGTATGACTGAGAGGGAGTTACAGAATGCGTCAGTGTGATGGCGAGGGAGTTACAGAATGCATTATTGTGAATGCAAGGGAGTTACAGAATGCACCAGTGTGACTGCGAGGGAGTTGCAGAATGTGCCAGTGTGACTGCGATGGAGGTACAGAAGGCACCAGTGTGACTGCGAGGGAGGTATGGAATGCGTCATTGTGACTGCGAGGGTGTTACACAATGCATTATTGTAACTGCGAGGGAGTTATGGAATCTGTCATTGTGAGTGCAAGGGAGTTATAGAATGCGTCAGTGTGACTGAGAGGGAGTTACAGAATGTGTCAGTGTGATTGCGAGGGACTTGCAGAATGTGTCAGTGTGACTGTGAGTGAGTTACAGAATGTGGCTTTGTAACTGCGTGTGAGTTACAGAATGCATCAATGTTAATGTACAGGAGGTATAGAATGCGCTAGTGTGATTGTGAGGGAGTTACAGAATGCATCAGTATGACTGAGAGGGAGTTACAGAATGTGTCAGTGTGATTGCGAGGGAGTTACAGAATGTATCAGTGTAATTGCGAGAGAGTTACAGAAGGCACCAGTGTGACTGCGAGGGAGTTACAAAATGCATTATTATGACTGCCAGGGTGTTACAGAATGCATTATTGTAACTGCGAGGGAGCTACAGAAGGCACCATTGTGTCTCCTATAGAGTTACAGATTGCATCAGTGTGACTGCGAGGGAGTTATAGAATGCATCATTGTGACTGCAAGGCAGTTTTAGAATGCGTCAGTGTGACTGTGAGCAAGTATGGAATGTGTCAGTGTGACTGCGAGGGAGTTACAGAATGCATTAGTGTGACTGCGAGGGAGTTATATAATGCGCAATTGTGACTGCGAGGGAGTTACAGAATGCACCATTGTGGCTTCGAGGGAGTTATAGATTGCATCAGTGTGACTACGAGGGAGTTACAGAAGGCACCAGTGTGACTGTGAGGGAGTTACAAAATGCATCATTATGACTGCCAGGGTGTTACAGAATGTATTATTGTAACTGTGAGGGAGCTACAGAAGGCACCATTGTGTCTCCGATAGAGTTACAGATTGCATCAGTGTGACTGCGAGGGAGTTATGGAATGCGTCATTGTGACTGCAAGGGAGTTATAGAATGCGTCAATGTAACTGCGAGGGAGTTATAGAATGCATCTGAATGACTGAGAGGGAGTTATGGAATGCATCAGTGTGGCGGTGAGGGTGTTACAGAATGCATTATTGTGACTGTGAGGTAGTTATAGATTGCATCATTGTGACTGCGAGGGAGTTATATAATGCATCAGTGTGACTGTGAGGGAGTTATGGAATACATCAGTGTGACTGCGAGGGAGTTATAGAATGCGTCAGTGTGACTGCGAGGGAGTTACAGAAGGCACCAGTGTGACTGCGAGGGAGTTACAGAATGCATCATTATGACTGCCAGGGTGTTACAGAATGCATTATTGTAACTGCGAGGGAGTTATAGAATAAGTCAGTATGACTGAGAGGGAGTTACAGAATGTGTCAGTGTGATTGCGAGGGTCTTGCAGAATGTGTCAGTGTGACTGTGAGTGAGTTACAGAATGTGGCTTTGTAACTGCGTGTGAGTTACAGAATGCATCAATATGAATGTGCAGGAGGTATAGAATGCGCTAGTGTGATTGCGATGGTGTTCCAGAATGTGTCATTGTGATTGCGAGGGAGTTACAGAATGTGCCAGTGTGACTGTGAGGGAGTTACACAGAATGTGCCAGTGTGATTGCGAGGGAGTTACAGAATGTGTCAGTGTGATTGCGCGGGAGTTACAGAAGGCACCAGTGCGACTGCGAGATAGTTACAGAATGCATCATTATGACTGCAAGGGTGTTATACAATGCATTATTGTAACTGTGAGGGAGGTACAGAAGGCGCCATTGTGTCTCCGAGGGATTTCTAGATTGCATCTGTGTGACTGCGAGGGAGTTATGGAATGCCTCATTGTGACTGCAAGGGAGTTATAGAATGCGTCAGTGTGACTGCGAGCGAGTTATGGAATGCATCAGTGTGACTCCGAGGGAGTTACAGAATACATCAGTGTGACTGCGAGGGAGTTATATAATGCGTCATTGTGACTGCGAGGGAGTTATAGATTGCATCAGTGTGACTGTGAGCCAACTACGGAATGCACCAGTGTGACAACAAGGGAGTTACAGAATGTGCCAGTGTGGCTCCGAGGAAATTGCAGAATGTGCCTGTGTGGCTGCGAGGGAGTTATAGAATTCGCTAGTGTGAATCTGTGGGAGTTACAGAATGCGTCAACATGACTGAGAGGGAGTTACAGATTGTGCCAGTGCGATTATGAGTGACTTGCAGAATGTGTCAGTGTGATTGTGAGTGACTTGCAGAATGTGTCAGTGTGACTGCAGTGGAGTTACAGAATGTGCCAGTGTGACTGTGAGGGAGTTACAGAATGTGCCAGTGTAACTGCGTGTGAATTACAGAATGCGTCAGTGTGACTGTGAGGGACGTATAGAATGCGCTAGTGTGATTGTGAGGGAGTTACAGAATGTGTCAGTATGACTGAGAGGGAGCTACAGAATATGTCAGTGTGATTGCGAGGGAGTTACAGAAGGCACCAGTGTGACTGCGAGGGAGTTACAAAATGCATCATTATGACTGCCAGGGTGTTACAGAATGCATTATTGTAACTGCAAGGGAGCTACAGAAGGCACCATTGTGTCTCCGATAGAGTTACAGATTGCATCAGTGTGACTGAGAGGGAGTTATAGAATGCGTCAGTGTGACTGCGAGCGAGTATGGAATGTGTCACTGTGACTGCGAGGGAGTTACAGAATGCATCAGTGTGACTGCAAGGGGCTTATGGAATGCATCAGTGTGACTGCGAGGGATTTATAGAATGTATCAGTGTGACTGTAAGGGAGTTATAGAATGCGTCAGTGTGAGTGCGAGGGAGTTATAGAATGCATCAGTGTGACTGAGGGAGTTATAGATTGCATCATTGTGACTGCGAGGGAGTTATATAATGCATCAGTGTGATATCGAGCGGGTTATGGAATGTATCAGTGTGACTGTAAGGGAGTTATAGAATGCGTCAGTGTGAGTGCAAGGGAGTTATAGAATGCATCAGTGTGACTGCGAAGGAGTTATAGAATGCGTCAGTGTGACTACGAAGGAGTTATAGAATGTGTCAGTGTGACTACAAGGGAGTTATGGAATGCATAAATGTGACTGCGAGGGGGTTATGGAATGTATCAGTGTGACTGTAAGGGAGTTATAGAATGCGTCAGTGTGAGTGCAAGGGAGTTATAGAATGCATCAGTGTGACTGCGAAGGAGTTATAGAATGCGTCAGTGTGACTACGAAGGAGTTATAGAATATGTCAGTGTGACTATGAGGGAGTTATAGAATGCATAAGTGTGACTGCGAGGGAGTTTTAGAATGCGTCAGTGTTGGCATATACAATATGCCAATGTGACTGCATGGGAATTACACAGTGTGTCTTTGTGACTGTAAGGGAATTATAGAATGCCCATATGAACTAAGAGGTAGTTAGAAAATTTCAGTAGCATCTGTGAGGAATTTACAGAGTGTCAGCTTGAAATCAGGGAATGTAAGGAAAGAATGCGAGCTTGAACTATGAGGCAGTTAGTTGATTGTGTCAGCATAATCTAAGCGTGAATTAGGAGAAAGTGTCAGCACCAACTCTGGAGCAATTATTGCATGTCAGCATGAACTGTGAGACAGTAAGAAGGGTGTGTTAGCTTGAAGTTCAAGGCAATCTTTTCCCTCACCTATTTTATGAATTTAATTTCAAATTGTGCCTTTAGCATTTTAACAACTTCAGAATCTGAGGGCTAGATTTTCATGTTAGAGAAGGGTAGCATGAATTGGGAAATTTCAGTGCACCAGCCTCGTGAAAACGTACCTCCAAAGGCATAGTTTCCATTCTGTGGTTGGCTGTGTGCCCACCAGCCCCAGAAGCCATTCGGCGGCGACCACAGTGGCTGCAACATGGCAAGAAGGCTGGTTAAAATGCCTGCCTCAGTTCTCTGGGACTTTATCCCAGTTGTTCTATTCAATATTAGACCCTGTAGCCCTCACCACTCATATCCCCTCACTCAATCCCCATGCCCCATCCATGACATCCCAAGCCCCTATACCCACCTCCAATGTTCCCCATATCCTCCATTCCAACCCATGACTCTCTCCCCACCCCCAATGGTCCCTCATATCCTCTATGCTAGCCCATGCCCCTCCATTTACACCCAGTGGTCTCCCATATCCTCCATGCCAATCCATGCTCCTCTACCCATTCCTAATGTCCCTTTATGCCTTCCATGATAACCCGTGCCCAACCATTGATACTCAATGGTCCCTCACATCCTCCCATCCAACCCGTGACCCTCCATACACTCCTCTAACCTCTCATCCCTTCAGTGCCAACCTATACCCCTCCATCCATTCCCAATGTTCTCTCATTCCCTCTATGCCAACTCATAGCACTTCACCCAATATGCACACTGTACAGAACCAATGAACCCTATAAAAACAGAGGTAGATATGGAAAAGCTTAAAAAATAGACATTCATAACTTATATTAAATAAAACTGATCTTATTACAACCCTACTAAAGTGTCAATCAAGGAGATCAATAAAGTATCAATAGCAGAAACTATAAGCATTTTACATCTTTTCATCTTGTGTAAATAAATTTTGAGCCTTTGACAAAATAGATCTAAGAAAAAAAGCTGTCAATCAAACAGCATTTAGCCTTATGTGCAGCTGCTTCAATGAGCTGACAGAAGTCTCGGATCTTAGCCAAGCATGCATAGATGCCTACACCTGTAATGGAGCCAACCAGGTTGGGAATGCAGGGTCATTGTCTGCACCCTTCTCCCATGCTAATGAAAATTGGGGCACCAGGAATTGGGGCAGGAAGACTAAAACTTGGTCCCGTCTGTCATTTTTAAAGGCCCATGGCGTCTCTCTGACTCCATGATAAACCAGCTCCATGTATTTTCATGTTAGGGCTATTCTTGAGTTGTCAGGTTCTTGGAAGCTTTTGGTCAGCTTTTACTATTTTTCAAAGTTGGCATGAAGGTAGGAAAGGAAATTAAACAGCTCATTGCAACAAAACTACCTCCAGTTACCCAAACAGCAGAGTTTAGAAACTCAACAATAAGCATGCCATTTTGCTACCTCTGTCTTCACAAGAAAGCGTATACTAAACTTTTGTTTCTTTTGCTTATGAGACAAAGTGATAATGTAAATTGGATCATTATGACCATGGTGCCAATAGACCTTTTCTTCCTGAAAGACGTATTTGCAAATACTTTTGCAAGAATAAAAGCAAAATACTGCTGTTGCTGGAAATCTAAACTAAAAACAAAAATTGCTGGAAAAACTCAGCAGGTCCGGCAGCATCTGTGTGTGCTCTCTCTGCTCAGATACTGCCAGACCTGCTGAGTTTTCCAAGCATTTTTTGTTTTTACATTTCCAAGAAGATAGGCCCCTTTAACATTAGCTATGACAGTAGCTGGTTTCTATTTTAACCCAACAAAACATTAATCTCTCCTTCTGATCATCAATTTATATCAATTATTCATACCCACTGGACATTCAGCATGTGACATAGAGCAAACAGTGGATAACAAGAGGGATAATTTTACTAAATCTCACTCTTGGCTACATACCTTGCCTCTCAGCACTGTATGATGAGCCAGGATTTTGCCCTCGGTGGGTGCGGGCGGGAGTGGTCAAGAAGATGACTGCTGCCCGCAATCGGGGCCAAACCACAATTTCACACTGGTGGGCCAATTAAGACCCGCCCAGCGTGAAAAGCGAGCTGCAGCTCTCAGCGCTGCCTCTGTGAGGGAGGGATGGAGGGCTAGTGGGGAGCTTCACGCATGCACGCAAGTGTGTGCAGGAAAAGCTTCCTGAGGCACAGAGCTGCCTCGGAGAGCTGAAGATATAGAAAATCAAAAATAAAGATTTTAAAAATGTTACAAAATATGGCCCCTTGTGTGACTGTCACATAAGCAGGGACATCTTAGTAATGAAAAGTTAAAATTTTTATTTTATTTTTAATTGCTATTGGAAACCTCATCCCACCTGTAGATGAGGTTTTCTAAAAAAGCGAAAGGCCGCGTGGCCGTCCGGCAACCATAAGGTTGAATGGGAACGAAAAATTACATTTAATTGGTACTATAATGGCCTTAATATGCCCGTTAATTGTCGGCAGGCAGGCTGCTGACTCGAGCACGCTGGTGGGCCAATGATGGGCCCGCCGACCGATATATTGTGCAAGTGCACGATGACGTCGGGACGCTTGCTGGACATCATCGCGTGTCATTTTACGCTTGTTCAGGTTGGGTGCATGCCTACCCAATGAGGTAAAAATTCTGGCCATGGAGATTCAAGCACATACCAATATGATTTTCTGTCCACTAGAAATATAATGGATGAAAAATAGAGGCAGTTGTATGCTCAGTTCCCAGTCTGCAATCCCATCAGCAAGGTTTCGCAACCGTCATTTTATAAACATACGCCTTGGGTATGTGATTTTATGAAATCATTGTCCATTTCTGCAGCATTTCTAGCATTTTCTGTTTTTATTTCAGATTTCTAGCATTCACAGTATTTTGCTTTTAATCCCTGCTAATTGTATGCCATTGTACATCAGCACAAACTAAATAATAAATTAATTTCAGTATTTTGTGTAGTTTAATTCTGTTTTTTGTGCAGTTTGTGTTCTATGGGCTGGTGGAACTGCACCAGCGAGCCATGTACAGGGAGCTGTTCAGTTGAAGGAGGATCATTTGTCACTTCATTTGATTTATGGAGCTACAGATTCCATGGTGCATGCAAGTACCTGCTGGTCAAAGTAAGATAATTACGTTCTAAATGGTTCCAATAGGTGACAAATATCTTGTTTAAAGTTAATTTTAAAAATTGGACATCCTGCTTCCTTTTCCTGGACCTTTGCTAACTAAGGTTCCTCGTTCTCGTCATACAAATGTGCACAGGGAGACTCTATGTTTCCAGAATTCTCTCAATTCCTCTGTAACAGATCTGCATGATATACAAGGGTGGCCCTGCTTTTCTTCATCTTCTGAAACCTATTTTTCAAGTGATCGGAGGCATCAAGCCACCTCTCACGGCGCAATATCACAGAATAGTTTCACACTGAGGTGATAAACTACTGTGTCTCCAGTCTTTCCTTTCATCAGTGGGGCAAAAAAAGCAGATGAGGAAACAGCTTAATATTTCAGGGCAAAGTGAAAATCTAGATGTTTCGAGAACAATAGGGAATTTTTGTTTTGGTTTTTATTGCTGTACGATAAGTGGGGAACTCATCACTTTAATTTAGAAGCTCTAATACTAGTTTCTAAGACGTTTATACAATCCTTGGGGTTTGTGTTTGTCCAATATGAACTCATTCTTCCCATAAGAACACATTCCACTTAACTCAGTCCAGAGAGTTTAGTTACAGGTTGGCAGATTTTGCTTTATATTAATTCACGGGATGTGGACTTTGCTGGCTGGGCCAGCATTTATAGCCCATCCCTAGTGGCCCTTGAGAAGGTGGTGGTGCGCTGCCTTCTTGAACCACTGCAGTCCCTGTGGTGTAGGTACCCTAAGGTAAACCTTAAGGTGGCTGAAGTGTAACCAGGGATGCTGAAGAAGTTCAACCAAATAAAAATGTTCAGATAACCAGATTATCCAGCTAGGCTCACACAGCCATTTAGGGCTATGGTCTGGAATGTTATCTGGAGCCAAGTGGGGAAATTCCCAGCTCCCAGTAGTGACCCATCCTTCCATCTTCCATTAATGGGCTAAGCTGACTTATCAAGCATCAACATTACCCTGGACTGTAGTGGGCCTGCCTAGTTCAAGTATTAGATTATTAAACTGCAGAGGTGCACATCTGTGTTACTTTGGAACTCCTTCTGCCCTATATTGACATAGGCTGTCTCCTCCTGCTCACACAATGGAAATAATCAGTGCTTAGTTATGATACAACTGATATGCACAAGTCTGTACCTTTGCTAACACAAGTACCAGGACTTTCACATGACTGTCATGGCAGGCAGCATGAAATATCAGACTGCATTGGCACCATCCTTCTGTTAGTAGCACTGACACACATCAGCTGTCATCGAATGGGAGTTCCACCAATTGAACTGAGCTTCAGGAACAACTATTTGCCTCTTTTAACCCAAGGTAGGCACTGACTTGCTGTATGATGTTTTCATACCTGGTGTCAGACAATGCCTTCCTGCAGTTGTTGTCCCATTGCGCAGAATTTATTTACCTTTTATTCTTTCATGAAATGTTGGCATCACTGGCAAGGCCAGCAATTGTTGCCCATCCCAAATAGCCCTTGAGAAGGTAGCATATCAGGCAGCCTGTTTGACACTGGTCATTTTAACCTTCTAGACATCTATATTCATTGCTGTATGCTAAGCTTGTTCATCACTAATTTTAGTCCACATGATTGCATAAAGGTCATGAAATTGGTCTGAGATGTTGGCGACAGGTTGTTGGAGGCCAGAGCCTTTCCACCCAGTAGCCAATTCCCCTTTTGCTGTAAATTCACATTATAATTTGGATTTGGATCTGGCAGCTGGGCCAGGAAAGCCATCCTGTTGCATACCTAGGAGCTTAGAACTATGGAGAACTGAACCGTGCATCTGAGAACAGTAAACCTTTTCTAGTTATCTGTTAGTTTCAGAGTTTGCTGTGGACAGTGGTCATCTGAGAGACTCAAAAGCCCTCTGAGAACTTCTTCCACTTGTTAACCTAAGACAGTTGGATAACTTGTTAGTTCATGGTTTTTTTATTGATGCATTAATTTTGAATTGATTTTCTTTTTATTCATTCCTGGGTTGTGGGCGTCGCTGGCCAGACCAGCATTTATTGCCCTCCGTAATTGCCCTTTGTCTCCAGAACGACTGTGCAGTGGTCACTCCTACCGACACTGTCACTGGACAGTTGCATCTGTGGCAGGCAGGTTGGTGAGGATGAGGTCAAGTATGTTTTTCCCTCTTTTTGGTTCCCTCACCACCTACCGCAGACACAGTCATAAGTTATGTCCTTTAGGACTCAGCCTCAATCAGTAGTGGTGCTACCGAGCCACTCTTAGTGATGGGCATTGAAATCCCCCACCCAGAGTACATTCTGTGCCCTTGCCACCCTTAGTGCTTCCTGCAAGTGGTGTTCAACATGGAGCAGCACTAATTCATCAGCTAGGGAGGGGGGTGTGGGCAGGTGGTGGTACATGGTGATCATAGAAACTTTGAAAATAGGAGCAGGAGTAGGTCATTCAGCCCTTTAAGCATGCTGTGCCATTCAATATGATCATGGCTGATTCTCTAACTCAACATCATACTCCCGCGCTCTCCGCATATCCCTTGATGCCCTTAGAGACAAGAAATCTATCCAATTCCTTCTTAAGTATATTGAGCGACTTAGCCACTACAGCTTTTAATTGTAGAGAATTCCCCAGGTTCCCAACCTCTGAGGGAAGAATTTCTCCTCCTCTCTGTCCTAAATGGCCTGCCCCATATTCTGAAATTGTGATCCCTTGCTTTAGACCCCCCCCCCCCCACCCCACCAACCCTCCAGCCAGAGGAAACATCCCTGCACCCAGTCTGTCTAGCCCTGTCAGAATTTTATATGTTCCAATGAGATCCACTCTCATTCTTCTAAACTCCAGTGAACAAAGGCCTAGTCGGCCCAATCTCTCCTCAGACAACAATCTTGCCATCCCAGAATCAACCTGGTGAACCTTCTTCGCTGCACTCCCTCTATGGTAAGTATATCCTTTCTTAGGTAAGGAGACCAAAACTGCACACAATACTCCAGGAGTGGTCGCACCAAGGCCCTGTACAGCTGCAGTAAGACATCCTTGCTCCTGTACTCAAATTCCCTTACAATGGAAGGCCAACGTACCATTTGCCTTCAATGCATCAACTATCTCACTAAACACTTGTTTTAAGACCTCAGGACCCAAGCTCTTGTCAGCTCGCAGCTCCAACAATTTACTCAGTACCCCTTCTCTGGTGATTGTAATTTTCCTGGGCAGCATTTTACGTTCAGCGTGTGGGCATGTGTCCGACGCGCCAGAATGTAAAATGACGCACGATATTTCATTCGGCAGGCGGGTGCATGCTGGAGCCGGCTGCGTGCCCGCTGATAATTGAAAGGCCCATTAAGGCAATTAACAAGGTAATTAAGTAGAATTTTATGCGGCCTATCCAACCTTACAGTTGGTGGCCAGGTGAAAAGGCCAAGCGGCCTTTGAGTTTTTTTAGGAAACCTCAAGCTCCAATTATTTCATCCTTTATGCTCCACCCTATCATGTGGTTACTGTTAGGGAGCCTGTACACAATTCCCACAAGTAACGTTTTGCCTTTACCATTTCTCATCTCTACTCAAACCATTTCCACATCCTGGTTTCCTGAACTTAGGTCATCCCTCTCTATTGTGCTAATACCATCATTAAATAACAGAGCCACCCCTCCATCTTTTCCCACCTCCTCGCATCTTGTTCTTCTTAAATATCTCATAACCTTCAATATTCATGTCCCAATCCATGTCCTCCTGCAGCTGTGTCTCTGTAATGGCTATCAAATCGTAATTTATTTATTTCCATGTGCGCTCTCAGTTTACCTGTTTTGTTTTGAATGCTACATGAATTCAGATACAGAACTTGTAGTTTTATCTTTTTATTCTTTTTATAACCTCTAGTTTCATCTGTTGATTTACTATTAGATATGTACTCTCTATCTCTTCCTGTCACTGTCTGTTTTTCATTTCCCCTATTAATACCTTTCTCTTTTGCCTTGTCTCTACTCTTTGATTTACCACATCTTCCCAAATTTGATCCCTTGCCCCCACTATTTAGTTTAAAACCCTCACTATTTTCCTAGTTATGCAGCTTGCAAGAACTCCTGTCCCAGCACGGTTTGGGTGTAGACCGTTCTACTTTCCCTAGTATTGGTGGCAAAGCCCCACAAACCAGAACCCACTTCTCCCACACCCGTCTTTCAGCCACACATTCATCTCCCTAATCGGATTTGTCCTATGCCAATTTGCATGTGTTCTAGGTAATAATCCAGAGATTATGACCTTTGAGGATCTGCTTCTAAATTTGGTGCCTAGCTCCTCATACTGACTATGGAGTAACTCCTTCTTTGCCCAGTCTATGTCATTGGTACCTACATAGACCGTGACGACTGGGTCTTCCCCCTCCCACTGCAAGGTCCTCTCCAGCCTTGAGCAGATGTCCTGAACCCTGGCAATGGGCAAGCAACACAGCCACCTGGACTCTCGCTCTTTGCTGCAGAAAATGGTGTTAATCCCTCTGACTATACTATTCCCTACTACCACTAGATTCCTTGGAATTCCCCCTGCTTGAATGGCTTCCTGCACCACGGTGTCATGGCCAGTTAGTTCATCCACCTTTCCACTCCCACTCTCATCCAAACAAGCCAAAAGAAACCTGAAACCTGTTGGACAATTGCAGAGGCTCACACTTCCACACTCCTGCCCTCTGCCTCACTCACAGTCACACCCTCCTGCCCCTGACTACTGACCAACTCAGAAGACCCTTCCCTGAGAGGTGTGACTGCCTCCCGGTACAAAGAATCCAGGTAACTTTCCCCCTTCCTGATGTGTTGCAGTGTTTGTAGTTCAGCCTCCAGCTCATAAACTCTGAGCTGAAGCTGCTCAAACTTCAAACACTTACTGCAGATGTGTTTACCCTGGATCAAACTGGCAACCAGAAGCTATGACATATCACCTGTCAACATCCTTGATGTGCTCTAATTAACTATTTAATTATTTTATTCAATTATATATTTTACTTTTTTTTTATATTTTATTCATCTTACCACCAGCTGCTGGACTATTTTGAACCTTAGAAATAGAATAAACCTCAGTCACTTACAGATAGTCACCAAATAATTAGCTTCTTCTCCTGTAGCAGAGTATGACCACTTCCTGAAGGCGGAGAAAGTTAGAAAGCAGAAAGCAAAAGAGCGCCTCTTTACTTTCCTTCCTTAACTCCCTTAATTACCCAATTCCCAGCATTCTATTCTAAGTCACACTTCTTGCAGTAAACCTTACCTAAAGCTCCTCTTTCCCCTATGGACCGATTTCCTACTTTAACCAAATTCCCAAATATACACGGAGAGAACCCTTCTGTTGACAGGTCATTCAGACTCTAAACATTAACTGTGCACCTCCCCATGGATGCTGCCAGGCCTGCTGAGTTTTTCCAGGTATTTTTGTTTCTGTTTTGGATTTCCAGCATCTGCAGTTTTTTGCTTTTATCCCAAATATACTCACTCAGTTTCAGTCTCACTCCAGCTGACATCTCCACTCACTGAATGACTCCTGGCATTTTACATCCTGTCCCTGCCGTGATGGGGCTGTAAAATTTCACCCTTACTCTCTGTCTCCCTCCTTTCTTGAATAAAGCTGTGCACTTGTATTATTCCAATCCGCTGAGATCTTTCCAGAATCTAGGGAATTTTCGAATATTGCAACCAATGCATTCACCATCTCTGCAGCCACTTCTTTTAATACCCTAGGATGCAGGCCATCTGACCCGTGGGACTTGTCAGCCTTTAGTTCATGAATTACTTGTCCTAGAACTTTTTCTCTAGTGAAACTGATTTTTTTAACTTCTTCCGTCCGTTTTGTTCCTTGATTATTTTACTATTATTGGGATGTTTTTAATGTCTTCTACTGCTTATAAACTGATACTGCTTATAAACTGATTCAGTAGAAACATAGTTGAAGCTATCTCAATATCTCAGCCACAGTTGGAATATTTGTTTTGAAGTGTAGCAAAGTAGAGTTTGATGTTGCCATATGACTTAGCAAAGATAGATCTACAATTTGGATTTAAATTTGCTGATGTTTGTTAATGCCTGGACTTGGTTGTACGGGGCATAATTTCAAAATCTGTAGATGACACAAAACTTGAAAGTATTGTGAACTCTGAGGGGAATAGTGATAAACTTCAAAATCACTTAGGCAGGCTAGTGGAATGGGCAGATAAGTGGCAGATGAAATTAATGTAGAGAAGTGTGAAGTGATTCAATTTGGTAGAAAGAATGAGGAAAGGCAATATAAAATAAAGGGCACAATTTTAAAGGGAGTGCAGGAGCAGAGAGACCTGGGGGATATATGTGCACAATCATTGAACATTGCAGGACAAATTGAAAAAGCAGTTAATGAAACATACAGGACCCTGAGCTTTATAAATAGGAGTATTGAGTACAAAAACAAGGAAGTTATGATAAATCTGTATATACTCTGGTTTGGCCTCAACTGGAATGCCAATTATGGGCACCATACTTTAGGAAAAATATGAAGGCATTATGCAGGGTGCAGGAATGATTCCAGGAATGAGGAACTTCAATTAAGTGGATAGATTAGAGAAACTGTGGCTGTTCTCCTTGAAGAAGAGAAGATTAAGAGAATGTCTGATAGAGGTGTTCCAAGATCATGAAGGGTTGACATTGAGTAGATAGGGAGAAACTGTTCCTGTTAGCAGAAGAGTCAAGAACCAGAGGACACTGATTTAAGATGATTGGCAAAAGAAGAAATGGCAACCCGAGGAAAAACACTTTTATGCAGTGCATGGTTTGAATCTGGAATACACTGCCTGAGAGTGGTGGAGGCCATTTCAATCAAGGCCTTCAAAAGAAAATTGATTGTGGGAAGGAGTTGGGGAGTCAGACCAGGTGAGTTGCACTTCCAGAGAGCTAGCACGGACATGACGGGCCAAATAGCTTCCTTCTGTACTACAACCACTCAATGATTCTAGAAATTAACAATGGTAGTGAATCTCAGAGCACTTCATATCATTAGTTATTTATTTTTCAGTGGGTAATGATTGTTTCCATGAGGTCAAACGTGACAGTAATTCTGCACTAGCAACATCTCAGATCACAGTGAGCCAAATGACCAGTTAATCTCCTTGTTTTTGATTAACATTGGAATGTTAGCCAAGGCAGGGTAGAATTACATATTCTTTGTTAAATAATACATAGAATCTTTAACTTTCACCCAAAGAAATAAATGCTCTCTTGATTTTATATCTCATCAAAAGGATATCATTCTTTCAGTTGTGCAAAGGAATGAGTCTGGACTGAATGCTCAAGTGCCTGTGTGGATCTTGAGCCCATAGCATTAAGTTCTCAAAGCAAGAGAGCTGCCAAATGACCCAAATTGAACTAAGCCAAAACTCCACATATAACAATGATTTCCATGTGAGAAACAGATGCTTGATTTCACAAATCAACAGGACCTGGTACTGCAGCTGGATATCCACAGTTTACATTTAATCAAATCCAGAAGTCATTCCTGTGTCTCATGATGACCTTTCATAGTCCTGAAGAACTTCCCAATGGTATGAAATAAATAATAAATTGTATTGTTGGTTTTTCATCATTTTTATTGTGCAGAGTCCAAAGATTCCCGAAAATGGATTTTTAACAACAACATTTCAGCAGTGTGGTAAAAAACGCTCAGAAATTGACAGCCATAATCTACACCAATGATAAGGTAAGAACTGAATCCACAAGGTGCAAGATGCCAATTGGGAGTCCTTCATAGTTCATGTATAAGTTTTAGGCTAGAGTAGCACCATGCAGTGAAGATGTTTGTTCTTCCACTGAGGCCTCAGTTCCATGCACCACTGTAGGAAGGTGTCAAGTCATGAGCACCACCGACTAGCAGAGGAGAGAAAATCAAATGGCAAATGATCGCTGGGCCATTGCTGCACTTCTCACGGCAGGAAAATTGATAGAGACACAGGAAGAAGTCACCTGACATTGGATGTTAGTGGTCCAGTGGAATCCATATGGGATTGGGGTGGGAATGTGGAATTAGGAAGATTTCTGTACCCTGTCTAGAAAAAAAGTCATGCTGATTGTTTTATTGTGCTGCGATTGCAGGTCTTGACAGATTCAGCTCTCTCCCAAAGGTCCCGTATCCTTTTTTTACTTCAGATGGTTTCTATCCTCAGCAACTCCTATAAGAAAGTGTTCTTGCTCATTTTTTGCAGTGGATCACCCAACTTTGCAATGGGAGTTAGATATCTACTAAGTATAGTTGTTTTCCCGATGGCACTTGCACTTATTACAGTAATATCTGCCAATCAGACATATTTAGATAAACTGGCATATCCTTATCTCTCCTTTCCTCACTGTTCATTCACTTTTTAACAATATTTTAGTTGCTTCACATTAAACTCTAACTTAATGTTCATTGATTATTTTGCCTTCATTTCTTTTCAGTTAAATATTGAAATTTCAAAACAGGACACGATAATAGTCAATGGTGAAGTCAAGAAGTTACCCTACAGAACAGATAACATCAGAACTGACTACATTGGCCATTCTATCCTCACAGAATATAGACCCATTGTTATATCCAAAGGGCCAGTATGAATGGAAAAAAATACATCTATATATCATCTTTCACCTCTGCATGACATTCCATATTATTTTACAGCTAATAAGTTGCTTTAAAAGTATACTATTGTTTTGTAAGAAGATTTGACAGCTAATTAGGCACAGAGCAGATCCCACACACAGCAATGAGAAAATTGAAAGTAAATCCATTCTTAGTGGATTTGATTGAGTGTTTTTTTTCCCCAGGACATGTTTCTGTGGTCATTGTCAAATAGTGGCACGAACTAGCAGACAGGGCCTTGTTTAGCATCTCATCCAAAACCCAGCAATATAGTATTTCCTCAGTACAGCAGTGAAGTATCAACCTAGATTATGTGCTGGTCGTCAAGTGGATTTTAACCCTTCTGCCAGAGGCAATGTTACCCCTGGATTAGACCATATACACTGCATGGATCACTTTAACTTGAGATATCTTTTCTTAGGTCTGGAATTGTTCCAGAAAAAATAATTCCTTTAATTGCAACATCATGATAGTTAGATGTGCACGTATAGTAACATCATTGGGATTTGCTGTCAACCTCTTCATCAGAGCCACGCCTACCATAATGAAGAAATTTCAAGTCTTTCTCTGCAGATGTGTGCTGATGGGAACAAATTCGAGGCAACCTACCTATCTCTTCTTCTAGACACGTCAGTTTGGGGTATTTTCATTCAGAAATCCATAGATGCCAGTAAAGATGCTGGAGGCAAAAAAAAAATCACACAAATACCCATGAAAGTTAAAGTGACAAAATATTCATCAAAATGGCCTCAAGCCAGCAAAAAAACAGCTTTAGTTAACACATCTCGACCTTAACAACCCAGACACCAAATTTTTTGATTCAGAGTGAATCAGAGTGTTTACAATATCAGCAATTTGTAACTATATTGAACCTGAAGCTGAACCTTTGACTTCACATACTTTCCATCAAACAATCCCCCATTTCCACCTCATTAATATTTCCTGCCACATCACATCTGATGGAACCTCTATCCATGAATTTGTCATCCCTAGATTTAACTACCTGACCACCAATCCTCCATCCTCTGTAAATTCATCCACAATTCTGCTATTCATTATCCTAATTCATAATAGGGCCAGGTAAACTATCATTCTTTTTCTCACCGTTCCACGTTGATTCTTGGTCTCCCAATACTTCCAATTTTAAAATTCTGATCCTCAGATTTACACCTTTTAATGGCCTCATGCTTCCCCACCTATAACTTCTGCAAACGCCATTGCACCCCACATACCCCCAAACTCTCCATTTTTCTGACCCTTTTTTTGAAATGCAAACATAGCATTGTGAAAAATGTTACGAGTCCTAAAATCACATCACCATCCATGCAGAAATATAATTTATACTTAATATTAATATTAGTCTTCACATCCATGCTTTATTCAGTTATCTACTTAGTGGTGCAGAATATGAGATATGCTATGTGATTTGAATTATACTCATGAAAATTGCTGAGTTGCTCAGGCTTATAATTGATGGAGTTCAACCTACTTGGAAGTCATCAGTTGGATTGGTTGGGTAGGATTTCCCCACCCCATTGCACTGAGTGTCGGAACGTGTGAAAAATGTGTTTTTCCCGCCGACTGCAATGTTCGGTTTTCACAGCGTATTGACTGTTTCCCACCTCATTAATTATGCACACACAGGAAACACACCAGGGTGCTGGCAGGTGGCCTCTCATGCGCCCGCCCTACCATCAGCTCACAGGTTCCTCACTCCGGACGCCATATAAATGGCTCCTGTACAGCATTCTCAATCTCTCCAGCCCAGGACTGCTACAGATACCACAGATGGACCCAAAAGGGAAGAAGACAGTAGCGCCCAAGTTCAGCGATGCCTCGCTCAAATGTCTGTTGGCAGCCCGCCGCCATCTCCACTTACCCCTGTGATGGCCTCAGGAGGTCCACCAACCTCACCAAGCCAGCTTGGAAGGTGGTGGCAGTGGCGATCAGTATTAACGTTGCCCACAAGAAGTCAGCCACCCAGTGTAGAAAGAGGATGAATGACCTCATCCATGCCGCCAGGGTAAGTCAACCATCTCAACACTCAACCCACATACTGACAAACCCATCACTCAATCACAAAGCTCTCACTTACTGTCAGCTCAAGGAACATCACCACTCACTCTCACACGCACCTTCACATCTCCATCTGGCTTCATCTCCCCTGGAGCTTGCTACATCCTCATACCAATCATAATTCCACTCACCACCCACACATGCCAGACATCTTATCATCTGCCTTGGCATGTGTCTTGCTCTCACTCTCTCCATGTTTCTTTATGAAGGACACGCACGCAATAAATAAAAGGGAGAGGTCCCTGACTAGCGGTGGAGTGCAAGGTTCTCACTCCCTCTGAAAATCATGCCATTGAGCTGACCGAAGAGGATGTGGACTATGCCTGCAGTGATGGTGAGGTCAGTAGCAAATGTGAGGATCCTGCACAGGCTTATCCCTCACTCAATGCTACTGTGAGTGCACTATCCTTTTTTTTATTTGGCTGCAATGCCCTAATTATCTCTACTTTCTTTCATAGGCACCTCTGCCAAGCACCTGAGGCCCCCACCAGACAGCTCTTATCTCCAACCCCGAGGCACTTTAGATGAGGAACCTGAGGACAGCACCTTTGAAGACCCGCCACATTGCTCACCCACACCCTGCACCAGCACACAGACACACACCTTGGTGGGATTTAGTTCTAGAGCAGCATCAGTGTCACAATCTGTCGAGCATAGCACACAATCTGTTCCACAACAGGTGAAGGCAGTGACATCCGAGGTCGCCAGTACTCGGAGGTCCACTGGAGGCCATGATTCTGCTAATTCCAAGTCAGATTACGAACATCCGGACTTGGTCCTAAATCAGTTGGTGGAACTGCAGCAACAATCACAGGAACATCAGGGAGGGATGTCAGCTGCACTCCTCAGATTGCAATGCACAATGGAGGAGTCCATCCACTATGAGCCTGAGGTTATAGCACCGGCATGCCAGCGCACCGAAGTCAACGCTGGCAGGATGGCGGCCACCATAGAGACCTTGGTCCAATGTCCTGGACTGAATTCCATCGCTGTAGCCTTTGGTGGCATCCATCAGTGTCAAAGCAAGGGGGAGGCAGAGTGGGGCAGGTCACCTCGATCTCACTCCAGCTGTCCCTTATCCTAGAGTCAGGCAGGGACCCTTGGGCACCCATAGGAGGAGGACCAACAGGTCGACACCCCAGGGCAATCCACCTGGGAGACTCCAAGCTCCATTTCAAGCTGAGGATAAATGCAGCCTCGGATCCCTAACTGAGAGTGCCGGATGTCAGTGTGATTTGGAAGAATATACCAGAGATAACTGAGTCATCTGTAAATGAATTCGCAGTGGAACATCATTGGCTGCCTTGTCCCAAGTGTGAATTATCTGATTCACCATTGATATTACACAGAATGTGTAGTTCATTGCTTCAGGTGGGTCTATTTGAGGAGCATTGTTACATTGAAGGTATACAACTACAAGACCACTGAGGATTGACTGACAGCTCCTGGCTTTTGTAGGCTGCCGTTGCAACTGGGATGCTGGAGAGATGCTTGAAGAGGCAGCACCTTCTGACATCCGATGCTGGGTTGCCTTCCTCCAGTTAGCACCTCAGCAAGGCCACATGCTGCCAAGGGTTCATCATCGTTCAAATTCTCAGGAAAATGTGAACCTGATGTGTAACTATTCACTCTCGTGCATGGGTGAAATGAGAGGAGTTGCAATGCTGGTGCTCATGCTGGCCCATGCTGGAGGGCTGTCATCTAAGAGGTTGCTCACCGCAACTCATCATGTTCCTGGTGGAACCTAATGGCTATCAGGGGCTTAAGTGCATATCCGCCTTGCCTGGCCCATGCTATGGCCTCTTGCTCTGCAGCTTCGTCCTCCTCAAATTCATCACCCTAATCTCCTTCGAGGTCTTCCTCATCGGAGGGCTCATGCAACTTCTCCATCTCATCATCGAGCAAGTCCTCCTGCCCTTTGCAGCCTCAGGCTGTGCACTGTGCAGCAAGTCCCAATGATCCAGAAGATTGTCTGGGGTGTGCACTGGCGTGCTCTACCAAATCTGCCCAGGCATTGGAATTGCATCTTTAGGATCCCTATGGTGTGCTCCTCCAATGTTCATCGAATGCCCTGAGCCTCATTGTACCTTCTCTCTGCAGCAGACTGTGGCTGCTGCATGAGCATAATCGGCCACATCCTTTGTGGGTAACCTTTATCGCCGAGGACCCAGCACTGGATCCTGTGTGGTCCCTTGAAGAGGTCCAGGATCTGCGATATACACACAATGTATGAATCTTGGACACTTCCTGGGTATCTGGCACAAAATTTTTTGTGGTTGCAGACCAGCTGTACATTGAGTGGGTGGGAGCCTTTCTGCTTTATATATTGCAGTGCCTGTAGCCAGGAGGCTTTTATAGGCACAAGATTGCAGTCAATGGCACCGTGCACCTATGGGAATCCAGCAATCTCAGCAAAGCTCAGTGCTCGGTCATCATGACTTGCGTGATCTCTGTCAATGTTGATGTAATTGTGAGCCTTGGCAAAAAGGGCGCCTGTCACCTCATGTATGCATTTGTGTGTGGAGGTTTGAGAGATCCCACAGTGATCCCCAGTGGAGCCCTGGAAGGAGTCACCAGCGTAGACGTTGAGTGTGGCCATTACTTTCACAGCCACCGGCAATGGATGCCCTCCCAGTTCCTGAGGTGCCAATTCCTGGGGAATTTGGCAAATGTGAGTCACCAGAACCCTGGATATGTGTAGCAGTCAGTGACACTGGTTCTTGTTCATCTGCAGATAAGACATGCAAGTTCTGTAGACCCTGGGTCTTACGAGCTGCCTACACATGACGCCTTTGAGACCCTCATCCCCTCCAAGCCCTACTGGCTCTTGGTCTAGAGGGTCTTGCTCCAACTGTTGGTGATCCAGGTACCTTCCATCGCAACCTTCTCCTACTTCTCTCTGTAAGCGATAAGGTTGACAGTGATAAATCCAGCCTCCAGATTCCTGATGGTCTCCTCTCTACATTATCAATGAGAAAGAGACAAGTGTGAGCATTTGTCTCCAAGGGTTCTCTTTGTGTCAATGGCTCATCAGTGAATGTGGGTTCAAGGGCTTTGTCCCTGTGTCGAGAGTACTCCACTCTGAAATAACCAATGCAGCATGCGTAGCAAAGTTCCCCTCCAGCCCACCACCACCCCCAAAACATTACAAACTGCTATGACATTGCTTTGGCCAGCCAGTTGGATGTACTGCTTTCAGCTCAGAGACCGGGAGCCTCATTCACTGCACTCTCAATACTACACCCTGTGTAGTAACTGTTCATTCCAGAAATGAGATTATTTGAGGGGGGCCTGATGCTTCTCTTCAGTGAACTATCCTGCACCAACTTTCTATACAGGCTTCTGGAGCTTATCCATTTGCCCAATTGCTACGGAGTTCGTTATTACTCTGGGGAGTTACCACACTGCGAACAAGGGGTTAAAACAAGGAGATCAATTAGTGCCACTTTGTGGGATTCGTCTCAAATGAATGGGCATTAATGCTTCACTTTCCTGATTCCCTGCATTGTCAGTGAAAGGTTCCTAGCATGTCTCAGCTATGCCTCTCCCCCCATTTGGAAATGCACAGTCCAGTTGTGTGCCAATGTAATCAGCCCACCACCTCCTCCCCACCCTCCACCCAGTGCATGCATCAGCCCTCCATTCCACCCGCAGAGCCCACAGCAGAGCTTCTCCTCGTTTAAATTTGTACTGCACCTTCACTGCAGGTTGGAAGCTGATGGCGCAGAACTCTAACTTCCAGACCAGATTTGACCATCCCTGTGTGAGTATGGAAACCCCTCCCATTGTCCCTGAGGAACTTCATGTTCAGGTTTCTCTCCCTCATAGATGGCCCTCTGTGTTCCCTGATCTTGTTGTGCTTCTATTGCATGTAAGTTTGTTAGCCCCTGAACATTTTGAAGTGGATTTGCCTATGGCCCATGTGGACCTCACCCATCTCCATTTTGAGGCCACTTACGCTGTTCAACATAAACCTCGCGCCTGCCCCACCCCTGCACACTCCTCCCCAGTCATGTGCCTGAGTGCAACCTTCCCCACTTGTAACCCTCGTAAGGCCTACCCCTGCAGCCCTTTCTCCTGTCTGACGCCACTTGCCCTCCTTCCCCAGTACAGGCCCCTTCCCATGCCTAAGGCCGGCTCCCCCCTTCCCCAGCGCAGCCCTAACCCTGCAGCCCATTAAAACCCACCCTACCATACTGCTGCAACAAAAACAGAAAATTCTGGAAAAACGCAGCAGATCTAACAGCATCTTTGGAGAGAGAATCAGAGTTAACATTTTGAGTCCTTGTGACCCTTCTTCAGTTTCCACCTTACTGCTGGTCTGGTAGGTAGAGGTTTGCCTGTGACACCCAACTGAAAGCGATGTGGTGCTGCCTGCAAAGCCTGGAGCTGATTCCTGTGAGTGCTGTGCAAGGCAAGGTAGGCAAACTAACCTCGAAGTGATGAGTAGAGTGCAGGTCACTTATATTCTGTCGTAAAACATGTTGTTCAAATTGTACACCGATGTGGCCTTATGATCCAGCCTGGGGGGATATTTTCAGTGAACAGGCCTTAAAATGAGATGCAAAGGTGTTAAAATAACATTTCCAACGTGCTGCGGCCCACCATTGATGAGTGGAGCAGATCATCACAAATCAGTTTCATGACAACGTAAAACTGATTTTTGACCTTCTCGTGATATTTTCTGCTCCCACCCACCACGACACTCACTGCGAGCAGGTGTGGAAAATCCCGGCCTATGACTCATCAGTTCTTCCTCTTTCTCTCTCTCTGTCTCTCTCTCTCTCTATACCTCACCCTGCCATCCCAATCTCCTTTATAAATAGGCTGTTCAAATACAGAATGAAAAGAGGAAATGCTGGAAATACTCAGCAGGCCTTGCAGCATCTGCGGAGAGAAAAATAGAGTTAATATTTCATTTTAAGGATCCTCTCTCTCCACAGGTACTGCCAGATCTGCTGAGGATTTTCAGCACATGGTTTTATTTTTGATTTACACTTCCACAGTATTTTGCTTTTGTTCAAATATGGATCTGTTTTAATTTCTCATGCACAACCTGCAACAATAGTAGAAACTTTAAAAATGTTGCTCGATAAGTTCCCCACCCTTCCAGTTGAGAGAAGAGTGAAGGAACCACTGCCTTACCCATTGCTATTTCACAGCTTATCGTAGAGACTGGTCTCATCATTATGGCTATGACAATTAATTTGAATTATCCTGTCTTTTAGGGAACATTACAATTTACAGACAGTCCTCAACCTACATTCAGGTGAGCACTCTGTCTGGCCTCGAGATGCAGATCCAGGTTGGCCCAGTTTTTCAGGCGTATGTCAATATTGGAAATGATTTCTTTGGCACCAGTACTGGTAAGAGTTTAAGCACTGTTAAAAATACTGCAAAATAACATTTTTAAAAATTAAAGACATATTCAGTCTCACACACACAAATTCAGCATGTTCATCCTTGATCAATGGTTATTAGGTGAGATTTTAAAAATATGTAGGATCTGGTTGGTATGGAATAAAGGGATCTGAAGCTCTCAACCATGGGCTGTGTTGCCAGCTCTGGTACCGAATGGAGATTGCAAGGTAAATCTGGGCTGAATATTTATATTGTCCACAGTTCTTTTGTATTCATTTATGGGATGTTGAGGTGGCTGGCTAGGCTAGCATTTATTGCCTATCCTTAGTTGCCCGTGGGAAGGTGGGCAAGTGGCCTTCTTGAACCACTGCAGCCCATGTGGTGTAGTAAGGAGGGGGTTCCAGCATTTTGGCCCAGCTTTAGTGAGGGATTTATTTCCAAGTCAGGATGGTGAGTGACTGGGAGGGGAAATTTCAGGTGGTGGTGTTCCCATCTATCTGCTGCACTTGTCATTCTAGATGGTAGCGGTCATGGGTTTGGAAGGTGCTGCTTAAGGAGCCTTGGTGAATTCTTGCAGTGCATCTTGTAGATGGTACACACTGCTGCAACTGTGCCTCAGTGGTGGAGGGAGTGAATGTTTCTGAAGGGGTGCCAATCAAGTGGGCTGCTTTGCCCTGGATAGTGTCAAGCATCTTGAGTGTTGTTGGAGCTGCCCTTATCCAGGCAAGTGGGGAGCATTCCATCACATTCCTGACTTGTGCCTTGTCGATGGTGGACAGGCTTTGGGGAGTCCAGAGATGAGTTACTCGCTGCAGGATTCCTAGCCTCTGACCTGTCTTGTAGCCACAGTACTTATAGCTAGTCTAATTCAGTTTCTGGTCAACGGTAACCCCCAGGATGTTGATAGTAAGTTGAGTATAAGATCAGCTGGAAACACTACAGGAACTGCCCAGAGCCTGAAGATCACATCATCTGCTTCATAGTGAATTGTGAAGCAGATTATAAGAAATTGCAAATTTATGGATTAGCAAGTGGGAAGCCTGTTAGCCAATGTAATTGTGGAGAGACGCCCACCTTAGGAAGGACATATTGGCCTTGCAGGGATTTAAATTTTCTAGGGATGCGCAGTATAAAGGGCAACCAATTGAATGTTTAAAATAATGAAGGGCATCTAGAACAAGGATCTTAGGATCAGAACTGAAGAAGCTAATAGTGAATGCAGGAAAGGTTGTGAATTTTGGAATGCAGTGACCCAGAAATCCATAGGCACAAGGTTGATTAAGAGAATTTAGAAAGGAGAGGGTCTTTTACTTGGAAAGCAAGGGAGGTATTAAGGGACATGGAGAAAGCTTGGAATTGAAGAGACAAAGTTAGTATGACAAAATAGCAAAGCAGAATTGATGGGCTGAATGGCCTAGTGCTGTTCTTATTTTCCTTTGTGCAACATGTTTATAACCCAGAAGAAATGTCTGAGTGCATAAGTCCGAAATCTGAATTTGGTGCTGTGTATGATTGTCATAACTTTTGGCTCCCAATCTCAGTGCTCTGATGCACCACATTACACCATGGATGTGAGGAGGGTGGCTATGATAATTATTTTCATATAGGTTCATGCAATTTTTCATTTTCTAAGCATCTGACTCCAACATAGTCACAAGTGAGCAGCAGGAAGCTTGTGCCCCTATGCAGTTTGAAAGAATAAAAAGTGATGGGAAGTGCGTGGGGATTGGGTCGAGGCACAATTTTTGCTCCTTCGTTGTGAGGTAATGATGATATCATTTAATATACAATGACTGTGCAATTGACTAAAGAACAATGTTATTAAATTGATCTTGCAAAATTTCTGTAACCAGAAATATGTTGCATCATAACTTTAGGGTCTAGAGTCCTTGATGGCAGTAGTGGCAAGGCTGAATGGTTAAGATGGAAGTGACAGGCACTCAGCAGAACTAATGTGACTGCTACATAACAAAATGTCTTATGACTGAGGTTCTATCTTTAATAAAATGCAGTATATTCCTACTGTAATATGCAGTGCTTATTCTGTTGCAGGATTGTGTGGTAATTTCAATGGTGATCCTAAGAATGACTTCAGAAGTAGTATGGGAATATTGGAACACGCTGCTGCACATTTTGTGAATTCCTGGCAGGTTGATTACCACTGTAAACCTGCTATTAATAAACAGCCATGCAAATCTGCCATGTCAAACTGTAAGTACGTTTTACAAATATGCATCCTGTTCTAAATTATACCTTGAATTGGTTTCATGCTATGCATGGAGCCAAGTGGGCAATATCTAAATCCCTGGTTTTTAAGGGCTAGGTGGACCAGACAAATGGGATGAAAGTCTCCCTGGAAAAACTCAGCAGGTCTGGCAGCATCGGCGGAGAAGAAAAGAGTTGACGTTTCGAGTCCTCATGACCCTTCAGCAGAACTGGGTGAATCCAAGGAGAGGGGTGAAATATAAGCTGGTTTAAGGTGTGGGGGCGGGGAGTGGTTGGGTGGGGGGAGAGAAGTGGAGGGGCGTGGTGTGGTTGTAGAGACAAGCAAGCAGTGATAGGAGCAGTTAATCAAAAGATGTCACAGACAAAAGAACAAAAGAACACAGGTGTTGAAGTTGGTGATATTATCTAAACGAATGTGCTAATTAAGAATGGATGGTAGGTCACTCAAGGTATAGCTCTAGTGGGGATGGGGGGTCATAAAAGATTTAAAGATAATGGAAATAGGTGGGAAAAGAAAAATCTATATAAATTATTGGAAAAAAACAAAAGGAAGGGGGAAGAAACAAAAAGGGGGTGGGGATGGAGGAGGGAGTCCAAGATCTAAAGTTGTTGAATTCAGCATTCAATCCGGAAGGCTGTAAAGTGCCTAGTCGGAAGATGAGGTGCTGTTCCTCCAGTTTGCATTGGGCTTCACTGGAAAATGCAGCAAGCCAAGGACAGACAAGTGGGCAAGAGAGCAGGGTGGAGTGTTAAAATGGCAAGCGACAGGGAGGTTTGGGTCATTCTTGCAGACAGACCGCAGGTGTTCTGCAAAGCGGTCGCCCAGTTTACGTTTGGTCTCTCCAGTGTAGAGGAGACCGCATTGGGTGCAACGAATGCAGTAGACTAAGTTGGGGGAAATGCAAATGAAATGCTGCTTCACTTGAAAGGAGTGTTTGAGCCCTTGGACGGTGAGGAGAGAGGAAGTGAAGGGGCAGGTGTTGCATCTTTTGCGTGGGCATGGGTGGAGTGTTAAAATGGCAAGCGACAGGGAGGTTTGGGTCATTCTTGCAGACAGACCGCAGGTGTTCTGCAAAGCGATCGCCCAGTTTACGTTTGGTCTCTCCAATGTTGAGGAGACCGCATTGGGTGCAACGAATGCAGTAGACTAAGTTGGGGGAAATGCAAGTGAAATGCTGCTTCACTTGAAAGGAGTGTTTGAGCCCTTGGACGGTGAGGAGAGAGGAAGTGAAGGGGCAGGTGTTGCATCTTTTGCGTGGGCATGGGAAGGTGCCATAGGTGGGGGTTGAGAAGTAGGGGGTGATGGAGGAGTGGACCAGGGTGTCCCGGAGGGAGCGATCCCTACGGAATGCCGATGGGGGGGGTGAAGGGAAGATGTGTTTGGTGGTGGTATCATGCTGGAGTTGGCGGAAATGGCGGAGGATGATCCTTTGAATGCGGAGGCTGGTGGGGTGATAAGTGAGGACAAGGGGGACCCTATCATGTTTCTGGGAGGGAGGAGAAGGCGTGAGGGAGGATGTGCGGGAGATGGGCCGGACACGGTTGAGGGCCCTGTCAACGACCGTGGATGGAAAACCTCAGTTAAGGAAGAAGGAGGACATGTCAGAGGAACTGTTTTTGAAGGTAGCATCATCAGAACAGATGCGACGGAGGCGAAGGAACTGAGAGAATGGGATGGAATCCTTACAGGAGCGGGGTGTGAGGAGCTGTAATCGAGGTAGCTGTGGGAGTTGGTAGGCTTGTAATGGATATTGGTGGACAGTCTATCATCAGAGATTGAGACAGAGAGGTCAAGGAAGGGAAGAAAAGTGTCAGAGATGGACCACGTGAAAATGATAGAGGGGTGGAGATTGGAAGCAAAATTAATAAATTTTTCCAAGTCCCGACCAGAGCATGAAGCAGCACCGAAGTAATCATGTACCGGAGAAAGAGTTGTGGAAGGGGGCCGGAGTAGGACTGGAACAAGGAATTTTCCACATACCCCATAAAGAGACAGGCATAGCTGGGGCCCATGCAGTTACCGATAGCCACACCTTTTATTTGGAGGAAGTGAGAGGAGTTGAAGGAGAAATTGTTCAGTGTGAGAACAAGTTCAGCCAGACGGAGGAGAGTAGTGAAGGATGGGGATTGTTTGGGCCTCTGTTCGAGGAAGAAGCTAAGGGCCCTCAGACCATCCTGGTGGGGGATGGAGGTGTAAAGGGATTGGACGTCCATGGTGAAGAGGAAGCGGTTGGGGCCAGGGAACTGGAAATTGTTGAGGTGACGTTTGGTGTCAGAGGAATCACGGATGTAGGTGGGAAGGGACTGGACAAGGGGAGAGAGAAGGGAGTCAAGATAACGAGAAATGAGTTCCGTGGGGCAGGAGCAAGCTGACACGATCGGTCTACCGGTACTGTTCTGTTTGTGGATTTTGGGTAGGAGTTGGAGCGGGCCGTCCGAGGTTGGGCGACTATCAGGTTGGAAGCTGTGGGAGGAAGATCTCCAGAGGAGATGAGGTCAGTGACAGTCCTGGAAACAATGGCTTGATGTTCAGTGGTGGGGTCATGGTCCAGGGAGAGGTAGGAGGAAGTGTCTGCGAGTTGATGCTCAGCCTCCGCGAGGTAGAGGTCAGTGCACCAGACAACAACAGCACCACCCTTGTCAGCAGGTTTGATGACAATGTTGGGGTTGGACCTGCGCCGCCAAATGAACACACTCGACCTCTCCCTCCAGCAGCACCGCCGTACCCTTTTTCAAAGCTGCGCATGCCCCCAGTTTCATTTTATTCTTCATCTCATCCGACGCCTTTACAAGAAAATTTTTCTCTTTCTCTCAAAGGCTAAGGAACGCAAGCTCCAACAACTCATGGACACCAACACCCATCTAGAATCCTCCACCCCTGCCTGCCCCTCCGTCCCCACCCCATCTTCCAATCCCAGCCCTGGCCGTGTATTCACTATACCCCATGACCTTCCCTTCTCTGATGCTGAACGTTCAGTACTCAGCAAAGGACTTAGTTTCATACCCTTACGCCCTCATCTCAATGAATTTCGGGCTCGGCACGATGCTGAACTCTTCTTCCGCCGCCGTCGTCTCCGGGCTCACTTCTTTGGGCAGGAGTCCTCTCCCTGTTCAACGGATCCTTTTACCCACATCCAATATTCTCCTTCCACCTGGACCCCTCCCTCTGGATTCTTACCTTCTCTTGATCTTTTCATTGAGAACTGTCAGTGCGACATTAGTCGTCTCAATTTCTCTGCTCCTCTCACCCACTCTAACCTGTCTCTCTCTGAACTTACTGCACTCCGTTCTCTCAGGTCCAACCCCAGCATTGTCATCAAACCCGCTGACAAGGGTGGTGCTGTTGTTGTCTGGCGCACTGACCTCTACCTCGCAGAGGCTGAGCGTCAACTCGCAAACACTTCCTCCTACCTCTCCCTGGACCATGACCCCACCACTGAACATCAAGCCATTGTTTCCAGGACTGTCACTGACCTCATCTCCTCTGGAGATCTTTCCCCCACAGCTTCCAACCTGATGGCCACCCAACCTCGTACAGCCCGCTTCTACCTCCTACCCAAAATCCACAAACAGAACGGTAGACTGATTGTGTCAGCTTGCTCCTGCCCCACACAACTCATTTCTTGCTATCTTGACTCCCTTCTCTCTCCCCTTGTCCAGTCCCTTCCCACCTGCATCTGTGATTCCTCTGACACCAAACGTCACCTCAACAATTTCCAGTTCCCTGGTCCCAGCCGCTTCCTCTTCGCCATGGACGTCCAATCCCTCTACACATCCATCCCCCACCAGGATGGTCTGAGAGCCCTTAGCTTCTTCCTCGAACAAAGGCCCGAACAATCCCCATCCACCACTACTCTCCTCCGTCTGGCTGAACTTGTTCTCACGCTGAACAATTTCTCCTTCAACTCCTCTCACTTCCTGCAAATAAAAGGTGTGGCTATGGGTACCCACATAGGCCCCAGCTATGCCTGCCTCTTTATGGTGTATGTGGAAAATTCCTTGTTCCAGTCCTACTCCGGCCCCCTTCCACAACTCTTTCTCCGGTACATGATTACTTCGGTGCTGCTTCATGCTCTGGTCGGGACTTGGAAAAATTTATTAATTTTGCTTCCAATCTCCACCCCTCCATCATTTTCACGTGGTCCATCTCTGACACTTCCCTTCCCTTCCTTGACCTCTCTGTCTCAATTTCTGGTGATAGACTGTCCACCAATATCCATTACAAGCCTACCAATTCCCACAGCTACCTCAACTACAGCTCTTCACACCCCACTCCTGTAAGGATTCCATCCCATTCTCTCAGTTCCTTCACCTCCGTCGCATCTGTTCTGATGAAAAAACAGTTCCTCTGACATGTCCTCCTTCTTCCTTAACCGAGGTTTTCCACCCACTGTCGTTGACAGGGCCCTCAACCGTGTCCGGCCCATCTCCCGCGCATCTGCCCTCATGCCTTCTCCTCCCTCCCAGAAACATGATAGGGTCCCCCTTGTCCTCACTTATCACCCCACCAGCTTCTGCATTCATAGGATCATCCTCCGCCATTTCCGCCAAATCCAACATGATGCCACCATCAAACACATCTCCTCTTCACCCCCCACTATCGGCATTCCGTAGGGATCGTTCCCTCCGGGACACCCTGGTCCACTCCTCCAACACCCCCTACTCCTCAACCCCCACCTATGGCACCTCCCCATACCCATGCAAAAGATGCAACACCTGCCCCTTCACTTCCTCTCTCCTCACCGTCCAAGGGCTCAAACACTCCTTTCAAGTGAAGCAGCATTTCACTTGCATTTCCCCCAACTTAGTCTACAGTATTCGTTGCACCCAATGCGGTCTCCTCTGCACTGTAGAGACCAAACGTAAACTGGGCGACCGCTTTGCAGAACACCTGCGGTCTGTCTGCAAGAATGACCCAAACCTCCCTGTCGTTTGCCATTTTAACACTCCACCCTGCTCTCTTGCCCACATGTCTGTCCTTGGCTTGCTGCATTGTTCCAGTGAAGCCCAACGCAAACTGGAGGAACAGCACCTCATCTTCCGACTAGGCACTTTACAGCCTTCCGGACTGAATATTGAATTCAACAACTTTAGATCTGAAACTCCCTCCTCCATCCCCACCCCCTTTCTGTTTCTTCCCCCTTCCTTTTGTTTTTTTCCAATAATTTATATAGATTTTTCTTTTCCCATCTATTTCCATTATTTTTAAATCATTTATGCCCCCCACACCCACTAGAGCTATACCTTGAGTGCCCTACCATCCATTCTTATTTAGCGCATTCGTTTAGATAATATTACCAACTTCAACACCTCTGTGTTCTTTTGTCTGTGACATCTTTTGATGATCTGCTCCTATCACTGCTTGCTTGTCCCTACAACCACACCACCCCCCTCCACTTCTCTCCCCCCACCCAACCACCCCCCGCCCCCACTCCCACCCCCCCAACACCACCCCCCACCCCGCCCCCCCCCACACACCTTAAACCAGCTTATATTTCACCCCTCTCCTTGGATTCACCCAGTTCTGCTGAAGGGTCATGAGGACTCGAAACGTCAACTCTTTTCTTCTTCGCCGATGCTGGCAGACCTGCTGAGTTTGTCCAGGTAATTCTGTTTTTGTTTTTGATTTCCAGCATCCGCAGTTTTTTGTTTTTATATTTTTACATGAAAGTCCCCCTGCCTGTTGTCTGCAGGATGATAATTTTCCGAGTTTGTGCCTGGCGCACTGGCCATGCAAACCTAAAATCTTCAGGAGCATCGGAAATGCAAACTAGCCTTAAGGCTCCACTTGAAATGGATATGAGCACCAAAAACTCAATTCTTCTTGGGCATCTTTCACAGCACAAAACTGCATCTAGTCAAAGAAAGAAAGGCTTGCATTTATACATTTGTACCACTCTTCATGACCACAGGACATTTGAAAGTGCTTTACAGCCAATGAAGTACTTTTAAAGTGTAGCCCATGTTGTAAGTAGAAAACACTGCAGCTAATTTACACACAGCAAGCTCCAACAAATAGCGATGTGATAATGGCCAGATAATCTGTTTTTTTGATGTTGATTGAAGGCTAAATATTGACCAGGATACTGGGGATAATTCTCCTGGTCCTCTTTGATATAGTTCCATAGGATCTTTTACGTCCACTTCAGAAGGCAAACAGGGCCTTTCTCATCTGAAAGACGGCATCTCTGACATTCCAGCACTCCCTCTGGTCTTCACTGGAGTTTTCACCTTGATTTTTGTTGCTCACGTCCTAAAGTAGGACTTTAACCCAGAACCTTCAACAATAACTGGTGACAAGTTGTAGTTATGGCTTCAAGCCCCACCACAGCGTAGGCTGATAATACTGGATGGAGGATGTGTTGCATTGTCAAAGGTAATATCTTTCAGAACAGATATTAAACTTATGACCCCTAAATCTGTTCAGCAGATAGAAACGATCCCATGGCATTATGCTGGAAGAAGAGCAGGAAATTCTTTCAATTAATATTTTGGCCTCAACCATTCCAACCAAAACATATTGGAGTGGATTTTAACCTTTCTTCCCAAACGCTGCATGGAACCGAACGGGGGAGCCTAATTCAGTGAGTGAATTTACCAACTTGAGGTCACTTCATTCCTGCCCAGCCTAATGACATTAGTGGCACCACAATGTTATTTTACTAAAACTTGAGAGAGGAGATCCAGTTGGCAACCCTCCAGCACAGTGGCAACAAGAGCCAAGGTAAAGCTCCTATTTTACTCTTCAGGATTCTTGCTGAAAAGAAAAACATGTTGCTGAAGCCTTTCATCTTGCACTCATCAGGACAAATGGAAGAATGCCAAATTCCAAACGATTGCAACAATTTATATATACTACAGGACTAAAGGATGCTGACTAGTTGGCATGTTGACTCTGTTTGACCGAGGTGTTGCCATAAAGAAAGCAACAGGAATTATAGGTTCCCCAAGCTCCCTGGCAATTCAAAAAAAGGTCCAAGGCTTGAACATAGCATTTTTGTAAGCAGAGAAATGGTCTCTACATATGAATCCATGTTGCTTCAAGCAAGCGTAAATGAGCACCTGCCACGAGCTTGACAGATTATCTTAAATTGGTTGTTAGTGTAGCTGTTAGCACACTGAGGATTGTTCACCAATCAGCTAACTGAGCCAAAGTCAACTTTGCCAACTAACCAGCGCTCTTTTAACTTGTAGTATAAATTGGTGTGATCGTTTGAAATTTAGCATTCTTGTGTTTGTCTTGATGAGAGCAATATTCAAGGATTCCTTGGTAGCCAGGAAAAAAATGTTCCTCTGCACCTCTAATAGAATCTTTGGGCTTTCCCTGCCCCTACCTTCCCTCTACATAATATACCAGGGACCAATCATTGGGTCCTGACAGCCTCCAGCTCCTGTTCCCATTGTCCAGCTTTGGTGTAATTCCTGCTGGCATCAGGCAGTAGACAGGTGTGAAAAAATAAAATGTAAATTAATTAAAAAGTTAAGCAGTTAAAACTAGCTTTGATCTCACTCAACACCAATCCTGAATCATGTTTCTTACATCCTCACTCACTTTCAGGTACCACAATAGTTTGCTCTCCCTTAGCAACTGCAGGGATGACTCCTGGGCGATAAGGGATATCCTCCAAGAACCTGGCTCATGATACTTGTGTGAAACCTAATAATGCAGCACAGGAGGGGTATAATGCGCCCCCCCCCCTGCCTCAATAAGAGCAACAATAGAACAAACTATCGGACTGCTGAACCGCTCAGCTGGAGTGCTTCAGTATGTGCCAGAAATAAACTTCGGGATCATTGTGATCTCCTGCGCTCTACACAAACTTGCACAGCAAAGTGGTAAGGAATTGCCAGACAGGGAGATGAAGGAGTTGATGCCTTCGTAGATGAAGAAGAAGGAGAAGAGCTTGATGTTTATGAGGGAATGCGTGTTGCAGCTCCAGCTGCAGATGTCAGGGTGATGGAACGACATGCCAGACAGGCCTGTGACACCCTCATTTTATCCAGATTCAGCAAAAATTAGGTCCTTGCAAGATCTCTTGACCTCCTCCTCATAAATGTTGGGGTGTAAGTGCCAGCAGATCTACATTCCCCTAACCTCTGGCACCTGGAAGGAAAACCTCTGCAGGCACTTGGCATGAGCAAGCCTATATGCATGGTTTCATCAAAGCCACGTACATTGGTGATTTGGAAGGAATTCACACATGACTTGATGACACACCCCAAACTCTGGCAATGACTTGCTAATAACTCTATACGTTCACTGCAATACATGGAATGCCTCAGTTACAGACGCTGTTTAGACAACAGCTTCTGATGGATGATAAGGGGATGAGAACCACATGTTGGCTTGCCAGCTAGGTGCCAAACCTCCAACATTACAAAGTTGCCTAAAGTAGAAACCTGCACATGTCAAGAGACTCAGAGATGCAACTACTTACAAGACCACACAATAAATGGTGTTTCTGTAGGCCCTTAGCACTGATCATTGATAATCAGTAAAGTGCCACATCTCTAAATGCACCATCAGTTTGTACACTTCCCAACGTAACGACCATTCAATGCACATGAATAAAGTGATCCAAGCCATATATTTACACATGATTTATCATATCCATTAATTAACAGATGTTACCTAACACTACACTTTGCTACAGCCCCGACATCTACAGCTGAGATGGAGGCAGCCTAGTAAGTACTGTGCTCCATTGCCTGAGATGAGATTGGCAGCTGTCCTCTGGTAGCCTGAGGTCTTTAGGGCTCCAGTCTTCTGAGGGTTTCCTGCACAGGTACAATTGCACCCTCTTCACCTCACCTGCTGGAGGCAATGGGGACACTGGCACGGGGAAAAGCAGCAATACACCCTGGAGCGCCTTAAGATGATGCCCCAGGATGGCTTGCTGCAATCCTCAGTGTGCAATGGCACCTCCCTGACTCTAAGAGTGGAAGGGGCACCTCACCTAGCTACTGCTGTATAGACCCCACGCCAGGGAGGGTTAGGGTTAGGGTCTGAGCACATATCCAGCAGTCACTGAGTGTTCTGCTGAACTTAGCTCTCCATGGGGCAGGGATATCACTAACCTCTCCATGGTGGAAGCCATGTGCTCACATGCCAGAGCAATAACAGCACTCAGGTCCTGGATGAACTCCTCCACCTTTCACCCAAGGCTGCATATAGCACCTTTAGCAGATGTTTCCCTGTGTGTCTCTGCATCTCCATCAGGTTCCTTATGGCTGTTTCCAGAGGCACATGATCAGAACAGTGCTCAGCACGGGCCTGCTCTCCAGCAGTCTTCCGACTGTCAAGGACTTCGGTATACATTCCCTGTCAACTGTGGGGACATGTCTGGGATGTGCTCAGCAGATTATGGCCCCAGGTCTAATTGCAGATACATAACCAATGGGGGTGAGAGTCTCTGTGCTAGTGGAGTTTGCTGAGAATGATACGATGGTGCATCCTCTGAATGATCCATTTCATCATCCTCTGAAGTGAAGGTTGAGTTTGCTGCAGGCTGCTTTCGCCATCTGTTGTGACTGTGAGTACTTGAGATGGAAAACACAAAGAATTAGCTGATAGCTATTTACATTCCCTTTCTCCATCAACACATCACATTTGTATCCTGTCTGCCCAGTTCTGAACACCAGGCTGGAGACTTTCTCACTTTGACACCCTGAAACACTATCCTCTCCATCGGCACAAGATAGGCTACCACCTCCCTTGACAGTTCCGCAGCTTCTTCCTCTGGGGGATCAGGATTTTAATTGCTCAGACCTCCCTCCCTCTTCGTCCACTCCATAGTGTTATGTACTCTTTTTTTCCTGCAGGCAAAAGGAAGGATTAAGTCGGACTTCAATGGGCTCCTAACCCCTTAATGTGCATGCAGGCCAATGACAGCTACTGTCAACTCCTAATCCACACACAGTCTCTCCTGCAACTGTTACAGCTTTCACAGTATGAACTGACTCCCACACATTCACCCATTTAGTTCCATATTTTACTAAGGCTGAGAACCTAATCTCCTGCCTGACATCTCTCTCCACTTTGACATTTATATTGCATGATGTCTTAATGAATGCCACTTTGTAGTGACTACACTGTGCCACTTACCCTTCCAAAGTGCAGGAGGTTGTTGACCTTTCTTCTGAACTGGACCGGTCTCGCTTGTGGACTTCATGGCTGCTACCCTCTGTTGCAACCTGCATCCAGGCCACCTCGGTCAGGCAGGAGGTCCTCCTTCTGCCATCACTGGGAAGCAGGATGTTCTCTTTTGCACTGACATGATGGGCTTCACCATCATTGTTGATAGCGATGTTCATTTCCCCTCCTCCTGTTGTTGTTTATTTGCCCACTACCTTTCATCACTGAATGTGACAGAATTGTGGAGCTTTGATTGATCTGTTGGTTGTGGGATCACTTAGTCCTATCTATTATGAGTTGCTTCCACGGATGCATATATTCCTTTCATGCTGCTTAACCAGATTGACACCTAATTTGCAGGGATACCTGGTGTTTCTCCTGGCACATTGTCCTGCACTCCTCATTAAAAGAGAGTTGGTGTCCTGACTTGATGCTAATGATAGTGTGAGGGATATGCCCAGCCATAAAGTAATAGATGTGGTGGAATACAGTTCTGCTGCTGCTGATGGCCCACATCAGGCCCACATCAGGCCCACAGTGCCCTCTGGACGTTCAGTTCTAAACTTCTAGATCTGTTCTGAATCAATCCCATTTGGCATGGTGGTGATGGCACAGTGATAACGTTACCAGACGAGTAATCCAGAGGCCTGGGATGATGCTCTGCGGACATTGGTTCAAATTTCACCACGACAGCTGGCAGAATTTAAATTCAATTAATAAATCTGTAATTGTGACCATGAGTTGATTGTCGTAAAAGGATTAATACCCTTTAGGAAAGGAAATCTGCTGTTCTAATCTGGTCTTGCCTACATGTGAGTCCAGACCCACAGCAATGTGGCTGACTCTTAAGTGCCCTCTGAAATGGCTTAGCAAGCCACTCAGTTGTATCAGAACCAATCACCTGGAAATGACAATGGTAAACTCAGCCTTGTCGACCCTGCAAAGACCTCCTTACTAATATTTGGGGGCTTATGCCAAAATTGGGAGAGCTGTCTCACAGACTAGACAAGTAACAGCCTGACATATTCATACTCATGGAATCATACCTTACAGATAATGTCCCAGACATCCCTGGGAATGTCCTGTACCACCAGAAATGGCTGCTCACTGGTGTATATAGTCAGGAGGGAGTTGCCCTGTGAGTTCTCAACATCAACTCTGGGCCCCATGAAGTCACATAGCATCAGGTCAAACATGGTCAAGGAAACCTGCTCATTACTACCTCAGCTGAAGAATCAGTACTCCTCCATGTTGAGCACCACTTTGGAGGAAGCACTGAGGGTGCAATGGTGCAGGATGTACTCTGAGTGGGGGACTTCAATGCTCATCACTGGCTTCGTAGCACCACTACTGACCGAGCTGGTCGAGTTCTGAAAGACATAGTTGCTAGACTGGGTCAGCGGCAGATGGTGAGGGAACCAACAAGAGGATAAAACATAGTTGATCTCGTCCTCACTAATCAGTGCAGCTCCTGCACCTGTCACAGGTGTTATCGGTAGGAGTGACCACTTCATAGTCCTTTTGGAGACAAAGTCCCACCTTCACATTAAGGATATCCTCCAATGTACCGTGCTAAATGGAATAGATTTTGAACAGTTGTAAAACTCAAAGCTGGGCACCCGTGAGGTGCTGTGGGCCACCAGCTGCAGCAAAATTTTATACAGCCACAAATTAGGGGAGGTGGTGGTATAGTGGTATTGTCACTGGACCAGTAATCTCAGAGACTAAGGGCAGTGTTCTGGGAACCTAGGTTCAAATCCTGCCACAGCAGAATTTGACTTCAATAAAAAAAAAATCTGGAATTAAAAGCCTGATGATGACCATGAAACAACTGTCAGACAAACCAATCTGGCTCATTAATGCCCTTTGGGGAAGGAAATTTACCATCCTTACCTACCACCTCTGATTGGTCTGTCCTGCTGATGAGACAGAATATGGCAATGGAGGAGTCTAGGATATCAGCTGTAAATTATGATTCAGTGAGTATGATTATGTTAAGTTGCTGCTCAACTAGTTTGTGGGCCAACTCTCCAATTTTGGCACAAGTCTCCAGATGTTAGTGAGGAAGACTTTGCAAGGTCATTGTTTCTGGTGCCTCAGCCAATGACGGGTTTTCTGTCTGGTTTTATTCTCATTGGATTTTCCCATAATGGTTTGGTAAGCTAACTGGCTTGCAAAGCCATTTATGGATCTGGAGTCACATGTAGACTAGTCCAGAATGACCATTTTCTTCCTTAAAGATATTACTAAACTGGATGGATTTTTACAACAATCAAGTTTCATGATCATCATTACTAAGACTAGATGTTTTCCCCCAAAATTTACCTAATTAAATTTAATTCCCACAGCTACCATGGTGAAATTTGAATATGTTTCCAGAGTCCAGGCCTTAGGGTTACTAATCCAGTAAGATTACTATTATTCAACTGTTCCCAACCCTTTATTTTAAGGTTCCAACTAAGAGTGAGCCATATTTTATATTTAATCTGTGCTCTACCTGTCCTGATAGTGTTAGACGGGACAGTGTAGAGGGAAGTTTTATCTGTAACTAACCCGTGCTGCACCTGTCCTGAGAGTCTTTGATGGGACGAATGGCAAGATAAGATTACTTGGATGACCCTTACAAAGCTATCAGCAACAGAATAAATTTTGTAAAAAGCTGGTGGATGCCCTTTATGCTGTAGACATTTTATCACCTGGTGCCTTTGTTGTTTGGGGACACTGCAGAATCACAGCTGGTGCATTTTCCTTCTTTCAGAGGCTTTCCTCTGTTTCTAACCTACTTGCTCTTGAAGTGTTAGATGCCATCATTGCTAATCTTTGTTTAATTTCCCCAAGCTAACCTTAGTTATAAAAGTATATATGCTATTAAAGGCTTTATCATACACCAGTAATGTTATATATTTGATGATTTATTAAACAGGGGGTTACCCTCCCGACAAGTGCCATCTGCTGGTGGACGTGACCAGTATTTTTGGAAGGTGCCATAATTTAGTGGATCCTGTGCCATTTGAAGAGGTGACAATATTCTTGCTTTTATTAGGACTCAGTACGGTTTTATAACTAATGGTTATAGATTAAATTAGAATGAGAACCGTACCTTCAGCCACTGAGTGAGACAACTCCTTTAATTAGTAAGGGCAGCTGCTCATATACTTCAACAAAAACAGAATTACCTGGAAAAACTCAGTAGGTCTGGCAGCATCGGCGGAGGAGAAAAGAGTTGACGTTTCGAGTCCTCATGACCCTTCGACAGAACTTGATTTCGAGTCCAGGAAAGAGTTGAAATATAAGCTGGTTTAAGGTGTGTGGGGGGGGGGGGGAAAGAGAGAGAGAGAGAGACAGAGGTGCTTGTGTAGACAAACAAGCAGTGATAGAAGCAGATCATCAAAAGATGTCAGTAACAATGGTACCAAAGAACACATAGGTGTTAAAGTTAAAGTTGGTGATATTATCTAAACGAATGTGCTAATTAAGAATGGATGGTAGGGCACTCAAGGTACAGCTCTAGTGGGGGTGGGGGGAGCATAAAGGATTTTAAAATATTTAAAAATAATGGAAATAGGTGGGAAAAGAAAAATCTATAAAATTTATAGGGAAAAAAAAGGGGGAAAAAAGGGGGAAACAGAAAGGGGGTGGGGATGGGGGAGGGAGCTCACGACCTAAAGTTATTGAATTCAATATTCAGACCGGAAGGCTGTAAGGTGCCTAGTCGGAAGATGAGGTGTTGTTCCTCCAGTTTGCGTTGGGCTTCACTGGAACAATGCAGTAAGCCAAGGACAGACATGTGGGCAAGAGAGCAGGGTGGAGTGTTAAAATGGCAAGCCACAGGGAGGTTTGGGTCATTCTTGCGGACAGACCGCAGGTGTTCTGCAAAGCGGTCGCCCAGTTTACGTTTGGTCTCTCCAATGTAGAGGAGACCACATTGGGAGCAACGAATGCAGTAGACTAAGTTGGGTGAAATGCAAGTGAAATGCTGCTTCACTTGAAAGGAATGTTTGGGCCCTTGGACGGTGAGGAGAGAGGAAGTGAAGGGGCAGGTGTTACATCTTTTGCGTGGGCATGGGGTGGTGCCATAGGAGGGGGTTGAGGAGTAGGGGGTGATGGAGGAGTGGACCAGGGTGTCCCGGAGGGAGCGATCTCTACGGAATGCCGATAAGGGGGGTGAAGGGAAGATGTGTTTGGTGGTGGCATCATGCTGGAGTTGGCGGAAATGGCGGAGGATGATCCTTTGAATGCGGAGGCTGGTGGGGTGATAAGTGAGGACAAGGGGGACCCTATCATGTTTCTGGGAGGGAGGAGAAGGCGTGAGGGCGGATGCGCGGGAGATGGGCCGGACACGGTTGAGGGCCCTGTCAACGACCGTGGGTGGAAAACCTCGGTTAAGGAAGAAGGAGGACATGTCAGAGGAACCGTTTTTGAAGGTAGCATCATCGGAACAGATGCGACGAAGGCGAAGGAACTGGGAGAATGGGATGGAGTCCTTACAGGAAGCGGGGTGTGAGGAGCTGTAGTCGAGGTAGCTGTGGGAGTCGGTGGGTTTGTAGTGGATATTGGTGGACAGTCTATCACCAGAGATTGAGACAGAGAGGTCAAGGAAGGGAAGGGAAGTGTCAGAGATGGACCACGTGAAAATGATGGAGGGGTGGAGATTGGAAGCAAAATTAATAAATTTTTCCAAGTCCCGACGAGAGCATGAAGCAGCACCGAAGTAATCATCGATGTACCGGAGAAAAAGTTGTGGAAGGGGGCCGGGGTAGGACTGCAACAAGGAATGTTCCACATATCCCATAAAGAGACAGGCATAGCTGGGGCCCATGCGGGTACCCATAGCCACACCTTTTATTTGGAGAAAGTGAGAGGAGTTGAAGGAGAAATTGTTCAACGTGAGAACAAGTTCAGCCAGACGGAGGAGAGTAGTGGTGGATGGGGATTGTTCGGGCCTCTGTTCGAGGAAGAAGCTAAGGGCCCTCAGACCATCCTGGTGGGGGATGGAGGTGTAGAGGGATTGGACGTCCATGGTGAAGAGGAAGCGGTTGGAGCCAGGGAACTGGAAATTGTTGATGTGACGTAAGGTGTCAGAGGAATCACGGATGTAGGTGGGAAGGGACTGGACAAGGGGAGAGAGAAGGGAGTCAAGATAACGAGAAATGAGTTCTGTGGGGCAGGAGCAAGCTGAGACGATCGGTCTACCAGGGCAGTTCTGTTTGTGGATTTTGGGTAGGAGATAGAAGCGGGCCGTCCGAGGTTGGGCGACTATCAGGTTGGAAGCTGTGGAAGCTGTTGGAAGCTCATATACTTCACTAATTGAGCATTTGCATTGCCGGTCCATCCCACTCCCAAAAATACTACCATATACCAGCCACTCAGACAGATATCAAGGCAACCCAAAACTGTGACTCATCTGAAATTCACAACTCAGTTGGGATACAACTTGTTTGGGCATGTCAGTCTGAAATTTTTCAAATCTCCTCTATAGATTCAGGCCATGATTGTGGTGGCACATGGACCATTCTTATTCTGGTTTATTCATGTTGAAAATTTATTGCAGTGAATAGGTTCCCAAAAGCAAACCTTAAAATTATCTGTAATTAAATTTTTTTTAGAACTTGCTTGGTTTTAACTTTTGCTGTTTATATCCACCTTTAGAAATGTCAGTTTGAGATATGTAACTACAAAAGGAGCCAGGACTTTCTGTGTGAAGCTCTAGGGTCATATGCTCGTGCATGTGCAGCAAAGGGACTGCCCTTGAATGAATGGAGAAATACTGTGCATGGCTGCAGTAAGTATACAGCAAAAAAAAAACATTCTCACAAGGGCCCAAGCAGCTTGTCAGTGACAGGGGGCATCCGGAGTGAGTCATTACTGACAGGTGTCCTAGGTGTCTGTCAGCACTGACAGATGTGCTGGGGGCATGTCAGCACCGACAGGTGTCCTGGGAGTGTGTCAGCACTGACAGGTGTCCTGGAGGTGTGTCAACAGTGACAGGTGTCCTGGGGGTGTGTCAGCGCTGACAGGTGTCCCGGGGGTGTGTCAGCGCTGACAGGTGCCCTGGGGGTGTATCAGCAATGACAGATGTCCTGGGGGTGTGTCAGCGCTGACAGGTGTCGTGGGGGTGTGTCAGCACTGACAGGGGTCCTGAGGGTGTGTCAGCACTGACAGGGGTCCTGAGGGTGTGTCAGCACTGAGGTGTCCTGGGGGTGTGTCAGCACTGACAGGTGCCGCGGGGGTATGTCAGCACTGACATGTGTCCCAGGGATGTATCAGCACTGACAGGTGTCCTGGGGTGTGTCAGCCCTGACAGGTGTCCCGGGGGTGTGTCAGCAATGACAGGTGTCCTGGGGATGTGCCAACACTGACAGATGTCCCAGAGGTGTATCAGCAATGACAGGTGTCCTGGGGGTGTGTCAGCCTTGACAGCTGTCCCGGGGTTGTGTCAGCACTGACAGGTGTCCTGGGGGTGTGTCAAGCCTGACAAGTGTCCTGGGGGTGTATCGGCCCTGACAGGTGTCCCAAGGGTTTGTCAGCAATGACAGGAATCTTGGGGGTGTGCCAGCACTGAAAGGTGTCCTGGGAGTGTGTCAACACGGACAGTTGTCCCGGGGTTGTGTCAGCAGTGACAGGTGTCCTGGGGCTGTGTCAGCACTGACAGGTGCATTGGGGGTGTGTCAACACTGACATGTGTCCTGGGGGTGGGTCAGCAATGACAGGTGTGATGCGAGTGTGTCACCCCTATCAGGTGTCCTAGGGGTGTGTCAGCAATGACAGGTGTGTTGGGGGTGTGTCAGCACTGACAGGTGTCCTGGAGGCATGTCAGTACCGATAGGGGCCACCCGGAGTGAGTCAGTGCTGACAGGTGTCCTGGGGGTGTATCAATGCTGATAGGAGGGACCTGTAGTGAGTCAATGCTGACAGGTGTCCTGGGGGTGTGTCAGCGCTGACAGATGTCCCCAGGGTGTGTCAGCACTGGCAGGTGTGCTAGGGGTGTGTCAGTATTGACAGGTGTCCTGGAGGTGTGTCAGCGCTGACAGGTGTCCTGGGGTTGTGTCAACACTGACAGATGTCCCAGGGGTGTATCAGCACTGACAGGTGTCCTGGGGGTGTGTCAGCCCTGACAGGTGTCCCGGGGGTGTGTCAGCAATGACAGGTGTCCTGGGGGTGTGTCAGCCCTGACAGATGTCCCAGGGTTGTGTCAGCACTGACAGTTGTCCCAGGGTTGTGTCAGCAATGACAGGTGTCCTGGGAGTGTGTCAGCAATGACAGGTGCATTGGGGGTGTGTCAGCACTGACAGGTGTCCTGGGGCTGGGTCAGCAATGACAGGTGTCCTGGGGGTGGGTCAGCAATGACAGGTGTCCTGGGGGTGTGTCAGTGCTGACAGGTGTCCTGGGGGTTTGTCAGCACTAACAGGTGTCCTGGGGGTGTGTCAGCGCTGACAGGTGTCCTGGGGGTTTGTCAGGACTGACAGATGTCCTGGGGGTGTGTCAGCGCTGACAGGTGCCGCAGGGGTATGTCAGCAATGACAGGTGTGATGCGAGTGTGTCACCCCTGTCAGGTGTCCCGGGGGTGTGTCAGCAATGACAGGTGTGTTGGGGGTGTGTCAGCACTGACCGGTGTCCTGGAGGCATGTCAGTATTGATAGGGGGCACCCGGGGTGAGTCAGTGCTGACAGGTGTCCTGGGGGTGTATCAATGCTGATAGGAGGGACCTGGAGTGAGTCAATGCTGACAGGTGTCCTGGGGGTATGTCAGCACTGACAGATATCCTGGAGGTGTGTCAGCACTGACAAATGTCCCCAGGGTGTGTCAGCACTGGCAGGTGTGCTAGGGGTGTGTCAGCATTGACAGGTGTCCTGGAGGTGTGTCAGCACTGACAGGTGTCCCGGGGGTGTGTCAGCACTGACAGGTGTCCTGGGAGTGTGTCAGCACTGACAGGTGTCCCGGGGATGTGTCAGCACTGGCAGGTGACCTGGGAGTGTGTCAGCACTGACAGGTGTTCTGGGAGTGTGTCAGCAATGACAGGTGTCCTGGGGGTGTGTCAGCACTGACAGGTGTCCTGGGAGTGTGTCAGCACTGACAGGTGTCCTGGGATGTGTCAGCTCTGACAGGTGTCCTGAGAGTGTGTCAGCACTGACTGGTGTCCTGGGGATGTGTCAGCACTGGCAGGTGTCCTGGGGATGTGTCAGCACTGACAGGTGTCCTGAGAGTGTGTCAGCACTGACAGGTGTCCTGAGAGTGTGTCAGCACTGACAGGTGTCCTGGGGATGAGTCAGCACTGACAGGTGTCCTGAGAATGTGTCAGCACTGACAGGTGTCCTGAGAGTGTGTCAGCACTGACTGGTGTCCTGGGGATGTGTCAGCACTGACAGGTGTCCTGAGGGTGTATCAGTGCTGATCGGCAGCACACGGAGTGAATCAATACTGAAAGGTGTCCCAAAGGTGTGTCAGCACTACCAGGTACCCTGGAGTTTGTCATTGCTCTCAGATGTGTAGTGTAAGGATCTGACACACGTAGGGATAAAATGGGATGAGTACAGTACTGCCCACATGATGCACACTCAGGGTCAGTCTAGTGTTGGGCAGAGTTGTGTATACCAGCAAGCATGGAGCAGCTGCTGCTTTGTACCCTTTATTGTATATTTTTAAATAATTCTAGGAGTGAATAAAGATTTACCTATGACTACGGAAACTTCTTCAGATCTACTGACCTTTAACCAGCATCCTACAACAAGATGTTGCAGGAATGTGTCAGCACTCAGCAGTCAGATCTCAGCACTTGCCCAACCATTCTCCACAGGGGAGTACTTTGTACCTGTTTGGCAAAGGTCACCACACATCTTGTTGAGTCTCAATTGAATGCAGCAATGTACATCGTAACTGGAACTCTCCACTCAACATCCCTCCTATCCTCGCAAACATCACTCCCACATACATCTGCCGCCATTTGATGAAAACCCAGAAGCATCTATGCTACATCTCACTTACCACTCCATGTTAACCTGTTCAATCCACCTACTGCCTGACTTCCATATCAGTGCCTCATGTGGAGCAACCTTCCTGAGGCAAGATCTATAGACAGATATCGGACTGTACCATTACACACCAGTGTTCCCAGAGTCTGCCATTACACACAATGTTGCCGAAGTGTGCCATTATACACAGTGTTCCGAGAGTGTGTTGTTACACACAGTGTTCCTGGAGTGTGCCATTAAGCACAGGGTTCCAGGAGTGTGTCATTAAACACTGTTCCCGGAGTGTGCCTTTACGCACAGTGTTCCCGGAGTGTGCCGTTACGCACAGTGTTCGCGGAGTGTGCCGTTACGCACAGGGTTCCCGGAGTGTGCCATTAAGCACAGGGTTCCAGGAGTGTGTCATTAAACACAGTGTTCCCGGAGTGTGCCATTACGCACAGTGTTCCCAGAGTGTGTCATTAAGCACAGTGTTCCCGGACTGTGCCATTACACACAGTGTTCCCGGAGTGAGCCATTACTCACAATGTTCCCAGAGTGTGCCATTACACACAGCATTCCCAGAGAGTGCCATTATGCACAGTGTTCTCGGAGTGTGCCATTACACACAGGGTTCCCGGAGTATGCCATTACGCACAGTGTTCCCGGAATGTGCCATTGCGCACAGTGATCACAGACTGTGCCATTAAGCACATCGTTCCCGAAGTGTGCCATTAGGCTCAGGGTTCCCGGAGTGTGCCTTTATGCACATGGTTCCCGGAGTGTCCCATTACGCCCAGGGTTCCAGGAGTGTACCATTACGTATAGTGTTCGCGGAGTGTGCCGTTACGCACAGGGTTCCCGGAGTGTGCCATTAAGCACAGGGTTCCAGGAGTGTGTCATTAAACACAGTGTTCCCGGAGTGTGCCATTACGCACAGTGTTCCCAGAGTGTGTCATTAAGCACAGTGTTCCCGGACTGTGCCATTACACACAGTGTTCCCGGAGTGAGCCATTATTCACAATGTTCCCAGAGTGTGCCATTACACACAGCATTCCCAGAGAGTGCCATTATGCACAGTGTTCCCGGAGTGTGCCATTACACACAGGGTTCCCGGAGTGTGCCATTACGCACAGTGTTCCCGGAATGTGCCATTGCGCACAGTGATCACAGACTGTGCCATTAAGCACATCGTTCCCGAAGTGTGCCATTAGGCTCAGGGTTCCCGGAGTGTGCCTTTATGCACATGGTTCCCGGAGTGTCCCATTACGCCCAGGGTTCCAGGAGTGTACCATTACGTACGGTGTTCCCGGAGTGTGTCGTTGCACATAGTGTTCTCGGAGTGAGCGATTATGCACATTGTTCCTGGAGTGTGACATTACGCACAGTCTTCCCAGAGTGTGTCATTATGCACAGTGTTCCCAGAGTGTGTCTTATGCACAGTGTTCCTGGAGGGGGCCATTACACACAGTGTTACTGGAGTGTGCCATTACACACATGGTTCCCAGAGTGTGCCATTGCACAGTGTTCTCGGAGTGTGCCATTACAGATAGGGTTCCCGGAGTGTGTTATTACACAGTGTTCCCGGAGTGTGCCATTACGCACAGTGTTCCTGGAGTTTGCCATTACACACATTGGTCCCGGAATGAGTCATAACGCACAGTGTTCCCAGATTGTGTCATCACGCACAGTGTTCCCGGATTGTACTATTACACACACTGTTCCTGGAGTGTGTCATTACGCAAAATGATCCCGCAATGTGTCATTACGCACTGTGATCCCGGAATGTGCCATTACGCACAGTGTTCCCAGAGTGTGTCATTACGCACAGTGTTCCTGGAGGGTGCTATTCCGTGCAGGGTTCCCGGAGTTTGCCATTACGCCCAGGGTTCCCGGAGTGTATCATTACACACAGGGTTCCCGGAGTGTGCCATTACGCAAAGTGTTTCCGGAGTGTGCCATTACCCACAGTGACCCCAGACTAGGCCATGATGGACAGTGATCCCTAAGCGTGCCATTATGCTCAGGGTTCTCGCAGGGTGCCATTTTGCACAGGGTTCCCGGAGTGTGCCCTTGCACACAGTGTTCCTGGAGTGTGCCATTATGTACAATGTTCCCGGAGTGTGCCATTACGCACTGTCTTCCTGGATTGTGCCGTTATGCACACTGTTCCCGAAGTGTGTCATTACCCACAGTGTTCCTGGATTGTAGTATCAGGCACACTGTTCCCGTAGTGTGTCATTACGCACAATGTTCCCGAGTGTGTCATTATGCACAGGGTTCCCGGAATTTACCATTACGCACAGTGTTCGCAAAGGGTGCCATTACACACAAGGTTCCCAGAGTATGTAATTACGCATAGTGTTCCCGGACTGTGCCATAATGCACAGCGTTCCCGAAGTGTATCATTACGCACAAGGTTCCAGGAGTGTGCCATTATGCACAGTGTTCCTGGAGTGTGTCATTACGCCCAGGGTGCCTGGAATGTGCGATTATGCACAGTGTTCCCGGACTGTGCCATTAGGCACAATGTTCCCGGAGTGTATCATTACGCATTGTGATCCCGGAGTGTGCCATTACGGACAGTTTTCCCGGAATGTGTCATTATGCACAATGTTCCCGGAGTATATCATTACGCACAGTGATCCCGAGTGTATCATTACACACAGTGTTCCCGCAGTGTGCCATTATGCGCAGGATTCCAGGAGTGTGCCATGACGCCCAAGGTTCCTGGAGTGTGCCATTACGTACAGTGTTCCTGGACTGTGCCATTACACACAGCGTTGCCGGAGCATGCCATCACACACAGTATTCCTGGAGCTAGACATTATGCGCAGGGTTCACGGCGTGTGTCATTACGCACAGTGTTCCCGATGTGTGTCATTACACATAGTGTTCTGGGAGTAAGCCATTACACAGATTGTTCCCTGAGTGTGTTATTACGCACAGTGTTCCCAGTGTGTGCCATTACGCACAGTGTTCCTGGAGTGTTTCATTACGCAGAATGTTCCCGGAGTCTGCCAAAATGCACAGGATTCCCGGAGTGTACCATTACGCACAGTGATCGCAGACTGTGCCATGACGCACAGTGTTTCCGGAGTGTGTCATTACGCACAATGTGCCCGGAGTGTGTCATTATGCACAGGGCTCACCGTCTGTGCCATTACGCACAGTGTTCCTGGAGTGTGCCATTACACACAATGTTCTCAGAGTGTGTCATTACGAAGAGTGTTCCCCAAGTGTGCCATTGCACATAGTGTTCTGGGAGCATGCCATTACACAGATTGTTCCATGAGTGTACCATTACGCACAGTGATCGCAGACTGTGCCATGACGCACAGTGTTCCCGGAGTGTTTCATTACACAGTATGTTCCCGGAGTGACCCATTAAACACAGTGTTCCCGGGCTGTGACATTACACACAATGTTCTCAGAGTGTGTCAGTACGCACAATGTTCCCGGAGTGTGTCATTACGCACATTGTTCCCAGAGTGTACCATTATGCACAGTGTTCCCGGACTGTGTCATTATACACAGAATTCCCGGATTGTACTATTACACACACTGTTCCTGGAGTGTGTCATTACGCAAAATGATCCCGCAATGTGTCATTACGCACTGTGATCCCGGAATGTGCCATTACGCACAGTGTTCCCAGAGTGTGTCATTACGCACAGTGTTCCTGGAGGGTGCTATTCCGTGCAGGGTTCCCGGAGTTTGCCATTACGCCCAGGGTTCCCGGAGTGTATCATTACACACAGGGTTCCAGGAGTGTGCCATTACGCAAAGTGTTCCCGGAGTGTGCCATTACCCACAGTGACCCCAGACTAGGCCATGATGGACAGTGATCCCTAAGCGTGCCATTATGCTCAGGGTTCTCGCAGGGTGCCATTTTGCACAGGGTTCCCGGAGTGTGCCCTTGCACACAGTGTTCCTGGAGTGTGCCATTATGCACACTGTTCCCGGAGTGTGTCATTACCCACAGTGTTCCCGGATTGTACTATCAGGCACACTGTTCCCGTAGTGTGTCATTACGCACAATGTTCCCGAGTGTGTCATTATGCACAGGGTTCCCGGAATTTACCATTACGCACAGTGTTCGCAAAGGGTGCCATTACACACAAGGTTCCCAGAGTATGTAATTACGCATAGTGTTCCCGGACTGTGCCATAACGCACAGCGTTCCCGAAGTGTATCATTACGCACAAGGTTCCAGGAGTGTGCCATTATGCACAGTGTTCCTGGAGTGTGTCATTACGCCCAGGGTGCCTGGAATGTGCGATTATGCACAGTGTTCCCGGACTGTGCCATTAGGCACAATGTTCCCGGAGTGTATCATTACGCATTGTGATCCCGGAGTGTGCCATTACGGACAGTTTTCCCGGAATGTGTCATTATGCACAATGTTCCCGGAGTATATCATTACGCACAGTGATCCCGAGTGTATCATTACACACAGTGTTCCCGCAGTGTGCCATTATGCGCAGGATTCCAGGAGTGTGCCATGACGCCCAAGGTTCCTGGAGTGTGCCATTACGTACAGTGTTCCTGGACTGTGCCATTACACACAGCGTTGCCGGAGCATGCCATCACACACAGTATTCCTGGAGCTAGACATTATGCGCAGGGTTCACGGCGTGTGTCATTACGCACAGTGTTCCCGATGTGTGTCATTACACATAGTGTTCTGGGAGTAAGCCATTACACAGATTGTTCCCTGAGTGTGTTATTACGCACAGTGTTCCCAGTGTGTGCCATTACGCACAGTGTTCCTGGAGTGTTTCATTACGCAGAATGTTCCCGGAGTCTGCCAAAATGCACAGGATTCCCGGAGCGTACCATTACGCACAGTGATCGCAGACTGTGCCATGACGCACAGTGTTTCCGGAGTGTGTCATTACGCACAATGTGCCCGGAGTGTGTCATTATGCACAGGGCTCACCGTCTGTGCCATTACGCACAGTGTTCCTGGAGTGTGCCATTACACACAATGTTCTCAGAGTGTGTATTTACGAAGAGTGTTCCCCAAGTGTGCCATTGCACATAGTGTTCTGGGAGCATGCCATTACACAGATTGTTCCATGAGTGTGTCATTACGCACAGTGTTCCCGGAGTGTTTCATTACGCAGTATGTTCCCGGAGTGACCCATTAAACACAGTGTTCCCGGGCTGTGACATTACACACAATGTTCTCAGAGTGTGATATTACGCACAATGTTCCCGGAGTGAGTCATTATGCACAGGGTTCACAGAATGTGCCATTACGCACAGTGTTCCTGGACCGTACCATTATGCACAGTGTTCTCAGAGTGTGACATTACACACAGGGTTCCCATAGTGCGTCATTACACACAGTGTTCCCGGAGGGTGTCTTTACGCACAGTGTCCCCGATGTGTGTCATTTCGCACAGTGTTCCCAGAGTGTATCATTACGCACAGTGTTCCCAGAGTGAGCCATTTCACACTGTGTTCCCGGAGTGTACCATTACACACAATGTTCCCAGAGTGTGTCATTATGCACAGTGTTCCCAGAGTGTGTCATTATGCACAGGGTTCCCAGATTGTGTCATTACGCCCAGGGTTCCCGGTGTGTGCCATTACACACACAGTCGCCAGAGTCTGTCATTACGTACAGTGTTCCCGGTGTGTGTCAGTGCGCACAATCTTCCCGGAATGTGCCATTATACACAGTGTTCATGGAGCATGCCATTATGCGCAGAGTTCCCGGAGTATGCAAATTACGCACAGGGTTTCCGGAGTGTGCCATGAGGCACATTGTTCCCGGAGTATGTCATTACGCATAGGGCTCCCAGACTGTGCCATTACACAGAATGTTCCTGGAGTGTGCCATTACACACAGGGTTCCCAGAGTGTGTCATTAGGCACAGTATTCCCAGTGTGTGTCATTCGGCACACTATTCCCGGAGTGTGCTATTACGCACAGTGTTCCCTGAGAGTGCCATTACTACTGGAGTGCCCATTACACACAGTGTTCCCGGAGTGTGCCATTAAGGACAATGTTCCCAGAGTGTGTCATTAAGCACATCGTTCCCGTAGTGTGCCATTACGCATAGTGTTCCCGAAGTGTGCGATTACGCACAGTGTTCTCGGAGTGTGCCATTGCACAGTGTTGTCAGAGTGTGCCATTACGTATAGTGTTCCTGGAGCGTACCATTATGCATAGTTTGCCCGGAGTGTCTTATTATGCACAATGTTCCCGGAGTGTGTCATTACGTACAGTGTTCCCGGTGTGTGCCATTACGCACAGTATTCCTGGAGTGTGTCATTAGATACACTGTTCCCAGTGTGTGTCATTAAGCAAACTGTTCCCGGATAGTGCTATTATGCACAGTGTTCCCTGAGTTTGCCATTACCACCAGAGTGTGCCATTACACACAGTGTTCCCGGAGTGTGCAATGATGCACAGTGTTCCTGGATTGTATAATTACACACAGTATTCCCATACTGTGCCATTAAGCACAGTGTTCGCGGAGTGTGTCAGTATGCACAGTGTTCCCGGAGTGTGTCAGTATGCACAATGTTCCCGGAGTGTGTCATTACGCACATTGTTCCCAGAGTGTACCATTATGCACAGTGTTCCCGGACTGTGTCATTATACACAGAATTCCCGGAATGTGTCATTACGCACATTTTTCCAGGAGTGTGCCATGACGCACAGTGTTCCCGGTGTGTGTCAATATGCTCAGTGTTCACGGAGTGTTTCATTATACACAGTATTCCCGAAGTGTGCCATTACGCACAGTATTCCCGGAGTGTGCCATTAAGTACAGTGTTCATGGAGGTGCCATTACACACAGTGTTTATGGAGTGTGCCATTACTCACAGTGTTCCCAGAGTGTGCCATTAGATACAGTGTTCTCGGAATGTGCCATTACACATAGTGTTCCTGGAGTGCGTCATTATGCACATTTTTCCCGGAGTGTGCCATAACACACAATGTTGCCAGAGTGGGTCATTACGCAAGTGTTCCTGGTGAGTGTCATTGCGCACGGGGTTCTCGGAATTGCCACTGGGCACAGTGTCCCTGGACTGTGACATAACACAGAGTGCTCCCTGCGTGTGTCATTACGTACAATGTTCTCAGAATGTGTCATTACGCACATTGTTGCCGGAGTGCGTCATTACGCATAGTGTTCCCGGAGTGTTCCATTAAACACAGTGTTCCCGGATTTTGTCATTACGCACCGTGTTTCTGGAGTGTGCCATTACACACAGTGTTCTTGGAGTGTGTCATTAGGCACAGTATTCCCAGTGTGTGTCATTAGGCACAATGTTCCCGGAGTGTGCTATTACGCACAGTGTTCCCTTAGCATGCCATTACTACTGGAGTGTGCCATTACACACAGTGTTCCCAGAGTGTGCCATTAAGCACAATGTTTTCGGAGTGTGTCATTATGCACAGTGTTCCCTGAGTGTGTCATTACGTGCATTCTTCCAGACTTGTGTGCCATTAGGCACAGTGTTCCCGGAGTGTGTCATTACGCACGTTGTTCCCGGAGTGTGCTACTACGCAGTGTTCCCGCAGTGTGCCATTACACAAAATGTTGCCAGAGTGGGTCTTTACGCACAGTGTTCCTGGAGAGTGTCATTACGCACAGGGTTCTCGAAATTGCCATTGGGCATAGTGTCCCTGGACTGTGACATAACACAGAGTGCTCCCTGTGTGTGTCATTACGCACAATGTTCTTGGAGTGTGTCATTACGCACATTGTTGCCGGAGTGTGTCATAACGCACAGTGTTCCCGGAGTGTGCCTTAAAGGACAATGTTCCCAGAGTGTGTCATTAAGTACATTGTTCCCGGAGTGTGCCATTACGCATAGTGTTCCTGAAGTGTGCGATTACGCAGAGTGTTCTCGGAGTGTGCCATTGCACAGTGTTGTCAGAGTGTGCCATTACGTATAGTGTTCCTGGAGCGTACCATTACGCATAGTTTACCCGGAGTGTGTTATTATGCACAATGTTCCCGGAGTGTGCCATACGCACAGTGTTCCTGGAGTGTGTCATTATGCACAGTATTCCCAGTGTGTGACATTCGGCACACTGTTCCCGGAGTGTGCTATTACGCACAATGTTCCCTGAGTGTGCCATTACTACTGGAGTGGCCATTACACACAGTGTTCCCAGAGTGTGCCATTAAGGACAATGTTCCCGGAGTGTATCATTACGTACAGTGTTCCCGGTGTGTGCCATTACACACAGTATTCCTGGAGTGTGTCATTAGACACACTGTTCTCAGTGTGTGTCGTTAAGCAACCTGTTCCCGGACTGTGCTATTACGCACAGTGTTCCCTGAGTTTGCCATTACCACCGGAGTGTGCCATTACACACAGCGTTCCCAGAGTGTGACATTACAACCAGAGTGTGCCATTACCAACAGGGTTCCGGCAGTGTGCCATTACACACAATGTTGCCAGAGTGGGTCATTACGCACACTGATCCTGGAGACTGTCATTACGCACAGTGTTCTCGGAATTGCCATTGGGCACAGTGTCCCTGGACTGTGACATAACACAGAGTGCTCCCTGTGTGTGTCATTATGCACAATGTTCTCGGAGTGTGTCATTACGCACATTGTTGCCGGAGTGTGTCATAACGCACAGTGTTCCTGGAGTGTGCCATTACAGAAAGTGTTGCCGGATTTTGTCATTACGCACAGTGTTCTCGGAGTGTGTCATTACGCACATTGTACCCGGAGTGTGCCATTACGCACAGTGTTCCTGGAGTGTGTCATTAGGTACAGTATTCCCAGTGTGTGTCATTCGGCACACTGTTCCCAGAGTGTGCTATTACGCACAGTGTTCCCTGAGTGTGCCATTACTACTGGAGTGGCCATTACACACAGTGTTCCCGGAGTGTGCCATTAAGGACAATGTTCCGGGAGTGTGTCATTACGTTCAGTATTCCCGGTGTGTGCCATTACGCACAGTATTCCTGGAGTGTGTCATTAGACACACTGTTCCCAGTGTGTGTCATTAAGCAAATTATTCCCCGAGTGTGCTATTACGCACAGTGTTCCCTGAGTTTCCCATTACCACCGGGGTGTGCCATTACACACAGTGTTCCCGGAGTGTGCAATGATGCACAGAGTTCCTGGATTGTATAGGTACGCACAGTATTCCCGGACTGTGCCATTATGCACAGCGTTCGCGGAGTGTGTCAGTACGCACAGTGTTCCCGGAGTGTGTCATTACGCACATTTTCCCGGAGTGTGTCATTATGCACATTGTTCCCAGAGTGTACGATTATGCACAGTGTTACCGGACTGTGTCATTACGCACATTTTTCCAGGAGTGTGCCATGACGCACAGTGTTGCCGGAGTGTGTCAATATGCTCAGTGTTCACGGAGTGTTTCATTATGCACAGTATTCCCAGAGTGTGCCATTGGACACAGTGTTTTCGCAATGTGCCATTACACATAGTGTTCCTGGAGTGTGTCATTATGCACAGTTTTCCCGGAGTGTGCAATTACACACAATGATGCCAGAGTGGGTAATTACGCAAGTGTTCCTGTTGAGTGTCATTGCGCACGGGGTTCTCGGAATTGCCATTGGGCACAGATTCCCTGGACTGTGACATAACACAGAGTGCTCCCTGCGTGTGTCATTACGTACAATGTTCTCAGAATGTGTCATTACGCACATTGTTGCCGGAGTGTGTCATTACGCACAGTGTTCCCAGAGTGTTCCATTAAACACAGTGTTCCCGGATTTGTCATTACGCAGTGTTTCCGGAGTGTGCCATTACGCACAGTGTTCTTGGAGTTTGTCATTAGGCACAGTGTTCCCAGTGTGTGTCATTAGGCACAATGTTCCTGGAGTGTGCTATTACGCACAGTGTTCCCTGAGCATGCTATTACTACCGGAGTGTGCCATTACACACAATGTTCCCGGAGTGTGCCATTACACACAGTGTTCCCGGAGTGTGCCGTTAAGCACAATGTTTCCGGAGTGTGTCATTATGCACAGTGTTCCCTGAGTGTGTCATTAAGCAAATTGTTCCCGGACTGTGTGATTACGCACAGTATTCTCGGAGTGTGCCATTGCACAGTTTTGTCAGAGTGTGCCATTACGTATAGTGTTCCTGGAGCGTACCTTTATGCATAGTTTACCCGGAGTGTGTTATTATGCACAATGTTCCCGGAGTGTGCCATACGCACAGTGTTCCTGGAGTGTGTCATTATGCACACTGTTCCCAGTGTGTGTCATTAGGCAAACTGTTCCCGGAGTGTGCTATTACGCACAGTGTTCCCTGAGTTTGCCATTACCACCGGAGTGTGCCATTACACACAGTGTTCCCGGAGTGTGCAATGATGCACAGTGTTCCTGGATTGTATAATTACACACAGTATTCCCATACTGTACCATTAAGCACAGTGTTCCCGGAGTGTGTCAATACGCTCAGTGTTCACGGAGTGTTTCATTATGCACAGTATTCCCGAAGTGTGCCATTAAGTACAGTGTTCATGGAGGTGCCATTACACACAGTGTTCCCAGAGTGTGCCATTAGATACAGTGTTCTTGGAATGTGCCATTACACATAGTGTTCCTGGAGTGTGCCCTTATGCACAGTTTTCCCAGAGTGTGCCATTACACACAATGAAACCAGAGTGGGTCATTACGCAAGTGTTCCTGTTGAGTGTCATTGCGCAGGGCGTTCTCGGAATTGCCATTGGGCACAGTGTCCCTGGACTGTGACATAACACAGAGTGCTGCCAGCGTGTGTCATTACGTACAATGTTCTCAGAGTGTGTCATTACGCATATTGTGGCCGGAGTGTGTCATTACGCACAGTGTTCCCTGAGTGTGTCATTACGTGCATTCTTCCAGACTTGTGTGCCATTAGGCACAGTATTCCCAGAGTGTGTCATTACGCACGTTGTTCCTGGAGTGTGCTATTACGCACAGTGTCCCGGAGTGTGCCATTACACACAATGTTGCCAGAGTGGGTCATTGCGCACAGTGTTCCTGGAGAGTGTCATTACGCACAGGGTTCTCGAAATTGCCATTGGGCATAGTCTCCCTGGACTGTGACATAACACAGAGTGCTCCCTGTGTGTGTCACTACGCGCAATGTTCTCGGAGTGCGTCATTACGCACAGTGTTCCCGGAGTGTGCCATTACGGAAAGTGTTGCCAGATTTTGTCATTACGCACAGTGTTCTCGGAGTGTGTCATTACGCACATTGTACCCAGAGTGTGCCATTACGCACAGTGTTCCCGGAGTGTGCCATAATAACCAGAGTGTGCCATTACAGACAGGGTTCCCGCAGTGTGCCATTACACACAATGTTGCCCGAGTGGGTCATTACGCACACTGTTCCTGCAGACTGTCATTACGCACAGGGTTCTCAGAATTGCCATTGTGCAAACTGCCCCTGGACTGTGACATAACACAGAGTGCTCCCTGTGTGTGTCATTACGCACAATGTTCTCAGAGTGTGTCATTACGCACATTGTTGCCGGAGTGTGTCATAACGCACAGTGTTCCTGGAGTGTGCCATTACAGAAAGTGTTGCTGGATTTTGTCATTACGCACAGTGTTCTCGGAGTGTGTCATTACGCACATTGTACCCGGAGTGTGCCATTACGCACAGTGTTCCTGGAGTGTGTCATTAGGCACAGTATTCCCAGTGTGTGTCATTCGGCACACTCTTCCCGGAGTGTGCTATTACGCACAGTGATCCCTGAGTGTGGCATTACTACAGGAGTGGCCATTACACACAGTGTTCCCGGAGTGTGCCATTAAGGACAATATTCCCAGAGTGTGTCATTAAGCACATTGTTCCCGGTGTGTGCCATTACGCATAGTGTTCCCGAAGTGTGCGATTACGCACAGTGTTCTCGGAGTGTGCCATTGCACAGTGTTGTCAGAGTGTGCCATTACGTATAGTGTTCCTGGAGCGTACCATTATGCATAGTTTTCCCGGAGTGTGTTATTATGCACAATGTTCCCGGAGTGTGCCATACGCACAGTGTTCCTGGAGTGTGTCATTATGGACTGTATTCCCAGTGTGTGTCATTCGGCACACTGATCCCGGAGTGTGCTATTACGCACAGTGTTCCCTGAGTGTGCCATTACTACTGGAGTGGCCATTAGACACAGTGTTCCCGGAGTGTGCCATTAAGGACAATGTTCCCAGAGTGTGTCATTACGTACAGTGTTCCCAGTGTGTGCCATTACGCACAGTATTCCTGGAGTGTGTCATTAGACACACTGTTCCCAGTGTGTGTCATTAAGCAAACAGTTCCCGGAGTGTGCTATTACGCACAGTGTTCCCTGAGTTTGCCATTACCACCAGAGTGTGCCATTACACACAGTGTTCCCGGAGTGTGCAATGATGCACAGTGTTCCTGGATTGTATAATTACACACAGTATTCCCATACTGTGCCATTAAGCACAGTGTTCGCGGAGTGTGTCAGTACGCACAATGTTCCCGGACTGTGTCATTATACACAGAGTTCCCGGAATGTGTCATTATACACATTTTTCCAGGAGTGTGCCATGACGCACAGTGTTCCCGGAGTGTGTCAATACGCTCAGTGTTCACGGAGTGTTTCATTATGCACAGTATTCCCGAAGTATGCCATTAAGTACAGTGTTCATGGAGGTGCCATTACACACAGTGTTCCCAGAGTGTACCATTAGATACAGTGTTCTCGGAATGTGCCATTACACATAGTGTTCCTGGAGTGTGTCCTTATGCACAGTTTTCCCGGAGTGTGCCATTACACACAATGTTGCCAGAGTGCGTCATTACGCAAGTGTTCCTATTGAGTGTCATTGCGCACGGGGTTCTCGGAATTGCCACTGGGCACAGTGTCCCTGGATTGTGACATTACACACAGTGCAGCCTGTGTGTGTCATTATGTACAATGTTCTCAGAGTGTGTCATTACGCATATTGTGGCGGGAGTGTGTCATAACGCACCGTGTTCCCGGAGTGTGCCATTACAGAAAGTGTTGCCAGATTTTGTCATTACGCACAGTGTTCTCGGAGTGTGTCATTATGCACATTGTACCCGGAGTGTGCCATTACGCACGATGTTCGCAGAGTGTGCCATTACAACCAGAGTGTGCCATTACACACAGGGTTCCCGCAGTGTGCCATTACACACAATGTTGCCCGAGTGGGTCATTACGCACACTGTTCCTGGAGACTGTCATTACGCACAGGGTTCTCGGAATTGCCATTGGGCACAGTGTCCCTGGACTGTGACATAACACAGAGTGTTTCCTGTGTGTGTCATTACGCACAATGTTCTCGGTGTGTGTCATTACGCACATTGTTGCCGGAGTGTGTCATAACGCACAGTGTTCCTGGAGTATGCCATTCCAGAAAGTGTTGCCGGATTTTGTCATTACGCACAGTGTTCTCGGAGTGTGTCATTACACACATTGTACCCGGAGTGTGCTATTACGCACAGTGTTCCTGGAGTGTGTCATTAGGCACAGTATTCCCAGTGTGTGTCATTCGGCACACTCTTCCCGGAGTGTGCTATTACGCACAGTGATCCCCGAGTGTGCCACTACTACTGGAGTGGCCATTACACACAGTGTTCCCGGACTGTGCCATTAAAAACAATGTTCCCAGAGTGTGTCATTAAGCACATTGTTCCCAGGGAGTGTCATTACGCATAGTGTTCCCGAAGTGTGCAATTACGCACAGTGTTCTCGGAGTGTGCCATTGCACAGTGTTGTCAGAGTGTGCCATTACGTATAGTGTTCCTGGAGCGTACCATTATGCATAGTTTACCTGGAGTGTGTTATTATGCACATTGTACCCGGAGTGTGCCATACGCACAGTGTTCCTGGAGTGTGTCATTATGCGCAGTATTCCCAGTGTGTGTCATTTGGCACACTGTTCCCGGAGTGTGCTATTACGCACATTGTTCCCTGAGTGTGCCATTACTACTGGAGTGGCCATTACACACAGTGTTCCCGGTGTGTGCCATTACGCACAGTATTCCTGGAGTGTGTCATTAGACACACTGTTCCCAGTGTGTGTCATTAAGCAAACTGTTCCCGGAGTGTGCTATTACGCACAGTGTTCCCTGAGTTTGCCATTACCACCGGAGTGTGCCATTACACACAGTGTTCCCGGAGTGTGCAATGATGCACAGTGTTCCTGGATTGTATAATTGCTCACAGTATTCCCATACTGTGCCATTAAGCACACTGTTCGCGGAGTGTGTCAGTACGCACAGTGTTCCCGGAGTGAGTCAGTACGCACAATGTTCCCAAAGTGTGTCATTATGCACATTGTTCCCAGAGTGTACCATTATGCACAGTGTTCCTGGACTGTGTCATTATACACAGAGTTCCCGGAATGTGTCATTACGCACATTTTTCCAGGAGTGTGCCATGACGCACAGTGTTCCCGGAGTGTGTCTATACGCTCAGTGTTCACGGAGTGTTTCATTATGCACAGTATTCCCGAAGTGTGCCATTATGCACATATTCCCGGAGTGTGCCATTAAGTACAGTGTTCATGGAGGTGCCATTACACACAGTGTTCTCGCAGTGTGCCATTACTGACGGTGTTCCCAGAGTGTGCCTTAGATACAGCGTTCTCGGAATGTGCAATTACACAGTGTTCCTGGAGTGTGTCCTTATGCACAGTTTTCCCGGAGTGTGCCATTACACACAATGTTGCCAGAGTGGGTCATTACGCACAGTGATCCTGGTGAGTGTCATTGCGCATGGGGCTCTCGGAATTGCCATTGGGCACAGTGTCATTACGCACAATGTTCTCGGAGTGTGTCATTACGCACATGTTGCCTGAGTGTGTCATAACGCACAGTGTTCCCGGAGTGTGCCATTACAGAAAGTGTTGCCGGATTTTGTCATTACGCACAGTGTTCTCGGAGTGTGTCATTACGTACATTGTACCCGGAGTGAGCCATTACGCACAGTGTTCCCGGAGTGTGCCATTACAACCAGAGTGTGCCATTACACATAGGGTTCCCGCAGTGTACCATTAAGCACAATGTTTCCAGAGTGTGTCATTACACACAGTGTTCCCTGAGTGTGTCATTACTACCAGAGTTGCCATTACGCACAGTATTCCCGGAGTGTATCATTCGGGAAAGTGTTCCCAGTGTGTGCCATTACGCACAGTGTTCCCTGAGTATGTCATTACTACCAGAGTGTGCCATTACGCACAGTATTCCCAGACTGTGCCATTAAGCACAGTGTTCCCAGAGTTTGTCATTAAGCACAGTGTTCCTGGAGTGTGTCATTACGCACAGTGTTCCCAGCGTGTGTCATTGCGCATATTGTTTCCGGAGTGTACCATTACGCACAGTGTTCCCGGACTGTGTCATCACACACAATGTTCTTGGGTTGAGCCATTACGCACAGTGTTCCCGGTGTGTGTCATTACGCACAGTTTTCCCGGAGTGTGCCATACGCACAGTGTTCCTGGAGTGTGTCATTATGCACAGTATTCCCAGTGTGTGTCATTCGGCACACTCTTCCCGGAGTGTGCTATTACGCACAGTGTTCCCTGAGTGTGCCATTACTACTGGAGTGGCCATTACACACAGTGTTTCCGGAGTGTGCCATTAAGGACAATGTTCCCAGAGTGTGTCATTAAGCACATTGTTCCCGGAGTGTGCCATTACGCATAGTGTTCCCGAAGTGTGCGATTACGCACAGTGTTCTCGGAGTGTGCCATTGCACAGTGTTGTCAGTGTGCCATTACATATAGTGTTCCTGGAGCGTAAGATTACGCACAGTTTTCCCGGAGTGTGTTATTATGCACAATGTTCCGGGAGTGTGTCATTACGTACAGTGTTCCCGGTGTGTGCCATTACTCCCAGTATTCCTGAAGTGTGTCATTAGACACACTGTTCCCAGTGTGTGTCATTAAGCACACTGTTCACGGAGTGTGCTATTACGCACAGTGTTCCCTGAGTTTGCCATTACCACCGGAGTGTGCCACTACACACAGTGTTCCCGGAGTGTGCAATGATGCACAGTGTTTCTGGATTGTATAATTACGCACAGTATTCCCATACTGTGCCATTAAGCACAGTGTTCGCAGAGTGTGTCAGTACGCACAGTGTTCCCGGAGTGTGTCATTATGCACATTGTTCCCAGAGTGTACCATTATGCACAGTGTTCCCGGACTGTGTCATTATACACAGAGTTCCTGGAATGTGTCATTACGCACATTTTTCCAGGAGTGTGCCATGACGCACAGTGTTCCCGGAGTGTGTCAGTACGCACAGTTTTCCCGGAGTGTGCCATTACACACAATATTGCCAGAGTGGGTCATTACGTAAGCGTTCCTGGAGACTGTCATTACGCACAGGATTCTCGGAATTGCCATTGGGCACAGTGTCCCTGGACTGTGACATAACACAGAGTGCTCCCTGTGTGTGTCATTACGCACAATGTTCTCGGAGTGTGTCATTACGCACAGTGTTCCCGGAGTGTGCCATTACGGAAAGTGTTGCCGGATTTTTTCATTACGCACAGTGTTCTCGGAGTGTGTCATTACGCACATTGTACCCAGAGTGTGCCATTACGCACAGTGTTCCCGGAGTGTGCCATTATAACCAGAGTGTGTCATTACACACAGTGTTCCCTGAGTTTGCCATTACCACCAGAGTGTGCCATTACACACAGTGTTCCCGGAGTGTGCAATGATGCACAGTGTTCCTGGATTGTATAATTACACAGTATTCCCATACTGTGCCATTAAGCACAGTGTTCGCGGAGTGTGTCAGTACGCACAGTGTTCCCTGAGTGTGTCAGTACGCACAATGTTCCCGGAGTGTGTCATTATACACAGAGTTCCCGGAATGTGTCATTATACACATTTTTCCAGGAGTGTGCCATGACGCACAGTGTTCCCGGGTGTGTCAATATGCTCAGTGTTCACGGAGTGTTTCATTATGCACAGTATTCCCTAAGTATGCCAATAAGTACAGTGTTCATGGAGGTGCCATTACACACAGTGTTCCCAGAGTGTACCATTAGATACAGTGTTCTCGGAATGTGCCATTGCACATAGTATTCCTGGAGTGTGTCCTTATGCAGAGCTTTCCCGGAGTGTGCCATTACACACAATGTTGCCAGAGTGCGTCATTACGCAAGTGTTCCTGTTGAGTGTCATTGCGCACAGGGTTCTCGGATTGCCATTGGGCACAGTGTCTCTGGACTGTGACATTACACACAGTGCTGCCTGCGTGTGTCATTATGTACAATGTTCTCAGAGTGTGTCATTACGCACAATGTTCCCTGAGTGTATCATTACCCACTGTGTTCCCTGAGTGTTCCATTAAACATAGTGTTCCCGGATTTTGTCATTAGGCACAGTGTTTCCAGAGTGTGCCATTACACACGATGTTGCCAGAGTGGGTCATTACGCAAGTGTTCCTGGTAAGTGTCATTATGCACAGGGTTCTCGAAAATGCCATTAGGCATAGTGTCCCTGGACTGTGACATAACACAGAGTGTTTCCTGTGTGTGTCATTACGCACAATGTTCTCGGAGTGTGTATTGCGCACATTGTTGCCAGAGTGTGTCATAACGCACAGTGTTCCCGGAGTGTGCCATTACAGAAAGTGTTGCCGGATTTTGTCATTACGCACAGTGTTCTCGGAATGTGTCATTACGCACATTGTACCCGGAGTGTGCCATTACGCACAGTGTTCCCAGAGTGTGCCATTACAACCAGAGTGTGCCATTACACACAGGGTTCCCGCAGTGTGCCATTACACACAATGTTGCCCAAGTTGGTCATTACGCACACTGTTCCAGGAGACTGTCATTACGCACAGGGTTCTCGGAATTGCCATTGGGCACAGTGTCCCTGGACTGTGACATAACACAGAGTGCTCCCTGTGTGTGTCATTACGCACAATGTTCTCGGAGTGTGTCATTACGCACATTGTACCCGGAGTGTGCCATTACACACAGTGTTCCTGGAGTGTGTCATTAGGCACAGTATTCCCAGTGTGTGTCATTCGGCACACTCTTCCCGGAGTGTGCTATTACGCACAGTGATCCCCGAGTGTGCCATTACTACTGGAGTGGCAATTACACACAGTGTTCCCGGAGTGTGCCATTAAGGACAATGTTCCCAGAGTGTGTCATTAAGCACATTGTTCCCGGAGTGTGCCATTACGCATAGTGTTCCCGAAGTGTGCGATTACGCACAGTGTTCTCGGAGTGTGCCATTGCACAGTGTTGTCAGAGTGTGCCATTACGTATAGTGTTCCTGGAGCGTACCATTATGCATAGTTTACCCGGAGTGTGTTATATGCACAATGTTCCCGGAGTGTGCCATACGCACAGTGTTCCTGGAGTGTGTCATTATGCACAGTATTCCCAGTGTGTGTCATTCGGCACACTGATCCCGGAGTGTGCTATTACACACAGTGTTCCCTGAGTGTGCCATTACGCACAGTATTCCCGGAGTGTGCCATTAAGTACAGTGTTCATGGAGGTGCCATTACACACAGTGTTCTCGGAGTGTGCCATTACTGACGGTGTTGCCAGAGTGTGCCTTAGATACAGTGTTCTCGGAATGTGCCATTACACATAGTGTTCCTGGAGTGTGTCCTTATGCACAGTTTTCCCGGAGTGTGCCATTACACACAATGTTGCCAGAGTGGGTCATTACGCACAGTGTTCCTGGTGAGTGTCATTGCGCACGGGGCTCTTGTAATTGCCATTGGGCACAGTGTCATTAGGCACAATGTTCTCGGAGTGTGTCATTACGCACATGTTGCCTGAGTGTGTCATAATGTACAGTGTTCCCGGAGTATGCCATTACAGAAAGTGTTGCCGGATTTTGTCATTACACACAGTGTTCTCAGAGTGTGTCATTACGCACATTGTACCCGGAGTGAGCCATTACGCACAGTGTTCCTGGAGTGTGCCATTACAACCAGAGTGTGCCATTACACATAGGGTTCCCGCAGTGTGCCATTACACACAATGTTGCCCAAGTGGGTCATTACGCACACTGTTCCAGGAGACTGTCATTACGCACAGGGTTCTCGGAATTGCCATTGGGCACAGTGTCCCTGGACTGTGACATAACACAGAGTGCTCCCTGTGTGTGTCATTACGCACAATGTTCTCGGAGTGTGTCATTACGCACATTGTACCCGGAGTGTGCCATTACACACAGTGTTCCTGGAGTGTGTCATTAGGCACAGTATTCCCAGTGTGTGTCATTCGGCACACTCTTCCCGGAGTGTGCTATTACGCACAGTGATCCCCGAGTGTGCCATTACTACTGGAGTGGCAATTACACACAGTGTTCCCGGAGTGTGCCATTAAGGACAATGTTCCCAGAGTGTGTCATTAAGCACATTGTTCCCGGAGTGTGCCATTACGCATAGTGTTCCCGAAGTGTGCGATTACGCACAGTGTTCTCGGAGTGTGCCATTGCACAGTGTTGTCAGAGTGTGCCATTACGTATAGTGTTCCTGGAGCGTACCATTATGCATAGTTTACCCGGAGTGTGTTATATGCACAATGTTCCCGGAGTGTGCCATACGCACAGTGTTCCTGGAGTGTGTCATTATGCACAGTATTCCCAGTGTGTGTCATTCGGCACACTGATCCCGGAGTGTGCTATTACACACAGTGTTCCCTGAGTGTGCCATTACGCACAGTATTCCCGGAGTGTGCCATTAAGTACAGTGTTCATGGAGGTGCCATTACACACAGTGTTCTCGGAGTGTGCCATTACTGACGGTGTTGCCAGAGTGTGCCTTAGATACAGTGTTCTCGGAATGTGCCATTACACATAGTGTTCCTGGAGTGTGTCCTTATGCACAGTTTTCCCGGAGTGTGCCATTACACACAATGTTGCCAGAGTGGGTCATTACGCACAGTGTTCCTGGTGAGTGTCATTGCGCACGGGGCTCTTGTAATTGCCATTGGGCACAGTGTCATTAGGCACAATGTTCTCGGAGTGTGTCATTACGCACATGTTGCCTGAGTGTGTCATAACGTACAGTGTTCCCGGAGTATGCCATTACAGAAAGTGTTGCCGGATTTTGTCATTACGCACAGTGTTCTCAGAGTGTGTCATTACGCACATTGTACCCGGAGTGAGCCATTACGCACAGTGTTCCTGGAGTGTGCCATTACAACCAGAGTGTGCCATTACACATAGGGTTCCCGCAGTGTACCATTAAGCACAATGTTTCCAGAGTGTGTCATTACACACAGTGTTCCCTGAGTGTGTCATTACTACCAGAGTGTGCCATTATGCACAGTACTCCCGGAGTGTATCATTCGGCAAAGTGTTCCCAGTGTGTGCCATTACGCACAGTGTTCCCTGAGTATGTCATTACTATCAGAGTGTGCCATTACGCACAGTGTTCCCTGAGTATGTCATTACTACCAGAGTGTGCCATTACGCACATTGTTCCCTGAGTATGTCATTCCTACCAGAGTGTACCATTACGCACAGTATTCCCAGAGTGTGCCATTAAGCACAGTTTTCCCGGAGTGTGTCAATACGCACAGTGTTCCTGGAGTGTGTCATTACGCACAGTGTTCCCTGAGTGTGTCATTACTACCAGAGTGTGCCATTACGCACAGTATTCCGGGAGTGTGCCATTAAACACAGTGTTCCCAGAGTTTGTCATTAAGCACAGTGTTCCTGTAGTGTCTCACTACGCACGTTGTTTCCAGAATATGTCATTCGGCAAAGTGTTCCCAGTGTGTGCCATTAGGCACAGTGTTCCCTGAGTGTGTCATTACTACCAGAGTGTGCCCTTACGCACAGTATTCCCGGAGTGTATCATTCAGCAACGTGTTCCCAGTGTGTGCCATTACGCACAGTGTTCCCTGAGTGTGTCATTACTACCAGAGTGTCCCATTACGCACAGTATTCCCGGAGTGTGCCATTAAGCACAGTGTTCCCAGAGTTTGTCATTACGCACAGTGTTCCTGTAGTGTCTCATTACGCACGTTGCTCCCAGAGTATGTCATTTGGCAAAGTGTTCCCAGTGTGTGCCATTACGCACAGTGTTCCCTGAGTGTGTCATTACTACCAGAGTGTGCCATAACGCACAGTATTCCCGGAGTGTGCCATTAAGCACAGTGTTCCCAGAGTTTGTCATTACGCACAGTGTTCCTGTACTGTCTCATTACTCACGTTGTTCCCAGAGTATGTCATTCGGCAAAGTGTTCCCAGTGTGTGCCATTACGCACAGTGTTCCCTGAGTATGTCATTACTACCAGAGTGTGCCATTATGCACAGAATTCCCGGAGTGTGCCATTAAGCACAGTGTTCCCAGAGTTTGTCATTAAGCACAGTGTTCCCAGAGTTTGTCATTAAGCACAGTGTTCCTGGAATGTGTCATTATGCACAGTGTTCCCAGAGTTTGTCATTAAGCACAGTGTTCCTGGAATGTGTCATTAGGCACAGTGTTCCCAGAGTGTGTCATTGCGCACATTGTTTCCGGAGTGTACCATTACGCACAGTGTTCCCGGTGTGTGTCATCACACACAATGTTCTCGGGTTGAGACATTACGCACAGTGTTCTCAGAGTGTGTCATTACGCACATTGTACCCGGAGAGAGCCATTACGCACAGTGTTCCTGGAGTGTGCCATTACAACCAGAGTGTGCCATTACACATAGGGTTCTCGCAGTGTACCATTAAGCACAATGTTTCCGGAGTGTGTCATTACACACAGTGTTCCCTGAGTGTGTCATTACTACCAGAGTGTGCCATTATGCACAGTACTCCCGGAGTGTATCATTCGGCAAAGTGTTCCCAGTGTGTGCCATTACGCACAGTGTTCCCTGAGTATGTGATTACTATCAGAGTGTGCCATTACGCACAGTGTTCCCTGAGTATGTCAAACTACCAGAGTGTGCCATTACGCACATTGTTCCCTGAGTATGTCATTACTACCAGAGTGTGCCATTACGCACAGTATTCCCAGAGTGTGCCATTAAGCACAGTTTTCCCAGAGTTTGTCATTAAGGACAGTGTTCCCGGAGTGTGTCAATACGCACAGTGTTCCTGGAGTGTGTCATTACGCACAGTGTTCCCTGAGTGTGTCATTACTACCAGAGTGTGCCATTACGCACAGTATTCCCGGAGTGTGCCATTAGGCACAGTGTTCCCAGAGTTTGTCATTAAGCACAGTGTTCCTGCAGTGTCTCATTACGCACGTTGTTCCCGGAGTATATCATTCGGCAAAGTGTTCCCAGTGTGTGCCATTACGCACAGTGTTCCCTGAGTGTGTCATTACTACCAGAGTGTGCCATTACGCACAGTATTCCGGGAGAGTGCCATTAAGCACAGTGTTCCCAGAGTTTGTCATTACGCACAGTGTTCCTGTAGTGTCTCACTACGCACGTTGTTCCCGGAGTATGACATTCGGCAAAGTGTTCCCAGTGTGTGCCATTACGCACAGTGTTCCCTGAGTGTGTCATTACTACCAGAGTGTGCCCTTACGCACAGTATTCCCGGAGTGTATCATTCGGCAAAGTGTTCCCAGTGTGTGCCATTACGCACAGTGTTCCCTGAGTATGTCATTACTACCAGAGTGTGCCATTATGCACAGAATTCCCGGAGTGTGCCATTAAGCACAGTGTTCCCAGAGTTTGTCATTAAGCACAGTGTTCCCTGAGTGTGTCAGTACGCACAATGTTCCCGGAGTGTGTCATTATACACAGAGTTCCCGGAATGTGTCATTATACACATTTTTCCAGGAGTGTGCCATGACGCACAGTGTTCCCGGGTGTGTCAATATGCTCAGTGTTCACGGAGTGTTTCATTATGCACAGTATTCCCTAAGTATGCCAATAAGTACAGTGTTCATGGAGGTGCCATTACACACAGTGTTCCCAGAGTGTACCATTAGATACAGTGTTCTCAGAATGTGCCATTGCACATAGTGTTCCTGGAGTGTGTCCTTATGCAGAGCTTTCCCGGAGTGTGCCATTACACACAATGTTGCCAGAGTGCGTCATTACGCAAGTGTTCCTGTTGAGTGTCATTGCGCACAGGGTTCTCGGATTGCCATTGGGCACAGTGTCTCTGGACTGTGACATTACACACAGTGCTGCCTGCGTGTGTCATTATGTACAATGTTCTCAGAGTGTGTCATTACGCACAATGTTCCCTGAGTGTATCATTACCCACTGTGTTCCCTGAGTGTTCCATTAAACATAGTGTTCCCGGATTTTGTCATTAGGCACAGTGTTTCCAGAGTGTGCCATTACACACGATGTTGCCAGAGTGGGTCATTACGCAAGTGTTCCTGGTAAGTGTCATTATGCACAGGGTTCTCGAAAATGCCATTGGGCATAGTGTCCCTGGACTGTGACATAACACAGAGTGTTTCCTGTGTGTGTCATTACGCACAATGTTCTCGGAGTGTGTATTGCGCACATTGTTGCCAGAGTGTGTCATAACGCACAGTGTTCCCGGAGTGTGCCATTACAGAAAGTGTTGCCGGATTTTGTCATTACGCACAGTGTTCTCGGAATGTGTCATTACGCACATTGTACCCGGAGTGTGCCATTACGCACAGTGTTCCCAGAGTGTGCCATTACAACCAGAGTGTGCCATTACACACAGGGTTCCCGCAGTGTGCCATTACACACAATGTTGCCCAAGTTGGTCATTACGCACACTGTTCCAGGAGACTGTCATTACGCACAGGGTTCTCGGAATTGCCATTGGGCACAGTGTCCCTGGACTGTGACATAACACAGAGTGCTCCCTGTGTGTGTCATTACGCACAATGTTCTCGGAGTGTGTCATTACGCACATTGTACCCGGAGTGTGCCATTACACACAGTGTTCCTGGAGTGTGTCATTAGGCACAGTATTCCCAGTGTGTGTCATTCGGCACACTCTTCCCGGAGTGTGCTATTACGCACAGTGATCCCCGAGTGTGCCATTACTACTGGAGTGGCAATTACACACAGTGTTCCCGGAGTGTGCCATTAAGGACAATGTTCCCAGAGTGTGTCATTAAGCACATTGTTCCCGGAGTGTGCCATTACGCATAGTGTTCCCGAAGTGTGCGATTACGCACAGTGTTCTCGGAGTGTGCCATTGCACAGTGTTGTCAGAGTGTGCCATTACGTATAGTGTTCCTGGAGCGTACCATTATGCATAGTTTACCCGGAGTGTGTTATATGCACAATGTTCCCGGAGTGTGCCATACGCACAGTGTTCCTGGAGTGTGTCATTATGCACAGTATTCCCAGTGTGTGTCATTCGGCACACTGATCCCGGAGTGTGCTATTACACACAGTGTTCCCTGAGTGTGCCATTACGCACAGTATTCCCGGAGTGTGCCATTAAGTACAGTGTTCATGGAGGTGCCATTACACACAGTGTTCTCGGAGTGTGCCATTACTGACGGTGTTGCCAGAGTGTGCCTTAGATACAGTGTTCTCGGAATGTGCCATTACACATAGTGTTCCTGGAGTGTGTCCTTATGCACAGTTTTCCCGGAGTGTGCCATTACACACAATGTTGCCAGAGTGGGTCATTACGCACAGTGTTCCTGGTGAGTGTCATTGCGCACGGGGCTCTTGTAATTGCCATTGGGCACAGTGTCATTAGGCACAATGTTCTCGGAGTGTGTCATTACGCACATGTTGCCTGAGTGTGTCATAATGTACAGTGTTCCCGGAGTATGCCATTACAGAAAGTGTTGCCGGATTTTGTCATTACGCACAGTGTTCTCAGAGTGTGTCATTACGCACATTGTACCCGGAGTGAGCCATTACGCACAGTGTTCCTGGAGTGTGCCATTACAACCAGAGTGTGCCATTACACATAGGGTTCCCGCAGTGTGCCATTACACACAATGTTGCCCAAGTGGGTCATTACGCACACTGTTCCAGGAGACTGTCATTACGCACAGGGTTCTCGGAATTGCCATTGGGCACAGTGTCCCTGGACTGTGACATAACACAGAGTGCTCCCTGTGTGTGTCATTACGCACAATGTTCTCGGAGTGTGTCATTACGCACATTGTACCCGGAGTGTGCCATTACACACAGTGTTCCTGGAGTGTGTCATTAGGCACAGTATTCCCAGTGTGTGTCATTCGGCACACTCTTCCCGGAGTGTGCTATTACGCACAGTGATCCCCGAGTGTGCCATTACTACTGGAGTGGCAATTACACACAGTGTTCCCGGAGTGTGCCATTAAGGACAATGTTCCCAGAGTGTGTCATTAAGCACATTGTTCCCGGAGTGTGCCATTACGCATAGTGTTCCCGAAGTGTGCGATTACGCACAGTGTTCTCGGAGTGTGCCATTGCACAGTGTTGTCAGAGTGTGCCATTACGTATAGTGTTCCTGGAGCGTACCATTATGCATAGTTTACCCGGAGTGTGTTATATGCACAATGTTCCCGGAGTGTGCCATACGCACAGTGTTCCTGGAGTGTGTCATTATGCACAGTATTCCCAGTGTGTGTCATTCGGCACACTGATCCCGGAGTGTGCTATTACACACAGTGTTCCCTGAGTGTGCCATTACGCACAGTATTCCCGGAGTGTGCCATTAAGTACAGTGTTCATGGAGGTGCCATTACACACAGTGTTCTCGGAGTGTGCCATTACTGACGGTGTTGCCAGAGTGTGCCTTAGATACAGTGTTCTCGGAATGTGCCATTACACATAGTGTTCCTGGAGTGTGTCCTTATGCACAGTTTTCCCGGAGTGTGCCATTACACACAATGTTGCCAGAGTGGGTCATTACGCACAGTGTTCCTGGTGAGTGTCATTGCGCACGGGGCTCTTGTAATTGCCATTGGGCACAGTGTCATTAGGCACAATGTTCTCGGAGTGTGTCATTACGCACATGTTGCCTGAGTGTGTCATAACGTACAGTGTTCCCGGAGTATGCCATTACAGAAAGTGTTGCCGGATTTTGTCATTACGCACAGTGTTCTCAGAGTGTGTCATTACGCACATTGTACCCGGAGTGAGCCATTACGCACAGTGTTCCTGGAGTGTGCCATTACAACCAGAGTGTGCCATTACACATAGGGTTCCCGCAGTGTACCATTAAGCACAATGTTTCCAGAGTGTGTCATTACACACAGTGTTCCCTGAGTGTGTCATTACTACCAGAGTGTGCCATTATGCACAGTACTCCCGGAGTGTATCATTCGGCAAAGTGTTCCCAGTGTGTGCCATTACGCACAGTGTTCCCTGAGTATGTCATTACTATCAGAGTGTGCCATTACGCACAGTGTTCCCTGAGTATGTCATTACTACCAGAGTGTGCCATTACGCACATTGTTCCCTGAGTATGTCATTCCTACCAGAGTGTACCATTACGCACAGTATTCCCAGAGTGTGCCATTAAGCACAGTTTTCCCGGAGTGTGTCAATACGCACAGTGTTCCTGGAGTGTGTCATTACGCACAGTGTTCCCTGAGTGTGTCATTACTACCAGAGTGTGCCATTACGCACAGTATTCCGGGAGTGTGCCATTAAACACAGTGTTCCCAGAGTTTGTCATTAAGCACAGTGTTCCTGTAGTGTCTCACTACGCACGTTGTTTCCAGAATATGTCATTCGGCAAAGTGTTCCCAGTGTGTGCCATTACGCACAGTGTTCCCTGAGTGTGTCATTACTACCAGAGTGTGCCCTTACGCACAGTATTCCCGGAGTGTATCATTCAGCAACGTGTTCCCAGTGTGTGCCATTACGCACAGTGTTCCCTGAGTGTGTCATTACTACCAGAGTGTCCCATTACGCACAGTATTCCCGGAGTGTGCCATTAAGCACAGTGTTCCCAGAGTTTGTCATTACGCACAGTGTTCCTGTAGTGTCTCATTACGCACGTTGCTCCCAGAGTATGTCATTTGGCAAAGTGTTCCCAGTGTGTGCCATTACGCACAGTGTTCCCTGAGTGTGTCATTACTACCAGAGTGTGCCATAACGCACAGTTTTCCCGGAGTGTGCCATTAAGCACAGTGTTCCCAGAGTTTGTCATTACGCACAGTGTTCCTGTACTGTCTCATTACTCACGTTGTTCCCAGAGTATGTCATTCGGCAAAGTGTTCCCAGTGTGTGCCATTACGCACAGTGTTCCCTGAGTATGTCATTACTACCAGAGTGTGCCATTATGCACAGAATTCCCGGAGTGTGCCATTAAGCACAGTGTTCCCAGAGTTTGTCATTAAGCACAGTGTTCCCAGAGTTTGTCATTAAGCACAGTGTTCCTGGAATGTGTCATTATGCACAGTGTTCCCAGAGTTTGTCATTAAGCACAGTGTTCCTGGAATGTGTCATTAGGCACAGTGTTCCCAGAGTGTGTCATTGCGCACATTGTTTCCGGAGTGTACCATTACGCACAGTGTTCCCGGTGTGTGTCATCACACACAATGTTCTCGGGTTGAGACATTACGCACAGTGTTCTCAGAGTGTGTCATTACGCACATTGTACCCGGAGAGAGCCATTACGCACAGTGTTCCTGGAGTGTGCCATTACAACCAGAGTGTGCCATTACACATAGGGTTCTCGCAGTGTACCATTAAGCACAATGTTTCCGGAGTGTGTCATTACACACAGTGTTCCCTGAGTGTGTCATTACTACCAGAGTGTGCCATTATGCACAGTACTCCCGGAGTGTATCATTCGGCAAAGTGTTCCCAGTGTGTGCCATTACGCACAGTGTTCCCTGAGTATGTGATTACTATCAGAGTGTGCCATTACGCACAGTGTTCCCTGAGTATGTCAAACTACCAGAGTGTGCCATTACGCACATTGTTCCCTGAGTATGTCATTACTACCAGAGTGTGTCATTACGCACAGTATTCCCAGAGTGTGCCATTAAGCACAGTTTTCCCAGAGTTTGTCATTAAGGACAGTGTTCCCGGAGTGTGTCAATACGCACAGTGTTCCTGGAGTGTGTCATTACGCACAGTGTTCCCTGAGTGTGTCATTACTACCAGAGTGTGCCATTACGCACAGTATTCCCGGAGTGTGCCATTAGGCACAGTGTTCCCAGAGTTTGTCATTAAGCACAGTGTTCCTGCAGTGTCTCATTACGCACGTTGTTCCCGGAGTATACCATTCGGCAAAGTGTTCCCAGTGTGTGCCATTACGCACAGTGTTCCCTGAGTGTGTCATTACTACCAGAGTGTGCCATTACGCACAGTATTCCGGGAGAGTGCCATTAAGCACAGTGTTCCCAGAGTTTGTCATTACGCACAGTGTTCCTGTAGTGTCTCACTACGCACGTTGTTCCCGGAGTATGACATTCGGCAAACTGTTCCCAGTGTGTGCCATTACGCACAGTGTTCCCTGAGTGTGTCATTACTACCAGAGTGTGCCCTTACGCACAGTATTCCCGGAGTGTATCATTCGGCAAATTGTTCCCAGTGTGTGCCATTACGCACAGTGTTCCCTGAGTATGTCATTACTACCAGAGTGTGCCATTATGCACAGAATTCCCGGAGTGTGCCATTAAGCACAGTGTTCCCAGAGTTTGTCATTAAGCACAGTGTTCCCAGAGTTTGTCATTAAGCACAGTGTTCCTGGAATGTGTCATTATGCACAGTGTTCCCAGAGTGTGTCATTGCGCACATTGTTTCCGGAGTGTACCATTACGCAGTGTTCCCGGTGTGTGTCATCACACACAATGTTCTCGGGTTGAGCCATTACGCACAGTGTTCTCAGAGTGTGTCATTACGCACATTGTACCCGGAGTGAGCCATTACGCACAGTGTTCCTGGAGTGTGCCATTACAACCAGAGTGTGCCATTACACATAGGGTTCCCGCAGTGTACCATTAAGCACAATGTTTCCGGAGTGTGTCATTACACATAGTGTTCCCTGAGTGTGTCATTACTACCAGAGTGTGCCATTATGCACAGTACTCCCGGAGTGTATCATTCGGCAAAGTGTTCCCAGTGTGTGCCATTATGCACAGTGTTCCCTGAGTATGTCATTACTATCAGAGTGTGCCATTACGCACATTGTTCCCTGAGTATGTCATTACTACCAGAGTGTGCCATTACGCACAGTATTCCCTGAGTGTGCCATTAAGCACAGTTTTCCCAGAGTTTGTCATTAAGGACAGTGTTCCCAGTGTGTGCCATTACGCACAGTGTTCCCTGAGTATGTGATTACTTTCAGAGTGTGCCATTACGCACAGTGTTCCCTGAGTATGTCAAACTACCAGAGTGTGCCATTACGCACATTGTTCCCTGAGTATGTCATTACTACCAGAGTGTGCCATTACGCACAGTATTCCCAGAGTGTGCCATTAAGCACAGTTTTCCCAGAGTTTGTCATTAAGGACAGTGTTCCCGGAGTGTGTCAATACGCACAGTGTTCCTGGAGTGTGTCATTACGCACAGTGTTCCCTGAGTGTGTCATTACTACCAGAGTGTGCCATTACGCACAGTATTCCCGGAGTGTGCCATTAGGCACAGTGTTCCCAGAGTTTGTCATTAAGCACAGTGTTCCTGCAGTGTCTCATTACGCACGTTGTTCCCGGAGTATATCATTCGGCAAAGTGTTCCCAGTGTGTGCCATTACGCACAGTGTTCCCTGAGTGTGTCATTACTACCAGAGTGTGCCATTACGCACAGTATTCCGGGAGAGTGCCATTAAGCACAGTGTTCCCAGAGTTTGTCATTACGCACAGTGTTCCTGTAGTGTCTCACTACGCACGTTGTTCCCGGAGTATGACATTCGGCAAAGTGTTCCCAGTGTGTGCCATTACGCACAGTGTTCCCTGAGTGTGTCATTACTACCAGAGTGTGCCCTTACGCACAGTATTCCCGGAGTGTATCATTCGGCAAAGTGTTCCCAGTGGGTGCCATTACGCACAGTGTTCCCTGAGTATGTCATTACTACCAGAGTGTGCCATTATGCACAGAATTCCCGGAGTGTGCCATTAAGCACAGTGTTCCCAGAGTTTGTCATTAAGCACAGTGTTCCCAGAGTTTGTCATTAAGCACAGTGTTCCTGGAATGTGTCATTATGCACAGTGTTCCCAGTGTGTGTCATTGCGCACATTGTTTCCGGAGTGTACCATTACGCACAGTGTTCCCGGTGTGTGTCATCACACACAATGTTCTCGGGTTGAGCCATTACGCACAGTGTTCTCAGAGTGTGTCATTACGCACATTGTACCCGGAGTGAGCCATTACGCACAGTGTTCCTGGAGTGTGCCATTACAACCAGAGTGTGCCATTACACATAGGGTTCCCGCAGTGTACCATTAAGCACAATGTTTCCGGAGTGTGTCATTACACATAGTGTTCCCTGAGTGTGTCATTACTACCAGAGTGTGCCATTATGCACAGTACTCCCGGAGTGTATCATTCGGCAAAGTGTTCCCAGTGTGTGCCATTATGCACAGTGTTCCCTGAGTATGTCATTACTATCAGAGTGTGCCATTACGCACAGTGTTCCCTGAGTATGTCATTACTACCAGAGTGTGCCATTACGCACATTGTTCCCTGAGTATGTCATTACTACCAGAGTGTGCCATTACGCACAGTATTCCCTGAGTGTGCCATTAAGCACAGTTTTCCCAGAGTTTGTCATTAAGGACAGTGTTCCCGGAGTGTGTCAATACGCACAGTGTTCCTGGAGTGTGTCATTACGCACAGTGTTCCCTGAGTGTGTCATTAGGCACAGTGTTCCCAGAGTTTGTCATTAAGCACAGTGTTCCTGCAGTGTCTCATTACGCACCTTGTTCCCGGAGTATGTCATTCGGCAAAGTGTTCCCAGTGTGTGCCATTACGCACCGTGTTCCCTGAGTGTGTCATTACTACCAGAGTGTGCCATTACGCACAGTGTTCCCTGAGTATGTCATTACTACCAGAGTGTGCCATTACGCACATTGTTCCCTGAGTATGTCATTATTACCAGAGTGTGCCATTACGCACAGTTTTCCCAGAGCTTGTCATTAAGCACAGTGTTCCCGGAGTGTGTCAATACGCACAGTGTTCCTGGAGTGTGTCATTACGCACAGTGTTCCCTGAGTGTGTCATTACTACCAGAGTGTGCCATTACGCACAGTATTCCGGGAGTGTGCCATTAAGCACAGTGTTCCCAGAGTTTGTCATTAAGCACAGTGTTCCTGCAGTGTCTCATTACGCACCTTGTTCCCGGAGTATGTCATTCGGCAAAGTGTTCCCAGTGTGTGCCATTACGCACAGTGTTCCCTGAGTGTGTCATTACTACCAGAGTGTGCCATTACGCACAGTATTCCGGGAGTGTGCCATTAAGCACAGTGTTCCCAGAGTTTGTCATTAAGCACAGTGTTCCTGTAGTGTCTCACTACGCACGTTGTTCCCGGAGTATGTCATTCGGCAAAGTGTTCCCAGTGTGTGCCATTAGGCACAGTGTTCCCTGAGTGTGTCATTTCTACCAGAGTGTGCCCTTACGCACAGTATTCCCGTAGTGTATCATTCGGCAAAGTGTTCCCAGTGTGTGCCATTACGCACAGTGTTCCCTGAGTGTGTCATTACTACCAGAGTGTCCCATTACGCACAGTATTCCCGGAGTGTGCCATTAAGCACAGTGTTCCCAGAGTTTGTCATCACGCACAGTGTTCCTGTAGTGTCTTATTACGCACGTTGTTCCCAGAGTATGTCATTTGGCAAAGTGTTCCCAGTGTGTGCCATTACGCACAGTGTTCCCTGAGTGTGTCATTACTACCAGAGTGTGCCATTACGCACAGTATTCCCGGAGTGTGCCATTAAGCACAGTGTTCCCAGAGTTTGTCATTACGCACAGTGTTCCTGTACTGTCTCATTACGCACGTTGTTCCCAGAGTATGTCATTCGGCAAAGTGTTCCCAGAGTGTGCCATTACGCACAGTGTTCCCTGAGTATGTCATTACTACCAGAGTGTGCCATTATGCACAGAATTCCCGGAGTTTGCCATTAAGCACAGTGTTCCCAGAGTTTGTCATTAAGCACAGTGTTCCCAGAGTTTGTCATTAAGCACAGTGTTCCCGGAGTGTGTCATTATGCACAGTGTTCCCAGAGTGTGTCATTGCGCACATTGTTTCTGGAGTTTACCATTACGCACAGTGTTCCCGGTGTGTGTCATCACACACAATGTTCTCGGGTTGAGCCATTACGCACAGTGTTCTCAGAGTGTGGCATTACGCACATTGTACCCGGAGTGAGCCATTACGCACAGTGTTCCTGGAGTGTGCCATTACAACCAGAGTGTGCCATTACACATAGGGTTCCCGCAGTGTACCATTAAGCACAATGTTTCCGGAGTGTGTCATTACACACAGTGTTCCCTGAGTGTGTCATTACTACCAGAGTGTGCCATTATGCACAGTACACCCGAAGTGTATCATTCGGCAAAGTGTTCCCAGTGTGTGCCATTACGCACAGTGTTCCCTGAGTATGTCATTACTATCAGAGTGTGCCATTACGCACAGTGTTCCCTGAGTATGTCATTACTACCAGAGTGTGCCATTACGCACATTGTTCCCTGAGTATGTCATTACTACCAGAGTGTGCCATTACGCACAGTATTCGCAGAGTGTGCCATTAAGCACAGTTTTCCCAGAGTTTGTCATTAAGCACAGTGTTCCTGGAGTGTGCCATTACGCACAGTATTCCCGGAGTGTGCCATTAGGCACAGTGTTCCCAGAGTTTGTCATTAAGCACAGTGTTCCTGCAGTGTCTCATTACGCACGTTGTTCCCGGAGTATATCATTCGGCAAAGTGTTCCCAGTGTGTGCCATTACGCACAGTGTTCCCTGAGTGTGTCATTACTACCAGAGTGTGCCATTACGCACAGTATTCCCGGAGTGTGCCATTAAGCACAGTGTTCCCAGTGTGTGCCATTATGCACAGTGTTCCCTGAGTATGTCATTACTATCAGAGTGTGCCATTACGCACAGTGTTCCCTGAGTATGTCATTACTACCAGAGTGTGCCATTACGCACATTGTTCCCTGAGTATGTCATTACTACCAGAGTGTGCCATTACGCACAGTATTCCCTGAGTGTGCCATTAAGCACAGTTTTCCCAGAGTTTGTCATTAAGGACAGTGTTCCCGGAGTGTGTCAATACGCACAGTGTTCCTGGAGTGTGTCATTACGCACAGTGTTCCCTGAGTGTGTCATTAGGCACAGTGTTCCCAGAGTTTGTCATTAAGCACAGTGTTCCTGCAGTGTCTCATTACGCACCTTGTTCCCGGAGTATGTCATTCGGCAAAGTGTTCCCAGTGTGTGCCATTACGCACAGTGTTCCCTGAGTGTGTCATTACTACCAGAGTGTGCCATTACGCACAGTATTCCGGGAGTGTGCCATTAAGCACAGTGTTCCCAGAGTTTGTCATTAAGCACAGTGTTCCTGTAGTGTCTCACTACGCACGTTGTTCCCGGAGTATGTCATTCGGCAAAGTGTTCCCAGTGTGTGCCATTAGGCACAGTGTTCCCTGAGTGTGTCATTTCTACCAGAGTGTGCCCTTACGCACAGTATTCCCGTAGTGTATCATTCGGCAAAGTGTTCCCAGTGTGTGCCATTACGCACAGTGTTCCCTGAGTGTGTCATTACTACCAGAGTGTCCCATTACGCACAGTATTCCCGGAGTGTGCCATTAAGCACAGTGTTCCCAGAGTTTGTCATCACGCACAGTGTTCCTGTAGTGTCTTATTACGCACGTTGTTCCCAGAGTATGTCATTTGGCAAAGTGTTCCCAGTGTGTGCCATTACGCACAGTGTTCCCTGAGTGTGTCATTACTACCAGAGTGTGCCATTACGCACAGTATTCCCGGAGTGTGCCATTAAGCACAGTGTTCCCAGAGTTTGTCATTACGCACAGTGTTCCTGTACTGTCTCATTACGCACGTTGTTCCCAGAGTATGTCATTCGGCAAAGTGTTCCCAGAGTGTGCCATTACGGACAGTGTTCCCTGAGTATGTCATTACTACCAGAGTGTGCCATTATGCACAGAATTCCCGGAGTTTGCCATTAAGCACAGTGTTCCCAGAGTTTGTCATTAAGCACAGTGTTCCCAGAGTTTGTCATTAAGCACAGTGTTCCCGGAGTGTGTCATTATGCACAGTGTTCCCAGAGTGTGTCATTGCGCACATTGTTTCTGGAGTGTACCATTACGCACAGTGTTCCCGGTGTGTGTCATCACACACAATGTTCTCGGGTTGAGCCATTACGCACAGTGTTCTCAGAGTGTGGCATTACGCACATTGTACCCGGAGTGAGCCATTACGCACAGTGTTCCTGGAGTGTGCCATTACAACCAGAGTGTGCCATTACACATAGGGTTCCCGCAGTGTACCATTAAGCACAATGTTTCCGGAGTGTGTCATTACACACAGTGTTCCCTGAGTGTGTCATTACTACCAGAGTGTGCCATTATGCACAGTACACCCGAAGTGTATCATTCGGCAAAGTGTTCCCAGTGTGTGCCATTACGCACAGTGTTCCCTGAGTATGTCATTACTATCAGAGTGTGCCATTACGCACAGTGTTCCCTGAGTATGTCATTACTACCAGAGTGTGCCATTACGCACATTGTTCCCTGAGTATGTCATTACTACCAGAGTGTGCCATTACGCACAGTATTCGCAGAGTGTGCCATTAAGCACAGTTTTCCCAGAGTTTGTCATTAAGCACAGTGTTCCTGGAGTGTGCCATTACGCACAGTATTCCCGGAGTGTGCCATTAGGCACAGTGTTCCCAGAGTTTGTCATTAAGCACAGTGTTCCTGCAGTGTCTCATTACGCACGTTGTTCCCGGAGTATATCATTCGGCAAAGTGTTCCCAGTGTGTGCCATTACGCACAGTGTTCCCTGAGTGTGTCATTACTACCAGAGTGTGCCATTACGCACAGTATTCCCGGAGTGTGCCATTAAGCACAGTGTTCCCAGTGTGTGCCATTATGCACAGTGTTCCCTGAGTATGTCATTACTATCAGAGTGTGCCATTACGCACAGTGTTCCCTGAGTATGTCATTACTACCAGAGTGTGCCATTACGCACATTGTTCCCTGAGTATGTCATTACTACCAGAGTGTGCCATTACGCACAGTATTCCCTGAGTGTGCCATTAAGCACAGTTTTCCCAGAGTTTGTCATTAAGGACAGTGTTCCCGGAGTGTGTCAATACGCACAGTGTTCCCGGAGTGTGTCATTACGCACAGTGTTCCCTGAGTGTGTCATTAGGCACAGTGTTCCCAGAGTTTGTCATTAAGCACAGTGTTCCTGCAGTGTCTCATTACGCACCTTGTTCCCGGAGTATGTCATTCGGCAAAGTGTTCCCAGTGTGTGCCATTACGCACAGTGTTCCCTGAGTGTGTCATTACTACCAGAGTGTGCCATTACGCACAGTGTTCCCTGAGTATGTCATTACTACCAGAGTGTGCCATTACGCACATTGTTCCCTGAGTATGTCATTATTACCAGAGTGTGCCATTACGCACAGTTTTCCCAGAGCTTGTCATTAAGCACAGTGTTCCCGGAGTGTGTCAATACGCACAGTGTTCCTGGAGTGTGTCATTACGCACAGTGTTCCCTGAGTGTGTCATTACTACCAGAGTGTGCCATTACGCACAGTATTCCCGGAGTGTGCCATTAGGCACAGTGTTCCCAGAGTTTGTCATTAAGCACAGTGTTCCTGCAGTGTCTCATTACGCACCTTGTTCCCGGAGTATGTCATTCGGCAAAGTGTTCCCAGTGTGTGCCATTACGCAGTGTTTCTTGAGTGTGTCATTACTACCAGAGTGTGCCATTATGCACAGTATTCCGGGAGTGTGCCATTAAGCACAGTGTTCCCAGAGTTTGTCATTAAGCACAGTGTTCCTGCAGTGTCTCATTACGCACCTTGTTCCCGGAGTATGTCATTCGGCAAAGTGTTCCCAGTGTGTGCCATTACGCACAGTGTTCCCTGAGTGTGTCATTACTACCAGAGTGTGCCATTACGCACAGTATTCCGGGAGTGTGCCATTAAGCACAGTGTTCCCAGAGTTTGTCATTAAGCACAGTGTTCCTGTAGTGTCTCACTACGCACGTTGTTCCCGGAGTATGTCATTCGGCAAAGTGTTCCCAGTGTGTGCCATTAGGCACAGTGTTCCCTGAGTGTGTCATTTCTACCAGAGTGTGCCCTTACGCACAGTATTCCCGTAGTGTATCATTCGGCAAAGTGTTCCCAGTGTGTGCCATTACGCACAGTGTTCCCTGAGTGTGTCATTACTACCAGAGTGTCCCATTACGCACAGTATTCCCGGAGTGTGCCATTAAGCACAGTGTTCCCAGAGTTTGTCATCACGCACAGTGTTCCTGTAGTGTCTTATTACGCACGTTGTTCCCAGAGTATGTCATTTGGCAAAGTGTTCCCAGTGTGTGCCATTACGCACAGTGTTCCCTGAGTGTGTCATTACTACCAGAGTGTGCCATTACGCACAGTATTCCCGGAGTGTGCCATTAAGCACAGTGTTCCCAGAGTTTGTCATTACGCACAGTGTTCCTGTACTGTCTCATTACGCACGTTGTTCCCAGAGTATGTCATTCGGCAAAGTGTTCCCAGTGTGTGCCATTACGCACAGTGTTCCCTGAGTATGTCATTACTACCAGAGTGTGCCATTATGCACAGAATTCCCGGAGTGTGCCATTAAGCACAGTGTTCCCAGAGTTTGTCATTAAGCACAGTGTTCCCAGAGTTTGTCATTAAGCACAGTGTTCCCGGAGTGTGTCATTATGCACAGTGTTCCCAGAGTGTGTCATTGCGCACATTGTTTCTGGAGTGTACCATTACGCACAGTGTTCCCGGTGTGTGTCATCACACACAATGTTCTCGGGTTGAGCCATTACGCACAGTGTTCTCAGAGTGTGGCATTACGCACATTGTACCCGGAGTGAGCCATTACGCACAGTGTTCCTGGAGTGTGCCATTACAACCAGAGTGTGCCATTACACATAGGGTTCCCGCAGTGTACCATTAAGCACAATGTTTCCGGAGTGTGTCATTACACACAGTGTTCCCTGAGTGTGTCATTACTACCAGAGTGTGCCATTATGCACAGTACACCCGAAGTGTATCATTCGGCAAAGTGTTCCCAGTGTGTGCCATTACGCACAGTGTTCCCTGAGTATGTCATTACTATCAGAGTGTGCCATTACGCACAGTGTTCCCTGAGTATGTCATTACTACCAGAGTGTGCCATTACGCACATTGTTCCCTGAGTATGTCATTACTACCAGAGTGTGCCATTACGCACAGTATTCGCAGAGTGTGCCATTAAGCACAGTTTTCCCAGAGTTTGTCATTAAGCACAGTGTTCCTGGAGTGTGTCAATACGCACAGTGTTCCTGGAGTGTGCCATTAGGCACAGTGTTCCCAGAGTTTGTCATCACGCACAGTGTTCCTGTAGTGTCTTATTACGCACGTTGTTCCCAGAGTATGTCATTTGGCAAAGTGTTCCCAGTGTGTGCCATTACGCACAGTGTTCCCTGAGTGTGTCATTACTACCAGAGTGTGCCATTACGCACAGTATTCCCGGAGTGTGCCATTAAGCACAGTGTTCCCAGAGTTTGTCATTACGCACAGTGTTCCTGTACTGTCTCATTACGCACGTTGTTCCCAGAGTATGTCATTCGGCAAAGTGTTCCCAGTGTGTGCCATTACGCACAGTGTTCCCTGAGTATGTCATTACTACCAGAGTGTGCCATTATGCACAGAATTCCCGGAGTTTGCCATTAAGCACAGTGTTCCCAGAGTTTGTCATTAAGCACAGTGTTCCCAGAGTTTGTCATTAAGCACAGTGTTCCCGGAGTGTGTCATTATGCACAGTGTTCCCAGAGTGTGTCATTGCGCACATTGTTTCTGGAGTGTACCATTACGCACAGTGTTCCCGGTGTGTGTCATCACACACAATGTTCTCGGGTTGAGCCATTACGCACAGTGTTCTCAGAGTGTGGCATTACGCACATTGTACCCGGAGTGAGCCATTACGCACAGTGTTCCTGGAGTGTGCCATTACAACCAGAGTGTGCCATTACACATAGGGTTCCCGCAGTGTACCATTAAGCACAATGTTTCCGGAGTGTGTCATTACACACAGTGTTCCCTGAGTGTGTCATTACTACCAGAGTGTGCCATTATGCACAGTACACCCGATGTGTATCATTCGGCAAAGTGTTCCCAGTGTGTGCCATTACGCACAGTGTTCCCTGAGTATGTCATTACTATCAGAGTGTGCCATTACGCACAGTGTTCCCTGAGTATGTCATTACTACCAGAGTGTGCCATTACGCACATTGTTCCCTGAGTATGTCATTACTACCAGAGTGTGCCATTACGCACAGTATTCGCAGAGTGTGCCATTAAGCACAGTTTTCCCAGAGTTTGTCATTAAGCACAGTGTTCCTGGAGTGTGTCAATACGCACAGTGTTCCTGGAGTGTGCCATTAGGCACAGTGTTCCCAGAGTTTGTCATTAAGCACAGTGTTCCTGCAGTGTCTCATTACGCACCTTGTTCCCAGAGTATGTCATTCGGCAAAGTGTTCCCAGTGTGTGCCATTACGCACAGTGTTCCCTGAGTGTGTCATTACTACCAGAGTGTGCCATTATGCACAGTACTCCCGGAGTGTATCATTCGGCAAAGTGTTCCCAGTGTGTGCCATTATGCACAGTGTTCCCTGAGTATGTCATTACTATCAGATTGTGCCATTACGCACATTGTTCCCTGAGTATGTCATTACTACCAGAGTGTGCCATTACGCACAGTATTCCCTGAGTGTGCCATTAAGCACAGTTTTCCCAGAGTTTGTCATTAAGGACAGTGTTCCCAGTGTGTGCCATTACGCACAGTGTTCCCTGAGTATGTGATTACTATCAGAGTGTGCCATTACGCACAGTGTTCCCTGAGTATGTCAAACTACCAGAGTGTGCCATTACGCACATTGTTCCCTGAGTATGTCATTACTACCAGAGTGTGCCATTACGCACAGTATTCCCAGAGTGTGCCATTAAGCACAGTTTTCCCAGAGTTTGTCATTAAGGACAGTGTTCCCGGAGTGTGTCAATACGCACAGTGTTCCTGGAGTGTGTCATTACGCACAGTGTTCCCTGAGTGTGTCATTACTACCAGAGTGTGCCATTACGCACAGTATTCCCGGAGTGTGCCATTAGGCACAGTGTTCCCAGAGTTTGTCATTAAGCACAGTGTTCCTGCAGTGTCTCATTACGCACGTTGTTCCCGGAGTATATCATTCGGCAAAGTGTTCCCAGTGTGTGCCATTACGCACAGTGTTCCCTGAGTGTGTCATTACTACCAGAGTGTGCCATTACGCACAGTATTCCGGGAGAGTGCCATTAAGCACAGTGTTCCCAGAGTTTGTCATTACGCACAGTGTTCCTGTAGTGTCTCACTACGCACGTTGTTCCCGGAGTATGACATTCGGCAAAGTGTTCCCAGTGTGTGCCATTACGCACAGTGTTCCCTGAGTGTGTCATTACTACCAGAGTGTGCCCTTACGCACAGTATTCCCGGAGTGTATCATTCGGCAAAGTGTTCCCAGTGTGTGCCATTACGCACAGTGTTCCCTGAGTATGTCATTACTACCAGAGTGTGCCATTATGCACAGAATTCCCGGAGTGTGCCATTAAGCACAGTGTTCCCAGAGTTTGTCATTAAGCACAGTGTTCCCAGAGTTTGTCATTAAGCACAGTGTTCCTGGAATGTGTCATTATGCACAGTGTTCCCAGTGTGTGTCATTGCGCACATTGTTTCCGGAGTGTACCATTACGCACAGTGTTCCCGGTGTGTGTCATCACACACAATGTTCTCGGGTTGAGCCATTACGCACAGTGTTTTCAGAGTGTGTCATTACGCACATTGTACCCGGAGTGAGCCATTACGCACAGTGTTCCTGGAGTGTGCCATTACAACCAGAGTGTGCCATTACACATAGGGTTCCCGCAGTGTACCATTAAGCACAATGTTTCCGGAGTGTGTCATTACACATAGTGTTCCCTGAGTGTGTCATTACTACCAGAGTGTGCCATTATGCACAGTACTCCCGGAGTGTATCATTCGGCAAAGTGTTCCCAGTGTGTGCCATTATGCACAGTGTTCCCTGCGTATGTCATTACTATCAGAGTGTGCCATTACGCACAGTGTTCCCTGAGTATGTCATTACTACCAGAGTGTGCCATTACGCACATTGTTCCCTGAGTATGTCATTACTACCAGAGTGTGCCATTACGCACAGTATTCCCTGAGTGTGCCATTAAGCACAGTTTTCCCAGAGTTTGTCATTAAGGACAGTGTTCCCGGAGTGTGTCAATACGCACAGTGTTCCTGGAGTGTGTCATTACGCACAGTGTTCCCTGAGTGTGTCATTAGGCACAGTGTTCCCAGAGTTTGTCATTAAGCACAGTGTTCCTGCAGTGTCTCATTACGCACCTTGTTCCCGGAGTATGTCATTCGGCAAAGTGTTCCCAGTGTGTGCCATTACGCACAGTGTTCCCTGAGTGTGTCATTACTACCAGAGTGTGCCATTACGCACAGTGTTCCCTGAGTATGTCATTACTACCAGAGTGTGCCATTACGCACATTGTTCCCTGAGTATGTCATTATTACCAGAGTGTGCCATTACGCACAGTTTTCCCAGAGCTTGTCATTAAGCACAGTGTTCCCGGAGTGTGTCAATACGCACAGTGTTCCTGGAGTGTGTCATTACGCACAGTGTTCCCTGAGTGTGTCATTACTACCAGAGTGTGCCATTACGCACAGTATTCCCGGAGTGTGCCATTAGGCACAGTGTTCCCAGAGTTTGTCATTAAGCACAGTGTTCCTGCAGTGTCTCATTACGCACCTTGTTCCCGGAGTATGTCATTCGGCAAAGTGTTCCCAGTGTGTGCCATTACGCAGTGTTTCTTGAGTGTGTCATTACTACCAGAGTGTGCCATTATGCACAGTATTCCGGGAGTGTGCCATTAAGCACAGTGTTCCCAGAGTTTGTCATTAAGCACAGTGTTCCTGCAGTGTCTCATTACGCACCTTGTTCCCGGAGTATGTCATTCGGCAAAGTGTTCCCAGTGTGTGCCATTACGCACAGTGTTCCCTGAGTGTGTCATTACTACCAGAGTGTGCCATTACGCACAGTATTCCGGGAGTGTGCCATTAAGCACAGTGTTCCCAGAGTTTGTCATTAAGCACAGTGTTCCTGTAGTGTCTCACTACGCACGTTGTTCCCGGAGTATGTCATTCGGCAAAGTGTTCCCAGTGTGTGCCATTAGGCACAGTGTTCCCTGAGTGTGTCATTTCTACCAGAGTGTGCCCTTACGCACAGTATTCCCGTAGTGTATCATTCGGCAAAGTGTTCCCAGTGTGTGCCATTACGCACAGTGTTCCCTGAGTGTGTCATTACTACCAGAGTGTCCCATTACGCACAGTATTCCCGGAGTGTGCCATTAAGCACAGTGTTCCCAGAGTTTGTCATCACGCACAGTGTTCCTGTAGTGTCTTATTACGCACGTTGTTCCCAGAGTATGTCATTTGGCAAAGTGTTCCCAGTGTGTGCCATTACGCACAGTGTTCCCTGAGTGTGTCATTACTACCAGAGTGTGCCATTACGCACAGTATTCCCGGAGTGTGCCATTAAGCACAGTGTTCCCAGAGTTTGTCATTACGCACAGTGTTCCTGTACTGTCTCATTACGCACGTTGTTCCCAGAGTATGTCATTCGGCAAAGTGTTCCCAGTGTGTGCCATTACGCACAGTGTTCCCTGAGTATGTCATTACTACCAGAGTGTGCCATTATGCACAGAATTCCCGGAGTTTGCCATTAAGCACAGTGTTCCCAGAGTTTGTCATTAAGCACAGTGTTCCCAGAGTTTGTCATTAAGCACAGTGTTCCCGGAGTGTGTCATTATGCACAGTGTTCCCAGAGTGTGTCATTGCGCACATTGTTTCTGGAGTGTACCATTACGCACAGTGTTCCCGGTGTGTGTCATCACACACAATGTTCTCGGGTTGCGCCATTACGCACAGTGTTCTCAGAGTGTGGCATTACGCACATTGTACCCGGAGTGAGCCATTACGCACAGTGTTCCTGGAGTGTGCCATTACAACCAGAGTGTGCCATTACACATAGGGTTCCCGCAGTGTACCATTAAGCACAATGTTTCCGGAGTGTGTCATTACACACAGTGTTCCCTGAGTGTGTCATTACTACCAGAGTGTGCCATTATGCACAGTACACCCGAAGTGTATCATTCGGCAAAGTGTTCCCAGTGTGTGCTATTACGCACAGTGTTCCCTGAGTATGTCATTACTACCAGAGTGTGCCATTACGCACATTGTTCCCTGAGTATGTCATTACTACCAGAGTGTGCCATTACGCACAGTATTCGCAGAGTGTGCCATTAAGCACAGTTTTCCCAGAGTTTGTCATTAAGCACAGTGTTCCTGGAGTGTGTCAATACGCACAGTGTTCCTGGAGTGTGCCATTAGGCACAGTGTTCCCAGAGTTTGTCATCACGCACAGTGTTCCTGTAGTGTCTTATTACGCACGTTGTTCCCAGAGTATGTCATTTGGCAAAGTGTTCCCAGTGTGTGCCATTACGCACAGTGTTCCCTGAGTGTGTCATTACTACCAGAGTGTGCCATTACGCACAGTATTCCCGGAGTGTGCCATTAAGCACAGTGTTCCCAGAGTTTGTCATTACGCACAGTGTTCCTGTACTGTCTCATTACGCACGTTGTTCCCAGAGTATGTCATTCGGCAAAGTGTTCCCAGTGTGTGCCATTACGCACAGTGTTCCCTGAGTATGTCATTACTACCAGAGTGTGCCATTATGCACAGAATTCCCGGAGTTTGCCATTAAGCACAGTGTTCCCAGAGTTTGTCATTAAGCACAGTGTTCCCAGAGTTTGTCATTAAGCACAGTGTTCCCGGAGTGTGTCATTATGCACAGTGTTCCCAGAGTGTGTCATTGCACACATTGTTTCTGGAGTGTACCATTACGCACAGTGTTCCCGGTGTGTGTCATCACACACAATGTTCTCGGGTTGAGCCATTACGCACAGTGTTCTCAGAGTGTGGCATTACGCACATTGTACCCGGAGTGAGCCATTACGCACAGTGTTCCTGGAGTGTGCCATTACAACCAGAGTGTGCCATTACACATAGGGTTCCCGCAGTGTACCATTAAGCACAATGTTTCCGGAGTGTGTCATTACACACAGTGTTCCCTGAGTGTGTCATTACTACCAGAGTGTGCCATTATGCACAGTACACCCGATGTGTATCATTCGGCAAAGTGTTCCCAGTGTGTGCCATTACGCACAGTGTTCCCTGAGTATGTCATTACTATCAGAGTGTGCCATTACGCACAGTGTTCCCTGAGTATGTCATTACTACCAGAGTGTGCCATTACGCACATTGTTCCCTGAGTATGTCATTACTACCAGAGTGTGCCATTACGCACAGTATTCGCAGAGTGTGCCATTAAGCACAGTTTTCCCAGAGTTTGTCATTAAGCACAGTGTTCCTGGAGTGTGTCAATACGCACAGTGTTCCTGGAGTGTGCCATTAGGCACAGTGTTCCCAGAGTTTGTCATTAAGCACAGTGTTCCTGCAGTGTCTCATTACGCACCTTGTTCCCAGAGTATGTCATTCGGCAAAGTGTTCCCAGTGTGTGCCATTACGCACAGTGTTCCCTGAGTGTGTCATTACTACCAGAGTGTGCCATTATGCACAGTATTCCCGGAGTGTGCCATTAAGCACAGTGTTCCCAGAGTTTGTCATTACGCACAGTGTTCCTGTACTGTCTCATTACGCATGTTGTTCCCAGAGTATGTCATTCGGCAAAGTGTTCCCAGTGTGTGCCATTACGCACAGTGTTCCCTGAGTATGTCATTACTACCAGAGTGTGCCATTATGCACAGAATTCCCGGAGTTTGCCATTAAGCCCAGTGTTCCCAGAGTTTGTCATTAAGCACAGTGTTCCCAGAGTTTGTCATTAAGCACAGTGTTCCCGGAGTGTGTCATTATGCACAGTGTTCCCAGAGTGTGTCATTGCGCACATTGTTTCTGGAGTGTACATTACGCACAGTGTTCCCGGTGTGTGTCATCACACACAATGTTCCCGGGTTGAGCCATTACGCACAGTGTTCTCAGAGTGTGGCATTACGCACATTGTACCCGGAGTGAGCCATTACGCACAGAGTTCCTGGAGTGTGCCATTACAACCAGAGTGTGCCATTACACATAGGGTTCCCGCAGTGTACCATTAAGCACAATGTTTCCGGAGTGTGTCATTACACACAGTGTTCCCTGAGTGTGTCATTACTACCAAGGTGTGCCATTATGCACAGTACACCCGAAGTGTATCATTCGGCAAATTGTTCCCAGTGTGTGCCATTACGCACAGTGTTCCCTGAGTATGTCATTACTATCAGAGTGTGCCATTACGCACAGTGTTCCCTGAGTATGTCATTACTACCAGAGTGTGCCATTACGCACATTGTTCCCTGAGTATGTCATTACTACCAGAGTGTGCCATTACGCACAGTATTCCCAGAGTGTGCCATTAAGCACAGTTTTCCCAGAGTTTGTCATTAAGCACAGTGTTCATGGAGTGTGTCAATACGCACAGTGTTCCTGGAGTGTGCCATTAGGCACAGTGTTCCCAGAGTTTGTCATTAAGCACAGTGTTCCTGCAGTGTCTCATTACGCACCTTGTTCCCGGAGTATGTCATTCGGCAAAGTGTTCCCAGTGTGTGCCATTACGCACAGTGTTTCTTGAGTGTGTCATTACTACCAGAGTGTGCCATTACGCACAGTATTCCCGGAGTGTGCCATTAAGCACAGTGTTCCCAGAGTTTGTCATTACGCACAGTGTTCCTGTACTGTCTCATTACGCACGTTGTTCCCAGAGTATGTCATTCGGCAAAGTGTTCCCAGTGTGTGCCATTACGCACAGTGTTCCCTGAGTATGTCATTACTACCAGCGTGTGCCATTATGCACAGAATTCCCGGAGTGTGCCATTAAGCACAGTGTTCCCAGAGTTTGTCATTAAGCACAGTGTTCCCAGAGTTTGTCATTAAGCACAGTGTTCCCGGAGTGTGTCATTATGCACTGTGTTCCCAGAGTGTGTCATTGCGCACATTGTTTCTGGAGTGTACCATTACGCACAGTGTTCCTGGAGTGTGCCATTACAACCAGAGTGTGCCATTACACATAGGGTTCCCGCAGTGCACCATTAAGCACAATGTTTCCGGAGTGTGTCATTACACACAGTGTTCCCTGAGTGTGTCATTACTGCCAGAGTGTGCCATTATGCACAGTACTCCCGGAGTGTATCATTCGGCAAAGTGTTCCCAGTGTGTGCCATTACGCACAGTGTTCCCTGAGTATGTCATTACTATCAGAGTGTGCCATTACGCACAGTGTTCCCTGAGTGTGTCATTACTACCAGAGTGTGCCCTTACGCACAGTATTCCCGGAGTGTATCATTCGGCAAATTGTTCCCAGTGTGTGCCATTACGCACAGTGTTCCCTGAGTATGTCATTACTACCAGAGTGTGCCATTATGCACAGAATTCCCGGAGTGTGCCATTAAGCACAGTGTTCCCAGAGTTTGTCATTAAGCACAGTGTTCCCAGAGTTTGTCATTAAGCACAGTGTTCCTGGAATGTGTCATTATGCACAGTGTTCCCAGTGTGTGTCATTGCGCACATTGTTTCCGGAGTGTACCATTACGCACAGTGTTCCCGGTGTGTGTCATCACACACAATGTTCTCGGGTTGAGCCATTACGCACAGTGTTCTCAGAGTGTGTCATTACGCACATTGTACCCGGAGTGAGCCATTACGCACAGTGTTCCTGGAGTGTGCCATTACAACCAGAGTGTGCCATTACACATAGGGTTCCCGCAGTGTACCATTAAGCACAATGTTTCCGGAGTGTGTCATTACACATAGTGTTCCCTGAGTGTGTCATTACTACCAGAGTGTGCCATTATGCACAGTACTCCCGGAGTGTATCATTCGGCAAAGTGTTCCCAGTGTGTGCCATTATGCACAGTGTTCCCTGCGTATGTCATTACTATCAGAGTGTGCCATTACGCACAGTGTTCCCTGAGTATGTCATTACTACCAGAGTGTGCCATTACGCACATTGTTCCCTGAGTATGTCATTACTACCAGAGTGTGCCATTACGCACAGTATTCCCTGAGTGTGCCATTAAGCACAGTTTTCCCAGAGTTTGTCATTAAGGACAGTGTTCCCGGAGTGTGTCAATACGCACAGTGTTCCTGGAGTGTGTCATTACGCACAGTGTTCCCTGAGTGTGTCATTAGGCACAGTGTTCCCAGAGTTTGTCATTAAGCACAGTGTTCCTGCAGTGTCTCATTACGCACCTTGTTCCCGGAGTATGTCATTCGGCAAAGTGTTCCCAGTGTGTGCCATTACGCACAGTGTTCCCTGAGTGTGTCATTACTACCAAAGTGTGCCATTACGCACAGTGTTCCCTGAGTATGTCATTACTACCAGAGTGTGCCATTACGCACATTGTTCCCTGAGTATGTCATTATTACCAGAGTGTGCCATTACGCACAGTTTTCCCAGAGCTTGTCATTAAGCACAGTGTTCCCGGAGTGTGTCAATACGCACAGTGTTCCTGGAGTGTGTCATTACGCACAGTGTTCCCTGAGTGTGTCATTACTACCAGAGTGTGCCATTACGCACAGTATTCCCGGAGTGTGCCATTAGGCACAGTGTTCCCAGAGTTTGTCATTAAGCACAGTGTTCCTGCAGTGTCTCATTACGCACCTTGTTCCCGGAGTATGTCATTCGGCAAAGTGTTCCCAGTGTGTGCCATTACGCAGTGTTTCTTGAGTGTGTCATTACTACCAGAGTGTGCCATTATGCACAGTATTCCGGGAGTGTGCCATTAAGCACAGTGTTCCCAGAGTTTGTCATTAAGCACAGTGTTCCTGCAGTGTCTCATTACGCACCTTGTTCCCGGAGTATGTCATTCGGCAAAGTGTTCCCAGTGTGTGCCATTACGCACAGTGTTCCCTGAGTGTGTCATTACTACCAGAGTGTGCCATTACGCACAGTATTCCGGGAGTGTGCCATTAAGCACAGTGTTCCCAGAGTTTGTCATTAAGCACAGTGTTCCTGTAGTGTCTCACTACGCACGTTGTTCCCGGAGTATGTCATTCGGCAAAGTGTTCCCAGTGTGTGCCATTAGGCACAGTGTTCCCTGAGTGTGTCATTTCTACCAGAGTGTGCCCTTACGCACAGTATTCCCGTAGTGTATCATTCGGCAAAGTGTTCCCAGTGTGTGCCATTACGCACAGTGTTCCCTGAGTGTGTCATTACTACCAGAGTGTCCCATTACGCACAGTATTCCCGGAGTGTGCCATTAAGCACAGTGTTCCCAGAGTTTGTCATCACGCACAGTGTTCCTGTAGTGTCTTATTACGCACGTTGTTCCCAGAGTATGTCATTTGGCAAAGTGTTCCCAGTGTGTGCCATTACGCACAGTGTTCCCTGAGTGTGTCATTACTACCAGAGTGTGCCATTACGCACAGTATTCCCGGAGTGTGCCATTAAGCACAGTGTTCCCAGAGTTTGTCATTACGCACAGTGTTCCTGTACTGTCTCATTACGCACGTTGTTCCCAGAGTATGTCATTCGGCAAAGTGTTCCCAGTGTGTGCCATTACGCACAGTGTTCCCTGAGTATGTCATTACTACCAGAGTGTGCCATTATGCACAGAATTCCCGGAGTTTGCCATTAAGCACAGTGTTCCCAGAGTTTGTCATTAAGCACAGTGTTCCCAGAGTTTGTCATTAAGCACAGTGTTCCCGGAGTGTGTCATTATGCACAGTGTTCCCAGAGTGTGTCATTGCGCACATTGTTTCTGGAGTGTACCATTACGCACAGTGTTCCCGGTGTGTGTCATCACACACAATGTTCTCGGGTTGCGCCATTACGCACAGTGTTCTCAGAGTGTGGCATTACGCACATTGTACCCGGAGTGAGCCATTACGCACAGTGTTCCTGGAGTGTGCCATTACAACCAGAGTGTGCCATTACACATAGGGTTCCCGCAGTGTACCATTAAGCACAATGTTTCCGGAGTGTGTCATTACACACAGTGTTCCCTGAGTGTGTCATTACTACCAGAGTGTGCCATTATGCACAGTACACCCGAAGTGTATCATTCGGCAAAGTGTTCCCAGTGTGTGCTATTACGCACAGTGTTCCCTGAGTATGTCATTACTACCAGAGTGTGCCATTACGCACATTGTTCCCTGAGTATGTCATTACTACCAGAGTGTGCCATTACGCACAGTATTCGCAGAGTGTGCCATTAAGCACAGTTTTCCCAGAGTTTGTCATTAAGCACAGTGTTCCTGGAGTGTGTCAATACGCACAGTGTTCCTGGAGTGTGCCATTAGGCACAGTGTTCCCAGAGTTTGTCATCACGCACAGTGTTCCTGTAGTGTCTTATTACGCACGTTGTTCCCAGAGTATGTCATTTGGCAAAGTGTTCCCAGTGTGTGCCATTACGCACAGTGTTCCCTGAGTGTGTCATTACTACCAGAGTGTGCCATTACGCACAGTATTCCCGGAGTGTGCCATTAAGCACAGTGTTCCCAGAGTTTGTCATTACGCACAGTGTTCCTGTACTGTCTCATTACGCACGTTGTTCCCAGAGTATGTCATTCGGCAAAGTGTTCCCAGTGTGTGCCATTACGCACAGTGTTCCCTGAGTATGTCATTACTACCAGAGTGTGCCATTATGCACAGAATTCCCGGAGTTTGCCATTAAGCACAGTGTTCCCAGAGTTTGTCATTAAGCACAGTGTTCCCAGAGTTTGTCATTAAGCACAGTGTTCCCGGAGTGTGTCATTATGCACAGTGTTCCCAGAGTGTGTCATTGCACACATTGTTTCTGGAGTGTACCATTACGCACAGTGTTCCCGGTGTGTGTCATCACACACAATGTTCTCGGGTTGAGCCATTACGCACAGTGTTCTCAGAGTGTGGCATTACGCACATTGTACCCGGAGTGAGCCATTACGCACAGTGTTCCTGGAGTGTGCCATTACAACCAGAGTGTGCCATTACACATAGGGTTCCCGCAGTGTACCATTAAGCACAATGTTTCCGGAGTGTGTCATTACACACAGTGTTCCCTGAGTGTGTCATTACTACCAGAGTGTGCCATTATGCACAGTACACCCGATGTGTATCATTCGGCAAAGTGTTCCCAGTGTGTGCCATTACGCACAGTGTTCCCTGAGTATGTCATTACTATCAGAGTGTGCCATTACGCACAGTGTTCCCTGAGTATGTCATTACTACCAGAGTGTGCCATTACGCACATTGTTCCCTGAGTATGTCATTACTACCAGAGTGTGCCATTACGCACAGTATTCGCAGAGTGTGCCATTAAGCACAGTTTTCCCAGAGTTTGTCATTAAGCACAGTGTTCCTGGAGTGTGTCAATACGCACAGTGTTCCTGGAGTGTGCCATTAGGCACAGTGTTCCCAGAGTTTGTCATTAAGCACAGTGTTCCTGCAGTGTCTCATTACGCACCTTGTTCCCAGAGTATGTCATTCGGCAAAGTGTTCCCAGTGTGTGCCATTACGCACAGTGTTCCCTGAGTGTGTCATTACTACCAGAGTGTGCCATTATGCACAGTATTCCCGGAGTGTGCCATTAAGCACAGTGTTCCCAGAGTTTGTCATTACGCACAGTGTTCCTGTACTGTCTCATTACGCATGTTGTTCCCAGAGTATGTCATTCGGCAAAGTGTTCCCAGTGTGTGCCATTACGCACAGTGTTCCCTGAGTATGTCATTACTACCAGAGTGTGCCATTATGCACAGAATTCCCGGAGTTTGCCATTAAGCCCAGTGTTCCCAGAGTTTGTCATTAAGCACAGTGTTCCCAGAGTTTGTCATTAAGCACAGTGTTCCCGGAGTGTGTCATTATGCACAGTGTTCCCAGAGTGTGTCATTGCGCACATTGTTTCTGGAGTGTACATTACGCACAGTGTTCCCGGTGTGTGTCATCACACACAATGTTCCCGGGTTGAGCCATTACGCACAGTGTTCTCAGAGTGTGGCATTACGAACATTGTACCCGGAGTGAGCCATTACGCACAGAGTTCCTGGAGTGTGCCATTACAACCAGAGTGTGCCATTACACATAGGGTTCCCGCAGTGTACCATTAAGCACAATGTTTCCGGAGTGTGTCATTACACACAGTGTTCCCTGAGTGTGTCATTACTACCAAGGTGTGCCATTATGCACAGTACACCCGAAGTGTATCATTCGGCAAATTGTTCCCAGTGTGTGCCATTACGCACAGTGTTCCCTGAGTATGTCATTACTATCAGAGTGTGCCATTACGCACAGTGTTCCCTGAGTATGTCATTACTACCAGAGTGTGCCATTACGCACATTGTTCCCTGAGTATGTCATTACTACCAGAGTGTGCCATTACGCACAGTATTCCCAGAGTGTGCCATTAAGCACAGTTTTCCCAGAGTTTGTCATTAAGCACAGTGTTCATGGAGTGTGTCAATACGCACAGTGTTCCTGGAGTGTGCCATTAGGCACAGTGTTCCCAGAGTTTGTCATTAAGCACAGTGTTCCTGCAGTGTCTCATTACGCACCTTGTTCCCGGAGTATGTCATTCGGCAAAGTGTTCCCAGTGTGTGCCATTACGCACAGTGTTTCTTGAGTGTGTCATTACTACCAGAGTGTGCCATTACGCACAGTATTCCCGGAGTGTGCCATTAAGCACAGTGTTCCCAGAGTTTGTCATTACGCACAGTGTTCCTGTACTGTCTCATTACGCACGTTGTTCCCAGAGTATGTCATTCGGCAAAGTGTTCCCAGTGTGTGCCATTACGCACAGTGTTCCCTGAGTATGTCATTACTACCAGCGTGTGCCATTATGCACAGAATTCCCGGAGTGTGCCATTAAGCACAGTGTTCCCAGAGTTTGTCATTAAGCACAGTGTTCCCAGAGTTTGTCATTAAGCACAGTGTTCCCGGAGTGTGTCATTATGCACTGTGTTCCCAGAGTGTGTCATTGCGCACATTGTTTCTGGAGTGTACCATTACGCACAGTGTTCCTGGAGTGTGCCATTACAACCAGAGTGTGCCATTACACATAGGGTTCCCGCAGTGCACCATTAAGCACAATGTTTCCGGAGTGTGTCATTACACACAGTGTTCCCTGAGTGTGTCATTACTGCCAGAGTGTGCCATTATGCACAGTACTCCCGGAGTGTATCATTCGGCAAAGTGTTCCCAGTGTGTGCCATTACGCACAGTGTTCCCTGAGTATGTCATTACTACCAGAGTGTGCCATTACGCACATTGTTCCCTGAGTATGTCATTACTACCAGAGTGTGCCATTACGCACAGTATTCCCAGAGTGTGCCATTAAGCACAGTTTTCCCAGAGTTTGTCATTAAGCACAGTGTTCCCGGAGTGTGTCAATACGCGCAGTGTTCCTGGAGTGTGTCATTACGCACAGTGTTCCCTGAGTGTGTCATTACTACCAGAGTGTGCCATTACGCACAGTATTCCCGGAGTGTGCCATTAGGCACAGTGTTCCCAGAGTTTGTCATTAAGCACAGTGTTCCTGCAGTGTCTCATTACGCACCTTGTTCCCGGAGTATGTCATTCGGCAAAGTGTTCCCAGTGTGTGCCATTACGCACAGTGTTTCTTGAGTGTGTCATTACTACCAGAGTGTGCCATTACGCACAGTATTCCGGGAGTGTGCCATTAAGCACAGTGTTCCCAGAGTTTGTCATTAAGCACAGTGTTCCTGCAGTGTCTCATTACGCACCTTGTTCCCGGAGTATGTCATTCGGCAAAGTGTTCCCAGTGTGTGCCATTACGCACAGTGTTCCCTGAGTGTGTCATTACTACCAGAGTGTGCCATTACGCACAGTATTCCGGGAGTGTGCCATTAAGCACAGTGTTCCCAGAGTTTGTCATTAAGCACAGTGTTCCTGTAGCGTCTCACTACGCACGTTGTTCCCGGAGTATGTCATTCGGCAAAGTGTTCCCAGTGTGTGCCATTAGGCACAGTGTTCCCTGAGTGTGTCATTACTACCAGAGTGTGCCCTTACACACAGTATTCCCGTAGTGTATCATTCGGCAAAGTGTTCCCAGTGTGTGCCATTACGCACAGTGTTCCCTGAGTGTGTCATTACTACCAGAGTGTCCCATTACGCACAGTATGCCCGGAGTGTGCCATTAAGCACAGTGTTCCCAGAGTTTGTCATTACACATAGTGTTCCTGTACTGTCTCATTACGCACGTTGTTCCCAGAGTATGTCATTCGGCAAAGTGTTCCCAGTGTGTGCCATTAAGCACAGTGTTCCCTGAGTATGTCATTACTACCAGAGTGTGCCATTATGCACAGAATTCCCGGAGTTTGCCATTAAGCACAGTGTTCCCAGAGTTTGTCATTAAGCACAGTGTTCCCAGAGTTTGTCATTAAGCACAGTGTTCCCGGAGTGTGTCATTATGCACAGTGTTCCCAGAGTGTGTCATTGCGCACATTGTTTCTGGAGTGTACCATTACGCACAGTGTTCCCGGTGTGTGTCATCACACACAATGTTCTCGGGTTGAGCCATTACGCACAGTGTTCTCAGAGTGTGGCATTACGCACATTGTACCCGGAGTGAGCCATTACGCACAGTGTTCCTGGAGTGTGCCATTACAACCAGAGTGTGCCATTACACATAGGGTTCCCGCAGTGTACCATTAAGCACAATGTTTCCGGAGTGTGTCATTACACACAGTGTTCCCTGAGTGTGTCATTACTACCAGAGTGTGCCATTATGCACAGTACACCTGAAGTGTATCATTCGGCAAAGTGTTCCCAGTGTGTGCCATTACGCACAGTGTTCCCTGAGTATGTCATTACTATCAGAGTGTGCCATTACGCACAGTGTTCCCTGAGTATGTCATTACTACCAGAGTGTGCCATTACGCACATTGTTCCCTGAGTATGTCATTACTACCAGAGTGTGCCATTACGCACAGTATTCCCAGAGTGTGCCATTAAGCACAGTTTTCCCAGAGTTTGTCATTAAGCACAGTGTTCATGGAGTGTGTCAATACGCACAGTGTTCCTGGAGTGTGCCATTAGGCACAGTGTTCCCAGAGTTTGTCATTAAGCACAGTGTTCCTGCAGTGTCTCATTACGCACCTTGTTCCCGGAGTATGTCATTCGGCAAAGTGTTCCCAGTGTGTGCCATTACGCACAGTGTTTCTTGAGTGTGTCATTACTACCAGAGTGTGCCATTACGCACAGTATTCCGGGAGTGTGCCATTAAGCACAGTGTTCCCAGAGTTTGTCATTAAGCACAGTGTTCCTGTAGTGTCTCATTACGCACGTTGTTCCAGGAGTATGTCATTCGGCAAAGTGTTCCCAGTGTGTGCCATTACGCACGATGTTCCCTGAGTGTGTCATTACTACCAGAGTGTGCCCTTACGCAAAGTATTCCCGGAGTGTATCATTCGGCAAAGTGTTCCCAGTGTGTGCCATTATGCACAGTGTTCCCTGAGTATGTCATTACTACCAGAGTGTGCCATTACGCACAGTATTCCCGGAGTGTGCCATTAAGCACAGTGTTCCCAGAGTTTGTCATTACGCACAGTGTTCCTGTACTGTCTCATTACGCACGTTGTTCCCAGAGTATGTCATTCGGCAAAGTGTTCCCAGTGTGTGCCATTACGCACAGTGTTCCCTGAGTATGTCATTACTACCAGAGTGTGCCATTATGCACAGAATTCCCGGAGTGTGCCATTAAGCACAGTGTTCCCAGAGTTTGTCATTAAGCACAGTGTTCCCAGAGTTTGTCATTAAGCACAGTGTTCCTGGAATGTGTCATTATGCACAGTGTTCCCAGAGTGTGTCATTGCGCACATTGTTTCTGGAGTGTACCATTACGCACAGTGTTCCCGGTGTGTGTCATCACACACAATGTTCCCGGGTTGAGCCATTACGCACAGTGTTCTCAGAGTGTGTCATTACTCACATTGTACCCGGAGTGAGCCATTACACACAGTGTTCCTGGAGTGTGCCATTACAACCAGAGTGTGCCATTACACATAGGGTTCCCGCAGTGTACCATTAAGCACAATATTTCCGGAGTGTGTCATTACACACAGTGTTCTCTGAGTCTGTCATTACTACCAGAGTGTCACATTACGCACAGTATTCCCGGAGTGTACCATTACGCACAGTGTTCGCGGTGTGTGTCATCACACACAATGTTCTCGGGTTGAGCCATTACGCACAGTGTTCCCGGTGTGTGTCATTACGCACAGTTTTCCCGGAGTGTGCCATACGTAGTGTTCCTGGAGTGTGTCATTATGCACAGTATTCCCAGTGTGTGTCATTCGGCACACTCTTCCCGGAGTGTGCTATTACGCACAGTGTTCTCGGAGTGTGCCATTACTACTGCAGTGGCCATTACACACAGTGTTTCCAGAGTGTGCCATTAAGGACAATGTTCCCAGAGTGTGTCATTCAGCCCATTGTTCCCGGAGTGTGCCATTACGCATAGTGTTCCCGAAGTGTACGATTACGCACAGTGTTCTCGGAGTGTGCCATTGCACAGTGTTCTCAGTATGCCATTACGTATAGTGTTCCTGGAGGGTAAGATTACGCACAGTTTACCCGGAGTGTGTTATTATGCACAATGTTCCGGGAGTGTGTCATTACGTAGTGTGTTCCCGTTGTATGCCATTACGCACAGTATTCCTGAAGTGTGTCATTAGACACACTGTTCCCAGTGTGTGTCATTAAGCACACTGTTCCCGGAGTGTGCTATTACGCACAGTGTTCCCTGAGTTTGCCATTACCACCGGAGTGTGCCATTACACACAGTGTACCCGGAGTGTGCAATGATGCACAGTGTTTCTGGATTGTATAATTATGCACAGTATTCCCATACTGTGCCAAAAAGCACAGTGTTCACAGAGGTGTCAGAAAGCACAGTTTTCACGGAGTGTGTCATTATGCACATTGTTCCCAGAGTGTACCATTATGCACAGTGTTCCCAGACTGTATCATTATACACAGAGTTCCTGGAATGTGTCATTACGCACATTTTTCCAGGAGTGTGCCATGACGCACAATGTTCCCGGTGTGTGCCATTACGCACAGTATTCCTGAAGTGTGTCATTAGACACACTGTTCCCAGTGTGTGTCATTAAGCACACTGTTCCCGGAGTGTGCTATTACGCACAGTGTTCCCTGAGTTTGCCATTACCACTGGAGTGTGCCATTACACACAGTGTTCCCGGAGTGTACAATGATGCACAGTGTTTCTGGATTGTATAATTACGCACAGATTTCCCATACTGTGCCATTAAGCACAGTGTTCGCAGAGTGTGTCAGTACGCACAGTGTTCCCGGAGTGTGTCATTATGCACATTGTTCCCAGTGTGTACCATTATGCACAGTGTTCCCGGACTGTGTCATTATACACAGAGTTCCTGGAATGTGTCATTACGCACATTTTTCCAGGAGTGTGCCATGACGCACAGTGTTCCCGGAGTGTGTCATTATGCACATTGTTTCCGGAGTGTGTCATTACGCACAATGCCCCCGGAGGGTGTCATTACGCATAGTGTTCCCAGAGTGTGTCATTAAGCACATTGTTCCTGGAGTGTGTCATTACGCACAGTGTTCCCTGAGTGTGTCATTACTACCAGAGTGTGCCATTACGCACAGTATTCCCGGAGTGTGCCATTAAGCACAGTGTTCCCAGAGTTTGTCATTAAGCACAGTGTTCCTGTAGTGTCTCATTACGCACGTTGTTCCCGGAGTATGTCATTCGGCAAAGTGTTCCCAGTGTGTGCCATTACGCACAGTGTTCCCTGAGTGTGTCATTACTACCAGAGTGTGCCATTACGCACAGTATTCCGGGAGTGTGCCATTAAGCACAGTGTTCCCAGAGTTTGTCATTACGCACAGTGTTCCTGTAGTGTCTCATTACGCACGTTGTTCCCAGAGTATGTCATTTGGCAAAGTGTTCCCAGTGTGTGCCATTACGCACAGTGTTCCCTGAGTGTGTCATTACTACCAGAGTGTGCTATTACGCACAGTATTCCCAGAGTGTGCCATTAAGCACAGTGTTCCCAGAGTTTGTCATTAAGCACAGTGTTCCTGTAGTGTCTCATTACGCACGTTGATCCCGGAGTATGTCATTCGGCAAAGTGTTCCCAGTGTGTGCCATTATGCACAGTGTTCCCTGAGTGTGTCATTACTACCAGAGTGTGCCATTACGCACAGTATTCCCGGTGTTTGCCATTAAGCACATTGTTTCCGGAGTGTACCATTATGCACAATGTTCCCGGACTTTGTCATCACACACAATGTTCTCGGGTTGAGCCATTACACACAGTGTTCCCGGTATGTGTCACTACGCACAGTTTTCCCAGAGTGTGCCATACGCACAGTGTTCCCGGAGTGTGTCATTATGCACAGTATTCCCAGAGTCTACCATTATGCACAGTGATCCTGGAGTGTGCCATTACACACAGTGTTCCAGTATTGTGTCATTATGCAGTGTTCCCAGAGTGTGCCATTAGATATAGTGTTCTCGGAGTGTGTTATTACACAGTGTTCCCAGAGTGTGCCATTACGCACTGTTTACCCGGAGTTTGTCATTACGCAGTGTTCCGTAGTGTGTCATTACGCTCAGTGTTCCCAGAGTGTGCCATTACACACAGTGTTCACAGAGTGTGTTTTTACGCACAGTGTTCCCCGAGCGAATTATTACACACAGTGTTCCCGGACTGAGCTATTATGCACAGTGTTCCTGGTGTGTGTCATTACGCACATTCTTCCCGGAGTGTGCCATTGCACACAGTGTTCCCGGAGTATGTCATTATGCACATTGTTCCCGGAGTGCTCCATTACGCATAGTGTTCCCAAAGTATGTCATTACACACAGTGTTCTCGGATTGAGCCATTACGCAAAGTGTTCCCGGTGTGCATCATTGCAAACAATGTTCCCGGAGTGTGCTATTACGCACAGTGTACCTGGAGTGTATCAATACGCACAGTGTTACCGGAGTGTGTCGAAATTCACAGTATTCCCGGAATGTGCCATTACACACAGTATTCCCGGAGTGTGCCATTACGTACAGGGTTCATGGAGGTGCCGTTACACACAGTGATCCCGGAGTGTGCCATTACTCACAGTGTTCCCAGAGTGTGCCATTAGATATAGTGTTCTCGGAGTGTGTCATTACAGACAGGGTTCCCGCAGTGTGCCATTATGCAGTACCCCCAGAGTGTGTTATTATGCACAGTGTCACGGAGTTTGTCATTACGCACCATGTTCCTGGAGTGTGCCATTACGTACAGTATTCCCGGAGTGTGCCATTACGTACAGTGTTCATGGAGGTGCCACTACACACAATGTTGCCAGAGTGGGTCATTACACACAGTGTTCCTGGAGAGCGTCAATACGCACAGAGTTCTCGGAATTGCCATTGGGCACAGTGTTCCTGGAGTGTGCCATAACACAGAGTGCTCTCTGTGTGTGTCATTACGCACAATGTTCTCGGAGTGTGTCATTACCCAAAGTGTTCCCAGAGGGTGCCATTACGCCCAGTGTTCCCGAAGTTTGTCATTATGCACCATGTTCCCAGAGAATGTCATTACGCATATTTGTTCCTGGAGTGTGCCATTACGCCCAGTGCTCCCGGAGTATGACCTTACACACAGTGTTCCCGGAATGTGTCATTACGCACGTTGTTCCCGGAGTGTGCCATTATGCACAGTGTTCCTGGAGTGTGTCATTACGCACACTGTTCCCGGAGTGTGCTATTACACACAGTTTTCCCTGAGTGTGCCATTACTATCGGAGTGTGCCATTACACACAGTGGTCCCGGAGGTTGCCATTATGCACAATGTTCCTGGATTGGATCATTACGCACAGTATTCCCGGAGTGTGCCATTAAGCACAGTGTTCCCAGAGTTTGTCATTACGCACAGTGATCCTGTAGTGTCTCATTACGCACGTTGTTCCCGGAGTATGTCATTCGGCAAAGTGTTCCCAGTGTGTGCCATTATGCACAGTGTTCCCTGAGTGTGTCATTACTACCAGAGTGTGCCATTACGCACAGTATTCCCGGTGTTTGCCATTAAGCACACTGTTTCCGGAGTGTACCATTATGCACAATGTTCCCGGACTTTGTCATCACACACAATGTTCTCGGGTTGAGCCATTACGCACAGTGTTCCCGGTATGTGTCACTACGCACAGTTTTCCCAGAGTGTGCCATCCGCACAGTGTTCCCGGAGTGTGTCATTATGCACAGTATTCCCAGAGTCTACCATTATGCACAGTGATCCCGGAGTGTGCCATTACACACAGTGTTCCAGTATTGTGTCATTATGCAGTGTTCCCAGAGTGTGCCATTAGATATAGTGTTCTCGGAGTGTGTCATTACACACAGGGTACCCGCAGTGTACCATTATACATAGTGTTCTCGGAATGTGCCATTACACAGTGTTCCCAGAGTGTGCCATTACGCACTGTTTACCCGGAGTTTGACATTACGCACAGTGTTCCGTAGTGTGTCATTACGCTCAGTGTTCCCAGAGTGTGCCATTACACACAGTGTTCACAGAGTGTGTTTTTACGCACAGTGTTCCCCGAGCGAATTATTACACACAGTGTTCCCGGACTGAGCTATTATGCACAGTATTCCTGGTGTGTGTCATTACGCACATTCTTCCCGGAGTGTGCCATTACACACAGTGTTCCCGGAGTATGTCATTATGCACATTGTTCCCGGAGTGCTCCATTACGCATAGTGTTCCCAAAGTATGTCATTACACACAGTGTTCTCGGATTGAGCCATTACGCAAAGTGTTCCCGGTGTGCATCATTGCAAACAGTGTTCCCGGAGTGTGCTATTACGCACAGTGTACCTGGAGTGTATCAATACGCACAGTGTTACCGGAGTGTGTCGAAATTCACAGTATTCCCGGAATGTGCCATTACACACAGTATTCCCGGAGTGTGCCATTACATACAGGGTTCATGGAGGTGCCGTTACACACAGTGATCCCGGAATGTGCCATTACTCACAGTGTTCCCAGAGTGTGCCATTAGATATAGTGTTCTCGGAGTGTGTCATTACAGACAGGGTTCCCGCAGTGTGCCATTATGCAGTACCCCCAGAGTGTGTTATTATGCACAGTGTCACGGAGTTTGTCATTACGCACCATGTTCCCGGAGTGTGCCATTACGTACAGTATTCCCGGAGTGTGCCATTACGTACAGTGTTCATGGAGGTGCCACTACACACAATGTTGCCAGAGTGGGTCATTACACACAGTGTTCCTGGAGAGTGTCAATACGCACAGGGTTCTCGGAATTGCCATTGGGCACAGTGTTCCTGGAGTGTGCCATAACACAGAGTGCTCTCTGTGTATGTCATTACGCACAATGTTCTCGGAGTGTGTCATTACCCAAAGTGTTCCCAGAGGGTGCCATTACGCCCAGTGTTCCCGAAGTTTGTCATTATGCACCATGTTCCCAGAGAATGTCATTACGCATATTTGTTCATGGAGTGTGCCATTACGCCCAGTGCTCCCGGAGTGTGTCATTAGGCACTGTGTTCCCTGAGTGTGCCATCACGCACAGTGTTCCCAGAGTGTGTTATTACGCACAGTGTTCCTGGAGTGTGTCATTACGCACACTGTTCCCGGAGTGTGCTATTACACACAGTTTTCCCTGAGTGTGCCATTACTATCGGAGTGTGCCATTACACACAGTGGTCCCGGAGGTTGCCATTATGCACAATGTTCCTGGATTGGATCATTACGCACAGTATTCCCGGAGTGTGCCATTAAGCACAGTGTTCCCAGAGTTTGTCATTACGCACAGTGATCCTGTAGTGTCTCATTACGCACGTTGTTCCCGGAGTATGTCATTCGGCAAAGTGTTCCCAGTGTGTGCCATTATGCACAGTGTTCCCTGAGTGTGTCATTACTACCAGAGTGTGCCATTACGCACAGTATTCCCGGTGTTTGCCATTAAGCACACTGTTTCCGGAGTGTACCATTATGCACAATGTTCCCGGACTTTGTCATCACACACAATGTTCTCGGGTTGAGCCATTACGCACAGTGTTCCCGGTATGTGTCACTACGCACAGTTTTCCCAGAGTGTGCCATCCGCACAGTGTTCCCGGAGTGTGTCATTATGCACAGTATTCCCAGAGTCTACCATTATGCACAGTGATCCCGGAGTGTGCCATTACACACAGTGTTCCAGTATTGTGTCATTATGCAGTGTTCCCAGAGTGTGCCATTAGATATAGTGTTCTCGGAGTGTGTCATTACACACAGGGTACCCGCAGTGTACCATTATACATAGTGTTCTCGGAATGTGCCATTACACAGTGTTCCCAGAGTGTGCCATTACGCACTGTTTACCCGGAGTTTGTCATTACGCACAGTGTTCCGTAGTGTGTCATTACGCTCAGTGTTCCCAGAGTGTGCCATTACACACAGTGTTCACAGAGTGTGTTTTTACGCACAGTGTTCCCCGAGCGAATTATTACACACAGTGTTCCCGGACTGAGCTATTATGCACAGTGTTCCTGGTGTGTGTCATTACGCACATTCTTCCCGGAGTGTGCCATTACACACAGTGTTCCCGGAGTATGTCATTATGCACATTGTTCCCGGAGTGCTCCATTACGCATAGTGTTCCCAAAGTATGTCATTACACACAGTGTTCTCGGATTGAGCCATTACGCAAAGTGTTCCCGGTGTGCATCATTGCAAACAGTGTTCCCGGAGTGTGCTATTACGCACAGTGTACCTGGAGTGTATCAATACGCACAGTGTTACCGGAGTGTGTCGAAATTCACAGTATTCCCGGAATGTGCCATTACACACAGTATTCCCGGAGTGTGCCATTACATACAGGGTTCATGGAGGTGCCGTTACACACAGTGATCCCGGAATGTGCCATTACTCACAGTGTTCCCAGAGTGTGCCATTAGATATAGTGTTCTCGGAGTGTGTCATTACAGACAGGGTTCCCGCAGTGTGCCATTATGCAGTACCCCCAGAGTGTGTTATTATGCACAGTGTCACGGAGTTTGTCATTACGCACCATGTTCCCGGAGTGTGCCATTACGTACAGTATTCCCGGAGTGTGCCATTACGTACAGTGTTCATGGAGGTGCCACTACACACAATGTTGCCAGAGTGGGTCATTACACACAGTGTTCCTGGAGAGTGTCAATACGCACAGGGTTCTCGGAATTGCCATTGGGCACAGTGTTCCTGGAGTGTGCCATAACACAGAGTGCTCTCTGTGTATGTCATTACGCACAATGTTCTCGGAGTGTGTCATTACCCAAAGTGTTCCCAGAGGGTGCCATTACGCCCAGTGTTCCCGAAGTTTGTCATTATGCACCATGTTCCCAGAGAATGTCATTACGCATATTTGTTCATGGAGTGTGCCATTACGCACAGTGTTCCTGGAGTGTGTCATTAGGCACTGTGTTCCCTGAGTGTGCCATCACGCACAGTGTTCCCAGAGTGTGTTATTACACATAGTGTTCCCAGAGAGTGTCATTATGCACCGGGTTCTCGGAATTGCCATTGTACACAGTGTCCCCGGACTGTGTCATAACACAAAGTGCTCCCTGTGAGTGTTATTACGCACAATGTTCCCGGAGTGTGCCATTACGCCCAGTGTTCCCGGAGTATGACCTTACACACAGTGTTCCCGGAATGTGTCATTACGCACGTTGTTCCCGGAGTGTGCCATTATGCACAGTGTTCCTGGAGTGTGTCATTACGCACACTGTTCCCGGAGTGTGCTATTACTATCGGAGTGTGCCATTACACACAGTGGTCCCGGAGGTTGCCATTATGCACAATGTTCCTGGATTGGATCGTTACGCACAGTATTCCCGGAGTGTGCCATTAAGCACAGTGTTCCCAGAGTTTGTCATTACGCACAGTGATCCTGTAGTGTCTCATTACGCACGTTGTTCCCGGAATATGTCATTCGGCAAAGTGTTCCCAGTGTGTGCCATTACGCACAGTGTTCCCTGAGTATGTCATTACTACCAGAGTGTGCCATTGCGCACAGTATTCCCGGAGTGTATCATTCGGCAAAGTGTTCCCAGTGTGTGCCATTATGGACAGTGTTCCCTGAGTGTGTCATTACTACCAGAGTGTGCCATTATGCACAGTATTCCCGGAGTGTGCCATTAAGCACAGTGTTCCCGGAGTTTGTCATTACGCAAAGTGTTCCGTAGTGTGTCATTACGCTCTTTGTTCCCGGAGTGTGCCATTACGCACAGTGTTCCTGGAGTGTGTCATTAAGCACAGTGTTCCCAGTGTTTGCCATTACGCACAGTGTTCCCTGAGTGTGTCATTACTACCAGAGTGTGCCCGGAGTGGGTCATTACGTGCATTCTTCCAGGAGTGTGCCATTACGCACAGTGTTCCCGGAGTGTGCCATTACTTACAGTGTTCATGGAGAGTTCCATTACACACAGTGTTCCCGGAGTTTGCCATTACAGAGTGTGACATTAGATATAGTGCCCTCGGCGTGTGTCATTACACACAGGGTTCCCGCAGTGTGCCATTATGCATAGTGTTCCCGAAGTTTGTCATTATGCACAGTGTTCCCAGAGTGTGTCATTACGCACAATGTTTCCGGAGTGTGTCATCATGCACAATGTACCCAGATTGTGCCTTATGTACAGTGTTGCCAGAGTTTGTCATTACGCACAGTGTTCCTGGAGTGTGCCATTACACACAGTGTTCCCGGAGGGTGCCATTACGTACAGTGTTCATGGAGAGTTCCATTACACACAGTGTTCCTGGAGTTTGCCATTACTGACAGTGTTCCCAGAGTGTGACATTAGATATTGTGCTCTCGGAGTGTGTCATTACACACAGGGTTCCCGCAGTGTGCCATTATGCATAGTGTTCCCGAAGTTTGTCATTATGCACAGTGTTCCCAGAGTGTGTCATTACGCACAATGTTTCCGGAGTGTGTCATCATGCACAATGTACCCAGATTGTGCCTTATGTACAGTGTTGCCAGAGTTTGTCATTACGCACAGTGTTCCTGGAGTGTGCCATTACACACAGTGTTCCCGGAGGGTGCCATTACGTACAGTGTTCATGGAGAGTTCCATTACACACAGTGTTCCTGGAGTTTGCCATTACTGACAGTGTTCCCAGAGTGTGACATTAGATATTGTGCTCTCGGAGTGTGTCATTACACACAGGGTTCCCGCAGTGTGCCATTATGCATAGTGTTCCCGAAGTTTGTCATTATGCACAGTGTTCCCAGAGTGTGTCATTACGCACAATGTTTCCGGAGTGTGTCATCATGCACAATGTTTCCAGATTGTGCCATAATGTACAGTGTTCCCAGAGTTTGTCATTACGCACAGTGTTCCTGGAGTGTGCCATTACACACAGTGTTCCCGCAGTGTGACATTATGCTCAGTGTTCCCAGAGTGTGCCATTACACCCGGTGTTCCCAGAGTGTGTCATTATGCACAGTGTTCCCAAAGTATGTCATTACACACTGTCTTCTCGGATTGAGCCATTACGCAAAGTGCTCCTGGTGTGCGTCATTACCAACAGTGTTCCTGGAGTGTGCTATTACGCACAGTGTTCCTGGAGTCTATCAATACGCACAGTGTTCCCGGAGTGTGTCGTTATGCACAGTGTTCCCAGAGTGTGCCATTTGATATATTGTTCTCGGAGTGTGTCATTACAGACAGGGTTCCCGCAGTGTGTCATTACGCAGTACTCCCAGAGTGTGTCATTATGCCCAGTGTCACGGAGTTTGTCATTACGCACAGTGTTCCCAGAGTGTGCCATTACGTACAGTATTCCCGGAGTGTGCCATTACGTACAGTGTTCATGGAGGTGCCGTTACACACATTGTTGCCAGAGTGGGTCATTACACACACTGTTCCTGGAGAGTGTCATTACGCACAGGGTTCTCGGAATTGCCATTGGGCACAGTGTTCCTGGAGTGTGCCATAACACAGAGTGCTCCCTGTGTGTGTCATTACGCACAATGTTCTCGGAGTGTGTCATTACGCACATTGTTCCCGGAGTGTGTCATTACCCAAAGTGTTCCCAGAGGGTGCCATTACGCACAGTGTTCCCCGAGTGTGTCATTCCACACAGTGTTCCCGCAGTGAGCTATTACGCACAATGTTCCCAGAGTGGGTCATTACGCACCGGGTTCTCGGAATTGACATTGTACACAGTTCCCCGGACTGTGTCATAACACAGAGTTGTCCCTGTGTATGTCATTACACAAATATTCCCGGAGTGTGCCATTACGCCCAGTGTTCCCGGAGTTTGTACCTACACAGTGTTCCCGGAATGTATCATTACGCACATTGTTCCCGGAGTGTGCCATTACTCACAGTGTTCCTGGAGTGTGTCATTAGGCACAGTGTTCCCTGAGTGTGCCATCACGCACAGTGTTCCCAGAGTGTGTTATTACGCACAGTGTTCCCAGTGTGTGTCATTAAGCACATTCTTCCTGGAGTGTGCCATTACGCACAATGTTCCCAGATTGGGTCATTACGCATAGTGTTCCCAGAGCGTGTCATTATGCACCGGGTTCTCGGAATTGCCATTGTACACAGTGTCCCCGGACTGTGTCATAACACAGAGTGCTCCCTGTGTGTGTCGTTACGCACAATGTTCCCGGAGTGTGCCATTACTCACAGTGTTCCTGGAGTGTGTCATTAGGCACAGTGTTCCCTGAGTGTGCCATCACGCACAGTGTTCCCAGAGTGTGTTATTACGCACAGTGTTCCCAGTGTGTGTCATTAGCACATTCTTCCCGGACTGTGCCATTACGCACAATGTTCCCAGATTGGGTATTTACGCATAGTGTTCCCAGAGAGTGTCATTATGCACCGGGTTCTCGGAATTGCCATTATACACAGTGTCCCCGGACTGTGTCATAACACAGAGTGCTCCCTGTGTGTGTCATTACGCACAATGTTCCCGGAGTGTGCCAATATGCCCAGTGTTCCCGGAGTTTGTCCTTACACATAGTGTTCCCGGAATGAGTCATTACGCACATTGTTCCTGGAGTGTGCCATTACGCACAGTGTTCCTGGAGTGTGTCATTACGCACACTGTTCCCGGAGTATGCTATTACGCACAGTATTCCCTGGGTGTGCCATTACTTTCGGAGTGTGCCATTACACACAGTGGTCCCGGAGGTTGCCATTATGCACAATGTTCCTGGATTGGATCATTACGCACAGTATTCCCGGAGTGTGCCTTTAAGCACAGTGTTCCCTGAGTGTGTCATTACTACCAGAGTGTACCATTACGCACGTTGTTCCCGGAGTGTGTCATTATGCACAATATTCCCAGAGTGTACCATTATGCACAGTGATCCCGGAGTGTGCCGTTACACACAGTGTTCCCGTAGTGTGTCATTATGCACAGTATTCCCGGTGTCTGCCATTACGTACAGTGTTCATGGACAGTGCCATTACACACAGTGTTCCCGGAGTGTGCCATTACTGACAGTGTTCCCAGAGTGTGCCATTAGATATAGTGCTCTCGGAGTGTGTCATTACACACAGGGTACCCGCAGTGTGCCATTATACATAGTGTTCTCGGAATGTGCCATTACACTGTGTTCCAAGAGTGTGCCACCAGAGTGTGCCCGGAGTGCGTCATTACGCGCATTCTTCCAGGAGTGTGCCATTACGCACAGTGTTCCCGGAGTTTGTCATTACGCACACTGTTCCGTAGTGTGTCATTTCGCTCTTTGTTCCCGGAGTGTGCCATTACACATAGTGTTTCTGGAGTGTGTCATTAGGCGCAGTGTTCCCAGTGTGTGCCATTACGCACAGTGTTCCCTGAGTGTGTCATTACTACCAGACTGTGCCCGGAGTGTGTCATTACGCGCATTCTTCCAGGAGTGTGCCATTACGTACAGTGTTCATGGAGAGTTCCATTACACACAGTGTTCCCGGAGTTTGCCATTACTGACAGTGTTCCCAGAGTGTGACATTAGATATAGTGCCCTCGGAGTGTGTCATTACACACAGGGTTCCCGCAGTGTGCCATTACGCATAGTATTCCCGAAGTTTTTCATTATGCACAGTGTTCCCTGAGTGTGTCATTACGCACAATGTTTCCGGAGTGTGTCATCATGCACAATGTTCCCAGATTGTGCCTTATGTACAGTGTTCCCAGAGTGTGCCATTACGCAAAGTGTTCCGTAGTGTGTCATTACGCTCTTTGTTCCCGGAGTGTGCCATTACGCACAGTGTTCCCGGAGTGTGCCATTACGTACAGTGTTCATGGAGAGTTCCATTACACACAGTGTTCCCAGAGTTTGCCATTACTGACAGTGTTCCCAGAGTGTGACATTAGATATTATGCCCTCGGAGTGTGTCATTACACACAGGGTTCCCGCAGTGTGCCATTACGCATAGTGTTCCCGAAGTTTGTCATTATGCAGGGTTCCCAGAGTGTGTCATTACGCACAATGTTTCCGGAGTGTGTCATCATGCACAATGTTCCCAGATTGTGCCTTATGTACAGTGTTGCCAGAGTTTGTCATTACGCACAGTGTTCCTGGAGTGTGCCATTTCACACAGTTTTCCCGGTGGGTGCCATTACGTACAGAGTTCATGGAGAGTTCCATTACACACAGTGTTCCCGGAGTAGCCATTACTGACAGGGTTCCCAGAGTGTGACATTAGATATTGTGCCCTCAGAGTTTGTTATTACACACAGTGTTCCCGCAGTGTGACTTTACGCACATTGTTCCCGGAGCGTGACATTACGCACATTGTTCCCGGAGCGTGCCATTATGCACAGTATTCCCGGTGTCTGCCATTACGTACAGTGTTCATGGACAGTGCCATTACACACAGTGTTCCCGGAGTGTGCCATTACTGACAGTGTTCCCAGAGTGTGCCATTAGATATAGTGCTCTCGGAGTGGGTCATTACACACAGGGTACCCGCAGTGTGCCATTATACATAGTGTTCTCGGAATGTGCCATTACACTGTGTTCCAAGAGTGTGCCACCAGAGTGTGCCCGGAGTGCGTCATTACGCGCATTCTTCCAGGAGTGTGCCATTACGCACAGTGTTCCCGGAGTTTGTCATTACGCACACTGTTCCGTAGTGTGTCATTTCGCTCTTTGTTCCCGGAGTGTGCCATTACACATAGTGTTTCTGGAGTGTGTCATTAGGCGCAGTGTTCCCAGTGTGTGCCATTACGCACAGTGTTCCCTGAGTGTGTCATTACTACCAGACTGTGCCCGGAGTGTGTCATTACGCGCATTCTTCCAGGAGTGTGCCATTACGTACAGTGTTCATGGAGAGTTCCATTACACACAGTGTTCCCGGAGTTTGCCATTACTGACAGTGTTCCCAGAGTGTGACATTAGATATAGTGCCCTCGGAGTGTGTCATTACACACAGGGTTCCCGCAGTGTGCCATTACGCATAGTATTCCCGAAGTTTTTCATTATGCACAGTGTTCCCTGAGTGTGTCATTACGCACAATGTTTCCGGAGTGTGTCATCATGCACAATGTTCCCAGATTGTGCCTTATGTACAGTGTTCCCAGAGTGTGCCATTACGCAAAGTGTTCCGTAGTGTGTCATTACGCTCTTTGTTCCCGGAGTGTGCCATTACGCACAGTGTTCCCGGAGTGTGCCATTACGTACAGTGTTCATGGAGAGTTCCATTACACACAGTGTTCCCAGAGTTTGCCATTACTGACAGTGTTCCCAGAGTGTGACATTAGATATTATGCCCTCGGAGTGTGTCATTACACACAGGGTTCCCGCAGTGTGCCATTACGCATAGTGTTCCCGAAGTTTGTCATTATGCAGGGTTCCCAGAGTGTGTCATTACGCACAATGTTTCCGGAGTGTGTCATCATGCACAATGTTCCCAGATTGTGCCTTATGTACAGTGTTGCCAGAGTTTGTCATTACGCACAGTGTTCCTGGAGTGTGCCATTTCACACAGTTTTCCCGGTGGGTGCCATTACGTACAGAGTTCATGGAGAGTTCCATTACACACAGTGTTCCCGGAGTAGCCATTACTGACAGGGTTCCCAGAGTGTGACATTAGATATTGTGCCCTCAGAGTTTGTTATTACACACAGTGTTCCCGCAGTGTGACTTTACGCACATTGTTCCCGGAGCGTGACATTACGCACATTGTTCCCGGAGCGTGCCATTATGCACAGTATTCCCGGAGTGTGTCATTACGCTCATTGTTCCCAGAGTGTGCCATTACACACAGTGTTCCCAGAGTGTGTCATTATGCACAGTGTTCCCAAAGTATGTCATTACACACAGTGTTCTCGGATTGAGCCATTACGCAAAGTCCTCCCGGTGTGCGTCATTACAAATAGTGTTCCCGGAGTGTGCTATTACGCACAGTGTTCCTGGAGTCTATCAATACGCACAGTGTTCCCGGAGTGTGTCGTTATGCACAGTATTCCCAGAGTGTGCCATTAGATATAGTGTTCTCGGAGTGTGTCATTACAGGCAGGGTTCCCGCAGTGTGCCATTACGCAGTACTCCCAGAGTGTGTCATTATGCACAGTGTCACGGAGTTTGTCATTACGCACCATGTTCCCGGAGTGTGCCATTACGTACAGTATTCCCGGAGTGTGCCATTACGTACAGTGTTCATAGAGGTGCCGTTACACACATTGTTGCCAGAGTGGGTCATTACACACAGTGTTCCTGGAGATTGTCATTACGCTCAGGGTTCTCGGAATTGCCATTGGGCACAGTGTACCTGGAGTGTGCCATAACACAGAGTGCTCCCTGTGTGTGTCATTACGCACAATGTTCTCGGAGTGTGTCATTACGCACATTGTTCCCGGAGTGTGTCATTACCCAAAGTGTTCCCAGAGGGTGCCATTACGCACAGAGTTCATGGAGAGTTCCATTACACACAGTGTTCCCGGAGTAGCCATTACTGACAGGGTTCCCAGAGTGTGACATTAGATATTGTGCCCTCGGAGTTTGTTATTACACACAGTGTTCCCGCAGTGTGACTTTACGCACATTGTTCCCGGAGCGTGACATTACGCACATTGTTCCCGGAGCGTGCCATTATGCACAGTATTCCCGGAGTGTGTCATTACGCTCATTGTTCCCAGAGTGTGCCATTACACACAGTGTTCCCAGAGTGTGTCATTATGCACAGTGTTCCCAAAGTATGTCATTACACACAGTGTTCTCGGATTGAGCCATTACGCAAAGTCCTCCCGGTGTGCGTCATTACAAACAGTGTTCCCGGAGTGTGCTATTACGCACAGTGTTCCTGGAGTCTATCAATACGCACAGTGTTCCCGGAGTGTGTCGTAATGCACAGTATTCCCAGAGTGTGCCATTAGATATAGTGTTCTCGGAGTGTGTCATTACAGGCAGGGTTCCCGCAGTGTGCCATTACGCAGTACTCCCAGAGTGTGTCATTATGCACAGTGTCACGGAGTTTGTCATTACGCACCATGTTCCCGGAGTGTGCCATTACGTACAGTGTTCCCGGAGGGTGCCATTACGTACAGTGTTCATGGAGAGTTCCATTACACACAGTGTTCCTGGAGTTTGCCATTACTGACAGTGTTCCCAGAGTGTGACATTAGATATTGTGCTCTCGGAGTGTGTCATTACACACAGGGTTCCCGCAGTGTGCCATTATGCATAGTGTTCCCGAAGTTTGTCATTATGCACAGTGTTCCCAGAGTGTGTCATTACGCACAATGTTTCCGGAGTGTGTCATCATGCACAATGTTTCCAGATTGTGCCATTATGTACAGTGTTCCCAGAGTTTGTCATTACGCACAGTGTTCCTGGAGTGTGCCATTACACACAGTGTTCCCGCAGTGTGACATTATGCTCAGTGTTCCCAGAGTGTGCCATTACACCCGGTGTTCCCAGAGTGTGTCATTATGCACAGTGTTCCCAAAGTATGTCATTACACACTGTCTTCTCGGATTGAGCCATTACGCAAAGTGTTCCTGGTGTGCGTCATTACCAACAGTGTTCCTGGAGTGTGCTATTACGCACAGTGTTCCTGGAGTCTATCAATACGCACAGTGTTCCCGGAGTGTGTCGTTATGCACAGTGTTCCCAGAGTGTGCCATTTGATATATTGTTCTCGGAGTGTGTCATTACAGACAGGGTTCCCGCAGTGTGTCATTACGCAGTACTCCCAGAGTGTGTCATTATGCCCAGTGTCACGGAGTTTGTCATTACGCACAGTGTTCCCAGAGTGTGCCATTACGTACAGTATTCCCGGAGTGTGCCATTACGTACAGTGTTCATGGAGGTGCCGTTACACACATTTTTGCCAGAGTGGGTCATTACACACACTGTTCCTGGAGAGTGTCATTACGCACAGGGTTCTCGGAATTGCCATTGGGCACAGTGTTCCTGGAGTGTGCCATAACACAGAGTGCTCCCTGTGTGTGTCATTACGCACAATGTTCTCGGAGTGTGTCATTACGCACATTGTTCCCGGAGTGTGTCATTACCCAAAGTGTTCCCAGAGGGTGCCATTACGCACAGTGTTCCCGAAGTTTGTCATTATGCACTGTGTTCCCAGAGCATGTCATTACGCATATTTGTTCCTGGAGTGTGCCATTACGCACAGTGTTCCTGGAGTGTGTCATTAGGCACTGTGTTACCTGAGTGTGCCATCATGCACAGTGTTCCCAGAGTGTGTTATTACGCACAGTGTTCCCCGAGTGTGTCATTCCACACAGTGTTCCCGCAGTGAGCTATTACGCACAATGTTCCCAGAGTGGGTCATTACGCACCGGGTTCTCGGAATTGCCATTGTACACAGTTCCCCGGACTGTGTCATAACACAGAGTTGTCCCTGTGTATGTCATTACACAAATCTTCCCGGAGTGTGCCATTACGCCCAGTGTTCCCGGAGTTTGTACCTACACAGTGTTCCCGGAATGTATCATTACGCACATTGTTCCCGGAGTGTGCCATTACTCACAGTGTTCCTGGAGTGTGTCATTAGGCACAGTGTTCCCTGAGTGTGCCATCACGCACAGTGTTCCCAGAGTGTGTTATTACGCACAGTGTTCCCAGTGTGTGTCATTAAGCACATTCTTCCTGGAGTGTGCCATTACGCACAATGTTCCCAGATTGGGTCATTACGCATAGTGTTCCCAGAGCGTGTCATTATGCACCGGGTTCTCGGAATTGCCATTGTACACAGTGTCCCCGGACTGTGTCATAACACAGAGTGCTCCCTGTGTGTGTCGTTACGCACAATGTTCCCGGAGTGTGCCATTACTCACAGTGTTCCTGGAGTGTGTCATTAGGCACAGTGTTCCCTGAGTGTGCCATCACGCACAGTGTTCCCAGAGTGTGTTATTACGCACAGTGTTCCCAGTGTGTGTCATTAGCACATTCTTCCCGGACTGTGCCATTACGCACAATGTTCCCAGATTGGGTCATTACGCATAGTGTTCCCAGAGAGTGTCATTATGCACCGGGTTCTCGGAATTGCCATTATACACAGTGTCCCCGGACTGTGTCATAACACAGAGTGCTCCCTGTGTGTGTCATTACGCACAATGTTCCCGGAGTGTGCCAATACGCCCAGTGTTCCCGGAGTTTGTCCTTACACATAGTGTTCCCGGAATGAGTCATTACGCACATTGTTCCTGGAGTGTGCCATTACGCACAGTGTTCCTGGAGTGTGTCATTACGCACACTGTTCCCGGAGTATGCTATTACGCACAGTATTCCCTGGGTGTGCCATTACTTTCGGAGTGTGCCATTACACACAGTGGTCCCGGAGGTTGCCATTATGCACAATGTTCCTGGATTGGATCATTACGCACAGTATTCCCGGAGTGTGCCATTAAGCACAGTGTTCCCTGAGTGTGTCATTACTACCAGAGTGTACCATTACGCACGTTGTTCCCGGAGTGTGTCATTATGCACAATATTCCCAGAGTGTACCATTATGCACAGTGATCCCGGAGTGTGCCGTTACACACAGTGTTCCCGTAGTGTGTCATTATGCACAGTATTCCCGGTGTCTGCCATTATGTACAGTGTTCATGGACAGTGCCATTACACACAGTGTTCCCGGAGTGTGCCATTACTGACAGTGTTCCCAGAGTGTGCCATTAGATATAGTGCTCTCGGAGTGTGTCATTACACACAGGGTACCCGCAGTGTGCCATTATACATAGTGTTCTCGGAATGTGCCATTACACTGTGTTCCCAGAGTGTGCCACCAGAGTGTGCCCGGAGTGCGTCATTACGCGCATTCTTCCAGGAGTGTGCCATTACGCACAGTGTTCCCGGAGTTTGTCATTACGCACACTGTTCCGTAGTGTGTCATTTCGCTCTTTGTTCCCGGAGTGTGCCATTACACACAGTGTTTCTGGAGTGTGTCATTAGGCGCAGTGTTCCCAGTGTGTGCCATTACGCACAGTGTTCCCTGAGTGTGTCATTACTACCAGACTGTGCCCGGAGTGTGTCATTACGCGCATTCTTCCAGGAGTGTGCCATTACGTACAGTGTTCATGGAGAGTTCCATTACACACAGTGTTCCCGGAGTTTGCCATTACTGACAGTGTTCCCAGAGTGTGACATTAGATATAGTGCCCTCGGAGTGTGTCATTACACACAGGGTTCCCGCAGTGTACCATTACGCATAGTGTTCCCGAAGTTTGTCATTATGCAGTGTTCCCAGAGTGTGTCATTACGCACAATGTTTCCGGAGTGTGTTATCATGCACAATGTTCCCAGATTGTGCATTATGTACAGTGTTGCCAGAGTTTGTCATTACGCACAGTGTTCCCGGAGTGTGCCATTACACACAGTGTTCCTGGAGTGTGTCATTAGGCACAGTGTTCCCAGTGTGTGCCATTACGCACAGTGTTCCCTGAGTGTGTCATTACTACCAGAGTGTGCCCGGAGTGCGTCATTACGCGCATTCTTCCAGGAGTGTGCCATTACGTACAGTGTTCATGGAGAGTTCCATTACACACAGTGTTCCCGGAGTTTGCCATTACTGACAGTGTTCCCAGAGTGTGACATTAGATATAGTGCCCTCGGAGTGTGTCATTACACACAGGGTTCCCGCAGTGTGCCATTACGCATAGTATTCCCGAAGTTTTTCATTATGCACAGTGTTCCCTGAGTGTGTCATTACGCACAATGTTTCCTGAGTGTGTCATCATGCACAATGTTCCCAGATTGTGCCTTATGTACAGTGTTCCCAGAGTGTGCCATTACGCAAAGTGTTCCGTAGTGTGTCATTACGCTCTTTGTTCCCGGAGTGTGCCATTACGCACAGTGTTCCTGGAGTGTGTCATTAGGCACAGTGTTCCCAGTGTGTGCCATTACGCACAGTGTTCCCTGAGTGTGTCATTACTACCAGAATGTGCCCGGAGTGCGTCATTACGCACATTCTTCCAGGAGTGTGCCATTACGCACAGTGTTCCCGGAGTGTGCCATTACGTACAGTGTTCATGGAGAGTTCCATTACACACAGTGTTCCCAGAGTTTGCCATTACTGACAGTGTTCCCAGAGTGTGACATTAGATATAGTGCCCTCGGAGTGTGTCATTACACACAGGGTTCCCGCAGTGTGCCATTACGCATAGTGTTCCCGAAGTTTGTCATTATGCAGGGTTCCCAGAGTGTGTCATTACGCACAATGTTTCCGGAGTGTGTCATCATGCACAATGTTCCCAGATTGTGCCTTATGTACAGTGTTGCCAGAGTTTGTCATTACGCACAGTGTTCCTGGAGTGTGCCATTTCACACAGTTTTCCCGGTGGGTGCCATTACGTACAGAGTTCATGGAGAGTTCCATTACACACAGTGTTCCCGGAGTAGCCATTACTGACAGGGTTCCCAGAGTGTGACATTAGATATTGTGCCCTCGGAGTTTGTTATTACACACAGTGTTCCCGCAGTGTGACTTTACGCACATTGTTCCCGGAGCGTGACATTACGCACATTGTTCCCGGAGCGTGCCATTATGCACAGTATTCCCGGAGTGTGTCATTACGCTCATTGTTCCCAGAGTGTGCCATTACACACAGTGTTCCCAGAGTGTGTCATTATGCACAGTGTTCCCAAAGTATGTCATTACAACACAGTGTTCTCGGATTGAGCCATTACGCAAAGTCCTCCCGGTGTGCGTCATTACAAATAGTGTTCCCGGAGTGTGCTATTACGCACAGTGTTCCTGGAGTCTATCAATACGCACAGTGTTCCCGGAGTGTGTCGTTATGCACAGTATTCCCAGAGTGTGCCATTAGATATAGTGTTCTCGGAGTGTGTCATTACAGGCAGGGTTCCCGCAGTGTGCCATTACGCATTACTCCCAGAGTGTGTCATTATGCACAGTGTCACGGAGTTTGTCATTACGCACCATGTTCCCGGAGTGTGCCATTACGTACAGTATTCCCGGAGTGTGCCATTACGTACAGTGTTCATGGAGGTGCCGTTACACACATTGTTGCCAGAGTGGGTCATTACACACAGTGTTCCTGGAGATTGTCATTACGCTCAGGGTTCTCGGAATTGCCATTGGGCACAGTGTACCTGGAGTGTGCCATAACACAGAGTGCTCCCTGTGTGTGTCATTACGCACAATGTTCTCGGAGTGTGTCATTACGCACATTGTTCCCGGAGTGTGTCATTACCCAAAGTGTTCCCAGAGGGTGCCATTACGCACAGGGTTCCCGAAGTTTGTCATTATGCACCTTGTTCCCAGAGCATGTCATTACGCATATTTGTTCCCTGAGTGTGCCATCACGCACAGTGTTCTCAGAGTGTGTTATTACGCACAGTGTTCCCCGAGTGTGTCATTCCGCACAGTGTTCCCGGAGTGAGCTATTACGCACAATGTTCCCAGAGTGGGTCATTACGCACCGGGTTCTCGGAATTGCCATTGTACACAGTGTCCCCGGACTGTGTCATAACACGGAGTGGTCCCTGTGTATGTCATTACACACAATCTTCCTGGAGTGTGCCATTACGCCCAGTGTTCCCGGAGTTTGTACCTACACAGTGTTCCCGGAATGTGTCATTACGCACGTTGTTCCCGGAGTGTGCCATTATGCACAGTGTTCCTGGAGTGTGTCATTAGGCACAGTGTTCCCTGAGTGTGCCATCACGCACAGTGTTCCCAGAGTGTGTTATTACGCACAGTGTTCCCAGTGTGTGTCATTAAGCACATTCTTCCCGGACTGTGCCATTACGCACAATGTTCCCAGATTGGGTCATTACGCATAGTGTTCCCAGAGAGTGTCATTATGCACCGGGTTCTCGGAATTGCCATTGTACACAGTGTCCCCGGACTGTGTCATAACACAGAGTGCTCCCTGTGTGTGTCATTACGCACAATGTTCCCGGAGTGTGCCAATACGCCCAGTGTTCCCGGAGTTTGTCCTTACACACAGTGTTCCCGGAATGAGTCATTACGCACATTGTTCCTGGATTGTGCCATTACGCACAGTGTTCCTGGAGTGTGTCATTACGCACACTGTTCCCGGAGTATGCTATTACGCACAATGTTCCCTGGGTGTGCCATTACTATCGGAGTGTGCCATTACACACAGTGGTCCCGGAGGTTGCCATTATGCACAATGTTCCTGGATTGGATCATTACGCACAGTATTCCCGGAGTGTGCCATTAAGCACAGTGTTCCCTGAGTGTGACATTACTACCAGAGTGTACGATTACGCACGTTGTTCCCGGAGTATGTCTTTATGCACAATATTCCCAGAGTGTACCATTATGCACAGTGATCCCGGAGTGTGCCGTTACACACAGTGTTCCCGTAGTGTGTCATTATGCACAGTATTCCCGGAGTGTGCCATTACGCACAGTATTCACGGAGTCTGCCATTACGTACAGTGTTCATGGAGAGTGCCATTACACACAGTGTTCCCGGAGTGTGCCATTACTGACAGTGTTCCCAGAGTGTGACATTAGATATAGTGCTCTCGGAGTGTGTCATTACACACAGGGTACCCGCAGTGTGCCATTACGCATAGTGTTCCCGAAGTTTGTCATTGTGCAGGGTTCCCAGAGTGTGTCATTACGCACAATGTTTCCGGAGTGTGTCATCATGCACAATGTTCCCAGATTGTGCCTTATGTACAGTGTTGCCAGAGTTTGTCATTACGCACAGTGTTCCTGGAGTGTGCCATTTCACACAGTGTTCCCGGTGGGTGCCATTACGTACAGAGTTCATGGAGAGTTCCATTACACACAGTGTTCCCGGAGTAGCCATTACTGACAGGGTTCCCAGAGTGTGACATTAGATATTGTGCCCTCGGAGTTTGTTATTACACACAGTGTTCCCGCAGTGTGACTTTACGCACATTGTTCCCGGAGCGTGACATTACGCACATTGTTCCCGGAGCGTGCCATTATGCACAGTATTCCCGGAGTGTGTCATTACGCTCATTGTTCCCAGAGTGTGCCATTACACACAGTGTTCCCAGAGTGTGTCATTATGCACAGTGTTCCCAAAGTATGTCATTACACACAGTGTTCTCGGATTGAGCCATTACGCAAAGTCCTCCCGGTGTGCGTCATTACAAACAGTGTTCCCCGAGTGTGCTATTACGCACAGTGTTCCTGGAGTCTATCAATACGCACAGTGTTCCCGGAGTGTGTCGTTATGCACAGTATTCACAGAGTGTGCCATTAGATATAGTGTTCTCGGAGTGTGTCATTACAGGCAGGTTTCCCGCAGTGTGCCATTACGCAGTACTCCCAGAGTGTGTCATTATGCACAGTGTCACGGAGTTTGTCATTACGCACCATGTTCCCGGAGTGTGCCATTACGTACAGTATTCCCGGAGTGTGCCATTACGTACAGTGTTCATGGAGGTGCCGTTACACACATTGTTGCCAGAGTGGGTCATTACACACAGTGTTCCTGGAGATTGTCATTACGCTCAGGGTTCTCGGAATTGCCATTGGGCACAGTGTACCTGGAGTGTGCCATAACACAGAGTGCTCCCTGTGTGTGTCATTACGCACAATGTTCTCGGAGTGTGTCATTACGCACATTGTTCCCGGAGTGTGTCATTACCCAAAGTGTTCCCAGAGGGTGCCATTACGCACAGGGTTCCCGAAGTTTGTCATTATGCACCTTGTTCCCAGAGCATGTCATTACGCATATTTGTTCCTGGAGTGTGCCATTACGCACAGTGTTCCTGGAGTGTGTCATTAGGCACTGTGTTCCCTGAGTGTGCCATCACGCACAGTGTTCTCAGAGTGTGTTATTACGCACAGTGTTCCCCGAGTGTGTCATTCCGCACAGTGTTCCCGGAGTGAGCTATTACGCACAATGTTCCCAGAGTGGGTCATTACGCACCGGGTTCTCGGAATTGCCATTGTACACAGTGTCCCCGGACTGTGTCATAACACGGAGTGGTCCCTGTGTATGTCATTACACACAATCTTCCTGGAGTGTGCCATTACGCCTAGTGTTCCCGGAGTTTGTACCTACACAGTGTTCCCGGAATGTGTCATTACGCACGTTGTTCCCGGAGTGTGCCATTATGCACAGTGTTCCTGGAGTGTGTCATTAGGCACAGTGTTCCCTGAGTGTGCCATCACGCACAGTGTTCCCAGAGTGTGTTATTACGCACAGTGTTCCCAGTGTGTGTCATTAAGCACATTCTTCCCGGACTGTGCCATTACGCACAATGTTCCCAGATTGGGTCATTACGCATAGTGTTCCCAGAGAGTGTCATTATGCACCGGGTTCTCGGAATTGCCATTGTACACAGTGTCCCCGGACTGTGTCATAACACAGAGTGCTCCCTGTGTGTGTCATTACACACAATGTTCCCGGAGTGTGCCAATACGCCCAGTGTTCCCGGAGTTTGTCCTTACACATAGTGTTCCCGGAATGAGTCATTACGCACATTGTTCCTGGATTGTGCCATTACGCACAGTGTTCCTGGAGTGTGTCATTACGCACACTGTTCCCGGAGTATGCTATTACGCACAGTATTCCCTGGGTGTGCCATTACTATCGGAGTGTGCCATTACACACAGTGGTCCCGGAGGTTGCCATTATGCACAATGTTCCTGGATTGGATCATTACGCACAGTATTCCCGGAGTGTGCCATTAAGCACAGTGTTCCCTGAGTGTGTCATTACTACCAGAGTGTACCATTACGCACGTTGTTCCCGGAGTGTGTCATTATGCACAATATTCCCAGAGTGTACCATTATGCACAGTGATCCCGGAGTGTGCCGTTACACACAGTGTTCCCGTAGTGTGTCATTATGCACAGTATTCCCGGTGTCTGCCATTACGTACAGTGTTCATGGACAGTGCCATTACACACAGTGTTCCCGGAGTGTGCCATTAATGACAGTGTTCCCAGAGTGTGCCATTAGATATAGTGCTCTCGGAGTGTGTCATTACACACAGGGTACCCGCAGTGTGCCATTATACATAGTGTTCTCGGAATGTGCCATTACACTGTGTTCCCAGAGTGTGCCACCAGAGTGTGCCCGGAGTGCGTCATTACGCGCATTCTTCCAGGAGTGTGCCATTACGCACAGTGTTCCCGGAGTTTGTCATTACGCACACTGTTCCATAGTGTGTCATTTCGCTCTTTGTTCCCGGAGTGTGCCATTACACACAGTGTTTCTGTAGTGTGTTATCATGCACAATGTTCCCAGATTGTGCATTATGTACAGTGTTGCCAGAGTTTGTCATTACGCACAGTGTTCCCGGAGTGTGCCATTACACACAGTGTTCCTGGAGTGTGTCATTAGGCACAGTGTTCCCAGTGTGTGCCATTACGCACAGTGTTCCCTGAGTGTGTCATTACTACCAGAGTGTGCCCGGAGTGCGTCATTACGCGCATTCTTCCAGGAGTGTGCCATTACGTACAGTGTTCATGGAGAGTTCCATTACACACAGTGTTCCCGGAGTTTGCCATTACTGACAGTGTTCCCAGAGTGTGACATTAGATATAGTGCCCTCGGAGTGTGTCATTACACACAGGGTTCCCGCAGTGTGCCATTACGCATAGTATTCCCGAAGTTTTTCATTATGCACAGTGTTCCCTGAGTGTGTCATTACGCACAATGTTTCCGGAGTGTGTCATCATGCACAATGTTCCCAGATTGTGCCTTATGTACAGTGTTCCCAGAGTGTGCCATTACGCAAAGTGTTCCGTAGTGTGTCATTACGCTCTTTGTTCCCGGAGTGCGCCATTACGCACAGTGTTCCTGGAGTGTGTCATTAGGCACAGTGTTCCCAGTGTGTGCCATTACGCACAGTGTGCCCTGAGTGTGTCATTACTACCAGAATGTGCCCGGAGTGCGTCATTACGCACATTCTTCCAGGAGTGTGCCATTACGCACAGTGTTCCCGGAGTGTGCCATTACGTACAGTGTTCATGGAGAGTTCCATTACACACAGTGTTCCCAGAGTTTGCCATTACTGACAGTGTTCCCAGAGTGTGACATTAGATATAGTGCTCTCGGAGTGTGTCATTACACACAGGGTTCCCGCAGTGTGCCATTACGCATAGTGTTCCCGAAGTTTGTCATTATGCAGGGTTCCCAGAGTGTGTCATTACGCACAATGTTTCCGGAGTGTGTCATCATGCACAATGTTCCCAGATTGTGCCTTATGTACAGTGTTGCCAGAGTTTGTCATTACGCACAGTGTTCCTGGAGTGTGCCATTTCACACAAGTGTTCCCGGTGGGTGCCATTACGTACAGAGGTCATGGAGAGTTCCATTACACACAGTGTTCCCGGAGTAGCCATTACTGACAGGGTTCCCAGAGTGTGACATTAGATATTGTGCCCTCGGAGTTTGTTATTACACACAGTGTTCCCGCAGTGTGACTTTACGCACATTGTTCCCGGAGCATGACATTACGCACATTGTTCCCGGAGCGTGCCATTATGCACAGTATTCCCGGAGTGTGTCATTACGCTCATTGTTCCCAGAGTGTGCCATTACACACAGTGTTCCCAGAGTGTGTCATTATGCACAGTGTTCCCAAAGTATGTCATTACACACAGTGTTCTCGGATTGAGCCATTACGCAAAGTGCTCCCGGTGTGCGTCATTACAAACAGTGTTCCCGGAGTATGCTATTACGCACAGTGTTCCTGGAGTGTATCAATACGCACAGTGTTCCCGGAGTGTGTCATTACCCAAAGTGTTCCCAGAGGGTGCCATTATGCACAGGGTTCCCGAAGTTTGTCATTATGCACCTTGTTCCCAGAGCATGTCATTACGCATATTTGTTCCTGGAGTGTGCCATTACGCACAGTGTTCCTGGAGTGTGTCATTAGGCACTGTGTTCCCTGAGTGTGCCATCACGCACAGTGTTCCCAGAGTGTGTTATTACGCACAGTGTTCCCCGAGTGTGTCATTCCACACAGTGTTCCTGGAGTGAGCTATTACGCACAATGTTCCCAGAGTGGGTCATTACGCACCGGGTTCTCGGAATTGCCATTGTACACAGTGTCCCTGGACTGTGTCATAACACAGAGTGGTCCCTGTGTATGTCATTACACACAATCTTCCCAGAGTGTGCCATTACGCCCAGTGTTCCCGGAGTTTGTACCTACACAGTGTTCCCGGAATGTGTCATTACGCACGTTGTTCCCGGAGTGTGCCATTATGCACAGTGTTCCTGGAGTGTGTCATTACGCACACTGTTCCCGGAGTGTGCTATTACGCACAGTGTTCCCTGAGTATGCCATTACTATCGGAGTGTGCCATTACACACAGTGGTCCCGGAGGTTGCCATTATGCACAATGTTCCTGGATTGGATCATTACGCACAGTATTCCCAGAGTGTGCCATTAAGCACAGTGTTCCCTGAGTGTGTCATTACTACCAGAGTGTGCCATTACGCACAGTATTCCCGGAGTGTGCCATTAAGCACAGTGTTCCCAGAGTTTGTCATTACGTACAGTTTTCCCTGAGTATGTCATTACTACCAGAGCGTGCCACTGCGCACAGTATTCCCGGAGTGTATCATTCGGCAAAGTGTTCCCAGTGTGTGCCATTATGCACAGTGTTCCCTGAATGTGTCATTACTACCAGAGTGTGCCATTATGCACAGTATTCCCGGAGTGTGCCATTAAGCACAGTGTTCCCGGAGTGTGTCATTACGCACAGTGTTCCCAGAGTGCGTCATTGCGCACATTGTTCCCGGAGTGTACCATTACGCACAGTGTTCCCCGAGTGTGTCATTATGCACAGTATTCCCGGAGTGTACCATTATGCACAGTGATCCCGGAGTGTGCCGTTACACACAGTGTTCCCATAGTGTGTCATTATGCACAGTATTACCGGAGTGTGCCATTACGCACAGTATTCCCGGAGTCTGCCATTACGTACAGTGTTCATGGAGAGTGCCATTACACACTGTGTTCCCGGAGTGTGCCATTACTGACAGTATTCCCAGAGTGTGCCATTAGATATAGTGCTCTCGGAGTGTGTCATTACACACAGGGTACCCGCAGTGTGCCATTATACATATTGTTCTCGGAATGTGCCATTACACAGTGTTCCCAGAGTGTGCCATTATGCACAGTGTTGCCAGAGTTTGTCATTACGCACACTGTTCCGTAGTGTGTCAATACGCTCTTTGTTCCCGGAGTGTGCCATTACGCACACTGTTCCTGGAGTGTGTCATTAGGCACAGTGTTCCCAGTGTGTGCCATTATGCACAGTGTTCCCTGAGTGTGTCATTATTACCAGAGTATGCCCGGAGTGCGTCATCACGCGCATTCTTCCAGGAGTGTGCCATTACGCACAGTGTTCCCGGAGTGTGCCATTATTGACAGTGTTCCCAGAGTGTGACATTAGATGTAGTGCCCTCGGAGTGTGTCATTACACACAGGGTTCCCGCAGTGTGCCATTACACATAGTGTTCCCGAAGTTTGTCATTATGCACAGTGTTCCCAGAGTGTGTCATTACGCACAATGTTTCTGTAGTGTGTCATCATGCACAATGTTCCCAGATTGTGCCATTATGTACAGTGTTCCCAGAGTTTGTCATTACGCACAGTGTTCCTGGAGTGTGCCATTACACACAGTGTTCCCAGTGTGTGTCATTAAGCACATTCTTCCCGGACTGTGCCATTACGCACAATGTTCCCAGATTGGGTCATTACGCATAGTGTTCCCAGAGAGTGTCATTATGCACCGGGTTCTCGGAATTGCCATTGTACACAGTGTCCCCGGACTGTGTCATAACACAGAGTGCTCCCTGTGTGTGTCATTACGCACAATGTTCCCGGAGTGTGCCAATACGCCCAGTGTTCCCGGAGTTTGTCCTTACACATAGTGTTCCCGGAATGAGTCATTACGCACATTGTTCCTGGATTGTGCCATTACGCACAGTGTTCCTGGAGTGTGTCATTACGCACACTGTTCCCGGAGTATGCTATTACGCACAGTATTCCCTGGGTGTGCCATTACTATCGGAGTGTGCCATTACACACAGTGGTCCCGGAGGTTGCCATTATGCACAATGTTCCTGGATTGGATCATTACGCACAGTATTCCCGGAGTGTGCCATTAAGCACAGTGTTCCCTGAGTGTGTCATTACTACCAGAGTGTACCATTACGCACGTTGTTCCCGGAGTGTGTCATTATGCACAATATTCCCAGAGTGTACCATTATGCACAGTGATCCCGGAGTGTGCCGTTACACACAGTGTTCCCGTAGTGTGTCATTATGCACAGTATTCCCGGTGTCTGCCATTAGGTACAGTGTTCATGGACAGTGCCATTACACACAGTGTTCCCGGAGTGTGCCATTACTGACAGTGTTCCCAGAGTGTGCCATTAGATATAGTGCTCTCGGAGTGTGTCATTACACACAGGGTACCCGCAGTGTGCCATTATACATAGTGTTCTCGGAATGTGCCATTACACTGTGTTCCCAGAGTGTGCCACCAGAGTGTGCCCGGAGTGCGTCATTACGCGCATTCTTCCAGGAGTGTGCCATTACGCACAGTGTTCCCGGAGTTTGTCATTACGCACACTGTTCCATAGTGTGTCATTTCGCTCTTTGTTCCCGGAGTGTGCCATTACACACAGTGTTTCTGGAGTGTGTTATCATGCACAATGTTCCCAGATTGTGCATTATGTACAGTGTTGCCAGAGTTTGTCATTACGCACAGTGTTCCCGGAGTGTGCCATTACACACAGTGTTCCTGGAGTGTGTCATTAGGCACAGTGTTCCCAGTGTGTGCCATTACGCACAGTGTTCCCTGAGTGTGTCATTACTACCAGAGTGTGCCCGGAGTGCGTCATTACGCGCATTCTTCCAGGAGTGTGCCATTACGTACAGTGTTCATGGAGAGTTCCATTACACACAGTGTTCCCGGAGTTTGCCATTACTGACAGTGTTCCCAGAGTGTGACATTAGATATAGTGCCCTCGGAGTGTGTCATTACACACAGGGTTCCCGCAGTGTGCCATTACGCATAGTATTCCCGAAGTTTTTCATTATGCACAGTGTTCCCTGAGTGTGTCATTACGCACAATGTTTCCTGAGTGTGTCATCATGCACAATGTTCCCAGATTGTGCCTTATGTACAGTGTTCCCAGAGTGTGCCATTACGCAAAGTGTTCCGTAGTGTGTCATTACGCTCTTTGTTCCCGGAGTGCGCCATTACGCACAGTGTTCCTGGAGTGTGTCATTAGGCACAGTGTTCCCAGTGTGTGCCATTACGCACAGTGTTCCCTGAGTGTGTCATTACTACCAGAATGTGCCCGGAGTGCGTCATTACGCACATTCTTCCAGGAGTGTGCCATTACGCACAGTGTTCCCGGAGTGTGCCATTACGTACAGTGTTCATGGAGAGTTCCATTACACACAGTGTTCCCAGAGTTTGCCATTACTGACAGTGTTCCCAGAGTGTGACATTAGATATAGTGCTCTCGGAGTGTGTCATTACACACAGGGTTCCCGCAGTGTGCCATTACGCATAGTGTTCCCGAAGTTTGTCATTATGCAGGGTTCCCAGAGTGTGTCATTACGCACAATGTTTCCGGAGTGTGTCATCATGCACAATGTTCCCAGATTGTGCCTTATGTACAGTGTTGCCAGAGTTTGTCATTACGCACAGTGTTCCTGGAGTGTGCCATTTCACACAGTGTTCCCGGTGGGTGCCATTACGTACAGAGTTCATGGAGAGTTCCATTACACACAGTGTTCCCGGAGTAGCCATTACTGACAGGGTTCCCAGAGTGTGACATTAGATATTGTGCCCTCGGAGTTTGTTATTACACACAGTGTTCCCGCAGTGTGACTTTACGCACATTGTTCCCGGAGCGTGACATTACGCACATTGTTCCCGGAGCGTGCCATTATGCACAGTATTCCCGGAGTGTGTCATTACGCTCATTGTTCCCAGAGTGTGCCATTACACACAGTGTTCCCAGAGTGTGTCATTATGCACAGTGTTCCCAAAGTATGTCATTACACACAGTGTTCTCGGATTGAGCCATTACGCAAAGTGCTCCCGGTGTGCGTCATTACAAACAGTGTTCCCGGAGTATGCTATTACGCACAGTGTTCCTGGAGTGTATCAATACGCACAGTGTTCCCGGAGTGTGTCATTACCCAAAGTGTTCCCAGAGGGTGCCATTATGCACAGGGTTCCCGAAGTTTGTCATTATGCACCTTGTTCCCAGAGCATGTCATTACGCATATTTGTTCCTGGAGTGTGCCATTACGCACAGTGTTCCTGGAGTGTGTCATTAGGCACTGTGTTCCCTGAGTGTGCCATCACGCACAGTGTTCCCAGAGTGTGTTATTACGCACAGTGTTCCCCGAGTGTGTCATTCCACACAGTGTTCCTGGAGTGAGCTATTACGCACAATGTTCCCAGAGTGGGTCATTACGCACCGGGTTCTCGGAATTGCCATTGTACACAGTGTCCCCAGACTGTGTCATAACACAGAGTGGTCCCTGTGTATGTCATTACACACAATCTTCCCAGAGTGTGCCATTACGCCCAGTGTTCCCGGAGTTTGTACCTACACAGTGTTCCCGGAATGTGTCATTACGCACGTTGTTCCCGGAGTGTGCCATTATGCACAGTGTTCCTGGAGTGTGTCATTACGCACACTGTTCCCGGAGTGTGCTATTACGCACAGTGTTCCCTGAGTATGCCATTACTATCGGAGTGTGCCATTACACACAGTGGTCCCGGAGGTTGCAATTATGCACAATGTTCCTGGATTGGATCATTACGCACAGTATTCCCAGAGTGTGCCATTAAGCACAGTGTTCCCTGAGTGTGTCATTACTACCAGAGTGTGCCATTACGCACAGTATTCCCGGAGTGTGCCATTAAGCACAGTGTTCCCAGAGTTTGTCATTACGTACAGTTTTCCCTGAGTATATCATTACTACCAGAGCGTGCCACTGCGCACAGTATTCCCGGAGTGTATCATTCGGCAAAGTGTTCCCAGTGTGTGCCATTATGCACAGTGTTCCCTGAATGTGTCATTACTACCAGAGTGTGCCATTATGCACAGTATTCCCGGAGTGTGCCATTAAGCACAGTGTTCCCGGAGTGTGTCATTACGCACAGTGTTCCCAGAGTGCGTCATTGCGCACATTGTTCCCGGAGTGTACCATTACGCACAGTGTTCCCCGAGTGTGTCATTATGCACAGTATTCCCGGAGTGTACCATTATGCACAGTGATCCCGGAGTGTGCCGTTACACACAGTGTTCCCATAGTGTGTCATTATGCACAGTATTACCGGAGTGTGCCATTACGCACAGTATTCCCGGAGTCTGCCATTACGTACAGTGTTCATGGAGAGTGCCATTACACACTGTGTTCCCGGAGTGTGCCATTACTGACAGTATTCCCAGAGTGTGCCATTAGATATAGTGCTCTCGGAGTGTGTCATTACACACAGGGTACCCGCAGTGTGCCATTATACATATTGTTCTCGGAATGTGCCATTACACAGTATTCCCAGAGTGTGCCATTATGCACAGTGTTGCCAGAGTTTGTCATTACGCACACTGTTCCGTAGTGTGTCAATACGCTCTTTGTTCCCGGAGTGTGCCATTACGCACACTGTTCCTGGAGTGTGTCATTAGGCACAGTGTTCCCAGTGTGTGCCATTATGCACAGTGTTCCCTGAGTGTGTCATTATTACCAGAGTATGCCCGGAGTGCGTCATCACGCGCATTCTTCCAGGAGTGTGCCATTACGCACAGTGTTCCCGGAGTGTGCCATTATTGACAGTGTTCCCAGAGTGTGACATTAGATGTAGTGCCCTCGGAGTGTGTCATTACACACAGGGTTCCCGCAGTGTGCCATTACACATAGTGTTCCCGAAGTTTGTCATTATGCACAGTGTTCCCAGAGTGTGTCATTACGCACAATGTTTCCGTAGTGTGTCATCATGCACAATGTTCCCAGATTGTGCCATTATGTACAGTGTTCCCAGAGTTTGTCATTACGCACAGTGTTCCTGGAGTGTGCCATTACACACAGTGTTCCCGCAGTGTGACATTACGCACATTGTTCCCGGAGCATGACATTATGCACATTGTTCCCGGAGCGTGCCATTAAGCACAGTATTCCCGGAGTGTGTAATTATGCTCAGTGTTCCCAGAGTGTGCCATTACGCACAGTGTTCCCAGAGTGTGTTTTTACGCACAGTGTTCCCCGAGCGAATTATTACACACAGTGTTCCCGGACTGAGCTATTACGCACAGTGTTCCCAGTGTGTGTCATTACGCACATTCTTCCCGGAGTGTGCCATTACACACAGTGATCCCGGAGTGTGTCATTATGCACAGTGTTCCCAGAGTGTGCCATTAGATATAGTGTTCTCGGAGTGTGTCATTACAGACAGGGTTCCCGCAGTGTGCCATTACGCAGTACTCCCAGAGTGTGTCATTATGCACAGTGTCACGGAGTTTGTCATTACGCACAATGTTCCCGGACTGTGCCATTACGTACAGTATTCCCGGAGTGTGCCATTACGTACAGTGTTCATGGAGGTGCCGTTACACACATTGTTGCCAGAGTGAGTCATTACACACACTGTTCCTGGAGAGTGTCATTACGCACAGGGTTCTCGGAATTGCCATTGGGCACAGTGTTCCTGGAGTGTGCCATAACACAGAGTGCTCTCTGTGTGTGGCATTACGCACAATGTTCTGGGAGTGTGTTATTACGCACATTGTTCCCGGAGTGTGTCATTACCCAAAGTGTTCCCAGAGGGTGCCATTACGCACAGGGTTCCCGAAGTTTGTCATTATGCACCTTGTTCCCAGAGCATGTCATTACGCATATTTGTTCCTGGAGTGTGCCATTACGCACAGTGTTCCTGGAGTGTGTCATTAGGCACTGTGTTCCCTGAGTGTGCCATCACGCACAGTGTTCCCAGAGTGTGTTATTACGCACAGTGTTCCCCGAGTGTGTCATTCCACACAGTGTCCCCGGAGTGAGCTATTACGCACAATGTTCCCAGAGTGGGTCATTACACACCGGGTTCTCGGAATTGCCATTGTACACAGTGTCCCTGGACTGTGTCATAACACAGAGTGGTCCCTGTGTATGTCATTACACACAATCTTCCCGGAGTGTGCCATTACGCCCAGTGTTCCCGGAGTTTGTACCTACACAGTGTTCCCGGAATGTGTCATTACGCACGTTGTTCCCGGAGTGTGCCATTATGCACAGTGTTCCTGGAGTGTGTCATTACGCACACTGTTCCCGGAGTGTGCTATTACGCACAGTGTTCCCTGAGTGTGCCATTACTATCGGAGTGTGCCATTACACACAGTGGTCCCAGAGGTTGCCATTATGCACAATGTTCCTGGATTGGATCATTACGCACAGTATTCCCAGAGTGTGCCATTAAGCACAGTGTTACCTGAGTGTGTCATTACTACCAGAGTGTGCCATTACGCACTGTATTCCCGGAGTATGCCATTAAGCACAGTGTTCCCAGAGTTTGTCATTACACACAGTTTTCCCTGAGTATGTCATTACTACCAGAGTGTGCCATTGCGCACAGTATTCCCGGAGTGTATCATTTGGCAAAGTGTTCCCAGTGTGTGCCATTATGCACAGTGTTCCCTGAGTGTGTCATTACTACCAGAGTGTGCCATTATGCACAGTATTCCCGGAGTGTGCCATTAAGCACAGTGTTCCCGTAGTGTGTCATTATGCACAGTATTACTGTTGTGTGCCATTACGCACAGTATTCCCGGAGTCTGCCATTACGTACAGTGTTCATGGAGAGTGCCATTACACCCAGTGTTCCCGGAGTGTGCCATTACTGACAGTGTTCCCAGAGTGTGACATTAGATATAGTGCCCTCGGAGTGTGTCATTACACACAGGGTTCGTGCAGTGTGCCATTACACATAGTGTTCCCGAAGTTTGTCATTATGCACAGTGTTCCCAGAGTGTGTCATTACACACAATGTTTCCGGAGTGTGTCATCATGCACAATGTTCCCAGATTGTGCCTTATGTACAGTGTTGCCAGAGTTTGTCATTACGCAGTGTTCCTGGAGTGTGCCATTACACACAGTGTTCCCGGAGGGTGCCATTACGTACAGTGTTCATGGAGAGTTCCATTACACACAGTGTTCCCAGAGTTTGCTATTACTGACAGTGTTCCCAGAGTGTGACATTAGATATTGTGCTCTCGGAGTGTGTTATTACACACAGGATTCCCGCAGTGTGCCATTATGCATAGTGTTCCCGAAGTTTGTCATTATGCACAGTTTTCCCAGAGTGTGTCATTACGCACAATGTTTCCGGAGTGTGTCATCATGCACAATGTTCCCAGATTGTGCCATTATGTACAGTGTTCCCAGAGTTTGTCATTATGCACAGTGTTCCTGGATTGCGCCATTACACACAGTGTTCCCGCAGTGTGACATTACGCAGATTGTTCCCGGAGCATGACATTACGCACATTGTTCCCGGAGCGTGCCATTATGCATAAGATTCCCGGAGTGTGTAATTATGCTCAGTGTTCCCAGAGTGTGCCATTACACACAGTGTTCCCAGAGTGTGTTTTTACGCACATTGTTCCCCGAGCGAATTATTACACACACTGTTCCTCGACTGAGCTATTACGCACAGTGTTCCCAGTGTGTGTCATTACGCACATTCTTCCCGGAGTGTGCCATTACACACAGTGTTCCCGGAGTGTGTCATTACACACAGTGTTCTCGGATTGAGCCATTACGCAAAGTGCTCCCGGTGTGCTTCATTACAAACAGTGTTCCTGGAGTGTGCTATTACGCACAGTGTTCCTGGAGTGTATCAATACGCACAGTGTTCCCGCAGTGTGTCGTTATGCACAGTGTTCCCAGAGTGTGCCATTAGATATAGTGTTCTCGGAGTGTGTCATTACAGACAGGGTTCCCGCAGTGTGCCATTACGCACAGTGTTCCTGGAGTGTGTCATTAGGCACTGTGTTCCCTGAGTGTGCCATCACGCACAGTGTTCCCAGAGTGTGTTATTACGCACAGTATTCCCCGAGTGTGTTATTCCACACAGTGTTCCCGGAGTGAGCTATTACGCACAATGTTCCCAGATTGGGTCATTACGCACCGGGTTCTCGGAATTGCCATTGTACACAGTGTCCCCGGACTGTGTCATAACACAGAGTGGTCCCTGTGTATGTCATTACACACAATCTTCCCGGAGTGTGCCATTACGCCCAGTGTTCCCGGATTTTGTACCTACACATTGTTCCCGGAGTGTGCCATTACTCACAGTGTTCCTGGAGTGTGTCATTAGGCACAGTGTTCCCTGAGTGTGCCATCACGCACAGTGTTCCCAGAGTGTGTCATTATGCACACTGCTTCCGGAGTGTGCCATTACGCCCAGTGTTTCTGGAGTGTGTCATTACGCACACTGTTCCCGGAGTGTGCTATTACGCACAGTGTTCCCTGAGTATGCCATTACTATTGGAGTGTGCCATTACACACAGTGGTCCCGGAGGTTGCCATTATGCACAATGTTCCTGGATTGGATCATTATGCACAGTATTCCCAGAGTGTGCCATTAAGCACAGAGTTCCCAGTGTGTGTCATTACGCACATTCTTCCCGGAGTTTGCCATTACACACAATGTTCCCAGAGTGGGTCATTACGCATAGTATTCCCGGAGAGTGTCATTACGCACTGGGTTCTCGGAATTGCCATTGTACACAGTGTCCCCGGACTATGTCATAACACAGAGTGCTCCCTGTGTGTGTCATTACGCACAATGTTCCCGGAGTGTGCCATTACGCCCAGTGTTCCCGGAGTTTGACCTTACACACAATGTTCCCGGAATGTGTCATTACGCACGTTGTTCCTGGAGTGTGCCATTATGCACAGTGTTCCTGGAGTGTGTCATTACGCACATTGTTCCCGGAGTGTGCTATTACGCACAGTGTTCCCGGAATGCGCCATTACTCACAGTGTTCCCAGAGTGTGCCATTAGATATAGTGTTCTCAGAGTGTGTCATTACACATAGGGTTCCAGGAGTGTGCCATTACACATAGTGTTCTCGAAGTGTGCCATTACACCTAGTGTTCCCGGAGTGTGTCATTATGCACAGCATTCCTAGAGTGTGTCATTACGCACAATGTTCCCGGAGTGTGTCATTACGAACAGTGTTCCCGGAGTGTGCCATTACGCAGTGTTCCCGGAGTTTGTCATTACGCACACTGTTCACGGAGTGTGTCATTACGCATGTTGTGCCCGGAGTGTGCCATTATACACAGTTTTCCTGGAGTATGCCATTACACATAATGTTCTCAGAGTGTGCCATTACACCTAGTGTTCCCGGAGTGTGTCATTCGGCACAGTGTTCCCAGTGTGTGCCATTATGCACAGTGTTCCCTGAGTGTGTCATTACGCACAATGTTCCCGGAGTGTGCTATTACGCACAGTGTTCTCAGAGTGTGCCATTACTACTGGAGTGTGCCATTACACACAGTGTTCCTGATGTGTGCCATTATGCACAGTGTTCCTGGATTGTATCATTACGCACATTATTTCCGGAGTGTCCCATTACACACAGTGTGCCCAGAGTGTGTCATTACACACAGTGTTCCCGGAGTGTGCCATTATGCAGTGTTCCTGGAGTCTGCTATTACTCCTGGAGTGTGCCATTACACACAGTGTTCCCGGAGTGTGCCATTATGCACAGTGTTCCAGGATTCTACTATTACTCCCGGAGTGTGCCATTATGCACTATGTTCCCGGACTTTGTCATTACGTACATTGTTCCCAGAGTGTGTCATTACACATAGTGTGCCCGGAGTGTGCATTACACAGTGTTCCCAGAGTCTGCCATTACACATAGTGTTCTCAGAGTGAGCCATTATGCACTTCAGGCTGCATCTTCCGGTCTGCATGTGGGGATGGGGCCTACTCGCCGATGCGTAAAATGATGCGGGGAGACGTTGGGCAGGCATCCCAATGTCATCGTGCATCATATATATTTTCAGGTTGGCGGGCGCGCCGCCGGTTCGACTGCTCACCTGCCGACTTTTCAATGGCCACTTAGGGTCATTAATAAAGTAATTGTATCAATCAATGGACCTGCCCGTCTAACCTTAAGATCAGGTGGACTTCAGAAAAAAATCCACCGGCGGGGTGAGTTTTCATGAGGGCATTAAAATTTGTATGAAATGTCTTAATAAAATAAATTGAGATGTCCCAGCTCATGCGACAGTCGCACAAGAGGGTTCATGTCAGTCATTTTTTTCTAACTTTATTCTTTGTTTCAAGCCTGAGCTGATCTCCCTGAGGCAGCACTTTGCTTCAATGAGATCTGTGCGCGCATGTGCGAAAGAGCGCACTCCCGACTCAGGGAATCTCCCCCTGCCCGCACAGGGAGTGCACAGCCTTAATTGGCTCACCCACGTAAAATGGTGGCTCGGGAACTCACCAGCCCGCTCCCGCATATCCCCCCAAACAGGGAAAATGTTGCCCATGGTTTCTGGAGTGTGTCATTGCACACATGGTTCCCAGACTCTGTCACTACACACATGATTCCCAGAGTCTTTCACTACATACATGGTTCCCAGAGTCTGTCACTACACACATGGTTCCCAGAGTGTTTCACTACACACAGGGTTCCCATAGTGGTTTATTACACACAGGGTTCCCGGAGTGTGCCATTACAGACATGGTTCCCAGAGTGTTTCACTACACACAGGGTTCCCAGAGTGAGTCTTTACACACATGTTTTCCGGAGTGTCTCATTACACACATGGTTTCTGGTGTGTCTCATCACACCCAGGGTTCCCGGAGTTTGTCATTACATACAGGGTTCCCGGAGTGTTTCATTACACACATGGTTCCTCGAGTTTGTTATTACACACGTGATTCTCGTAGTTTGTCATTATACACATGGTTTCCAGAATTTGTCGTAACACAAATGCTTCCTGAAATGTTTTATTACACACAGGACTCCCAGAGTGTGTAATTAGTCATAGGGTTCCCAGAGTTTGTCATAGGAACATATAACTTAGGAGCAAGACCAGGTCATTTGGCCCTTTGAGCCTGCTCGTCCATTCGATAAGAAATGGCTGATCTCGTTGTGGTCTCAGCTCCATTTTCCTGCCTGCTCCCCACATCCCTTGATTCCCTTGTCAACAATATATCCAACTCAGCCTTGAATAAATTCAATGACCCACCCTCCCCAGCTTTCTGGGGAAGAGAATTCCACAGAGTAATGATCCACTGAGGAGACCCTCCTCATCTCCATTTTAAAAGGGAGACATCTTATTGTTACACGGTGTCCCCTATTTCTAGTCTCCCCCACACGAGGAAATATCCTCCAGATATTCATCCTATCAAATGCCCTCAGGATCTTAAGTTTCAATAAGATAACCTCTCATTCTTCTAAGATCCAGTGGGTATAGGTCCAGCATGTTCAACTTTTCTTTATAAGAAAAGCCCCTCATCTCAGGAATAAGCCAAGTGAACCTTGTCTGAACTGCTTCTAATGCAATTATATCTGTTTTTCAAATCAGGAGATCAAAACTGTACACAATACTCCGGGTATGGTCTCACCAAGGCCCTGTACAGCTAACGTAAATCTTCCCTACTTTCATATACCATTCCTCTTGCAATAAACATTAACATTCCATTTTCCTTCCAAATCCCTTGCTGTACCTACATACTAACCTTTTGTGACTGAAGGACCGGATATCAAAATCTCACATTTTCCCACTTTATATTTCATTTTTGGCCACTCACTTAACCTATCTATGTCCCTTTGCAGACTCTCCACCTCCTCTTGACAGCTTACTTTTCTATCTTGGTGTTATTGGTAAATTTAGGCCAGAATTTTCTATCCCCTCCCATCGGCAGGATCTTCTGGTCACGCCGAAGACAACAGACTTTTAAATGACCCACTACATTTACCAGCCCTGCCCCTGCCACAACAGAAAATTCCACCCTTAGCTGCCATACATTCATTCCCTTCATCCAAGTAATTGATGTTGAATGTAGATACTTGAGGCCGCAGCACTGATCCCTGTGGCACTCAACTAGTTTCAGCTTGCCAAACTGAAAAAGCCAATTTAACCCTACTCTCTGATTCCTGTTAGCTAACCAATCTTTCATCCATGCTAACATGTTACCCGCTATACCCTGGGCTCTTATCTTGTGAAGTAACCTTTGTTGTGGCACCTTATCAAATTCCTTTTTGAAATCCAGGTACTTCACATCTACAGGTTCCCCTTTATCCACCTTACTTGTTACTCCCTAAAAGAATTATAATAAATTTGTCAAACATGACTTCCCTTTCCCATTACTTTGTTGACTCTGCGTGCTCCCATTGTGATTTTTGAAGTATGCTGCTACAAGCTCCTTATTAATGAATTCTAGCAATTTCTCCATGACTGATGTTAGGCTAACTGGCCTATATTTTCCTGCTTTCTGTCTCCCTCCTTTCTTGAATAAAGGTGTTATATTTGCAATTTACCAATCCGCAGGGACCCTTCCACAATCTGAGGGATTTTGAAAGATTATAACCAATGCCTCTTTTATCTCTGTAGCCACTTATTTTAAGACCCTAGGATGCAGGCTGTCTGGTCCTGTTGATTTGTCAGCCTTTAGGTCTAATGGTTTTCCCAGCACCTTTTCCCTGGTGATGGTGATTGCTTTAAGTTCCTCCCTCCCTTTCACTTCTTGTATTCAATTACCTTTGGGAAATTTTCTAAGTCTTTTACAGTGAAGACAGACACAAAATATCCATTCAACATCTCTGCCATTTCCTTGTTTTCCATTATCAAATTCCCAGACTTACACTCTAGAGGACCAACACTATCTTTAGATACTCTTCCTACTCATATAATTGTAGCAACTCCTACTATCTGTTTTTATATACAAGCCAGCTGTCTCCCTCTTTGTTATTATTTTCATCATTCTTTACTGGTTCTTAAAATCTGTCCAATCTTCTGACATACCACTAATCTTTGCAGATTTGAACAGTGTTTCTTTCAATTTGGTACAATCCTTAACATTCTTATTTAGTCATGGATGATGTATCCTTCTCAAGGAGCCTTTCTTTCTCACAGGGATAAATCTTTGCTGAGAGTTAATAAATATCTCCTTAAAAGTCTATTACTGCATCTCTAATGTTCTACCTTTAAACCTAGTTTCCCAGTTCACATTAGCTAGCTCTGCATTCATACCCTCCAAACTGAATGTGAAATTTTATCATGTCGTGATCACTGTTGTCTTGAGGCTCCTTTACCTGTGGATGTATTATATTCAGATTTCCAGAAAGCATTTGATAAGGTACCATATCAAAGGTTATCATGACAAATAAAAGCTCATTGTTTAGGAGGTAACATATAGGCATGGATAGAAGATCGGCTATCAAACAGGAAATAGGGAGTAGGCATAAATAGATCTTTTTCTGGTTGGTAAGATGTAATGAATGGTGTGCTAAGGGGACCAGTGCTTGGGCCTCAACGTTTTACAATTTATATGAATGACTTGGATGAAGGGACCAGAGGAATAGTTGCTAAATTTCCTGATGACATCAAGATAGATTGGAAAGTAAGATGTGAAGAGTACGTAAGGAGGCTACAAAGGGAAATAGATAGGCCCAGTGAGTGGGCCAAGATCTGGCAAATGGAGTACAATGTGGGAAAATGTGAAATTGTTCAAAAGGTTAGTATGCAAGTGTAGCAAGTAATTAGGAAAGCTAATAGAATGTTATCATTTATTCCGATGGGAATTGAATACAAAAGTAGGGTTATGCTTCAGTTATACAGATCATTGGTGAGACCACATCTGACGTACTATGTACAGTATTGGTCTCTTTATTTAAGAAAGATGTAATGTGTTGGAAGCAGCTCAAAGAAAGTTTACTAGAACAATACCTGGAATGGGTGGGTTGTCTTATAAGGAAAGGTTGGACAGGCTAGGCGTGTATTCGCTGGAGTTTTGAAGAGTAAGAGGTGACATGATTAAAACATGTAAGATCCTGACGGGCCTTGGCAATAGATGTACAGACGAGGTTTCCTCCTGTAGGAGGTGGGAATGTGGAGCTGAGGTTACAGTCAGATCAACCATGATCTTTTTGAATGGTGGAGCAGGCTTGAAGGACCTAGTGACCTTCTGCTCCTAATCCGTAAGTTTGTTCGTATGTATGAGGTTATTAATTAATCCTGTCTCATTGCATATTACCAGGTCTAGAATAGCCTACTTCTTGATTGGCTCCAGAATGTACTGTTCTAAGAAATTGTCTCCAATACACTCTATCAACTCATTTTCCAGGCTACCTTTGCCTATCTGACTCATCCAATCCAAACGTAGATTAAAGTCTATGATTATTGTGATTACCTGCCCTATTTATTTCTTCCAGTATACTCTGTCCTACAGTGTAACTACTGTTAGGGGGCCTATAAACTACTCCGATAGTTGACCTCTTACCTTTCCTATTTCTTATCTCTACCCAAACTGATTCTGCATCTTGCTCTTTTGAGCTAAGGTCATCTCTCACTACTGTACTAATAGCATCCTTAATTAACAGCCTTTTTCCTTGGTTCCTGAAATGTCAAATACCCTTCAATAGTCAGCTCCCAGCCTTGGCCTCCTTGCCACCAGATCATACATATTTATTTCTATCAGATCATACATATTTATTTCTATCTGTGCTCACAGCTCTTCCATTTTGTTAGAATAACTGTGTGTATTCAGATACACTATTATTACCATTTTTGCTATCTTTGTCTTGTCTGCTGGTGCACTCTTAAGTTTGTACTCTGTGTCCTTTCTTGCCTTACTCTAATTATCATTACCCAAATTGCCACCCTGATCAGGCTTTGGGGAGAGAGGAGGTGAGTTATTCTCTGCAGAATTTCCAGCTTCTGACCTGCTCTTGTAGCCGCAGCATTTATATAACCACTCCAGTTCAGTTTCTGGTCAATGGTAACTCTCAAGATGTTGATAGGGGGGATTCAGCAACGGTAATGCAGTTGAAAGGCAGAGGAAGATGGTTGAATTCTCTCTTGTTGGAGAGTGTGTCAGTATTCACAGGGATCCCAGGAATATGTAATTGTCAGTATTCACAGTGTTCCTGGGAGTGTTACAGTACTCAAAGGCATCCTGGGTGTGCCGGTAATAACTTCAGTACCAGGAGTGTGTCAGGATCCACGTGGATGACAGGAATACATCTGTACTCATAGTGGCCCAGGGACTGTCTCAGTACTCACATGAATCTCGGCATTATGTAATTACACAGGGTATCCTAGGTTTTTTTTTATCCAAGTCAGTACTCATAGGGGTCCCAGGAGCGAATCATTATCAATAGGAATCCTGGGAACAATGGTACTCACCTAGGTCCCAGGAGAGTGTTGGTACTCAAAGGGATCCCAGGAGAACATCAGTATTTATAGCACTCCTGGCAGTATTCCAGTGCTTACAAAGGTCATGTGCAGGAGTCAGTCCTTACAGGGATTCCAGAATTGAAACAGTGATCACAGGGATTCCAGGAGTGAGTCAGTGTCCGTGCTCACTGGGATTTGGGTAAATGGTCAATATTCATGGGGGTCCTAGGAGAGTGGAAGCACTCACAGGGATCTTGGGAATGTGAGTTTTCACAATGTTCCTAGAGTACATCAATATTCACAATGCTAACAGAAGAGTGTCAATACTCACAGTGGTCCTAGGAATTTTTGCCAGTGTCAGTACCTATAAGTTTCCTGGGAGCATACCAGTATTCACAGCGCTCCCAGGAGTGCGCCACTACTTACAGGGAACCTGTGAGTGTTACTTAATGGTGTTAGTGCCTGCATGCCATTGTAATGTAAAGGTGCTCGGAAGATCAAGGGTTAATGTGGGACTGCAAAATAGCACCACCCACGGTATGATGTATAGAGTCACATGTTAATAGACAGATAACACTCTAGAAGCAGTCTAGCAGCATGGATTTGGATATGTACATGGTTAAAGATTAACAATAAATGGTTCATATTTAAATACATAAGTCTCAAGATCTCATCATTGAGACATCAAATGAACCCATAACAAAACATAGTGTTCAGCAGTAAAATGAAAGGTGGCATTTTAAACAATGAACCCAGAACAGAATCCCAGGTTATGAAAAAACAGCTGAAGCTGTACTAGAAAGATGTGCGCCTAAGAAAAAGAATTGAAAAAAACAGTTGAAGAAGCTTTGCTACAAGCTTAGAAGTTGAGGAATCCACCATAGTGAGTAGAGGTCCATTGCAAGACCCCTGGGTGACACAAGAGTAAAAAAACTGGACAGATCACATGATGGGTGAGAAAACATACAAAATTGCAAGACCCTGAGTGATGCAGCGTGAAGACCACAAGTCAGTTCACAAGACGGTGAGCAAAAACACAAAAATTGCAAGTCCCTGAGTGTTGGGACCAAGTGCCAGGGCCTTGCTCAAACCGCGGACATCCAAGGAGCAGAAAATGCAGGAGCCCGACAGCAACAGCACACTGGAGCAAAGTCGATGGCATGCCGGGTGGATTCTCATGGACATGGCTCTGTTGTGAAGCAGCTCATGGAAGGTGGATTGTCACCATTGAGGGTCAGCTCAAAACAGTTGATGGCCAGGGGGTTGGAAATGTCCAACTGTGTTTGGGAAAGGAAGATGTACATGGGGGCAGGAGTGGAAGGCCTAGGATCAACTGGGAAAGGAAAAGGTGTCGAGAGGGGGGGAAACAAAGGTGTCGGGGTGGGGTGAGGTTGGGAGGGGGGAACAAAGGTGTCAGCAGGGGTAAGGTCAGGAGGGGTGAACGAAGGTCTCAGGGTGAATGAAGGTGTCGGCGGAAGTGAGGTGGGGAGGGGGGAATGAAGGTGTTGGAGTTAGGTTGGGAGGGGTGGAGGAGGTACTGGGGAGAAGGGAGTAATGGGGGAGATGATGGCAATTGCAGAGGTAGGTGTAAGGGGGTGGAAAGCAAAAGAGAAGAAGTTCATAGGGGGAAGGAGTGCGAAGAGGGAAGGGAGTCCGGGAGAGAAAAATGTGTGGAGAAGGGAGAGAGTCCAGGGGGAGGGGAGGGAAGCCGCGGGGGGAGGAAGGACTCCAGGGGGAGAAAAAAGTGCAGAGACGAAGGGTTGCAGAAGAAGTAAGGGTATCTGAAGGAGTCCCCATCACCCTCCCCACTCGACCCCAGTCTCAATTTTGTTTTCTCAGAGCTGTTTAGTTTCTTTATACTCTTTGGAACTGTAATTATTGTTACAATAATCAGGAAGGGGGAAAGACTAAGTGCGTGGGGGGTATGGGTGGGGAGTATGGGGGGAAGGGGGGAAACATGTTCTAGAGGGGAAGGGGCTCTAGGATGGGGGGAAGGGGTTCTGGGAGGTAGGAGTTCCAAAGGGGGAATGGGTTTCTGGCATATAAGGTGGGGGGGTGGGGGGGCGGAGTTGGTGAAAAGGGGTTCTGGGGGGAGGAGTTCCAAGAAGGAAGGGGTTTTCAGAGGTGTGATCCAAGGGGTGGGGGGTTCCCGGGTGAGAAGGGGTCCAGGCCAGGGGTTGGGAGGGGGGGCTGGCGGTATGCAAGGGAGGGCCCTGATGAGTCCATGATTGCCTCCTGGAGAGCAAACTGAGAGTGGGTGTGGTGCAAGGAAATCGTGAGAATGACGTAGGGCAGAATGAGGCAGTAGTGGGAAGGTGAAGGTTCGATGGTGGCGGTAGAAGGGAGAGTGAGGGTGGTTGCTTAGTACTCAGAGGCAGACACAGTCCCTGGGGGTGTTCAGGAGGAGGTCGGGGAGGTTAATGTGAATGAGGGTGGAATTTTCGGGAAGGGAGGGAACTTTTACGTTCACCAGGACACTCCTAAAGGAAAAGGGTTGTTGTACGATTCACCAGGACACTGGTCCCAGCACGGTTGAAATGAAGCCCACCCCAACAGAACAGATCTCTCCTTCCCCAGTACTGGTGCCAATACCCCGTGAATCGGAACCCAATCTTTTTCACACCAATCTTTGACCACGCATTTACCCCTCTAATCTTAGTTACCCTACATCAATTTGTATGTGGCTGAGGTAGTAATCCAGAGATTATTACCTTTGTGGTTCTGCTTTTTAATTTAGCTCCGAGCTGTTCGTAGTCCCTCAGCAGAACCTCTTTCCTAGCTCTCCCTATATAGTTGGTACCTACATGAACCATGACAACTGGATCTTTCCCCTCCCCCTCCAAGTTCCTCTTCAGCCCAGAAGAGATGTCCTTAACCTTGGCACCAGGTAGGCAACACAGCTTTCAGGACACTCTGTCTTTGCTGCAGATAACTATGATATCCCCCACTAGTACTACATTCCTCTTTGCTTCTCCCACTTGAATGCGCTGTACACCATGGTGCTGTGGTCAGTTCACTCATCCTCTCTGCAGTCTGTGCCCTCGCCCACGCTGGAGCAAGAACCTCCTACCTATTGGACAAGGGCACTGGCTGAGGCTCCTCCAAAGCTAAATTTTGGATCCCCATATCTGCCTCACTCACAGTCGCACCCTCCGGTCCCTGACCACAGACTAAATTTGATGTAATTAATCTAAGGGGTGTGACTGTCCCCTGAAACACAGTATCCAGGTAACTCTCCCCCTCCCCGATGTGTCGCAGTGTCTGAAGCACGGACTCCAGCTCATCAACTCTGAGCTGTAGTTCCTCAAGCAGCCAACGCTTGCTGCAGATGTGGTCACCATGGATTGCACCAGCATCCACCAGGATCCACATACTACAGCTGCAACACATTGCTTGTCCAGCCATCTCTATTCAATTTAATTAATTAATTTGGATGTTAATTATTTTAAAAGTAAATTTCTTAACTGTACACTTCAGCTGTAATAACATTTCCTGATTTAAACCAATTGGCCAATCAAAAGAGACACAGAAGAGATACCCACCAATCAACTACCTGTTTTCCTTTGACGTCACACTTTGGCTCTGACAGGCAGAAACAGGTTGAAGGGGCTCTCTGTCATTGGTTTTTATCTCCCACCACCACTGCTCTTCTCACGCAGATCCTTATGGACTCGCTGTGTCCGAACTCTGCGCTGCTTTATCTGCTCTCTCTCACCAAACTCCTGCTGCTTTATGGTCTCTCTCTCTCCCTCTCTGAACTCCGTGCTGCTTTATGGGCTCTCTGTCTCTGTCTGTCTGAACTCCACGCTGGTTTATGGGTCTTCCCTCTCTCTCCGAACTTTGCGCTGCTTTATGGGCTCTCTCTCTCTCCAAACTCCCATTGCTTTATGGGCTCTCACTGTCCCTCTCTGAACTCCACACTGTTTTATGGGCTTTCTCTCTCTCCCCCTTTCCGAACTCTATGCTGTTTTATGGGTTCTCTCTCTCTCTCTCCAAACTGTGCACTGCTCCTTGGTCTCTCTCTCTCACCAAACCCCTGCTGCTTTATGGGCTCTCTCTCTCTCTTTCTGGTTCCACGCAGTTTTATGGGCTCTCTCTCCCTCCGAACTCCCACTGCCTTATGGGTTGATATAACGTGGAGTGAATCAAATTGCCTTAAGTCTGGCATCTGTGATGCTGGGGACATCTGGAGGAGGGTCATCCACTCAGCACTTCTGGCTGAAGATTTCTGTAAATGCTTCAGTCTTGTCTTTTGCGCTGATGTGTTGGACTCTCCCATCATTGAGGATGGGGATTTTTGTGGAGCTTTCTTCTCCAATTGGTTAAATGTTCACCACCATTTATGACTGGATATGGCAGGACTGCAGAGCTTAGATTTGATCCATTGGTTGTGGGATTGCTTAGCTCTGTCTACCCCATGCTGTTTGGGATACAAGTAGTCCTGTGTCATAGCTTCACCAGGTTGAAACCTCATTTTCAGGTATGCCTGGTGATGGTGCTGTTCCTGGCACTCCCTCATTCACTGAAGCAGGGTTGATCCCCTGGCTTGGAGGTAATGGTAGAGTGGGAGATATGCCGGGCCACGAGGCTACAGATTGTGGTTGAGTACAATTCTGCCACTCCTAATGGTCCACAGCGCCTAATGGACGTCTGTGAGGATGGCTATGTCAGGCTGTTACTTGACTAGTCTGGGAGACAACTCTCCCAATTTTGGCACAAGCCCCCAGACATTAGTAAGGAGGACTTTGCCAGGTTGACAGGACTGAGATTGCCGTTGTCATTTCTAGTGCCTAGGTCGATCCCACGTGATCTGTCTGATTCCATTCCTTTTTGTGGCGGTTTGATATAACTTACTGGCTTGATAGTTCATTTCAGAGGGCATTTAAGTCAACCACATTGCTGTGGGTTTGGAGTCACATGCAGACCAGACCAGGTAAAGACAGCAGATTTTCTTTGCTAAAGGATATTAGTGAACCAGATGGGTTTGTACAACAATCGGCTCATGGTCACTATTACGAAGACTAGCTTTTCGAATTCCAGGTTTATTAACAAAATGTAAATTCCACCAGCTGCCGTGTTGGAATTCAAACCCATGTCTCCAGAGTATTAACCTGGGCCTGTGTCTAGTGACATTACTACTATGCCACCACTTCCCCCATATAGTAAAATTTATTTTGTTTGTTCAAAATCTTATGGCTTTATCCTCCTAGTGAGTAATTGGAATTTCAAACTTCGTCTACTTTAAACAAAAAGTTACTGGTCTCTACCTGGATTGTAACATGTGGTACTGGTTTCGCTGCAGTGTTTTATATCGTCACTCTATGAGTGATATTGGAGGCTGTAAAACAGAAAGACTCAGAAAGGAGTTTGAATGTATTTGTAAGCTGTTATGGACTTTCTTTTTCAGAAATTGTGTGTCCTGATCATCAGGTTTTTAGTTACAATGCCAGAGCATGTGATCGGACCTGTGTGTCACTATCTGACCGAGACTTTGAATGCACAGCGATTGATGTCCCAGTTGATGGCTGTATCTGTCCAATACACACATATCTTGATGTCCATGGTAACTGTGTTAAAGCATCAAAATGCCAGTGCATGCTCAACAATGGTGACTATTCAGGCCCAGGCAAATTGACCACTATTAACTATGAGACCTGGTGAGTAAGCATAGTCGATACTGAGCCATCAACAAGAAAAGAAGTAAACATTTAAAATAAAATAGGGTGGTGCTGTTGTTGTCTGGCACATTGACCTCTACCTCTTAGAGGCTGAGCGTCAACTCACAGACACTTTCTCCTACGTCCAGCAGGACCATGACCCCACCACTGAACATCAAGCCATTGTTTCCAGGACTGTCACTGACCTCATCTCCTCTGGAGATCTTCCTCCCACAGCTTCCAACCTGATAGTCTCCCAACCTTGGACAGCCCGCTTCTACCTCCTACACAAAATCCACAAACAGGACTGTCCCGGCAGACCGATCGTGTCAGCCTGTTCCTGCCCCATGGAACTCATTTCTTGCTATCTTGACTCCCTTCTCTCTCTCCCCGTGTCCAGTCCCTTCCCACCTACATCTGTGATTCCTCTGACACAAAACGTCACATCAACAATTTACAGTTCTCTGGCCCCAACCACTTCCTCTTCACCATGCACATCCAATCCCTCTACATCCCCCACCGGGTGGCTCTCAGCTTCTTCCTTGAACAGAGGCCCGAACAATCCCCATCCACCACTACTCTCCTCCGTCTGGCTGAACTTGTTCTCACACTGAACAATTTCTCTTTCAACTCCTCTCACTTCCTCCAAGTAAAAGGTGTGGCTATGGGTACCCGCATGGGCCCCAGCTATGCCTGTCTCTTTATGGGGTATGTAGAACATTCCTTGTTCCAGTCCTACTCTGGCCATCTCTCACAACTCTTTCTCCGGTGCATCGATGATTACTTCGGTGCTGCTTCATGCTCTCATCTGGACCTGGAAAAATTTATTAATTTTGCTTCCAATTTCCACCCCTCCATCATTTTCACATGGTCCATCTCTGACACTTCCCTTCCCTTCCTTGACCTCTCTGTCTCAATTTCTGGTGATAGACTGTCCACCAATATCCACTACAAGCCTACCAACTTCCACAGCTACCTCGACTACAGCTCCTCACACCCCGCTTCCTGTAAGGACCCCATCACATTCTCTCTGTTCCTTCGCCTCCGCCACATCTGTTCTAATGATTCCACTTTTAAAAACAGTTCCTCTGACATGTCCTCCTTCTTCCTTAACCAAAGTTTTCCACCCGCGGTCGTTGACAGGGCCCTCAACCGTGTCCGGCCCATCTCTTGCACATCCGCCCTCACACCTTCTTCTCCCATCCAGAAATATGATAGGGTCTCCTTTGTCCTCACTTATCACCCCACCAGCCTCCGCATTCAAAGGATCATCCTCCGCTATTTCTGCCAACTCCAACATGATGCCACAACCAAACACATCTTCTCTTCACCCCCCCATTGGCATTCCGCAGGGATCGCTCCCTCCAGGACACTTTGGTCCACTCCTCCATCACCCTCTATACCTCAACCCCCTCCCAAGGCACCTTCCCATGCAACCGCAGAAGGTGCAACACCTGCCCCTTTACTTCCCCTCTCCTCACCGTCCAAGGGCCCAAACACTCCTTTCAAGTGAAGCAGCATTTCACCTGCACTTCCCTCAATTTAGTCTACTGCATTCGTTGCTCCCAATGCAGTTTCCTCTACATTGGAGAGACCAAACACAGACACGATGACCGCTTTGCAGAACACCTGCAGTCTGTCCGCAAGCATGACCCAGACCTTCCTGTCGCTTGCCATTTTAACACTCCACCCTGCTCTCTTGCCCACATGTCTGTCCCTGGCTTGCTGCATTGTTCCAGTGAAGCTCAACGCAAACTGGAGGAACAACACCTCATCTTCTGACTAGGTACTTTACAGCCTTCCGGACTGAATATCGAGTTCAACAATTTTAGATCATGAACTCTCTCCTCCATTCCCACCCCCTTTCCGATTACCCCCCCTTTTTTCCAATAATTTACATAGATTTTTCTTTTCCCATCTATTTCCATTATTTTTAAATGTATTTCCATCCATTGTTTTATCTCTATCTTTTAGCCTTTCTCGATTCCTTCACCCCACCCCACCCTCACTAGGGCTATCTGTACCTTGCTCGTCCTGCCCTTAAATAGCACATTCCTTAGATAATATCACCACGTTCAACACCTCTTAGTCCTTTTGTCTGTGTCATCTTTTGGTTATCTTCACCTATCACTGGCCCTCTATCCAGTTCTACCTGTCCCACCCCACCTTAAACCAGCTTATATTTCACCTCCCTTCTATTTTTACTTAGTTCTGTTGAAGGGTCATTTGGACTCAAAACGTTAACTGTGTTCCTCTCCGCAGATGATGCCAGACCTGCTGAGTTTTTCCAGGTATTTTTGTTTTTGATTTAAAACAGTTTAGAGTGATTGTTGGTGATATTAGTGCCAAATGTCATGCACTTTAATATGACACTGCTGTCTTCTATTCCAATGAGGTGTTTACCTCAATTTTAAATCAGTGATAAATGAATGTCATGTATACACAGTAAAATTTTGTCCACTAATATCACAAGCAGTGACCTCTGAGCTTATCATACAGTCTGCTTTAGGGGTTGAAAATTTGTGGCTATTCTGGAGATGGGCAATGCCACAATGTTTGGAAGGTGGACCAAGACACATTTATGTTGGGTTACAACTGAGTCATGAAATTTCCAGGATGCCTTATGAATCTAAATCTCTTTCTATCGCTTACAAGACCATTGATTTAAGGTGGGGCAGGTATTGTCCATAGAACACAGGTACTCCACATGGAACACAAGTACTTCACCTGGAACATAGGCAGTGCACATGAAATGTGGACATCACAAATGGAGTGGAAGCACTGCACATTAAGTGGGGGCAATGTTCGTGGAATGCTGGTATTTCACGGAGCATGGGCTGTTAATGTTAACGGATTGCAGGCATTGTACATGGAGATTGGGCACTTGACATGGATTGGAGGCATTTCATGAAATACTGGTATTTCACAAAGCACAAGCACTGTACATGAAGGCCAAGCGTTGTACCCAGAGCATGGACACTTCACATGGAGCACAGACACTTCACATGGAACACGGACACTTCACATAGAGCACAGATACTTCACATGGAGCACAGACACTTCACATGGAGCACAGACACTTCACATGGAGCACAGACACATCACATGGAGCACAGACACATCACATGGAGCACAGACACATCACATGGAGCACAGACACATCACATGGAGCACAGACACATCACATGGAGCACAGACACTTCACATGGAGCACAGACACTTCATATGGAACACGGACACTTCACATAGAGCACAGACACTTCACATGGAGCACAGATACTTCACATGGAGCACAGACACTTCACATGGAACACGGACACTTCACATAGAGCACAGACACTTCACATGGAGCACAGACACTTCACATGGAGCACAGACACATCACATGGAGCACAGACACTGCACATGGAGCACAGACACTTCACATGGAGCACAGACACATCACATGGAGCACAGACACATCACATGGAGCACAGACACATCACATGGAGCACAGACACATCACATGGAGCACAGACACCTCACATGGAGCACAGACACATCACATGGAGCACAGACACTTCATATGGACCATGGACACTATAGGGAAATGCTGGTGCTTCATGGAGCACAGGCACTATGCATAGAATGTGAGTATGGTACGTGAAGCAGGACACTTCGCCACGAGCATGGACACTTCACAAGGAGAACAGGCACTTAACAAAAAGGTCGCACAGTTCACATGGAGCATGGGCACATCACAAAGAGCACGGGCACTCCACATGGAGCACAGGGACTCCACATGAAGCATGAGAACCACATGAGGCACGAAATTCCCATGGAATACACACACCGCATGGAGCACAGACACATCACAAGGAGAACAAACACTTCACAAGAAGGACAGCTAATTCGCATGGGGCAAAGGCACTTCGCATGGAGCACAGTCACTGCACATGGAGCACAGACACTGCACATGGAGCACAGACACTGCACATGGAGCACAGACACTACACATGGAGCACAGACACTGCACATGAAGCACAGACACTTCACATGGAGCACAGACACTTCATATGGAGCACAGACACTGCACATGGAGCACAGACACTGCACATGGAGCACAGACAGTTCATATGGAGCACAGACACTGCACATGGAGCGCAGATACTTCACATGGAGCACGGACAATTCACATGGAGCACAGACACTGCACGTGGAGCATAGGCACTGCACATGGAGCACAGACAATGCACATGGAGCACAGACACTTCACATGGAGCACAGACACTGCACATGGAGCACAGACACTTCAAATGGAGCACAGACACTTCGCATGGAGCACAGACACTTCGCATGGAGCACAGAAACTTCACATGGAGCACAGACACTGCACGTGGAGCACAGAGACGGCACATGGAGCACAGACACTTCACATGGAGCACAGACACTGCACATGGAGCACAGACGCTTCACATGGAGCACAGACACTTCACATGGAGCACAGACACTTCAGATGGAGCACAGACACTGCACATGGAGCACAGACACTTCACATGGAGAACAGACACAGCACATGGAGCATAGTAACTGCACATGGAGCACAGACACTTCACATAGAGCACAGGCACTTGCACGTGGAGCACAGACACTTCACATGGAGCACAGACACTGCAAATGGAGCACAGACAGTTCATATGGAGCACAGACACTGCACGTGGAGCACAGACACTTCACATGGAGCATAGACACTGCACATGGAGCACAGACAATGCACATGGAGCACAGACACTTCGCATGGAGCACAGACACTGCACATGGAGCACAGACACTTCACATGGAGCACAGACACTGCGCATGGAGCACAGACACTGCACATGGAGCACAGACACTGCACATGGAGCACAGACACTTCACATGGAGCACAGACACTGCACATGGAGCACAGACACTTCAGATGGAGCATAGACACTGCACATGGAGCACAGACACTGCACATGGAGCACAGACACTGCACATGGAGCACAGACACTGCACGTGGAGCACAGACACTGCACATGGAGCACAGACACTGCACATGGAGCACAGACACTGCACATGGAGCACAGACACTTCACATGGAGCACAGACACTGCACATGGAGCACAGACACTGCACATGGAGCACAGACACAGCACAAAGAGCAAGGACACTGCAAATGGAGCACAGACACTGCACATGGAGCATAGACACTGCACATGGATCACAGACACTGCACGTGGAGCACAGACACAGCACGTGGAGCACAGACACGGCACATGGAGCATAGACACTGCACATGGAGCACAGACACTGCACATGGACCACAGACACTTCACATGCAGCACAGACACTGCACATGGAGCACACACACTGCACATGGAGCACAGACACTGCAAATAGAGCACAGATACTTCACATGGAGCACAGACACTTCACATGGAACACGGACACTTCACATAGAGCACAGACACTTCACATGGAGCACAGACACATCACATGGAGCACAGACACATCACATGGAGCACAGACACCTCACATGGAGCACAGACACTTCACATGGAGCACAGACACTTCATATGGACCATGGACACTATAGGGAAATGCTGGTGCTTCATGGAGCACAGGCACTATGCATAGAATGTAGGTATGGTACGTGAAGCAGGACACTTCGCCATGAGCATGGACTCTTCACAAGGAGAACAGGCACTTAACAAAAAGGTCGCACAGTTCACATGGAGCATGGGCACATCACAAAGAGCACGGGCACTCCACATGGAGCACAGGGACTCCACATGAAGCATGAGAACCACATGAGGCACGAAATTCCCATGGAATACACACACCGCATGGAGCACAGACACATCACAAGGAGAACAAACACTTCATAAGAAGGACAGCTAATTCACATGGGGCAAAGGCACTTCGCATGGAGCACAGACACTGCACATGGAGCACAGACACTGCACATGCAGCACAGACACTGCACATGGAGCACAGACACTTCATATGGAGCACAGACACTGCACATGGAGCACAGACACTGCACATGGAGCACAGACACTGCACATGGAGCACAGACACTGCACATGGAGCACAGACACTTCATATGGAGCACAGACACTGCACATGGAGCACAGACACTTCATATGGAGCACAGACACTGCACATGGAGCACAGACACTGACATGGAGCACAGACAATTCACATGGAGCACAGACACTGCACATGGAGCATAGACACTGCACATGGAGCATAGACACTGCACATGGAGCACAGACAATTCACATGGAGCACAGACACTTCACATGGAGCACAGACAAAGCACATGGAGCACAGACACTTCATATAGAGCACAGACACTGCACATGGAGCACAGACAAGTCACATGGAGCACGGACACTTCACATGGAGCACAGACACTTCACATGGAGAACAGACACTTCAGATGGAGCACAGACACTGCACATGGAGCACAGACACTTCACATGGAGCACAGACACTGCACATGGAGCACAGACACGTCATATGGAGCACAAACACTGCAAATGGAGCACAGACACTTCAAGTGGCGCTAAGACACTTTACATGGAGCACAGACACTGCACATGGAGCACAGAAAGTGCACGTGAAGCACAGACACTGCACGTGGAGCACAGACACTGCACATGGAGCACAGAAAGTGCACGTGAAGCACAGACACTGCACGTGGAGCACAGACACTGCACATGGAGCACAGACACTGCACATGGAGCACAGACACTGCACATGGAGCACAGACACTTCATATGGAGCACAGACACTGCACATGGAGCACAGACACTTCATATGGAGCACAGACACTGCACATGGAGCACAGACACTGACATGGAGCACAGACAATTCACATGGAGCACAGACACTGCACATGGAGCATAGACACTGCACATGGAGCATAGACACTGCACATGGAGCACAGACAATTCACATAGAGCACAGACACTTCACATGGAGCACAGACAAAGCACATGGAGCACAGACACTTCATATAGAGCACAGACACTGCACATGGAGCACAGACAAGTCACATGGAGCACGGACACTTCACATGGAGCACAGACACTTCACATGGAGAACAGACACTTCAGATGGAGCACAGACACTGCACATGGAGCACAGACACTTCACATGGAGCACAGACACTGCACATGGAGCACAGACACTGCACATGGAGCACAGACACGTCATATGGAGCACAAACACTGCAAATGGAGCACAGACACTTCAAGTGGCGCTAAGACACTTTACATGGAGCACAGACACTGCACATGGAGCACAGAAAGTGCACGTGAAGCACAGACACTGCACGTGGAGCACAGACACTGCACATGGAGCACAGAAAGTGCACGTGAAGCACAGACACTGCACGTGGAGCACAGACACTGCACATGGAGCACAGACACTGCACATGGAGCACAGACACTGCACATGGAGCACAGACACTGCACATGGAGCACAGACACTGCATGTGCATCACAGACAAAGCACATGGAGCACAGACACTTCACATGGAGCACAGACACTTCACATGGAGCAGAGACACTGCTCATGGAGCACAGACACTGCACAGGGAGCACAGAAACTGCATGTGGAGCACAGACACTTCACATGGAGCACCGACACTGCACATGGAGCACAGACACTGCACATGGAGCAGAGACAATTCACATGGAGCACAGAAACTGCACATGGAGCACAGTCACTGCTCATGGAGCACAGACACTGCACAGGGAGCACAGAAACTGCATGTGGAGCACAGAAACTTCACATGGAGCACCGACACTGCACATGGAGCACTGACACTTCACATGGAGCACAGACACTGCACATGGAGCAGAGACACTTCACATGGAGCACAGACACTGCACATGGAGCACAGTCACTGCACATGGAGCACAGACACTGCACAGGTAGAACAGACACTGCACATGGAGCACAGACACTTCACAGGGAGCACTGACACTGCACATGGAACACAGACACTTCACAGAGCACACGGACACTTCACATGGAGCACAGACGCTGCACATGGAGCACAGAAACTGCACAGGGAGCACAGACACTGCACGTGGAGCACAGAAACTGCACATGGAGCACAGACACTGCACATGGAGCACAGACACTGCATGTGGAGCATAGACACTTTACATGGAGCACAGACACTGCACATGGAGCACAGACACTTCACATGGAGCACAGACACTTCGCATGGAGCACAGACACTTCGCATGGAGCACAGACACTTCACATGGAGCACAGACACTTCAGATGGAGCACAGACACTGCACATGGAGCACAGACACTTCACATGGAGAACAGACACTGCACATGGTGCATAGTAACTGCACATGGAGCACAGAAACTTCACATAGAGCACAGGCACTTGCACGTGGAGCACAGACACTTCACATGGAGCACAGACACTGCAAATGGAGCACAGACAGTTCATATGGAGCACAGACACTGTACGTGGAGCACAGACACTTCACATGGAGCATAGACACTGCACATGGAGCACAGACAATGCACATGGAGCACAGACACTTCACATGGAGCACAGACACTGCACATGGAGCACAGACACTTCACATGGAGCACAGACACTTCGCATGGAGCACAGACACTTCGCATGGAGCACAGACACTGCACATGGAGCACAGACACTTCACATGGAGCACAGACACTTCAGATGGAGCACAGACACTGCAAATAGAGCACAGATACTTCACATGGAGCACAGACACTTCACATGGAACACGGACACTTCACATAGAGCACAGACACTTCACATGGAGCACAGACACATCACATGGAGCACAGACACATCACATGGAGCACAGACACCTCACATGGAGCACAGACACTTCACATGGAGCACAGACACTTCATATGGACCATGGACACTATAGGGAAATGCTGGTGCTTCATGGAGCACAGGCACTATGCATAGAATGTAGGTATGGTACGTGAAGCAGGACACTTCGCCATGAGCATGGACTCTTCACAAGGAGAACAGGCACTTAACAAAGAGGTCGCACAGTTCACATGGAGCATGGGCACATCACAAAGAGCACGGGCACTCCACATGGAGCACAGGCACTCCACATGAAGCATGAGAACCACATGAGGCACGAAATTCCCATGGAATACACACACCGCATGGAGCACAGACACATCACAAGGAGAACAAACACTTCATAAGAAGGACAGCTAATTCACATGGGGCAAAGGCACTTCGCATGGAGCACAGACACTGCACATGGAGCACAGACACTGCACATGCAGCACAGACACTGCACATGGAGCACAGACACTGCACATGGAGCACAGACACTGCACATGGAGCACAGACACTGCACATGGAGCACAGACACTGCACATGGAGCACAGACACTGCACATGGAGCACAGACACTGCACATGGAGCACAGACACTGCACATGGAGCACAGACACTGCACATGGAGCACAGACAATTCACATGGAGCACAGACACTGCACAGGAGCACAGACAAAGCACATGGAGCACAGACACTTCACATGGAGCACAGACAGTTCAGATGGAGCACAGACACTGCACATGGAGCACAGACACTTCACATGGAGAACAGACACTGCACATGGAGCATAGTAACTGCACATGGAGCACAGACACTTCACATAGAGCACAGGCACTTGCACGTGGAGCACAGACACTTCACATGGAGCACAGACACTTCACATGGAGCACAGACACTTCGCATGGAGCACAGACACTTCGCATGGAGCACAGACACTGCACATAAAGCACAGACACTTCACATAAAGCACAGAAACTTCACATGGAGCACAGACACTGCACGTGGAGCACAGAGACTGCACATGGAGCACAGACACTTCACATGGAGCACAGACACTGCACATGGAGCACAGACGCTTCACATGGAGCACAGACACTTCAGATGGAGCACAGACACTGCACATGGAGCACAGACACTTCACATGGAGAACAGACACTGCACATGGAGCATAGTAACTGCACATGGAGCACAGACACTTCACATAGAGCACAGGCACTTGCACGTGGAGCACAGACACTTCACATGGAGCACAGACACTTCACATGGAGCACAGACACTTCGCATGGAGCACAGACACTTCGCATGGAGCACAGACACTGCACATGGAGCACAGACACTTCACATAAAGCACAGAAACTTCACATGGAGCACAGACACTGCACGTGGAGCACAGAGACTGCACATGGAGCACAGACACTTCAGATGGAGCACAGACACTGCACATGGAGCACAGACACTTCACATGGAGAACAGACACTGCACATGGAGCATAGTAACTGCACATGGAGCACAGACACTTCACATAGAGCACAGGAACTTGCACGTGGAGCACAGACACTTCACATGGAGCACAGACACTGCAAATGGAGCACAGACAGTTCATATGGAGCACAGACACTGCACGTGGAGCACAGACACTTCACATGGAGCATAGACACTGCACATGGAGCACAGACAATGCACATGGAGCACAGACACTTCGCATGGAGCACAGAAACTGCACATGGAGCACAGACACTTCACATGGAGCACAGACACTGCGCATGGAGCACAGACACTTCGCATGGAGCACAGACACTGCACATGGAGCACAGATCTGCACATGGAGCACAGACACTGCACATGGAGCACAGACACTTCAGATGGAGCATAGACACTGCACATGGAGCAGAGACACTGCACATGGAGCACAGACACTGCACATGGAGCACAGACACTGCACGTGGAGCACAGACACTGCACATGGAGCACAGACACTGCACATGGAGCACAGACACTGCACATGGAGCACAGACACTTCACATGGAGCACAGACACTGCACATGGAGCACAGACACTGCACATGGAGCACAGACACAGCACAAAGAGCACGGACACTGCAAATGGAGCACAGACACTGCACATGGAGCATAGACACTGCACATGGAGCACAGACACTGCACGTGGAGCACAGACACAGCACGTGGAGCACAGACACGGCACATGGAGCATAGACACTGCACATGGAGCACAGACACTGCACATGGACCACAGACACTTCACATGCAGCACAGACACTGCACATGGAGCACACACACTGCACATGGAGCACAGACACTGCAAATAGAGCACAGATACTTCACATGGAGCACAGACACTTCACATGGAACACGGACACTTCACATAGAGCACAGACACTTCACATGGAGCACAGACACATCACATGGAGCACAGACACATCACATGGAGCACAGACACCTCACATGGAGCACAGACACTTCACATGGAGCACAGACACTTCATATGGACCATGGACACTATAGGGAAATGCTGGTGCTTCATGGAGCACAGGCACTATGCATAGAATGTAGGTATGGTACGTGAAGCAGGACACTTCGCCATGAGCATGGACTCTTCACAAGGAGAACAGGCACTTAACAAAAAGGTCGCACAGTTCACATGGAGCATGGGCACATCACAAAGAGCACGGGCACTCCACATGGAGCACAGGGACTCCACATGAAGCATGAGAACCACATGAGGCACGAAATTCCCATGGAATACACACACCGCATGGAGCACAGACACATCACAAGGAGAACAAACACTTCATAAGAAGGACAGCTAATTCACATGGGGCAAAGGCACTTCGCATGGAGCACAGACACTGCACATGGAGCACAGACACTTCACATGGAGCACAGACACTTCACATGGAGCACAGACACTTCATATGGAGCACAGACACTGCACATGGAGCACAGACACTGCACATGGAGCACAGACACATCACATGGAGCACAGACAATTCACATGGAGCACAGACACTGCACATGGAGCATAGACAAAGCACATGGAGCACAGACACTTCATATAGAGCACAGACACTGCACATGGAGCACAGACACGTCACATGGAGCACGGACACTTCACATGGAGCACAGACACTTCACATGGAGAACAGACACTTCAGATGGAGCACAGACACTTCACATGGAGCACAGACACTGCACATGGAGCACAGACACGTCACATGGAGCACAAACACTGCAAATGGAGCACAGACACTTCAAGTGGCGCTAAGACACTTTACATGGAGCATAGACACTGCACATGGAGCACAGACACTGCACATGGAGCACAGACAATGCACATGGAGCACTGACACTTTACATGGAGCACAAACCCTGCATATGGAGCACAGACATTGTACATGGAGCACAGACACTGCACTTGGAGCACAGACACTGCACATGGAGCACAGACACTGCACATGGAGCACAGACAATTTACATGGAGCACAGACACTGCACAGGAGCACAGACAAAGCACATGGAGCACAGACACTTCACATGGAGCACAGACACTTCAGATGGAGCACAGACACTGCACATGGAGCACAGACACTTCACATGGAGAACAGACACTGCACATGGAGCATAGTAACTGCACATGGAGCACAGACACTTCACATAGAGCACAGGCACTTGCACGTGGAGCACAGACACTTCACATGGAGCACAGACACTTCACATGGAGCACAGACACTTCGCATGGAGCACAGACCCTTCGCATGGAGCACAGACACTGCACGTGGAGCACAGACACTTCACATAAAGCACAGAAACTTCACATGGAGCACAGACACTGCACGTGGAGCACAGAGACTGCACATGGAGCACAGACACTTCACATGGAGCACAGACACTGCACATGGAGCACAGACGCTTCACATGGAGCACAGACACTTCACATGGAGCACAGACACTTCAGATGGAGCACAGACACTGCACGTGGAGCACAGACACTTCACATGGAGCATAGACACTGCACAAGGAGCACAGACAATGCACATGGAGCACAGACACTTCGCATGGAGCACAGACACTGCACATGGAGCACAGACACTTCACATGGAGCACAGACACTGCGCATGGAGCACAGACACTTCGCATGGAGCACAGACACTGCACATGGAGCACAGACACTTCACATGGAGCACAGACACTTCACATGGAGCACAGACACTGCACATGGAGCACAGACACTTCACATGGAGCACAGACACTTCACATGGAGCACAGACACTGCACATGGAGCACAGACACTTCAGATGGAGCATAGACACTGCACATGGAGCACAGACACTGCACATGGAGCACAGACACTGCACATGGAGCACAGACACTGCACGTGGAGCACAGACACTTCACATGGAGCACAGACACTGCACATGGAGCACAGACACTGCACATGGAGCACAGACACTTCACATGGAGCACAGACACTGCACATGGAGCACAGACACTGCACATGGAGCACAGACACAGCACAAAGAGCACGGACACTGCAAATGGAGCACAGACACTGCACATGGAGCACAGACACTGCACATGGAGCACAGACACAGCACAAAGAGCACGGACACTGCAAATGGAGCATAGACACTGCACATGGAGCACAGACACTGCACGTGGAGCACAGACACAGCACGTGGAGCACAGACACGGCACATGGAGCATAGACACTGCACATGGAGCACAGACACTGCACATGGAGCACAGACAATGCACATGGAGCACTGACACTTTACATGGAGCACAAACCCTGCATATGGAGCACAGACATTGTACATGGAGCACAGACACTGCACTTGGAGCACAGACACTGCACATGGAGCACAGACACTGCACATGGAGCACAGACAATTCACATGGAGCACAGACACTGCACAGGAGCACAGACAAAGCACATGGAGCACAGACACTTCACATGGAGCACAGACACTTCAGATGGAGCACAGACACTGCACATGGAGCACAGACACTTCACATGGAGAACAGACACTGCACATGGAGCATAGTAACTGCACATGGAGCACAGACACTTCACATAGAGCACAGGCACTTGCACGTGGAGCACAGACACTTCACATGGAGCACAGACACTTCACATGGAGCACAGACACTTCGCATGGAGCACAGACCCTTCGCATGGAGCACAGACACTGCACGTGGAGCACAGACACTGCACATGGAGCACAGACACGTCATATGGAGCACAAACACTGCAAATGGAGCACAGACACTTCAAGTGGCGCTAAGACACTTTACATGGAGCACAGACACTGCACATGGAGCACAGAAAGTGCACGTGAAGCACAGACACTGCACGTGGAGCACAGACACTGCACATGGAGCACAGAAAGTGCACGTGAAGCACAGACACTGCACGTGGAGCACAGACACTGCACATGGAGCACAGACACTGCACATGGAGCACAGACACTGCACATGGAGCACAGACACTGCACATGGAGCACAGACACTGCATGTGCATCACAGACAAAGCACATGGAGCACAGACACTTCACATGGAGCACAGACACTTCACATGGAGCAGAGACACTGCTCATGGAGCACAGACACTGCACAGGGAGCACAGAAACTGCATGTGGAGCACAGACACTTCACATGGAGCACCGACACTGCACATGGAGCACAGACACTGCACATGGAGCAGAGACAATTCACATGGAGCACAGAAACTGCACATGGAGCACAGTCACTGCTCATGGAGCACAGACACTGCACAGGGAGCACAGAAACTGCATGTGGAGCACAGAAACTTCACATGGAGCACCGACACTGCACATGGAGCACTGACACTTCACATGGAGCACAGACACTGCACATGGAGCAGAGACACTTCACATGGAGCACAGACACTGCACATGGAGCACAGTCACTGCACATGGAGCACAGACACTGCACAGGTAGAACAGACACTGCACATGGAGCACAGACACTTCACAGGGAGCACTGACACTGCACATGGAACACAGACACTTCACAGAGCACACGGACACTTCACATGGAGCACAGACGCTGCACATGGAGCACAGAAACTGCACAGGGAGCACAGACACTGCACGTGGAGCACAGAAACTGCACATGGAGCACAGACACTGCACATGGAGCACAGACACTGCATGTGGAGCATAGACACTTTACATGGAGCACAGACACTGCACATGGAGCACAGACACTTCACATGGAGCACAGACACTTCGCATGGAGCACAGACACTTCGCATGGAGCACAGACACTTCACATGGAGCACAGACACTTCAGATGGAGCACAGACACTGCACATGGAGCACAGACACTTCACATGGAGAACAGACACTGCACATGGTGCATAGTAACTGCACATGGAGCACAGAAACTTCACATAGAGCACAGGCACTTGCACGTGGAGCACAGACACTTCACATGGAGCACAGACACTGCAAATGGAGCACAGACAGTTCATATGGAGCACAGACACTGTACGTGGAGCACAGACACTTCACATGGAGCATAGACACTGCACATGGAGCACAGACAATGCACATGGAGCACAGACACTTCACATGGAGCACAGACACTGCACATGGAGCACAGACACTTCACATGGAGCACAGACACTTCGCATGGAGCACAGACACTTCGCATGGAGCACAGACACTGCACATGGAGCACAGACACTTCACATGGAGCACAGACACTTCAGATGGAGCACAGACACTGCAAATAGAGCACAGATACTTCACATGGAGCACAGACACTTCACATGGAACACGGACACTTCACATAGAGCACAGACACTTCACATGGAGCACAGACACATCACATGGAGCACAGACACCTCACATGGAGCACAGACACTTCACATGGAGCACAGACACTTCATATGGACCATGGACACTATAGGGAAATGCTGGTGCTTCATGGAGCACAGGCACTATGCATAGAATGTAGGTATGGTACGTGAAGCAGGACACTTCGCCATGAGCATGGACTCTTCACAAGGAGAACAGGCACTTAACAAAGAGGTCGCACAGTTCACATGGAGCATGGGCACATCACAAAGAGCACGGGCACTCCACATGGAGCACAGGCACTCCACATGAAGCATGAGAACCACATGAGGCACGAAATTCCCATGGAATACACACACCGCATGGAGCACAGACACATCACAAGGAGAACAAACACTTCATAAGAAGGACAGCTAATTCGCATGGGGCAAAGGCACTTCGCATGGAGCACAGACACTGCACATGGAGCACAGACACTGCACATGCAGCACAGACACTGCACATGGAGCACAGACACTGCACATGGAGCACAGACACTGCACATGGAGCACAGACACTGCACATGGAGCACAGACACTGCACATGGAGCACAGACACTGCACATGGAGCACAGACACTGCACATGGAGCACAGACACTGCACATGGAGCACAGACACTGCACATGGAGCACAGACAATTCACATGGAGCACAGACACTGCACAGGAGCACAGACAAAGCACATGGAGCACAGACACTTCACATGGAGCACAGACAGTTCAGATGGAGCACAGACACTGCACATGGAGCACAGACACTTCACATGGAGAACAGACACTGCACATGGAGCATAGTAACTGCACATGGAGCACAGACACTTCACATAGAGCACAGGCACTTGCACGTGGAGCACAGACACTTCACATGGAGCACAGACACTTCACATGGAGCACAGACACTTCGCATGGAGCACAGACACTTCGCATGGAGCACAGACACTGCACATAAAGCACAGACACTTCACATAAAGCACAGAAACTTCACATGGAGCACAGACACTGCACGTGGAGCACAGAGACTGCACATGGAGCACAGACACTTCACATGGAGCACAGACACTGCACATGGAGCACAGACGCTTCACATGGAGCACAGACACTTCAGATGGAGCACAGACACTGCACATGGAGCACAGACACTTCACATGGAGAACAGACACTGCACATGGAGCATAGTAACTGCACATGGAGCACAGACACTTCACATAGAGCACAGGCACTTGCACGTGGAGCACAGACACTTCACATGGAGCACAGACACTTCACATGGAGCACAGACACTTCGCATGGAGCACAGACACTTCGCATGGAGCACAGACACTGCACATGGAGCACAGACACTTCACATAAAGCACAGAAACTTCACATGGAGCACAGACACTGCACGTGGAGCACAGAGACTGCACATGGAGCACAGACACTTCAGATGGAGCACAGACACTGCACATGGAGCACAGACACTTCACATGGAGAACAGACACTGCACATGGAGCATAGTAACTGCACATGGAGCACAGACACTTCACATAGAGCACAGGAACTTGCACGTGGAGCACAGACACTTCACATGGAGCACAGACACTGCAAATGGAGCACAGACAGTTCATATGGAGCACAGACACTGCACGTGGAGCACAGACACTTCACATGGAGCATAGACACTGCACATGGAGCACAGACAATGCACATGGAGCACAGACACTTCGCATGGAGCACAGAAACTGCACATGGAGCACAGACACTTCACATGGAGCACAGACACTGCGCATGGAGCACAGACACTTCGCATGGAGCACAGACACTGCACATGGAGCACAGATCTGCACATGGAGCACAGACACTGCACATGGAGCACAGACACTTCAGATGGAGCATAGACACTGCACATGGAGCAGAGACACTGCACATGGAGCACAGACACTGCACATGGAGCACAGACACTGCACGTGGAGCACAGACACTGCACATGGAGCACAGACACTGCACATGGAGCACAGACACTGCACATGGAGCACAGACACTTCACATGGAGCACAGACACTGCACATGGAGCACAGACACTGCACATGGAGCACAGACACAGCACAAAGAGCACGGACACTGCAAATGGAGCACAGACACTGCACATGGAGCATAGACACTGCACATGGAGCACAGACACTGCACGTGGAGCACAGACACAGCACGTGGAGCACAGACACGGCACATGGAGCATAGACACTGCACATGGAGCACAGACACTGCACATGGACCACAGACACTTCACATGCAGCACAGACACTGCACATGGAGCACACACACTGCACATGGAGCACAGACACTGCAAATAGAGCACAGATACTTCACATGGAGCACAGACACTTCACATGGAACACGGACACTTCACATAGAGCACAGACACTTCACATGGAGCACAGACACATCACATGGAGCACAGACACATCACATGGAGCACAGACACCTCACATGGAGCACAGACACTTCACATGGAGCACAGACACTTCATATGGACCATGGACACTATAGGGAAATGCTGGTGCTTCATGGAGCACAGGCACTATGCATAGAATGTAGGTATGGTACGTGAAGCAGGACACTTCGCCATGAGCATGGACTCTTCACAAGGAGAACAGGCACTTAACAAAAAGGTCGCACAGTTCACATGGAGCATGGGCACATCACAAAGAGCACGGGCACTCCACATGGAGCACAGGGACTCCACATGAAGCATGAGAACCACATGAGGCACGAAATTCCCATGGAATACACACACCGCATGGAGCACAGACACATCACAAGGAGAACAAACACTTCATAAGAAGGACAGCTAATTCACATGGGGCAAAGGCACTTCGCATGGAGCACAGACACTGCACATGGAGCACAGACACTTCACATGGAGCACAGACACTTCACATGGAGCACAGACACTTCATATGGAGCACAGACACTGCACATGGAGCACAGACACTGCACATGGAGCACAGACACATCACATGGAGCACAGACAATTCACATGGAGCACAGACACTGCACATGGAGCATAGACAAAGCACATGGAGCACAGACACTTCATATAGAGCACAGACACTGCACATGGAGCACAGACACGTCACATGGAGCACGGACACTTCACATGGAGCACAGACACTTCACATGGAGAACAGACACTTCAGATGGAGCACAGACACTTCACATGGAGCACAGACACTGCACATGGAGCACAGACACGTCACATGGAGCACAAACACTGCAAATGGAGCACAGACACTTCAAGTGGCGCTAAGACACTTTACATGGAGCATAGACACTGCACATGGAGCACAGACACTGCACATGGAGCACAGACAATGCACATGGAGCACTGACACTTTACATGGAGCACAAACCCTGCATATGGAGCACAGACATTGTACATGGAGCACAGACACTGCACTTGGAGCACAGACACTGCACATGGAGCACAGACACTGCACATGGAGCACAGACAATTTACATGGAGCACAGACACTGCACAGGAGCACAGACAAAGCACATGGAGCACAGACACTTCACATGGAGCACAGACACTTCAGATGGAGCACAGACACTGCACATGGAGCACAGACACTTCACATGGAGAACAGACACTGCACATGGAGCATAGTAACTGCACATGGAGCACAGACACTTCACATAGAGCACAGGCACTTGCACGTGGAGCACAGACACTTCACATGGAGCACAGACACTTCACATGGAGCACAGACACTTCGCATGGAGCACAGACCCTTCGCATGGAGCACAGACACTGCACGTGGAGCACAGACACTTCACATAAAGCACAGAAACTTCACATGGAGCACAGACACTGCACGTGGAGCACAGAGACTGCACATGGAGCACAGACACTTCACATGGAGCACAGACACTGCACATGGAGCACAGACGCTTCACATGGAGCACAGACACTTCACATGGAGCACAGACACTTCAGATGGAGCACAGACACTGCACGTGGAGCACAGACACTTCACATGGAGCATAGACACTGCACAAGGAGCACAGACAATGCACATGGAGCACAGACACTTCGCATGGAGCACAGACACTGCACATGGAGCACAGACACTTCACATGGAGCACAGACACTGCGCATGGAGCACAGACACTTCGCATGGAGCACAGACACTGCACATGGAGCACAGACACTTCACATGGAGCACAGACACTTCACATGGAGCACAGACACTGCACATGGAGCACAGACACTTCACATGGAGCACAGACACTTCACATGGAGCACAGACACTGCACATGGAGCACAGACACTTCAGATGGAGCATAGACACTGCACATGGAGCACAGACACTGCACATGGAGCACAGACACTGCACATGGAGCACAGACACTGCACGTGGAGCACAGACACTTCACATGGAGCACAGACACTGCACATGGAGCACAGACACTGCACATGGAGCACAGACACTTCACATGGAGCACAGACACTGCACATGGAGCACAGACACTGCACATGGAGCACAGACACAGCACAAAGAGCACGGACACTGCAAATGGAGCACAGACACTGCACATGGAGCACAGACACTGCACATGGAGCACAGACACAGCACAAAGAGCACGGACACTGCAAATGGAGCATAGACACTGCACATGGAGCACAGACACTGCACGTGGAGCACAGACACAGCACGTGGAGCACAGACACGGCACATGGAGCATAGACACTGCACATGGAGCACAGACACTGCACATGGAGCACAGACAATGCACATGGAGCACTGACACTTTACATGGAGCACAAACCCTGCATATGGAGCACAGACATTGTACATGGAGCACAGACACTGCACTTGGAGCACAGACACTGCACATGGAGCACAGACACTGCACATGGAGCACAGACAATTCACATGGAGCACAGACACTGCACAGGAGCACAGACAAAGCACATGGAGCACAGACACTTCACATGGAGCACAGACACTTCAGATGGAGCACAGACACTGCACATGGAGCACAGACACTTCACATGGAGAACAGACACTGCACATGGAGCATAGTAACTGCACATGGAGCACAGACACTTCACATAGAGCACAGGCACTTGCACGTGGAGCACAGACACTTCACATGGAGCACAGACACTTCACATGGAGCACAGACACTTCGCATGGAGCACAGACCCTTCGCATGGAGCACAGACACTGCACGTGGAGCACAGACACTTCACATAAAGCACAGAAACTTCACATGGAGCACAGACACTGCACGTGGAGCACAGAGACTGCACATGGAGCACAGACACTTCACATGGAGCACAGACACTGCACATGGAGCACAGACGCTTCACATGGAGCACAGACACTTCACATGGAGCACAGACACTTCAGATGGAGCACAGACACTGCACGTGGAGCACAGACACTTCACATGGAGCATAGACACTGCACAAGGAGCACAGACAATGCACATGGAGCACAGACACTTCGCATGGAGCACAGACACTGCACATGGAGCACAGACACTTCACATGGAGCGCAGACACTGCGCATGGAGCACAGACACTTCGCATGGAGCACAGAAACTGCACATGGAGCACAGACACTTCACATGGAGCACAGACACTTCACATGGAGCACAGACACTGCACATGGAGCACAGACACTTCACATGGAGCACAGACACTTCACATGGAGCACAGACACTGCACATGGAGCACAGACACTTCAGATGGAGCATAGACACTGCACATGGAGCACAGACACTGCACATGGAGCACAGACACTGCACATGGAGCACAGACACTGCACGTGGAGCACAGACACTTCACATGGAGCACAGACACTGCACATGGAGCACAGACACTGCACATGGAGCACAGACACTTCACATGGAGCACAGACACTGCACATGGAGCACAGACACTGCACATGGAGCACAGACACAGCACAAAGAGCACGGACACTGCAAATGGAGCACAGACACTGCACATGGAGCACAGACACTGCACATGGAGCACAGACACAGCACAAAGAGCACGGACACTGCAAATGGAGCATAGACACTGCACATGGAGCACAGACACTGCACGTGGAGCACAGACACAGCACGTGGAGCACAGACACGGCACATGGAGCATAGACACTGCACATGGAGCACAGACACTGCACATGGACCACAGACACTTCACATGGAGCACAGACACTGCACATGGAGCACACACACTGCACATGGAGCACAGACACTGCAAATAGAGCACAGATACTTCACATGGAGCACAGACACTTCACATGGAACACGGACACTTCACATAGAGCACAGACACTTCACATGGAGCACAGACACATCACATGGAGCACAGACACATCACATGGAGCACAGACACCTCACATGGAGCACAGACACTTCACATGGAGCACAGACACCTCACATGGAGCACAGACACTTCACATGGAGCACAGACACTTCATATGGACCATGGACACTATAGGGAAATGCTGGTGCTTCATGGAGCACAGGCACTATGCATAGAATGTAGGTATGGTACGTGAAGCAGGACACTTCGCCATGAGCATGGACTCTTCACAAGGAGAACAGGCACTTAACAAAAAGGTCGCACAGTTCACATGGAGCATGGGCACATCACAAAGAGCACGGGCACTCCACATGGAGCACAGGGACTCCACATGAAGCATGAGAACCACATGAGGCACGAAATTCCCATGGAATACACACACCGCATGGAGCACAGACACATCACAAGGAGAACAAACACTTCATAAGAAGGACAGCTAATTCACATGGGGCAAAGGCACTTCGCATGGAGCACAGACACTGCACATGGAGCACAGACACTGCACATGGAGCACAGACACTGCACATGGAGCACAGACACTTCATATGGAGCACAGACCCTTCACATGGAGCACAGACACTGCACATGGAGCACAGACACATAACATGGAGCACAGACCCTTCACATGGAGCACAGACACTGCACATGGAGCACAGACACTGCACATGGAGCACAGACAATTCACATGGAGCAGAGACACTGCACATGGAGCATAGACAAAGCACATGGAGCACAGACACTTCATATAGAGCACAGACACTGCACATGGAGCACAGACACGTCACATGGAGCACGGACACTTCACATGGAGCACAGACACTTCACATGGAGCACAGACACTGCACATGGCGCACAGACACTTCACATGGAGCACAGACACTGCACATGGAGCACAGACACGTCACATGGAGCACAGACACTTCACATGGAGAACAGACACTTCAGATGGAGCACAGACACTGCACATGGCGCACAGACACTTCACATGGAGCACAGACACTGCACATGGAGCACAGACACGTCACATGGAGCACAAAAACTGCAAATGGAGCACAGACACTTCAAGTGGCGCTAAGACACTTTACATGGAGCATAGACACTGCACATGGAGCACAGAAAGTGCACGTGAAGCACAGACACTGCACGTGGAGCACAGACACTGCACCTGGAGCACTGACACTTTACATGGAGCACAAACCCTGCACATGGAGCACAGACATTGTACATGGAGCACAGACACTGCACGTGGAGCACAGACACTGCACATGGAGCACAGACACTGCACATGGAGCACAGACACTTCACATGAAGCACAGACACTTCACATGGAGCACAGACACTGCATGTGGAGCACAGACAAAGCACATGGAGCACAGACACTTCACATGGAGCACAGACACTTCACATGGAGCAGAGACACTGCTCATGGAGCACAGACACTGCACAGGGAGCACAAAAACTGCATGTGGAGCACAGACTCTTCAGATGGACACAGACACTGCAGATGGAGCACAGACACTTCACATGGAGCACAGACACTGCACATGGAGCACAGACACTGCACATGCAGCACAGACACTTCACATGGAGCACAGACACTTCACATGGAGCACAGACACTGCACATGGAGCACAGACACTTCACATGGAGCACAGACCCTTCACATGGAGCGCAGACACTGCACATGGAGCACTGACACTGCACATGGAGCACAGACACTTCACATGGAGCACAGACCCTTCACATGGAGCACAGACACTGCACATGGAGCACTGACACTTCGCATGGATCACAGACACTGCACATGGAGCACAGACACTGCACATGGAGCACAGACACTGCACGTGGATCTCAGACACTGCACATGGAGCACAGACACTGCAAATGGAGCACAGACACTGCACATGGAGCACAGACCCTTCACATGGAGCACAGACACTGCACATGGAGCACAGACACTGCATATGAAGCGCAGACACTTTACGTGGTGCACGGACACTGCGTGTGGAGCACAGACACTGCACGTGGAGCACAGACACTGCACATGGAGCACAGACACTGCACATGGAGCACAGATCCTTCACATAGAGCAGAGACACTTCACATGGAGCACAGACACTTCAGATGGAGCACAGACCCTGCAGATGGATCACAGACCCTTGACATGGAGCACAGACACTGCAAATGGAGCACAGACACTTCACATGGAGCACAGACACTTCACATGGAGCACAGACACTGCACATGGAGCCCAGACACTGCACAAGGAGCACAGACCCTTCAGATGGAGCACAGACACGTCACATGGAGAACAGACCCTTCACATGGAGCACAGACACTTCACATGGAGCACCGACCTATTACATGGAGCACAGACACTGCACATGGAGCACAGACACTGCACATGGAGCACTGACACTTCACATGGAGCACAGACCCTTCACATGGAGCACAGACACTGCACGTGGAGCACTGACACTGCACATGGAGCACAGACACTGCACATGGAGCAGAGACACTGCACATGGAGCACAGACAGTGCACGTGGAGCACAGCACTGCACGTGGAGCAGAGACACTGCACGTGGAGCACAGACAATGCATATGGAGCACAGACACTTCGCATGGAGCACAGACACTTCACATGGAGCACAGTAACTGCACATGGAGCAGAGACACTGCACATGGAGCACAGACACTGCACATAGAGCACAGACACTTCACATAGAGCACAGACCCCTCACAAGGAGCACAGACACTTCAGATGGACACAGACACTGCAGATGGAGCACAGACAATTCACATGGAGCACAGACACTGCACATGGAGCACAGACACTGCACATGCAGCACAGACACTTCACATGGAGCACAGACACTGCACATGGAGCACAGACACTTCACATGGAGCACAGACCCTTCACATGGAGCGCAGACACTGCACATGGAGCACTGACACTGCACATGGAGCACAGACACTTCACATGGAGCACAGACCCTTCACATGGAGCACAGACACTGCACATGGAGCACTGACACTTCGCATGGATCACAGACACTGCACATGGAGCACAAACACTGCACATGGAGCACAGACAGTTCACATGGAGCACAGACACAGCCCATAGAGGACGGATACTCCAAATAGAGCACGGACACTGCACATGGAGCACAGACACTACACATGGAGCATAGACACTGCAAATGGAGCACAGACACTTCACATGGAGCACAGACACTGCACATGGAGCACAGACACTGCACATGGAGCACAAACAATGCAAATAGAGCACAGACACTTCACATGGAGCACAGACACTTCACATGGAGCACAGACCCTTAACATGGAGCACAGGCACTTCACATGGAGCACAGACACAGCACAAAGAGCACGGACACTGCACAGAGAGCACGGACACTGCACATGGAGCACAGACTCTGCACATGGAGCATAGACACTGCACATGGAGCACAGACACTTCACATGGAGCACAGACACTGCACATGTAGCACAGACACTGCACATAGAGCACAGACACTTCACATGGAGCACAGACACTTCACATGGAGCACAGACACTTCACATGGAGCACAGACCCTTCAGATGGAGCACAGACACTTCACATGGAGCACAGACCCTTCACATGGAGCACAGACACTTCACATGGAGCACAGACACTTCACATGGAGCACAGACCCTTCACATGGAGCACAGACACTGCACATGGAGCACAGACACTGCTTATGGAGCACAGACACTGCACATGGAGCACAGACACTTCACATGGAGCACAGACACTGCACATGGAGCACAGATCCTTCACATAGAGCAGAGACACTTCACATGGAGCACAGACACTTCAGATGGAGCACAGACCCTGCAGATGGATCACAGACCCTTGACATGGAGCACAGACACTGCAAATGGAGCACAGACACTTCACATGGAGCACAGACACTTCACATGGAGCACAGACACTGCACATGGAGCCCAGACACTGCACAAGGAGCACAGACCCTTCAGATGGAGCACAGACACGTCACATGGAGAACAGACCCTTCACATGGAGCACAGACACTTCACATGGAGCACCGACCTATTACATGGAGCACAGACACTGCACATGGAGCACAGACACTGCACATGGAGCACTGACACTTCACATGGAGCACAGACCCTTCACATGGAGCACAGACACTGCACGTGGAGCACTGACACTGCACATGGAGCACAGACACTGCACATGGAGCAGAGACACTGCACATGGAGCACAGACAGTGCACGTGGAGCACAGCACTGCACGTGGAGCAGAGACACTGCACGTGGAGCACAGACAATGCATATGGAGCACAGACACTTCGCATGGAGCACAGACACTTCACATGGAGCACAGTAACTGCACATGGAGCAGAGACACTGCACATGGAGCACAGACACTGCACATAGAGCACAGACACTTCACATAGAGCACAGACCCCTCACAAGGAGCACAGACACTTCAGATGGACACAGACACTGCAGATGGAGCACAGACACTTCACATGGAGCACAGACACTGCACATGGAGCACAGACACTGCACATGCAGCACAGACACTTCACATGGAGCAGAGACACTTCACATGGAGCACAGACACTGCACATGGAGCACAGACACTTCACATGGAGCACAGACCCTTCACATGGAGCACAGACACTGCACATGGAGCACAGACACTGCACATGGAGCACTGACACTGCACATGGAGCACAGACACTTCACATGGAGCACAGACCCTTCACATGGAGCACAGACACTGCACATGGAGCACTGACACTTCGCATGGATCACAGACACTGCACATGGAGCACAGACACTGCACATGGAGCACAGACACTGCACGTGGATCTCAGACACTGCACATGGAGCACAGACACTGCAAATGGAGCACAGACACTGCACATGGAGCACAGACCCTTCACATGGAGCACAGACACTGCACATGGAGCACAGACACTGCACATGGAGCACAGACACTGCATGTGAAGCGCAGACACTTTACATGGTGCACGGACACTGCGTGTGGAGCACAGACACTGCACGTGGAGCACAGACACTGCACATGGAGCACAGACACTGCACATGGAGCACAGACACTGCACATGGAGCACAGACACTGCACGTGGAGCACAGACCCTTCAAATGGAGCACAGACACTGCACGTGGAGCACAGAAACTGCACGTGGAGCACGGACACTGCACATGGAGCACAGGCACTGCACATGGAGCACAGACACTGCACATGGAGCACAGACACTTCACATGGAGCACAGACACTTCACATGTGCATGGACACTGCACATGGAGCACTGACACTGCACATTGTGCACAGACGCTGCACATGGAGCACAGACAATTCACATGGTGTACAGACGATTCACATGGAGCACAGACAATTCACATGGAGGACAGACCCTTCACATGGAGCACAGACACTGCACATGGAGCATAGACACTGCACAGGGAGCACTGAAACCTCACAGGGAGCACAGACACTGCACATGGAGCACAGACACTTCACAGGGAGCACTGACTCTGCACATGGAGCACAGACACTTCACAGAGCACACGGGCACTTCACATGGAGCATAGAAGCTGCACATGGAGCACAGAAACTGCACAGGGAGCACAGACACTGCACGTGGAGCACAGAAACTGCACATGGAGCACAGACACTGCACATGGAGCACAGACACTGCATGTGGAGCACAGCCACAGCACAAGGAGCACAGACACTGCACATAGAGCACAGACAGTTCACATGGAGCACAGACACAGCCCATAGAGGACGGATACTCCAAATAGAGCACGGACACTGCACATGGAGCACAGACAGTACACATGGAGCATAGACACTGCAAATGGAGCACAGACACTTCACATGGAGCACAGACACTGCACATGGAGCACAGACACTGCACATGGAGCACAAACAATGCAAATAGAGCACAGACACTTCACATGGAGCACAGACACTTCACATGGAGCACAGACCCTGAACATGGAGCACAGGCACTTCACATGGAGCACAGACACAGCACAAAGAGCACGGACACTGCACAGAGAGCACGGACACTGCACATGGAGCACAGACTCTGCACATGGAGCATAGACACTGCACATGGAGCACAGACACTTCACATGGAGCACAGACAATTCACATGGAGCACAGACACTTCACATGGAGCACAGACCCTTCAGATGGAGCACAGACACTTCACATGGAACACAGACCCTTCACATGGAGCACAGACACTTCACATGGAGCACAGACACTTCACATGGAGCACAGACCCTTCACATGGAGCACAGACACTGCACATGGAGCACAGACACTGCTTATGGAGCACAGACACTGCACATGGAGCACAGACACTGCACATGTAGAACAGACACGGCACATGTAGCACAGACACTGCACATGTAGCACAGACACTGCACATGGAGCACAGACACTGCACATAAGGCACAGACACGGCACATAGAGCACGGACACTGCAAATAGAGCACAGACACTGCACATGTAGCAGAGACACTGCACATAGAGCACAGACACTTCACATGGAGAAAGACACTTCACATGGAGCACAGACACTTCACATGGAGCACAGACCCTTCAGATGGAGCACAGACACTTCACATGGAGCACAGACCCTTCACATGGAGCACAGACACTTCACATGGAGCACAGACACTTCACATGGAGCACAGACCCTTCACATGGAGCACAGACACTGCTTATGGAGCACAGACATTGCACATGGATCACAGAAACTGCACATGGAGCACAGACCCTTGACATGGAGCACAGACACTGCACATGGAGCACAGACACTGCACATGGAGCACAGACACTGCACATGGAGCACAGACACTGCACATGGAGCACAGACACTTCACATGGAGCACAGACACTGCACATGGAGCACAGACCCTTCACATAGAGCTGAGACACTTCACATGGAGCACAGACACTTCAGATGGAGCACGGACCCTGCAGATGGATCACAGACACTTGACATGGAGCACAGACACTGCAAATGGAGCACAGACACTTCACATGGAGCACAGACACTTCACATGGAGCACAGACACTGCACATGGAGCCCAGACACTGCACATGGAGCACAGACCCTTCAGATGGAGCACAGACACGTCACATGGAGAACAGACCCTTCACATGGAGCACAGACACTTCACAAGGAGCACCGACCCTTTACATGGAGCACAGACACTGCACATGGAGCACAGACACTGCACATTGTGCACTGACACTTCACATGGAGCACAGACCCTTCACATGGAGCACAGACACTGCACGTGGAGCACTGACACTGCACATGGAGCATAGACACTGCACATGGAGCAGAGACACGGCACGTGGAGCACAGACACTGCAGGTCGTGCACAGCACTGCACGTGGAGCAGAGACACTGCACGTGGAGCACAGACACTGCATATGGAGCACAGACACTTCGCATGGAGCACAGACACTTCACATGGAGCACAGTAACTGCACATGGAGCAGAGACACTGCACATAGAGCACAGACACTTCACATAGAGCACAGACCCCTCACAAGGAGCACAGACACTTCAGATGGACACAGACACTGCAGATGGAGCACAGACACTTCACATGGAGCACAGACACTTCACATGGAGCACAGACACTGCACATGCAGAACAGACACTTCACATGGAGCACAGACACTTCACATGGAGCACAGACCTTTCACATGGAGCACAGACACTTCACATGGAGCACAGACCCTTCACATGGAGAACAGACTCTGCACATGGAGCACTGACACTGCACATGGAGCACAGACACTTCACATGGAGCACAGACCCTTCACATGGAGCACAGACACTGCACATGGAGCACTGACACTTCGCATGGATCACAGACACTGCACATGGAGCACAGACACTGCACATGGAGCACAGACACTGCACGTGGAGCACAGACACTGCACATGGAGCACAGACACTGCACATGGAGCACAGACACTGCACATGGAGCACAGACCCTTCACATGGAGCACAGACACTGCACATGGAGCACAGACACTGCACATGGAGCACAGACACTGCATGTGAAGCGCAGACACTTTACATGGTGCACGGACACTGCGTGTGGAGCACAGACACTGCACGTGGAGCACAGACACTGCACATGGAGCACAGACACTGCACATGGAGCACAGACACTGCACATGGAGCACAGACACTGCACATGGAGCACAGACACTGCACATGTAGAACAGACACTGCACATGGAGCACAGACACTGCACATGGAGCACAGACACTGCACATGGAGCACAGACACGGCACATGTAGCACTGACACTGCACATGTAGCACAGACACTGCACATGGAGCACAGACACTGCACATAAGGCACAGACACGGCACATAGAGCACGGACACTGCACATAGAGCACAGACACTGCACATGGAGCACAGACACTGCACATAGAGCACAGACACTTCACATGGAGCACAGACACTTCACATGGAGCACAGACACTTCACATGGAGCACAGACCCTTCAGATGGAGCACAGACACTTCACATGGAGCATAGACCCTTCACATGGAGCACAGACACTTCACATGGAGCACAGACCCTTCACATGGAGCACAGACACTTCACATGGAGCACAGACACTTCACATGGAGCACAGACCCTTCACATGGAGCACAGACACTGCTTATGGAGCACAGACACTTCACATGGAGCACAGACACTGCACATGTAGCACAGACACTGCACATGGAGCACAGACACTGCACATGGAGCACAGACACTGCACATGGAGCACAGACACTTCACATGGATCAGAGAAACTGCACATGGAGCACAGACTCTCCACATGGAGCACAGACCCTTGACATGGAGCACAGACACTGCACATGGAGCACAGACACTGCACATGGAGCACAGACACTGCACATGGAGCACAGACACATCACATGGAGCACAGACACTGCACATGGAGCACAGACCCTTCACATAGAGCAGAGACACTTCACATGGAGCACAGACACTTCAGATGGAGCACAGACCCTGCAGATGGATCACAGACACTGCACATGGAGCCCAGACACTGCACATGGAGCACAGACCCTTCAGATGGAGCACAGACACGTCACATGGAGAACAGACCCTTCACATGGAGCACAGACACTTCACATGGAGCACCGACCCTTTACATGGAGCACAGACACTGCACATGGAGCCCAGACACTGCACATGGAGCACAGACCCTTCAGATGGAGCACAGACACGTCACATGGAGAACAGACCCTTCACATGGAGCACAGACACTTCACATGGAGCACCGACCCTTTACATGGAGCACAGACACTGCACATGGAGCACAGACACAGCACATGGAGCACTGACACTTCACATGGAGCACAGACCCTTCACATGGAGCACAGACACTGCACGTGGAGCACTGACACTGCACATGGAGCACAGACACTGCACATGGAGCAGAGACACGGCACGTGGAGCACAGACACTGCACGTCGTGCACAGCACTGCACGTGGAGCAGAGACACTGCACGTGGAGCGCAGACACTTTACATGGAGCACAGACACTTCGCATGGAGCACAGACACTTCACATGGAGCACAGTAACTGCACATGGAGCAGAGACACTGCACATGGAGCACAGACACTGCACATAGAGCACAGACACTTCACATAGAGCACAGACCCCTCACAAGGAAGCACAGACACTTCAGATGGACAGAGACACTGCAGATGGAGCACAGACACTTCACATGGAGCACAGACACTTCACATGGAGCACAGACACTGCACATGCAGCACAGACACTTCACATGGAGCACAGACGCTTCACATGGAGCACAGACCCTTCACATGGAGCACAGACACTTCACATGGAGCACAGACCCTTCACATGGAGAACAGACACTGCACATGGAGCACTGACACTGCACATGGAGCACAGACACTTCACAAGGAGCACAGACACTTCACATGGAGCACAGACACTGCACATGGAGCACTGACACTTCGCATGGATCACAGACACTGCACATGGAGCACAGACACTGCACATGGAGCACAGACACTGCACGTGGAGCACAGACACTGCACATGAAGCACAGACACTGCACATGGAGCACAGACACTTCACATGGAGCACAGACCCTTCACATGGAGCACAGACACTGCACATGGAGCACAGACACTGCACATGGAGCACAGACCCTTCAGATGGAGCACAGACACGTCACATGGAGAACAGACCCTTCACATGGAGCACAGACACTTCACAAGGAGCACCGACCCTTTACATGGAGCACAGACACTGCACATGGAGCACAGACACTGCACATTGTGCACTGACACTTCACATGGAGCACAGACCCTTCACATGGAGCACAGACACTGCACGTGGAGCACTGACACTGCACATGGAGCACAGACACTGCACATGGAGCAGAGACACGGCACGTGGAGCACAGACACTGCACGTCGTGCACAGCACTGCACGTGGAGCAGAGACACTGCACATGGAGCACAGACACTGCACATGGAGCACAAACAATGCAAATAGAGCACAGACACTTCACATGGAGCACAGACACTTCACATGGAGCACAGACCCTTAACATGGAGCACAGGCACTTCACATGGAGCACAGACACAGCACAAAGAGCACGGACACTGCACAGAGAGCACGGACACTGCACATGGAGCACAGACTCTGCACATGGAGCATAGACACTGCACATGGAGCACAGACACTTCACATGGAGCACAGACACTGCACATGTAGCACAGACACTGCACATAGAGCACAGACACTTCACATGGAGCACAGACACTTCACATGGAGCACAGACACTTCACATGGAGCACAGACCCTTCAGATGGAGCACAGGCACTGCACATGGAGCACAGACACTGCACATGGAGCACAGACACTTCACATGGAGCACAGACACTTCACATGTGCATGGACACTGCACATGGAGCACTGACACTGCACATTGTGCACAGACGCTGCACATGGAGCACAGACAATTCACATGGTGTACAGACGATTCACATGGAGCACAGACAATTCACATGGAGGACAGACCCTTCACATGGAGCACAGACACTGCACATGGAGCATAGACACTGCACAGGGAGCACTGAAACCTCACAGGGAGCACAGACACTGCACATGGAGCACAGACACTTCACAGGGAGCACTGACTCTGCACATGGAGCACAGACACTTCACAGAGCACACGGGCACTTCACATGGAGCATAGAAGCTGCACATGGAGCACAGAAACTGCACAGGGAGCACAGACACTGCACGTGGAGCACAGAAACTGCACATGGAGCACAGACACTGCACATGGAGCACAGACACTGCATGTGGAGCACAGCCACAGCACAAGGAGCACAGACACTGCACATAGAGCACAGACAGTTCACATGGAGCACAGACACAGCCCATAGAGGACGGATACTCCAAATAGAGCACGGACACTGCACATGGAGCACAGACACTACACATGGAGCATAGACACTGCAAATGGAGCACAGACACTTCACATGGAGCACAGACACTGCACATGAAGCACAGACACTGCACATGGAGCACAAACAATGCAAATAGAGCACAGACACTTCACATGGAGCACAGACACTTCACATGGAGCACAGACCCTTAACATGGAGCACAGGCACTTCACATGGAGCACAGACACAGCACAAAGAGCACGGACACTGCACAGAGAGCACGGACACTGCACATGGAGCACAGACTCTGCACATGGAGCATAGACACTGCACATGGAGCACAGACACTTCACATGGAGCACAGACAATTCACATGGAGCACAGACACTTCACATGGAGCACAGACCCTTCAGATGGAGCACAGACACTTCACATGGAACACAGACCCTTCACATGGAGCACAGACACTTCACATGGAGCACAGACACTTCACATGGAGCACAGACCCTTCACATGGAGCACAGACACTGCACATGGAGCACAGACACTGCTTATGGAGCACAGACACTGCACATGGAGCACAGACACTGCACATGTAGAACAGACACGGCACATGTAGCACAGACACTGCACATGTAGCACAGACACTGCACATGGAGCACAGACACTGCACATAAGGCACAGACACGGCACATAGAGCACGGACACTGCAAATAGAGCACAGACACTGCACATGTAGCACAGACACTGCACATAGAGCACAGACACTTCACATGGAGAAAGACACTTCACATGGAGCACAGACACTTCACATGGAGCACAGACCCTTCAGATGGAGCACAGACACTTCACATGGAGCACAGACCCTTCACATGGAGCACAGACACTTCACATGGAGCACAGACACTTCACATGGAGCACAGACCCTTCACATGGAGCACAGACACTGCTTATGGAGCACAGACATTGCACATGGATCACAGAAACTGCACATGGAGCACAGACCCTCCACATGGAGCACAGACCCTTGACATGGAGCACAGACACTGCACATGGAGCACAGACACTGCACATGGAGCACAGACACTGCACATGGAGCACAGACACTGCACATGGAGCACAGACACTTCACATGGAGCACAGACACTGCACATGGAGCACAGACCCTTCACATAGAGCTGAGACACTTCACATGGAGCACAGACACTTCAGATGGAGCACGGACCCTGCAGATGGATCACAGACACTTGACATGGAGCACAGACACTGCAAATGGAGCACAGACACTTCACATGGAGCACAGACACTTCACATGGAGCACAGACACTGCACATGGAGCCCAGACACTGCACATGGAGCACAGACCCTTCAGATGGAGCACAGACACGTCACATGGAGAACAGACCCTTCACATGGAGCACAGACACTTCACAAGGAGCACCGACCCTTTACATGGAGCACAGACACTGCACATGGAGCACAGACACTGCACATTGTGCACTGACACTTCACATGGAGCACAGACCCTTCACATGGAGCACAGACACTGCACGTGGAGCACTGACACTGCACATGGAGCATAGACACTGCACATGGAGCAGAGACACGGCACGTGGAGCACAGACACTGCACGTCGTGCACAGCAATGCACGTGGAGCAGAGACACTGCACGTGGAGCACAGACACTGCATATGGAGCACAGACACTTCGCATGGAGCACAGACACTTCACATGGAGCACAGTAACTGCACATGGAGCAGAGACACTGCACATAGAGCACAGACACTTCACATAGAGCACAGACCCCTCACAAGGAGCACAGACACTTCAGATGGACACAGACACTGCAGATGGAGCACAGACACTTCACATGGAGCACAGACACTTCACATGGAGCACAGACACTGCACATGCAGAACAGACACTTCACATGGAGCACAGACACTTCACATGGAGCACAGACCTTTCACATGGAGCACAGACACTTCACATGGAGCACAGACCCTTCACATGGAGAACAGACTCTGCACATGGAGCACTGACACTGCACATGGAGCACAGACACTTCACATGGAGCACAGACCCTTCACATGGAGCACAGACACTGCACATGGAGCACTGACACTTCGCATGGATCACAGACACTGCACATGGAGCACAGACACTGCACATGGAGCACAGACACTGCACGTGGAGCACAGACACTGCACATGGAGCACAGACACTGCACATGGAGCACAGACACTGCACATGGAGCACAGACCCTTCACATGGAGCACAGACACTGCACATGGAGCACAGACACTGCACATGGAGCACAGACACTGCATGTGAAGCGCAGACACTTTACATGGTGCACGGACACTGCGTGTGGAGCACAGACACTGCACGTGGAGCACAGACACTGCACATGGAGCACAGACACTGCACATGGAGCACAGACACTGCACATGGAGCACAGACACTGCACATGGAGCACAGACACTGCACATGTAGAACAGACACTGCACATGGAGCACAGACACTGCACATGGAGCACAGACACTGCACATGGAGCACAGACACGGCACATGTAGCACAGACACTGCACATGTAGCACAGACACTGCACATGGAGCACAGACACTGCACATAAGGCACAGACACGGCACATAGAGCACGGACACTGCACATAGAGCACAGACACTGCACATGGAGCACAGACACTGCACATAGAGCACAGACACTTCACATGGAGCACAGACACTTCACATGGAGCACAGACACTTCACATGGAGCACAGACCCTTCAGATGGAGCACAGACACTTCACATGGAGCATAGACCCTTCACATGGAGCACAGACACTTCACATGGAGCACAGACCCTTCACATGGAGCACAGACACTTCACATGGAGCACAGACACTTCACATGGAGCACAGACCCTTCACATGGAGCACAGACACTGCTTATGGAGCACAGACACTTCACATGGAGCACAGACACTGCACATGTAGCACAGACACTGCACATGGAGCACAGACACTGCACATGGAGCACAGACACTGCACATGGAGCACAGACACTTCACATGGATCAGAGAAACTGCACATGGAGCACAGACTCTCCACATGGAGCACAGACCCTTGACATGGAGCACAGACACTGCACATGGAGCACAGACACTGCACATGGAGCACAGACACTGCACATAGAGCACAGACACATCACATGGAGCACAGACACTGCACATGGAGCACAGACCCTTCACATAGAGCAGAGACACTTCACATGGAGCACAGACACTTCAGATGGAGCACAGACCCTGCAGATGGATCACAGACACTGCACATGGAGCCCAGACACTGCACATGGAGCACAGACCCTTCAGATGGAGCACAGACACGTCACATGGAGAACAGACCCTTCACATGGAGCACAGACACTTCACATGGAGCACCGACCCTTTACATGGAGCACAGACACTGCACATGGAGCCCAGACACTGCACATGGAGCACAGACCCTTCAGATGGAGCACAGACACGTCACATGGAGAACAGACCCTTCACATGGAGCACAGACACTTCACATGGAGCACCGACCCTTTACATGGAGCACAGACACTGCACATGGAGCACAGACACTGCACATGGAGCACTGACACTTCACATGGAGCACAGACACTTCACATGGAGCACAGACACTGCACGTGGAGCACTGACACTGCACATGGAGCACAGACACTGCACATGGAGCAGAGACACGGCACGTGGAGCACAGACACTGCACGTCGTGCACAGCACTGCACGTGGAGCAGAGACACTGCACGTGGAGCGCAGACACTTCACATGGAGCACAGACACTTCACATGGAGCACAGACACTGCACGTGGAGCACTGACACTGCACATGGAGCACAGACACTGCACATGGAGCAGAGACACGGCACGTGGAGCACAGACACTGCACGTCGTGCACAGCACTGCACGTGGAGCAGAGACACTGCACGTGGAGCGCAGACACTTTACATGGAGCACAGACACTGCACATAGAGCACAGACACTTCACATGGAGCACAGACACTTCACATGGAGCACAGACACTTCACATGGAGCACAGACCCTTCAGATGGAGCACAGACACTTCACATGGAGCATAGACCCTTCACATGGAGCACAGACACTTCACATGGAGCACAGACCCTTCACATGGAGCACAGACACTTCACATGGAGCACAGACACTTCACATGGAGCACAGACCCTTCACATGGAGCACAGACACTGCTTATGGAGCACAGACACTTCACATGGAGCACAGACACTGCACATGTAGCACAGACACTGCACATGGAGCACAGACACTGCACATGGAGCACAGACACTGCACATGGAGCACAGACACTTCACATGGATCAGAGAAACTGCACATGGAGCACAGACTCTCCACATGGAGCACAGACCCTTGACATGGAGCACAGACACTGCACATGGAGCACAGACACTGCACATGGAGCACAGACACTGCACATGGAGCACAGACACATCACATGGAGCACAGACACTGCACATGGAGCACAGACCCTTCACATAGAGCAGAGACACTTCACATGGAGCACAGACACTTCAGATGGAGCACAGACCCTGCAGATGGATCACAGACACTGCACATGGAGCCCAGACACTGCACATGGAGCACAGACCCTTCAGATGGAGCACAGACACGTCACATGGAGAACAGACCCTTCACATGGAGCACAGACACTTCACATGGAGCACCGACCCTTTACATGGAGCACAGACACTGCACATGGAGCCCAGACACTGCACATGGAGCACAGACCCTTCAGATGGAGCACAGACACGTCACATGGAGAACAGACCCTTCACATGGAGCACAGACACTTCACATGGAGCACCGACCCTTTACATGGAGCACAGACACTGCACATGGAGCACAGACACAGCACATGGAGCACTGACACTTCACATGGAGCACAGACCCTTCACATGGAGCACAGACACTGCACGTGGAGCACTGACACTGCACATGGAGCACAGACACTGCACATGGAGCAGAGACACGGCACGTGGAGCACAGACACTGCACGTCGTGCACAGCACTGCACGTGGAGCAGAGACACTGCACGTGGAGCGCAGACACTTTACATGGAGCACAGACACTTCGCATGGAGCACAGACACTTCACATGGAGCACAGTAACTGCACATGGAGCAGAGACACTGCACATGGAGCACAGACACTGCACATAGAGCACAGACACTTCACATAGAGCACAGACCCCTCACAAGGAAGCACAGACACTTCAGATGGACAGAGACACTGCAGATGGAGCACAGACACTTCACATGGAGCACAGACACTTCACATGGAGCACAGACACTGCACATGCAGCACAGACACTTCACATGGAGCACAGACGCTTCACATGGAGCACAGACCCTTCACATGGAGCACAGACACTTCACATGGAGCACAGACCCTTCACATGGAGAACAGACACTGCACATGGAGCACTGACACTGCACATGGAGCACAGACACTTCACAAGGAGCACAGACACTTCACATGGAGCACAGACACTGCACATGGAGCACTGACACTTCGCATGGATCACAGACACTGCACATGGAGCACAGACACTGCACATGGAGCACAGACACTGCACGTGGAGCACAGACACTGCACATGAAGCACAGACACTGCACATGGAGCACAGACACTTCACATGGAGCACAGACCCTTCACATGGAGCACAGACACTGCACATGGAGCACAGACACTGCACATGGAGCACAGACCCTTCAGATGGAGCACAGACACGTCACATGGAGAACAGACCCTTCACATGGAGCACAGACACTTCACAAGGAGCACCGACCCTTTACATGGAGCACAGACACTGCACATGGAGCACAGACACTGCACATTGTGCACTGACACTTCACATGGAGCACAGACCCTTCACATGGAGCACAGACACTGCACGTGGAGCACTGACACTGCACATGGAGCACAGACACTGCACATGGAGCAGAGACACGGCACGTGGAGCACAGACACTGCACGTCGTGCACAGCACTGCACGTGGAGCAGAGACACTGCACATGGAGCACAGACACTGCACATGGAGCACAAACAATGCAAATAGAGCACAGACACTTCACATGGAGCACAGACACTTCACATGGAGCACAGACCCTTAACATGGAGCACAGGCACTTCACATGGAGCACAGACACAGCACAAAGAGCACGGACACTGCACAGAGAGCACGGACACTGCACATGGAGCACAGACTCTGCACATGGAGCATAGACACTGCACATGGAGCACAGACACTTCACATGGAGCACAGACACTGCACATGTAGCACAGACACTGCACATAGAGCACAGACACTTCACATGGAGCACAGACACTTCACATGGAGCACAGACACTTCACATGGAGCACAGACCCTTCAGATGGAGCACAGGCACTGCACATGGAGCACAGACACTGCACATGGAGCACAGACACTTCACATGGAGCACAGACACTTCACATGTGCATGGACACTGCACATGGAGCACTGACACTGCACATTGTGCACAGACGCTGCACATGGAGCACAGACAATTCACATGGTGTACAGACGATTCACATGGAGCACAGACAATTCACATGGAGGACAGACCCTTCACATGGAGCACAGACACTGCACATGGAGCATAGACACTGCACAGGGAGCACTGAAACCTCACAGGGAGCACAGACACTGCACATGGAGCACAGACACTTCACAGGGAGCACTGACTCTGCACATGGAGCACAGACACTTCACAGAGCACACGGGCACTTCACATGGAGCATAGAAGCTGCACATGGAGCACAGAAACTGCACAGGGAGCACAGACACTGCACGTGGAGCACAGAAACTGCACATGGAGCACAGACACTGCACATGGAGCACAGACACTGCATGTGGAGCACAGCCACAGCACAAGGAGCACAGACACTGCACATAGAGCACAGACAGTTCACATGGAGCACAGACACAGCCCATAGAGGACGGATACTCCAAATAGAGCACGGACACTGCACATGGAGCACAGACACTACACATGGAGCATAGACACTGCAAATGGAGCACAGACACTTCACATGGAGCACAGACACTGCACATGAAGCACAGACACTGCACATGGAGCACAAACAATGCAAATAGAGCACAGACACTTCACATGGAGCACAGACACTTCACATGGAGCACAGACCCTTAACATGGAGCACAGGCACTTCACATGGAGCACAGACACAGCACAAAGAGCACGGACACTGCACAGAGAGCACGGACACTGCACATGGAGCACAGACTCTGCACATGGAGCATAGACACTGCACATGGAGCACAGACACTTCACATGGAGCACAGACAATTCACATGGAGCACAGACACTTCACATGGAGCACAGACCCTTCAGATGGAGCACAGACACTTCACATGGAACACAGACCCTTCACATGGAGCACAGACACTTCACATGGAGCACAGACACTTCACATGGAGCACAGACCCTTCACATGGAGCACAGACACTGCACATGGAGCACAGACACTGCTTATGGAGCACAGACACTGCACATGGAGCACAGACACTGCACATGTAGAACAGACACGGCACATGTAGCACAGACACTGCACATGTAGCACAGACACTGCACATGGAGCACAGACACTGCACATAAGGCACAGACACGGCACATAGAGCACGGACACTGCAAATAGAGCACAGACACTGCACATGTAGCACAGACACTGCACATAGAGCACAGACACTTCACATGGAGAAAGACACTTCACATGGAGCACAGACACTTCACATGGAGCACAGACCCTTCAGATGGAGCACAGACACTTCACATGGAGCACAGACCCTTCACATGGAGCACAGACACTTCACATGGAGCACAGACACTTCACATGGAGCACAGACCCTTCACATGGAGCACAGACACTGCTTATGGAGCACAGACATTGCACATGGATCACAGAAACTGCACATGGAGCACAGACCCTCCACATGGAGCACAGACCCTTGACATGGAGCACAGACACTGCACATGGAGCACAGACACTGCACATGGAGCACAGACACTGCACATGGAGCACAGACACTGCACATGGAGCACAGACACTTCACATGGAGCACAGACACTGCACATGGAGCACAGACCCTTCACATAGAGCTGAGACACTTCACATGGAGCACAGACACTTCAGATGGAGCACGGACCCTGCAGATGGATCACAGACACTTGACATGGAGCACAGACACTGCAAATGGAGCACAGACACTTCACATGGAGCACAGACACTTCACATGGAGCACAGACACTGCACATGGAGCCCAGACACTGCACATGGAGCACAGACCCTTCAGATGGAGCACAGACACGTCACATGGAGAACAGACCCTTCACATGGAGCACAGACACTTCACAAGGAGCACCGACCCTTTACATGGAGCACAGACACTGCACATGGAGCACAGACACTGCACATTGTGCACTGACACTTCACATGGAGCACAGACCCTTCACATGGAGCACAGACACTGCACGTGGAGCACTGACACTGCACATGGAGCATAGACACTGCACATGGAGCAGAGACACGGCACGTGGAGCACAGACACTGCACGTCGTGCACAGCAATGCACGTGGAGCAGAGACACTGCACGTGGAGCACAGACACTGCATATGGAGCACAGACACTTCGCATGGAGCACAGACACTTCACATGGAGCACAGTAACTGCACATGGAGCAGAGACACTGCACATAGAGCACAGACACTTCACATAGAGCACAGACCCCTCACAAGGAGCACAGACACTTCAGATGGACACAGACACTGCAGATGGAGCACAGACACTTCACATGGAGCACAGACACTTCACATGGAGCACAGACACTGCACATGCAGAACAGACACTTCACATGGAGCACAGACACTTCACATGGAGCACAGACCTTTCACATGGAGCACAGACACTTCACATGGAGCACAGACCCTTCACATGGAGAACAGACTCTGCACATGGAGCACTGACACTGCACATGGAGCACAGACACTTCACATGGAGCACAGACCCTTCACATGGAGCACAGACACTGCACATGGAGCACTGACACTTCGCATGGATCACAGACACTGCACATGGAGCACAGACACTGCACATGGAGCACAGACACTGCACGTGGAGCACAGACACTGCACATGGAGCACAGACACTGCACATGGAGCACAGACACTGCACATGGAGCACAGACCCTTCACATGGAGCACAGACACTGCACATGGAGCACAGACACTGCACATGGAGCACAGACACTGCATGTGAAGCGCAGACACTTTACATGGTGCACGGACACTGCGTGTGGAGCACAGACACTGCACGTGGAGCACAGACACTGCACATGGAGCACAGACACTGCACATGGAGCACAGACACTGCACATGGAGCACAGACACTGCACATGGAGCACAGACACTGCACATGTAGAACAGACACTGCACATGGAGCACAGACACTGCACATGGAGCACAGACACTGCACATGGAGCACAGACACGGCACATGTAGCACAGACACTGCACATGTAGCACAGACACTGCACATGGAGCACAGACACTGCACATAAGGCACAGACACGGCACATAGAGCACGGACACTGCACATAGAGCACAGACACTGCACATGGAGCACAGACACTGCACATAGAGCACAGACACTTCACATGGAGCACAGACACTTCACATGGAGCACAGACACTTCACATGGAGCACAGACCCTTCAGATGGAGCACAGACACTTCACATGGAGCATAGACCCTTCACATGGAGCACAGACACTTCACATGGAGCACAGACCCTTCACATGGAGCACAGACACTTCACATGGAGCACAGACACTTCACATGGAGCACAGACCCTTCACATGGAGCACAGACACTGCTTATGGAGCACAGACACTTCACATGGAGCACAGACACTGCACATGTAGCACAGACACTGCACATGGAGCACAGACACTGCACATGGAGCACAGACACTGCACATGGAGCACAGACACTTCACATGGATCAGAGAAACTGCACATGGAGCACAGACTCTCCACATGGAGCACAGACCCTTGACATGGAGCACAGACACTGCACATGGAGCACAGACACTGCACATGGAGCACAGACACTGCACATAGAGCACAGACACATCACATGGAGCACAGACACTGCACATGGAGCACAGACCCTTCACATAGAGCAGAGACACTTCACATGGAGCACAGACACTTCAGATGGAGCACAGACCCTGCAGATGGATCACAGACACTGCACATGGAGCCCAGACACTGCACATGGAGCACAGACCCTTCAGATGGAGCACAGACACGTCACATGGAGAACAGACCCTTCACATGGAGCACAGACACTTCACATGGAGCACCGACCCTTTACATGGAGCACAGACACTGCACATGGAGCCCAGACACTGCACATGGAGCACAGACCCTTCAGATGGAGCACAGACACGTCACATGGAGAACAGACCCTTCACATGGAGCACAGACACTTCACATGGAGCACCGACCCTTTACATGGAGCACAGACACTGCACATGGAGCACAGACACTGCACATGGAGCACTGACACTTCACATGGAGCACAGACACTTCACATGGAGCACAGACACTGCACGTGGAGCACTGACACTGCACATGGAGCACAGACACTGCACATGGAGCAGAGACACGGCACGTGGAGCACAGACACTGCACGTCGTGCACAGCACTGCACGTGGAGCAGAGACACTGCACGTGGAGCGCAGACACTTTACATGGAGCACAGACACTTCGCATGGAGCACAGACACTTCACATGGAGCACAGTAACTGCACATGGAGCAGAGACACTGCACATGGAGCACAGACACTGCACATAGAGCACAGACACTTCACATAGAGCACAGACCCCTCACAAGGAAGCACAGACACTTCAGATGGACAGAGACACTGCAGATGGAGCACAGACACTTCACATGGAGCACAGACACTTCACATGGAGCACAGACACTGCACATGCAGCACAGACACTTCACATGGAGCACAGACGCTTCACATGGAGCACAGACCCTTCACATGGAGCACAGACACTTCACATGGAGCACAGACCCTTCACATGGAGAACAGACACTGCACATGGAGCACTGACACTGCACATGGAGCACAGACACTTCACAAGGAGCACAGACACTTCACATGGAGCACAGACACTGCACATGGAGCACTGACACTTCGCATGGATCACAGACACTGCACATGGAGCACAGACACTGCACATGGAGCACAGACACTGCACGTGGAGCACAGACACTGCACATGAAGCACAGACACTGCACATGGAGCACAGACACTTCACATGGAGCACAGACCCTTCACATGGAGCACAGACACTGCACATGGAGCACAGACACTGCACATGGAGCACAGACCCTTCAGATGGAGCACAGACACGTCACATGGAGAACAGACCCTTCACATGGAGCACAGACACTTCACAAGGAGCACCGACCCTTTACATGGAGCACAGACACTGCACATGGAGCACAGACACTGCACATTGTGCACTGACACTTCACATGGAGCACAGACCCTTCACATGGAGCACAGACACTGCACGTGGAGCACTGACACTGCACATGGAGCACAGACACTGCACATGGAGCAGAGACACGGCACGTGGAGCACAGACACTGCACGTCGTGCACAGCACTGCACGTGGAGCAGAGACACTGCACATGGAGCACAGACACTGCACATGGAGCACAAACAATGCAAATAGAGCACAGACACTTCACATGGAGCACAGACACTTCACATGGAGCACAGACCCTTAACATGGAGCACAGGCACTTCACATGGAGCACAGACACAGCACAAAGAGCACGGACACTGCACAGAGAGCACGGACACTGCACATGGAGCACAGACTCTGCACATGGAGCATAGACACTGCACATGGAGCACAGACACTTCACATGGAGCACAGACACTGCACATGTAGCACAGACACTGCACATAGAGCACAGACACTTCACATGGAGCACAGACACTTCACATGGAGCACAGACACTTCACATGGAGCACAGACCCTTCAGATGGAGCACAGACACTTCACATGGAGCACAGACCCTTCACATGGAGCACAGACACTTCACATGGAGCACAGACACTTCACATGGAGCACAGACCCTTCACATGGAGCACAGACACTGCACATGGAGCACAGACACTGCTTATGGAGCACAGACACTGCACATGGAGCACAGACACTTCACATGGAGCACAGACACTGCACATGGAGCACAGATCCTTCACATAGAGCAGAGACACTTCACATGGAGCACAGACACTTCAGATGGAGCACAGACCCTGCAGATGGATCACAGACCCTTGACATGGAGCACAGACACTGCAAATGGAGCACAGACACTTCACATGGAGCACAGACACTTCACATGGAGCACAGACACTGCACATGGAGCCCAGACACTGCACAAGGAGCACAGACCCTTCAGATGGAGCACAGACACGTCACATGGAGAACAGACCCTTCACATGGAGCACAGACACTTCACATGGAGCACCGACCTATTACATGGAGCACAGACACTGCACATGGAGCACAGACACTGCACATGGAGCACTGACACTTCACATGGAGCACAGACCCTTCACATGGAGCACAGACACTGCACGTGGAGCACTGACACTGCACATGGAGCACAGACACTGCACATGGAGCAGAGACACTGCACATGGAGCACAGACAGTGCACGTGGAGCACAGCACTGCACGTGGAGCAGAGACACTGCACGTGGAGCACAGACAATGCATATGGAGCACAGACACTTCGCATGGAGCACAGACACTTCACATGGAGCACAGTAACTGCACATGGAGCAGAGACACTGCACATGGAGCACAGACACTGCACATAGAGCACAGACACTTCACATAGAGCACAGACCCCTCACAAGGAGCACAGACACTTCAGATGGACACAGACACTGCAGATGGAGCACAGACACTTCACATGGAGCACAGACACTGCACATGGAGCACAGACACTGCACATGCAGCACAGACACTTCACATGGAGCACAGACACTTCACATGGAGCACAGACACTGCACATGGAGCACAGACACTTCACAAGGAGCACAGACCCTTCACATGGAGCACAGACACTGCACATGGAGCACAGACACTGCACATGGAGCACTGACACTGCACATGGAGCACAGACACTTCACATGGAGCACAGACCCTTCACATGGAGCACAGACACTGCACATGGAGCACTGACACTTCGCATGGATCACAGACACTGCACATGGAGCACAGACACTGCACATGGAGCACAGACACTGCACGTGGATCTCAGACACTGCACATGGAGCACAGACACTGCAAATGGAGCACAGACACTGCACATGGTGCACAGACCCTTCACATGGAGCACAGACACTGCACATGGAGCACCGACACTGCACATGGAGCACAGACACTGCATGTGAAGCGCAGACACTTTACATGGTGCACGGACACTGCGTGTGGAGCACAGACACTGCACGTGGAGCACAGACACTGCACATGGAGCACAGACATTGCACATGGAGCACAGACACTGCACATGGAGCACAGACACTGCACGTGGAGCACAGACCCTTCAAATGGAGCACAGACACTGCACGTGGAGCACAGAAACTGCACGTGGAGCACGGACACTGCACATGGAGCACAGGCACTGCACATGGAGCACAGACACTGCACATGGAGCACAGACACTTCACATGGAGCACAGACACTTCACATGTGCATGGACACTGCACATGGAGCACTGACACTGCACATTGTGCACAGACGCTGCACATGGAGCACAGACAATTCACATGGTGTACAGACGATTCACATGGAGCACAGACAATTCACATGGAGGACAGACCCTTCACATGGAGCACAGACACTGCACATGGAGCATAGACACTGCACAGGGAGCACTGAAACCTCACAGGGAGCACAGACACTGCACATGGAGCACAGACACTTCACAGGGAGCACTGACTCTGCACATGGAGCACAGACACTTCACAGAGCACACGGGCACTTCACATGGAGCATAGAAGCTGCACATGGAGCACAGAAACTGCACAGGGAGCACAGACACTGCACGTGGAGCACAGAAACTGCACATGGAGCACAGACACTGCACATGGAGCACAGACACTGCATGTGGAGCACAGCCACAGCACAAGGAGCACAGACACTGCACATAGAGCACAGACAGTTCACATGGAGCACAGACACAGCCCATAGAGGACGGATACTCCAAATAGAGCACGGACACTGCACATGGAGCACAGACACTACACATGGAGCATAGACACTGCAAATGGAGCACAGACACTTCACATGGAGCACAGACACTGCACATGGAGCACAGACACTGCACATGGAGCACAAACAATGCAAATAGAGCACAGACACTTCACATGGAGCACAGACACTTCACATGGAGCACAGACCCTTAACATGGAGCACAGGCACTTCACATGGAGCACAGACACAGCACTAAGAGCACGGACACTGCACAGAGAGCACGGACACTGCACATGGAGCACAGACTCTGCACATGGAGCATAGACACTGCACATGGAGCACAGACACTTCACATGGAGCACAGACAATTCACATGGAGCACAGACACTTCACCTGGAGCACAGACCCTTCAGATGGAGCACAGACACTTCACATGGAACACAGACCCTCCACATGGAGCACAGACACTTCACATGGAGCACAGACACTTCACATGGAGCACAGACCCTTCACATGGAGCACAGACACTGCACATGGAGCACAGACACTGCTTATGGAGCACAGACACTGCACATGGAGCACAGACACTGCACATGTAGAACAGACACGGCACATGTAGCACAGACACTGCACATGTAGCACAGACACTGCACATGGAGCACAGACACTGCACATAAGGCACAGACACGGCACATAGAGCACGGACACTGCAAATAGAGCACAGACACTGCACATGTAGCACAGACACTGCACATAGAGCACAGACACTTCACATGGAGAAAGACACTTCACATGGAGCACAGACACTTCACATGGAGCACAGACCCTTCAGATGGAGCACAGACACTTCACATGGAGCACAGACCCTTCACATGGAGCACAGACACTTCACATGGAGCACAGACACTTCACATGGAGCACAGACCCTTCACATGGAGCACAGACACTGCTTATGGAGCACAGACATTGCACATGGATCACAGAAACTGCACATGGAGCACAGACCCTCCACATGGAGCACAGACCCTTGACATGGAGCACAGACACTGCACATGGAGCACAGACACTGCACATGGAGCACAGACACTGCACATGGAGCACAGACACTGCACATGGAGCACAGACACTTCACATGGAGCACAGACACTGCACATGGAGCACAGACCCTTCACATAGAGCTGAGACACTTCACATGGAGCACAGACACTTCAGATGGAGCACGGACCCTGCAGATGGATCACAGACACTTGACATGGAGCACAGACACTGCAAATGGAGCACAGACACTTCACATGGAGCACAGACACTTCACATGGAGCACAGACACTGCACATGGAGCCCAGACACTGCACATGGAGCACAGACCCTTCAGATGGAGCACAGACACGTCACATGGAGAACAGACCCTTCACATGGAGCACAGACACTTCACAAGGAGCACCGACCCTTTACATGGAGCACAGACACTGCACATGGAGCACAGACACTGCACATTGTGCACTGACACTTCACATGGAGCACAGACCCTTCACATGGAGCACAGACACTGCACGTGGAGCACTGACACTGCACATGGAGCATAGACACTGCACATGGAGCAGAGACACGGCACGTGGAGCACAGACACTGCACGTCGTGCACAGCACTGCACGTGGAGCAGAGACACTGCACGTGGAGCACAGACACTGCATATGGAGCACAGACACTTCGCATGGAGCACAGACACTTCACATGGAGCACAGTAACTGCACATGGAGCAGAGACACTGCACATAGAGCACAGACACTTCACATAGAGCACAGACCCCTCACAAGGAGCACAGACACTTCAGATGGACACAGACACTGCAGATGGAGCACAGACACTTCACATGGAGCACAGACACTTCACATGGAGCACAGACACTGCACATGCAGAACAGACACTTCACATGGAGCACAGACACTTCACATGGAGCACAGACCTTTCACATGGAGCACAGACACTTCACATGGAGCACAGACCCTTCACATGGAGAACAGACTCTGCACATGGAGCACTGACACTGCACATGGAGCACAGACACTTCACATGGAGCACAGACCCTTCACATGGAGCACAGACACTGCACATGGAGCACTGACACTTCGCATGGATCACAGACACTGCACATGGAGCACAGACACTGCACATGGAGCACAGACACTGCACGTGGAGCACAGACACTGCACATGGAGCACAGACACTGCACATGGAGCACAGACACTGCACATGGAGCACAGACCCTTCACATGGAGCACAGACACTGCACATGGAGCACAGACACTGCACATGGAGCACAGACACTGCATGTGAAGCGCAGACACTTTACATGGTGCACGGACACTGCGTGTGGAGCACAGACACTGCACGTGGAGCACAGACACTGCACATGGAGCACAGACACTGCACATGGAGCACAGACACTGCACATGGAGCACAGACACTGCACATGGAGCACAGACACTGCACATGTAGAACAGACACTGCACATGGAGCACAGACACTGCACATGGAGCACAGACACTGCACATGGAGCACAGACACGGCACATGTAGCACAGACACTGCACATGTAGCACAGACACTGCACATGGAGCACAGACACTGCACATAAGGCACAGACACGGCACATAGAGCACGGACATTGCACATAGAGCACAGACACTGCACATGGAGCACAGACACTGCACATAGAGCACAGACACTTCACATGGAGCACAGACACTTCACATGGAGCACAGACACTTCACATGGAGCACAGACCCTTCAGATGGAGCACAGACACTTCACATGGAGCATAGACCCTTCACATGGAGCACAGACATTTCACATGGAGCACAGACCCTTCACATGGAGCACAGACACTTCACATGGAGCACAGACACTTCACATGGAGCACAGACCCTTCACATGGAGCACAGACACTGCTTATGGAGCACAGACACTTCACATGGAGCACAGACACTGCACATGTAGCACAGACACTGCACATGGAGCACAGACACTGCACATGGAGCACAGACACTGCACATGGAGCACAGACACTTCACATGGATCAGAGAAACTGCACATGGAGCACAGACTCTCCACATGGAGCACAGACCCTTGACATGGAGCACAGACACTGCACATGGAGCACAGACACTGCACATGGAGCACAGACACTGCACATGGAGCACAGACACATCACATGGAGCACAGACACTGCACATGGAGCACAGACCCTTCACATAGAGCAGAGACACTTCACATGGAGCACAGACACTTCAGATGGAGCACAGACCCTGCAGATGGATCACAGACACTGCACATGGAGCCCAGACACTGCACATGGAGCACAGACCCTTCAGATGGAGCACAGACACGTCACATGGAGAACAGACCCTTCACATGGAGCACAGACACTTCACATGGAGCACCGACCCTTTACATGGAGCACAGACACTGCACATGGAGCCCAGACACTGCACATGGAGCACAGACCCTTCAGATGGAGCACAGACACGTCACATGGAGAACAGACCCTTCACATGGAGCACAGACACTTCACATGGAGCACCGACCCTTTACATGGAGCACAGACACTGCACATGGAGCACAGACACTGCACATGGAGCACTGACACTTCACATGGAGCACAGACCCTTCACATGGAGCACAGACACTGCACGTGGAGCACTGACACTGCACATGGAGCACAGACACTGCACATGGAGCAGAGACACGGCACGTGGAGCACAGACACTGCACGTCGTGCACAGCACTGCACGTGGAGCAGAGACACTGCACGTGGAGCGCAGACACTTTACATGGAGCACAGACACTTCGCATGGAGCACTGACACTTCACATGGAGCACAGTAACTGCACATGGAGCAGAGACACTGCACATGGAGCACAGACACTGCACATAGAGCACAGACACTTCACATAGAGCACAGACCCCTCACAAGGAAGCACAGACACTTCAGATGGACAGAGACACTGCAGATGGAGCACAGACACTTCACATGGAGCACAGACACTTCACATGGAGCACAGACACTGCACATGCAGCACAGACACTTCACATGGAGCACAGACGCTTCACATGGAGCACAGACCCTTCACATGGAGCACAGACACTTCACATGGAGCACAGACCCTTCACATGGAGAACAGACACTGCACATGGAGCACTGACACTGCACATGGAGCACAGACACTTCACAAGGAGCACAGACACTTCACATGGAGCACAGACACTGCACATGGAGCACTGACACTTCGCATGGATCACAGACACTGCACATGGAGCACAGACACTGCACATGGAGCACAGACACTGCACGTGGAGCACAGACACTGCACATGAAGCACAGACACTGCACATGGAGCACAGACACTTCACATGGAGCACAGACCCTTCACATGGAGCACAGACACTGCACATGGAGCACAGACACTGCACATGGAGCACAGACCCTTCAGATGGAGCACAGACACGTCACATGGAGAACAGACCCTTCACATGGAGCACAGACACTTCACAAGGAGCACCGACCCTTTACATGGAGCACAGACACTGCACATGGAGCACAGACACTGCACATTGTGCACTGACACTTCACATGGAGCACAGACCCTTCACATGGAGCACAGACACTGCACGTGGAGCACTGACACTGCACATGGAGCACAGACACTGCACATGGAGCAGAGACACGGCACGTGGAGCACAGACACTGCACGTCGTGCACAGCACTGCACGTGGAGCAGAGACACTGCACGTGGAGCACAGACACTGCATATGGAGCACAGACACTTCGCATGGAGCACAGACACTTCACATGGAGCACAGTAACTGCACATGGAGCAGAGACACTGCACATAGAGCACAGACACTTCACATAGAGCACAGACCCCTTACAAGGAGCACAGACACTTCAGATGGACACAGACACTGCAGATGGAGCACAGACACTTCACATGGAGCACAGACACTTCACATGGAGCACAGACACTGCACATGCAGAACAGACACTTCACATGGAGCACAGACACTTCACATGGAGCACAGACCCTTCACATGGAGCACAGACACTTCACATGGAGCACAGACCCTTCACATGGAGAACAGACACTGCACATGGAGCACTGACACTGCACATGGAGCACAGACACTTCACATGGAGCACAGACCCTTCACATGGAGCACAGACACTGCACATGGAGCACTGACACTTCGCATGGATCACAGACACTGCACATGGAGCACAGACACTGCACATGGAGCACAGACACTGCACGGGGAGCACAGACACTGCACATGGAGCACAGACACTGCACATGGAGCACAGACACTGCACATGGAGCACAGACCCTTCACATGGAGCACAGACACTGCACATGGAGCACAGACACTGCACATGGAGCACAGACACTGCATGTGAAGCGCAGACACTTTACATGGTGCACGGACACTGCGTGTGGAGCACAGACACTGCACGTGGAGCACAGACACTGCACATGGAGCACAGACACTGCACATGCAGCACAGACACTGCACATGGAGCACAGACACTGCACATGGAGCACAGACACTGCACATGTAGAACAGACACAGCACATGGAGCACAGACACTGCACATGGAGCACAGACACTGCACATGGAGCACAGACACGGCACATGTAGCACAGACACTGCACATGTAGCACAGACACTGCACATGGAGCACAGACACTGCACATAAGGCACAGACACGGCACATAGAGCACGGACACTGCACATAGAGCACAGACACTGCACATGGAGCACAGACACTGCACATAGAGCACAGACACTTCACATGGAGCACAGACACTTCACATGGAGCACAGACACTTCACATGGAGCACAGACCCTTCAGATGGAGCACAGACACTTCACATGGAGCATAGACCCTTCACATGGAGCACAGACACTTCACATGGAGCACAGACACTTCACATGGAGCACAGACCCTTCACATGGAGCACAGACACTGCTTATGGAGCACAGACACTTCACATGGAGCACAGACACTGCACATGTAGCACAGACACTGCACATGGAGCACAGACACTGCACATGGAGCACAGACACTGCACATGGAGCACAGACACTTCACATGGATCAGAGAAACTGCACATGGAGCACAGACTCTCCACATGGAGCACAGACCCTTGACATGGAGCACAGGCACTGCACATGGAGCACAGACACTGCACATGGAGCACAGACACTGCACATGGAGCACAGACACTGCACATGGAGCACAGACCCTTCACATAGAGCAGAGACACTTCACATGGAGCACAGACACTTCAGATGGAGCACAGACCCTGCAGATGGATCACAGACCCTTGACATTGAGCACAGACACTGCAAATAGAGCACAGACACTTCACATGGAGCACAGACACTTCACATGGAGCACAGACACTGCACATGGAGCCCAGACACTGCACATGGAGCACAGACACTGCACATGGAGCACAGACACGTCACATGGAGAACAGACCCTTCACATGGAGCACAGACACTTCACATGGAGCACCGAGCCATTACATGGAGCACAGACACTGCACATGGAGCACAGACACTGCACATGGAGCACTGACACTTCACATGGAGCACAGACCCTTCACATGGAGCACAGACACTGCACGTGGAGCACTGACACTGCACATGGAGCACAGACACTGCACATGGAGCAGAGACACGGCACGTGGAGCACAGACACTGCACGTCGTGCACAGCACTGCACGTGGAGCAGAGACACTGCACGTGGAGCGCAGACACTTTACATGGAGCACAGACACTTCGCACGGAGCACAGACACTTCACATGGAGCACAGTAACTGCACATGGAGCAGAGACACTGCACATGGAGCACAGACACTGCACATAGAGCACAGACACTTCACATAGAGCACAGACCCCTCACAAGGAGCACAGACACTTCAGATGGACAGAGACACTGCAGATGGAGCACAGACACTTCACATGGAGCACAGACACTTCACATGGAGCACAGACACTGCACATGCAGCACAGACACTTCACATGGAGCACAGACACTTCACATGGAGCACAGACCCTTCACATGGAGCACAGACACTTCACATGGAGCACAGACCCTTCACATGGAGAACAGACACTGCACATGGAGCACTGACACTGCACATGGAGCACAGACACTTCACAAGGAGCACAGACACTTCACATGGAGCACAGACACTGCACATGGAGCACTGACACTTCGCATGGATCACAGACACTGCACATGGAGCACAGACACTGCACATGGAGCACAGACACTGCACGTGGAGCACAGACACTGCACATGGAGCACAGACACTGCACATGGAGCACAGACACTGCACATGGAGCACAGACCCTTCACATGGAGCACAGACACTGCACATGGAGCACAGACACTGCACATGGAGCACAGACACTGCATGTGAAGCGCAGACACTTTACATGGTGCACGGACACTGCGTGTGGAGCACAGACACTGCACGTGGAGCACAGACACTGCACATGGAGCACAGACACTGCACATGGAGCACAGACACTGCACATGGAGCACAGACACTGCACATGGAGCACAGACACTGCACATGGAGAACAGACACTGCACGTGGAGCACAGACACTGCACGTGGAGCACAGACACTGCACATGGAGCACAGACACTGCACATGGAGCACAGAAACTGCACATGGAGCACAGACACTTCACATGGAGCACAGACACTTCACATGTGCACGGACACTGCACATGGAGCACTGACACTGCACATGGTGCACAGACGCTGCACATGGAGCACAGACAATTCACATGGTGTACAGACGCTTCACATGGAGCACAGGTACTTCACATGGAGGACAGACCCTTCACATGGAGCACAGACACTGCATATGGAGCATAGACACTGCACAGGGAGCACTGACACCTCACAGGGAGCACAGACACTGCACATGGAGCACAGATACTTCACAGAGCGCACGCGCACTTCACATGGTGCAGAGACACTGCACATGGCGCACAGACACTGCACATGGAGCACAGACACTGCACATGGAGCACAGACACTGCACGTGGAGCACAGACCCTTCAAATGGAGCACAGACACTGCACATGGAGCACAGACACTTCACATGGAGCACAGACACTGCACATGGAGCACAGACACTTCACATGGAGCACAGACACTTCACATGTGCACGGACACTGCACATGGAGCACTGACACTGCACATTGTGCACAGACGCTGCTCATGGAGCACAGACAATTCACATGGTGTACAGACGATTCACATGGAGCACAGACAATTCACATGGAGGACAGACCCTTCACATGGAGCACAGACACTGCACATGGAGCATAGACACTGCACAGGGAGCACTGAAACCTCACAGGGAGCACAGACACTGCACATGGAGCACAGACACTTCACAGGGAGCACTGACTCTGCACATGGAGCACAGACACTTCACAGAGCACACGGGCACTTCACATGGAGCATAGAAGCTGCACATGGAGCACAGAAACTGCACAGGGAGCACAGACACTGCACATGGAGCACAGACACTGCACATGGAGCACAGACACTGCACATGGAGCACAGACACTGCATGTGGAGCAAAGCCACAGCACAAGGAGCACAGACACTGCACATAGAGCACAGACAGTTCACATGGAGCACAGACACAGCCCATAGAGGACGGATACTCCAAATAGAGCACGGACACTGCACATGGAGCACAGACACTACACATGGAGCATAGACACTGCAAATGGAGCACAGACACTTCACATGGAGCACAGACACTGCACATGGAGCACAGACACTGCACATGGAGCACAAACAATGCAAATAGAGCACAGACACTTCACATGGAGCACAGACACTTCACATGGAGCACAGACCCTTAACATGGAGCACAGGCACTTCACATGGAGCACAGACACAGCACAAAGAGCATGGACACTGCACAGAGAGCACGGACACTGCACATGGAGCACAGACTCTGCACATGGAGCACAGACACTGCACATGGAGCACAGACACTTCACATGGAGCACAGACACTGCACATGTAGCACAGACACTGCACATAGAGCACAGACACTTCACATGGAGCACAGACAATTCACATGGAGCACAGACACTTCACATGGAGCACAGACCCTTCAGATGGAGCACAGACACTTCACATGGAGCACAGACCCTTCACATGGAGTACAGACACTTCACATGGAGCACAGACACTTCACATTGAGCACAGACCCTTCACATGGAGCACAGACACTGCACATGGAGCACAGACACTGCTTATGGAGCACAGACACTGCACATGGAGCACAGACACTGCACATGTAGAACAGACACGGCACATGTAGCACAGACACTGCACATGTAGCACAGACACTGCACATGGAGCACAGACACTGCACATAAGGCACAGACAAGGCACATAGAGCACGGACACTGCAAATAGAGCACAGACACTGCACATGTAGCACAGACACTGCACATAGAGCACAGACACTTCACATGGAGAAAGACACTTCACATGGAGCACAGACACTTCACATGGAGCACAGACCCTTCACATGGAGCACAGACACTTCACATGGAGCACAGACACTTCACATGGAGCACAGACCCTTCACATGGAGCACAGACACTGCTTATGGAGCACAGACATTGCACATGGAGCACAGACACTGCACATGTAGCACAGACACTGCACATGGAGCACAGACACTGCACATGGAGCACAGACACTGCACATGGAGCACAGACACTTCACATGGATCACAGAAACTGCACATGGAGCACAGACCCTCCACATGGAGCACAGACCCTTGACATGGAGCACAGACACTGCACATGGAGCACAGACACTGCACATGGAGCACAGAAACTGCACATGGAGCACAGACACTTCACATGGATCACAGAAACTGCACATGGAGCACAGACCCTCCACATGGAGCACAGACCTTTGACATGGAGCACAGACACTGCACATGGAGCACAGACACTGCACATGGAGCACAGACACTTCACATGGAGCACAGACACTGCACATGGAGCACAGACCCTTCACATAGAGCTGAGACACTTCACATGGAGCACAGACACTTCAGATGGAGCACGGACCCTGCAGATGGATCACAGACACTTGACATGGAGCACAGACACTGCAAATGGAGCACAGACACTTCACATGGAGCACAGACCCTTCACATGGAGCACAGACACTGCACATGGAGCCCAGACACTGCACATGGAGCACAGACCCTTCAGATGGAGCACAGACACGTCACATGGAGAACAGACCCTTCACATGGAGCACAGACACTTCACAAGGAGCACCGACCCTTTACATGGAGCACAGACACTGCACATGGAGCACAGACACTGCACATTGTGCACTGACACTTCACATGGAGCACAGACCCTTCACATGGAGCACAGACACTGCACGTGGAGCACTGACACTGCACATGGAGCACAGACACTGCACATGGAGCAGAGACACGGCACGTGGAGCACAGACACTGCACGTCGTGCACAGCACTGCACGTGGAGCAGAGACACTGCACGTGGAGCACAGACACTGCATATGGAGCACAGACACTTCGCATGGAGCACAGACACTTCACATGGAGCACAGTAACTGCACATGGAGCAGAGACACTGCACATAGAGCACAGACACTTCACATAGAGCACAGACCCCTCACAAGGAGCACAGACACTTCAGATGGACACAGACACTGCAGATGGAGCACAGACACTTCACATGGAGCACAGACACTTCACATGGAGCACAGACACTGCACATGCAGAACAGACACTTCACATGGAGCACAGACACTTCACATGGAGCACAGACCCTTCACATGGAGCACAGACACTTCACATGGAGCACAGACCCTTCACATGGAGAACAGACACTGCACATGGAGCACTGACACTGCACATGGAGCACAGACACTTCACATGGAGCACAGACCCTTCACATGGAGCACAGACACTGCACATGGAGCACTGACACTTCGCATGGATCACAGACACTGCACATGGAGCACAGACACTGCACATGGAGCACAGACACTGCACGTGGAGCACAGACACTGCACATGGAGCACAGACACTGCACATGGAGCACAGACACTGCACATGGAGCACAGACCCTTCACATGGAGCACAGACACTGCACATGGAGCACAGACACTGCACATGGAGCACAGACACTGCATGTGAAGCGCAGACACTTTACATGGTGCACGGACACTGCGTGTGGAGCACAGACACTGCACGTGGAGCACAGACACTGCACATGGAGCACAGACACTGCACATGGAGCACAGACACTGCACATGGAGCACAGACACTGCACATGGAGCACAGACACTGCACATGTAGAACAGACACTGCACATGGAGCACAGACACTGCACATGGAGCACAGACACTGCACATGGAGCACAGACACGGCACATGTAGCACAGACACTGCACATGTAGCACAGACACTGCACATGGAGCACAGACACTGCACATAAGGCACAGACACGGCACATAGAGCACGGACACTGCACATAGAGCACAGACACTGCACATGGAGCACAGACACTGCACATAGAGCACAGACACTTCACATGGAGCACAGACACTTCACATGGAGCACAGACCCTTCAGATGGAGCACAGACACTTCACATGGAGCATAGATCCTTCACATGGAGCACAGACACTTCACATGGAGCACAGACACTTCACATGGAGCACAGACCCTTCACATGGAGCACAGACACTGCTTATGGAGCACAGACACTTCACATGGAGCACAGACACTGCACATGTAGCACAGATACTGCACATGGAGCACAGACACTGCACATGGAGCACAGACACTGCACATGGAGCACAGACACTTCACATGGATCAGAGAAACTGCACATGGAGCACAGACTCTCCACATGGAGCACAGACCCTTGACATGGAGCACAGACACTGCACATGGAGCACAGACACTGCACATGGAGCACAGACACTGCACATGGAGCACAGACACATCACATGGAGCACAGACACTGCACATGGAGCACAGACCCTTCACATAGAGCAGAGACACTTCACATGGAGCACAGACACTTCAGATGGAGCACAGACCCTGCAGATGGATCACAGACCCTTGACATGGAGCACAGACACTGCAAATGGAGCACAGACACTTCACATGGAGCACAGACACTTCACATGGAGCACAGACACTGCACATGGAGCCCAGACACTGCACATGGAGCACAGACCCTTCAGATGGAGCACAGACACGTCACATGGAGAACAGACCCTTCACATGGAGCACAGACACTTCACATGGAGCACCGACCCTTTACATGGAGCACAGACACTGCACATGGAGCACAGACACTGCACATGGAGCACTGACACTTCACATGGAGCACAGACCCTTCACATGGAGCACAGACACTGCACGTGGAGCACTGACACTGCACATGGAGCACAGACACTGCACATGGAGCAGAGACACGGCACGTGGAGCACAGACACTGCACGTCGTGCACAGCACTGCACGTGGAGCAGAGACACTGCACGTGGAGCGCAGACACTTTACATGGAGCACAGACACTTCGCATGGAGCACAGACACTTCACATGGAGCACAGTAACTGCACATGGAGCAGAGACACTGCACATGGAGCACAGACACTGCACATAGAGCACAGACACTTCACATAGAGCACAGACCCCTCACAAGGAGCACAGACACTTCAGATGGACAGAGACACTGCAGATGGAGCACAGACACTTCACATGGAGCACAGACACTTCACATGGAGCACAGACACTGCACATGCAGCACAGACACTTCACATGGAGCACAGACGCTTCACATGGAGCACAGACCCTTCACATGGAGCACAGACACTTCACATGGAGCACAGACCCTTCACATGGAGAACAGACACTGCACATGGAGCACTGACACTGCACATGGAGCACAGACACTTCACATGGAGCACAGACCCTTCAGATGGAGCACAGACACTTCACATGGAGCACAGACCCTTCACATGGAGTACAGACACTTCACATGGAGCACAGACACTTCACATGGAGCACAGACCCTTCACATGGAGCACAGACACTGCACATGGAGCACAGACACTGCTTATGGAGCACAGACACTGCACATGGAGCACAGACACTGCACATGTAGAACAGACACGGCACATGTAGCACAGACACTGTACATGTAGCACAGACACTGCACATGGAGCACAGACACTGCACATAAGGCACAGACACGGCACATAGAGCACGGACACTGCAAATAGAGCACAGACACTGCACATGTAGCACAGACACTGCACATAGAGCACAGACACTTCACATGGAGAAAGACACTTCACATGGAGCACAGACACTTCACATGGAGCACAGACCCTTCAGATGGAGCACAGACACTTCACATGGAGCACAGACCCTTCACATGGAGCACAGACACTTCACATGGAGCACAGACACTGCTTATGGAGCACAGACATTGCACATGGAGCACAGACACTGCACATGTAGCACAGACACTGCACATGGAGCACAGACACTGCACATGGAGCACAGACACTTCACATGGAGCACAGACGCTTCACATGGAGCACAGACCCTTGACATGGAGCACAGACACTGCACATGGAGCACAGACACTGCACATGGAGCACAGAAACTGCACATGGAGCACAGACACTTCACATGGATCACAGAAACTGCACATGGAGCACAGACCCTCCACATGGAGCACAGACCTTTGACATGGAGCACAGACACTGCACATGGAGCACAGACACTGCACATGGAGCACAGACACTTCACATGGAGCACAGACACTGCACATGGAGCACAGACCCTTCACATAGAGCTGAGACACTTCACATGGAGCACAGACACTTCAGATGGAGCACGGACCCTGCAGATGGATCACAGACACTTGACATGGAGCACAGACACTGCAAATGGAGCACAGACACTTCACATGGAGCACAGACCCTTCACATGGAGCACAGACACTGCACATGGAGCCCAGACACTGCACATGGAGCACAGACCCTTCAGATGGAGCACAGACACGTCACATGGAGAACAGACCCTTCACATGGAGCACAGACACTTCACAAGGAGCACCGACACTTTACATGGAGCACAGACACTGCACATGGAGCACAGACACTGCACATTGTGCACTGACACTTCACATGGAGCACAGACCCTTCACATGGAGCACAGACACTGCACGTGGAGCACTGACACTGCACATGGAGCACAGACACTGCACATGGAGCAGAGACACGGCACGTGGAGCACAGACACTGCATATGGAGCACAGACACTTCGCATGGAGCACAGACACTTCACATGGAGCACAGTAACTGCACATGGAGCAGAGACACTGCACATAGAGCACAGACACTTCACATAGAGCACAGACCCCTCACAAGGAGCACAGACACTTCAGATGGACACAGACACTGCAGATGGAGCACAGACACTTCACATGGAGCACAGACACTTCACATGGAGCACAGACACTGCACATGCAGAACAGACACTTCACATGGAGCACAGACACTTCACATGGAGCACAGACCCTTCACATGGAGCACAGACACTTCACATGGAGCACAGACCCTTCACATGGAGAACAGACACTGCACATGGAGCACTGACACTGCACATGGAGCACAGACACTTCACATGGAGCACAGACCCTTCACATGGAGCACAGACACTGCACATGGAGCACTGACACTTCGCATGGATCACAGACACTGCACATGGAGCACAGACACTGCACATGGAGCACAGACACTGCACGTGGAGCACAGACACTGCACATGGAGCACAGACACTGCACATGGAGCACAGACACTGCACATGGAGCACAGACCCTTCACATGGAGCACAGACACTGCACATGGAGCACAGACACTGCACATGGAGCACAGACACTGCACATGGAGCACAGACACTGCACATGGAGCACAGACACTTCACATGGATCAGAGAAACTGCACATGGAGCACAGACTCTCCACATGGAGCACAGACCCTTGACATGGAGCACAGACACTGCACATGGAGCACAGACACTGCACATGGAGCACAGACACTGCACATGGAGCACAGACACATCACATGGAGCACAGACACTGCACATGGAGCACAGACACTTCACATAGAGCAGAGACACTTCACATGGAGCACAGACACTTCAGATGGAGCACAGACCCTGCAGATGGATCACAGACCCTTGACATGGAGCACAGACACTGCAAATGGAGCACAGACACTTCACATGGAGCACAGACACTTCACATGGAGCACAGACACTGCACATGGAGCCCAGACACTGCACATGGAGCACAGACCCTTCACATGGAGCACAGACACGTCACATGGAGAACAGACCCTTCACATGGAGCACAGACACTTCACATGGAGCACCGACCCTTTACATGGAGCACAGACACTGCACATGGAGCACAGACACTGCACATGGAGCACTGACACTTCACATGGAGCACAGACCCTTCACATGGAGCACAGACACTGCACGTGGAGCACTGACACTGCACATGGAGCACAGACACTGCACATGGAGCAGAGACACGGCACGTGGAGCACAGACACTGCACGTCGTGCACAGCACTGCACGTGGAGCAGAGACACTGCACGTGGAGCGCAGACACTTTACATGGAGCACAGACACTTCGCATGGAGCACAGACACTTCACATGGAGCACAGTAACTGCACATGGAGCAGAGACACTGCACATGGAGCACAGACACTGCACATAGAGCACAGACACTTCACATAGAGCACAGACCCCTCACAAGGAGCACAGACACTTCAGATGGAGCACGGACCCTGCAGATGGATCACAGACACTTGACATGGAGCACAGACACTGCAAATGGAGCACAGACACTTCACATGGAGCACAGACCCTTCACATGGAGCACAGACACTGCACATGGAGCCCAGACACTGCACATGGAGCACAGACCCTTCAGATGGAGCACAGACACGTCACATGGAGAACAGACCCTTCACATGGAGCACAGACACTTCACAAGGAGCACCGACACTTTACATGGAGCACAGACACTGCACATGGAGCACAGACACTGCACATTGTGCACTGACACTTCACATGGAGCACAGACCCTTCACATGGAGCACAGACACTGCACGTGGAGCACTGACACTGCACATGGAGCACAGACACTGCACATGGAGCAGAGACACGGCACGTGGAGCACAGACACTGCACGTCGTGCACAGCACTGCACGTGGAGCAGAGACACTGCACGTGGAGCACAGACACTGCATATGGAGCACAGACACTTCGCATGGAGCACAGACACTTCACATGGAGCACAGTAACTGCAAATGGAGCAGAGACACTGCACATAGAGCACAGACACTTCACATAGAGCACAGACCCCTCACAAGGAGCACAGACACTTCAGATGGACACAGACACTGCAGATGGAGCACAGACACTTCACATGGAGCACAGACACTTCACATGGAGCACAGACACTGCACATGCAGAACAGACACTTCACATGGAGCACAGACACTTCACATGGAGCACAGACCCTTCACATGGAGCACAGACACTTCACATGGAGCACAGACCCTTCACATGGAGAACAGACACTGCACATGGAGCACTGACACTGCACATGGAGCACAGACACTTCACATGGAGCACAGACCCTTCACATGGAGCACAGACACTGCACATGGAGCACTGACACTTCGCATGGATCACAGACACTGCACATGGAGCACAGACACTGCACATGGAGCACAGACACTGCACGTGGAGCACAGACACTGCACATGGAGCACAGACACTGCACATGGAGCACAGACACTGCACATGGAGCACAGACCCTTCACATGGAGCACAGACACTGCACATGGAGCACAGACACTGCACATGGAGCACAGACACTGCACATGGAGCACAGACACTGCACATGGAGCACAGACACTTCACATGGATCAGAGAAACTGCACATGGAGCACAGACTCTCCACATGGAGCACAGACCCTTGACATGGAGCACAGACACTGCACATGGAGCACAGACACTGCACATGGAGCACAGACACTGCACATGGAGCACAGACACATCACATGGAGCACAGACACTGCACATGGAGCACAGACCCTTCACATAGAGCAGAGACACTTCACATGGAGCACAGACACTTCAGATGGAGCACAGACCCTGCAGATGGATCACAGACCCTTGACATGGAGCACAGACACTGCAAATGGAGCACAGACACTTCACATGGAGCACAGACACTTCACATGGAGCACAGACACTGCACATGGAGCCCAGACACTGCACATGGAGCACAGACCCTTCACATGGAGCACAGACACGTCACATGGAGAACAGACCCTTCACATGGAGCACAGACACTTCACATGGAGCACCGACCCTTTACATGGAGCACAGACACTGCACATGGAGCACAGACACTGCACATGGAGCACTGACACTTCACATGGAGCACAGACCCTTCACATGGAGCACAGACACTGCACGTGGAGCACTGACACTGCACATGGAGCACAGACACTGCACATGGAGCAGAGACACGGCACGTGGAGCACAGACACTGCACGTCGTGCACAGCACTGCACGTGGAGCAGAGACACTGCACGTGGAGCGCAGACACTTTACATGGAGCACAGACACTTCGCATGGAGCACAGACACTTCACATGGAGCACAGTAACTGCACATGGAGCAGAGACACTGCACATGGAGCACAGACACTGCACATAGAGCACAGACACTTCACATAGAGCACAGACCCCTCACAAGGAGCACAGACACTTCAGATGGACAGAGACACTGCAGATGGAGCACAGACACTTCACATGGAGCACAGACACTTCACATGGAGCACAGACACTGCACATGCAGCACAGACACTTCACATGGAGCACAGACGCTTCACATGGAGCACAGACCCTTCACATGGAGCACAGACACTTCACATGGAGCACAGACCCTTCACATGGAGAACAGACACTGCACATGGAGCACTGACACTGCACATGGAGCACAGACACTTCACAAGGAGCACAGACACTTCACATGGAGCACAGACACTGCACATGGAGCACTGAAACTTCGCATGGATCACAGACACTGCACATGGAGCACAGACACTGCACATGGAGCACAGACACTGCACGTGGAGCACAGACACTGCACATGGAGCACAGACACTGCACATGGAGCACAGACACTGCACATGGAGCACAGACCCTTCACATGGAGCACAGACACTGCACATGGAGCACAGACACTGCACATGGAGCACAGACACTGCATGTGAAGCGCAGACACTTTACATGGTGCACGGACACTGCGTGTGGAGCACAGACACTGCACGTGGAGCACAGACACTGCACATGGAGCACAGACACTGCACATGGAGCACAGACACTGCACATGGAGCACAGACACTGCACATGGAGCACAGACACTGCACATGGAGAACAGACACTGCACGTGGAGCACAGACACTGCACGTGGAGCACAGACACTGCACATGGAGCACAGACACTGCACATGGAGCACAGAAACTGCACATGGAGCACAGACACTTCACATGGAGCACAGACACTTCACATGTGCACGGACACTGCACATGGAGCACTGACACTGCACATGGTGCACAGACGCTGCACATGGAGCACAGACAATTCACATGGTGTACAGACGCTTCACATGGAGCACAGATACTTCACATGGAGGACAGACCCTTCACATGGAGCACAGACACTGCACATGGAGCATAGACACTGCACAGGGAGCACTGACACCTCACAGGGAGCACAGACACTGCACATGGAGCACAGATACTTCACAGAGCGCACGCGCACTTCACATGGTGCAGAGACACTGCACATGGCGCACAGACACTGCACATGGAGCACAGACACTGCACATGGAGCACAGACACTGCACATGGAGCACAGACACTGCCTGTGGAGCACAGACACTGCACGTGGAGCACAGACACTGCACATGCAGCACAGACACTGCACATGGAGCACAGACACTGCACATGGAGCACAGACACTGCCTGTGGAGCACAGACACTGCACGTGGAGCACAGACACTGCACATGGAGCACAGACACTGCACATGGAGCACAGACACTGCACATAGAGCACAGACACTGCACATGGAGCACAGACACTGCACATGGAGCACAGACACTGCACATAGAGCACAGACACTGCACATGGAGCACAGACACTGCCTGTGGAGCACAGACACTGCACGTGGAGCACAGACACTGCACATGGAGCACAGACACTGCACATGGAGCACAGACACTGCACATAGAGCACAGACACTTCACATGGAGCACAGACCCTTCACATGGAGCACAGACCCGTCACATGGAGCACAGACACTTCACATGGAGCACAGACACTTCACATGGAGCACAGACCCTTCACATGGAGCTCAGCCCCTTGACATGGAGCACAGAAACTGCGCATGGAACACAGACACTGCACATAGAGCACAGAAACTGCACATGGAGCCCAGACACTGCACATGGAGCACAGACACTGCTCATGGAGCACTGACACTTCACATGGAGCACAGACCCTTCGGATGGAGCACAGACACTTCACATGGAGCACAGACACTTCACATGGAGCACAGACACTGCACATGGAGCACAGACACTGCACATGGAGCACAGATACTTCAAATGGAGCACAGACACTTCACATGGAGCACAGACACTTCAAATGGAGGTCAGACCCTTCACATGGAGCACAGACACATCACATGGAGCTCAGATCCTTCACATGGAGCACAGACACTGCACATGGAGCACAGACACTGCACATGGAGAACAGACACTTCACAGGGTGCACTAACACGGCACATGGAGCACAGTCCCCTCACAAGGAGCACAGACACTTCAGATGGACAGAGACACTGCAGATGGAGCACAGACACTTCACATGGAGCACAGACACTTCACATGGAGCACAGACACTGCACATGCAGCACAGACACTTCACATGGAGCACAGACCCTTCACATGGAGAACAGACACTGCACATGGAGCACTGACACTGCACATGGAGCACAGACACTTCACAAGGAGCACAGACACTTCACATGGAGCACAGACACTGCACATGGAGCACTGAAACTTCGCATGGATCACAGACACTGCACATGGAGCACAGACACTGCACATGGAGCACAGACACTGCACGTGGAGCACAGACACTGCACATGGAGCACAGACACTGCACATGGAGCACAGACACTGCACATGGAGCACAGACCCTTCACATGGAGCACAGACACTGCACATGGAGCACAGACACTGCACATGGAGCACAGACACTGCATGTGAAGCGCAGACACTTTACATGGTGCACGGACACTGCGTGTGGTGCACAGACACTGCACGTGGAGCACAGACACTGCACATGGAAAACAGACACTGCACATGGAGCACAGACACTGCACATGGAGCACAGACACTGCACATGGAGCACAGACACTGCACATGGAGAACAGACACTGCACGTGGAGCACAGACACTGCACGTGGAGCACAGACACTGCACATGGAGCACAGACACTGCACATGGAGCACAGAAACTGCACATGGAGCACAGACACTTCACATGGAGCACAGACACTTCACATGTGCACGGACACTGCACATGGAGCACTGACACTGCACATGGAGCACTGACACTGCACATGGAGCACAGACACTTCAGATGGAGCACGGACCCTTCAGATGGAGCACAGACACTTCACATGGAGCACAGACCCTTCACATGGAGCACAGACACTTCACATGGAGCGCAAACACTGCACATGGAGCACTGACAATGCACATGGAGCACTGACACTGCACATGGAGCACAGACACTTCAGATGGAGCACGGACCCTTCAGATGGAGCACAGACACTTCACATGGAGCACAGACCCTTCACATGGAGCACAGACACTTCACATGGAGCGCAAACACTGCACATGGAGCACTGACAATGCACATGGAGCACAGACACTTCACATGGAGCACAGACACTTCGCATGGAGCACAGACACTGCACACGGAGCACAGGCACTTCACATGGAGCACAGACACTGCACATGGAGCACAGACACTTCACATGGAGCACAGACACTGCACATAGAGCACAGACCCTTCACATGGAGCACAGACCCTTCAGATGGAGCACAGACACTTCACATGGAGCACAGACACTGCACATGGAGCACAGACACTGCACATGGAGCACAGACACTGCACAAGAAGCACAGATACTTCACATGGAGCACAGACACTGCACATGGAGCACAGACACTGCACATAGAGCACAGATACTTCAAATGGAGCACAGACACTTCACATGGAGCACAGACACTTCACATGGAGTACAAACCCTTCACATGGAGCACAGACACTTCACATGGAGCAGTGTCACTGCACATGGAGCACGGACACTTCACATGGAGCACAGACCCTTCACATGGAGAACAGACACATCACATGGAGCACAGACCCTTCACATGGAGCACAGACACTGCACATGGAGCACAGAAACTGCACATGGAGCACAGACACTTCACATGGAGCACAGAACCTTCACATGGAGCACAGACACTGCACGTGGAGCACTGACACTGCACATGGAGCACAGACACTGCACATGGAGCAGAGACACTGCACATGGAGCACAGACACTGCACGTGGAGCACACACACTGCACGTGGAGCAGAGACACTGCACGTGGAGCACAGACACTGCATATGGAGCACAGACACTTCGCATGGAGCACAGACACTTCACATGGAGCACAGTAACTGCACATGGAGCAGAGATACTGCACATGGAGCACAGACACTGCACATAAGGCACAGAAACTTCACATAGAGCACAGACCCCTCACAAGGAGCACAGACACTTCAGATGACAACAGACACTGCAGATGGAGCACAGATACTTCACATGGAGCACAGACACTGCACATGGAGCACAGACACTGCACATGCAGCACAGACACTTCACATGGAGCACAGACACTTCACATGGAGCACAGACCCTTCACATGGAGCACAGACACTTCACATGGAGCACAGACCCTTCACATGGAGCACAGACACTGCACATGGAGCACTGACACTGCACATGGAGCACAGTCACTGCACATGGAGCATAGACACTGCACAGGGAGCACTGACACCTCACAGGGAGCACAGACACTGCACATGGAGCACAGATACTTCACAGAGCGCACGCGCACTTCACATGGTGCACAGACACTGCACATGGCGCACAGACACTGCACATGGAGCACAGACACTGCACATGGAGCACAGACACTGCCTGTGGAGCACAGATACTGCACGTGGAGCACAGACACTGCACATGGAGCACAGACACTGCACATGGAGCACAGACACTGCACATGGAGCACAGACACTGCACATGGAGAACAGACACTGCACATGGAGCACAGACACTGCCTGTGGAGCACAGACAATGCACGTGGAGCACAGACACTGCACATGGAGCACAGACACTGCACATGGAACACTGACACTGCACATAGAGCACAGACACTGCACATGGAGCACAGGCACTTCACGTTGAGCACAGACACTTCACATGGAGCACAGACCCTTCACATGGAGCACAGACCCTTCACATGGAGCACAGACACTTCACATGGAGCACAGACACTTCACATGGAGCACAGACCCTTCACATGGAGCTCAGCCCCTTGACATGGAGCACAAACACTGCACATGGAACACAGACACTGCACATAGAGCACAGACACTGCACATGGAGCACAGACACTGCACATGGAGCACAGACACTGCACATGGAGCACTGACACTTCACATGGAGCACAGACCCTTCAGATGGAGCACAGACACTTCACATGGAGCAGAGACACTGCACATGGAGCACAGACACTGCACATAGAGCACAGACACTTCACATAGAGCACAGACCCCTCACAAGGAGCACAGACACTTCAATTGGACACAGACACTGCAGATGGAGCACAGACACTTCACATGGAGCACAGACACTGCACATGGAGCACAGACACTGCACATGCAGCACAGACACTTCACATGGAGCACAGACACTTCACATGGAGCACAGACACTTCACATGGAGCACAGACCCTTCACATGGAGCACAGACATTGCACATGGAGCACTGACAATGCACATGGAGCACAGACACTTCACATGGAGCACAGACCCTTCACATGGAGCACAGACACAGCACATGGAGCACTGACACTTAGCATGGATCACAGACACTGCACATGGAGCACAGACACTGCACATGGAGCACAGACACTGCACTTGGAGCACAGACACTGCACATGGAGCACAGACACTGCAAATGGAGCACAGACACTGCACGTGGAGCACAGACCCTTCAAATGGAGCACAGACACTGCACATGGAGCACAGACACTGCACATGGAGCACAGACACTGCATGTGGAGCGCAGACACTTGACATGGTGCACGGAAACTGCGTGTGGAGCACAGACACTGCACGTGGAGCACAGACACTGCACATGGAGCACAGACACTGCACATGGAGCACAGAAACTGCACATGGAGCACAGACACTGCACATGGAGCACAGACACCTCACATGGAGCACAGACACTTCACATGTGCACGGACACTGCACATGGAGCACTGACACTGCACATGGTGCACAGACGCTGCACATGGAGCACAGACAATTCACATGATGTACAGACGCTTCACATGGAGCACAGACCCTTCACATGGAGCACAGACACTGCACATGGAGCATAGACACTGCACATGGAGCACAGACACTGCACATGGAGCAAAGACACTGCACATGGAGCACAGACACTGCACATGGAGCACAGACACTGCCTGTGGAGCACAGACACTGCACGTGGAGCACAGACACTGCACATGGAGCACAGACACTGCACATGGAGCACAGACAATGCACATAGAGCACAGACACTGCACATGGAGCACAGGCACTTCACATGGAGCACAGACACTTCACATGGAGCACAGACCCTTCACATGGAGCACAGACCCTTCACATGGAGCACAGACACTTCACATGGAGCACAGACACTTCACATGGAGCACAGACCCTTCACATGGAGCTCAGCCCCTTGACATGGAGCACAGACACTGCACATGGAACACAGACACTGCACATAGAGCACAGAAACTGCACAAGGAGCACAGAAACTGCACATGGAGCACAGACACTGCACATGGAGCACTGACACTTCACATGGAGCACAAACCCTTCGGATGGAGCACAGACACTTCACATGGAGCACAGACACTTCACATGGAGCACAGACACTGCACATGGAGCACAGACACTGCACATGGAGCACAGATACTTCAAATGGAGCACAGACACTTCACATGGAGCACAGACACTTCACAAGGAGTACAGACCGTTCACATGGAGCACAGACACTTCAAATGGAGGTCAGACCCTTCACATGGAGCACAGACACATCACATGGAGCTCAGATCCTTCACATGGAGCACAGACACTGCACATGGAGCACAGACACTGCACATGGAGAACAGACACTTCACAGGGTGCACTAACACGGCACATGGAGCACAGACACTGCACATGTAGCACAGACACTGTACATGTAGCACAGACACTGCACATGGAGCACAGACACTTCACATGGAGCGCAGACACTCTACGTGGAGCACAGACACTGCACATGGAGCGCAGACACTGCACATGGAGCACTGACACTCCACATGGAGCACAGACACTTCACATGGAGCACAGGCACTGCACATGGAGCACAGACACTTCACATGGAGCACGGACCCTTCAGATGGAGCACAGACACTTCACATGGAGCACAGACCCTTCACATGGAGCACAGACACTTCACATGGAGCGCAAACACTGCACATGGAGCACTGACAATGCACATGGAGCACAGACACTTCACATGGAGCACAGACACTTCGCATGGAGCACAGACACTGCACACGGAGCACAGGCACTTCACATGGAGCACAGACACTGCACATGGAGCACAGACACTTCACATGGAGCACAGACACTTCACATGGAGCACAGCCCCTTCCCATGGAGCACAGACCCTTCACATGGAGCACGGACACTTCACATGGAGCACAGACACTTCACATGGAGCACAGACCCTTGACATGGAGCTCAGCCACTTGACATGGAGCACAGACACTGCACATGGAACACAGACACTGCACATAGAGCACAGACCCTTCACATGGAGCACAGACCCTTCACATGGAGCACAGACACTTCACATGGAGCACAGACACTGCACATGGAGCACAGACACTGCACATGGAGCACAGACACTGCACAAAGAGCACAGATACTTCACATGGAGCACAGACACTGCACATGGAGCACAGACACTGCACATAGAGCACAGAAACTTCAAATGGAGCACAGACACTTCACATGGAGCACAGACACTTCACATGGAGTACAAACCCTTCACATGGAGCACAGACACTTCACATGGAGCACAGACCCTTCACATAGAGCACAGACACATCACATGGAGCACAGACCCTTCACATGGAGCACAGACACTGCACATGGAGCACAGACACTGCACATGGAGCACAGACACTTCACATGGAGCACAGAACCTTCACATGGAGCACAGACACTGCACGTGGAGCACTGACACTGCACATGGAGCACAGACACTGCACATGGAGCAGAGACACTGCACATGGAGCACAGACACTGCACGTGGAGCACACACACTGCACGTGGAGCAGAGACACTGCACGTGGAGCACAGACACTGCATATGGAGCACAGACACTTCGCATGGAGCACAGACACTTCACATGGAGCACAGTAACTGCACATGGAGCAGAGATACTGCACATGGAGCACAGACACTGCACATAGAGCACAGAAACTTCACATAGAGCACAGACCCCTCACAAGGAGCACAGACACTTCAGATGGACACAGACACTGCAGATGGAGCACAGACACTTCACATGGAGCACAGACACTTCACATGGAGCACAGACACTGCACATGCAGCACAGACACTTCATATGGAGTACAGACACTTCACATGGAGCACAGACCCTTCACATGGAGCACAGACACTTCACATGGAGCACAGACCCTTCACATGGAGCACAGACACTGCACATGGAGCACTGACACTGCACATGGAGCACAGTCACTGCACATGGAGCATAGACACTGCACAGGGAGCACTGACACCTCACAGGGAGCACAGACACTGCACATGGAGCACAGATACTTCACAGAGCGCACGCGCACTTCACATGGTGCACAGACACTGCACATGGCGCACAGACACTGCACATGGAGCACAGACACTGCACATGGAGCACAGACACTGCCTGTGGAGCACAGACACTGCACATGGAGCACAGACACTGCACATGGAGCACAGACACTGCACATGGAGCACAGACACTGCACATGGAGCACAGACACTGCACATGGAGAACAGACACTGCACATGGAGCACAGACACTGCCTTTGGAGCACAGACAATGCACGTGGAGCACAGACACTGCACATGGAGCACAGACACTGCACATGGAACACAGACACTGCACATAGAGCACAGACATTGCACATGGAGCACAGGCACTTCACGTTGAGCACAGACACTTCACATGGAGCACAGACACTTCACATGGAGCACAGACCCTTCACATGGAGCACAGACACTTCACATGGACCACAGACACTTCACATGGAGCACAGACCCTTCACATGGAGCTCAGCCCCTTGACATGGAGCACAGACACTGCACATGGAACACAGACACTGCACATAGAGCACAGACACTGCACATGGAGCACAGACACTGCACATGGAGCACAGACACTGCACATGGAGCACTGACACTTCACATGGAGCACAGACCCTTCAGATGGAGCACAGACACTTCACATGGAGCAGAGACACTGCACATGGAGCACAGACACTGCACATAGAGCACAGACACTTCACATAGAGCACAGACCCCTCACAAGGAGCACAGACACTTCAATTGGACACAGACACTGCAGATGGAGCACAGACACTTCACATGGAGCACAGACACTGCACATGGAGCACAGACACTGCACATGCAGCACAGACACTTCACATGGAGCACAGACACTTCACATGGAGCACAGACACTTCACATGGAGCACAGACCCTTCACATGGAGCACAGACATTGCACATGGAGCACTGACAATGCACATGGAGCACAGACACTTCACATGGAGCACAGACCCTTCACATGGAGCACAGACACTGCACATGGAGCACAGACACTGCACATGGAGCACAGACCCTTCACATGGAGCACAGACACTGCACATGGAGCACAGACACTGCACATGGAGCACAGACACTGCACATGGTGCACAGACACTGCACTTGGAGCACAGACACTGCACATGGAGCACAGACACTGCAAATGGAGCACAGACACTGCACGTGGAGCACAGACCCTTCAAATGGAGCACAGACACTGCACATGGAGCACAGACACTGCACATGGAGCACAGACACTGCATGTGGAGCGCAGACACTTTACATGGTGCACGGAAACTGCGTGTGGAGCACAGACACTGCACGTGGAGCACAGACACTGCACATGGAGCACAGACACTGCACATGGAGCACAGACACTGCACATGGAGCACAGACACTTCACATGGAGCACAGACACTTCACATGTGCACGGACACTGCACATGGAGCACTGACACTGCACATGGTGCACAGACGCTGCACATGGAGCACAGACAATTCACATGATGTACAGACGCTTCACATGGAGCACAGACCCTTCACATGGAGCACAGACACTGCACATGGAGCATAGACACTGCACATGGAGCACAGACACTGCACATGGAGCAAAGATACTGCACATGGAGCACAGACACTGCACATGGAGCACAGACACTGCCTGTGGAGCACAGACACTGCACGTGGAGCACAGACACTGCACATGGAGCACAGACACTGCACATGGAGCACAAACAATGCACATAGAGCACAGACACTGCACATGGAGCACAGGTACTTCACATGGAGCACAGACACTTCACATGGAGCACAGACCCTTCACATGGAGCACAGAACCTTCACATGGAGCACAGACACTTCACATGGAGCACAGACACTTCACATGGAGCACAGACCCTTCGCATGGAGCTCAGCCCCTTGACATGGAGCACAGACACTGCACATGGAACACAGACACTGCACATAGAGCACAGAAACTGCACATGGAGCACAGACACTGCACATGGAGCACAGACACTGCACACGGAGCACTGATAATTCACATGGATCACAGACCCTTCGGATGGAGCACAGACACTTCACATGGAGCACTGACACTTCACATGGAGCACAGACACTGCACGTGGAGCACAGACACTGCACATGGAGCACAGACACTGCACATGGAGCACAGACACTGCACATGGAGCACAGACACTGCACATGGAGCACAGACACTTCACATGGAGCACTGACACTTCACATGTGCACGGACACTGCACATGGAGCACTGACACTGCACATGGTGCACAGACGCTGCACATGGAGCACAGACAATTCACATGATGTACAGACGCTTCACATGGAGCACAGACCCTTCACATGGAGCACAGACACTGCACATGGAGCATAGACACTGCACATGGAGCACAGACACTGCACATGGAGCAAAGACACTGCACATGGAGCACAGAAACTGCACATGGAGCACAGACACTGCCTGTGGAGCACAGACACTGCACGTGGAGCACAGACACTGCACATGGAGCACAGACACTGCACATGGAGCACAGACAATGCACATAGAGCACAGACACTGGACATGGAGCACAGGCACTTCACATGGAGCACGGACACTTCACATGGAGCACAGACCCTTCACATGGAGCTCAGACACTTCACATGGAGCACAGACACTTCACATGGAGCACAGACACTTCACATGGAGCACAGACCCTTCACATGGAGCTCAGCCCCTTGACATGGAGCACAGACACTGCACATGGAACACAGACACTGCACATAGAGCACAGAAACTGCACATGGAGCACAGACACTGCACATGGAGCACAGACACTGCACACGGAGCACTGACAATTCACATGGAGCACAGACCCTTCGGATGGAGCACAGACACTTCACATGGAGCACTGACACTTCACATGGAGCACAGACACTGCACATGGAGCACAGACACTGCACATGGAGCACTGATACTTCAAATGGAGCACAGACACTTCACATGGAGCACAGACACTTCACAAGGAGTACAGACCGTTCACATGGAGCACAGACACTTCACATGGAGCACAGACCCTTCACATGGAGCACAGACACATCACATGGAGCACAGATCCTTCACATGGAGCACAGACACTGCACATGAAGCACAGACACTGCACATGGAGAACAGACATCTTCACAGGGTGCACTAACACGGCACATGGAGCACAGACACTGCACATGTAGCACAGACACTGTACATGGAGCACAGACACTGCACATGGAGCACAGACACTTCACATGGAGCGCAGACACTCTACGTGGAGCACAGACACTGCACATGGAGCGCAGACACTGCACATGGAGCACAGACCTTTCACATGGAGCACAGACAATGCACATGGAGCACTGACACTTCGCATGGATCACAGACACTGCACATGGAGCACAGACACTGCACATGGTGCACAGACGCTGCACATGGAGCACAGACACTTCGCATGGAGCACAGACACTGCACACGGAGCACAGGCACTTCACATGGAGCGCAGACACTCTACGTGGAGCACAGACACTGCACATGGAGCGCAGACACTGCACATGGAGCACTGACACTGCACATGGAGCACAGACACTTCACATGGAGCACAGGCACTGCACATGGAGCACAGACACTTCACATGGAGCACGGACCCTTCAGATGGAGCACAGACACTTCACATGGAGCACAGACCCTTCACATGGAGCACAGACACTTCACATGGAGCGCAAACACTGCACATGGAGCACTGACAATGCACATGGAGCACAGACACTTCACATGGAGCACAGACACTGCACATGGAGCACAGACACTGCACACGGAGCACAGGCACTTCACATGGAGCACAGACACTGCACATGGAGCACAGACACTTCACATGGAGCACAGACACTTCACATGGAGCACAGACCCTTCCCATGGAGCACAGACCCTTCACATGGAGCAAGACACTTCACATGGAGCACAGACACTTCACATGGAGCACAGACCCTTGACATGGAGCTCAGCCCCTTGACATGGAGCACAGACACTGCACATGGAACACAGACACTGCACATAGAGCACAGACCCTTCAAATGGAGCACAGACCCTTCAGATGGAGCATAGACACTTCACATGGAGCACAGACACTGCACATGGAGCACAGACACTGCACATGGAGCACAGACACTGCACATAGAGCACAGATACTTCACATGGAGCACAGAAAGTGCACATGGAGCACAGACACTGCACATAGAGCACAGATACTTCAAATGGAGCACAGACACTTCACATGGAGCACAGACACTTCACATGGAGTACAAACCCTTCACATGGAGCACAGACACTTCACATGGAGCACAGACCCTTCACATGGAGCACAGACACATCACATGGAGCACAGACCCTTCACATGGAGCACAGACACTGCACATGGAGCACAGACACTGCACATGGAGCACACACACTTCACATGGAGCACAGAACCTTCACATGGAGCACAGACACTGCACGTGGAGCACTGACACTGCACATGGAGCACAGAGACTGCACATGGAGCAGAGACACTGCACATGGAGCACAGACACTGCACGTGGAGCACACACACTGCACGTGGAGCAGAGACACTGCACGTGGAGCACAGACACTGCATATGGAGCACAGACACTTCGCATGGAGCACAGACACTTCACATGGAGCACAGTAACTGCACATGGAGCAGAGACACTGCACATGGAGCACAGACACTGCACATAGAGCACAGAAACTTCACGTAGAGCACAGACCCCTCACAAGGTGCACAGACACTTCAGATGGACACAGACACTGCAGATGGAGCACAGACACTTCACATGGAGCACAGACACTGCACATGGAGCACAGACACTGCACATGCAGCACAGACACTTCACATGGAGCACAGACACTTCACATGGAGCACAGACCCTTCACATGGAGCACAGACACTTCACATGGAGCACAGACCCTTCACATGGAGCACAGACACTGCACATGGAGCACTGACACTGCACATGGAGCACAGTCACTGCACATGGAGCATAGACACTGCACAGGGAGCACTGACACCTCACAGGGAGCCCAGACACTGCACATGGAGCACAGATACTTCACAGAGCGCACGCGCACTTCACATGGTGCACAGACACTGCACATGGCGCACAGACACTGCACATGGAGCACAGACACTGCACATGGAGCACAGACACTGCCTGTGGAGCACAGACACTGCACGTGGAGCACAGACACTGCACATGGAGCACAGACACTGCACATGGAGCACAGACACTGCACATGGAGCACAGACACTGCATATGGAGAACAGACACTGCACATGGAGCACAGACACTGCCTGTGGAGCACAGACACTGCACATGGAGCACAGACACTGCACATGGAGCACAGACACTGCACATGGAACACAGACACTGCACATAGAGCACAGACACTGCACATGGAGCACAGGCACTTCACGTTGAGCACAGACACTTCACATGGAGCACAGACCCTTCACATGGAGCACAGACCCTTCACATGGAGCTCAGCCCCTTGACATGGAGCACAGACACTGCACATGGAACACAGACACTGCACATAGAGCACAGACACTGCACATGGAGCGCAGACACTGCACATGGAGCACAGACACTGCACATGGAGCACTGACACTTCACATGGAGCACAGACCCTTCAGATGGAGCACAGACACTTCACATGGAGCAGAGACACTGCACATAGAGAACAGACACTGCACATAGAGCACAGACACTTCACATAGAGCACAGACCCCTCACAAGGAGCACAGACACTTCAATTGGACACAGACACTGCAGATGGAGCACAGACACTTCACATGGAGCACAGACACTGCACATGGAGCACAGACACTGCACATGCAGCACAGACACTTCACATGGAGCACAGACACTTCACATGGAGCACAGACCCTTCACATGGAGCACAGACATTGCACATGGAGCACTGACAATGCACATGGAGCACAGACACTTCACATGGAGCACAGACCCTTCACATGGAGCACAGACACTGCACATGGAGCACTGACACTTCGCATGGATCACAGACACTGCACATGGAGCACAGACACTGCACATGGAGCACAGACACTGCACGTGGAGCACAGACACTGCACATGGAGCACAGACACTGCAAATGGAGCACAGACACTGCACGTGGAGCACAGACCCTTCAAATGGAGCACAGACACTGCACATGGAGCACAGACACTGCACATGGAGCACAGACACAGCATGTGGAGCGCTGACACTTTACATGGTGCACGGACACTGCGTGTGGAGCACAGACACTCCACGAGGAGCACAGACACTGCACATGGAGCACAGACACTGCACATGGAGCACAGACACTGCACATGGAGCACAGACACTGCACATGGAGCACAGACACTTCACATGGAGCACAGACACTTCACATGTGCACGGACACTGCACATGGAGCACTGACACTGCACATGGTGCACAGACGCTGCACATGGAGCACAGACAATTCACATGATGTACAGACGCTTCACATGGAGCACAGACACTGCACATGGAGCACAGACACTGCCTGTGGAGCACAGACACTGCACGTGGAGCACAGACACTTCACGTGGAGCACAGACACTGCACATGGAGCACAGACACTGCACATAGAGCACAGACACTGCACATGGAGCACAGGCACTTCACATGGAGCACAGACACTTCACATGGAGCACAGACCCTTCACATGGAGCACAGACCCTTCACATGGAGCACAGACACTTCACATGGAGCACAGACACTTCACATGGAGCACAGACCCTTCACATGGAGCTCAGCCCCTTGACATGGAGCACAGACACTGCACATGGAACACAGACACTGCACATAGAGCACAGAAACTGCACATGGAGCACAGACACTGCACATGGAGCACAGACACTGCACACGGAGCACTGACAATTCACATGGAGCACAGACCCTTTGGATGGAGCACAGACACTTCACATGGAGCACAGACACTTCACATGGAGCACAGACATTGTACATGGAGCACAGACAATGCACATGGAGCACAGATACTTCAAATGGAGCACAGACACTTCACATGGAGCACAGACAATTCACAAGGAGCACAGACCCTTGACATGGAGCTCAGCCCCTTGACATGGAGCACAGACACTGCACATGGAACACAGACACTGCACATAGAGCACAGACCCTTCAAATGGAGCACAGACCCTTCAGATGGAGCACAGACACTTCACATGGAGCACAGACACTGCACATGGAGCACAGACACTGCACATGGAGCACAGACACTGCACATAGAGCACAGATACTTCACATGGAGCACAGAAAGTGCACATGGAGCACAGACACTGCACATAGAGCACAGATACTTCAAATGGAGCACAGACAGTTCACATGGAGCACAGACACTTCACATGGAGTACAAACCCTTCACATGGAGCACAGACACTTCACATGGAGCACAGACCCTTCACATGGAGCACAGAAACATCACATGGAGCACAGACCCTTCACATGGAGCACAGACACTGCACATGGAGCACAGACACTGCACATGGAGCACACACACTTCACATGGAGCACAGAACCTTCACATGGAGCACAGACACTGCACGTGGAGCACTGACACTGCATATGGAGCACAGACACTGCACATGGAGCAGAGAAACTGCACATGGAGCACAGACACTGCACGTGGAGCACACACACTGCACGTGGAGCAGAGACACTGCACGTGGAGCACAGACACTGCATATGGAGCACAGACACTTCGCATGGAGCACAGACACTTCACATGGAGCACAGTAACTGCACATGGAGCAGAGACACTGCACATAGAGCACAGAAACTTCACGTAGAGCACAGACCCCTCACAAGGTGCACAGACACTTCAGATGGACACAGACACTGCAGATGGAGCACAGACACTTCACATGGAGCACAGACACTGCACATGGAGCACAGACACTGCACATGCAGCACAGACACTTCACATGGAGCACAGACACTTCACATGGAGCACAGACCCTTCACATGGAGCACAGACACTTCACATGGAGCACAGACCCTTCACATGGAGCACAGACACTGCACATGGAGCACTGACACTGCACATGGAGCACAGTCACTGCACATGGAGCATAGACACTGCACAGGGAGCACTGACACCTCACAGGGAGCCCAGACACTGCACATGGAGCACAGATACTTCACAGAGCGCACGCGCACTTCACATGGTGCACAGACACTGCACATGGCGCACAGACACTGCACATGGAGCAAAGACACTGCACATGGAGCACAGACACTGCCTGTGGAGCACAGACACTGCACGTGGAGCACAGACACTGCACATGGAGCACAGACACTGCACATGGAGCACAGACACTGCACATGGAGCACAGACACTGCATATGGAGAACAGACACTGCACATGGAGCGCAGACACTGCCTGTGGAGCACAGACACTGCACATGGAGCACAGACACTGCACATGGAGCACAGACACTGCACATGGAAGACAGACACTGCACATAGAGCACAGACACTGCACATGGAGCACAGGCACTTCACGTTGAGCACAGACACTTCACATGGAGCACAGACCCTTCACATGGAGCACAGACCCTTCACATGGAGCTCAGCCCCTTGACATGGAGCACAGACACGGCACATGGAACACAGACACTGCACATAGAGCACAGACACTGCACATGGAGCGCAGACACTGCACATGGAGCACAGACACTGCACATGGAGCACTGACACTTCACATGGAGCACAGATCCTTCACATGGAGCACAGACACTGCACATGTAGCACAGACACTGTACATGGAGCACAGACACTGCACATGGAGCACAGACACTTCACATGGAGCGCAGATACTCTATGTGGAGCACAGACACTGCACATGGAGCGCAGACACTGCACATGGAGCACTGACACTGCACATGGAGCACAGACACTTCACATGGAGCACAGGCACTGCACATGGAGCACAGACACTTCACATGGAGCACAGACCCTTCAGATGGAGCACAGACACTTCACATGGAGCACAGACCATTCACATGGAGCACAGACACTTCACATGGAGCGCAAACACTACACATGGAGCACTGACAATGCACATGGAGCACAGACACTTCACATGGAGCACAGACACTTCGCATGGAGCACAGGCACTGCACACGGAGCACAGGCACTTGACATGGAGCACAGACACTGCAAATGGAGCACAGACACTTCACATGGAGGACAGACACTTCACATGGAGCACAGACCCTTCACATGGAGCACAGACCCTTCATATGGAGCACAGACACTTCACATGGAGCACAGACACTTCACATGGAGCACAGACACTGCACATGGAACACAGACACTGCACATAGAGCACAGTCACTTCACATGGAGCACAGACCCTTCAGATGGAGCACAGACACTTCACATGGAGCACAGACACTGCGCATGGAGCACAGACACTGCACATGGAGCACAGACACTGCACATAGAGCACAGATACTTCACATGGAGCACAGACACTGCACATGGAGCACAGAAACTGCACATAGAGCACAGATACTTCAAATGGAGCACAGACACTTCACATGGAGCACAGACACTTCACATGGGGTACAAACCCTTCACATGGAGCACAGACACTTCACATGGAGCACAGACCCTTCACATGGAGCACAGACACATCACATGGAGCACAGACCCTTCACATGGAGCACAGACACTGCACATGGAGCACAGACACTGCACATGGAGCACAGACACTTCACATGGAGCACAGAACCTTCACATGGAGCACAGACACTGCACGTGGAGCACTGACACTGCACATGGAGCACAGACACTGCACATGGAGCACAGACACTGCACATGGAGCACAGGCACTTCACGTTGAGCACAGACACTGCACATGGAGCACAGACACTGCACGTGGAGCACAGACACTGCACGTGGAGCAGAGACACTGCACGTGGAGCACAGACACTGCATATGGAGCACAGACACTTCGCATGGAGCACAGACCCTTCACATGGAGCACAGACACTGCACATGGAGCACTGACACTGCACATGGAGCACAGACAATGCACATGGAGCACAGACACTTCGCATGGAGCACAGACACTGCACATGGAGCACAGATACTTCACAGAGCGCACGCGCACTTCACATGGAGCACAGACACTGCACATGGAGCACAGACACTGCACATGGAGCACAGACACTGCCTGTGGAGCACAGACACTGCACGTGGAGCACAGACACTGCACATGGAGCACAGACACTGCACATGGAGCACAGACACTGCACATGGAGCACAGACACTGCACATGGAGAACAGACACTGCACATGGAGCACAGACACTGCCTGTGGAGCACAGACACTGCACGTGGAGCACAGACACTGCACATGGAGCACAGACCCTTCACATGGAGCACAGACCCTTCACATGGAGCACAGACACTTCACATGGAGCACAGACACTTCACATGGAGCACAGAGCCTTCACATGCAGCTCAGCCCCTTGACATGGAGCACAGACACTGCACATGGAACACAGACACTGCACATGGAGCACAGACACTGCACATGGAGCACAGACACTGCACATGGAGCACTGACACTTCACATGTAGCACAGACCCTTCAGATGGAGCACAGACACTTCACATGGAGCAGAGACACTGCACATGGAGCACAGACACTGCACATAGAGCACAGACACTTCACATAGCGCACAGACACCTCACAAGGAGCACAGACACTTCAATTGGACACAGACACTGCAGATGGAGCACAGACACTTCACATGGAGCATAGACACTGCACATGGAGCACAGACACTGCACATGCAGCACAGACACTTCACATGGAGCACAGACACTTCACATGGAGCACAGACACTTCACATGGAGCACAGACCCTTCACATGGAGCACAGACATTGCACATGGAGCACTGACACTGCACATGGAGCACAGACACTTCGCATGGATCACAGACACTGCACATGGAGCACAGACACTGCACATGGAGCACAGACACTGCATGTGGAGCACAGACACTGCACATGGAGCACAGACACTGCAAATGGAGCACAGACACTGCACGTGGAGCACAGACCCTTCACATGGAGCACAGACACTGCACATGGAGCACAGACACTGCACATGGAGCACAGACACTGCATGTGGAGCGCAGACACTTTACATGGTGCACGGACACTGCGTGTGGAGCCCAGACACTGCACGTGGAGCACAGACACTGCACATGGAGCACTGCACAAGGAGCACAGACACTGCACATGGAGCACAGACACTGCACATGGAGCACAGACACTTCACATGGAGCACAGACACTTCACATGTGCACGGACACTGCACATGGAGCACTGACACTGCACATGGTGCACAGACGCTGCACATGGAGCACAGACAATTGACATGATGTACAGACGCTTCACATGGAGCACAGACACTTCACATGGAGCACAGACCCGTCACATGGAGCACAGACACTGCACATGGAGCACAGACATTGCACATGGAGCACAGACACTGCACATGGAGCACAGACACTTCACATGGAGCACAGACACTGCACATGGAGCACAGATACTGCACATGGAGCACAGACACTGCAGATGGAGCGCAGACACTGCACATGGAGCACAGACAATGCACATGGAGCACAGACACTTCACATGGAGCACAGACACTGCACATGGAGCACAGACACTGCACATTCAGCACACACACATCACATGGAGCACAGACACTTCACATGGAGCACAGACCCTTCACATGGAGCACAGACACTTTACATGGAGCACAGACCCTTCACATGGAGCACAGACACTGCACATGGAGCACTGACACTGCACATGGAGCACAGACACTTCACATGGAGCACAGACCCTTCACATGGAGCACAGACACTGCACATGGAGCACTGACACTTCGCATAGATCACAGACACTGCACATGGAGCACAGACACTGCACATGGAGCACAGACCCTTCAGATGGAGCACAGACACATCACATGGAGCACAGACCCTTCACATGGAGCACAGACACTGCACATGGAGCACAGACACTGCACATGGAGCACAGACACTTCACATGGAGCACAGACCCTTCACATGGAGCACAGACACATCACATGGAGCACAGACCCTTCACATGGAGCACAGACACTGCACATGCAGCACAGACACTGCACGTGGAGCACTCACACTGCACATGGAGCACAGACACTGCACATGGAGCAGAGACACTGCACATGGAGCACAGACACTGCACGTGGAGCACAGACACTGCACGTGGAGCACAGACACAGCACATGGAGCACAGACACTTCGCATGGAGCACAGGCACTTCACATGGAGCACAGAAACTGCACATGGAGCAGAGACACTGCACATGGAGCACAGACACTTCACATGGAGCACAGACACTGCACATGGAGCACAGACACTTCACATGGAGGACAGACACTTCACATGGAGCACAGACACTGCACATGCAGCACAGACACTTCACATGGAGCACAGACACTGCACATGGAGCACAGACACTTCACATGGAGGACAGACACTTCACATGGAGCACAGACCCTTCACATGGAGCACAGACCCTTCACATGGAGCACAGACACTTCACATGGAGCACAGACACTTCACATGGAGCACAGACCCTTGACATGGAGCTCAGCCCCTTGACATGGAGCACAGACACTGCACTTGGAACACAGACACTGCACATAGAGCACAGACACTGCACATGGAACACAGACACTGCACATGGAACACAGACACTGCACATAGCGCACAGACACTTCACATGGAGCACAGACCCTTCAGATGGAGCACAGACACTTCACATGGAGCACAGACACTGCACATGGAGCACAGACACTGCACATAGAGCACAGACACTTCACATAGCGCACAGACACCTCACAAGGAGCACAGACACTTCAATTGGACACAGACACTGCAGATGGAGCACAGACACTTCACATGGAGCATAGACACTGCACATGGAGCACAGACACTGCACATGCAGCACAGACACTTCACATGGAGCTCAGACACTTCACATGGAGCACAGACACTTCACATGGAGCACAGACCCTTCACATGGAGCACAGACATTGCACATGGAGCACTGACACTGCACATGGAGCACAGACACTTCACATGGAGCACAGACCCTTCACATGGAGCACAGACACTGCACATGGAGCACTGACACTTCGCATGGATCACAGACACTGCACATGGAGCACAGACACTGCACATGGAGCACAGACACTGCATGTGGAGCACAGACACTGCACATGGAGCACAGACACTGCAAATGGAGCACAGACACTGCACGTGGAGCACAGACCCTTCACATGGAGCACAGACACTGCACCTGGAGCACAGACACTGCACATGGAGCACAGACACTGCATGTGGAGCGCAGACACTTTACATGGTGCACGGACACTGCGTGTGGAGCCCAGACACTGCACGTGGAGCACAGACACTGCACATGGAGCACTGCACAAGGAGCACAGACACTGCACATGGAGCACAGACACTGCACATGGAGCACAGACACTTCACATGGAGCACAGACACTTCACATGTGCACGGACACTGCACATGGAGCACTGACACTGCACATGGTGCACAGACGCTGCACATGGAGCACAGACAATTGACATGATGTACAGACGCTTCACATGGAGCACAGACACTTCACATGGAGCACAGACCCGTCACATGGAGCACAGACACTGCACATGGAGCATAGACATTGCACATGGAGCACAGACACTGCACATGGAGCACAGACACTTCACATGGAGCACAGACACTGCACATGGAGCACAGATACTGCACATGGAGCACAGACACTGCAGATGGAGCGCAGACACTGCACATGGAGCACAGACAATGCACATGGAGCACAGACACTTCACATGGAGCACAGACACTGCACATGGAGCGCAGACACTGCACATTCAGCACACACACATCACATGGAGCACAGACACTTCACATGGAGCACAGACCCTTCACATGGAGCACAGACACTTTACATGGAGCACAGACCCTTCACATGGAGCACAGACACTGCACATGGAGCACTGACACTGCACATGGAGCACAGACACTTCACATGGAGCACAGACCCTTCACATGGAGCACAGACACTGCACATGGAGCACTGACACTTCGCATAGATCACAGACACTGCACATGGAGCACAGACACTGTACATGGAGCACAGACCCTTCAGATGGAGCACAGACACATCACATGGAGCACAGACCCTTCACATGGAGCACAGACACTGCACATGGAGCACAGACACTGCACATGGAGCACAGACACTTCACATGGAGCACAGACCCTTCACATGGAGCACAGACACATCACATGGAGCACAGACCCTTCACATGGAGCACAGACACTGCACATGCAGCACAGACACTGCACGTGGAGCACTCACACTGCACATGGAGCACAGACACTGCACATGGAGCAGAGACACTGCACATGGAGCACAGACACTGCACGTGGAGCACAGACACTGCACGTGGAGCACAGACACAGCACATGGAGCACAGACACTTCGCATGGAGCACAGGCACTTCACATGGAGCACAGAAACTGCACATGGAGCAGAGACACTGCACATGGAGCACAGACACTTCACATGGAGCACAGACACTGCACATGGAGCACAGACACTTCACATGGAGGACAGACACTTCACATGGAGCACAGACACTGCACATGCAGCACAGACACTTCACATGGAGCACAGACACTGCACATGGAGCACAGACACTTCACATGGAGGACAGACACTTCACATGGAGCACAGACCCTTCACATGGAGCACAGACCCTTCACATGGAGCACAGACACTTCACATGGAGCACAGACACTTCACATGGAGCACAGACCCTTGACATGGAGCTCAGCCCCTTGACATGGAGCACAGACACTGCACTTGGAACACAGACACTGCACATAGAGCACAGACACTGCACATGGAACACAGACACTGCACATGGAACACTACACTGCACATAGCGCACAGACACTTCACATGGAGCACAGACCCTTCAGATGGAGCACAGACACTTCACATGGAGCACAGACACTGCACATGGAGCACAGACACTGCACATAGAGCACAGACACTTCACATAGCGCACAGACACCTCACAAGGAGCACAGACACTTCAATTGGACACAGACACTGCAGATGGAGCACAGACACTTCACATGGAGCATAGACACTGCACATGGAGCACAGACACTGCACATGCAGCACAGACACTTCACATGGAGCACAGACACTTCACATGGAGCACAGACACTTCACATGGAGCACAGACCCTTCACATGGAGCACAGACACTGCACATGGAGCACTGACACTTCGCATGGATCACAGACACTGCACATGGAGCACAGACACTGCACATGGAGCACAGACACTGCATGTGGAGCACAGACACTGCACATGGAGCACAGACACTGCAAATGGAGCACAGACACTGCACGTGGAGCACAGACCCTTCACATGGAGCACAGACACTGCACATGGAGCACAGACACTGCACATGGAGCACAGACACTGCATGTGGAGCGCAGACACTTTACATGGTGCACGGACACTGCGTGTGGAGCCCAGACACTGCACGTGGAGCACAGACACTGCACATGGAGCACTGCACAAGGAGCACAGACACTGCACATGGAGCACAGACACTGCACATGGAGCACAGACACTTCACATGGAGCACAGACACTTCACATGTGCACGGACACTGCACATGGAGCACTGACACTGCACATGGTGCACAGACGCTGCACATGGAGCACAGACAATTGACATGATGTACAGACGCTTCACATGGAGCACAGACACTTCACATGGAGCACAGACCCGTCACATGGAGCACAGACACTGCACATGGAGCATAGACATTGCACATGGAGCACAGACACTGCACATGGAGCACAGACACTTCACATGGAGCACAGACACTGCACATGGAGCACAGATACTGCACATGGAGCACAGACACTGCAGATGGAGCGCAGACACTGCACATGGAGCACAGACAATGCACATGGAGCACAGACACTTCACATGGAGCACAGACACTGCACATGGAGCACAGACACTGCACATTCAGCACACACACATCACATGGAGCACAGACACTTCACATGGAGCACAGACCCTTCACATGGAGCACAGACCCTTCAGATGGAGCACAGACACATCACATGGAGCACAGACCCTTCACATGGAGCACAGACACTGCACATGGAGCACAGACACTGCACATGGAGCACAGACACTTCACATGGAGCACAGACCCTTCACATGGAGCACAGACACATCACATGGAGCACAGACCCTTCACATGGAGCACAGACACTGCACATGCAGCACAGACACTGCACGTGGAGCACTCACACTGCACATGGAGCACAGACACTGCACATGGAGCAGAGACACTGCACATGGAGCACAGACACTGCACGTGGAGCACAGACACTGCACGTGGAGCACAGACACAGCACATGGAGCACAGACACTTCGCATGGAGCACAGGCACTTCACATGGAGCACAGAAACTGCACATGGAGCAGAGACACTGCACATGGAGCACAGACACTTCACATGGAGCACAGACACTGCACATGGAGCACAGACACTTCACATGGAGGACAGACACTTCACATGGAGCACAGACACTGCACATGCAGCACAGACACTTCACATGGAGCACAGACACTGCACATGGAGCACAGACACTTCACATGGAGCACAGCCCCTTGACATGGAGCACAGACACTGCACTTGGAACACAGACACTGCACATAGAGCACAGACACTGCACATGGAACACAGACACTGCACATGGAACACAGACACTGCACATAGCGCACAGACACTTCACATGGAGCACAGACCCTTCAGATGGAGCACAGACACTTCACATGGAGCACAGACACTGCACATGGAGCACAGACACTGCACATGGAGCACAGACACTGCACATAGAGCACAGATACTTCACATGGAGCACAGACACTGCACATGGAGCACAGACAATGCACATAGAGCACAGATACTTCAAATGGAGCACAGACACTTCACATGGAGCACAGACACTTCACATGGAGTACAAACCCTTCACATGGAGCACAGACACTTCACATGGAGCACAGACCCTTCACATGGAGCACAGACACATCACATGGAGCAAAGACCCTTCACATGGAGCACAGACACTGCACATGGAGCACAGACACTGCACATGGAGCACAGACACTTCACATGGAGCACAGAACCTTCACATGGAGCACAGACACTGCACGTGGAGCACTGACACTGCACATGGAGCACAGACACTGCACATGGAGCAGAGACACTGCACATGGAGCACAGACACTGCACGTGGAGCACAGACACTGCATGTGGAGCAGAGACACTGCACGTGGAGCACAGACACTGCATATGGAGCACAGACACTTCGCATGGAGCACAGACACTTCACATGGAGCACAGTAACTGCACATGGAGCAGAGACACTGCACATGGAGCACAGACACTGCACATAGAGCACAGAAACTTCACATAGAGCACAGACCCCACACAAGGAGCACAGACATTTCAGATGGACACAGACACTGCAGATGGAGCACAGACACTTCACATGGAGCATAGACACTGCACAGGGAGCACTGACACTGCACATGGAGCACAGACACTGCACATGGAGCATAGACACTGCACAGGGAGCACTGACACCTCACAGGGAGCACAGACACTGCACATGGAGCACAGATACTTCACAGAGCGCACGCGCACTTCACATGGTGCACAGACACTGCACATGGCGCACAGACACTGCACATGGAGCACAGACACTGCACATGGAGCACAGACACTGCCTGTGGAGCACAGACACTGCATGTGGAGCACAGACACTGCACATGGAGCACAGACACTGCACATGGAGCACAGACACTGCACATGGAGCACAGACACTGCACATGGAGCACAAACACTGCCTGTGAAGCACAGACACTGCACGTGGAGCACAGACACTGCACATGGAGCACAGACACTGCACATGGAGCACAGACACTGCACATGGAGCACAGACACTGCACATGGAGCACAGACACTGCACATAGAGCACAGACACTGCACATGGAGCACAGGCACTTCACGTTGACCACAGACACTTCACATGGTGCACAGACCCTTCACATGGAGCACAGACCCTTCACATGGAGCACAGACACTTCACATGGAGCACAGACACTTCACATGGAGCACAGACCCTTCACATGGAGCTCAGCCCCTTGACATGGAGCACAGACACTGCACATGGAACACAGACACTGCACATAGAGCACAGACACTGCACATGGAGCACAGACACTGCACATGGAGCACTGACACTTCACATGGAGCACAGACCCTTCAGATGGAGCACAGACACTTCACATGGAGCAGAGACACTGCACATGGAGCACAGACACTGCAAATAGAGCACAGACACTTCACATAGAGCACAGATCCCTCACATGGAGCACAGACACTTCAATTGGACACAGACACTGCAGATGGAGCACAGACCCTTCACATGGAGCTCAGCCCCTTGACATGGAGCACAGACACAGCACATGGAGCACAGACACTGCACATAGAGCACAGACACTGCACATGGAGCACAGACACTGCACATAGAACACTGACACTTCACATGGATCACAGACCCTTCAGATGGAGCACAGACACTTCACATGGAGCAGAGACACTGCACATGGAGCACAGACACTGCACATAGAGCACAGACACTTCACATAGAGCACAGACCCCTCACAAGGAGCACAGAAACTTCAATTGGACACAGACACTGCAGATGGAGAACAGACACTTCACATGGAGCACAGACACTGCACATGGAGCACAGACACTGCACATGCAGCACAGACACTTCACATGGAGCACAGACACTTCACATGGAGCACAGACACTTCACCTGGAGCACAGACACTTCACATGGAGCACAGACATTGCACATGGAGCACTGACACTTCGCATGGATCACAGACACTGCACATGGAGCACAGACACTGCACATGGAGCACAGACACTGCACGTGGAGCACAGACACTGCACATGGAGCACAGACACTGCAAATGGAGCACAGACACTGCACATGGAGCACAGACCCTTCACATGGAGCACAGACACTGCACATGGAGCATAGACACTGCACATGGAGCACAGACAGTGCATGTGGAGCGCAGACACTTTACATGATGCACGGACACTGCGTGTGGAGCACAGACACTGCACGTGGAGCACAGACACTGCACATGGAGCACAGACACTGCAAATGGAGCACAGACACTGCACATGGAGCACAGACACTGCACATGGAGCACAGACCCTTCACATGGAGCACAGACACTGCACGTGGAGCACAGACACTGCACGTGGAGCACAGACACTACACATGGAGCACAGACACTGCACATGGAGCACAGACACTGCACATGGAGCACAGACACTTCACATGGAGCACAGAAACTTCACATGTGCACGGACACTGCACATGGAGCACAGACACTGCACATGGAGCAGAGACACTGCACATGGAGCACAGACACTGCACGTGGAGCACAGACACTGCATGTGGAGCAGAGACACTGCACGTGGAGCACAGACACTGCATATGGAGCACAGACACTTCGCATGGAGCACAGACAATTCACATGGAGCACAGTAACTGCACATGGAGCAGAGACACTGCACATGGAGCACAGACACTGCACATAGAGCACAGAAACTTCACATAGAGCACAGACCCCACACAAGGAGCACAGACACTTCAGATGGACACAGACACTGCAGATGGAGCACAGACACTTCACATGGAGCATAGACAGTGCACAGGGAGCACTGACACTGCACATGGAGCACAGACACTGCACATGGAGCATAGACACTGCACAGGGAGCACTGACACCTCACAGGGAGCACAGACACTGCACATGGCGCACAGACACTGCACATGGAGCACAGACACTGCACATGGAGCACAGACACTGCCTGTGGAGCACAGACACTGCATGTGGAGCACAGACACTGCACATGGAGCACAGACACTGCACATGGAGCACAGACACTGCACATGGAGCACAGACACTGCACATGGAGCACAAACACTGCCTGTGAAGCACAGACACTGCACGTGGAGCACAGACACTGCACATGGAGCACAGACACTGCACATGGAGCACAGACACTGCACATGGAGCACAGACACTGCACATGGAGCACAGACACTGCACATAGAGCACAGACACTGCACATGGAGCACAGGCACTTCACGTTGACCACAGACACTTCACATGGTGCACAGACCCTTCACATGGAGCACAGACCCTTCACATGGAGCACAGACACTTCACATGGAGCACAGACACTTCACATGGAGCACAGACCCTTCACATGGAGCTCAGCCCCTTGACATGGAGCACAGACACTGCACATGGAACACAGACACTGCACATAGAGCACAGACACTGCACATGGAGCACAGACACTGCACATGGAGCACTGACACTTCACATGGAGCACAGACCCTTCAGATGGAGCACAGACACTTCACATGGAGCAGAGACACTGCACATGGAGCACAGACACTGCACATAGAGCACAGACACTTCACATAGAGCACAGATCCCTCACATGGAGCACAGACACTTCAATTGGACACAGACACTGCAGATGGAGCACAGACCCTTCACATGGAGCTCAGCCCCTTGACATGGAGCACAGACACAGCACATGGAGCACAGACACTGCACATAGAGCACAGACACTGCACATGGAGCACAGACACTGCACATAGAACACTGACACTTCACATGGAGCACAGACCCTTCAGATGGAGCACAGACACTTCACATGGAGCAGAGACACTGCACATGGAGCACAGACACTGCACATAGAGCACAGACACTTCACATAGAGCACAGACCCCTCACAAGGAGCACAGAAACTTCAATTGGACACAGACACTGCAGATGGAGAACAGACACTTCACATGGAGCACAGACACTGCACATGGAGCACAGACACTGCACATGCAGCACAGACACTTCACATGGAGCACAGACACTTCACATGGAGCACAGACACTTCACCTGGAGCACAGACACTTCACATGGAGCACAGACATTGCACATGGAGCACTGACACTTCGCATGGATCACAGACACTGCACATGGAGCACAGACACTGCACATGGAGCACAGACACTGCACGTGGAGCACAGACACTGCACATGGAGCACAGACACTGCAAATGGAGCACAGACACTGCACATGGAGCACAGACCCTTCACATGGAGCACAGACACTGCACATGGAGCATAGACACTGCACATGGAGCACAGACAGTGCATGTGGAGCGCAGACACTTTACATGATGCACGGACACTGCGTGTGGAGCACAGACACTGCACGTGGAGCACAGACACTGCACATGGAGCACAGACACTGCAAATGGAGCACAGACACTGCACATGGAGCACAGACACTGCACATGGAGCACAGACCCTTCACATGGAGCACAGACACTGCACGTGGAGCACAGACACTGCACGTGGAGCACAGACACTACACATGGAGCACAGACACTGCACATGGAGCACAGACACTGCACATGGAGCACAGACACTTCACATGGAGCACAGAAACTTCACATGTGCACGGACACTGCACATGGAGCACTGACACTGCACATGGTGCACAGACGCTGCACATGGAGCACAGACAATTCACATGGTGTACAGACGCTTCACATGGAGCACAGACACTTCACATGGAGCATAGACACTGCACATGGAGCACAGACACTGCACATGGAGCACAGACACTGCACATGGAGCACAGACACTGCACATGGAGCACAGACACTGCCTGTGGAGCACAGACACTGCACGTGGAGCACAGACACTGCACATGGAGCACAGACACTGCACATGGAGCACAGACAATGCACATAGAGCACAGACACCGCACATGGAGCACAGGCACTTCACATGGAGCACAGACACTTCACATGGAGCACAGACCCTTCACCTGGAGCACAGACCCTACACATGGAGCACAGACACTTCACATGGAGCACAGACACTTCACATGGAGCACAGACCCTTCACATGGAGCTCAGCCCCTTGACATGGAGCACAGACACTGCACATGCAACACAGACACTGCACATGGAGCACAGACACTGCACATGGAGCACAGACACTGCACATGGAGCACTGACAATTCACATGGAGCACAGACCCTTCAGATGGAGCACAGACACTTCACATGGAGCACAGACACTGCAGATGGAGCACAGACACTGCATATGGAGCACAGACAATGCACATGGAGCACAGACACTTCACATGGAGCACAGACACTGCACATGGAGCACAGACACTGCACATGCAGCACAGACACAACACATGGAGCACAGACACTTCACATGGAGCACAGACCCTTCACATGGAGCACAGACACTTTACATGGAGCACAGACCCTTCACATGGAGCACAGACACTGCACATGGAGCACTGACACTGCACATGGAGCACAGACACTTCACATGGAACACAGACCCTTCAGATGGAGCACAAACACTGCACATGGAGCACTGACAATGCAAATGGAGCACAGACACTTCACATGGAGCACAGTCACTTCGCATGGAGCACAGACACTGCACACGGAGCACAGGCACTTCACATGGAGCACAGACACTGCACATGGAGCACAGACACTTCACATGGAGGACAGACACTTCACATGGAGCACAGACCCTTCACATGGAGCACAGACCCTTCACATGGAGCACAGACACTTCACATGGAGCACAGACACTTCACATGGAGCACAGACCCTTGACATGGAGCTCAGCCCCTTGACATGGAGCACAGACACTGCACTTGGAACACAGACACTGCACATAGAGCACAGACACTGCACATGGAGCACAGACACTGCACATGGAACACAGACACTGCACATAGCGCACAGACACTTCACATGGAGCACAGACCCTTCAGATGGAGCACAGACAATGCACATGGAGCACAGACACTGCACATGGAGCACAGACACTGCACATAGAGCACAGATACTTCACATGGAGCACAGACACTGCACATGGAGCACAGACAATGCACATAGAGCACAGATACTTCAAATGGAGCACAGACACTTCACATGGAGCACAGACACTTCACATGGAGTACAAACCCTTCACATGGAGCACAGACACTTCACATGGAGCACAGACCCTTCACATGGAGCACAGACACATCACATGGAGCAAAGACCCTTCACATGGAGCACAGACACTGCACATGGAGCACAGACACTGCACATGGAGCACAGACACTTCACATGGAGCACAGAACCTTCACATGGAGCACAGACACTGCACGTGGAGCACTGACACTGCACATGGAGCACAGACACTGCACATGGAGCAGAGACACTGCACATGGAGCACAGACACTGCACGTGGAGCACAGACACTGCACGTGGAGCAGAGACACTGCACGTGGAGCACAGACACTGCATATGGAGCACAGACACTTCGCATGGAGCACAGACACTTCACATGGAGCACAGTAACTGCACATGGAGCAGAGACACTGCACATGGAGCACAGACACTGCACATAGAGCACAGAAACTTCACATAGAGCACAGACCCCTCACAAGGAGCACAGACACTTCAGATGGACACAGACACTGCAGATGGAGCACAGACACTTCACGTGAAGCACAGACACTGCACATGGAGCACAGACACTGCACATGCAGCACAGACACTTCACATGGAGCACAGACACTTCACATGGAGCACAGACCCTTCACAAGGAGCACAGACACTTCACATGGAGCACAGACACTTCACATGGAGCACAGACACTGCACATGGAGCACAGACACTGCACATGCAGCACAGACCTTTCACATGGAGCTCAGCCCCTTGACATGGAGCACAGACACTGCACATGCAACACAGACACTGCACATAGAGCACAGACACTGCACATGGAGCACAGACACTGCACATGGAGCACAGACACTGCACATGGAGCACTGACAATTCACATGGAGCACAGACCCTTCAGATGGAGCACAGACACTTCACATGGAGCACAGACACTGCACGTGGAGCACAGATACTGCACATGGAGCACAGACACTGCAGATGGAGCACAGACACTGCACATGGAGCACAGACACTTCACATGAAGCACAGACACTGCACATAGCGCACAGACACTTCACATGGAGCACAGACCCTTCAGATGGAGCACAGACACTTCACATGGAGCACAGACACTGCACATGGAGCACAGACACTGCACATGGAGCACAGTCACTGCACATAGAGCACAGATACTTCACATGGAGCACAGACACTGCACATGGAGCACAGACAATGCACATAGAGCACAGATACTTCAAATGGAGCACAGACACTTCACATGGAGCACAGACACTTCACATGGAGTACAAACCCTTCACATGGAGCACAGACACTTCACATGGAGCACAGACCCTTCACATGGAGCACAGACACATCACATGGAGCAAAGACCCTTCACATGGAGCACAGACACTGCACATGGAGCACAGACACTGCACATGGAGCACAGACACTTCACATGGAGCACAGAACCTTCACATGGAGCACAGACACTGCACGTGGAGCACTGACACTGCACATGGAGCACAGACACTGCACATGGAGCAGAGACACTGCACATGGAGCACAGACACTGCACGTGGAGCACAGACACTGCACGTGGAGCAGAGACACTGCACGTGGAGCACAGACACTGCATATGGAGCACAGACACTTCACATGGAGCACAGACACTGCACATGGAGCACAGACACTGCACATGCAGCACAGACCTTTCACATGGAGCTCAGCCCCTTGACATGGAGCACAGACACTGCACATGCAACACAGACACTGCACATAGAGCACAGACACTGCACATGGAGCACAGACACTGCACATGGAGCACAGACACTGCACATGGAGCACTGACAATTCACATGGAGCACAGACCCTTCAGATGGAGCACAGACACTTCACATGGAGCACAGACACTGCACGTGGAGCACAGATACTGCACATGGAGCACAGACACTGCAGATGGAGCACAGACACTGCACATGGAGCACAGACACTTCACATGGAGCACAGACACTGCACATAGCGCACAGACACTTCACATGGAGCACAGACCCTTCAGATGGAGCACAGACACTTCACATGGAGCACAGACACTGCACATAGAGCACAGACACTGCACATGGAGCACAGACAATGCACATAGAGCACAGATACTTCAAATGGAGCACAGACACTTCACATGGAGCTCAGACACTTCACATGGAGTACAAACCCTTCACATGGAGCACAGACACTTCACATGGAGCACAGACCCTTCACATGGAGCACAGACACATCACATGGAGCAAAGACCCTTCACATGGAGCACAGACACTGCACATGGAGCACAGACACTGCACATGGAGCACAGACACTTCACATGGAGCACAGAACCTTCACATGGAGCACAGACACTGCACGTGGAGCACTGACACTGCACATGGAGCACAGACACTGCACATGGAGCAGAGACACTGCACATGGAGCACAGACACTGCACGTGGAGCACAGACACTGCACGTGGAGCAGAGACACTGCACGTGGAGCACAGACACTGCATATGGAGCACAGACACTTCGCATGGAGCACAGACACTTCACATGGAGCACAGTAACTGCACATGGAGCAGAGAAACTGCACATGGAGCACAGACACTGCACATAGAGCACAGAAAATTCACATAGAGCACAGACCCCTCACAAGGAGCACAGACACTTCAGATGGACACAGACACTGCAGATGGAGCACAGACACTTCACGTGAAGCACAGACACTGCACATGGAGCACAGACACTGCACATGCAGCACAGACACTTCACATGGAGCACAGACACTTCACATGGAGCACAGACCCTTCACAAGGAGCACAGACACTTCACATGGAGCACAGACCCTTCACATGGAGCACAGAACCTTCACATGGAGCACAGACACTGCACATGGAGCATAGACACTGCACATGGAGCACAGACACTGCACATGGAGCACAGACACTGCACATGGAGCACAGACACTGCACATGGAGCACAGACACTGCCTGTGGAGCACAGACACTGCACGTGGAGCACAGACACTGCACATGGAGCACAGACACTGCACATGGAGCACAGACAATGCACATAGAGCACAGACACTGCACATGGAGCACAGGCACTTCACATGGAGCACAGACACTTCACATGGAGCACAGACCCTTCACCTGGAGCACAGACCCTACACATGGAGCACAGACACTGCACATGCAACACAGACACTGCACATAGAGCACAGACACTGCACATGGAGCACAGACACTGCACATGGAGCACAGACACTGCACATGGAGCACTGACAATTCACATGGAGCACAGACCCTTCAGATGGAGCACAGACACTTCACATGGAGCACAGACACTGCACGTGGAGCACAGATACTGCACATGGAGCACAGACACTGCAGATGGAGCACAGACACTGCACATGGAGCACAGACACTTCACATGGAGCACAGACACTTCACATGGAGAACAGACACTGCACATGCAGCACACACACATCACATGGAGCACAGACACTTCACATGGAGCACAGACCCTTCACATGGAGCACAGACACTTTACATGGAGCACAGACCCTTCACATGGAGCACAGACACTGCACATGGAGCACTGACACTGCACATGGAGCACAGACGCTGCACATGGAGCACAGACAATTGACATGATGTACAGACGCTTCACATGGAGCACAGACACTGCACATGGAGCACAGACCCTTCACATGGAGCACAGACACTGCACATGGAGCACAGAAACTGCCTGTGGAGCACAGACACTGCACGTGGAGCACAGAACTGCACATGGAGCACAGACACTGCACATGGAGCACAGACAATGCACATAGAGCACAGACACTGCACATGGAGCACAGGCACTTCACATGGAGCACAGACACTTCACATGGAGCACAGACCCTTCACCTGGAGCACAGACCCTTCACATGGAGCACAGACACTTCACATGGAGCACAGACACTTCACATGGAGCACAGACCCTTCACATGGAGCTCAGCCCCTTGACATGGAGCACAGACACTGCACATGCAACACAGACACTGCACATAGAGCAGAGACACTGCACATGGAGCACAGACACTGCACATGGAGCACAGACACTGCACATGGAGCACTGACAATTCACATGGAGCACAGACCCTTCAGATGGAGCACAGGCACTTCACATGGAGCACAGACACTGCACGTGGAGCACAGATACTGCACATGGAGCACAGACACTGCAGATGGAGCACAGACACTTTACATGGAGCACAGACCCTTCACATGGAGCACAGACACTGCACATGGAGCACTGACACTGCACATGGTGCACAGGCACTTCACATGGAGCACAGACCCTTCACATGGAGCACAGACGCTGCACATGGAGCACTGACACTTCGGATGGATCACAGACACTGCACATGGAGCACAGACACTGCACATGGAGCACAGACCCTTCACATGGAGCACAGACACATCACATGGAGCACAGACCCTTCACATGGAGCACAGACACTGCACATGGAGCACAGACACTGCACATGGAGCACAGACACTTCACATGGAGCACAGACCCTTCACATGGAGCACAGACACTGCACGTGGAGCACTCACACTGCACATGGAGCCCAGACACTGCACATGGAGCAGAGACACTGCACATGGAGCACAGACACTGCATGTGGAGCACAGACACTGCACGTGGAGCAGAGACACTGCACGTGGAGCACAGACACTGCACATGGAGCACAGACACTTCGCATGGAGCACAGAAACTTCACATGGAGCACAGACCCTTCACCTGGAGCACAGACCCTTCACATGGAGCACAGACACTTCACATGGAGCACAGACACTTCACATGGAGCACAGACACTTCACATGGAGCTCAGCCCACTTGACATGGAGCACAGACACTGCACATGCAACACAGACACTGCACATAGAGCACAGAAACTGCACATGGAGCACAGACACGGCACATGGAGCATTGACAATTCACATGGAGCACAGACCCTTCAGATGGAGCACAGACACTTCACATGGAGCACAGACACTGCACGTGGAGCACAGATACTGCACATGGAGCACAGACAATGCAGATGGAGCACAGACACTGCACATGGAGCACAGACAATGCACATGGAGCACAGACACTTCACATGGAGCACAGACACTGCACATGGAGCACAGACACTGCACATGCAGCACAGACACATCACATGGTGCACAGACACTTCACATGGAGCACAGACACTTCACATGGAGCACAGACACTTTACATGGAGCACAGACCCTTCACATGGAGCACAGATACTTCACATGGAGCACAGACACTATACATGGAGCACAGACCCTTCACATGGAGCACAGACACTGCACATGGAGCACTGAAACTGCACATGCAGCACAGACACTTCACATGGAGCACAGACCCTTCACATGGAGCACAGACACTGCACATGGAGCACTGACACTTCGCATGGATCACAGACACTGCACATGGAGCACAGACACTGCACATGGAGCACAGACCCTTCACATGGAGCACAGACACATCACATGGAGCACAGACCCTTCACATGGAGCACAGACACTGCACATGGAGCACAGACACTGCACATGGAGCACAGACACTTCACATGGAGCACAGACCCTTCACATGGAGCACAGACCCTTCACATGGAGCACAGACACTGCACGTGGAGCACTCTCACTGCACATGGAGCACAGACACTGCACATGGAGCAGAGACACTGCACATGGAGCACAGACACTGCACGTGGAGCACAGACACTGCACGTGGAGCACAGACACAGCACATGGAGCACAGACACTTCGCATGGAGCACAGGCACTTCACATGGAGCACAGTAACTGCACATGGAGCAGAGACACTGCACATGGAGCACAGACACTTCACATGGAGCACAGTAACTGCACATGGAGCACAGACACTGCACATGGAGCAGAGACACTGCACATGGAGCACAGACACTGCACATAGAGCACAGAAACTTCACATAGAGCACAGACCCCACACAAGGAGCACAGACACTTCAGATGGACACAGACACTGCAGATGGAGCACAGACACTTCACATGGAGCACAGACACTGCACATGCAGCACGGACACTTCACATGGAGCACAGACACTTCACATGGAGCACAGACCCTTCACATGGAGCACAGACACTTCACATGGAGCACAGACCCTTCACATGGAGCACAGACACTGCACATGGAGCACTGACACTGCACATGGAGCACAGACACGGCACATGGAGCATAGACACTGCACAGGGAGCACTGACACCTCACAGGGAGCACAGACAATGCACATGGAGCACAGATACTTCACAGAGCGCACGCACACTTCACATGGTGCACAGACACTGCACATGGCGCACAGACACTGCACATGGAGCACAGACACTGCACATGGAGCACAGACACTGCACATGGAGCACAGACACTGCCTGTGGAGCACAGACACTGCACGTGGAGCACAGACACTGCACATGGAGCACTGACACTGCACATGGAGCACAGACACTGCACATAGAGCACAGACACTGCACATGGAGCACAGGCACTTCACGTTGACCACAGACACTTCACATGGAGCACAGACCCTTCACATGGAGCACAGACCCTTCAAATGGAGCACAGACACTTCACATGGAGCACAGACACTTCACATGGAGCACAGACCCTTCACATGGAGCTCAGCCCCTTGACATGGAGCACAGACACTGCACATGGAACACAGACACTGCACATGGAGCACAGACACTGCACATGGAGCACTGACACTTCACATGGAGCACTGACCCTTCAGATGGAGCACAGACACTTCACATGGAGCAGAGACACTGCACATGGAGCACAGACACTGCACATAGAGCACAGACACTTCACATAGAGCACAGACCCCTCACAAGGAGCACAGACACTTCAATTGGACACAGACACTGCAGATGGAGCACAGACCCTTCACATGGAGCTCAGCCCCTTGACATGGAGCACAGACACTGCACATGGAACACAGACACTGCACATAGAGCACAGACACTGCACATGGAGCACAGACACTACACATAGAGCACTGACACTTCACATGGAGCACAGACCCTTCAGATGGAGCTCAGACACTTCACATGGAGCAGAGACACTGCACATGGAGCACAGACACTGCACATAGAGCACAGACACTTCACATAGAGCACAGACCCCTCACAAGGAGCACAGACACTTGAATTGGACACAGACACTGCAGATGGAGAACAGACACTTCCCATGGAGCACAGACACTGCACATGGAGCACAGACACTGCACATGCAGCACAGACACTTCACATGGAGCACAGACACTTCACATGGAGCACAGACACTTCACCTGGAGCACAGACCCTTCACATGGAGCACAGACATTGCACATGGAGCACTGACGCTGCACATGGAGCACAGACACTTCACATGGAGCACAGACCCTTCACATGGAGCACAGACACTGCACGTGGAGCACTGACACTGCACATGGAGCACAGACACTGCACATGGAGCAGAGACACTGCACATGGAGCACAGACACTGCACGTGGAGCACAGACACTGCACGTGGAGCAGAGACACTGCACGTGGAGCACAGACACTGCATATGGAGCACAGACACTTCACATGGAGCACAGACACTGCACATGGAGCACAGACACTGCACATGCAGCACAGACCTTTCACATGGAGCTCAGCCCCTTGACATGGAGCACAGACACTGCACATGCAACACAGACACTGCACATAGAGCACAGACACTGCACATGGAGCACAGACACTGCACATGGAGCACAGACACTGCACATGGAGCACAGACCCTTCAGATGGAGCACAGACACTTCACATGGAGCAGAGACACTGCACATGGAGCACAGACACTGCACATAGAGCACAGACACTTCACATAGAGCACAGACCCCTCACAAGGAGCACAGACACTTCAATTGGACACAGACACTGCAGATGGAGCACAGACCCTTCACATGGAGCTCAGCCCCTTGACATGGAGCACAGACACTGCACGTGGAGCACAGACACTGCACATGGAGCACAGACACTGCACATGGAGCACAGACAATGCACATAGAGCACAGACACTGCACATGGAGCACAGGCACTTCACATGGAGCACAGACACTTCACATGGAGCACAGACCCTTCACCTGGAGCACAGACCCTACACATGGAGCACAGACACTTCACATGGAGCACAGACACTTCACATGGAGCACAGACCTTTCACATGGAGCTCAGCCCCTTGACATGGAGCACAGACACTGCACATGCAACACAGACACTGCACATGGAGCACAGACACTGCACATGGAGCACTGACAATTCACATGGAGCACAGACCCTTCAGATGGAGCACAGACACTTCACATGGAGCACAGACACTGCACGTGGAGCACAGATACTGCACATGGAGCACAGACACTGCAGATGGAGCACAGACACTGCACATGGAGCACAGACACTTCAAATGGAGCACAGACACTGCACATGGAGCACAGACACTGCACATGCAGCACAGACCTTTCACATGGAGCTCAGCCCCTTGACATGGAGCACAGACACTGCACATGCAACACAGACACTGCACATAGAGCACAGACACTGCACATGGAGCACAGACACTGCACATGGAGCACAGACACTGCACATGGAGCACTGACAATTCACATGGAGCACAGACCCTTCAGATGGAGCACAGACACTTCACATGGAGCACAGACACTGCACGTGGAGCACAGATACTGCACATGGAGCACAGACACTGCAGATGGAGCACAGACACTTCACATGGAGCACAGACACTTCACATGAAGCACAGACACTGCACATAACGCACAGACACTTCACATGGAGCACAGACCCTTCAGATGGAGCACAGACACTTCACATGGAGCACAGACACTGCACATGGAGCACAGACACTGCACATGGAGCACAGACACTGCACATAGAGCACAGATACTTCACATGGAGCACAGACACTGCACATGGAGCACAGACAATGCACATAGAGCACAGATACTTCAAATGGAGCACAGACACTTCACATGGAGCACAGACACTTCACATGGAGTACAAACCCTTCACATGGATCACAGACACTTCACATGGAGCACAGACCCTTCACATGGAGCACAGACACATCACATGGAGCAAAGACCCTTCACATGGAGCACAGACACTGCACATGGAGCACAGACACTGCACATGGAGCACAGACACTTCACATGGAGCACAGAACCTTCACATGGAGCACAGACACTGCACGTGGAGCACTGACACTGCACATGGAGCACAGACACTGCACATGGAGCAGAGACACTGCACATGGAGCACAGACACTGCACGTGGAGCACAGACACTGCACGTGGAGCAGAGACACTGCACGTGGAGCACAGACACTGCATATGGAGCACAGACACTTCACATGGAGCACAGACACTGCACATGGAGCACAGACACTGCACATGCAGCACAGACCTTTCACATGGAGCTCAGCCCCTTGACATGGAGCACAGACACTGCACATGCAACACAGACACTGCACATAGAGCAGAGACACTGCACATGGAGCACAGACACTGCACATGGAGCACAGACACTGCACATGGAGCACTGACAATTCACATGGAGCACAGACCCTTCAGATGGAGCACAGACACTTCACATGGAGCACAGACACTGCACGTGGAGCACAGATACTGCACATGGAGCACAGACACTGCAGATGGAGCACAGACACTGCACATGGAGCACAGACACTTCACATGGAGCACAGACACTGCACATAGCGCACAGACACTTCACATGGAGCACAGACCCTTCAGATGGAGCACAGACACTTCACATGGAGCACAGACACTGCACATAGAGCACAGACACTGCACATGGAGCACAGACAATGCACATAGAGCACAGATACTTCAAATGGAGCACAGACACTTCACATGGAGCTCAGACACTTCACATGGAGTACAAACCCTTCACATGGAGCACAGACACTTCACATGGAGCACAGACCCCTCACATGGAGCACAGACACATCACATGGAGCAAAGACCCTTCACATGGAGCACAGACACTGCACATGGAGCACAGACACTGCACATGGAGCACAGACACTTCACATGGAGCACAGAACCTTCACATGGAGCACAGACACTGCACGTGGAGCACTGACACTGCACATGGAGCACAGACACTGCACATGGAGCAGAGACACTGCACATGGAGCACAGACACTGCACGTGGAGCACAGACACTGCACGTGGAGCAGAGACACTGCACGTGGAGCACAGACACTGCATATGGAGCACAGACACTTCGCATGGAGCACAGACACTTCACATGGAGCACAGTAACTGCACATGGAGCAGAGAAACTGCACATGGAGCACAGACACTGCACATAGAGCACAGAAAATTCACATAGAGCACAGACCCCTCACAAGGAGCACAGACACTTCAGATGGACACAGACACTGCAGATGGAGCACAGACACTTCACGTGAAGCACAGACACTGCACATGGAGCACAGACACTGCACATGCAGCACAGACACTTCACATGGAGCACAGACACTTCACATGGAGCACAGACCCTTCACAAGGAGCACAGACACTTCACATGGAGCACAGACCCTTCACATGGAGCACAGAACCTTCACATGGAGCACAGACACTGCACATGGAGCATAGACACTGCACATGGAGCACAGACACTGCACATGGAGCACAGACACTGCACATGGAGCACAGACACTGCACATGGAGCACAGACACTGCCTGTGGAGCACAGACACTGCACGTGGAGCACAGACACTGCACATGGAGCACAGACACTGCACATGGAGCACAGACAATGCACATAGAGCACAGACACTGCACATGGAGCACAGGCACTTCACATGGAGCACAGACACTTCACATGGAGCACAGACCCTTCACCTGGAGCACAGACCCTACACATGGAGCACAGACACTGCACATGCAACACAGACACTGCACATAGAGCACAGACACTGCACATGGAGCACAGACACTGCACATGGAGCACAGACACTGCACATGGAGCACTGACAATTCACATGGAGCACAGACCCTTCAGATGGAGCACAGACACTTCACATGGAGCACAGACACTGCACGTGGAGCACAGATACTGCACATGGAGCACAGACACTGCAGATGGAGCACAGACACTGCACATGGAGCACAGACACTTCACATGGAGCACAGACACTTCACATGGAGCACAGACACTGCACATGCAGCACACACACATCACATGGAGCACAGACACTTCACATGGAGCACAGACCCTTCACATGGAGCACAGACACTTTACATGGAGCACAGACCCTTCACATGGAGCACAGACACTGCACATGGAGCACTGACACTGCACATGGAGCACAGACGCTGCACATGGAGCACAGACAATTGACATGATGTACAGACGCTTCACATGGAGCACAGACACTTCACATGGAGCACAGACCCTTCACATGGAGCACAGACACTGCACATGGAGCACAGAAACTGCCTGTGGAGCACAGACACTGCACGTGGAGCACAGAACTGCACATGGAGCACAGACACTGCACATGGAGCACAGACAATGCACATAGAGCACAGACACTGCACATGGAGCACAGGCACTTCACATGGAGCACAGACACTTCACATGGAGCACAGACCCTTCACCTGGAGCACAGACCCTTCACATGGAGCACAGACACTTCACATGGAGCACAGACACTTCACATGGAGCACAGACCCTTCACATGGAGCTCAGCCCCTTGACATGGAGCACAGACACTGCACATGCAACACAGACACTGCACATAGAGCAGAGACACTGCACATGGAGCACAGACACTGCACATGGAGCACAGACACTGCACATGGAGCACTGACAATTCACATGGAGCACAGACCCTTCAGATGGAGCACAGGCACTTCACATGGAGCACAGACACTGCACGTGGAGCACAGATACTGCACATGGAGCACAGACACTGCAGATGGAGCACAGACACTTTACATGGAGCACAGACCCTTCACATGGAGCACAGACACTGCACATGGAGCACTGACACTGCACATGGTGCACAGGCACTTCACATGGAGCACAGACCCTTCACATGGAGCACAGACGCTGCACATGGAGCACTGACACTTCGGATGGATCACAGACACTGCACATGGAGCACAGACACTGCACATGGAGCACAGACCCTTCACATGGAGCACAGACACATCACATGGAGCACAGACCCTTCACATGGAGCACAGACACTGCACATGGAGCACAGACACTGCACATGGAGCACAGACACTTCACATGGAGCACAGAACCTTCACATGGAGCACAGACACTGCACGTGGAGCACTCACACTACACATGGAGCACAGACACTGCACATGGAGCAGAGACACTGCACATGGAGCACAGACACTGCATGTGGAGCACAGACACTGCACGTGGAGCAGAGACACTGCACGTGGAGCACAGACACTGCACATGGAGCACAGACACTTCGCATGGAGCACAGAAACTTCACATGGAGCACAGACCCTTCACCTGGAGCACAGACCCTTCACATGGAGCACAGACACTTCACATGGAGCACAGACACTTCACATGGAGCACAGACCCTTCACATGGAGCTCAGCCCCTTGACATGGAGCACAGACACTGCACATGCAACACAGACACTGCACATAGAGCACAGAAACTGCACATGGAGCACAGACACGGCACATGGAGCATTGACAATTCACATGGAGCACAGACCCTTCAGATGGAGCACAGACACTTCACATGGAGCACAGACACTGCACGTGGAGCACAGATACTGCACATGGAGCACAGACAATGCAGATGGAGCACAGACACTGCACATGGAGCACAGACAATGCACATGGAGCACAGACACTTCACATGGAGCACAGACACTGCACATGGAGCACAGACACTGCACATGCAGCACAGACACATCACATGGTGCACAGACACTTCACATGGAGCACAGACACTTCACATGGAGCACAGACACTTTACATGGAGCACAGACCCTTCACATGGAGCACAGATACTTCACATGGAGCACAGACACTATACATGGAGCACAGACCCTTCACATGGAGCACAGACACTGCACATGGAGCACTGACACTGCACATGGAGCACAGACACTTCACATGGAGCACAGACCCTTCACATGGAGCACAGACACTGCACATGGAGCACTGACACTTCGCATGGATCACAGACACTGCACATGGAGCACAGACACTGCACATGGAGCACAGACCCTTCACATGGAGCACAGACACATCACATGGAGCACAGACCCTTCACATGGAGCACAGACACTGCACATGGAGCACAGACACTGCACATGGAGCACAGACACTTCACATGGAGCACAGACCCTTCACATGGAGCACAGACCCTTCACATGGAGCACAGACACTGCACGTGGAGCACTCTCACTGCACATGGAGCACAGACACTGCACATGGAGCAGAGACACTGCACATGGAGCACAGACACTGCACGTGGAGCACAGACACTGCACGTGGAGCACAGACACAGCACATGGAGCACAGACACTTCGCATGGAGCACAGGCACTTCACATGGAGCACAGTAACTGCACATGGAGCAGAGACACTGCACATGGAGCACAGACACTTCACATGGAGCACAGTAACTCCACATGGAGCACAGACACTGCACATGGAGCAGAGACACTGCACATGGAGCACAGACACTGCACATAGAGCACAGAAACTTCACATGGAGCACAGACCCCACACAAGGAGCACAGACACTTCAGATGGACACAGACACTGCAGATGGAGCACAGACACTTCACATGGAGCACAGACACTGCACATGCAGCACGGACACTTCACATGGAGCACAGACACTTCACATGGAGCACAGACCCTTCACATGGAGCACAGACACTTCACATGGAGCACAGACCCTTCACATGGAGCACAGACACTGCACATGGAGCACTGACACTGCACATGGAGCACAGACACGGCACATGGAGCATAGACACTGCACAGGGAGCACTGACACCTCACAGGGAGCACAGACAATGCACATGGAGCACAGATACTTCACAGAGCGCACGCACACTTCACATGGTGCACAGACACTGCACATGGCGCACAGACACTGCACATGGAGCACAGACACTGCACATGGAGCACAGACACTGCACATGGAGCACAGACACTGCCTGTGGAGCACAGACACTGCACGTGGAGCACAGACACTGCACATGGAGCACAGACACTGCACATGGAGCACAGACACTGCACATGGAGCACTGACACTGCACATGGAGCACAGACACTGCACATGGAGCACAAACACTGCCTGTGAAGCACAGACACTGCACGTGGAGCACAGACACTGCACATGGAGCACAGACACTGCACATGGAGCACAGACACTGCACATAGAGCACAGACACTGCACATGGAGCACAGGCACTTCACGTTGACCACAGACACTTCACATGGAGCACAGACCCTTCACATGGAGCACAGACCCTTCAAATGGAGCACAGACACTTCACATGGAGCACAGACACTTCACATGGAGCACAGACCCTTCACATGGAGCTCAGCCCCTTGACATGGAGCACAGACACTGCACATGGAACACAGACACTGCACATGGAGCACAGACACTGCACATGGAGCACTGACACTTCACATGGAGCACTGACCCTTCAGATGGAGCACAGACACTTCACATGGAGCAGAGACACTGCACATGGAGCACAGACACTGCACATAGAGCACAGACACTTCACATAGAGCACAGACCCCTCACAAGGAGCACAGACACTTCAATTGGACACAGACACTGCAGATGGAGCACAGACCCTTCACATGGAGCTCAGCCCCTTGACATGGAGCACAGACACTGCACATGGAACACAGACACTGCACATAGAGCACAGACACTGCACATGGAGCACAGACACTACACATAGAGCACTGACACTTCACATGGAGCACAGACCCTTCAGATGGAGCTCAGACACTTCACATGGAGCAGAGACACTGCACATGGAGCACAGACACTGCACATAGAGCACAGACACTTCAGATAGAGCACAGACCCCTCACAAGGAGCACAGACACTTGAATTGGACACAGACACTGCAGATGGAGAACAGACACTTCACATGGAGCACAGACACTGCACATGGAGCACAGACACTGCACATGCAGCACAGACACTTCACATGGAGCACAGACCCTTCACATGGAGCACAGACATTGCACATGGAGCACTGACGCTGCACATGGAGCACAGACACTTCACATGGAGCACAGACCCTTCACATGGAGCACAGACACTGCACGTGGAGCACTGACACTGCACATGGAGCACAGACACTGCACATGGAGCAGAGACACTGCACATGGAGCACAGACACTGCACGTGGAGCACAGACACTGCACGTGGAGCAGAGACACTGCACGTGGAGCACAGACACTGCATATGGAGCACAGACACTTCACATGGAGCACAGACACTGCACATGGAGCACAGACACTGCACATGCAGCACAGACCTTTCACATGGAGCTCAGCCCCTTGACATGGAGCACAGACACTGCACATGCAACACAGACACTGCACATAGAGCACAGACACTGCACATGGAGCACAGACACTGCACATGGAGCACAGACACTGCACATGGAGCACAGACCCTTCAGATGGAGCACAGACACTTCACATGGAGCAGAGACACTGCACATGGAGCACAGACAATGCACATAGAGCACAGACACTTCACATAGAGCACAGACCCCTCACAAGGAGCACAGACACTTCAATTGGACACAGACACTGCAGATGGAGCACAGACCCTTCACATGGAGCTCAGCCCCTTGACATGGAGCACAGACACTGCACATGGAACACAGACACTGCACATAGAGCACAGACACTGCACATGGAGCACAGACACTACACATAGAGCACTGACACTTCACATGGAGCACAGACCCTTCAGATGGAGCTCAGACACTTCACATGGAGCACAGACACTGCACATGGAGCACAGACACTGCACATAGAGCACAGACACTTCACATAGAGCACAGACCCCTCACAAGGAGCACAGACACTTGAATTTGACACAGACACTGCAGATGGAGAACAGACACTTCACATGGAGCACAGACACTGCACATGGAGCACAGACACTGCACATGCAGCACAGACACTTCACATGGAGCACAGACACTTCACATGGAGCACAGACACTTCACCTGGAGCACAGACCCTTCACATGGAGCACAGACATTGCACATGGAGCACTGACGCTGCACATGGAGCACAGACACTTCACATGGAGCACAGACCCTTCACATGGAGCACAGACACTGCACGTGGAGCACTGACACTGCACATGGAGCACAGACACTGCACATGGAGCAGAGACACTGCACATGGAGCACAGACACTGCACGTGGAGCACAGACACTGCACGTGGAGCAGAGACACTGCACGTGGAGCACAGACACTGCATATGGAGCACAGACACTTCACATGGAGCACAGACACTGCACATGGAGCACAGACACTGCACATGCAGCACAGACCTTTCACATGGAGCTCAGCCCCTTGACATGGAGCACAGACACTGCACATGCAACACAGACACTGCACATAGAGCACAGACACTGCACATGGAGCACAGACACTGCACATGGAGCACAGACACTGCACATGGAGCACTGACAATTCAAATGGGCACAGACCCTTCAGATGGAGCACAGACACTTCACATGGAGCACAGACACTGCACGTGGAGCACAGATACTGCACATGGAGCACAGACACTGCAGATGGAGCACAGACACTGCACATGGAGCACAGACACTTCACATGGAGCACAGACACTGCACATAGCGCACAGACACTTCACATGGAGCACAGACCCTTCAGATGGAGCACAGACACTTCACATGGAGCACAGACACTGCACATGGAGCACAGACACTGCACATGGAGCACAGACACTGCACATAGAGCACAGATACTTCACATGGAGCACAGACACTGCACATGGAGCACAGACAATGCACATAGAGCACAGATACTTCAAATGGAGCACAGACACTTCACATGGAGCACAGACACTTCACATGGAGTACAAACCCTTCACATGGAGCACAGACACTTCACATGGAGCACAGACCCTTCACATGGAGCACAGACACATCACATGGAGCAAAGACCCTTCACATGGAGCACAGACACTGCACATGGAGCACAGACACTGCACATAGAGCACAGACACTTCACATAGAGCACAGACCCCTCACAAGGAGCACAGACACTTGAATTTGACACAGACACTGCAGATGGAGAACAGACACTTCACATGGAGCACAGACACTGCACATGGAGCACAGACACTGCACATGCAGCACAGACACTTCACATGGAGCACAGACACTTCACATGGAGCACAGACACTTCACCTGGAGCACAGACCCTTCACATGGAGCACAGACATTGCACATGGAGCACTGACGCTGCACATGGAGCACAGACACTTCACATGGAGCACAGACCCTTCACATGGAGCACAGACACTGCACGTGGAGCACTGACACTGCACATGGAGCACAGACACTGCACATGGAGCAGAGACACTGCACATGGAGCACAGACACTGCACGTGGAGCACAGACACTGCACGTGGAGCAGAGACACTGCACGTGGAGCACAGACACTGCATATGGAGCACAGACACTTCACATGGAGCACAGACACTGCACATGGAGCACAGACACTGCACATGCAGCACAGACCTTTCACATGGAGCTCAGCCCCTTGACATGGAGCACAGACACTGCACATGCAACACAGACACTGCACATAGAGCACAGACACTGCACATGGAGCACAGACACTGCACATGGAGCACAGACACTGCACATGGAGCACTGACAATTCAAATGGGCACAGACCCTTCAGATGGAGCACAGACACTTCACATGGAGCACAGACACTGCACGTGGAGCACAGATACTGCACATGGAGCACAGACACTGCAGATGGAGCACAGACACTGCACATGGAGCACAGACACTTCACATGGAGCACAGACACTGCACATAGCGCACAGACACTTCACATGGAGCACAGACCCTTCAGATGGAGCACAGACACTTCACATGGAGCACAGACACTGCACATGGAGCACAGACACTGCACATGGAGCACAGACACTGCACATAGAGCACAGATACTTCACATGGAGCACAGACACTGCACATGGAGCACAGACAATGCACATAGAGCACAGATACTTCAACTGGAGCACAGACACTTCACATGGAGCACAGACACTTCACATGGAGTACAAACCCTTCACATGGAGCGCAGACACTTCACATGGAGCACAGACCCTTCACATGGAGCACAGACACATCACATGGAGCAAAGACCCTTCACATGGAGCACAGACACTGCACATGGAGCACAGACGCTGCACATGGAGCACAGACACTTCACATGGTGTACAGACCCTTCACATGGAGCACAGACACTTCACATGGAGCACAGTCCCTTCACATGGAGCACAGACACTGCACATGGAGCATAGACACTGCACAGGGAGCACTGACACCTCACAGGGAGCACAGACCCATCAGATGGAGCACAGACACTGCTCATGGAGCACAGATACTTCACATGGAGCACAGACCCTTCACATGGAGCACAGACACTGCACATGGAGCACTGACACTGCACATGGTGCACAGGCACTTCACATGGAGCACAGACCCTTCACATGGAGCACAGACGCTGCACATGGAGCACTGACACTTCGGATGGATCACAGACACTGCACATGGAGCACAGACACTGCACATGGAGCACAGACCCTTCACATGGAGCACAGACACATCACATGGAGCACAGACCCTTCACATGGAGCACAGACACTGCACATGGAGCACAGACACTGCACATGGAGCACAGACACTTCACATGGAGCACAGACCCTTCACATGGAGCACAGACACTGCACGTGGAGCACTCACACTGCACATGGAGCACAGACACTGCACATGGAGCAGAGACACTGCACATGGAGCACAGACACTGCATGTGGAGCACAGACACTGAACGTGGAGCAGAGACACTGCACGTGGAGCACAGACACTGCACATGGAGCACAGACACTTCGCATGGAGCACAGAAACTTCACATGGAGCACAGACCCTTCACCTGGAGCACAGACCCTTCACATGGAGCACAGACACTTCACATGGAGCACAGACACTTCACATGGAGCACAGACCCTTCACATGGAGCTCAGCCCCTTGACATGGAGCACAGACACTGCACATGCAACACAGACACTGCACATAGAGCACAGAAACTGCACATGGAGCACAGACACGGCACATGGAGCATTGACAATTCACATGGAGCACAGACCCTTCAGATGGAGCACAGACACTTCACATGGAGCACAGACACTGCACGTGGAGCACAGATACTGCACATGGAGCACAGACAATGCAGATGGAGCACAGACACTGCACATGGAGCACAGACAATGCACATGGAGCACAGACACTTCACATGGAGCACAGACACTGCACATGGAGCACAGACACTGCACATGCAGCACAGACACATCACATGGTGCACAGACACTTCACATGGAGCACAGACACTTCACATGGAGCACAGACACTTTACATGGAGCACAGACCCTTCACATGGAGCACAGATACTTCACATGGAGCACAGACACTATACATGGAGCACAGACCCTTCACATGGAGCACAGACACTGCACATGGAGCACTGACACTGCACATGGAGCACAGACACTTCACATGGAGCACAGACCCTTCACATGGAGCACAGACACTGCACATGGAGCACTGACACTTCGCATGGATCACAGACACTGCACATGGAGCACAGACACTGCACATGGAGCACAGACCCTTCACATGGAGCACAGACACATCACATGGAGCACAGACCCTTCACATGGAGCACAGACACTGCACATGGAGCACAGACACTGCACATGGAGCACAGACACTTCACATGGAGCACAGACCCTTCACATGGAGCACAGACGCTTCACATGGAGCACAGACACTGCACGTGGAGCACTCTCACTGCACATGGAGCACAGACACTGCACATGGAGCAGAGACACTGCACATGGAGCACAGACACTGCACGTGGAGCACAGACACTGCACGTGGAGCACAGACACAGCACATGGAGCACAGACACTTCGCATGGAGCACAGGCACTTCACATGGAGCACAGTAACTGCACATGGAGCAGAGACACTGCACATGGAGCACAGACACTTCACATGGAGCACAGTAACTCCACATGGAGCACAGACACTGCACATGGAGCAGAGACACTGCACATGGAGCACAGACACTGCACATAGAGCACAGAAACTTCACATAGAGCACAGACCCCACACAAGGAGCACAGACACTTCAGATGGACACAGACACTGCAGATGGAGCACAGACACTTCACATGGAGCACAGACACTGCACATGCAGCACGGACACTTCACATGGAGCACAGACACTTCACATGGAGCACAGACCCTTCACATGGAGCACAGACACTTCACATGGAGCACAGACCCTTCACATGGAGCACAGACACTGCACATGGAGCACTGACACTGCACATGGAGCACAGACACGGCACATGGAGCATAGACACTGCACAGGGAGCACTGACACCTCACAGGGAGCACAGACAATGCACATGGAGCACAGATACTTCACAGAGCGCACGCACACTTCACATGGTGCACAGACACTGCACATGGCGCACAGACACTGCACATGGAGCACAGACACTGCACATGGAGCACAGACACTGCACATGGAGCACAGACACTGCCTGTGGAGCACAGACACTGCACGTGGAGCACAGACACTGCACATGGAGCACAGACACTGCACATGGAGCACAGACACTGCACATGGAGCACTGACACTGCACATGGAGCACAGACACTGCACATGGAGCACAAACACTGCCTGTGAAGCACAGACACTGCACGTGGAGCACAGACACTGCACATGGAGCACAGACACTGCACATGGAGCACAGACACTGCACATAGAGCACAGACACTGCACATGGAGCACAGGCACTTCACGTTGACCACAGACACTTCACATGGAGCACAGACCCTTCACATGGAGCACAGACCCTTCAAATGGAGCACAGACACTTCACATGGAGCACAGACACTTCACATGGAGCACAGACCCTTCACATGGAGCTCAGCCCCTTGACATGGAGCACAGACACTGCACATGGAACACAGACACTGCACATGGAGCACAGACACTGCACATGGAGCACTGACACTTCACATGGAGCACTGACCCTTCAGATGGAGCACAGACACTTCACATGGAGCAGAGACACTGCACATGGAGCACAGACACTGCACATAGAGCACAGACACTTCACATAGAGCACAGACCCCTCACAAGGAGCACAGACACTTCAATTGGACACAGACACTGCAGATGGAGCACAGACCCTTCACATGGAGCTCAGCCCCTTGACATGGAGCACAGACACTGCACATGGAACACAGACACTGCACATAGAGCACAGACACTGCACATGGAGCACAGACACTACACATAGAGCACTGACACTTCACATGGAGCACAGACCCTTCAGATGGAGCTCAGACACTTCACATGGAGCAGAGACACTGCACATGGAGCACAGACACTGCACATAGAGCACAGACACTTCACATAGAGCACAGACCCCTCACAAGGAGCACAGACACTTGAATTGGACACAGACACTGCAGATGGAGAACAGACACTTCACATGGAGCACAGACACTGCACATGGAGCACAGACACTGCACATGCAGCACAGACACTTCACATGGAGCACAGACACTTCACATGGAGCACAGACACTTCACCTGGAGCACAGACCCTTCACATGGAGCACAGACATTGCACATGGAGCACTGACGCTGCACATGGAGCACAGACACTTCACATGGAGCACAGACCCTTCACATGGAGCACAGACACTGCACGTGGAGCACTGACACTGCACATGGAGCACAGACACTGCACATGGAGCAGAGACACTGCACATGGAGCACAGACACTGCACGTGGAGCACAGACACTGCACGTGGAGCAGAGACACTGCACGTGGAGCACAGACACTGCATATGGAGCACAGACACTTCACATGGAGCACAGACACTGCACATGGAGCACAGACACTGCACATGCAGCACAGACACTGCACATGGAGCACAGACACTGCACATGGAGCACAGACCCTTCACATGGAGCACAGACACATCACATGGAGCACAGACCCTTCACATGGAGCACAGACACTGCACATGGAGCACAGACACTGCACATGGAGCACAGACACTTCACATGGAGCACAGACCCTTCACATGGAGCACAGACCCTTCACATGGAGCACAGACACTGCACGTGGAGCACTCTCACTACACATGGAGCACAGACACTGCACATGGAGCAGAGACACTGCACATGGAGCACAGACACTGCACGTGGAGCACAGACACTGCACGTGGAGCACAGACACAGCACATGGAGCACAGACACTTCGCATGGAGCACAGGCACTTCACATGGAGCACAGTAACTGCACATGGAGCAGAGACACTGCACATGGAGCACAGACACTTCACATGGAGCACAGTAACTCCACATGGAGCACAGACACTGCACATGGAGCAGAGACACTGCACATGGAGCACAGACACTGCACATAGAGCACAGAAACTTCACATAGAGCACAGACCCCACACAAGGAGCACAGACACTTCAGATGGACACAGACACTGCAGATGGAGCACAGACACTTCACATGGAGCACAGACACTGCACATGCAGCACGGACACTTCACATGGAGCACAGACACTTCACATGGAGCACAGACCCTTCACATGGAGCACAGACACTTCACATGGAGCACAGACCCTTCACATGGAGCACAGACACTGCACATGGAGCACTGACACTGCACATGGAGCACAGACACGGCACATGGAGCATAGACACTGCACAGGGAGCACTGACACCTCACAGGGAGCACAGACAATGCACATGGAGCACAGATACTTCACAGAGCGCACGCACAATTCACATGGTGCACAGACACTGCACATGGCGCACAGACACTGCACATGGAGCACAGACACTGCACATGGAGCACAGACACTGCACATGGAGCACAGACACTGCCTGTGGAGCACAGACACTGCACGTGGAGCACAGACACTGCACATGGAGCACAGACACTGCACATGGAGCACAGACACTGCACATGGAGCACTGACACTGCACATGGAGCACAGACACTGCACATGGAGCACAAACACTGCCTGTGAAGCACAGACACTGCACGTGGAGCACAGACACTGCACATGGAGCACAGACACTGCACATGGAGCACAGACACTGCACATAGAGCACAGACACTGCACATGGAGCACAGGCACTTCACGTTGACCACAGACACTTCACATGGAGCACAGACACTTCACATGGAGCACAGACACTTCACATGGAGCACAGACCCTTCACATGGAGCTCAGCCCCTTGACATGGAGCACAGACACTGCACATGGAACACAGACACTGCACATGGAGCACAGACACTGCACATGGAGCACTGACACTTCACATGGAGCACTGACCCTTCAGATGGAGCACAGACACTTCACATGGAGCAGAGACACTGCACATGGAGCACAGACACTGCACATAGAGCACAGACACTTCACATAGAGCACAGACCCCTCACAAGGAGCACAGACACTTCAATTGGACACAGACACTGCAGATGGAGCACAGACCCTTCACATGGAGCTCAGCCCCTTGACATGGAGCACAGACACTGCACATGGAACACAGACACTGCACATAGAGCACAGACACTGCACATGGAGCACAGACACTACACATAGAGCACTGACACTTCACATGGAGCACAGACCCTTCAGATGGAGCTCAGACACTTCACATGGAGCAGAGACACTGCACATGGAGCACAGACACTGCACATAGAGCACAGACACTTCACATAGAGCACAGACCCCTCACAAGGAGCACAGACACTTGAATTGGACACAGACACTGCAGATGGAGAACAGACACTTCACATGGAGCACAGACACTGCACATGGAGCACAGACACTGCACATGCAGCACAGACACTTCACATGGAGCACAGACACTTCACATGGAGCACAGACACTTCACCTGGAGCACAGACCCTTCACATGGAGCACAGACATTGCACATGGAGCACTGACGCTGCACATGGAGCACAGACACTTCACATGGAGCACAGACCCTTCACATGGAGCACAGACACTGCACGTGGAGCACTGACACTGCACATGGAGCACAGACACTGCACATGGAGCAGAGACACTGCACATGGAGCACAGACACTGCACGTGGAGCACAGACACTGCACGTGGAGCAGAGACACTGCACGTGGAGCACAGACACTGCATATGGAGCACAGACACTTCACATGGAGCACAGACACTGCACATGGAGCACAGACACTGCACATGCAGCACAGACCTTTCACATGGAGCTCAGCCCCTTGACATGGAGCACAGACACTGCACATGCAACACAGACACTGCACATAGAGCACAGACACTGCACATGGAGCACAGACACTGCACATGGAGCACAGACACTGCACATGGAGCACAGACCCTTCAGATGGAGCACAGACACTTCACATGGAGCAGAGACACTGCACATGGAGCACAGACACTGCACATAGAGCACAGACACTTCACATAGAGCACAGACCCCTCACAAGGAGCACAGACACTTCAATTGGACACAGACACTGCAGATGGAGCACAGACCCTTCACATGGAGCTCAGCCCCTTGACATGGAGCACAGACACTGCACATGGAACACAGACACTGCACATAGAGCACAGACACTGCACATGGAGCACAGACACTACACATAGAGCACTGACACTTCACATGGAGCACAGACCCTTCAGATGGAGCTCAGACACTTCACATGGAGCACAGACACTGCACATGGAGCACAGACACTGCACATAGAGCACAGACACTTCACATAGAGCACAGACCCCTCACAAGGAGCACAGACACTTGAATTTGACACAGACACTGCAGATGGAGAACAGACACTTCACATGGAGCACAGACACTGCACATGGAGCACAGACACTGCACATGCAGCACAGACACTTCACATGGAGCACAGACACTTCACATGGAGCACAGACACTTCACCTGGAGCACAGACCCTTCACATGGAGCACAGACATTGCACATGGAGCACTGACGCTGCACATGGAGCACAGACACTTCACATGGAGCACAGACCCTTCACATGGAGCACAGACATTGCACGTGGAGCACTGACACTGCACATGGAGCACAGACACTGCACATGGAGCAGAGACACTGCACATGGAGCACAGACACTGCACGTGGAGCACAGACACTGCACGTGGAGCAGAGACACTGCACGTGGAGCACAGACACTGCATATGGAGCACAGACACTTCACATGGAGCACAGACACTGCACATGGAGCACAGACACTGCACATGCAGCACAGACCTTTCACATGGAGCTCAGCCCCTTGACATGGAGCACAGACACTGCACATGCAACACAGACACTGCACATAGAGCACAGACACTGCACATGGAGCACAGACACTGCACATGGAGCACAGACACTGCACATGGAGCACTGACAATTCAAATGGGCACAGACCCTTCAGATGGAGCACAGACACTTCACATGGAGCACAGACACTGCACGTGGAGCACAGATACTGCACATGGAGCACAGACACTGCAGATGGAGCACAGACACTGCACATGGAGCACAGACACTTCACATGGAGCACAGACACTGCACATAGCGCACAGACACTTCACATGGAGCACAGACCCTTCAGATGGAGCACAGACACTTCACATGGAGCACAGACACTGCACATGGAGCACAGACACTGCACATGGAGCACAGACACTGCACATAGAGCACAGATACTTCACATGGAGCACAGACACTGCACATGGAGCACAGACAATGCACATAGAGCACAGATACTTCAAATGGAGCACAGACACTTCACATGGAGCACAGACACTTCACATGGAGTACAAACCCTTCACATGGAGCACAGACACTTCACATGGAGCACAGACCCTTCACATGGAGCACAGACACATCACATGGAGCAAAGACCCTTCACATGGAGCACAGACACTGCACATGGAGCACAGACGCTGCACATGGAGCACAGACACTTCACATGGTGTACAGACCCTTCACATGGAGCACAGACACTTCACATGGAGCACAGTCCCTTCACATGGAGCACAGACACTGCACATGGAGCATAGACACTGCACAGGGAGCACTGACACCTCACAGGGAGCACAGACCCATCAGATGGAGCACAGACACTGCACATGGAGCACAGATACTTCACATGGAGCACAGATACTTCAAATGGAGCACAGACACTTCACATGGAGCACAGACCCTTCAGATGGAGCACAGACACTTCACATGGAGCACAGACACTGCACATGGAGCACAGACACTGCACATGGAGCACACACACTGTACATAGAGCACAGATACTTCACATGGAGCACAGACAGTGCACATGGAGCACAGACACTGCACATAGAGCACAGATACTTCAAATGGAGCACAGACACTTCACATGGAGCACAGACAATTCACATGGAGTACAGACCCTTCACATGGAGCACAGACACTTCACATGGAGCACAGACGCTTCACATGGAGCACAGACACATCACATGGAGCACAGACCCTTCACATGGAGCACAGACACTGCACATGGAGCACAGACACTGCACATGGAGCACAGACACTTCACAGGGTGCACTGACACGAGACATGGAGCACAGACACTGCACATGTAGGACAGGCACTGCACATGGAGCGCAGACACTGCACATGGAGCACAGAGACTGCACATGGAGCGCAGACACTGCACATGGAGCGCAGACACTTCACATGGAGCCCTGTCACTGCACATGGAGCACAGACACTTCACATGGAGCACAGGCACTGCACATGGAGCACAGACACTTCACATGGAGCACGGACCCTTCAGATGGAGCACAGACACTTCACATGGAGCACAGACAATTCACATGGAGCACAGTCCCTTCACATGGAGCACAGACACTGCACATGGAGAATAGACACTGCACAGGGAGCACTGACACCTCACAGGGAGCACAGACCCTTCAGATGGAGCACAGACACTGCACATGGAGCACAGATACTTCACATGGAGCACAGATACTTCAAATGGAGCACAGACACTTCACATGGAGCACAGACACTTCGCATGGAGCACAGACCCTTCACATGGAGCACAGACACTTCACATGGAGCGCAATCACTGCACATGGAGCACTGACAATGCACATGGAGCACAGACACTTCACATGTGCACGGACACTGCACATGGTGCACTGACACTGCACATGGAGCAATGACACTGCACATGGAGCACAGACGCTGCACATGGAGCACAGACACTTCACATGGTGTACAGACCCTTCACATGGAGCACAGACACTTCACATGGAGCACAGTCCCTTCACATGGAGCACAGACACTGCACATGGAGCATAGACACTGCACAGGGAGCACTGACACCTCACAGGGAGCACAGACCCATCAGATGGAGCACAGACACTGCACATGGAGCACAGATACTTCACATGGAGCACAGATACTTCAAATGGAGCACAGACACTTCACATGGAGCACAGACACTTCGCATGGAGCACAGACCCTTCACATGGAGCACAGACACTTCACATGGAGCGCAATCACTGCACATGGAGCACTGACAATGCACATGGAGCACAGACGCTTCACATGGAGCACAGTCACTGCACATGGAGCACAGACACTGCACATGGAGCACAGACAATGCACATGGAGCACGGACCCTTTAGATGGAGCACAGACACTTCACATGGAGCACACAGCCTTCGCAGGGAGCACGGACACTTCACATGGAGCACAGACCCTTCACGTGGAGCACAGACACTTCGCATGGAGCACAGACACTTCACATGGAGCTCAGACACTTCACATGGAGCACAGAGACTGCACATGGAGCACAGACACTGCACATGGAGCACAGACACTGCACATGGAGCACAGACACTTCACATAGAGCGCAAACACTGCACATGGAGCACTGACAATGCACATGGAGCACAGACACTTCACATGGAGCACAGAAACATCGCATGGAGCACAGACCCTTCACATGGAGCACAGACACTTCACATGGAGCGCAATCACTGCACATGGAGCACTGACAATGCACATGGAGCACAGTCCCTTCACATGGAGCACAGACACTGCACATGGAGCATAGACACTGCACAGGGAGCACTGACACGTCACAGGGAGCACAGACCCTTCAGATGGAGCACAGACACTGCACATGGAGCACAGATACTTCACATGGAGCACAGATACTTCAAATGGAGCACAGACACTTCACATGGAGCACAGACACTTCGAATGGAGCACAGACCCTTCACATGGAGCACAGACAGTTCACATGGAGCGCAATCACTGCACATGGAGCACTGACAATGCACATGGAGCACAGACACTTCACATGTGCACGGACACTGCACATGGAGCACAGACACTGCACATGGAGCAATGACACTGCACATGGAGCACAGACGCTGCACATGGAGCACAGACACTTCACATGGTGTACAGACCCTTCACATGGAGCACAGACACTTCACATGGAGCACAGTCCCTTCACATGGAGCACAGACACTGCACATGGAGCATAGACACTGCACAGGGAGCACTGACACCTCACAGGGAGCACAGACCCATCAGATGGAGCACAGACACTGCACATGGAGCACAGATACTTCACATGGAGCACAGATACTTCAAATGGAGCACAGACACTTCACATGGAGCACAGACACTTCGCATGGAGCACAGACCCTTCACATGGAGCAAAGACACTTCACATGGAGCGCAATCACTGCACATGGAGCACTGACAATGCACATGGAGCACAGACGCTTCACATGGAGCACAGTCACTGCACATGGAGCACAGACACTGCACATGGAGCACAGACAATGCACATGGAGCACAGACCCTTCACATGGAGCACAGACACTTCACATGGAGCACAATCACTGCACATGGAGCACTGACAATGCACATGGAGCACAGACACTTCACATGGAGCACACAGCCTTCGCAGGGAGCACGGACACTTCACATGGAGCACAGACCCTTCACGTGGAGCACAGACACTTCGCATGGAGCACAGACACTTCACATGGAGCTCAGACACTTCACATGGAGCACAGAGACTGCACATGGAGCACAGACACTGCACATGGAGCACAGACACTGCACATGGAGCACAGACACTTCACATAGAGCGCAAACACTGCACATGGAGCACTGACAATGCACATGGAGCACAGACAATTCACATGGAGCACAGACACTTCGCATGGAGCACAGACCCTTCACATGGAGCACAGACACTTCACATGGAGCGCAATCACTGCACATGGAGCACTGACAATGCACATGGAGCACAGTCCCTTCACATGGAGCACAGACACTGCACATGGAGCATAGACACTGCACAGGGAGCACTGACACCTCACAGGGAGCACAGACCCTTCAGATGGAGCACAGACACTGCACATGGAGCACAGATACTTCACATGGAGCACAGATACTTCAAATGGAGCACAGACACTTCACATGGAGCACAGACACTTCGCATGGAGCACAGACCCTTCACATGGAGCACAGACACTTCACATGGAGCGCAATCACTGCACATGGAGCACTGACAATGCACATGGAGCACAGACACTTCACATGTGCACGGACACTGCACATGGAGCACTGACACTGCACATGGAGCAATGACACTGCACATGGAGCACAGACGCTGCACATGGAGCACAGACACTTCACATGGTGTACAGACCCTTCACATGGAGCACAGACACTTCACATGGAGCACAGTCCCTTCACATGGAGCACAGACACTGCACATGGAGCATAGACACTGCACAGGGAGCACTGACACCTCACAGGGAGCACAGACCCATCAGATGGAGCACAGACACTGCACATGGAGCACAGATACTTCACATGGAGCACAGATACTTCAAATGGAGCACAGACACTTCACATGGAGCACAGACACTTCGCATGGAGCACAGACCCTTCACATGGAGCACAGACACTTCACATGGAGCGCAATCACTGCACATGGAGCACAGACAATGCACATGGAGCACAGACGCTTCACATGGAGCACAGTCACTGCACATGGAGCACAGACACTGCACATGGAGCACAGACAATGCACATGGAGCACGGACCCTTTAGATGGAGCACAGACACTTCACATGGAGCACACAGCCTTCGCAGGGAGCACGGACACTTCACATGGAGCACAGACCCTTCACGTGGAGCACAGACACTTCGCATGGAGCACAGACACTTCACATGGAGCTCGGACACTTCACATGGAGCACAGAGACTGCACATGGAGCACAGACACTGCACATGGAGCACAGACACTTCACATAGAGCGCAAACACTGCACATGGAGCACTGACAATGCACATGGAGCACAGACACTTCACATGGAGCACAGACACTTCGCATGGAGCACAGACCCTTCACATGGAGCACAGACACTTCACATGGAGCGCAATCACTGCACATGGAGCACTGACAATGCACATGGAGCACAGACACTTCACATGGAGCACAGTCACTGCACATGGAGCACAGACACTGCACATGTAGCACAGACACTGCACATGGAGCACGGACCCTTTAGATGGAGCACAGACACTTCACATGGAGCACAGAGCCTTCGCATGGAGCACGGACACTTCACATGGAGCACAGACCCTTCACGTGGAGCACAGACACTTCGCATGGAGCACAGACACTTCACATGGAGCTCAGACACTTCACATGGAGCACAGACACTGCACATGGAGCACAGACACGGCACATGGAGCACAGACACTGCACATGGAGCGCAGACACTGCACATGGAGCACTGACACTCCACATGGAGCACAGACACATCACATGGAGCACAGGCACTGCACATGGTGCACAGACACTTCACATGGAGCACGCACCCTTCAGATGGAGCACAGACACTTCACATGGAGCACAGACCCTTCACATGGAGCACAGACACTTCACATGGAGCGCAAACACTGCACATGGAGCACTGACAATGCACATGGAGCACAGACACTTCACATGGAGCACAGACACTTAGCATGGAGCACAGAAACTGCACATGGAGCACAGGCACTTCACATGGAGCACAGACACTGCACATGGAGCACAGACACTTCACATGGAGCACAGACACTTCACATGGAGCACAGACCCTTCACATGGAGCACAGACCCTTCACATGGAGCACAGACACTTCACATGGAGCACAGACACTTCACATGGAGCACAGACCCTTGACATGGAGCTCAGCCCCTTGACATGGAGCACATACACTGCACATGGAACACAGACACTGCACATAGAGCACAGACACTGCACATGGAGCACAGACACTGCACATGGAACACAGACACTGCACATAGAGCACTGACACTTCACATGGAGCACAGACCCTTCAGATGGAGCACAGACATTTCACATGGAGCACAGACACTGCACATGGAGCACAGACACTGCACATGGAGCACACACAATGCACATAGAGCACAAATACTTCACATGGAGCACAGACACTGCACATGGAGCACAGACACTGCACATAGAGCACAGATACTTCAAATGGAGCACAGACACTTCACATGGAGCACAGACACTTCACATGGAGTACAGACCCTTCACATGGAGCACAGATACTTCACGTGGAGCACAGACCCTTCACATGGAGCACAGACACATCACATGGAGCACAGACCCTTCACATGGAGCACAGACACTGCACATGGAGCACAGACACTGCACATGGAGCACAGACACTTCACAGGGTGCACTGACACGAGACATGGAGCACAGACACTGCACATGGAGCGCAGACACTGCACATGGAGCACAGAGACTGCACATGGAGCGCAGAGACTGCACATGGAGCACAGACACTTCACATGGAGCACTGTCACTGCACATGGAGCACAGACACTTCACATGGAGCACAGGCACTGCACATGGAGCAGAGACAATTCACATGGAGCACGGACCCTTCAGATGGAGCACAGGCACTTCACATGGAGCACAGACCCTTCACATGGAGCACAGACACTTCGCATGGAGCACGGAACCTTTAGATGGAGCACAGACACTTCACATGGAGCACAGAGCCTTCGCATGGAGCACGGACACTTCACATGGAGCACAGACCCTTCACGTGGAGCACAGACACTTCGCATGGAGCACAGACACTTCACATGGAGCTCAGACACTTCACATGGAGCACAGTCACTGCACATGGAGCACAGACACTGCACATGGAGCACAGACACTGCACATGGAGCACAGACACTGCACATGGAGCACAGACACTTCACATGGAGCACAGACCCTTCAGATGGAGCACAGACAATTCACATGGAGCACAGACACTTCACGTGGAGCACAGACCCTTCACATGGCTCACAGACCCTTCACATGCAGCATAGACACTGCACATGGAACACAGACACTGCACATGGAGCACAGACACTGCATGTGGAGCACAGACACTTTACATGGTGCACAGACACTGCGTGTGGTGCACAGACACTGCACGTGGAGCACAGACACTGCACGTGGAGCACAGACACTGCACATGGAGCACAGACACTGCACATGGAGCACAGACACTGCACATGGAGCACAGACACTTCACATGGAGCACAGACATTTCACATGTGCACGGAAACTGCACATGGAGCACAGACACTGCACATGGAGCAATGACAGTGCACATGGAGCACAGACGCTGCACATGGAGCACAGACACTTCACATGGTGCACAGACCCTTCACATGGAGCACAGACACTTCACATGGAGCACAGTCCCTTCACATGGAGCACAGACACTGCACATGGAGCATAGACACTGCACAGGGAGCACTGACACCTCACAGGGAGCACAGACCCTTCAGATGGAGCACAGACACTTCACATGGAGCACAGACACTGCACATAGAGCACAGACACTGCACATGGAGCACAGACACTGCACATAGAGCACAGATACTTCACATGGAGCACAGACACTGCACATGGAGCACAGACACTGCACATAGAGAACAGATACTTCAAATGGAGCACAGACACTTCACATGGAGCACAGACACTTCACATGGAGTACAGACCCTTCACATGGAGCACAGACACTTCACATGGAGCACAGACCCTTCACATGGAGCACAGACACATCACATGGAGCACAGACCCTTCACATGGAGCACAGACACTGCACATGGAGCACAGACACTGCACATGGAGCACAGACACTTCACAGGGAGCACTGACACGGCACATGGAGCACAGACACTGCACCTGTAGCACAGACACTGCACATGGAGCGCAGACACTGCACATGGAGCACAGACACTGCACATGGAGCACAGACCCTTCACATGGAGCACAGATACTGCACATGGAGCACAGACACTGCACATGGAGCACAGACACTGCATGTGGAGCGCAGACACTTTAGAAGGTGCACGGACACTGCGTGTGGAGCACAGACACTGCACGTGGAGCACAGACACTGCACATGGAGCACAGACACTGCACATGGAGCACAGACACTGCACATGGAGCACAGACCCTTCACGTGGAGCACAGACACTGCACGTGGAGCACAGACACTGCACGTGGAGCACAGACACTGCACATGGAGCACAGACACTGCACATGGAGCACAGACACTGCACCTGGAGCACAGACACTGCACATGGAGCACAGACACTGCACATGTGCACGGACACTGCACATGGAGCACTGACACTGCACATGGTGCACAGACGCTGCACATGGAGCACAGACAATTCACATGGGGTACAGACCCTTCAGATGGAGCACAGACACTTCACATGGAGCACAGACCCTTCACATGGAGCACAGACACTGCACATGGAGCATAGACACTGCACAGGGAGCACTGGCACCTCACAGGGAGCACAGACACTGCACATGGAGCACAGATACTTCACAGAGCGCACGCGCACTTCACATGGTGCACAGACACTGCACATGGCGCACAGACACTGCACATGGAGCCCAGACACTGCACATGGAGCACAGACACTGCACATGGAGCACAGACACTGCCTGTGGAGCACAGACACTGCATGTGGAGCACAGACACTTTACAAAGTGCACAGACACTGCGTGTGGTGCACAGACACTGCACGTGGAGCACAGACACTGCACGTGGAGCACAGACACTGCACATGGAGCACAGACACTGCACATGGAGCACAGACACTGCACATGGAGCACAGACACTTCACATGGAGCACAGACATTTCACATGTGCACGGAAACTGCACATGGAGCACAGACACTGCACATGGAGCAATGACACTGCACATGGAGCACAGATGCTGCACATGGAGCACAGACACTTCACATGGTGCACAGACCCTTCACATGGAGCACAGACACTTCACATGGAGCACAGTCCCTTCAGATGGAGCACAGACACTGCACATGGAGCATAGACACTGCACAGGGAGCACTGACACCTCACAGGGAGCACAGACCCTTCAGATGGAGCACAGACACTTCACATGGAGCACAGGCACTGCACATAGAGCACAGACACTGCACATGGAGCACAGACACTGCTAATAGAGAACAGATACTTCAAATGGAGCACAGACACTTCACATGGAGCACAGACACTGCACATGGAGCACAGACACTTCACATGGAGTACAGACCCTTCACATGGAGCACAGACACTTCACATGGAGCACAGACCCTTCACATGGAGCACAGACGCATCACATGGAGCACAGACCCTTCACATGGAGCACAGACACTGCACATGGAGCACAGACGCTGCACATGGAGCACAGACACTTCACATGGTGCACAGACCCTTCACATGGAGCACAGACATTTCATATGGAGCACAGTCCCTTCACATGGAGCACAGACACTGCACATGGAGCATAGACACTGCACAGGGAGCACTGACACCTCACAGGGAGCACAGACCCTTCAGATGGAGCACAGACACTTCACATGGAGCACAGACACTGCACATAGAGCACAGACACTGCACATGGAGCACAGACACTGCACATAGAGCACAGATACTTCACATGGAGCACAGACACTGCACATGGAGCACAGACACTGCACATAGAGAACAGATACTTCAAATGGAGCACAGACACTTCACATGGAGCACAGACACTTCACATGGAGTACAGACCCTTCACATGGAGCACAGATACTTCACGTGGAGCACAGACCCTTCACATGGAGCACAGACACATCACATGGAGCACAGACCCTTCACATGGAGCACAGACACTGCACATGGAGCACAGACACTGCACATGGAGCACAGACACTTCACAGGGTGCACTGACACGAGACATGGAGCACAGACACTGCACATGGAGCGCAGACACTGCACATGGAGCACAGAGACTGCACATGGAGCGCAGAGACTGCACATGGAGCACAGACACTTCACATGGAGCACTGTCACTGCACATGGAGCACAGACACTTCACATGGAGCACAGGCACTGCACATGGAGCAGAGACAATTCACATGGAGCACGGACCCTTCAGATGGAGCACAGGCACTTCACATGGAGCACAGACCCTTCACATGGAGCACAGACACTTCGCATGGAGCACGGAACCTTTAGATGGAGCACAGACACTTCACATGGAGCACAGAGCCTTCGCATGGAGCACGGACACTTCACATGGAGCACAGACCCTTCACGTGGAGCACAGACACTTCGCATGGAGCACAGACACTTCACATGGAGCTCAGACACTTCACATGGAGCACAGTCACTGCACATGGAGCACAGACACTGCACATGGAGCACAGACACTGCACATGGAGCACAGACACTGCACATGGAGCACAGACACTTCACATGGAGCACAGACCCTTCAGATGGAGCACAGACAATTCACATGGAGCACAGACACTTCACGTGGAGCACAGACCCTTCACATGGCTCACAGACCCTTCACATGCAGCATAGACACTGCACATGGAACACAGACACTGCACATGGAGCACAGACACTGCATGTGGAGCACAGACACTTTACATGGTGCACAGACACTGCGTGTGGTGCACAGACACTGCACGTGGAGCACAGACACTGCACGTGGAGCACAGACACTGCACATGGAGCACAGACACTGCACATGGAGCACAGACACTGCACATGGAGCACAGACACTTCACATGGAGCACAGACATTTCACATGTGCACGGAAACTGCACATGGAGCACAGACACTGCACATGGAGCAATGACAGTGCACATGGAGCACAGACGCTGCACATGGAGCACAGACACTTCACATGGTGCACAGACCCTTCACATGGAGCACAGACACTTCACATGGAGCACAGTCCCTTCACATGGAGCACAGACACTGCACATGGAGCATAGACACTGCACAGGGAGCACTGACACCTCACAGGGAGCACAGACCCTTCAGATGGAGCACAGACACTTCACATGGAGCACAGACACTGCACATAGAGCACAGACACTGCACATGGAGCACAGACACTGCACATAGAGCACAGATACTTCACATGGAGCACAGACACGGCACATGGAGCACAGACACTGCACATAGAGAACAGATACTTCAAATGGAGCACAGACACTTCACATGGAGCACAGACACTTCACATGGAGTACAGACCCTTCACATGGAGCACAGACACTTCACATGGAGCACAGACCCTTCACATGGAGCACAGACACATCACATGGAGCACAGACCCTTCACATGGAGCACAGACACTGCACATGGAGCACAGACACCGCACATGGAGCACAGACACTTCACAGGGAGCACTGACACGGCACATGGAGCACAGACACTGCACCTGTAGCACAGACACTGCACATGGAGCGCAGACACTGCACATGGAGCACAGACACTGCACATGGAGCACAGACCCTTCACATGGAGCACAGATACTGCACATGGAGCACAGACACTGCACATGGAGCACAGACACTGCATGTGGAGCGCAGACACTTTAGAAGGTGCACGGACACTGCGTGTGGAGCACAGACACTGCACGTGGAGCACAGACACTGCACATGGAGCACAGACACTGCACATGGAGCACAGACACTGCACATGGAGCACAGACCCTTCACGTGGAGCACAGACACTGCACGTGGAGCACAGACACTGCACGTGGAGCACAGACACTGCACATGGAGCACAGACACTGCACATGGAGCACAGACACTGCACCTGGAGCACAGACACTGCACATGGAGCACAGACACTGCACATGTGCACGGACACTGCACATGGAGCACTGACACTGCACATGGTGCACAGACGCTGCACATGGAGCACAGACAATTCACATGGGGTACAGACCCTTCAGATGGAGCACAGACACTTCACATGGAGCACAGACCCTTCACATGGAGCACAGACACTGCACATGGAGCATAGACACTGCACAGGGAGCACTGGCACCTCACAGGGAGCACAGACACTGCACATGGAGCACAGATACTTCACAGAGCGCACGCGCACTTCACATGGTGCACAGACACTGCACATGGCGCACAGACACTGCACATGGAGCCCAGACACTGCACATGGAGCACAGACACTGCACATGGAGCACAGACACTGCCTGTGGAGCACAGACACTGCATGTGGAGCACAGACACTTTACAAAGTGCACAGGCACTGCGTGTGGTGCACAGACACTGCACGTGGAGCACAGACACTGCACGTGGAGCACAGACACTGCACATGGAGCACAGACACTGCACATGGAGCACAGACACTGCACATGGAGCACAGACACTTCACATGGAGCACAGACATTTCACATGTGCACGGAAACTGCACATGGAGCACAGACACTGCACATGGAGCAATGACACTGCACATGGAGCACAGATGCTGCACATGGAGCACAGACACTTCACATGGTGCACAGACCCTTCACATGGAGCACAGACACTTCACATGGAGCACAGTCCCTTCAGATGGAGCACAGACACTGCACATGGAGCATAGACACTGCACAGGGAGCACTGACACCTCACAGGGAGCACAGACCCTTCAGATGGAGCACAGACACTTCACATGGAGCACAGGCACTGCACATAGAGCACAGACACTGCACATGGAGCACAGACACTGCTAATAGAGAACAGATACTTCAAATGGAGCACAGACACTTCACATGGAGCACAGCCCCTTGACATGGAGCACAGACACTGCACATGCAACACAGACACTGCACATAAAGCACAGACACTGCACATGGAGCACAGACACTGCACATGGAACACAGACACTGCACATAGAGCACTGACACTTCACATGGAGCACAGACCCTTCAGATGGAGCACAGACACTGCACATGGAGCACAGACACTGCACATGGAGCACAGACACTGCACATAGAGGTCAGATACATCACATGGAGCACAGACACTGCACATGGAGCACAGACACTGCACATAGAGCACAGAAACTTCAAATGGAGCACAGACACTTCACATGGAGCACAGACACTTCACATGGAGTACAGAACCTTCACATGGAGCACAGACACTTCACATGGAGCACAGACCCTTCACATGGAGCACAGACACATCACATGGAGCACAGACCCTTCACATGGAGGACAGACACTGCACATGGAGCACAGACACTGCACACGGAGCACAGACACTTCACAGGGAGCACTGACACGACTCATGGAGCACAGACACTGCACATGTAGCACAGACACTGCACATGGAGCGCAGACACTTCACATGGAGCACAGAAACTGCACATGGAGCGCAGACACTGCACATGGAGCACAGACACTTCACATGGAGCACAGACACTTCACATGGAGCACTGACACTGAACATGGAGCACAGACAGTTCACATGGAGCACAGGCACTGCACATGGAGCACAGACACTTCACATGGAGCACGGACCCTTCACATGGAGCACAGACACTTCACATGGAGCGCAAACACTGCACATGGAGCACTGACAATGCACATGGAGCACAGACACTTCACATGGAGCACAGTCACTGCACATGGAGCACAGACACTGCACATGGAGCACAGACACTGCACATGGAGCACAGACCCTTTAGATGGAGCACAGACACTTCACATGGAGCACAGACACTTCGCATGGAGCACGGACACTTCACATGCAGCACAGTCCCTTCACATGGAGCACAAACACTTCGCATGGAGCACAGACACTTCACATGGAGCTTAGACACTTCACATGGAGCACAGACACTGCACATGGAGCTCAGACACTGCACATGGAGCACAGACACTGCACATGGAGCACAGACACTGCACATAGAGCACAGACACTTCACATGGAGCACAGAACCTTCAGATGGAGCACAGACACTTCACATGGAGCACAGACACTTCACATGGAGCACAGACATGCAATGGAGCACAGACACTGCACATGAAGCAAAGACACTTCAAATGGATCACAGAAACTTCACATGGAGCACAGACACTTCACATGGAGCACAGACCCTTCACATGGAGCACAGACACATCACATGGAGCACAGACCATTCATATGGAGCACAGACACTGCACATGGAGCACAGACACTGCACATGGAGCACAGACACTTCACATGGAGCGCAGACACTGCACGTGGAGCACAGACACTGCACATGGAGCACAGACACTTCACATGGAGCGCAGACACTGCACGTGGAGCACAGACACTGCACATGGAGCGCAGACACTGCACATGGAGCACTGACTCTGCACATGGAGCACAGACACTTCACATGGAGCACAGGCACTGCACATGGAGCACAGACACTTCACATGGAGCACGCACCCTTCAGATGGAGCACAGACACTTCACATGGAGCACAGACCCTTCACATGGAGCACAGACACTTCACATGGAGCGCAAAAACTGCACATGGAGCAATGACAATGCACATGGAGCACAGACGCTTCACATGGAGCACAGACACTGCACATGGAGCACAGACACTTCACATGGAGCACAGACACTTCACATGGAGCACAGACACTGCATATGGAGCACAGGCACTTCACATGGAGCACAGACACTGCACATGGAGCACAGACACTTCACATGGAGCACAGACACTTCACATGGAGCACAGACACTTCACATGGAGCACAGACCCTTCACATGGAGCACAGACACTTCACATGGAGAACAGACACTTCACATGGAGCACAGACCCTTGACATGGAGCTCAGCCCCTTGACATGGAGCACAGACACTGCACATGGAACACAGCCACGACACATAGAGCACAGACACTGCACATGGAGCACAGACACTGCACATACAACACAGACACTGCACATAGAGCACTGACAATTCACATGGAGCACAGACCCTTCAGATGGAGCACAGACACTTCACATGGAGCACAGACACTGCACATGGAACACAGACACTGCACATGGAGCACAGACACTGCACATAGAGGACAGACACTTCACATGGAGCACAGACACTGCACATGGAGCACAGACAATGCACATAGAGCACAGATACTTCAAATGGAGCAGAGACACTTCACATGGAGCACAGACACTTCACATGGAGTACAGACACTTCACATGGAGCACAGACACTTCACATGGAGCACAGACCCTTCACATGGAGCACAGACACATCACATGGAGCACAGACCCTTCACATGGAGCACAGACACTGCACATGGAGCACAGACACTGCACACGGAGCACAGACACTTCACAGGGAGCACTGACACGACACAAGGAGCACAGAAACTGCACATGGAGCGCAGACACTGCACATGGAGCACAGACACTTCACATGGAGCACAGACACTTCACATGGAGCACTGACACTGCACATGGAGCACAGACACTTCACATGGAGCACAGGCACTTCACATGGAGCACGGACCCTTCAGATGGGCACAGACACTTCACATGGAGCACAGACCCTTCACATGGAGCACAGACACTTCACATGGAGCGCAAACACTGCACATGGAGCACTGACAATGCACATGGAGCACAGAAACTTCACATGGAGCACAGTCACTGCACATGGAGCACAGACACTGCACATGGAGCACAGACATTTCGCATGGAGAACAGACCCTTCACATGGAGCACAGACACTTCACATGGAGCACAGACACTTCACATGTAGCTCAGACACTTCACATGGAGCACAGACACTGCACATGGAGCACAGACACTGCACATGGTGCACGGACCCTTTAGATGGAGCACAGACACTTCACATGGAGCACAGACCCTTCACATGGAGCACGGACACTTCAGATGGAGCACAGACCCTTCACATAGAGCACAGTCCCTTCACATGGAGCACAGATACTGCACATGGAGCATAGACACTGCACAGGGAGCACTGACACCTCACAGGGAGCACAAACCCTTCAGATGGAGCACAGACACTTCACATGGAGCACAGACACTGCACATAGAGCACAGACACTGCACATGGAGCACAGACACTGCACATAGCGCACAGATACTTCACATGGAGCACAGACACTGCACATGGAGTACAGACACTGCACATAGAGCACAGATACTTCAAATGGAGCACAGACACTTCACATGGAGCACAGACACTTCACATGGAGTACAGACACTTCACATGGAGCACAGACACTTCACATGGAGCACAGACCCTTCAAATGGAGCACAGACACATCACATGGAGCACAGACCCTTCACATGGAGCACAGACAGTGCACATGGAGCACAGACACTGCACACGGAGCACAGACACTTCACAGGGAGCACTGACACGACACAAGGAGCACAGACACTGCACATGTAGCACAGACACTGCACATGGAGCGCAGACACTTCACATGGAGCACAGAAACTGCACATGGAGCGCAGACACTGCACATGGAGCACAGACACTTCACATGGAGCACAGACACTTCACATGGAGCACTGACACTGCACATGGAGCACAGACACTTCACATGGAGCACAGGCACTTCACATGGAGCACGGACCCTTCAGATGGGCACAGACACTTCACATGGAGCACAGACCCTTCACATGGAGCACAGACACTTCACATGGAGCGCAAACACTGCACATGGAGCACTGACAATGCACATGGAGCACAGACACTTCACATGGAGCACAGTCACTGCACATGGAGCACAGACACTGCACATGGAGCACAGACACTGCACATGGAGCACGGACCCTTTAGATGAAGCACAGACAATTCACATGGAGCACAGACACTTCACATGGAGCACAGACCCTTCACATGGAGCACAGACACTTCACATGGAGCACAGACACTTCACATGTAGCTCAGACACTTCACATGGAGCACAGACACTGCACATGGAGCACAGACACTGCACATGGAGCACAGACACTGCACATGGAGCACAGACACTGCACATGGAGCACAGACACTTCACATGGAGCACAGACCCTTCAGATGGAGCACAGACACTTCACATGGAGCACAGATAATTCACGTGGAGCACAGACACTTCACATGGATCACAGACCCTTCACATGGAGCACAGACACTGCACATGGAACACAGACACTGCACATGGAGCACAGACACTGCATGTGGAGCACAGACACTTTACATGGTGCACAGACAATGCGTGTGGTGCACAGACACTGCACGTGGAGCACAGACACTGCACGTGGAGCACAGACAGTGCACATGGAGCACAGACACTACACATGGAGCACAGACACTGCACATGGAGCACAGACACTTCACATGGAGCACAGACATTTCACATGTGCACGGACACTGCACATGGAGCACTGACACTGCACATGGAGCACTGACACTGCACATGTAGCACAGACGCTGCACATGGAGCACAGACACTTCACATGGTGTACAGACCCTTCACATGGAGCACAGACACTTCAAATGGAGCACAGACACTGCACATGGAGCACGGACCCTTTAGATGGAGCACAGACACTTCACATGGAGCACAGAACCTTCACATGGAGCACGGACACTTCACATGGAGCACAGACCCTTCACATAGAGCACAGTCCCTTCACATGGAGCACAGATACTGCACATGGAGCATAGACACTGCACAGGGAGCACTGACACCTCACAGGGAGCACAAACCCTTCAGATGGAGCACAGACACTTCACATGGAGCACAGACACTGCACATAGAGCACAGACACTGCACATGGAGCACAGACACTGCACATAGAGCACAGATACTTCACATGGAGCACAGACACTGCACATGGAGTACAGACACTGCACATAGAGCACAGATACTTCAAATGGAGCACAGACACTTCACATGGAGCACAGACACTTCACATGGAGTACAGACCCTTCACATGGAGCACAGACACTTTACATGGAGCACAGACCCTTCACATGGAGCACGGACACATCACATGGAGCACAGACCCTTCACATGGAGCACAGACACTGCACATGGAGCACAGACACGGCACATGGAGCACAGACACTTCACAGGGAGCACTGACACAGCACATGGAGCACAGACACTGCACATGTAGCACAGACACTGCACATGGAGCGCAGACACTGCACATGGAGCGCAGACACTGCACAAGGAGCGCAGACACTGCACATGGAGCACAGACACTTCACATGGAGCACAGACACTTCACATGGAGCACTGACACTGCACATGGAGCACAGACACTTCACATGGAGCACAGGCACTGCACATGGAGCACAGACACTTCACATGGAGCACGGACCCTTCAGATGGAGCACAGACACTTCACATGGAGCACAGACCCTTCACATGAAGCACAGACACTTCACATGGAGCACAGACCCTTCACATGGAGCACAGACCCTTCACATGGAGCACGGACACTTCACATGGAGCACAGACCCTTCACATCGAGAAAAGTCCCTTCACATGGAGCACAGATACTGCACATGGAGCATAGACACTGCACAGGGAGCACTGACACCTCACAGGGAGCACAGACCCTTCAGATGGAGCACAGACACTTCACATGGAGCACAGACACTGCACATAGAGCACAGACACTGCACATGGAGCACAGACACTGCACATAGAGCACAGATACTTCACATGGAGCACAGACACTGCACATGGAGCACAGACACTGCACATAGAGCACAGATACTTCAAATGGAGCACAGACACTTCACATGGAGCACAGACACTTCACATGGAGTACAGACCCTTCACATGGAGCACAGACACTTCACATGGAGCACAGACCCTTCACGTGGAGCAGAGACACATCACATGGAGAACAGACCCTTCACATGGAGCACAGACACTGCACATGGAGCACAGACACTGCACATGGAGCACAGTCACTTCACGGGGAGCACTGACACGGCACATGGAGCACAGACACTGCACATGTAGCACAGACACTGCACATGGAGCGCAGACACTGCACATGGAGCGCAGACACTGCACATGGAGCGCAGCCACTGCACATGGAGCACAGACACTTCACATGGAGCACAGACACTTCACATGGAGCACTGACACTGCACATGGAGCACAGACACTTCACATGGAGCACAGGCACTGCACATGGAGCACAGACACTTCACATGGAGCACGGACCCTTCAGATGGAGCACAGACACTTCACATGGAGCACAGATCCTACACATGGAGCACAGACACTTCACATGGAGCGCAAACACTGCACATGGAGCACTGACAATGCACATGGAGCACAGACACCTCACATGGAGCACAGTCACTGCACATGGAGCACAGACACTGCACATGGAGCACAGACACTGCACATGGAGCACGGACCCTTTAGATGGAGCACAGACACTTCACATGGAGCACAGTCCCTTCACATGGAGCACGGACACTTCACATGGAGCACAGACCCTTCACATGGAGCAGAGTCCCTTCACATGGAGCACAGATACTGCACATGGAGCATAGACACTGCACAGGGAGCACTGAAACCTCACAGGGAGCACAGACCCTTCAGATGGAGCACAGACACTTCACATGGAGCACAGTCACTGCACATGCAGCACAGACACTGCACATGGAGCACAGACACTGCACATGGAGCACGGACCCTTTAGATGGAGCACAGACACTTCACATGGAGCACAGACCCTTCACATGGAGCACGGACACTTCACATGGAGCACAGACCCTTCACATGGAGCACAGTCCCTTCACATGGAGCACAGATACTGCACATGGAGCATAGACACTGCACAGGGAGCACTGACACCTCACAGGGAGCACAGACCCTTCAGATGGAGCACAGACACTTCACATGGAGCACAGACACTGCACATAGAGCACAGACACTGCACATGGAGCACAGACACTGCACATAGAGCACAGATACTTCACATGGAGCACAGACACTGCACATGGAGCACAGACACTGCACATAGAGGACAGATACTTCAAATGGAGCACAGACACTTCACATGGAGCACAGACACTTCATAAGGAGTACAGACCCTTCACATGGAGCACAGACACTTCACATGGAGCACAGACCCTTCACATGGAGCACAGACACATCACATGGAGCACAGACCCTTCACATGGAGCACAGACACTGCACATGGAGCACAGACACTGCACATGGAGCACAGACACTTCACAGGGAGCGCAGACACTGCACATGGAGCGCAGACACTGCACAGGTAGCACAGACACTGCACATGGAGCGCAGACACTGCACATGGAGCGCAGACACTGCACATGGAGCGCAGACTCTGCACATGGAGCACAGACACTTCACATGGAGCACAGACACTTCACATGGAGCACTGACACTGCACATGGAGCACAGACCCTTCACATGGAGCACAGACCCTTCACATGGAGCACAGACCCTTCACATGGAGCACGGACACTTCACATGGACCACAGACCCTTCACATGGAGCACAGACACTTCGCATGGAGCACAGACACTTCGCATGGAGAACAGACACTTCACATGGAGCTCAGACACTTCACATGGAGCACAGACACTGCACATGGAGCACAGACACAGCGCATGGAGCACAGACACTGCACATGGAGCACAGACACTGCACATGGAGCACAGACACAGCGCATGGAGCACAGACACTGCACATGGAGCACAGACACTGCACATGGAGCACAGACACTTCACGTGGAGCACTGACACTTCACCTGGATCACAGACCCTTCACATGGAGCACAGACACTGCACATGGAACACAGACACTGCACATGGAGCACAGACACTGCATGTGGAGCACAGACACTTTACATGGTGCACAGACACTGCGTGTGGTGCACAGACACTGCACGTGGAGCACAGATACTGCACGTGGAGCACAGACACTGCACATGGAGCACAGACACTGCACATGGAGCACAGACACTGCACATGGAGTACAGACACTGCACATGGAGCACAGACACTTCACATGGAGCACAGACATTTCACATGTGCACAGACACTGCACTTGGAGCACTGACACTGCACATGGAGCACTGACACGGCACATGGAGCACAGACGCTGCACATGGAGCACAGACACTTCACATGGGGTACAGACCCTTCACATGGAGCACAGACACTTCACATGGAGCACAGTCCCTTCACATGGAGCACAGAAACTGCACATGGAGCATAGACACTGCACAGGGAGCACTGACACCTCACAGGGAGCACAGACACGGCACATGGAGCACTGACACTGCACATGGAGCACAGACACTGCACATGGAGCACAGACACTGCACATGGAGCACGGACCCTTTAGATGGAGCACAGACACTTCACATGGAGCACAGACCCTTCACATGGAGCACGGACACTTCACATGGAGCACAGACCCTTCACATGGAGCACAGTCCCTTCACATGGAGAACAGATAATGCACATGAAGCATAGACACTGCACAGGGAGCACTGACACCTCACAGGGAGCACAGACCCTTCAGATGGAGCACAGACACTTCACATGGAGCACAGACACTGCACATAGAGCACAGACACTGCACATGGAGCATAGACACTGCACATAGAGCACAGATACTTCACATGGAGCACAGACACTGCACATGGAGCACAGACACTGCACATAGAGCACAGATACTTCAAATGGAGCACAGACACTTCACATGGAGCACAGACACTTCATATGGAGTACAGACCCTTCAGATGGGCACAGACACTTCACATGGAGCACAGACCCTTCACATGGAGCACAGACACTTCACATGGAGCGCAAACACTGCACATGGAGCACTGACAATGCACATGGAGCACAGACACTTCACATGGAGCACAGTCACTGCACATGGAGCACAGACACTGCACATGGAGCACAGACACTGCACATGGAGCACGGACCCTTTAGATGAAGCACAGACACTTCACATGGAGCACAGACACTTCACATGGAGCACAGACCCTTCACATGGAGCACAGACACTTCACATGGAGCACAGACACTTCACATGTAGCTCAGACACTTCACATGGAGCACAGACACTGCACATGGAGCACAGACACTGCACATGGAGCACAGACACTGCACATGGAGCACAGACACTTCACATGGAGCACAGACCCTTCAGATGGAGCACAGACACTTCACATGGAGCACAGACACTTCACGTGGAGCACAGACACTTCACATGGATCACAGACCCTTCACATGGAGCACAGACACTGCACATGGAACACAGACACTGCACATGGAGCACAGACACTGCATGTGGAGCACAGACACTTTACATGGTGCACAGACAATGCGTGCGGTGCACAGACACTGCACGTGGAGCACAGACACTGCACGTGGAGCACAGACAGTGCACATGGAGCACAGACACTACACATGGAGCACAGACACTGCACATGGAGCACAGACACTTCACATGGAGCACAGACATTTCACATGTGCACGGACACTGCACATGGAGCACTGACACTGCACATGGAGCACTGACACTGCACATGTAGCACAGACGCTGCACATGGAGCACAGACACTTCACATGGTGTACAGACCCTTCACATGGAGCACAGACACTTCAAATGGAGCACAGACACTGCACATGGAGCACGGACCCTTTAGATGGAGCACAGACACTTCACATGGAGCACAGACCCTTCACATGGAGCACGGACACTTCACATGGAGCACAGACCCTTCACATAGAGCACAGTCCCTTCACATGGAGCACAGATACTGCACATGGAGCATAGACACTGCACAGGGAGCACTGACACCTCACAGGGAGCACAAACCCTTCAGATGGAGCACAGACACTTCACATGGAGCACAGACACTGCACATAGAGCACAGACACTGCACATGGAGCACAGACACTGCACATAGAGCACAGATACTTCACATGGAGCACAGACACTGCACATGGAGTACAGACACTGCACATAGAGCACAGATACTTCAAATGGAGCACAGACACTTCACATGGAGCACAGACACTTCACATGGAGTACAGACCCTTCACATGGAGCACAGACACTTTACATGGAGCACAGACCCTTCACATGGAGCACGGACACATCACATGGAGCACAGACCCTTCACATGGAGCACAGACACTGCACATGGAGCACAGACACGGCACATGGAGCACAGACACTTCACAGGGAGCACTGACACAGCACATGGAGCACAGACACTGCACATGTAGCACAGACACTGCACATGGAGCGCAGACACTGCACATGGAGCGCAGACACTGCACAAGGAGCGCAGACACTGCACATGGAGCACAGACACTTCACATGGAGCACAGACACTTCACATGGAGCACTGACACTGCACATGGAGCACAGACACTTCACATGGAGCACAGGCACTGCACATGGAGCACAGACACTTCACATGGAGCACGGACCCTTCAGATGGAGCACAGACACTTCACATGGAGCACAGACCCTTCACATGAAGCACAGACACTTCACATGGAGCACAGACCCTTCACATGGAGCACAGACCCTTCACATGGAGCACGGACACTTCACATGGAGCACAGACCCTTCACATCGAGCACAGTCCCTTCACATGGAGCACAGATACTGCACATGGAGCATAGACACTGCACAGGGAGCACTGACACCTCACAGGGAGCACAGACCCTTCAGACGGAGCACAGACACTTCACATGGAGCACAGACACTGCACATAGAGCACAGACACTGCACATGGAGCACAGACACTGCACATAGAGCACAGATACCTCACATGGAGCACAGACACTGCACATGGAGCACAGACACTGCACATAGAGCACAGATACTTCAAATGGAGCACAGACACTTCACATGGAGCACAGACACTTCACATGGAGTACAGACCCTTCACATGGAGCACAGACACTTCACATGGAGCACAGACCCTTCACGTGGAGCAGAGACACATCACATGGAGAACAGACCCTTCACATGGAGCACAGACACTGCACATGGAGCACAGACACTGCACATGGAGCACAGTCACTTCACGGGGAGCACTGACACGGCACATGGAGCACAGACACTGCACATGTAGCACAGACACTGCACATGGAGCGCAGACACTGCACATGGAGCGCAGACACTGCACATGGAGCGCAGCCACTGCACATGGAGCACAGATATTTCACATGGAGCACAGACACTTCACATGGAGCACTGACACTGCACATGGAGCACAGACACTTCACATGGAGCACAGGCACTGCACATGGAGCACAGACACTTCACATGGAGCACGGACTCTTCAGATGGAGCACAGACACTTCACATGGAGCACAGATCCTACACATGGAGCACAGACACTTCACATGGAGCGCAAACACTGCACATGGAGCACTGACAATGCACATGGAGCACAGACACCTCACATGGAGCACAGTCACTGCACATGGAGCACAGACACTGCACATGGAGCACAGACACTGCACATGGAGCACGGACCCTTTAGATGGAGCACAGACACTTCACATGGAGCACAGTCCCTTCACATGGAGCACGGACACTTCACATGGAGCACAGACCCTTCACATGGAGCAGAGTCCCTTCACATGGAGCACAGATACTGCACATGGAGCATAGACACTGCACAGGGAGCACTGAAACCTCACAGGGAGCACAGACCCTTCAGATGGAGCACAGACACTTCACATGGAGCACAGTCACTGCACATGCAGCACAGACACTGCACATGGAGCACAGACACTGCACATGGAGCACGGACCCTTTAGATGGAGCACAGACACTTCACATGGAGCACAGACCCTTCACATGGAGCACGGACACTTCACATGGAGCACAGACCCTTCACATGGAGCACAGTCCCTTCACATGGAGCACAGATACTGCACATGGAGCATAGACACTGCACAGGGAGCACTGACACCTCACAGGGAGCACAGACCCTTCAGATGGAGCACAGACACTTCACATGGAGCACAGACACTGCACATAGAGCACAGACACTGCACATGGAGCACAGACACTGCACATAGAGCACAGATACTTCACATGGAGCACAGACACTGCACATGGAGCACAGACACTGCACATAGAGCACAGATACTTCAAATGGAGCACAGACACTTCACATGGAGCACAGACACTTCATAAGGAGTACAGACCCTTCACATGGAGCACAGACACTTCACATGGAGCACAGACCCTTCACATGGAGCACAGACACATCACATGGAGCACAGACCCTTCACATGGAGCACAGACACTGCACATGGAGCACAGACACTGCACATGGAGCACAGACACTTCACAGGGAGCGCAGACACTGCACATGGAGCGCAGACACTGCACAGGTAGCACAGACACTGCACATGGAGCGCAGACACTGCACATGGAGCGCAGACACTGCACATGGAGCGCAGACTCTGCACATGGAGCACAGACACTTCACATGGAGCACAGACACTTCACATGGAGCACTGACACTGCACATGGAGCACAGACCCTTCAGATGGAGCGCAGACACTTCACATGGAGCACAGACCCTTCACATGGAGCACGGACACTTCACATGGAGCACAGACCCTTCACATGGAGCACAGACACTTCGCATGGAGAACAGACACTTCACATGGAGCTCAGACACTTCACATGGAGCACAGACACTGCACATGGAGCACAGACACAGCGCATGGAGCACAGACACTGCACATGGAGCACAGACACTGCACATGGAGCACAGACACAGCGCATGGAGCACAGACACTGCACATGGAGCACAGACACTGCACATGGAGCACAGACACTTCACGTGGAGCACTGACACTTCACCTGGATCACAGACCCTTCACATGGAGCACAGACACTGCACATGGAACACAGACACTGCACATGGAGCACAGACACTGCATGTGGAGCACAGACACTTTACATGGTGCACAGACACTGCGTGTGGTGCACAGACACTGCACGTGGAGCACAGATACTGCACGTGGAGCACAGACACTGCACATGGAGCACAGACACTGGACATGGAGCACAGACACTGCACATGGAGTACAGACACTGCACATGGAGCACAGACACTTCACATGGAGCACAGACATTTCACATGTGCACGGACACTGCACTTGGAGCACTGACACTGCACATGGAGCACTGACACGGCACATGGAGCACAGACGCTGCACATGGAGCACAGACACTTCACATGGGGTACAGACCCTTCACATGGAGCACAGACACTTCACATGGAGCACAGTCCCTTCACATGGAGCACAGAAACTGCACATGGAGCATAGACACTGCACAGGGAGCACTGACACCTCACAGGGAGCACAGACACGGCACATGGAGCACTGACACTGCACATGGAGCACAGACACTGCACATGGAGCACAGACACTGCACATGGAGCACGGACCCTTTAGATGGAGCACAGACACTTCACATGGAGCACAGACCCTTCACATGGAGCACGGACACTTCACATGGAGCACAGACCCTTCACATGGAGCACAGTCCCTTCACATGGAGCACAGATACTGCACATGGAGCATAGACACTGCACAGGGAGCACTGACACCTCACAGGGAGCACAGACCCTTCAGATGGAGCACAGACACTTCACATGGAGCACAGACACTGCACATAGAGCACAGACACTGCACATGGAGCACAGACACTGCACATAGAGCACAGATACTTCACATGGAGCACAGACACTGCACATGGAGCACAGACACTGCACATAGAGCACAGATACTTCAAATGGAGCACAGACACTTCACATGGAGCACAGACACTTCATATGGAGTACAGACCCTTCACATGGAGCACAGACACTTCACATGGAGCACAGACCCTTCACATGGAGCACAGACACATCACATGGAGCACAGACACATCACATGGAGCACAGACACTGCACATGGAGCACAGACACTGCACATGGAGCACAGACACTTCACAGGGAGCGCAGACACTGCACATGGAGCGCAGACACTGCACAGGTAGCACAGACACTGCACATGGAGCGCAGACACTGCACATGGAGCGCAGACACTGCACATGGAGCGCAGCCACTGCACATGGAGCACAGACACTTCACATGGAGCACAGACACTTCACATGGAGCACTGACACTGCACATGGAGCACAGACACTTCACATGGAGCACAGGCACTGCACATGGAGCACAGACACTTCACATGGAGCACGGACCCTTCAGATGGAGCACAGACACTTCACATGGAGCACAGATCCTACACATGGAGCACAGACACTTCACATGGAGCGCAAACACAGCACATGGAGCACTGACAATGCACATGGAGCACAGACACCTCACATGGAGCACAGTCACTGCACATGGAGCACAGACACTGCACATGGAGCACAGACACTGCACATGGAGCACGGACCCTTTAGATGGAGCACAGACACTTCACATGGAGCACAGTCCCTTCACATGGAGCACGGACACTTCACATGGAGCACAGACCCTTCACATGGAGCAGAGTCCCTTCACATGGAGCACAGATACTGCACATGGAGCATAGACACTGCACAGGGAGCACTGAAACCTCACAGGGAGCACAGACCCTTCAGATGGAGCACAGACACTTCACATGGAGCACAGTCACTGCACATGCAGCACAGACACTGCACATGGAGCACAGACACTGCACATGGAGCACGGACCCTTTAGATGGAGCACAGACACTTCACATGGAGCACAGACCCTTCACATGGAGCACGGACACTTCACATGGAGCACAGACCCTTCACATGGAGCACAGTCCCTTCACATGGAGCACAGATACTGCACATGGAGCATAGACACTGCACAGGGAGCACTGACACCTCACAGGGAGCACAGACCCTTCAGATGGAGCACAGACACTTCACATGGAGCACAGACACTGCACATAGAGCACAGACACTGCACATGGAGCACAGACACTGCACATAGAGCACAGATACTTCACATGGAGCACAGACACTGCACATGGAGCACAGACACTGCACATAGAGCACAGATACTTCAAATGGAGCACAGACACTTCACATGGAGCACAGACACTTCATAAGGAGTACAGACCCTTCACATGGAGCGCAGACACTTCACATGGAGCACAGACCCTTCACATGGAGCACAGACACATCACATGGAGCACAGACCCTTCACATGGAGCACAGACACTGCACATGGTGCACAGACACTGCACATGGAGCACAGACACTTCACAGGGAGCGCAGACACTGCACATGGAGCGCAGACACTGCACAGGTAGCACAGACACTGCACATGGAGCGCAGACACTGCACATGGAGCGCAGACACTGCACATGGAGCGCAGACGCTGCACATGGAGCACAGACACTTCACATGGAGCACAGACACTTCACATGGAGCACTGACACTGCACATGGAGCACAGACCCTTCAGATGGAGCGCAGACACTTCACATGGAGCACAGACCCTTCACATGGAGCACGGACACTTCACATGGAGCACAGACCCTTCACATGGAGCACAGACACTTCGCATGGAGAACAGACACTTCACATGGAGCTCAGACACTTCACATGGAGCACAGACACTGCACATGGAGCACAGACACAGCGCATGGAGCACAGACACTGCACATGGAGCACAGACACTGCACATGGAGCACAGACACAGCGCATGGAGCACAGACACTGCACATGGAGCACAGACACTGCACATGGAGCACAGACACTTCACGTGGAGCACTGACACTTCACCTGGATCACAGACCCTTCACATGGAGCACAGACACTGCACATGGAACACAGACACTGCACATGGAGCACAGACACTGCATGTGGAGCACAGACACTTTACATGGTGCACAGACACTGCGTGTGGTGCACAGACACTGCACGTGGAGCACAGATACTGCACGTGGAGCACAGACACTGCACATGGAGCACAGACACTGCACATGGAGCACAGACACTGCACATGGAGTACAGACACTGCACATGGAGCACAGACACTTCACATGGAGCACAGACATTTCACATGTGCACGGACACTGCACTTGGAGCACTGACACTGCACATGGAGCACTGACACGGCACATGGAGCACAGACGCTGCACATGGAGCACAGACACTTCACATGGGGTACAGACCCTTCACATGGAGCACAGACACTTCACATGGAGCACAGTCCCTTCACATGGAGCACAGAAACTGCACATGGAGCATAGACACTGCACAGGGAGCACTGACACCTCACAGGGAGCACAGACACGGCACATGGAGCACTGACACTGCACATGGAGCACAGACACTGCACATGGAGCACAGACACTGCACATGGAGCACGGACCCTTTAGATGGAGCACAGACACTTCACATGGAGCACGGACACTTCACATGGAGCACAGACCCTTCACATGGAGAACAGTCCCTTCACATGGAGCACAGATACTGCACATGGAGCATAGACACTGCACAGGGAGCACTGACACCTCACAGGGAGCACAGACCCTTCAGATGGAGCACAGACACTTCACATGGAGCACAGACACTGCACATAGAGCACAGACACTGCACATGGAGCACAGACACTGCATTGAGCACAGACACTTCACATGGAGCACAGACACTGCACATGGAGCACAGACACTGCACATAGAGCACAGATACTACAAATGGAGCACAGACACTTCACATGGAGCACAGACACTTCATATGGAGTACAGACCCTTCACATGGAGCACAGACACTTCACATGGAGCACAGACCCTTCACATGGAGCACAGACACATCACATGGAGCACAGACCCTTCACATGGAGCACAGACACTGCACATGGAGCACAGACACTGCACATGGAGCACAGACACTTCACAGGGAGCGCAGACACTGCACATGGAGCGCAGACACTGCACAGGTAGCACAGACACTGCACATGGAGCGCAGACACTGCACATGGAGCGCAGACACTGCACATGGACCGCAGACTCTGCACATGGAGCACAGACACTTCACATGGAGCACAGACACTTCACATGGAGCACTGACACTGCACATGGAGCACAGACCCTTCAGATGGAGCACAGACACTTCACATGGAGCACGGACCCTTTAGATGGAGCACAGACACTTCACATGGAGCACAGTCCCTTCACATGGAGCACGGACACTTCACATGGAGCACAGACCCTTCACATGGAGCAGAGTCCCTTCACATGGAGCACAGATACTGCACATGGAGCATAGACACTGCACAGGGAGCACTGAAACCTCACAGGGAGCACAGACCCTTCAGATGGAGCACAGACACTTCACATGGAGCACAGTCACTGCACATGCAGCACAGACACTGCACATGGAGCACAGACACTGCACATGGAGCACGGACCCTTTAGATGGAGCACAGACACTTCACATGGAGCACAGACCCTTCACATGGAGCACGGACACTTCACATGGAGCACAGACCCTTCACATGGAGCACAGTCCCTTCACATGGAGCACAGATACTGCACATGGAGCATAGACACTGCACAGGGAGCACTGACACCTCACAGGGAGCACAGACCCTTCAGATGGAGCACAGACACTTCACATGGAGCACAGACACTGCACATAGAGCACAGACACTGCACATGGAGCACAGACACTGCACATAGAGCACAGATACTTCACATGGAGCACAGACACTGCACATGGAGCACAGACACTGCACATAGAGCACAGATACTTCAAATGGAGCACAGACACTTCACATGGAGCACAGACACTTCATAAGGAGTACAGACCCTTCACATGGAGCACAGACACTTCACATGGAGCACAGACCCTTCACATGGAGCACAGACACATCACATGGAGCACAGACCCTTCACATGGAGCACAGACACTGCACATGGAGCACAGACACTGCACATGGAGCACAGACACTTCACAGGGAGCGCAGACACTGCACATGGAGCGCAGACACTGCACAGGTAGCACAGACACTGCACATGGAGCGCAGACACTGCACATGGAGCGCAGACACTGCACATGGAGCGCAGACTCTGCACATGGAGCACAGACACTTCACATGGAGCACAGACACTTCACATGGAGCACTGACACTGCACATGGAGCACAGACCCTTCAGATGGAGCGCAGACACTTCACATGGAGCACAGACCCTTCACATGGAGCACGGACACTTCACATGGAGCACAGACCCTTCACATGGAGCACAGACACTTCGCATGGAGAACAGACACTTCACATGGAGCTCAGACACTTCACATGGAGCACAGACACTGCACATGGAGCACAGACACAGCGCATGGAGCACAGACACTGCACATGGAGCACAGACACTGCACATGGAGCACAGACACAGCGCATGGAGCACAGACACTGCTCATGGAGCACAGACACTGCACATGGAGCACAGACACTTCACGTGGAGCACTGACACTTCACCTGGATCACAGACCCTTCACATGGAGCACAGACACTGCACATGGAACACAGACACTGCACATGGAGCACAGACACTTCATGTGGAGCACAGACACTTTACATGGTGCACAGACACTGCGTGTGGTGCACAGACACTGCACGTGGAGCACAGATACTGCACGTGGAGCACAGACACTGCAAATGGAGCACAGACACTGCACATGGAGCACAGACACTGCACATGGAGTACAGACACTGCACATGGAGCACAGACACTTCACATGGAGCACAGACATTTCACATGTGCACGGACACTGCACTTGGAGCACTGACACTGCACATGGAGCACTGACACGGCACATGGAGCACAGACGCTGCACATGGAGCACAGACACTTCACATGGGGTACAGACCCTTCACATGGAGCACAGACACTTCACATGGAGCACAGTCCCTTCACATGGAGCACAGAAACTGCACATGGAGCATAGACACTGCACAGGGAGCACTGACACCTCACAGGGAGCACAGACACGGCACATGGAGCACTGACACTGCACATGGAGCACAGACACTGCACATGGAGCACAGACACTGCACATGGAGCACGGACCCTTTAGATGGAGCACAGACACTTCACATGGAGCACAGACCCTTCACATGGAGCAAGGACACTTCACATGGAGCACAGACCCTTCACATGGAGCACAGTCCCTTCACATGGAGCACAGATACGGCACATGGAGCATAGACACTGCACAGGGAGCACTGACACCTCACAGGGAGCACAGACCCTTCAGATGGAGCACAGACACTTCACATGGAGCACAGACACTGCACATAGAGCACAGACACTGCACATGGAGCACAGACACTGCACATAGAGCACAGATACTTCACATGGAGCACAGACACTGCACATGGAGCACAGACACTGCACATAGAGCACAGATACTTCAAATGGAGCACAGACACTTCACATGGAGCACAGACACTTCATATGGAGTACAGACCCTTCACATGGAGCACAGACACTTCACATGGAGCACAGACCCTTCACATGGAGCACAGACACATCACATGGAGCACAGACACATCACATGGAGCACAGACACTGCACATGGAGCACAGACACTGCACATGGAGCACAGACACTTCACAGGGAGCGCAGACACTGCACATGGAGCGCAGACACTGCACAGGTAGCACAGACACTGCACATGGAGCGCAGACACTGCACATGGAGCGCAGACACTGCACATGGAGCGCAGCCACTGCACATGGAGCACAGACACTTCACATGGAGCACAGACACTTCACATGGAGCACTGACACTGCACATGGAGCACAGACACTTCACATGGAGCACAGGCACTGCACATGGAGCACAGACACTTCACATGGAGCACGGACTCTTCAGATGGAGCACAGACACTTCACATGGAGCACAGATCCTACACATGGAGCACAGACACTTCACATGGAGCGCAAACACAGCACATGGAGCACTGACAATGCACATGGAGCACAGACACCTCACATGGAGCACAGTCACTGCACATGGAGCACAGACACTGCACATGGAGCACAGACACTGCACATGGAGCACGGACCCTTTAGATGGAGCACAGACACTTCACATGGAGCACAGTCCCTTCACATGGAGCACGGACACTTCACATGGAGCACAGACCCTTCACATGGAGCAGAGTCCCTTCACATGGAGCACAGATACTGCACATGGAGCATAGACACTGCACAGGGAGCACTGAAACCTCACAGGGAGCACAGACCCTTCAGATGGAGCACAGACACTTCACATGGAGCACAGTCACTGCACATGCAGCACAGACACTGCACATGGAGCACAGACACTGCACATGGAGCACGGACCCTTTAGATGGAGCACAGACACTTCACATGGAGCACAGACCCTTCACATGGAGCACGGACACTTCACATGGAGCACAGACCCTTCACATGGAGCACAGTCCCTTCACATGGAGCACAGATACTGCACATGGAGCATAGACACTGCACAGGGAGCACTGACACCTCACAGGGAGCACAGACCCTTCAGATGGAGCACAGACACTTCACATGGAGCACAGACACTGCACATAGAGCACAGACACTGCACATGGAGCACAGACACTGCACATAGAGCACAGATACTTCACATGGAGCACAGACATTTCACATGTGCACGGACACTGCACTTGGAGCACTGACACTGCACATGGAGCACTGACACGGCACATGGAGCACAGACGCTGCACATGGAGCACAGACACTTCACATGGGGTACAGACCCTTCACATGGAGCACAGACACTTCACATGGAGCACAGTCCCTTCACATGGAGCACAGAAACTGCACATGGAGCATAGACACTGCACAGGGAGCACTGACACCTCACAGGGAGCACAGACACGGCACATGGAGCACTGACACTGCACATGGAGCACAGACACTGCACATGGAGCACAGACACTGCACATGGAGCACGGACCCTTTAGATGGAGCACAGACACTTCACATGGAGCACAGACCCTTCACATGGAGCACGGACACTTCACATGGAGCACAGACCCTTCACATGGAGCACAGTCCCTTCACATGGAGCACAGATACGGCACATGGAGCATAGACACTGCACAGGGAGCACTGACACCTCACAGGGAGCACAGACCCTTCAGATGGAGCACAGACACTTCACATGGAGCACAGACACTGCACATAGAGCACAGACACTGCACATGGAGCACAGACACTGCACATAGAGCACAGATACTTCACATGGAGCACAGACACTGCACATGGAGCACAGACACTGCACATAGAGCACAGATACTTCAAATGGAGCACAGACACTTCACATGGAGCACAGACACTTCATATGGAGTACAGACCCTTCACATGGAGCACAGACACTTCACATGGAGCACAGACCCTTCACATGGAGCACAGACACATCACATGGAGCACAGACACATCACATGGAGCACAGACACTGCACATGGAGCACAGACACTGCACATGGAGCACAGACACTTCACAGGGAGCGCAGACACTGCACATGGAGCGCAGACACTGCACAGGTAGCACAGACACTGCACATGGAGCGCAGACACTGCACATGGAGCGCAGACACTGCACATGGAGCGCAGCCACTGCACATGGAGCACAGACACTTCACATGGAGCACAGACACTTCACATGGAGCACTGACACTGCACATGGAGCACAGACACTTCACATGGAGCACAGGCACTGCACATGGAGCACAGACACTTCACATGGAGCACGGACTCTTCAGATGGAGCACAGACACTTCACATGGAGCACAGATCCTACACATGGAGCACAGACACTTCACATGGAGCGCAAACACAGCACATGGAGCACTGACAATGCACATGGAGCACAGACACCTCACATGGAGCACAGTCACTGCACATGGAGCACAGACACTGCACATGGAGCACAGACACTGCACATGGAGCACGGACCCTTTAGATGGAGCACAGACACTTCACATGGAGCACAGTCCCTTCACATGGAGCACGGACACTTCACATGGAGCACAGACCCTTCACATGGAGCAGAGTCCCTTCACATGGAGCACAGATACTGCACATGGAGCATAGACACTGCACAGGGAGCACTGAAACCTCACAGGGAGCACAGACCCTTCAGATGGAGCACAGACACTTCACATGGAGCACAGTCACTGCACATGCAGCACAGACACTGCACATGGAGCACAGACACTGCACATGGAGCACGGACCCTTTAGATGGAGCACAGACACTTCACATGGAGCACAGACCCTTCACATGGAGCACGGACACTTCACATGGAGCACAGACCCTTCACATGGAGCACAGTCCCTTCACATGGAGCACAGATACTGCACATGGAGCATAGACACTGCACAGGGAGCACTGACACCTCACAGGGAGCACAGACCCTTCAGATGGAGCACAGACACTTCACATGGAGCACAGACACTGCACATAGAGCACAGACACTGCACATGGAGCACAGACACTGCACATAGAGCACAGATACTTCACATGGAGCACAGACACTGCACATGGAGCACAGACACTGCACATAGAGCACAGATACTTCAAATGGAGCACAGACACTTCACATGGAGCACAGACACTTCATAAGGAGTACAGACCCTTCACATGGAGCGCAGACACTTCAAATGGAGCACAGACCCTTCACATGGAGCACAGACACATCACATGGAGCACAGACCCTTCACATGGAGCACAGACACTGCACATGGTGCACAGACACTGCACATGGAGCACAGACACTTCACAGGGAGCGCAGACACTGCACATGGAGCGCAGACACTGCACAGGTAGCACAGACACTGCACATGGAGCGCAGACACTGCACATGGAGCGCAGACACTGCACATGGAGCGCAGACGCTGCACATGGAGCACAGACACTTCACATGGAGCACAGACACTTCACATGGAGCACTGACACTGCACATGGAGCACAGACCCTTCAGATGGAGCGCAGACACTTCACATGGAGCACAGACCCTTCACATGGAGCACGGACACTTCACATGGAGCACAGACCCTTCACATGGAGCACAGACACTTCGCATGGAGAACAGACACTTCACATGGAGCTCAGACACTTCACATGGAGCACAGACACTGCACATGGAGCACAGACACAGCGCATGGAGCACAGACACTGCACATGGAGCACAGACACTGCACATGGAGCACAGACACAGCGCATGGAGCACAGACACTGCACATGGAGCACAGACACTGCACATGGAGCACAGACACTTCACGTGGAGCACTGACACTTCACCTGGATCACAGACCCTTCACATGGAGCACAGACACTGCACATGGAACACAGACACTGCACATGGAGCACAGACACTGCATGTGGAGCACAGACACTTTACATGGTGCACAGACACTGCGTGTGGTGCACAGACACTGCACGTGGAGCACAGATACTGCACGTGGAGCACAGACACTGCACATGGAGCACAGACACTGCACATGGAGCACAGACACTGCACATGGAGTACAGACACTGCACATGGAGCACAGACACTTCACATGGAGCACAGACATTTCACATGTGCACGGACACTGCACTTGGAGCACTGACACTGCACATGGAGCACTGACACGGCACATGGAGCACAGACGCTGCACATGGAGCACAGACACTTCACATGGGGTACAGACCCTTCACATGGAGCACAGACACTTCACATGGAGCACAGTCCCTTCACATGGAGCACAGAAACTGCACATGGAGCATAGACACTGCACAGGGAGCACTGACACCTCACAGGGAGCACAGACACGGCACATGGAGCACTGACACTGCACATGGAGCACAGACACTGCACATGGAGCACAGACACTGCACATGGAGCACGGACCCTTTAGATGGAGCACAGACACTTCACATGGAGCACGGACACTTCACATGGAGCACAGACCCTTCACATGGAGAACAGTCCCTTCACATGGAGCACAGATACTGCACATGGAGCATAGACACTGCACAGGGAGCACTGACACCTCACAGGGAGCACAGACCCTTCAGATGGAGCACAGACACTTCACATGGAGCACAGACACTGCACATAGAGCACAGACACTGCACATGGAGCACAGACACTGCATTGAGCACAGACACCTCACATGGAGCACAGACACTGCACATGGAGCACAGACACTGCACATAGAGCACAGATACTACAAATGGAGCACAGACACTTCACATGGAGCACAGACACTTCATATGGAGTACAGACCCTTCACATGGAGCACAGACACTTCACATGGAGCACAGACCCTTCACATGGAGCACAGACACATCACATGGAGCACAGACCCTTCACATGGAGCACAGACACTGCACATGGAGCACAGACACTGCACATGGAGCACAGACACTTCACAGGGAGCGCAGACACTGCACATGGAGCGCAGACACTGCACAGGTAGCACAGACACTGCACATGGAGCGCAGACACTGCACATGGAGCGCAGACACTGCACATGGACCGCAGACTCTGCACATGGAGCACAGACACTTCACATGGAGCACAGACACTTCACATGGAGCACTGACACTGCACATGGAGCACAGACCCTTCAGATGGAGCACAGACACTTCACATGGAGCACGGACCCTTTAGATGGAGCACAGACACTTCACATGGAGCACAGTCCCTTCACATGGAGCACGGACACTTCACATGGAGCACAGACCCTTCACATGGAGCAGAGTCCCTTCACATGGAGCACAGATACTGCACATGGAGCATAGACACTGCACAGGGAGCACTGAAACCTCACAGGGAGCACAGACCCTTCAGATGGAGCACAGACACTTCACATGGAGCACAGTCACTGCACATGCAGCACAGACACTGCACATGGAGCACAGACACTGCACATGGAGCACGGACCCTTTAGATGGAGCACAGACACTTCACATGGAGCACAGACCCTTCACATGGAGCACGGACACTTCACATGGAGCACAGACCCTTCACATGGAGCACAGTCCCTTCACATGGAGCACAGATACTGCACATGGAGCATAGACACTGCACAGGGAGCACTGACACCTCACAGGGAGCACAGACCCTTCAGATGGAGCACAGACACTTCACATGGAGCACAGACACTGCACATAGAGCACAGACACTGCACATGGAGCACAGACACTGCACATAGAGCACAGATACTTCACATGGAGCACAGACACTGCACATGGAGCACAGACACTGCACATAGAGCACAGATACTTCAAATGGAGCACAGACACTTCACATGGAGCACAGACACTTCATAAGGAGTACAGACCCTTCACATGGAGCACAGACACTTCACATGGAGCACAGACCCTTCACATGGAGCACAGACACATCACATGGAGCACAGACCCTTCACATGGAGCACAGACACTGCACATGGAGCACAGACACTGCACATGGAGCACAGACACTTCACAGGGAGCGCAGACACTGCACATGGAGCGCAGACACTGCACAGGTAGCACAGACACTGCACATGGAGCGCAGACACTGCACATGGAGCGCAGACACTGCACATGGAGCGCAGACTCTGCACATGGAGCACAGACACTTCACATGGAGCACAGACACTTCACATGGAGCACTGACACTGCACATGGAGCACAGACCCTTCAGATGGAGCGCAGACACTTCACATGGAGCACAGACCCTTCACATGGAGCACGGACACTTCACATGGAGCACAGACCCTTCACATGGAGCACAGACACTTCGCATGGAGAACAGACACTTCACATGGAGCTCAGACACTTCACATGGAGCACAGACACTGCACATGGAGCACAGACACAGCGCATGGAGCACAGACACTGCACATGGAGCACAGACACTGCACATGGAGCACAGACACAGCGCATGGAGCACAGACACTGCTCATGGAGCACAGACACTGCACATGGAGCACAGACACTTCACGTGGAGCACTGACACTTCACCTGGATCACAGACCCTTCACATGGAGCACAGACACTGCACATGGAACACAGACACTGCACATGGAGCACAGACACTTCATGTGGAGCACAGACACTTTACATGGTGCACAGACACTGCGTGTGGTGCACAGACACTGCACGTGGAGCACAGATACTGCACGTGGAGCACAGACACTGCAAATGGAGCACAGACACTGCACATGGAGCACAGACACTGCACATGGAGTACAGACACTGCACATGGAGCACAGACACTTCACATGGAGCACAGACATTTCACATGTGCACGGACACTGCACTTGGAGCACTGACACTGCACATGGAGCACTGACACGGCACATGGAGCACAGACGCTGCACATGGAGCACAGACACTTCACATGGGGTACAGACCCTTCACATGGAGCACAGACACTTCACATGGAGCACAGTCCCTTCACATGGAGCACAGAAACTGCACATGGAGCATAGACACTGCACAGGGAGCACTGACACCTCACAGGGAGCACAGACACGGCACATGGAGCACTGACACTGCACATGGAGCACAGACACTGCACATGGAGCACAGACACTGCACATGGAGCACGGACCCTTTAGATGGAGCACAGACACTTCACATGGAGCACAGACCCTTCACATGGAGCACGGACACTTCACATGGAGCACAGACCCTTCACATGGAGCACAGTCCCTTCACATGGAGCACAGATACGGCACATGGAGCATAGACACTGCACAGGGAGCACTGACACCTCACAGGGAGCACAGACCCTTCAGATGGAGCACAGACACTTCACATGGAGCACAGACACTGCACATAGAGCACAGACACTGCACATGGAGCACAGACACTGCACATAGAGCACAGATACTTCACATGGAGCACAGACACTGCACATGGAGCACAGACACTGCACATAGAGCACAGATACTTCAAATGGAGCACAGACACTTCACATGGAGCACAGACACTTCATATGGAGTACAGACCCTTCACATGGAGCACAGACACTTCACATGGAGCACAGACCCTTCACATGGAGCACAGACACATCACATGGAGCACAGACCCTTCACATGGAGCACAGACACTGCACATGGAGCACAGACACTGCACATGGAGCACAGACACTTCACAGGGAGCGCAGACACTGCACATGGAGCGCAGACACTGCACAGGTAGCACAGACACTGCACATGGAGCGCAGACACTGCACATGGAGCGCAGACACTGCACATGGAGCGCAGACTCTGCACATGGAGCACAGACACTTCACATGGAGCACAGACACTTCACATGGAGCACTGACACTGCACATGGAGCACAGACCCTTCAGATGGAGCGCAGACACTTCACATGGAGCACAGACCCTTCACATGGAGCACGGACACTTCACATGGAGCACAGACCCTTCACATGGAGCACGGACACTTCACATGGAGCACAGACCCTTCACATGGAGCACAGACACTTCGCATGGAGAACAGACACTTCACATGGAGCTCAGACACTTCACATGGAGCACAGACACTGCACATGGAGCACAGACACAGCGCATGGAGCACAGACACTGCACATGGAGCACAGACACTGCACATGGAGCACAGACACAGCGCATGGAGCACAGACACTGCACATGGAGCACAGACACTGCACATGGAGCACAGACACTTCACGTGGAGCACTGACACTTCACCTGGATCACAGACCCTTCACATGGAGCACAGACACTGCACATGGAACACAGACACTGCACATGGAGCACAGACACTTCATGTGGAGCACAGACACTTTACATGGTGCACAGACACTGCGTGTGGTGCACAGACACTGCACGTGGAGCACAGATACTGCACGTGGAGCACAGACACTGCAAATGGAGCACAGACACTGCACATGGAGCACAGACACTGCACATGGAGTACAGAAACTGCACATGGAGCACAGACACTTCACATGGAGCACAGACATTTCACATGTGCACGGACACTGCACTTGGAGCACTGACACTGCACATGGAGCACTGACACGGCACATGGAGCACAGACGCTGCACATGGAGCACAGACACTTCACATGGGGTACAGACCCTTCACATGGAGCACAGACACTTCACATGGAGCACAGTCCCTTCACATGGAGCACAGAAACTGCACATGGAGCATAGACACTGCACAGGGAGCACTGACACCTCACAGGGAGCACAGACACGGCACATGGAGCACTGACACTGCACATGGAGCACAGACACTGCACATGGAGCACAGACACTGCACATGGAGCACGGACCCTTTAGATGGAGCACAGACACTTCACATGGAGCACAGACCCTTCACATGGAGCACGGACACTTCACATGGAGCACAGACCCTTCACATGGAGCACAGTCCCTTCACATGGAGCACAGATACGGCACATGGAGCATAGACACTGCACAGGGAGCACTGACACCTCACAGGGAGCACAGACCCTTCAGATGGAGCACAGACACTTCACATGGAGCACAGACACTGCACATAGAGCACAGACACTGCACATGGAGCACAGACACTGCACATAGAGCACAGATACTTCACATGGAGCACAGACACTTCACATGGAGCACAGACCCTTCACATGGAGCACAGACACATCACATGGAGCACAGACCCTTCACATGGAGCACAGACACTGCACATGGAGCACAGACACTGCACATGGAGCACAGACACTTCACAGGGAGCGCAGACACTGCACATGGAGCGCAGACACTGCACAGGTAGCACAGACACTGCACATGGAGCGCAGACACTGCACATGGAGCGCAGACACTGCACATGGAGCGCAGACTCTGCACATGGAGCACAGACACTTCACATGGAGCACAGACACTTCACATGGAGCACTGACACTGCACATGGAGCACAGACCCTTCAGATGGAGCGCAGACACTTCACATGGAGCACAGACCCTTCACATGGAGCACGGACACTTCACATGGAGCACAGACCCTTCACATGGAGCACGGACACTTCACATGGAGCACAGACCCTTCACATGGAGCACAGACACTTCGCATGGAGAACAGACACTTCACATGGAGCTCAGACACTTCACATGGAGCACAGACACTGCACATGGAGCACAGACACAGCGCATGGAGCACAGACACTGCACATGGAGCACAGACACTGCACATGGAGCACAGACACAGCACATGGAGCACAGACACTGCACATGGAGCACAGACACTGCACATGGAGCACAGACACTTCACGTGGAGCACTGACACTTCACCTGGATCACAGACCCTTCACATGGAGCACAGACACTGCACATGGAACACAGACACTGCACATGGAGCACAGACACTTCATGTGGAGCACAGACACTTTACATGGTGCACAGACACTGCGTGTGGTGCACAGACACTGCACGTGGAGCACAGATACTGCACGTGGAGCACAGACACTGCAAATGGAGCACAGACACTGCACATGGAGCACAGACACTGCACATGGAGTACAGACACTGCACATGGAGCACAGACACTTCACATGGAGCACAGACATTTCACATGTGCACGGACACTGCACTTGGAGCACTGACACTGCACATGGAGCACTGACACGGCACATGGAGCACAGACGCTGCACATGGAGCACAGACACTTCACATGGGGTACAGACCCTTCACATGGAGCACAGACACTTCACATGGAGCACAGTCCCTTCACATGGAGCACAGAAACTGCACATGGAGCATAGACACTGCACAGGGAGCACTGACACCTCACAGGGAGCACAGACACGGCACATGGAGCACTGACACTGCACATGGAGCACAGACACTGCACATGGAGCACAGACACTGCACATGGAGCACGGACCCTTTAGATGGAGCACAGACACTTCACATGGAGCACAGACCCTTCACATGGAGCACGGACACTTCACATGGAGCACAGACCCTTCACATGGAGCACAGTCCCTTCACATGGAGCACAGATACGGCACATGGAGCATAGACACTGCACAGGGAGCACTGACACCTCACAGGGAGCACAGACCCTTCAGATGGAGCACAGACACTTCACATGGAGCACAGACACTGCACATAGAGCACAGACACTGCACATGGAGCACAGACACTGCACATAGAGCACAGATACTTCACATGGAGCACAGACACTGCACATGGAGCACAGACACTGCACATAGAGCACAGATACTTCAAATGGAGCACAGACACTTCACATGGAGCACAGACACTTCATATGGAGTACAGACCCTTCACATGGAGCACAGACACTTCACATGGAGCACAGACCCTTCACATGGAGCACAGACACATCACATGGAGCACAGACCCTTCACATGGAGCACAGACACTGCACATGGAGCACAGACACTGCACATGGAGCACAGACACTTCACAGGGAGCGCAGACACTGCACATGGAGCGCAGACACTGCACAGGTAGCACAGACACTGCACATGGAGCGCAGACACTGCACATGGAGCGCAGACACTGCACATGGAGCGCAGACTCTGCACATGGAGCACAGACACTTCACATGGAGCACAGACACTTCACATGGAGCACTGACACTGCACATGGAGCACAGACCCTTCAGATGGAGCGCAGACACTTCACATGGAACACAGACCCTTCACATGGAGCACGGACACTTCACATGGAGCACAGACCCTTCACATGGAGCACAGACACTTCGCATGGAGAACAGACACTTCACATGGAGCTCAGACACTTCACATGGAGCACAGACACTGCACATGGAGCACAGACACAGCGCATGGAGCACAGACACTGCACATGGAGCACAGACACTGCACATGGAGCACAGACACAGCGCATGGAGCACAGACACTGCACATGGAGCACAGACACTGCACATGGAGCACAGACACTTCACGTGGAGCACTGACACTTCACCTGGATCACAGACCCTTCACATGGAGCACAGACACTGCACATGGAACACAGACACTGCACATGGAGCACAGACACTGCATGTGGAGCACAGACACTTTACATGGTGCACAGACACTGCGTGTGGTGCACAGACACTGCACGTGGAGCACAGATACTGCACGTGGAGCACAGACACTGCACATGGAGCACAGACACTGCACATGGAGCACAGACACTGCACATGGAGTACAGACACTGCACATGGAGCACAGACACTTCACATGGAGCACAGACATTTCACATGTGCACGGACAAGGCACTTGGAGCACTGACACTGCACATGGAGCACTGACACGGCACATGGAGCACAGACGCTGCACATGGAGCACAGACACTTCACATGGGGTACAGACCCTTCACATGGAGCACAGACACTTCACATGGAGCACAGTCCCTTCACATGGAGCACAGAAACTGCACATGGAGCATAGACACTGCACAGGGAGCACTGACACCTCACAGGGAGCACAGACACGGCACATGGAGCACTGATACTGCACATGGAGCACAGACACTGCACATGGAGCACAGACACTGCACATGGAGCACGGACCCTTTAGATGGAGCACAGACACTTCACATGGAGCACAGACCCTTCACATGGAGCACGGACACTTCACATGGAGCACAGACCCTTCACATGGAGCACAGTCCCTTCACATGGATCACAGATACTGCACATGGAGCATAGACACTGCACAGGGAGCACTGACACCTCACAGGGAGCACAGACCCTTCAGATGGAGCACAGACACTTCACATGGAGCACAGACACTGCACATAGAGCACAGACACTGCACATGGAGCACAGACACTGCACATAGAGCACAGATACTTCACATGGAGCACAGACACTGCACATGGAGCACAGACACTGCACATAGAGCACAGATACTTCAAATGGAGCACAGACACTTCACATGGAGCACAGACACTTCACATGGAGTACAGACCCTTCACATGGAGCACAGACACTTCACATGGAGCACAGACCCTTCACAAGGAGCACAACACATCACATGGAGCACAGACCCTTCACATGGAGCACAGACACTGCACATGGAGCACAGACACGGCACATGGAGCACAGACACTTCACAGGGAGCACTGACACGGCACATGGAGCACAGACACTGCACATGTAGCACAGACACTGCACATGGAGCGCAGACACTGCACATGGAGCGCAGACACTGCACATGGAGCGCAGACACTGCACATGGAGCACTGACACTTCACCTGGATCACAGACCCTTCACATGGAGCACAGACACTGCACATGGAACACAGACACTGCACATGGAGCACAGACACTGCATGTGGAGCACAGACACTTTACATGGTGCACAGACACTGCGTGTGGTGCACAGACACTGCACGTGGAGCACAGATACTGCACGTGGAGCACAGACACTGCACATGGAGCACAGACACTGCACATGGAGCACAGACACTGCACATGGAGTACAGACACTGCACATGGAGCACAGACACTTCACATGGAGCACAGACATTTCACATGTGCACGGACAAGGCACTTGGAGCACTGACACTGCACATGGAGCACTGACACGGCACATGGAGCACAGACGCTGCACATGGAGCACAGACACTTCACATGGGGTACAGACCCTTCACATGGAGCACAGACACTTCACATGGAGCACAGTCCCTTCACATGGAGCACAGAAACTGCACATGGAGCATAGACACTGCACAGGGAGCACTGACACCTCACAGGGAGCACAGACACGGCACATGGAGCACTGACACTGCACATGGAGCACAGACACTGCACATGGAGCACAGACACTGCACATGGAGCACGGACCCTTTAGATGGAGCACAGACACTTCACATGGAGCACAGACCCTTCACATGGAGCACGGACACTTCACATGGAGCACAGACCCTTCACATGGAGCACAGTCCCTTCACATGGATCACAGATACTGCACATGGAGCATAGACAATGCACAGGGAGCACTGACACCTCACAGGGAGCACAGACCCTTCAGATGGAGCACAGACACTTCACATGGAGCACAGACACTGCACATAGAGCACAGACACTGCACATGGAGCACAGACACTGCACATAGAGCACAGATACTTCACATGGAGCACAGACACTGCACATGGAGCACAGACACTGCACATAGAGCACAGATACTTCAAATGGAGCACAGACACTTCACATGGAGCACAGACACTTCACATGGAGTACAGACCCTTCACATGGAGCACAGACACTTCACATGGAGCACAGACCCTTCACAAGGAGCACAGACACATCACATGGAGCACAGACCCTTCACATGGAGCACAGACACTGCACATGGAGCACAGACACGGCACATGGAGCACAGACACTTCACAGGGAGCACTGACACGGCACATGGAGCACAGACACTGCACATGTAGCACAGACACTGCACATGGAGCGCAGACACTGCACATGGAGCGCAGACACTGCACATGGAGCGCAGACACTGCACATGGAGCACAGACACTTCACATGTAGCACAGACACTTCACATGGAGCACTGACAATGCACATGGAGCACAGACACTTCACATGGAGCACAGGCACTGCACATGGAGCACAGACACTTCACATGGAGCACGGACCCCTCAGATGGATCACAGACACTTCACATGGAGCACAGACCCTTCACTTGGAGCACAGACACTTCACATGGAGCGCAAACACTGCACATGGAGCACTGACAATGCACATGGAGCACAGACACTTCACATGGAGCACAGTCACTGCACATGGAGCACAGACACTGCACATGGAGCACAGACACTGCACATGGAGCACGGACCCTTTAGATGGAGCACAGACACTTCACATGGAGCACAGACCCTTCACATGGAGCACGGACACTTCACATGGAGCACAGACCCTTCACATGGAGCACAGTCCCTTCACATGGAGCACAGATACTGCACATGGAGCATAGACACTGCACAGGGAGCACTGACATCTCACAGGGAGCACAGACCCTTCAGATGGAGCACAGACACTTCACATGGAGCACAGACACTGCACATAGAGCACAGACACTGCACATGGAGCACAGACACTGCACATAGAGCACAGATACTTCACATGGAGCACAGACACTGCACATGGAGCACAGACACTGCACATAGAGCACAGATACTTCAAATGGAGCACAGACACTTCACATGGAGCACAGACACTTCACATGGAGCACAGACCCTTCACATGGAGCACAGACACTTCACATGGAGCACAGACCCTTCACATGGAGAACAGACACATCACATGGAGCACAGACCCTTCACATGGAGCACAGACACTGCACATGGAGCACAGACACTGCACATGGAGCACAGACACTTCACAGGGAGCACTGACACGGCACATGGAGCACAGACACTGCACATGTAGCACAGACACTGCACATGGAGCGCAGACACTGCACATGGAGCACAGACACTGCACATGGAGCGCAGACACTGCACATGGAGCGCAGACACTGCACATGGAGCACAGACACTTCACATGGAGCACAGACACTTCACATGGAGCACTGACACTGCACATGGAGCACAGACACTTCACATGGAGCACAGGCACTGCACATGGAGCACAGACACTGCACGTGGAGCACGGACCATTCAGATGGAGCACAGAAACTTCACATGGAGCACAGACCCTTCACATGGAGCACAGACACTTCACATGGAGCGCAAACACTGCACATGGAGCACTGACAATGCACATGGAGCACAGACACTTCACATGGAGCACAGTCACTGCACAGGGAGCACAGACACTGCACATGGAGCACAGACACTGCACATGGAGCACGGACCCATTAGATGGAGCACAGACACTTCACATGGAGCACAGACCCTTCACATGGAGCACGGAAACTTCACATGGAGCACAGACACTTCAAATGGAGCACAGACACTTCGCATGGAGCACAGACACTTCACATGGAGCTCAGACACTTCACATGGAGCACAGACACTGCACATGGAACACAGACACTGCACATGGAGCACAGACACTGCATGTGGAGCACAGACACTTTACATGGTGCACAGACACTGCGTGTGGTGCACAGACACTGCACGTGGAGCACAGATACTGCACGTGGAGCACAGACACTGCACATGGAGCACAGACACTGCACATGGAGTACAGACACTGCACATGGAGTACAGACACTGCACATGGAGCACAGACACTTCACATGGAGCACAGACATTTCACATGTGCACGGACACTGCACTTGGAGCACTGACACTGCACATGGAGCACTGACACGGCACATGGAGCACAGACGCTGCACATGGAGCACAGACACTTCACATGGGGTACAGACCCTTCACATGGAGCACAGACACTTCACATGGAGCACAGTCCCTTCACATGGAGCACAGACACTGCACATGGAGCATAGACACTGCACAGGGAGCACTGACACCTCACAGGGAGCACTGACACGGCACATGGAGCACTGACACTGCACATGGAGCACAGACACTGCACATGGAGCACAGACACTGCACATGGAGCACGGACCCTTTAGATGGAGCACAGACACTTCACATGGAGCACAGACCCTTCACATGGAGCACGGACACTTCACATGGAGCACAGACCCTTCACATGGAGCACAGTCCCTTCACATGGAGCACAGATACTGCACATGGAGCATAGACACTGCACAGGGAGCACTGACACCTCACAGGGAGCACAGACCCTTCAGATGGAGCACAGACACTTCACATGGAGCACAGACACTGCACATAGAGCACAGACACTGCACATGGAGCACAGACACTGCACATAGAGCACAGATACTTCACATGGAGCACAGACACTGCACATGGAGCACAGACACTGCACATAGAGCACAGATACTTCAAATGGAGCACAGACACTTCACATGGAGCACAGACACTTCACATGGAGTACAGACCCTTCACATGGAGCACAGACACTTCACATGGAGCACAGACCCTTCACAAGGAGCACAGACACATCACATGGAGCACAGACCCTTCACATGGAGCACAGACACTGCACATGGAGCACAGACACGGCACATGGAGCACAGACACTTCACAGGGAGCACTGACACGGCACATGGAGCACAGACACTTCACATGGAGCACTGACAATGCACATGGAGCACAGACACTTCACATGGAGCACAGGCACTGCACATGGAGCACAGACACTTCACATGGAGCACGGACCCCTCAGATGGATCACAGACACTTCACATGGAGCACAGACCCTTCACTTGGAGCACAGACACTTCACATGGAGCGCAAACACTGCACATGGAGCACTGACAATGCACATGGAGCACAGACACTTCACATGGAGCACAGTCACTGCACATGGAGCACAGACACTGCACATGGAGCACAGACACTGCACATGGAGCACGGACCCTTTAGATGGAGCACAGACACTTCACATGGAGCACAGACCCTTCACATGGAGCACGGACACTTCACATGGAGCACAGAACCTTCACATGGAGCACAGTCCCTTCACATGGAGCACAGATACTGCACATGGAGCATAGACACTGCACAGGGAGCACTGACACCTCACAGGGAGAACAGACCCTTCAGATGGAGCACAGACACTTCACATGGAGCACAGACACTGCACATAGAGCACAGACACTGCACATGGAGCACAGACACTGCACATAGAGCACAGATACTTCACATGGAGCACAGACACTGCACATGGAGCACAGACACTGCACATAGAGCACAGATACTTCAAATGGAGCACAGACACTTCACATGGAGCACAGACACTTCACATGGAGCACAGACCCTTCACATGGAGCACAGACACTTCACATGGAGCACAGACCCTTCACATGGAGCACAGACACTGCACATGGAGCACAGACACTGCACATGGAGCACAGACACTTCACAGGGAGCACTGACACGGCACATGGAGCACAGACACTGCACATGGAGCACAGACACTGCACATGGAGCGCAGACACTGCACATGGAGCGCAGACACTGCACATGGAGCGCAGACACTGCACATGGAGCACAGACACTTCACATGGAGCACAGACACTTCACATGGAGCACTGACAGTGCACATGGAGCACAGACACTTCACATGGAGCACAGGCACTGCACATGGAGCACAGACACTGCACGTGGAGCACGGACCCTTCAGATGGAGCACAGAAACTTCACATGGAGCACAGACCCTTCACATGGAGCACAGACAGTTCACATGGAGCGCAAACACTGCACATGGAGCACTGACAATGCACATGGAGCACAGACACTTCACATGGAGCACAGTCACTGCACAGGGAGCACAGACACTGCACATGGAGCACAGACACTGCACATGGAGCACGGACCCATTAGATGGAGCACAGACACTTCACATGGAGCACAGACCCTTCACATGGAGCACGGACACTTCACATGGAGCACAGACACTTCAAATGGAGCACAGACACTTCGCATGGAGCACAGACACTTCACATGGAGCTCAGACACTTCACATGGAGCACAGACACTGCACATGGAGCACAGACACAGCGCATGGAGCACAGACACTGCACATGGAGCACAGACACTGCACATGGAGCACAGACACAGCGCATGGAGCACAGACACTGCACAAGGAGCACAGACAATGCACATGGAGCACAGACACTTCACATGGAGCACAGAGCCTTCAGATGGAGCACAGACACTTCACATGGAGCACAGACACTTCAAGTGGAGCACTGACACTTCACATAGATCACAGACCCTTCATATGGAGCACAGACACTGCACATGGAACACAGACACTGCACATGGAGCACAGACACTGCATGTGGAGCACAGACACTTTACATGGTGCACAGACACTGCGTGTGGTGCACAGACACTGCACGTGGAGCACAGATACTGCACGTGGAGAACAGACACTGCACATGGAGCACAGACACTGCACATAGAGCACAGATACTTCAAATGGAGCACAGACACTTCACATGGAGCACAGACACTTCATATGGAGTACAGACCCTTCACATGGAGCACAGACACTTCACATGGAGCACAGACCCTTCACATGGAGCACAGACACATCACATGGAGCACAGACCCTTCACATGGAGCACAGACACTGCACATGGAGCACAGACACTGCACATGGAGCACAGACACTTCACAGGGAGCGCAGACACTGCACATGGAGCGCAGACACTGCACAGGTAGCACAGACACTGCACATGGAGCGCAGACACTGCACATGGAGCGCAGACGCTGCACATGGAGCGCAGACACTGCACATGGAGCACAGACACTTCACATGGAGCACAGACACTTCACATGGAGCACTGACACTGCACATGGAGCACAGACCCTTCAGATGGAGCACAGACACTTCACATGGAGCACAGACCCTTCACATGGAGCACGGACACTTCACATGGAGCACAGAGCCTTCACATGGAGCACAGACACTTCGCATGGAGAACAGACACTTCACATGGAGCTCAGACACTTCACATGGAGCACAGACACTGCACATGGAGCACAGACACAGCGCATGGAGCACAGACACTGCACATGGAGCACAGACACTGCACATGGAGCACAGACACAGCGCATGGAGCACAGACACTGCACATGGAGCACAGACACTGCACATGGAGCACAGACACTTCACATGGAGCACAGACCCTTCACATGGAGCACAGACACTTCACATGGAGCACAGACACTTCACGTGGAGCACTGACACTTCACATGGATCACAGACCCTTCACATGGAGCACAGACACTGCACATGGAACACAGACACTGCACATGGAGCACAGACACTGCATGTGGAGCACAGACACTTTACATGGTGCACAGACACTGCGTGTGGTGCACAGACACTGCACGTGGAGCACAGATACTGCATGTGGAGCACAGACACTGCACATGGAGCACAGACACTGCACATGCAGCACAGACACTGCACATGGAGTACAGACACTGCGCATGGAGCACAGACACTTCACATGGAGCACAGACATTTCACATGTGCACGGACACTGCACTTGGAGCACTGACACTGCACATGGAGCACTGACACGGCACATGGAGCACAGACGCTGCACATGGAGCACAGACACTTCACATGGGGTACAGACCCTTCACATGGAGCACAGACACTTCACATGGAGCACAGTCCCTTCACATGGAGCACAGACACTGCACATGGAGCATAGACACTGCACAGGGAGCACTGACACCTCACAGGGAGCACAGACACTGCACATGGAGCACTGACACTGCACATGGAGCACAGACACTGCACATGGAGCACAGACACTGCACATGGAGCACGGACCCTTTAGATGGAGCACAGACCCTTCACATGGAGCACAGTCCCTTCACATGGAGCACAGATACTGCACATGGAGCATAGACACTGCACAGGGAGCACTGACACCTCACAGGGAGCACAGACCCTTCAGATGGAGCACAGACACTTCACATGGAGCACAGACACTGCACAAAGAGCACAGACACTGCACATGGAGCACAGACACTGCACATAGAGCACAGATACTTCACATGGAGCACAGACACTGCACATGGAGCACAGACACTGCACATAGATCACAGATACTTCAAATGGAGCACAGACACTTCACATGGAGCACAGACACTTCACATGGAGTACAGACCCTTCACATGGAGCACAGACACTTCACATGGAGCACAGACCCTTCACATGGAGCACAGACACTTCACATGGATCACAGACCCTTCACATGGAGCACAGACACTGCACATGGAACACAGACACTGCACATGGAGCACAGACACTGCATGTGGAGCACAGACACTTTACATGGTGCACAGACACTGCGTGTGGTGCACAGACACTGCACGTGGAGCACAGATACTGCACGTGGAGCACAGACACTGCACATGGAGCACAGACACTGCACATGGAGCACAGACACTGCACATGGAGTGCAGACACTGCGCATGGAGCACAGACACTTCACATGGAGCACAGACATTTCACATGTGCACGGACACTGCACTTGGAGCACTGACACTGCACATGGAGCACTGACACGGCACATGGAGCACAGACGCTGCACATGGAGCACAGACACTTCACATGGGGTACAGACCCTTCACATGGAGCACAGACACTTCACATGGAGCACAGTCCCTTCACATGGAGCACAGACACTGCACATGGAGCATAGACACTGCACAGGGAGCACTGACACCTCACAGGGAGCACATACACTGCACATGGAGCACTGACACTGCACATGGAGCACAGAAACTGCACATGGAGCACAGACACTGCACATGGAGCACGGACCCTTTAGATGGAGCACAGACACTTCACATGGAGCACAGACCCTTCACATGGAGCACGGACACTTCACATGGAGCACAGACCCTTCACATGGAGCACAGTCCCTTCACATGGAGCACAGATACTGCACATGGAGCATAGACACTGCACAGGGAGCACTGACACCTCACAGGGAGCACAGACCCTTCAGATGGAGCACAGACACTTCACATGGAGCACAGACACTGCACATAGAGCACAGACACTGCACATGGAGCACAGACACTGCACATAGAGCACAGATACTTCACATGGCGCACAGACACTGCACATGGAGCACAGACACTGCACATAGAGCACAGATACTTCAAATGGAGCACAGACACTTCACATGGAGCACAGACACTTCACATGGAGTACAGACCCTTCACATGGAGCACAGACACTTCACATGGAGCACAGACCCTTCACATGGAGCACAGACACATCACATGGAGCACAGACACTGCACATGGAGCACAGACACTTCACATGGAGCACAGACACTTCACATGGAGCACTGACACTGCACATGGAGCACAGACACTTCACATGGAGCACAGGCACTGCACATGGAGCACAGACACTTCAAATGGAGCACGGACCCTTCAGATGGAGCACAGACACTTCACATGGAGCACAGACCCTTCACTTGGAGCACAGACACTTCACATGGAGCGCAAACACAGCACATGGAGCACTGACAATGCACATGGAGCACAGACACTTCACATGGAGCACAGTCACTGCACATGGAGCACAGACACTGCACATGGAGCACAGACACTGCACATGGAGCACGGACCCTTTAGATGGAGCACAGACCCTTCAGATGGAGCACAGACACTTCACATGGAGCACAGTCACTGCACATGCAGCACAGACACTGCACATGGAGCACAGACACTGCACATAGAGCACAGATACTTCACATGGAGCACAGACACTTCACATGGAGCACAGACACTTCACATGGAGCACAGACCCTTCACATGGAGCACAGACACTTCACATGGAGCACAGACCCTTCACATGGAGCACAGACACATCACATGGAGCACAGACCCTTCACATGGAGCACAGACACGGCACATGGAGCACAGACACTGCACATGGAGCACAGACACTTCACAGGGAGCACTGACACGGCACATGGAGCACATACACTGCACATGTAGCACAGACACTGCACATGGAGCGCAGACACTGCACATGGAGCGCAGACACTGCACATGGAGCGCAGACACTGCACATGGAGCACAGACACTTCACATGGAGCACAGACACTTCACATGGAGCACTGACACTGCACATGGAGCACAGACACTTCACATGGAGCACAGGCACTGCACATGGAACACAGACACTGCACGTGGAGCACGGACCATTCAGATGGAGCACAGAAACTTCACATGGAGCACAGACCCTTCACATGGAGCACAGACACTTCACATGGAGCGCAAACACTGCACATGGAGCACTGACAATGCACATGGAGCACAGACACTTCACATGGAGCACAGTCACTGCACATGGAGCACAGACACTGCACATGGAGCACAGACACTGCACATGGAGCACGGACCCTTTAGATGGAGCACAGACACTTCACATGGAGCACAGACCCTTCACATGGAGCACGGACACTTCAAATGGAGCACAGACCCTTCACATGGAGCACAGACACTTCGCATGGAGCACAGACACTTCACATGGAGCTCAGACACTTCACATGGAGCACAGACACTGCACATGGAGCACAGACACAGCGCATGGAGCACAGACACTGCACATGGAGCACAGACACTGCACATGGAGCACAGACACAGCGCATGGAGCACAGACACTGCACATGGAGCACAGACACTGCACATGGAGCACAGACACTTCACATGGAGCACAGACCCTTCAGATGGAGCACAGACACTTCACATGGAGCACAGACACTTCAAGGGGAGCACTCACACTTCACATAGATCACAGACCCTTCACATGGAGCACAGACACTGCACATGGAACACAGACACTGCACATGGAGCACAGACACTGCATGTGGAGCACAGACACTTTACATGGTGCACAGACACTGCGTGTGGTGCACAGACATTGCAGGTGGAGCACAGATACTGCACGTGGAGCACAGACACTGCACATGGAGCACAGACACTGCACATGGAGCACAGACACTGCACATGGAGTACAGACACTGCACATGGAGCACAGACACTTCACATGGAGCACAGACATTTCACATGTGCACGGACACTGCACTTGGAGCACTGACACTGCACATGGAGCACTGACACGGCACATGGAGCACAGACGCTGCACATGGAGCACAGACAATTCACATGGGGTACAGACCCTTCACATGGAGCACAGACACTTCACATGGAGCACAGTCCCTTCACATGGAGCACAGACACTGCACATGGAGCATAGACACTGCACAGGGAGCACTGACACCTCACAGGGAGCACAGACGCTACACATGGAGCACAGACACTTCACAGAGCGCACGCGCACTTCACATGGTGCACAGACACTGCACATGGCGCACAGACACTGCACATGGAGCATAGACACTTCACATGGAGCACAGACACTTCACATGGAGCACTAACACTGCACATGGAGCACAGACACTGCATGTGGAGCACAGACACTGCACATGGCGCACAGACACTTCACATGGAGCACAGACACTGAACATGGAGCACAGACACTTCCCATGGAGCACAGACACAGCACATAGAGCACGGACACTGCACATGGAGCACAGACACTGCACATGGAGCACAGACACTTCGCATGGAGCACAGACACTGCACATGGAGCACAGGCACTTCACTTGGAGCACAGACACTGCACATGGAGCACAGACACTGCACATGGAGCACAGACACTGCACATAGATCACAGACACTTCACATGGAGCACAGACACTGCACATGGAGCACAGAACTTTCACATGGAGCACAGACAGTTCACATGGAGCACAGACACTTCACATGGAGCACAGACGCTGCACATGGAGCACAGACGCTGCACAGGGAGCACTGACACTTCACATGGCGCACAGACACTTCACATGGGGCACAGACCCTTCACATGGAGCACAGACCCTTCACATAGAGCACAGACACTTCACATGGAGCACAGACACTTCACATGGAGCACAGACCCTTCACATGGAGCTCAGCCCCTTGACATGGAGCACAGACACTGCACATGGATCACAGACACTGCACATAGAGCACAGACACTGCACATGGAGCACCGACACAGCACATGGAGCACAGACACTGCACATAGAGCACAGACACTTCACATGGAGCACAGACACTGAACATGGAGCACAGAACTTTCACATGGAGCACAGACACTTCACATGGAGCACAGACACTTCAGATGGAGCACAGACACTGCACATGGAGCACAGACACTTCACATGGAGCACAGACACTGCACATGGAGCACAGACACTGCACATAGAGCACAGATACTTCACATGGAGCACAGACACTGCACATGGAGCACAGACACTGCACATAGAGCACAGATACTTCACATGGAGCACAGACACTTCACATGGAGCACAGACACTTCACATGGAGTACAGATCCTTCACATGGAGCACAGACACTTCACATGGAGCACAGACCCTTCACATGGAGCACCGACACTTCACATGGAGCACAGACACTGCACATGGAGCACAGACACTGCACATGGAGCACAGACACTTCACATGGAGCACAGGCACTGCACATGGAGCACAGACACTTCACATGGAGCACGGACCCCTCAGATGGATCACAGACACTTCACATGGAGCACAGACCATTCACTTGGAGCACAGACACTTCACATGGAGCGCAAACACTGCACATGGAGCACTGACAATGCACATGGAGCACAGACACTTCACATGGAGCACAGTCACTGCACATGGAGCACAGACACTGCACATGGAGCACAGACACTGCACATGGAGCACGGACCCTTTAGATGGAGCACAGACACTTCACATGGAGCACAGACCCTTCACATGGAGCACGGACACTTCACATGGAGCACAGACCCTTCACATGGAGCACAGTCCCTTCACATGGAGCACAGATACTGCACATGGAGCATAGACACTGCACAGGGAGCACTGACACCTCACAGGGAGCACAGACCCTTCAGATGGAGCACAGACACTTCACATGGAGCACAGACACTGCACATAGAGCACAGACACTGCACATGGAGCACAGACACTGCACATAGAGCACAGATACTTCACATGGAGCACAGACACTGCACATGGAGCACAGACACTGCACATAGAGCACAGATACTTCAAATGGAGCACAGACACTTCACATGGAGCACAGACACTTCACATGGAGCACACACCCTTCACATGGAGCACAGACACTTCACATGGAGCACAGACCCTTCACATGGAGCACAGACACATCACATGGAGCACAGACCCTTCACATGGAGCACAGACACTGCACATGGAGCACAGACACTGCACATGGAGCACAGACACTTCACAGGGAGCACTGACACGGCACATGGAGCACAGACACTGCACATGTAGCACAGACACTGCACATGGAGCGCAGACACTGCACATGGAGCGCAGACACTGCACATGGAGCGCAGACACTGCACATGGAGCACAGACACTTCACATGGAGCTCAGACACTTCACATGGAGCACTGACACTGCACATGGAGCACAGACACTTCACATGGAGCACAGGCACTGCACATGGAGCACAGACACTGCACGTGGAGCACAGACACTGCACGTGGAGCACGGACCATTCAGATGGAGCACAGAAAATTCACATGGAGCACAGACCCTTCACATGGAGCACAGACACTTCACATGGAGCACAGTCACTGCACAGGGAGCACAGACACTGCACATGGAGCACAGACACTGCACATGGAGCACGGACCCATTAGATGGAGCACAGACACTTCACATGGAGCACAGACCCTTCACATGGAGCACGGACACTTCACATGGAGCACAGACACTTCAAATGGAGCACAGACACTTCGCATGGAGCACAGACACTTCACATGGAGCTCAGACACTTCACATGGAGCACAGACACTGCACATGGAGCACAGACACAGCGCATGGAGCACAGACACTGCACATGGAGCACAGACACTGCACATGGAGCACAGACACAGCGCATGGAGCACAGACACTGCACATGGAGCACAGACACTGCACATGGAGCACAGACACTTCACATGGAGCACAGACCCTTCAGATGGAGCACAGACACTTCACATGGAGCACAGACACTTCAAGTGGAGCACTGACACTTCACATAGATCACAGACCCTTCATAAGGAGCACAGACACTGCACATGGAACACAGACACTGCACATGGAGCACAGACACTGCATGTGGAGCACAGACACTTTACATGGTGCACAGACACTGCGTGTGGTGCACAGACACTGCACGTGGAGCACAGATACTGCACGTGGAGCACATACACTGCACATGGAGCACAGACACTGCACATAGAGCACAGATACTTCAAATGGAGCACAGACACTTCACATGGAGCACAGACACTTCATATGGAGTACAGACCCTTCACATGGAGCACAGACACTTCACATGGAGCACAGACCCTTCACATGGAGCACAGACACATCACATGGAGCACAGACCCTTCACATGGAGCACAGACACTGCACATGGAGCACAGACACTGCACATGGAGCACAGACACTTCACAGGGAGCGCAGACACTGCACATGGAGCGCAGACACTGCACAGGTAGCACAGACACTGCACATGGAGCGCAGACACTGCACATGGAGCACAGACACTGCACATGGAGCGCAGACACTGCACATGGAGCACAGACACTTCACATGGAGCACAGACACTTCACATGGAGCACTGACACTGCACATGGAGCACAGACCCTTCAGATGGAGCACAGACACTTCACATGGAGCACAGACCCTTCACATGGAGCACGGACACTTCACATGGAGCACAGAGCCTTCACATGGAGCACAGACACTTCGCATGGAGAACAGACACTTCACATGGAGCTCAGACACTTCACATGGAGCACAGACACTGCACATGGAGCACAGACACAGCGCATGGAGCACAGACACTGCACATGGAGCACAGACACTGCACATGGAGCACAGACACAGCGCATGGAGCACAGACACTGCACATGGAGCACAGACACTGCACATGGAGCACAGACACTTCACATGGAGCACAGACCCTTCAGATGGAGCACAGACACTTCACGTGGAGCACAGACACTTCACGTGGAGCACTGACACTTCACATGGATCACAGACCCTTCACATGGAGCACAGACACTGCACATGGAACACAGACACTGCACATGGAGCACAGACACTGCATGTGGAGCACAGACACTTTACATGGTGCACAGACACTGCGTGTGGTGCACAGACACTGCACGTGGAGCACAGATACTGCACGTGGAGCACAGACACTGCACATGGAGCACAGACACTGCACATGGAGCACAGACACTGCACATGGAGTACAGACACTGCGCATGGAGCACAGACACTTCACATGGAGCACAGACATTTCACATGTGCACGGACACTGCACTTGGAGCACTGACACTGCACATGGAGCACTGACACGGCACATGGAGCACAGACGCTGCACATGGAGCACAGACACTTCACATGGGGTACAGACCCTTCACATGGAGCACAGACACTTCACATGGAGCACAGTCCCTTCACATGGAGCACAGAACTGCACATGGAGCATAGACACTGCACAGGGAGCACTGACACCTCACAGGGAGCACAGACACTGCACATGGAGCACTGACACTGCACATGGAGCACAGACACTGCACATGGAGCACAGACACTGCACATGGAGCACGGACCCTTTAGATGGAGCACAGACACTTCACATGGAGCACAGACCCTTCACATGGAGCACAGACCCTTCACATGGAGCACAGTCCCTTCACATGGAGCACAGATACTGCACATGGAGCATAGACACTGCACAGGGAGCACTGACACCTCACAGGGAGCACAGACCCTTCAGATGGAGCACAGACACTTCACATGGAGCACAGACACTGCACAAAGAGCACAGACACTGCACATGGAGCACAGACACTGCACATAGAGCACAGATACTTCACATGGAGCACAGACACTGCACATGGAGCACAGACACTGCACATAGATCACAGATACTTCAAATGGAGCACAGACACTTCACATGGAGCACAGACACTTCACATGGAGTACAGACCCTTCACATGGAGCACAGACACTTCACATGGAGCACAGACCCTTCACATGGAGCACAGACACTTCACATGGATCACAGACCCTTCACATGGAGCACAGACACTGCACATGGAACACAGACACTGCACATGGAGCACAGACACTGCATGTGGAGCACAGACACTTTACATGGTGCACAGACACTGCGTGTGGTGCACAGACACTGCACGTGGAGCACAGATACTGCACGTGGAGCACAGACACTGCACATGGAGTACAGACACTGCGCATGGAGCACAGACACTTCACATGGAGCACAGACATTTCACATGTGCACGGACACTGCACTTGGAGCACTGACACTGCACATGGAGCACTGACACGGCACATGGAGCACAGACGCTGCACATGGAGCACAGACACTTCAAGTGGAGCACTGACACTTCACATAGATCACAGACCCTTCATAAGGAGCACAGACACTGCACATGGAACACAGACACTGCACATGGAGCACAGACACTGCATGTGGAGCACAGACACTTTACATGGTGCACAGACACTGCGTGTGGTGCACAGACACTGCACGTGGAGCACAGTTACTGCACGTGGAGCACAGACACTGCACATGGAGCACAGACACTGCACATAGAGCACAGATACTTCAAATGGAGCACAGACACTTCACATGGAGCACAGACACTTCATATGGAGTATAGACCCTTCACATGGAGCACAGACACTTCACATGGAGCACAGACCCTTCACATGGAGCACAGACACATCACATGGAGCACAGACCCTTCACATGGAGCACAGACACTGCACATGGAGCACAGACACTGCACATGGAGCACAGACACTTCACAGGGAGCGCAGACACTGCACATGGAGCGCAGACACTGCACAGGTAGCACAGACACTGCACATGGAGCGCAGACACTGCACATGGAGCGCAGACACTGCACATGGAGCGCAGACACTGCACATGGAGCACAGACACTTCACATGGAGCACAGACACTTCACATGGAGCACTGACACTGCACATGGAGCACAGACCCTTCAGATGGAGCACAGACACTTCACATGGAGCACAGACCCTTCACATGGAGCACGGACACTTCACATGGAGCACAGAGCCTTCACATGGAGCACAGACACTTCGCATGGAGAACAGACACTTCACATGGAGCTCAGACACTTCACATGGAGCACAGACACTGCACATGGAGCACAGACACAGCGCATGGAGCACAGACACTGCACATGGAGCACAGACAGTGCACATGGAGCACAGACACAGCGCATGGAGCACAGACACTGCACATGGAGCACAGACACTGCACATGGAGCACAGACACTTCACATGGAGCACAGACCCTTCAGATGGAGCACAGACACTTCACATGGAGCACAGACACTTCACGTGGAGCACTGACACTTCACATGGATCACAGACCCTTCACATGGAGCACAGACACTGCACATGGAACACAGACACTGCACATGGAGCACAGACACTGCATGTGGAGCACAGACACTTTACATGGTGCACAGACACTGCGTGTGGTGCACAGACACTGCACGTGGAGCACAGATACTGCACGTGGAGCACAGACACTGCACATGGAGCACAGACACTGCACATGGAGCACAGACACTGCACATGGAGTACAGACACTGCGCATGGAGCACAGACACTTCACATGGAGCACAGACATTTCACATGTGCACGGACACTGCACTTGGAGCACTGACACTGCACATGGAGCACTGACACGGCACATGGAGCACAGACGCTGCACATGGAGCACAGACACTTCACTTGGGGTACAGACCCTTCACATGGAGCACAGACACTTCACATGGAGCACAGTCCCTTCACATGGAGCACAGAACTGCACATGGAGCATAGACACTGCACAGGGAGCACTGACACCTCACAGGGAGCACAGACACTGCACATGGAGCACTGACACTGCACATGGAGCACAGACACTGCACATGGAGCACAGACACTGCACATGGAGCACGGACCCTTTAGATGGAGCACAGACACTTCACATGGAGCACAGACCCTTCACATGGAGCACAGACCCTTCACATGGAGCACAGTCCCTTCACATGGAGCACAGATACTGCACATGGAGCATAGACACTGCACAGGGAGCACTGACACCTCACAGGGAGCACAGACCCTTCAGATGGAGCACAGACACTTCACATGGAGCACAGACACTGCACAAAGAGCACAGACACTGCACATGGAGCACAGACACTGCACATAGAGCACAGATACTTCACATGGAGCACAGACACTGCACATGGAGCACAGACACTGCACATAGATCACAGATACTTCAAATGGAGCACAGACACTTCACATGGAGCACAGACACTTCACGTGGAGTACAGACCCTTCACATGGAGCACAGACACTTCACATGGAGCACAAACCCTTCACATGGAGCACAGACACTTCACATGGATCACAGACCCTTCACATGGAGCACAGACACTGCACATGGAACACAGACACTGCACATGGAGCACAGACACTGCATGTGGAGCACAGACACTTTACATGGTGCACAGATACTGCGTGTGGTGCACAGACACTGCACGTGGAGCACAGATACTGCACGTGGAGCACAGACACTGCACATGGAGTACAGACACTGCGCATGGAGCACAGACACTTCACATGGAGCACAGACATTTCACATGTGCACGGACACTGCACTTGGAGCACTGACACTGCACATGGAGCACTGACACGGCACATGGAGCACAGACGCTGCACATGGAGCACAGACACTTCACATGGGGTACAGACCCTTCACATGGAGCACAGACACTTCACATGGAGCACAGTCCCTTCACATGGAGCACAGACACTGCACATGGAGCATAGACACTGCACAGGGAGCACTGACACCTCACAGGGAGCACAGACACTGCACATGGAGCACTGACACTGCACATGGAGCACAGACACTGCACATGGAGCACAGACACTGCACATGGAGCACGGACCCTTTAGATGGAGCACAGACACTTCACATGGAGCACAGACCCTTCACATGGAGCACGGACACTTCACATGGAGCACAGACCCTTCACATGGAGCACAGTCCCTTCACATGGAGCACAGATACTGCACATGGAGCATAGACACTGCACAGGGAGCACTGACACCTCACAGGGAGCACAGACCCTTCAGATGGAGCACAGACACTTCACATGGAGCACAGACACTGCACATAGAGCACAGACACTGCACATGGAGCACAGACACTGCACATAGAGCACAGATACTTCACATGGAGCACAGACAATGCACATGGAGCACAGACACTGCACATAGAGCACAGATACTTCAAATGGAGCACAGACACTTCACATGAAGCACAGACACTTCACATGGAGTACAGACCCTTCACATGGAGCACAGACACTTCACATGGAGCACAGACCCTTCACATGGAGCACAGACACATCACATGGAGCACAGACCCTTCACATGGAGCACAGACACTGCACATGGAGCACAGACACGGCACATGTAGCACAGACACTGCACATGGAGCGCAGACACTGCACATGGAGCGCAGACACTGCACATGGAGCGCAGACACTGCACATGGAGCACAGACACTTCACATGGAGCACAGACACTTCACATGGAGCACTGACACTGCACATGGAGCACAGACACTTCACATGGAGCACAGGCACTGCACATGGAGCACAGACACTTCAAGTGGAGCACGGACTCTTCAGATGGAGCACAGACACTTCACATGGAGCACAGACCCTTCACTTGGAGCACAGACACTTCACATGGAGCGCAAACACAGCACATGGAGCACTGACAATGCACATGGAGCACAGACACTTCACATGGAGCACAGTCACTGCACATGGAGCACAGACACTGCACATGGAGCACAGACACTGCACATGGAGCACGGACCCTTTAGATGGAGCACAGACAATTCACATGGAGCACAGACCCTTCACATGGAGCACGGACACTTCACATGGAGCACAGACCCTTCACATGGAGCACAGTCCCTTCACATGGAGCACAGATACTGCACATGGAGCATAGACACTGCACAGGGAGCACTGACACCTCACAGGGAGCACAGACCCTTCAGATGGAGCACAGACACTTCACATGGAGCACAGACACTGCACATGGAGCACAGACACTGCACATAGAGCACAGATACTTCACATGGAGCACAGACACTGCACATGGAGCACAGACACTGCACATAGAGCACAGATACTTCAAATGGAGCACAGACACTTCACATGGAGCACAGACACTTCACATGGAGCACAGACCCTTCACATGGAGCACAGACACTTCACATGGAGCACAGACCCTTCACATGGAGCACAGACACATCACATGGAGCACAGACCCTTCACATGGAGCACAGACACGGCACATGGAGCACAGACACTGCACATGGAGCACAGACACTTCACAGGGAGCACTGACACGGCACATGGAGCACATACACTGCACATGTAGCACAGACACTGCACATGGAGCGCAGACACTGCACATGGAGCGCAGACACTGCACATGGAGCGCAGACACTGCACATGGAGCACAGACACTTCACATGGAGCACAGACACTTCACATGGAGCACTGACACTGCACATGGAGCACAGACACTTCACATGGAGCACAGGCACTGCACATGGAACACAGACACTGCACGTGGAGCACGGACCATTCAGATGGAGCACAGAAACTTCACATGGAGCACAGACCCTTCACATGGAGCACAGACACTTCACATGGAGCGCAAACACTGCACATGGAGCACTGACAATGCACATGGAGCACAGACACTTCACATGGAGCACAGTCACTGCACATGGAGCACAGACACTGCACATGGAGCACAGACACTGCACATGGAGCACGGACCCTTTAGATGGAGCACAGACACTTCACATGGAGCACAGACCCTTCACATGGAGCACGGACACTTCACATGGAGCACAGACCCTTCACATGGAGCACAGACACTTCGCATGGAGCACAGACACTTCACATGGAGCTCAGACACTTCACATGGAGCACAGACACTGCACATGGAGCACAGACACAGCGCATGGAGCACAGACACTGCACATGGAGCACAGACACTGCACATGGAGCACAGACACAGCGCATGGAGCACAGACACTGCACATGGAGCACAGACACTGCACATGGAGCACAGACACTTCACATGGAGCACAGACCCTTCAGATGGAGCACAGACACTTCACATGGAGCACAGATACTTCAAGGGGAGCACTCACACTTCACATAGATCACAGACCCTTCACATGGAGCACAGACACTGCACATGGAACACAGACACTGCACATGGAGCACAGACACTGCATGTGGAGCACAGACACTTTACATGGTGCACAGACACTGCGTGTGGTGCACAGACACTGCAGGTGGAGCACAGATACTGCACGTGGAGCACAGACACTGCACATGGAGCACAGACACTGCACATGGAGCACAGACACTGCACATGGAGTACAGACACTGCACATGGAGCACAGACACTTCACATGGAGCACAGACATTTCACATGTGCACGGACACTGCACTTGGAGCACTGACACTGCACATGGAGCACTGACACGGCACATGGAGCACAGACGCTGCACATGGAGCACAGACAATTCACATGGGGTACAGACCCTTCACATGGAGCACAGACACTTCACATGGAGCACAGTCCCTTCACATGGAGCACAGACACTGCACATGGAGCATAGACACTGCACAGGGAGCACTGACACCTCACAGGGAGCACAGACACTGCACATGGAGCACAGACACTTCACAGAGCGCACGCGCACTTCACATGGTGCACAGACACTGCACATGGCGCATAGACACTGCACATGGAGCATAGACACTTCACATGGAGCACAGACACTTCACATGGAGCACTAACACTGCACATGGAGCACAGACACTGCATGTGGAGCACAGACACTGCACATGGCGCACAGACACTGCACATGGAGCACAGACACTGAACATGGAGCACAGACACTTCCCATGGAGCACAGACACAGCACATAGAGCACGGACACTGCACATGGAGCACAGACACTGCACATGGAGCACAGACACTTCGCATGGAGCACAGACACTGCACATGGAGCACAGGCACTTCACATGGAGCACAGACACTGCACATGGAGCACAGACACTGCACATGGAGCACAGACACTGCACATAGATCACAGACACTGCACATGGAGCACAGAACTTTCACATGGAGCACAGACAGTTCACATGGAGCACAGACACTTCACATGGAGCACAGACGCTGCACATGGAGCACAGACGCTGCACAGGGAGCACTGACACTTCACATGGCGCACAGACACTTCACATGGGGCACAGACCCTTCACATGGAGCACAGACCCTTCACATAGAGCACAGACACTTCACATGGAGCACAGACACTTCACATGGAGCACAGACCCTTCACATGGAGCTCAGCCCCTTGACATGGAGCACAGACACTGCACATGGATCACAGACACTGCACATAGAGCACAGACACTGCACATGGAGCACCGACACAGCACATGGAGCACAGACACTGCACATAGAGCACAGACACTTCACATGGAGCACAGACACTGAACATGGAGCACAGAACTTTCACATGGAGCACAGACAGTTCACATGGAGCACAGACACTTCACATGGAGCACAGACCCTTCACATGGATCTCAGCCCCTTGACATGGAGCACAGACACTGCACATGGATCACAGACACTGCACATAGAGCACAGACACTGCACATGGAGCACCGACACAGCACATGGAGCACAGACACTGCACATAGAGCACTGACACTTCACATGGAGCACAGACACTTCAGATGGAGCACAGACACTGCACATGGAGCACAGACACTTCACATGGAGCACAGACACTGCACATGGAGCACAGACACTGCACAGAGAGCACAGATACTTCACATGGAGCACAGACACTGCACATGGAGCACAGACACTGCACATAGAGCACAGATACTTCACATGGAGCACAGACACTTCACATGGAGCACAGACACTTCACATGGAGTACAGATCCTTCACATGGAGCACAGACACTTCACATGGAGCACAGACCCTTCACATGGAGCACCGACACTTCACATGGAGCACAGACCCTTTACATGGAGCACAGACACTGCACATGGAGCACAGACACTGCACATGGAGCACAGACACTTCACAGGGAGCACTGACACGGCACATGGAGCACAGACACTGCACATGGAGCACTGACACTGCACATGGAGCGCAGACACTGCACATGGAGCACAGACACTTCACATGGAGCACAGACACTGCACATGGAGCGCAGACACTGCACATGGAGCACAGGCACTGCACATGGAGCACAGACACTGCACATGGAGCACAGACACTTCACATGGAGCACAGACCCTTCATATGGAGCACAGACACTTCACATGGAGCGCAGACACTGCACATGGAGCACTGACACTGCACATGGAGCACAGACACTTCACATGGAGCACAGACACTGCACATGGAGCACAGACACTGCACATGGAGCACAGACACTGCACATGGAGCACGGACCCTTCAGATGGAGCACAGACACTGCACATGGAGCACAGACCCTTCACATAGAGCACAGACACTTCACATGGAACACAGACACTTCACATGGAGCACAGTCCCTTCACATGGAGCACAGACACTGCACATGGAGCATAGACACTGCACAGGGAGCACTGACACCTCACAGGGAGCACAGACACTGCACATGGAGCACAGACACTTCACAGAGCGCACGCGCACTTCACATGGTGCACAGACACTGCACATGGCGCATAGACACTGCACATGGAGCATAGACACTTCACATGGAGCACAGACACTTCACATGGAGCACTAACACTGCACATGGAGCACAGACACTGCATGTGGAGCACAGACACTGCACATGGCGCACAGACACTGCACATGGAGCACAGACACTGAACATGGAGCACAGACACTTCCCATGGAGCACAGACACAGCACATAGAGCACGGACACTGCACATGGAGCACAGACACTGCACATGGAGCACAGACACTTCGCATGGAGCACAGACACTGCACATGGAGCACAGGCACTTCACATGGAGCACAGACACTGCACATGGAGCACAGAAACTGCACATGGAGCACAGACACTGCACATAGATCACAGACACTTCACATGGAGCACAGACACTGCACATGGAGCACAGAACTTTCACATGGAGCACAGACAGTTCACATGGAGCACAGACACTTCACATGGAGCACAGACGCTGCACATGGAGCACAGACGCTGCACAGGGAGCACTGACACTTCACATGGCGCACAGACACTTCACATGGGGCACAGACCCTTCACATGGAGCACAGACCCTTCACATAGAGCACAGACACTTCACATGGAGCACAGACACTTCACATGGAGCACAGACCCTTCACATGGAGCTCAGCCCCTTGACATGGAGCACAGACACTGCACATGGATCACAGACACTGCACATAGAGCACAGACACTGCACATGGAGCACCGACACAGCACATGGAGCACAGACACTGCACATAGAGCACAGACACTTCACATGGAGCACAGACACTGAACATGGAGCACAGAACTTTCACATGGAGCACAGACAGTTCACATGGAGCACAGACACTTCACATGGAGCACAGACCCTTCACATGGATCTCAGCCCCTTGACATGGAGCACAGACACTGCACATGGATCACAGACACTGCACATAGAGCACAGACACTGCACATGGAGCACCGACACAGCACATGGAGCACAGACACTGCACATAGAGCACTGACACTTCACATGGAGCACAGACACTTCAGATGGAGCACAGACACTGCACATGGAGCACAGACACTTCACATGGAGCACAGACACTGCACATGGAGCACAGACACTGCACATAGAGCACAGATACTTCACATGGAGCACAGACACTGCACATGGAGCACAGACACTGCACATAGAGCACAGATACTTCACATGGAGCACAGACACTTCACATGGAGCACAGACACTTCACATGGAGTACAGATCCTTCACATGGAGCACAGACACTTCACATGGAGCACAGACCCTTCACATGGAGCACCGACACTTCACATGGAGCACAGACCCTTTACATGGAGCACAGACACTGCACATGGAGCACAGACACTGCACATGGAGCACAGACACTTCACAGGGAGCACTGACACGGCACATGGAGCACAGACACTGCACATGGAGCACTGACACTGCACATGGAGCGCAGACACTGCACATGGAGCACAGAAACTTCACATGGAGCACAGACACTGCACATGGAGCGCAGACACTGCACATGGAGCACAGGCACTGCACATGGAGCACAGACACTGCACATGGAGCACAGACACTTCACATGGAGCACAGACACTGCACATGGAGCACTGACACTGCACATGGAGCACAGACACTTCACATGGAGCACAGACACTGCACATGGAGCACAGACACAGCACATGGAGCACAGACACTGCACATGGAGCACGGAACCTTCAGATGGAGCACAGACACTGCACATGGAGCACAGACACTGCACATGGAGCACAGACACTGCACATGGAGCACAGACACTGCACATGGAGCACGGACCCTTCAGATGGAGCACAGACACTGCACATGGAGCACAGACCCTTCACATAGAGCACAGATAGTTCACATGGAGCACAGACCCTTCACATGGAGCACAGACACTTCACATGGAGCACAGACACTGCGCATGGAGCACAGACACTGCACATGGAGCACAGTCACTGCACATAGAGCACAGACCCTTCACATGGAGCACAGACCCTTCACATGGAGCACAGACCCTTGACATGGAGCACAGACACTGCACATGCAGCACAGACACTTCACAGGGAGCACTGACGCGGCACATGGAGCACAGACACTGCACATGGAGCACGGACCCTTTAGATGGAGCACAGAAACTTCACATGGAGCACAGACACTTCACATGGAGCACGGACACTTCACATGGAGCACAGACCCTTCACATGGAGCACAGACACTTCACATGGAGCACTAACACTGCACATGGAGCACAGACACTGCATGTGGAGCACAGACACTGCACATGGCGCACAGACACTGCACATGGAGCACAGACACTGAACATGGAGCACAGACACTTCCCATGGAGCACAGACACAGCACATAGAGCACGGACACTGCACATGGAGCACAGACACTGCACATGGAGCACAGACACTTCGCATGGAGCACAGACACTGCACATGGAGCACAGGCACTTCACATGGAGCACAGACACTGCACATGGAGCACAGAAACTGCACATGGAGCACAGACACTGCACATAGATCACAGACACTTCACATGGAGCACAGACACTGCACATGGAGCACAGAACTTTCACATGGAGCACAGACAGTTCACATGGAGCACAGACACTTCACATGGAGCACAGACGCTGCACATGGAGCACAGACGCTGCACAGGGAGCACTGACACTTCACATGGCGCACAGACACTTCACATGGGGCACAGACCCTTCACATGGAGCACAGACCCTTCACATAGAGCACAGACACTTCACATGGAGCACAGACACTTCACATGGAGCACAGACCCTTCACATGGAGCTCAGCCCCTTGACATGGAGCACAGACACTGCACATGGATCACAGACACTGCACATAGAGCACAGACACTGCACATGGAGCACCGACACAGCACATGGAGCACAGACACTGCACATAGAGCACAGACACTTCACATGGAGCACAGACACTGAACATGGAGCACAGAACTTTCACATGGAGCACAGAGAGTTCACATGGAGCACAGACACTTCACATGGAGCACAGACCCTTCACATGGATCTCAGCCCCTTGACATGGAGCACAGACACTGCACATGGATCACAGACACTGCACATAGAGCACAGACACTGCACATGGAGCACCGACACAGCACATGGAGCACAGACACTGCACATAGAGCACTGACACTTCACATGGAGCACAGACACTTCAGATGGAGCACAGACACTGCACATGGAGCACAGACACTTCACATGGAGCACAGACACTGCACATGGAGCACAGACACTGCACATAGAGCACAGATACTTCACATGGAGCACAGACACTGCACATGGAGCACAGACACTGCACATAGAGCACAGATACTTCACATGGAGCACAGACACTTCACATGGAGCACAGACACTTCACATGGAGTACAGATCCTTCACATGGAGCACAGACACTTCACATGGAGCACAGACCCTTCACATGGAGCACCGACACTTCACATGGAGCACAGACCCTTTACATGGAGCACAGACACTGCACATGGAGCACAGACACTGCACATGGAGCACAGACACTTCACAGGGAGCACTGACACGGCACATGGAGCACAGACACTGCACATGGAGCACTGACACTGCACATGGAGCGCAGACACTGCACATGGAGCACAGACACTTCACATGGAGCACAGACACTGCACATGGAGCGCAGACACTGCACATGGAGCACAGGCACTGCACATGGAGCACAGACACTGCACATGGAGCACAGACACTTCACATGGAGCACAGACACTGCACATGGAGCACTGACACTGCACATGGAGCACAGACACTTCACATGGACCACAGACACTGCACATGGAGCACAGACACTGCACATGGAGCACAGACACTGCACATGGAGCACGGACCCTTCAGATGGAGCACAGACACTGCACATGGAGCACAGACACTGCACATGGAGCACAGACACTGCACATGGAGCACAGACACTGCACATGGAGCACGGACCCTTCAGATGGAGCACAGACACTGCACATGGAGCACAGACCCTTCACATAGAGCACAGATAGTTCACATGGAGCACAGACCCTTCACATGGAGCACAGACACTTCACATGGAGCACAGACACTGCACATGGAGCACAGACACTGCACATGGAGCACAGACACTGCACATAGAGCACAGACACTTCACATGGAGCACAGACCCTTCACATGGAGCACAGACCCTTGACATGGAGCACAGACACTGCACATGCAGCACAGACACTTCACAGGGAGCACTGACGCGGCACATGGAGCACAGACACTGCACATGGAGCACGGACCCTTTAGATGGAGCACAGAAACTTCACATGGAGCACAGACCCTTCACATGGAGCACGGACACTTCACATGGAGCACAGACCCTTCACATGGAGCACAGACACTTCACTTGGAGCACAGACACTTCACATGGAGCTCAGACACTTCACTTGGAGCACAGACACTGCACATGGAGCACAGACACGGCACATGGAGCACAGACACTGCACATGGAGCACAGACACTGCACATGGAGCGCAGACACTGCACATGGAGCACAGACACTTCACATGGAGCACAGACACTGCACATGGAGCGCAGACACTGCACATGGAGCACAGGCACTGCACATGGAGCACAGACACTGCACATGGAGCACAGACACTTCACATGGAGCACAGACCCTTCACATGGAGCACAGACACTTCACATGGAGCGCAGACACTGCACATGGAGCACTGACACTGCACATGGAGCACAGACACTTCACATGGAGCACAGACACTGCACATGGAGCACAGACACTGCACATGGAGCACAGACACTGCACATAGAGCAGAGATAGTTCACATGGAGCACAGACCCTTCACATAGAGCACAGATAGTTCACATGGAGCACAGACCCTTCACATGGAGCACAGACACTTCACATGGAGCACAGACCCTTCACATGGAGCACAGACACTGCTTATGGAGCACAGACATTGCACATGGAGCACAGACACTGCACATGTAGCACAGACCCTGCACATGGAGCACAGACCCTTGACATGGAGCACAGACACTGCACATGCAGCACAGACACTTCACAGGGAGCACTGACGCGGCACATGGAGCACAGACACTGCACATGGAGCACGGACCCTTTAGATGGATCACAGACACTTCACATGGAGCACAGACCCTTCACATGGAGCACGGACTCTTCACATGGAGCACAGACCCTTCACATGGAGCACAGACACTTCACTTGGAGCACAGACACTTCACATGGAGCTCAGACACTTCACATGGAGCGCAGACACTGCACATGGAGCACAGACACGGCACATGGAGCACAGACACTGCACATGGAGCACAGACACTGCACATGGAGCACAGACACTTCACATGGAGCACAGACCCTTCAGATGGAGCACAGACACTTCACATGGAGCACAGACACTTCACGTGGAGCACAGACACTTCACATGGATCACAGACCCTTCACATGGAGCACAGACACTGCACATGGAACACAGACACTGCACATGGAGCACAGACACTGCATGTGGAGCACAGACACTTTACATGGTGCACAGACACTGCGTGTGGTGCACAGACACTGCACGTGGAGCACAGACACTGCACGTGGAGCACAGACACTGCACATGGAGCACAGACACTGCACGTGGAGCACAGACCCTTCACATGGAGCACAGACACTTCACATGGAGCACAGACCCTTCACATGGAGCACAGACACTGCACATGGAGCACGGACACTTCACATGGAGCACAGACACTTCACATGGAGCACAGACCCTTCACATGGAGCACAGACACTTCACATGGACCGCAGACACTGCACATGGAGCACTGACACTGCACATGGAGCACAGACACTTCACATGGAGCACAGACACTGCACATGGAGCACAGACACTGCACATGGAGCACAGACACTGCACATGGAGCACGGACCCTTCAGATGGAGCACAGACACTGCACATGGAGCACAGACCCTTCACATAGAGCACAGATAGTTCACATGGAGCACAGACCCTTCACATGGAGCACAGACACTTCACATGGAGCACAGACACTGCACATGGAGCACAGACACTGCACATAGAGCACAGACACTGCACATAGAGCACAGACACTTCACATGGAGCACAGACCCTTCACATGGAGCACAGACCCTTGACATGGAGCACAGACACTGCACATGCAGCACAGACACTTCACAGGGAGCACTGACACGGCACATGGAGCACAGACACTGCACATGGAGCACGGACCCTTTAGATGGAGCACAGACACTTCACATGGAGCACAGACCCTTCACATGGAGCACGGACACTTCACATGGAGCACAGACCCTTCACATGGAGCACAGACACTTCACTTGGAGCACAGACACTTCACATGGAGCTCAGACACTTCACATGGAGCACAGACACTGCACATGGAGCACAGACACGGCACATGGAGCACAGACACTGCACATGGAGCACAGACACTGCACATGGACCACAGACACTTCACATGGAGCACAGACCCTTCAGATGGAGCACAGACACTTCACATGGAGCACAGACACTTCACGTGGAGCATAGACACTTCACATGGATCACAGACCCTTCACATGGAGCACAGACACTGCACATGGAACACAGACCCTTTTCATGGAGCACAGACACTGCACATGGAGCACAGACAATGCACATGGAGCACAGACACTTCACAGGGAGCACTGACACGGCACATGGAGCACAGACACTGCACATGGAGCACAGACACTGCACATGGAGCGCAGACACTGCACATGGAGCACAGACACTTCACATGGAGCACAGACACTGCACATGGAGCGCAGACACTGCACATGGAGCACAGGCACTGCACATGGAGCACAGACACTGCACATGGAGCACAGACACTTCACATGGAGCACAGACCCTTCACATGGAGCACAGACACTTCACATGGAGCGCAGACACTGCACATGGAGCACTGACACTGCACATGGAGCACAGACACTTCACATGGAGCACAGACACTGCACATGGAGCACAGACACTGCACATGGAGCACAGACACTGCACATAGAGCACAGATAGTTCACATGGAGCACAGACCCTTCACATAGAGCACAGATAGTTCACATGGAGCACAGACCCTTCACATGGAGCACAGACACTTCACATGGAGCACAGACACTGCACATGGAGCACAGACACTGCACATGGAGCACAGACACTGCACATAGAGCACAGACACTTCACATGGAGCACAGACCCTTCACATGGAGCACTTACCCTTGACATGGAGCACAGACACTGCACATGCAGCACAGACACTTCACAGGGAGCACTGACGCGGCACATGGAGCACAGACACTGCACATGGAGCACGGACCCTTTAGATGGAGCACAGACACTTCACATGGAGCACAGACCCTTCACATGGAGCACGGACACTTCACATGGAGCACAGACCCTTCACATGGAGCACAGACACTTCACTTGTAGCACAGACACTTCACATGGAGCTCAGACACTTCACATGGAGCGCAGACACTGCACATGGAGCACAGACACGGCACATGGAGCACAGACACTGCACATGGAGCACAGACACTGCACATGGAGCACAGACACTTCACATGGAGCACAGACCCTTCAGATGGAGCACAGACACTTCACATGGAGCACAGACACTTCACGTGGAGCACAGACACTTCACATGGATCACAGACCCTTCACATGGAGCACAGACACTGCACATGGAACACAGACACTGCACATGGAGCACAGACACTGCATGTGGAGCACAGACACTTTACATGGTGCACAGACACTGCGTGTGGTGCACAGACACTGCACGTGGAGCACAGACACTGCACGTGGAGCACAGACACTGCACATGGAGCACAGACACTGCACATGGAGCACAGACCCTTCACATGGAGCACAGACACTTCACATGGAGCACAGACCCTTCACATGGAGCACAGACACTGCTCATGGAGCACGGACACTTCACATGGAGCACAGACCCTTCAGATGGAGCACAGACACTTCACATGGAGCTCAGACACTTCACTTGGAGCACAGACACTGCACATGGAGCACAGACACGGCACATGGAGCACAGACACTGCACATGGAGCACAGACACTGCACATGGAGCGCAGACACTGCACATGGAGCACAGACACTTCACATGGAGCACAGACACTGCACATGGAGCGCAGACACTGCACATGGAGCACAGGCACTGCACATGGAGCACAGACACTGCACATGGAGCACAGACACTTCACATGGAGCACAGACCCTTCACATGGAGCACAGACACTTCACATGGAGCGCAGACACTGCACATGGAGCACTGACACTGCACATGGAGCACAGACACTTCACATGGAGCACAGACACTGCACATGGAGCACAGACACTGCACATGGAGCACAGACACTGCACATAGAGCAGAGATAGTTCACATGGAGCACAGACCCTTCACATAGAGCACAGATAGTTCACATGGAGCACAGACCCTTCACATGGAGCACAGACACTTCACATGGAGCACAGACCCTTCACATGGAGCACAGACACTGCTTATGGAGCACAGACATTGCACATGGAGCACAGACACTGCACATGTAGCACAGACCCTGCACATGGAGCACAGACCCTTGACATGGAGCACAGACACTGCACATGCAGCACAGACACTTCACAGGGAGCACTGACGCGGCACATGGAGCACAGACACTGCACATGGAGCACGGACCCTTTAGATGGATCACAGACACTTCACATGGAGCACAGACCCTTCACATGGAGCACGGACTCTTCACATGGAGCACAGACCCTTCACATGGAGCACAGACACTTCACTTGGAGCACAGACACTTCACATGGAGCTCAGACACTTCACATGGAGCGCAGACACTGCACATGGAGCACAGACACGGCACATGGAGCACAGACACTGCACATGGAGCACAGACACTGCACATGGAGCACAGACACTTCACATGGAGCACAGACCCTTCAGATGGAGCACAGACACTTCACATGGAGCACAGACACTTCACGTGGAGCACAGACACTTCACATGGATCACAGACCCTTCACATGGAGCACAGACACTGCACATGGAACACAGACACTGCACATGGAGCACAGACACTGCATGTGGAGCACAGACACTTTACATGGTGCACAGACACTGCGTGTGGTGCACAGACACTGCACGTGGAGCACAGACACTGCACGTGGAGCACAGACACTGCACATGGAGCACAGACACTGCACGTGGAGCACAGACCCTTCACATGGAGCACAGACACTTCACATGGAGCACAGACCCTTCACATGGAGCACAGACACTGCACATGGAGCACGGACACTTCACATGGAGCACAGACACTTCACATGGAGCACAGACCCTTCACATGGAGCACAGACACTTCACATGGACCGCAGACACTGCACATGGAGCACTGACACTGCACATGGAGCACAGACACTTCACATGGAGCACAGACACTGCACATGGAGCACAGACACTGCACATGGAGCACAGACACTGCACATGGAGCACGGACCCTTCAGATGGAGCACAGACACTGCACATGGAGCACAGACCCTTCACATAGAGCACAGATAGTTCACATGGAGCACAGACCCTTCACATGGAGCACAGACACTTCACATGGAGCACAGACACTGCACATGGAGCACAGACACTGCACATAGAGCACAGACACTGCACATAGAGCACAGACACTTCACATGGAGCACAGACCCTTCACATGGAGCACAGACCCTTGACATGGAGCACAGACACTGCACATGCAGCACAGACACTTCACAGGGAGCACTGACACGGCACATGGAGCACAGACACTGCACATGGAGCACGGACCCTTTAGATGGAGCACAGACACTTCACATGGAGCACAGACCCTTCACATGGAGCACGGACACTTCACATGGAGCACAGACCCTTCACATGGAGCACAGACACTTCACTTGGAGCACAGACACTTCACATGGAGCTCAGACACTTCACATGGAGCACAGACACTGCACATGGAGCACAGACACGGCACATGGAGCACAGACACTGCACATGGAGCACAGACACTGCACATGGACCACAGACACTTCACATGGAGCACAGACCCTTCAGATGGAGCACAGACACTTCACATGGAGCACAGACACTTCACGTGGAGCATAGACACTTCACATGGATCACAGACCCTTCACATGGAGCACAGACACTGCACATGGAACACAGACCCTTTTCATGGAGCACAGACACTGCACATGGAGCACAGACACTGCACATGGAGCACAGACACTTCACAGGGAGCACTGACACGGCACATGGAGCACAGACACTGCACATGGAGCACAGACACTGCACATGGAGCGCAGACACTGCACATGGAGCACAGACACTTCACATGGAGCACAGACACTGCACATGGAGCGCAGACACTGCACATGGAGCACAGGCACTGCACATGGAGCACAGACACTGCACATGGAGCACAGACACTTCACATGGAGCACAGACCCTTCACATGGAGCACAGACACTTCACATGGAGCGCAGACACTGCACATGGAGCACTGACACTGCACATGGAGCACAGACACTTCACATGGAGCACAGACACTGCACATGGAGCACAGACACTGCACATGGAGCACAGACACTGCACATAGAGCACAGATAGTTCACATGGAGCACAGACCCTTCACATAGAGCACAGATAGTTCACATGGAGCACAGACCCTTCACATGGAGCACAGACACTTCACATGGAGCACAGACACTGCACATGGAGCACAGACACTGCACATGGAGCACAGACACTGCACATAGAGCACAGACACTTCACATGGAGCACAGACCCTTCACATGGAGCACTTACCCTTGACATGGAGCACAGACACTGCACATGCAGCACAGACACTTCACAGGGAGCACTGACGCGGCACATGGAGCACAGACACTGCACATGGAGCACGGACCCTTTAGATGGAGCACAGACACTTCACATGGAGCACAGACCCTTCACATGGAGCACGGACACTTCACATGGAGCACAGACCCTTCACATGGAGCACAGACACTTCACTTGTAGCACAGACACTTCACATGGAGCTCAGACACTTCACATGGAGCGCAGACACTGCACATGGAGCACAGACACGGCACATGGAGCACAGACACTGCACATGGAGCACAGACACTGCACATGGAGCACAGACACTTCACATGGAGCACAGACCCTTCAGATGGAGCACAGACACTTCACATGGAGCACAGACACTTCACGTGGAGCACAGACACTTCACATGGATCACAGACCCTTCACATGGAGCACAGACACTGCACATGGAACACAGACACTGCACATGGAGCACAGACACTGCATGTGGAGCACAGACACTTTACATGGTGCACAGACACTGCGTGTGGTGCACAGACACTGCACGTGGAGCACAGACACTGCACGTGGAGCACAGACACTGCACATGGAGCACAGACACTGCACATGGAGCACAGACCCTTCACATGGAGCACAGACACTTCACATGGAGCACAGACCCTTCACATGGAGCACAGACACTGCACATGGAGCACGGACACTTCACATGGAGCACAGACACTTCACATGGAGCACAGACCCTTCACATGGAGCATAGACACTTCACATGGAGCACAGACACTTGATATGGAGCACAGACCCTTCACATGGAGCACAGACACTGCACATGGAGCACAGACACATCACATGGAGCACAGACCCTCCGCATGGAAGCACAGACACTTCACATTGAGCACAGACCCTTCACATGGAGCACAGACACTGCACATGGAGCACAGACACTTCACAGGGAGCACGGGCACTTCACATGGAGCACAGACACTTCACATGGAGCACAGATCCTTTACATGGAGCACAGACATGTCACATGGAGCACAGACACTTCACAGGGGATGCAGATACTGCACATGTAGCACAGACCCTTCACATGGAGCACAGACCCTTCACATGGAGCACAGACACTTCACATGGAGCACAATCCCTTCACATGGAGCACAGACACTGTACAGGGAGCACAGACACTTCACAGGGACCGCAGACAATGCACATGAAGCACAGACCCTTCACAGGGAGCACGGGCACTTCACATGGACCACGAGCATTGCACATGGAGCACAGACACTGCACATGGACCACGACCACTTCACTTGGAGCACAGACACTGCACATGGAGCACAGACACTGAACATGGACCACGGGCACTTCACAGGGAGCACAGACACTGCACATGGAGCACAGACACTTCACATGGAGCACAGACACTGCACATGGAGCACAGACACTGCACATGGAGCACAGACACTGCACAGGGAGCACAGACACTGCACATGGAGCACAGACACTTCACAGGGAGCCCTGACACTGCACATGGAGAACAGACACTTCACAGAGCGCACGGGCACTTCACATGGAGCACAGACACTGCACATGGAGCACAGACACTTCACATGGAGCACAGACTCTTCACATGGAGCACAGACACTGCACATGGAGCACAGACACTGCACATGGAGCACGGACACTGCACATGGAGCACAGACACTTCACATGGAGCATGGACACTTCACATGGCCCACAGACACTGCACATGGAGCACAGACACTGCACATGGAGCATCGATACTTCACATGGAGCACTGACATTTCACATGGAGCACAGACACTGCACATGGAGCACCGACACTGCACTTGGACCACGGGCACTGCACATGAACCACGGGCACTTCACATGGAGCACAGACACTGCACAAGGAGGATGGCAACTGGCGCCCAGTTTGGTTCTCACGAGGGCCACTCAGCTCCTAACCTCATTACAGACTTGGTTCAAACATGGTCAAAAGACCTCTAGAGGTGAGGTGAGAGTGACTGCCCTTGACATCAAGGCAGCATTTGACCTAGTGTAGCACCAAGGAGCCCTCGCAAAACTGGAGTCAATGGGAATCAGGGGGAAAACTCTCCACTGGTTGGAGTCATACCTAGCACAAAGGAAGATGGCTCTGGGTGTTGGAGGTCAGTCATCTCAGCTCCAGGACATCATTGCAGGAGTTCCTCAGGGTTGTGTCCTAGGCCCAACCATCTTCAGCTGCTTCATCAATGACCTTCTTTCCATCATAAGGTCAGAAGTTTGATTGGACAATGTTCAGTGCTATTTATGACTCCTCAGATTCTGAAGCAGTCTATATCCAAATTCAGCAAGACCTGGACAATATCCAGGCTTGGGCTGACAAGTGGCAAATAACATTCACGCCACACAAGTGCCAGGCAATGACAATCTCCAACTAGAGAGATTTTAACCATTGCCCCTTGATGTTCAATGGCATTACCATCACTGAATCCCCCACTGTCAACATCCTGGGGTTACCATTGACTGGAAGCTGAACCGGACTAGCCATATAAATACTGTGGCTACAAGAGCAGGTCAGAGTACAAGAGTAACTCACCTCCTGACTCCCCAAAGTCTGTCCATCTTCTTCAAGTCACAAATGAGGAGTGTGAGGAAATACTCCTCACCTGCCTGGATGAGTGCAGGTCTTACAACACTCAAAAAGCCTAACACGGTCCAGGACAAAGCAGTCCATTTGATTGGCACCATATCCACAAGCATTCACTCCCTCCACCACCAAGGCACGGTAGCAGCAGTGTGTACCATCTACAAGATGCACTTAGACTCTCACCAATGCTCCTTAGACAGCACCTTCCAAATCCATAACCACTATCGCCTAGAAGAACAAGGGCAGCAAACACATGGGAACACCACCACCTGGAAGTTCCCCTCCAAGTCACTTACCATCCTGACTTGGAAATATATCGCCGTTCCTTCACTGTCCTGGAACCCCCTTGCTAACAGTTCTGTGGGTGTTCTTATACCACATGGACTGCAGCGGTTCAAGAAGGCAGCTCAACACCACCATCTCAAGGGTAACTAGGGACAGGCAATATATGCTGGCCATAGACACAGACACTCTGAATGCAGCATTGCAATTCCCCACAGAGCAAAGACAGTTGACACCGAGCATGGGCACTTGACACACAGCATAGGCACCTCACATGAAGCATGGACACTTCAAATGGAGCACGGGTACTTCACATAGAGCACAGACAGCTCACATGGAGCACAGACACCTCAAGTGGAGCACGGGCTCCTCACATAGAGCACGGGCACTTCACACGGAGTATTGCACCTTCAAATAGAGCAGGGCACTTCACATGGGCACTGTACATTGAGTACAGGCACCGCATGGAATGTAGCACTACATGGAGCACGGGCAATTCACCTGGTGTCCTGACAATACAATTGGAATGCAGACATTATACATGAGATCCTGACAATAGAATGCAGAAAAGAACACTGGCAGAGGTTTATAGATGTATAAAATGTTAACAGGATGTAGCAGCAAATGAAAGTTTGCAAATCTGAGTTCTACTAAGTGTGATGCAATTCATATAGGTTTTACCTCAATGAGTGTTGTTCTTTCCTATCTTCTCCACAGGTACTGCAGGAATGGAAGACTGAAGTGTGCAGGCCAGCCACCAATATTCAAAGGTCCAACAAAATTAGCTTTTGTTTTAAATATAAAACATAGGATATATTTAAATACATATATAAATATATATAGTTGAAAAGATTTCGGGCGGAATCATCCAGTCCTGTTGGCATCGAGTGTTATGCCAGGCATGAGCAGGCAATATGGCGAGAAGGCCAAAAATGGGCTTTATGCTGTCATGAAATCAGTTTGCAATTGTCCTCTCCATTCATCAATTGCAGTGCGTGTTTCCCACCGCTGCGCATCGGGAATCTAAGTTCAATACTTTAAAATCTCATTTTATACCTTAATCGCTGGAATCATCCCCCCACATCCGGTGGAGCACTGAAATACAGTCCCCAGAGGGTGTCGCGCATCATCGTAACTTGCTGCACACTACAGAACCTGATGCTGCAATGGGGCGAAGACCTGGCTGAGGAGGAATTGCAAGATCTGCAAACCTCCTCCAATGAGGAGGACCTTGAAGGGGATGATGATATGAGGTTCTGAAAGGCAATGATACCAGTGATGAGGCCATCACACTGGACGAGGAAGGTGCACTCTGGAGGCCCTCATAGCTGCAAAGTTAGTGAAGTATGAAGATGAGATGCAGTAAGATGCAGTCCTGACATCCTCACCTTTCATATTGAACATTTGACTTGTGTGTGGCTGATGGCAGTGCACATTCCCTCAGTGCTCAGGTTCATGTGATGGAGGCATAGCGGAGACCCTAATAGTAGCTCAATTCCAGGAGGACGATGATGATATGCGGTGAGGACACTCCATATATCTTCACATTGCCTTTGTGAATGTCTGCCTCCTGTCTAGCTCAGGGGAACTCGCTTGCACTCTGTGATCAGGGTCATATCATGGAGACGCAGCCGTGAAACTTTAAATGAATCTGATCCTTTGTCAGCCTTCAGCACCTGACACACCATCAATAGACATATGCTGAAGAGATGAGGGGTCCAGCCCCAACTCAAAGGTCCTGAGAGCACACAGAGAGAATGATGGAACTCTGTGATGCCTGGCCGTGACAATGACAAGCACCATCGCGGTGTAGGCATCAATAATGTGCCCAGTGAGTGTGAAGCCAGACCATCACTTTGCTCTGAAGGTTACACACTTCACAGCAACTTGACTGAAACAACTGACTTTATCTTCTTCAGGAACAAAGGTTTCACATCTGAGTGACACAAATACTACTTATCATAGCAAAGAGTCATAGGCAAGGAGACATTCTTGGGAGCTTATCTACAATAGTAAACATTATGGCCGGAATTTTCTGTCACTGTTGGTGTCGGGCATCATGCTGGCTGTGAGCGGACAATATTGCAGGAAAGCCAAAAATCGATTTCACGAAGTCGTGAAACCAGTTTGCAATAGTACGCTTCCCGCGTCAATGGTGGGACGCGTTTCCCACCGCTGGACATCTGGAATGCCATTTTAATACATCTGCATCTCATTATAAGCCATGCTCACTGGAATTATCCCCCCATGCTGGATCACCTGAGCAGATTGGCATTATTGCATGATGACATGTTTCACAACAGCGTTTAAAAGGTATGCACTTGGCAGGTTGAACTTTGAGGGAAACTCAAAGGTGTGTGCTCACTAACATTGCGCAGCAATCATGAGGGGCGCCCATTGAAGTGCCGCACATTCAGGCGAGGGCACGTGCAAGTCGCTTTTTCCTGGTTGGCTGACAGTGCAGTGCTGGGGCAAGGGCTGCACTGGAGTTGGGGCAAATTTGGGGGGTGGGGCAAGGGCTCCACTGCGGTTGGGGTGAGTTGGGGAGGGCAAGGCAGCATTGTCTGATGGTGGTGCACAAGTACACGTTGGCAGGGGATAGGAGGGAAGCAGCCACACATTAGGGAAACCTTGTATGAAGGGACCATTCCTCTGCGGTTGAGACAGTTCAGGCACAGCCACATTTATATGCTTGGATTTGGGACTCAAGCTTATCTGCCCACTCAAGCATAGAAGAGGCATGAAAGTGCCACCAATTGCTCCAAAACCTTTCACCCGTCGGACACAGACTGCCAATTAATGAACGTTTTAGTGGACTGCAGAACAATTAGATAATTGCAGTTGGAGTACATCAGGGGCATGGAGCCTGGTGAACTAACTTTATGCCTCATGGCTTATAGGGAGAGGAGACAAAGGAGAAAAAGCGAAGGAGGTGCCTGGCTGTGCAGAGGGAGGAGCAACACCCTCACGAAGAAGGGACGGCTGGGACTCCCCAGGCATGCCGCTTAAGAGCCACAGCGAGCCATCGCTGGTCACCACCTAGCTAGACCCAGGCTCTATAGGTGGTGCCTGTCAAGTCATTCCTGCAGATGTCTGAGAACCAATGTTGAGGAAGGCTGCGTATGTGCAGGGAACTGGTCGGTCACATCTGCCACCTGCTGCAGGATTTGGCGCCAAGGGGACATGGAGGACATCCACTGCCAGTGGCTGTGAAAGTGACCGTGACACTCAATTTCTATGCCAGTGGCTCCTTTCAGGGCTCCACAGGTGACCACTGTGGGATCTCGCAAGCCTCCACCCACAAATGCAACCAAGAGGCGACGGACGCCACATTTTCGAAGGCACACAACTTTGTCCATTTCTTCCGGGATCAGGAAAACCAGGAAGCAAAAGCGTTGGGATTTACACAGATCTCAGGTTTCCCTCAGGTGCAGGATGTAATTGACTGTACTCAAGTGGTGCTTAGATCTCTGTGGCAACCAGCAGTCAACTACATTAACTGCATGGGCTACCACTCGCAAAATGTTCACCTGATGTACGACCACCACAAAAGCATCCTACAGGTCAGCATACAGTTCCCAGGGAGTGTCCACGATTCCTACATCCTCATAGGTCTCAGACCCCTGGCATCTTCCAGGGTCCAAAGAGGCTGCAGAGTTGGCTTCTCGGGGACAAGAGTGACCCAAAGTTGACATAGCTAAAGATGCCCGTGCGGCAGCCTCGGATGGCAGTAGAGAGAAGGTATAATGAGGCTCATGCACTTTGAAGGAACAAACCATCGGAAGTGTTGAAGATAAGATTCTGGTGCCTGGACTGCTCTGGTGGAGCGCTGCAATACAGTCCACAGAGGGTGTCATGCATCATCATCGCCTCTCCACTCCTCACAACATGGCACTGTAACAGGGAGAGAAGCTGGCTGAGGAGAAAATGGAGGAGCTGTACGTCTCCTCCATTTAGGACGATGTAGATGGGGTTAAGGTGAGGAGGTCATTGGAGGCGAGGACGATAGCGATGAGGCCATTGCACTGGCCAGACAAAAAGCAGGCGCGCTCAGGAGGACTTCATAGCTGCTAGATTGATGCAAGATGGTGATGATGGCTTTCAGTAAGGTGACTCCTGGATCTTCACAGTGAACATTTGACTCCTATCTCATGGATGGCAGCACACATACTCTCTGTGATGAGGCTCCTGCCATGGAGATGCAGTGGATGCCCATAGTCCTTACGTTTCTGGAGGATGATGACAATATGCAGTGGGGACACTCCATCGATCCTCACACAACCTACTTGGATATCTCACTCCTGATTTGATTGCGCTCTGTGAACAGGGTCATATCATGGAGATGCAATGGGAAAACTTTAACTTCTCCTGATCCTATGGCATCCTATGTGAGCTGAACCCTTCAAGGCCACAGTGTCACTGGACACAGATGCTGATGAGATGGGGGGTGCCAGCCGCACCTTGAAGATGCTGGGAGCACAAAGAGAGAATGAGGGAACTCTGTGCAACCAGCCCAGCACATTCTGGCAGCAATGATAAGCTCCACTGAGGTGCAGACATGACTGATATGTCCAGTGACAGTGAAGGCGCATAATCAGTGTGCTGGGAAGGTTAAACAAAGCACAGGGAGGAGGCCCTGGACTGAGACACCTGCCTTTATCTTATGCAGGAAACAAGGATTCACATCTGAGTGACACGAACAGCGCTCATCATAACAAGGAGCTATAGGACCATAAAATGCAGGAGCAGATGTAGGCCATTTGGCCCATCGAGTCTGCTCCCTCATTCAATGAGATCATGGCTGATCTGATAATCCTCAACTCCACTCTCCTGCCTTTTCCCCATAACCCTTGAGTTCCTTACTGATGAAAAATCTGTCTATCTCAGCCTTGAATGTATTTAAACAACCTAGCCTGTACAGCCCCCTGTGGTAAAGAATTCTACAGACTTGCCACCCTCTGAGAGAAAAAAATCCTCCTCACCTTGGTCTTAAATGGGTGACACCCCTTACTCTGAGATCATGTTCCTAGACTCTCCCACAAGGAGAAACAGCCTCTTAGCATCTACCCTGTCAAGCCCCCTAAGAATCTTATATATTTCAATAAGGTCTCCTCTCATTCTTCTAAACTCCAATGAGTACAGGCCCAACCTACTCAACCTCTCCTCATAAGAAAATCAGCCCATGCCAGGGATCAACCTAATGAACTTTCTCTGGACTGCCTCCAATGCCAGTATAGCCTTAGATAAGGAGACCAAAACTGTTCTAGATGTGGTCTAACTAATGCTTTGTATAGTTTTCGCAAGACTTCCCTATTATTATATTCCATCCCTTTGAAATAAACGCCAATATTACATTTGCCTTACCTATTACCTGCTGAACTTGTATGTTAGCTTTTTGGGATTCATGCACAAGGAGCCCCAAATCTCTCTGTGCTGCAGCTTTCTGCAGTCTGTCCATTTAAATAATATTCAGCTCCTCTATTCTTCCTGCCAAAGTGCAGAACCTAACTTTTCCTACATTATATTCCATCTGCCAAGTTTTTGACCACTAACTTAACCCTCTGTAGACTTTGTGTCAACCTTACTGCTTGCCTTCCCACCTATTTTTGTGTCACCTGCAAATTTGGTGATTGTACATTCATTTCCCTCATCTAAGTCATTAATATACAGTAAATAATTGTGGTCCCAGCACTGATCCCTGTGGCACTCCACTAGTTACAGGTTGCCATCCTGAAAATGCCCCCCTTAATCCAACTCTCTGTCCTCTATTAGTTAGTGAATCCTCTATCCAAGCTAATATACTATCCCCAACACAATGGACTCTTATTAAGTAACCTTATGTGTGGTACCTTTTCGAACACCTTTTAGAAATCCAAATATATTACATCTACTGGTTCCCGTCTATCTATTCTGCTTGTTACCTCCTCAAAGAATTCTAATAAATTTGTCAGGCATGATTTCACCTTCATGAAGCCATGTTGACCCTGCTTGATTAGGTCATGTATTTCTAAATGCTCTGCTACTGCATCCTTTACAATAGACTCTAACATTTTCCCGATGACAGGTGTTAAGCTAACTGGCCTAAAGTTTCCTGTTTTTTGCCTCCCTCCTTTTTTGAATAAGGGTGTTATATTGGTTGATCTTCAATCCTCTGGGACTTTTCCAGAATCTAAAGATTCTTGGAAGATTACTTCCAATGCATCCACTATCTCTGTAGCTACTTCCTTTAATATCCTAGGATGCAACCCATCAGGCCCAGGGGATTTATCCTCCTTAAGCCGCAGCAGTTTCCGTAGTACTTTTTCTCTGGTGATAGTTATTGTATTCATTTCCTCCCCTGCCTTTTGCCCCTTGATTATTTAGTGTATTTGGAATGCTATTAGTGTCTTCTACCATGAAGTCTGAGGCAAAGTACTTATTAAACTCCTCTGCCATTTCCTGGTTCCCCATTATTATCTCCCCAGCTTCATTTTCTAAGGGACCTATGTTCACTTTGGCCTCTCTCTTCCTTTTTATATATTTAAAGAAGATCTCGCTGTCTGTTTTTATATTACTTGCTAGTTTACCGTCAGAAGTTTATTTTCTCCCTCTTCATTTTTTTGGTCACTTTTTGTTGATTTCTAAAACTTTCCCAATCCCCTGGTTTACCAATAATCTTTGGCACATTGTATGTTTTTTCCTTCAATTTGATGCTATCCTTAATATCATTGGTTAACCTGAGTTGGTTTATCCCCTTCCTAGAATCCTTCTTCCTCACTGGGATATACCTTTGTTGAGAGTCATGAACGATTTTCTTAAACGTCTGCCTTTGTTCATCAACCGTCTTTTCTGCTAAACTCCTTTCCCAATCCACTCCAGCCAACTCTGCCCTCATTCCTTTGTAATTACTTTTATTTAAGTTTAGCACAGTTGTTTCTGACCCAAGTTTCTCACTCTCAAACTGAATGCTAAATTCTAAAATATTATGGTCACTGTTTCCTAGGGCATCTTTTACTTTGAGGTCATCTATTAAACCTGCCTCATTACACATTACCCAATCCAAAATAGCCTGATCCCTGGTTGGATCCACAACATATTGTTCTAGGAAATTATCCCAATACACTCTACGAATTCTTGCTTGTGGCTACCTCTGCCAATATGATTTTCCCAATCTACATGAAGATTAAAGTCACCCATGATTAATATACTGCCTTTTTTACATGCCCTCATTATCTCCTTATTTATTCTCTGTCCTACGGTATAGCTACTGTTAGAGGGCCTATAGAATGTTCCCACCAGTGTCTTCTCTAGTGTTATTTGTTACCTCCACCCATATGGATTCTACATCTTCCAATCCAAGAACATTTCTTGCTCTTGTACTTATTCTATCTCATGCTATCAAAGCCACCCCACCACCCTTTCCTTCCTGCCTGTCCTTTCGAAAAGTCACACACCCCTAAATATTTAGTTCCCAGCTTTGATCTCCATGTAACCACATCTCCTTAATGGCTATAAGATCATACCCATTAACCTTTATTTGTGCCATTAATTCATTTGCTTTATTCCAAATACTACACACACTTAAGTAAAGATCCATTAATTTTGCCTTTTTACCATTCCCACCCCACCCCGCCTTTGACCCTATTTGCTGCTGTTTCTTTTATGTTTGTGCACTCTGTCCCTTCCTGTCACATTCTGGGTATCATTACCTAAACAGCTGCCCTACAAGGCTGCTATATCCTTTTGTTTTGTAAGCCTACGTATCCCCTTTCCAGAACCCTCCCCCCTACACCCCCACCTGCCATTTAGTTTAAAGCCCTCTCTACAGCCTTGGTATTCGATTCGCCAGGACACTGGCCCAGCACGGTTCATGTGAAGCCCATCCCAATGGAACAGCTCCCTTCTACCCCAGTACTGGTGCCAGAGCCCATGAACTGAAACCAATTCCTCCCACACCAATCTCTGAGCAACAAAATTAACTCCTTGACTTTATTTACCCAATGCCAATTTGTCCGTGGCTCAGGTAGCAATCCCAAGATTGTTAGCTTCGAAGCTCTGCACTTTAATTTAGCTCTTAACATTCAAATTCTTTCAGCAGAACCTGCTTTTTAGTCCTATCAATGTTGTTGGTGCCAACGTGGACGATGACAACTGGATCCCTCCCCTCCCATTCCAAGTTCCTCTCCAGCCCTGAGGAGATGTCCTTAACCCTGGCAGCGGGAAGGCAACACAGCCTTTGGGACTCACGCTTACGGCTGCAGAGAACAATATCTATCCTCCTAATTATACTGTTCCTTACCACTACTACGCTCCTGTTTCCTACCCCCACATGGTGTTGCGGTCAGTTCGCTCATCCTCCCTACAGTCTATGGTGCTAGTAAAACTGAAAGGTCTGAAGGTGGATAAATCACCTGGACCAGATGGGTTACAGCCCAGAGTTCTGAAAGAGATAGCTAAAGAGATAGTGGAGGCGTTAGTGTTAATCTTTCAGGAATCACTGGAGTCAGGGAGGATCCCAGAGGACTGGAAAATCACTAATGTAACCCGCTGTTTAAGAAGGGAGTGAGGCAAAAGATGGGAAATTACAGGTCGATTAGCCTGACCTCGGTCAGTGGTAAGATTTTAGAGTCCATTATTAAGGATGAGATTTCAGAATACTTGGAAGTGCATGGTAAAATCGGGCAAAGTCAGCATGGTTTCATCAAGGGGAGGTCATGCCTGACAAATCTGTTAGAATTCTTTGAGGAGGTAACGACTAGGTTAGGCAAAGGAGAGCCAATGGATGTTATCTACTTGGACTTCCAGAAGGCCTTTGTCAAGGTGCCGCACAGGAGGCTGCTCAGTAAGATAAGAGCCCATAGTGTTAGAGGCAAGGTACTGGCATGGATAGAAGATTGGCTGTCTGGTAGGAGGCAGAGAGTGGGGATAAGGGGGTCCTTTTCAGGATGGCGGCCGGTGACTGGTGGAGTTCCAGAGGCTTCAGTGTTGGGACCACAACTTTTCACTTTATACATTAATGATCTAGATGAAGGAACTGAGGGCATCCTGGCTAAGTTTGCAGATGATACAAAGATAGGTGGAGGGACAGGTAGTATTGAGGAGGTGGGGAGGCTACAGAAGGATTTGGACAGGTTAGGAGAATGGGCAAAGAAGTGGCAGATGGAAAACAACATGGGGAAGTGTGAAGTCATGCACTTTGGTAGGAAGAATAGAGGCATAGACTGTTTTCTAAATGGGGAGAGAATTCAGAAATCTGGAGTGCAAAGGGACTTGGGAGTCCTAGTCCAGGATTCTCTTCAGGTTAACTTGCAAGCTGAGTCAGTAGTTAGGAAGGCAAATACAATGTTGGCATTTATTTCAAGAGGACTAGAATATAAAGGCAGGAATGTGCTGCTGAGGCTTTATAAGGCATTTAGAATATTGTGAGCAATTTTGGGCCTCGTATCTCAGGAAGGATGTTCTGGCCCTGGAGAGGGTTCAGAGGAGGTTCACAAGAATGATCCCAGGAATGAAAGGCTTAACATATGAGGAACGTTTGAGGACTCTGCATCTATACTCGATGGAGTTTAGAAGGATTAGGGGGAATCTGATTGAAACTTACAGAATACTGACAGGCCTGGATATGGTGGATGTGGGGAAGATGTTTCCATTAGTAGGAGAGATTAGGACCTGAGGGCACAGCCTCAGAGTAAAGGGAAGACCTTTTAGAACAGGGATGAGGAGAAACTTCTTTAGCCAGAGAGTAGTGAATCTACGGAATTCATTGCCACAGAAGGCTGTGGAGGCCTGGTCATTGAGTGTATTTAAGACCGAGATAGATAGGTTCTTGATTGGTAAGGGGATCAAAGGTTACGGGGAGAAGGTGGGAGAATGGGGTTGAGAAACTTATCAGCCATGATTGAATGGTGGAGCAAACTCGAAGGGCCGAATGGCCTAATTTCTACTCCTATGTCTTATGGTCTTATGGTCTTATACAGTCCCCGCTCTCATCCACACAATTTGCAAGAACCTCATAACTGTTGGAAAATTGCAAACACTACCCCTGGTTTCCCATACCTGCCTCACCTGCAGTCACACTCTCCTGTCCCTGATCACAGACCGAATTTGAATCATCTAATCTGAGGGTGTGACCATCTCCTGGAACAAAGGTTCCAGGTAACATTTCCTCTCCCTGATGTGGCACAAAGTCTGTAGCTTGGACTCCAGCTCCTCAACTTGGATCTGAAGTTCCTCGAGCTGCAGACAATTACTACTTATGTGATACCAGCAGCTTCCTATCCCTTGATGTATGCTAGCTCTTTGCAGGGGTAATCTTTAAATAAGACTCCCAGTTTACTGAAGGCCTAAGGTGATGGTGGGGCGGATGATTCAGAGGACACCCTGCCAGAGACCAGGCGTATTTCCCAGGAATGCATAATTAATGAGGCAGGAATGGGAAGATACAGCCACTGGCCGCCCTCTACTGCACTTCGTGCAAATCTGGATGATTCCGCCCTCTGTACAAGTGATTAACGTCTTTGCCCAGGCTGTGCAACTACATCATCTTAACTTTCCTAACCTTGCCACTACACCTTGGTTCTCCCCCGACATCCACAGTGGAGTTGGAAGCATTCTGCTGACTGCTACACCCTGTTGTCCTTGATGACTTCAGGATGCGTCCTCTGGAGGGCTGAGGCCTGGACGGCCACAGCCTGATTTGGGTGTCCTACTATGGGCCAGCAGCAACCTCCTCGTCCTGTGAAGCTGGAGCTTCAGGGGTCACACGAAGAGGCCGGACATTCCTGGAGTCACCTGGGTGGATGACCCCAGGGTGTGGAGCTGCTAATCCTCCTCCCTGTAGGTGCCTGAGTGCCCCTGTCTGACTCCTTGAGGAGAAGATGAAGCTGGAGTGAGAGCGAGATGCCCCCCACCCCTCTCATATTGATACTATTGGAAGCCAACTATGACATCAGCGATGGAGTTCAGCCTGCACGGCTATGCAGGACTGATGTCCTGGACCAAGGTCTCCATGGTGGTTGCCATCCTGCCAGTGTTGACCTCAGTGCATTGGCATGCCGTCACTACCAACTCAGATTGAAGGCGGACATTCTCTTCCATCGTTGCTTGCAATCTGAGGAGTGCACCAGACATCCCTTCCTGATGTTCCAATGATTGTCTTTGCAGCTCCAACAACTGATTGAGGACTGAATCCAGAGGCTCCTCATCTGACCCGGGCTCAGCAGATTCCTTGCTTCCAACAGTCTTCTGGCTGCTGGCAAACAAGGATGCCCCTGCTACCGGAACAGATTGTGATCCCGAGGCTGCTCTACATCTAGGTCCCACCGAGGTGTGTGTCACTGCGCTGTTGGAGGGTTTGGGCGAGCACCATGATGGCTCTTCCACAATGCTGCCCTCAGTGTCCTCATCCGATGTGCTCTCGGTGCTGGGGTCAGGGTCAAGGCTGCCCTCAGAGTCCTCATCCGACGCCATCTCAGTGCTGGGGTCAGGGTCAAGGCTGCCCTCAGGGCCCTCATCCGAGGCCATCTCAGTGCTGGGGTCAGGGTCAAGGTTGCCTGGGGATGATGTGTATTAGTTGAACATAGAACAGTGGAGTCAGAATAGCATTGAGAAAGGAATGATGTGGTGCAGAATCCTCACATGGGGGTTCACCTCCGACCTCACTGTCACTGCAGGAACAATCCACGTCCTCTCTGGTGCTCGATTCTCGAACAGAGTGAAGACCTTGATGTCCTCAGAGTGAGGACCTTGATTTTGCATTTATTGCCCACCCCTTGTTCAGAGGGCAGTTAAGAATCAACCACATTGCTGTGGGTCTGGAGTCACATGTAGACCAGGAAAGGATAGATTTCCAGATGGGTTTTTACAAAATCAGCAGAGGTTTCAGTGTCATCAACAGACATTTAATTCCAGATTTTTATTGAAATAAATTCGAAACCCAGAGCATTACCCTGGGTCTCTGGAATACTATTTCAGTGACAATACCACAATGCCACCGCCTCCCTGAATGGTGATGTCCCTTGAGCTGTCAGTGAGTGAGATGCCACTGAATGTATGATGGGCTTGTGAGTGGGTAAGTTGAGCTTGATGAGATGGTTGTCTTAGCCTGGCATCACGGATAAGATCATTCATCCTTTTTCTGTACTGGATGGCTGTTCTCTTTTGCGAAGCGTTGGCACTGACCACCTCTGCCACTACCTTCCAAGCCGGAGTGGTGAGACTAATGGGTTTCCTGTGCTCAGAGTGTGGGGTGGAGGGCATCACAGCAGGGGTCTCCATGGCATCCAGAAGGCATTCCAGGATGCATCACTGAATCGGTGGGGGTTGCTGCAATCTTCCTGCCTTTTGGGGCCATGTCTTCACCAGAACAGTCCTGGGCTGTAAGCATTGAGAACAGTGCGCGTGGCTGCATTTTAAATATAGCACCTGGCAGGAGGAAGCAGCGAGGTAACGGTGTGGCAGGCCAATTGGAGGCCAGCCACCAGCAATCCGGCGTGTTTCCCATGACTGCATAATTTATGAGGCAGGAAGGGGGCAATACGGCACAAAAAAACCACCATTGCTGCCGGTGGGTAAAACTTTTTTTCCACGCCAGCTACTGCGCTTAGTACAAACCTGGGGTGGATTCCACGCATAATTTAATATATACTTTCAGATGCATCGTTTTGTAATCCTGCTTACTATGTTCTGCTTGAAATGAAAGCGATTCCACATTGGTGGTGGTGGAAAATAATATACTTTGTTCTTTCCAGGAATGTGCATGCCTCCTAAAGTTTACTTCAGCTGTGCACATGGTCCACAGGGTCAATATGGAGCAATGTGTGCACCAACATGCCAGATGATAGCCACAGAAATCTCATGCGTGAGTAAGAAATATAGCAAACTCCTTACTCAGAATTGTGAATGTAAAAGATTTAAGGATTGAATTGCCTATTCTTCACCCCACCAAAGATACCAGCTAAGTGCGTATCTGGCTGTATATGTCCAGAGGGTATGGTCTTAGATTACGATGCTAGGTGTGTCTACCCTGAAGACTGTCCTTGCAAATTCAGTGACCGGACGTACAAAAGAGGGGAGAAAATGATGAAAGACTATGAGGAATGGTAAGGAATTCAAATATTTTATTGAGCTATCTTTAAGTTGATTCTAAAAATGAGGAAATAGTTTTAAAATAAAATATTTCTGCTCTCCTGGTGATTCACATTTAACAATGGGGCAGACATATGGGTGCTATATTGGTATCAGTGCCCCCTGATAGGGGTGCAAAATAGTGCAGCCTTCAGACTGGTCTAGAACAGAGGCAAATCTAATTCACAATAGGGACATTAAATTAAATTTTAATACTACCCTTCTTAATTGTATTTGACTAACATGATTGAGTTCTTTAATGAATTAACAAAGAGAGTTAATGAGGGTCATGTGATTGATGTTGTGCATATGGATTTTCAAAAGACATTGGACAAGCGTCACCTATTAGACTTGCTAGCTAGATTAAGGACCAGAAACGAAATATTGTTGTGGGGATTGAGGACATAACGGAGGTACTAAATGAACACTTCACATCTGTCTTCAACATAGAATAAGACATTTCCCACGTAGAGGTAAAGAAAGAGGCAGTAGCAATATTGGATCAAATGACTATAGATAAAGAGGAGGTACTTAAGATGTTGGCATCAGCAAGAAGAAAATGCACACATTCCAGATGCAATACATCATAGATTACTGAGGGAAAGGAGGGTGGAAATTACAGAGGTTCTAGCTATAATTTTTAAAGCCTCCATTGATATGGGGAACAGTGCCTCAAGACTGAAGGAATTTAAATGTTCCACTCCTGTATAAAAATGGGGAGGAAAAACCCAACAACTATGGGTCAGTCAGACTAATGCTGGTAGTGAAGGAACTTTTAGAAACAAAAATCCAACACCAAATTAATTGTAACTTGGATAAGTATAAGCTAATAAATGAAAACCTGCACAGATTTGTTCAAGGCAAATTGTGTTTGACAAACTTGATCAAGTTCTTTGAAGTAGTGTGATTAAATTTATATCTATGGACTTGCAAGATGTATTTGACAAAGTATCATATAATAGACTTGTTAATAAAATTAAAGCCTATGGCATTTAGAGGGCATTTGCAACATGGACACAAAATTGACTAAGGAACAGAAAATAGAGAGTAGTGCTCAATGACTATTTTTCAGACTGGAAGGAGGGTTTACTGTATTGTTGGGACCACTTCCATTTTTGATACATTTTGATGACTTGGATTTGGATATATGAAGCATGAAGCTTGCAGATGATATAAAACTTGGAACGATGGTAAACAAAGAGGAAGATAGTGGCAGACTTCAGGAGTGTGTGCTTCTGCTTCAGTTGTGTTGGCATCATAAACTAGTATGCATACCCTGACAACATTTGTTTGGAAACCGCTAACTACATGCTTGGTTCAAGCATGGACAGAAGAGCTGAACTCCCCCATGGTGAGGTGACAGTGACTGCCTTTGACATCAAGGCAGCTTTTGATCAAGTGTGGCATCAAGGAGCCCTAGCAAAACTGAAGTCAATGGGAATCAGGGCGAAAACTCTCCACTGGTTGGTGTCATACCTGACAAAGGAAGATGGTTGTGGTTCTTGGAGGTTAATCATCTCAGTTCCATGGTATCCCTGCAGGAATTCCTCAGGGCAGTGTCCCAGGCCCAACCATCTTCAGCTGCTTCATCATTGACCTTCCTTCCATCATAAGGTCAGAAGTGTTCAGCACCATTCACCATCTCAGGCACTGAAGCAGTTCATGTACAAATGCAGCAAGACCTGGACAATATCCAGGCTTGGGTTGACCAGTGGCAAGTAAAATTCGTACCACACAAGTGCCAGGCAATGATCATCTACAACAAGAGAAAATCCAACCACCATCCCTTGACGTTCAATGGCATTACCATTGTGAATCCCCTACTACCAACATCCTGGAGTTACCATTGACCAGAAACTGAACTGGACTAGCCATATAAATACTGTGGCTACAAGAGTAGGTCAGAGGCTGGGAATACTGCAATGCATAACTCACCTCCTGACTCCTCAAAGCATGTCCACCATCTACAAGGCGCAAGTCAGGATTGTGATGGAATACTCCCCACTTGCCTGGATGAATGCAGCTCCCAATACTCAAGAAGCTTGACACCATCCAGGATAAAGCAGTCCGCTAGATTGGCACTCCATCCACAAACATTAATTCCCTCCACCATCGACACACAATTGCAACAGTGTGTACCATCTACAAGCAGCACTGCAGGGATTCACCAAGGCTCCTTAGACAGCATCTTCCAAACCCACGACTACTACCACCTAGAAGGGCAAGGGCAGCAGGCTCAGGGGAACACCACCACCTGGAAGTTCCCCTCAATGTCACTCACCATCTTGACTTGGAAATATATTATTGTTCCTTCACTGTTGCTGGGTCAAAATCCTGGAACTCCCTTCCTAACAGCACTGTGGGTGTACCTATACCACATGGACTGCAGCAGTTCAAGAAGGCAGCTCACCACCACCTTCTCAAGGGCAACTAGGGATGGGCAATAAAAGCTGGCCTAGCCAGCGACACACACATCCTATGAATGAATTTTCTTTAATATGTTGTTGGAAGCAGATTCAATAGTAACTTTTAAAACAGAAGTGGATGAATAAGTGAAGGGAAAATAATTACACGGCAATGGCAAAAGAACAGGGGAATCAAAGTAGTTTTAGCAAAAACTAAGCACAGTCATAATAGGAATGCATGTCTTCCTCCTGTGCTGTATCATTCTATAATTCTAGGATATAGGCAGCTGTGCTTTGGATGAAGCTAAAGTTTAGGAGGATGGGTGGTTAGTGGAGTATTTGTTTAGCTGTGTCAAAGGTGTATATGAGGGCTTCAGCAGCAGATGGGCTGAGACAGGAGTAGGGGCAGGTATGGTGCAGTGTTGGATATAGTGACTCTGTTTTGAAGACGATATAAGGCCAGAAGTCCAGGTTGCATTCAACCGGTTGCTGATATTGAGTAGTCTGAGTTGGCTCAGCCTGAGATGGGAACAGGAAAGGGATTGAGAGGGTAATTGGGGTACAATGTTTGTGGCAGGAACAAAATGCAATAGCTTCAGTATTTCCAATATTTAATCGGAGGAAGCTACAGCATATGTTGGATGTTAGGCAAGTTTGACAACATTTTGAGAGATGAAATCCAGAGTGTGTTTAGGAGTTGTGGAAGAAACAGAGGCAGCTGTTGAATGGTCTCAATATTGGAGCCAACTAAATCCATGATTCTTCTTATTTGGCATTGGAGGTGCCGATGGTGGGATTGTGAGGTCAGCTGTGGAGAGAGTGCTTGAGTAGGTGATTAGTCAATGTTGACCTTATCCCTTTGTATGATCGTGGAGCAGTAGGACATTTTGGTTCAGAAAGCAAAACTTGAACCAGACCTGATGATTGAATGTTAGTTGTCTACCATGTGCTCTGAACCTGCAGCCCTCATACTTGAAGATGAAGACCATTTCATGGCAATGACAGAGTCGCAAGATGGTGAATAATTTGGTGGGAATGAGGATATCAAAGGCAATGATGAGGGAGTTAATTAAGCAGGTCTATAACGGACTTGTCATGGCAGGTGGAGCAGCAGAGGAGAAGGAGCTGGGAGTTGAAGGGCTGAATGTAGTCAAGGCAGTGGGGCCTCAACAATGGGCTGGAAAGCAGAGGGCAAAACTACCTCAACTGCTTGGGGAACCCCTGGCTGGATTTTAGTCCAAATCTGGGAACTAATTAGTTGCCGTTGGAGCTCTCATCCCTTTAAAGGATTAGAGGCAGCTCCCAAGAGTTCCTGGCCAATCAATGACTGACAGCTCATCAGTCTCAGCAACACCACCGAGAGCGACGGCCACTCCTGGGAATGCACTCAGCTGAGAGGACGCAGCAATGGAAATCGCCTTCGCAAATAGGTGAGCGGGGTTTGAGGTCACCGGGACAATTCAGCAGGCCCTGGTGAGGGCTGGGGGTTACAGTTGGTGAGAGCAGGGGTGAAGCTATTATTTTAGGACTGCTGTTGCCGCTAGGGCACCTTCCATAGGCCATAAAGTGCCAAACTAGGAAGGTCCTCCAACCAGAGCTCGCAAGCATTCACCAGAGGGTCTCCCCACATGACAGATGGCTCACCTGTAATATAATAGATTAAGAGTTATGGTAATGAGTTAGCGATGTGTATCATGATGTAACAGTGACATCAGCAGTCATGTGCTAGAGACTTGGCAGAGGAAGTGGAATAGTCTGTACTCAACAAAGATGTGTCTACCTAGTAGCTCCTCCTGCATACAGTGTATATAATGTAAATAACATAATATGAAGTAACCTACCTGAGTCAGAACAGAGTTACTCAACATAAGGTAGGCCATGCAACCAACATATGAAACATAGTAGCAGTGGTGCTGACACCAATCTAACAGAATCACTGAATTTTAAAGGCATAGAAGGAAGCCTATCGTGTCTGCACCAGCTCTCCGAATGAGCATTATGACCTAGTGCCATTGCCCTGCCTTTTCCCAGTATCCCTGCATGTTGTTTCAATTCAATAAATCATCGAATGCCCTCTTGAATGCCTCGATTGAACCTGCCTCCACCACACTTCCAGGCAGTGCATTCCAGACCTGAACCATTCGTGTGAAAAAATTTTTTCTCACATCACATTTGCTTCTTTGGCAAATCACTTTAAATCTGTGTCCTCTCGTTCTTGATCCTTCTACAAGCGGGAAAAGCTTCTCCCTATCTACTCTGTCCAGCTCCCTCATGATTTTGAACATCTCTATCAAATCTCTTCTCAACCTTCTTCTCTCCAAGGAGAACAGTCCCAACCTTTCCAATCTACCCTCTTGGCTGAAGTTTCTCATCCCTGAAACCATTCTCGTAAATCTCTTCTTCACTGTCTCCGCATCCTTCTTATAATGTGGAGCCCAGAAAGGTACACAATACACCAGCTTAGGTCTAACAAGGGGTTGATGCCATTGACATAACACCCACAGTGGGAAAGAGGAAGAAATCCTGTTAGAAGCAAGAATCTGAAAACTTACCTGCAAAGGAGGCACACTGGAAAGCAGTCATGATATCAGCACCAGGCAAGCAGTCACTGCCCTTTCCTCACAAGTTCGAAATTCTTGAGGGCCCAGAGAGGCCAACATTGGGAGTTATGGAAGAAAAACTTCCTGAGGTATTGAGCAATGTTGGGTTTGTGTGCCAAAGAGCAGAAGCACCAACTTAGTCTATTCCTCTACGCAGTGTGGCTTCTCACCAACGATGTCCTCCTGAGACAGGGAATACAAGAGATCTCCACAGACTTTGAAACTTTCCTAAAAGCATTCCACATATATTTAAGTCCAAAACAAAACCTCATGATTGAGTGAGCACGGTTTAATCAGCAATCCTAAAGACCAGGGAAATCCGTTGAATTGTTCCTTACCAATCTGTAACACCTAGTCAGCTCTTGCAGATGGTGCATTGGAAGGTGAACTTTATCACAACCACATTGTTATCAGAGCCTGCAGTGAAATGCTGTCAGATTTTTACAGAAGAAAGATGACCTTGCTCTCTGTAGCTTTGTTCAGTATGAAAAGAGGGCTGTTTGAGTCTGAAATGCAATCAGTTCTACATGCTCTATTTGGCTTTCTGTAGTTACAAGACCTCTGTTAGGAGGCAATCTCTGTAAGTTGCCATCTTAAATTCAGTTCAATAATGACTGAGAAGCTCAGCTGTCTTTAAGCACAAAATATGGGGTCAGGAAGTGGAAATAAAATGGAGATTTAGAATCCTGGAAATTCTGTAGAAAAGATACAGCTCAGAAAGGCACACAGATATGTTCAAATCTGCTAAAAGCTGATAACAAAAAGGGCAAGGAAAAGTGAACACAAACTGAAGGCTACAAAGAAAATACTGTGTGAATAAAATAAAATACATGGCTGCTGTAAACTTTCCCCTCCCAGCTCCTGTTGAAATGAAAGGCGATATGTGACAGAATTGGCAGTTTTTCCACTTGTAATGGCAAAAATACAAGCTAGCAACAGAGTTAATTAACAAGCCAGAACCGATAAGTAGCCACACTTCTAATACTGTTGAGGAGGGACTGTTATAAAGTGAACCATTCTAAATCTAACTGATGGACAACGCAAACAGACGGCAGAGATTTTGCAAGCCTTGGACGAACGCTTTGAGCCCATTGTGCATGTTATGTATGAATGCTTTGTAGAGCCCAAGGCGAAAAGGAGACAGTTGAACAGTATGTGACCGCAGTAACATAGCTGGCAGAATCATGTGAATTCGGACAGCTAAAAGATGATCTGATTAAAGATTGTATAGGCTTAGGCCTAAGAGACCCCTCAGTTAGAGCAAGTCTACTTAAAGAGGAGAAACTTACACTCAGGAAAGCAATAGATGTGTGTAGAAATGTGGAGATTATAAAACGCCAGTTGAAACACATGTATTGCAGAACAGACCAGGAGATAAATTATACTGAGAGACATTTCAGACCAAAAGAGCAAAACAAACGCAAATGGCAGGATGCAAGTACTGTGGAGGACATCTTACAAAGTAAAAGGTGGATTGCCCAGCATGGGGAACGCAGTGTTTTATGTGCAAGAAGCAGAATCCCTTTGCACACAAGTGTTTGGCTAGAAAGAAGCAGAACAAGCCTATACAGATGGGCATTGGAGAGATATCAGCCAAAGAGTCTAATGAAGAACTATACATGATACAACAGGTTGGTTCCATCAAGTCTGTAGGCGAGAAATAGTATGTGACTGTTACCATGATAACCGCAGAAAGAGGGTATCAAGCGAACAAGTGTCAGATAGACACTGGTGTGTCATATAACATCTTTACTTTCACTGACATGTGCGAAGTAGCTCGAAATAGTGATCCAAAAATGAAACCCACAAAAGTTTGAGGCTACTACATGACACTCATACCGAGAGGACAAATTAGCCTGAGAGCCCAATGCAATGGCAAGAAAGAAGATCTAGAGTTCCAGATCATAAGTGGGACACAATGGCCACTCATCTCAGCTGAAGCAAGCCTAAAGCTTGGACTGGTAACCCTAAATGTGCCAACAGAGAATTACAACGTGTCACAGCACATAAAACTATTGACCACTGAACAGATCCTAGAGGAGTACAAAGATGTGTTTACAGAGTTGGGATGTCTAGCAGGAGAATGTCATCCAGAAGTCGATAAAAGTGTAAGGCCAATTCAGCATCTGCTGAGAAGATTTCCAGCTGACCTCAAGTCAAGCCTAAAAGAAAATATTGAAGAGCTGGAAAAGAAGGGAGTGATCAAAACTGCGGCAACTCCTACAGACTGGATTAGCAGCATGGTAGCAGTGAAACAACCTGGAAAGCTGAGAGTATGCTTAGGTCCAAAGGATCTAAATTAAGCATTGAAGAGATCGCATTACCCCATGCTGACCATCGAAGGAATTTTGCTGCACTTGCCAAGGCAAAGACCTTTACTATCCTAGCACGAAGGATGGTTACTGGCAAGGGCCTGTACTCATTGGAGTTTAGAATGAGAGGCGTCCCTTATTGAAACACATAAGATTCATAGGGGGCTTTACAGGGTAGATGCTGAGGGGTTGTTTCCCCTTGTGGGAGAGTCTAGGACCAGAGGGCATAATCTCAGAGTAAGGGGTTGCATGCTTAAGACAGAGATGAGGAGGAATTTCTTCTTTCAGAGGGTAGTAAATTTGTGGAATTCTTTACCACAGAGGCTTGTAGAGTCTGGGTCATTAATTACATTCAAGGCTGAGAAAGACAGATTTTTAATCACTAAGGGAATCAAGGGTTATGGGGAAAAGGCAGGAAAGTGGAGTTGAGGATAATCCCCTCATTGAATGGTGGAACAGGCTTGTTGGGCCAAATGGTCTACTTCTGCTCTTACATTTTATGGTCTTATGGTCTTATAGCCTACGTGAAGCTGGCTGAGAGCAGCAGCTTTCTAACAACATTCTGGACATTGTTCAGGAGATACAGGTGGTTGTCCATGCTGTTTGGCATGTCCACAGCTCTAGAAGAGTATCAATGCAGATAGCATGAGATAATCAATGATCTTCCCAGATTGTAAGCCATAGTGAATGATCTATAAGTCTATAGATGTGGGGAGACAATGGAAGAAGCCATAGCTGACCATGATCAGAATTTAATACGACTGCTAGAGAGAGCTCGCCAGATAAAGCTGAAGCTGAACAAGAAAAAAATTGCAGCTGAAGGTGTCTGAAGTCAAGTACATACATCATGTATTGAATGCAAAAGATCTTCATCTGGATCCTGACAAGGTGAAAGTTGTAGCAGCAACGCAGTGACAGACAGACATGAAAGCAGCGCAACAATTTGTTGGATTTCTGAACTATTTAGCAAACATTTTGCCCAATTTGTCGTCACTGTGTGAACCATTACACATGCTCATTGCCAAGGAGGTGCAGTGATATTGGGGCACAGAGCAAGAAGCAGAATTTACTAAAATCAAACAACTGGTGATGTCAATGCCAGTGCTGAAGTATTATGATGTCAATGATGACGTCCCCTTGTACTATTACGCCAATGAGACAGGTCTTGGAGCAACCCTAATGCAACAAGGACAACCAGTCGTATTTGCATCCTGGAAGCTCATCCTCTATATAATATAAATAAAATAGTTGAAATAAGCTACCTGAGTCAGAGCAGTTACTCAATGCAAGGTAGACCACACCACCAACATACGAAACATCACCTACTGCTGGTAAAATGCCAGCAGCAGCAGGAAGAGGCCCTTAGTTGGCACAAATGGCCTCTGGGTGGGAGAGCCATTCTGCACCTTCCCCGCTTCTGGTAAAATGCCATTGCAGTGGGAAGGTGACTGTACTCCATGACCTGACTTCTTTCACCACTTAATGGGACTCACAACCTGCCCCTAGAGGGCTGGTAAAATTGAGCCCTGAGAGCTCTTTATTGGGAGAATGCTTTTTTGGGTGTGAGGGTGAGGGCTGTGAATGAAAGTTGAGATGAAGAATTGGTCAGAGATAGTAAAATGAACACATTTTACTGTTTTACATTCAAATAGTTAACAAACTAATCCCGTAATGCCAATGATTGGTAGGGATGGATATTGAACCCAAAAGCAGTCACGCAGATGCACTGATCAATCGGTTGTGTTTGTGTGTGTGTTTGTGTCTGGAAAGTGATGGGCAGCCCCAGTGGGTGGGAATACATAGATACTGTCTCATCCAAGAAGAAAAGTACCAGCAGTTCAACTGAGCATCTACTGAATCTTCTGATAATTATCTTAAAAATCTATCAGTTTTTATTTCAGGGCAGACCTCAGACACCGACAGTTAGTTCATGCTCATAATTACAGGGTTCTCATCTAATTGCTGACAGTTCTGACTAGGCCAGTAGCCATGTGGTGAAAACAAAAAACACTATTTTCTGTCAACTCTCCGTATTTAAATACGGTTAAATACGGTTAAAATAGCTGGGTTATCCCCTTTTCTCTATCTGTTTAAATGGTGCAGGAATCCTCAGAATTGCAATGGTTTGTCACTGAATTTGTCAGGCTCATCTGATCTGTTTCATCATTGTTTTATTGCTCAACAGTGTCTGCCTTAGTGGAAAATGGAAATGCATAGAAAATGTGCATTGCCCTGCAACTTGTGTCATTCATGGGGAAGGGCATGTTACCACTTTCGATGGCAAGAAATTTATCTTCAACGGTAACTGTGAATACACCTTAATTCAGGTAATAAGACAAGAAATCCAAGGATTATTTTTTTCAAATGGTTTCAGGTTTCCTTTGTGGTGTGTGATTTCTTTTGAAGTAACCAATTATACTTATTTGGGGATTTTAGGACTCATGTTGTGTGAATGAAACACGTCCAAATTTCAAGATTGTCACTGAAAATATAATTTGTGGCCAATCAGGCGTGACCTGCTCCAGAGCAATAAAGATTTACATTGAGGTAAGACAATCCTATTAATATTGAGGTAGCTAAATTATACTAAATAATAGCTAATATTAGTTGGGTAACTGTTATATTAATATTAGACTAAAGGAACCACATGAATATCAGGTTAATAAAATTACATTAATATTGGGGTTATAGAATCGCATTGACATTGCTAAGAAAATCATTCATATGGGACATGGGATGATTCTTTTACTGAATCAGTACCCCTCTCACTCACTTACCTCACCAGTTAAAGCTGAGCATCTCCGTGGGTCACTCCACCCATCTCAATAGCTCAGGTTGTCTAACAATCTCTTACCAGGTCAGTTATACATTGACCTGGTTTTTGTGGCCAGCGGTGAAGGAGTGCTGCTCGTAGACATTTTGAGTGACAAGTTACAGTCACTGGAGATGCTTTTCGCTGCGTTTCCCTCTACAGGCATGTGTGAGAAGGGCAAGCAACAGCTTCTCTTCAATCAGTCAGATTGAAAAATCCTCACTGAGACATGAATGCCTCGATCTCAACTTTCAGACATGCCGGGAGTGGGAGTCTAATACTACATGGGAAACTAGAAATATGTTAAGCACATTTCAGTGCCTTTTTAATGCAGCCACTTTGTTATCATTTTACTTCTGGGTTTTCCATCCAATCAGTGGCAGTGAGTATATTGCAGACACACAATTCCAATATTTAAATAGCCAATTTAATGATGCAGTTGGAGACGTTTGGGGTTCTAAAGAAAAAAGAAGGGAGGAAAAAAATAGAAGGGAGGCTGTGATAATCTGAGGTGCAATACACCTTTAAGAGAATGTGAACAAATTTACCCCATGACTACATTACCCAATGGCTGTGTAGCACAGGCTACAATGTTAATCAGTAGTTTAGAATAGGGTCTGGTTTGAGAGGCTCACATGTTGGTGCTCTGTTTCTTGTGTTAATAAATAGCATGTACTTCATCTTACATAGTTCTCTGCATCTGCAGTATCCTGTTTACCAACTCACTCACCAGTAGATGTGTGTACAACCATGTTCACTAAGCAAAGTGACCCGACAGAAGGAAAATAACAGAGACATTCAAAGTCTGCATCCCAGTTCAGTGATGTTTCCATGGATGCATTGCTGGGGGCTATGAAAAGGAGGGAGTACTATTTCCCAGCAAAGGGAGGAAAATACCTGTAACAGTACTAAGAAGGTTGAAGGTGATAGAGGAGTTGAGCATTGGCGCCAAACTTCTGAGTTTAGTGCAAGAAGCACTTGGTTTATTAAAGTGGGTCAGGAAAATTGAAAGTTGCACATTCACTTGTATCCTACTGTGTGCATTACTCCAATCTTTTCACTCTGCCTTGTCAAGACTACTCCAGCTCATCACTCCTCACAACCATTTAACTTGCAGGTGCACTCATTTCTCTATTTATGCACTTCTCTGATACTCATCCATCCACCACACCCATTCACTCTTTCTGCAATTTAATACTTCTCTGTCAAAGTCATCCTCACCAAATGCACTCCATCCATCAGTTGAACACATTCCATTACACTCACACATAGGAAATGGAGAGGGTACAGGCCACAATCTTAGGATATGGGGGCAGGCCATTTAGGACTGAGATGAGGAAAAATTTCTTCACTCAGAGGGTGATCAACCTGTGGAATCCTCTACCACAGAACACTGTAGAGGCCAGGTCACTGAGTATATTCAAGAAATAAATTGATACATCTTTGGATATTAGGAGCATTGAGGTATATGGAGAGAAAGCAGGAATATGGCGCAGAAATAGACAGTCAGCCATGATCATATTGAATGGCAAAGCAGGCTGAATGGCCTACTCCTGCTCCTAGTCTCTATGTTTCTATGATCTAGACACAAAAAAGCAGAGGACAGTGTTGAATTTGACAGCCAGTGGTAAAACGTGTCCACCAGGCCCAGCTGACAGCAGGACTTTTTCTAACAGGTGATAAGTGTTAACCACCATCTGCATAGCCTCCTGATACACTGCTGTTTAGCTTGGCCTAAATAGCCAAGTGGTTATGGTACTGGGTTTGTAACCCCAAAATCAAGAGTTCAAATCTCACAATGGCAAACTATGAAACAATGTAACTTCATCTGAATAAACAGATGGAAACGGGTTTGTACTCAAAAGAGTTACACTGCTGTTTAGCTTGGCCTAAATGGCCAAGTGGTTATGGTACTGGGTTTGTAACCCCAAAATCAAGAGTTCAAATCTCACAATGGCAAACTATGAAACAATGTAACTTCATCTGAAACAGATGGAAACAGGTTTGTGCTCGAAAGAGTTACACTGCTGTTCAGACATGATGAGGAAACTTATCCTTAGAGTCAGTGTGCTGGATATGGCCTCCTGTGAGCTGCACCTCTCTGCTGATGCTCCACTCTCTCATGTGGAAGTATAGGTTTGTTACCGGCCGGTTGCTGACGGTCCTCATTTGTGATCCAAACTAAGACTGCATTAGTGGCACCCATCCTGATCTAATAAGCCAAACTTCCAAAAGTGTAGTTGAAAGCTCCAAAGTATGTAAAATAACCTCTCAGCAAAAGTATCGGAAACAAGAGCTGTGAGACCAGAGGAGATAAATAGAGTAATAATAGCAGAAGAGACCTGAAGACCAGGAGTGAGAGCTGAGGGATGTTAAAATTCTTACAGGTATTTGATGAAGGAAGAGACCAGAAGTCAATCGTTATTCAGTCTTAGATTTATTCACAAAATGAAATTATTACAAATGTATAGTTCCTAACTCTACAACCCACCACTGTAGTCCAATAAGTGTCTCTTTATGCTCTTTTGAGTACCAAACACATGATCAACTCCTTTAAAGGGGCAATTTCACGTTATTTCAATGAAAACCAAAAATGTCAAAGGAAACTTAAGTTAAAATGTCATTCCCAGTCCAGCCCCTGTAATGTCCACTGATTGGAGAAGGCCTCAAGCATGACAATATTAGAAATGCAGGTTCCTTTAAAAGTAAACCAGGACAAACTTCAGAGTGAATTGAGAGCAGGTGATGTTCACTGAAGCATGTATTTAAGGGCTGGGCTTTTCCCCAGTTAGGGGGTTTTGCTTCTGGAATTGATCCAGAACTATGGTTGAACAGTTGTGATTCACAGAGTGCCTTCTGTTGCCTGATTCAGGAAATGGAGATCCACCTATTAAACAAAGCATACCAGTAGATATCATATGCTCCCTCTCCAGTGACACATGGGTGGGGGGACTTAATGTGCACAAGTCATTATCCATTAAGTGCTCCCACCTGTATACACTTAACCTTAATTTATACAATAAACAAATGAAACAGGTGGGGATAAAATATAGTAGCAAATGAATTTATAATAAGGATATTAGCACAGAGCAGGTCTAGAGGTATTAAGTAATAGTTAAATAGTGTACTAACTAAATTCTAAAAGAGAGAATAGAATTGTTTTTAGATTATGGAGGAGTAGCTGAGACCAGTCACTTGCAATTTTTGCACCATGTGGGAACATCAGAAGACTTCATGTGTTTTGGTGACCACATATGCAGAAAGTGTCTCCAGCTGCTTTAGCACAAGCTTAGGGTTTCTGAGACTGAGGGGCAGTTGGAGTCACTGGAGACTACTAGGGAGACAGAGTTTCCTGGATCATATCTCCCAAGAGGTGTGGCCACCCCACAGGCAGAGAGACTTAGAATAGTAGACGGTTGGCTACTAAAAAGTAGGAACAGGTGCTGGAGTTTTCAAGATGTGTGTCACTCTCAAACCAGTACTCAGCATCTGAGACTGTTGGAAGTGACAGCACCTTGAAGGAGTTCAGTCCAAACCATGGCACTAATGGGCAAGGTTCTGCACAGGGATGAAGAACAAAGTGTAGAAATCCAGTCATTGTAGCAGATTTCCATAGTTAGGGTGACAGACAGGCATTTCTGTAACTGTCATCATGAATTCTACATGGTGTGTTGTGTCCCAGGTCAAGAGCATAATTGAGAGGGTGCAGAATATTCTGCAGGGGTATGGGAGTGTGCCAAAAGTTGTGGCACACGTCAGTATCAATGCCTTAGAGGGGGCAGGCTTTTAGGTGAAATAGTGAGACTTTCAGGATGAATGGAGGAATGTAAAATGTAGAACTTTGAAGGTAGCAATCTCTTTATTAATCCCAGTACTATGCACTAGCATAGGGAGGATTAATGGGTGTCTTGAGGCATGGTGCAGGAGGGAGGGCTTCAGATTCTTGGGGCCAGTTTTGGGGCAGGGATTCAAAATGGATGGGTCCCACTTCAAAAGGACTGGGACCAATGTCCTCACCAAGAGGTTCACTAGTGTGGTGAGGGACTAAATTTGCAGGGGGATGGGCACCAGCATATAGAAGTAGACAAAAGAAATAAAGTGCATAAAGAAGTAAGACTGTGGGATAGCGCTAGAGAAGGAAGTGGTACCATATTAGACAAAAACAGGTTTAGAATACATGCATGTAAATAGATAAAGTGCACTGAATAAAGTTGGGGAGCTTCAAGTGCAATTTGCTATGTGGGAATATGATGCAGTGGCAATAATGGAAATGTGGCTTAAAAATGGTGAGGATTGGATGCTTAATATTCACGATACAAAGTGTCCAGAAAAGATAGGCAAGGAAAAAGGGGAGTTGGGGTAACATTATTGTTTCAAAAATAGAGGTTCGTCCTGAGGAGAAAGGGAAGGACAGAATCGATTTTATTAGAGTTGAAAAGCCAAGAAGATATGGGGCTGGATTTCTGCCATTTGAGGGAAGCTTGAGTTGGGCTACACATCTGTTTCTCCAGGCTCCATTATGAATGCTTGACTGAGCTCCAAGACTCACTAAAGGATTAGTTCAACAGGGGTCTGTTTCCACAGGTAGAAGTGGAATGTTTGATTTGATTGATTGACATCTTTGAGGTTATAATAGGTTATGCATGTTTCTTTCAATGTCTTTACATTTATTTGGACAAGATTAAGAGATGTGAGGTGAGGTAAAGCTTCTGTTATTGATACTATAAAGGCTATGACTGGTTGACACTTTTATAGGATTGTAAGAGCAGCAGTTTTCTTCAAGACAGATTATTGAATGGGTATTTTTAAAGTGCATTTCAAGACTTAACATTGTTTTGTGTCTCATTGGTTCAATAGTGTATAATGGGTGGGTGGGCATGGAGGGTGCAGATATGGTATGGAAGGGCTATGGTGGCATAGAAGGCATGGGTGCAGGGAGGTGTCATGACAAGACCTTTTAAACATGTTTCAAAAGGTTCTCAAATTCAGACTATGGTTCACAGCTCATCTGAAGATCCATGAACCATGTGTCCTCAAGAAGCTGGACCAACTCCACGAAATTGTGGGTAGGTTATGATATGCCTACCCCCACTGGCTGGGTCAGAAGTGCAGGGTGCCAGCTTGCTGCCCATACCCTTATCCTATGCCAACAAAAATTACCGGCGCTGGTAATGGGGCTCAGAATCCCAGAATTGGCCTCCGGAGTCAGCCCAACTCTGCAAAAATCTGGCCCATGATGTTGTTACTCAGGGCATTCTAAAGGCTTCCAAATATTGAAAGAAAGAGGAACAAATCTGTAGGGAAACCACAAATATGTAAAAACTCTAGAGTGGTGATATTCAGGGGCTTTAATTCCCAAATATCAATGTTAGAATAAAGGGTAAGGAGAGGTAGGAATTTCTGAGAGTGTTGATCAGTATGTTCTCAGTCCAACTAGGAAGGAGATAATGCTGTATCTGTTACTGGGCTAAGTGGATCAAGTGTCTATGAGGGAACATTTGGGTAAGAGTTATTATTGCATCATAAGGTCTAAACCAGTAATGGAGAAGAGCAAGGAAAAATCTAAAGTGGAACTTCTAAATTGGAAGATGGCCATCTTAAATGAGAAGAGAGGGGATCTTGCCAAGGTAAACAGGTGACAGGAAAAACTAACAGAACAATGGGTGAGCTTGAAGGGAGAGATGTTTCAGGGACAAGTATATTTCAACAATGGGATGATGGGGGAGATAAAATAATCCAGCATGTAAGCTTTATTCCTAGTTTGTTCCACAAGGTACTGCTCCAGGAAGCATTCTACAAACTCACCTTTTAGATTACTCTTGTCAATTTGATTGCCCCATTCTGTATGAAGATTAAAGTTCCCCACAATTATTACATTGCCTTTGTTTCAAGCTTCAATAATTTCTTATTTACTGCTCTGTCCAATGCTATAACTACTGTTAGGGGGCCTATAAACCACTCCCATCAGTGCTTTCTGACTCTTGCTATTCCTAATTTCCACTCATATTGATTTTATTTTATGATCTTCTAAGGCCCGATCCTTTCTCACTAATGTTCTGATGTCATCCTTTACTATCAGGACCACCCTTCCTCCTTTGCCATTCTGTTGTCTTTTTGAAATATCGTGTACCCTGGAATATTTATCACTTTGCAAACATGTCTCTGTAATGGCAATTAAATCTAAACCATTTACCTCTTTGTGCCATTAATTCATCTACCTAATTGCAGATGTTTTGTGCATTCAGATAGAGAACCTTTAATTTCATTGTTACTTCTATTCCCTGCAATTACCTTATTCGCTGATGTACAATTTATGTTCAGCTCTGTCCATTCCTGTCCCACTTTGCTTTTTTTACCCAAATCGCAGCACTTTTCCATTGTCTCAAACTGTCTCTTTAGATTTCTAAATCTCCTTTCACCCAAACTCACCCTCACCCGCAACCACCCCCACTGCCCCTGTCAACCCTGTTAGTTTAAATCCATGTCCATAGCCCCAGTGATATGATTGCCATGACATTGGCCCTAGCTTAGTTTAAGAGGGGCCCATGCCAACAGAAAAGCTCACGCTGTCCCGAATACTGATACAGTGCCCTGTGAACCAAACGCTTTCTCTTCAAACCACTCTTGATACCACGAGTCTAATTCTCGCATCTGCTTGATCCTATGCCAATTGGTGCATGCCTTAGTTAACAATTCAGAGATGATTACCTTTGATGTTCTTCATTTTAATTTGGACCCTAACTCCTCAAACTCTTTTAGCAGAACGTCATTTCTGGTTCAAACTATGTCATTGTTTCCCAAGTGGGGCATGACAACAGATTCTGCACCGAATTCCCATGCGAACCAAATTCCAGACTTCACATTAAGATAAAAGCAAAATACTGCAGATGCTGGAAATCTAGAACAAAAACAAAAATAGCTGGAAAAACTCAGCAGGTCTGACAGCATCTGCGAAAAGGAATACAGTTAATGTTTTGAGTCCGTATGACCAGTCATCAGAACTAAGACATATAGAAATGAGATGAAATGTAAGCTGGTATAGGGGGATGGGTGGGACAGGTAGAGCTCAATAGGGGGCCAGTGATAGGTGGAGGCCAAGAAGAGACTGCCAAAGATGTCATAGACAAAAGGACAAAGGGGTGTTGATGATAGTGATATTATCTTAAGGATGTGCTAATGGGGACATTAAGGGAAGCAAGCTTGTGGCAGATGGCCTGAGTGGGGGTGGGTTGGGGGAAGGGATTGAAATGGGCTAAAAGGTGGAGATGAAACAATAGATCGAAATAAATTTAAAAATAGAAGGAGAAAGAAAAATATATTTGTAAAAAAAAAATTAATTATTGGAAAAAGGGAGATCAGAAAGGGGGTGGGGATGGAGGAGAGAGCTAATGATCTGAAAATAAAAACAAAGATAAAAACAAAAAAACTGCGGATGCTGGAAATCCAAAACAAAAACAGAATTACCTGGAAAAACTCAGCAGGTCTGGCAGCATCGGCGGAGAAGAAAAGAGTTGACGTTTCGAGTCCTCATGACCCTTCGACAGAACTTGAGTCCAAGAAAGGGGTGAAATATAAGCTGGTTTAAGGTGTGTGGGGGGGGGTGGGGGGAGGTTGGAGGTTTGGGTGGGGGGAGAGAGAGAGAAGTGGAGGGCCTTGGTGTGGTTGTAGGGACAAACAAGCAGTAATAGAAGCAGATCATCAAAAGATGTCACAAACAACAGAACAAAAGAACACATAGGTGTTGAAGTTAGTGATATAATCTAAACGAATGTGCTAATTAAGAATGGATGGTAGGGCACTCAAGGTATAGCTCTAGTGGGGGTGGGGGGAGCATAAAAGACTTAAAAATATTTAAAAATAATGGAAATAGGTGGGAAAAGAAAAATCTATATAATTTATTGGAAAAAACAAAAGGAAGGGGGAAACAGAAAGGGGGTGGGGATGGAGGAGGGAGCTCACAACCTAAAGTTGTTGAATTCAATATTCAGTCCAGAAGGCTGTAAAGTGCCTAGTCGGAAGATGAGGTGTTGTTCCTCCAGTTTGCGTTGGGCTTCACTGGAACAATGCAGCAAGCCAAGGACAGACATGTGGGCAAGAGAGCAGGGGAGAGCGTTAAAATGGCAAGCGACAGAGAGGTTTGGGTCATTCTTGCGGACAGACCGCAGGTGTTCTGCAAAGCGGTCACCCAGTTTATGTTTGGTTTCTCCAATGTAGAGGAGACCACATTGGGAGCAACGAATGCAGTAGACTAAGTTGGGGGAAATGCAAGTGAAATGCTGCTTGAAAGGAGTGTTTGGGCCCTTGGACGGTGAGGAGAGAGGAAGTGAAGGGGCAGGTGTTGCATCTTTTGCGTGGGCATGGGGTGGTGCCATAGGTGGGGGTTGAGGAGTAGGGGGTGATGGAGGAGTGGACCAGGGTGTCCCGGAGGGAATGATCCCTACGGAATGCCAATGGGGGGGGTGAAGGGAAGATGTGTTTGGTGGTGGCATCATGCTGGAGTTGGCGGAAATGGCTGAGGATGATCCTTTGAATGCGGAGGCTGGTGGGGTGATAAGTGAGGACAAGGGGGACCCTATCATGTTTCTGGGAGGGAGGAGACGGCGTGAGGGCAGATGCGCGGGAGATGGGCCAGACACGGTTGAGGGCCCTGTCAACGACCGTGGGTGGAAAACCTCGGTTAAGGAAGAAGGAGGACATGTCAGAGGAACTGTTTTTGAAGGTAGCATCATCGGAACAGATGTGACGGAGGCGAAGGAACTGAGAGAATGGGATGGAGTCCTTACAGGAAGCGGGGTGCGAGGAGCTGTAGTCGAGGTAGCTGTGGGAGTCAGTAGGTTTGTAATGGATATTGGTGGATAGTCTATCACCAGAGATTGAGACAGAGAGGTCAAGGAAGGGAAGGGAAGTGTCAGAGATGGACCACGTGAAAATGATGGAGGGGTGGAGATTGGAAGCAAAATTAATAAATTTTTCCAAGTCCCGACGGGAGCATGAAGCAGCACCGAAGTAATCATCGATGTACCGGAGAAAGAGTTGTGGAAGGGGGCCGGGGTAGGACTGGAATAAGGAATGTTTCACATACCCCATAAAGAGACAGGCATAGCTGGGGCCCATGCCTGTACCCATAGCCACACCTTTTATTTGGAGGAAGTGAGAGGAGTTGAAGGAGAATTTGTTCAGTGAGAACAAGTTCAGCCAGACGGAGGAGAGTAGTGGTGGATGGGGATTGTTCGGGCCTCTGTTCAAGGAAGAAGCTAAGGGCCCTCAGACCATCCTGGTGGGGGATGGAGGTGTAGAGGGATTGGACGTCTATGGTGAAGAGGAAGCAGTTGGGGCCAGGGAACTGGAAATTGTTGATGTGACGTAAGGTGTCAGAGGAATCACGGATGTAGGTGGGAAGGGACTGGACAAGGGGAGAGAGAAGGGAGTCAAGATAACTAGAAATGAGTTCTGTGGGGCAGGAGCAAGCTGACACGATCGGTCTACCGGGGCAGTTCTGTTTGTGGATTTTGGGTAGGAGATAGAAGCGGGACGTCCGAGGTTGGGCGACTATCAGGTTGGAAGCTGTGGGAGGAAGATCCCCAGAGGAGATGAGGTCAGTGACAGTCCTGGAAACAATGGCTTGATGTTCAGTGGTGGGGTCATGGTCCAGGGAGAGGTAGGAGGAAGTGTCTGCGAGTTGACGCTCAGCCTCCGCGAGTTAGAGGTCAGTGCGCCAGACAACAACAGCAATGATCTGAAATTGTTGAACTCAATATTAAGTCCGGAAGGCTGCAAAGTGCCTAGTCAGAAGATGAGGTGCTGTTCCTCCAGTTTGCATTGAGCTTCACTGGAACATTGCAGCAGGCCAAGGACGGGCATGTGGGCATGAGAGCAGGATGGGTGTTGAAAAGGCAAGCAACAAGGCAGCCTGGGTCATGCTTGCAGACAGACCGAAGGTGTTCCGCAAAGCGGTCACCCAGTCTGCGTTTGGTCTCTCCAGTGTAGAGGAGACCGCATTGGGAGCAGCGAATGTAGCAGACTAAGTTGAGGAAAGAGCAAGTGAAGCGCTGCTTCACCTGAAAGAACACTCCTTTCAAGGAATGTGCAGTTCTGGTTGCCAACTATAGGAAGGATGTGATTGCACTGGAGAGGTTGCAAAGGAGATTCACCAGGATGATGCCTGGGCTGGAGCATTTCAGCTATGAAGAAAGACTGGATAGGCTGGGGCTGTTTTCCTCAGAGCAGAGAAGGCTGAGGGGGCACCTGATAGAGGTATACAAAATTATGAGGGGCATGGATAGGGTAGATAGGAAGAAACTTTTCCCCTTAGCAGAGGTGTCAATAACCAGTGGGCAAAGATTTAAGGTAAGGGGCAGAAGGTTTAGAGGAGATTTGAGGAAAAACTCTTTCACCCAGAGGGTGGTTGGAATCTGGAACATACTGCCTGAGGGGGTGGTAGAGGCAGGAACCCTCACAACATTTAAGAAGTATTTAGATGAGCACTTGGAATGCCATAGCATACAGGGCTATGGGCCAAGTATTGGAAAATGGGATTAGAATAGATAGATGCTTGATGGCAGGCATGGACACGATGGACCTAAGGGCCTGATTTTGTGCTGTATAACTTTATGACTCTGACACAAAATTAAAAGATATAGCAGTAGACAAGCAATGGCTAGCATGGAAAGAATTATTACATAATTTGCAACAAACAAAATTCCTTTGAAGCACAAAAAACCCACAGAGGGAAGTTAAAGATACCATTAGATCAAAGGAAATGACTTATAACATTGCCACAAAAAATTGTAAGCCTGAGAATTGGGAGAATTTTAGAATTTATCAAAGGAGGAACAAGAAATTGATTAGGAAAGAGAAAAGTGAATATGAACATAGATTAGCAAGAGACATACAAACAGACTGTAAATGTTTGATTAGGTATTTAAATGGAAGAGATTTGTGAAATTTAAAAAAGGATCCATTAGAGTCAGACAGGTGAGTTATTATGGAGAATAAGGGAATTAGAGAGAAACAAATATTTTGTACCTTTCTTCATTGTAAAAGACACAAAAATCATTTTGGAAATATTGAGCCAAGGGCGTTTAGCAAGAATGAGAATGCAGAGGGACATGACCAGGCAAAAACTTGGCAGGTGGAATATAATATGGAAAAATGTAATTAGCGGAGTGCCGCAAGGATCAGAACTGGGGCCTCAGCTAATTACAATCTAGTGACTTAGATAAAGGTACTGAGTACAACATGGCCAAGTTTGCTGACGATACAAAGTAAGGTGAGAAAGTAAGCAGTGAGGAAGGTTACAGAGGGATATAGACAGGTTATGTAAGTTAGTAAGAATATGGAAGATGGAATATGCTGTGGCAAAATGTGAAGCTATCCATTTTGGTAGGAAAAATAAAACATTAATCCGCGTTCCAGTCCGACTCAGGCGGTCTCCCACAACACTTTTTCCAGTACCTCAATGATTGTATCATGGCTTCATGCGCTCACCTGGAACAGCAAAAATTAATCAATTAACTTCCAATTTCCACCCCTCTTTCAACTTCACATCGTCAATGTCTGACATTTCCCTTCCCTTCCTTGACTTCTCTATCTCCAATTCTGGCAATAGACTGTCTACCAATATTCGTAACAGGCCCACTGACTCCCACAGCTACCGTGACTGCACCTTCCCACAAGCTGTCCCTATAAGGACTCCATTCCATCCTCGCAGTTTCTCTGTCTCTGTTGCACCTGTCCTATGATGCTACCTTCTACAACAGCACTTCCAACATCTATTCCTTTCTTCTCAGCTAAGGATTCACCCCCACACCCCCAAACCCCCCCCACCACCACTGTGGCCATCAACTGTGTCTGACCCATTCCCTGCACTTCTGCCCTCACCCTTTCCCTTCCCCCCCAGAACCACAATAAAGTTCCCCTTGTCCTCACTTTCCACCCTAGTTCTTTCTTCTATCACTCCCAATGCCTCATCCCCTTCCCACGGCCCTTTCCCATGCAATCACAGAATGTATAACATCTGCCCCTTTACCTCCTCCCTTCTCACTGTCCAAGGCCCTAAACACTTCTTCCAGGTGAAGCAGCAATTTACTTGTACTTCTTTCAATTTAGTCACTGCATTCACTGCCCACAAAGTAGTCTCCTCTACATGGGGGAAATAAAACACAGAGTGGGTGACCATTTTGTGGAACATCTTCACTCAGTCCGCAAACATGACCCCAACCATCTGGTCACTTGCCCTTTCAATTCCTCATCTTGCTTTCATGCTCACATTTTTGTCCTCAGTCTGCTATAATGCCCCAGTGAAGGCCAACACAAGCTGGAGGAACAGCACGTCATCTTGCGATTTAGGCACTTTACAGCCTTCTGAACTCAACGCTGAGTTCAACAATTTTAGGCCATGAACTCTGTCTTCCATTTTGAATTTTCTTATTCCCCCCCCCCAAGTGCCAGTCTGTATCTTCTTCTCATGGTTTTGCTTTCTGACAATGCTGACCTTTCTATTAACACATTCTGCTCTTTTGCTTTCAGATAGTGCTGACCTTTGTTCTGCTACTGACACATACTGTGGCCCAATGTTTTATGTCTTTAATACTCTCATTACCACTCCCTTTGACTTATATTCCATGACATGTTGTCATTTAATCTCCCCCACTCTTTAACCTATCCCTGACCTTCTCATTTGCTCCACATGCCCCTCCCCACTTTTTCAACAGCATAAAACACATTGCATCTGTACCTCTCTTCAGTTCTGAAGAAGAATCATATTGGACTCAATATGTTAACTCCATTTCTCTCTCCCTAAATACTGCTATATTAATTGGCTTTTCCAGCAATTTCTGTTTATATTTCAGATCTCCAGCATCTGATTTTATTTGCTTTTATTATAGAAATGTGCCATGTTGTCTGTCCATACTTTCTGTTTGAAAAAGGCTTTTAAACTCAATGTAAAGGTTTGAAAACAGAAATGTGCATTTAAAACTGTTTTCCCTAAAGTATGCAAGATCATAATTACATGCTTGTGACACCTTAGAGACCAAAAATCTATTTCAGCATCCACAACTCTTTGTAGTACAGAATTCCAAAGATTCACAACCCTTTGAGTAAATAGGTTTCTCCCCATCTCAGTTTTAAATGATTGACCCCCATTTCCGGAAACTGTGACCCCTATTCTAGATTCCCCAGTCAGGAAACCTCTCAAACTCTACCTGTCAAGTCCCTTCAGAAGGACATAATTAATCTAGAGGGGGCACAATGAAGGTTCACTAGACTGGTTTCTGGATGAGGGGATGCCCTAAGAGGAGTAAATGAGTAGACCAGACCTATATTCCCTATAGTTTAGAAGAATGAGATGTGATCAAATTGATACATATAAAACTCTGAAGGGGCTTGACAAGGTAGGGGTTGAGAAAATGTTCCCTCTGGATGGAGAATCTAGAATACAGGATCACAATGTCAAAAAAAGGGGCCGGCCATTTAGAACTGAGATGAGGAGAAATTTCTTCATTTGAAACGTGAATCTTTGGAAGTCTCTACCCCAGAGAGCTGTGGATGCTCGGTGGCTATTTGAGACCAGGGTGCAAAGGGAATTGATATACAAGATATACAGGATATACAAGAAGATGGAATTGAGATAGAATGATTGGCCATGATTTTGTTCAATGGCAGAGCAGACTTGAAGGGCCACATGGCCTACTCCAGCTCTTACTTGTTAAGCTCTTATGTTCTAGGTCTTGCTTTCCTTAAGATGCTCCTTAAAACCTACCTCTTTGACTAAACTTTTGGTCATCTGCCCTAATATGTCCTTACGTGATTCAGCATCAAATTTTATTTGAAAGCACTCCTCTGAGGTGCCTTGGGAGGTTTTACCAAATTAAATATGCTACCTATATACAAATTGTCATTATTTCCACTGCAAAATCTGGGCCTTTGTATATTTTATCTTATTATATTTTTTGTCCTCCGTACATAGTGCAATGAAGCTCTGTGCCCGACCTTAAGATCCTGCTTTCTATTTTGAGCAGATTGGAAAATCACAAGTGAGCTACAAGAAATTTGCTGCCCATTGCTCCCAAATACCTGGCAGTTTGCCAGGATCATGCCTTCCAGCATGATCCCAGAGTTTGCGTAATGGTTTATTTGCATTATCAGGGGCGGGTGGAGGTTCATGACTTATAAGGTTGATTGGAAGCTCTAAGACAGCAATATTTATGAGGAGCCAGAAAGGGTATAAGGGAACCTGAGAACGGCTGAAGAATTCAGCAAGGCTGGGGATCTAGGGGTCCCGATGATCTTATAGTTCCAAATGGACAGCCTGGCCAGTTTGTCAGGAGAGAACACTATCGGCAGTGTTCCTTAGGGAATAAATATGAAAATGGTGGAAAAACTCAGCAGTTCTGGCAGCCAGTGTGGAGAGAAAAACAGAGTTAATGTTTCGAGTCCATGTGACTCTTCTTCAGAGTTCCTTAGAAAAGGTCTCATCAATCATGGTGGCAGAGTGTGGGGGTGGGATGTTGGAAGACATGTGATATGCTTTGGTATGGAACCAGAATCTGATATCACAAGTGGACTATAATGAACGGGAGGACAATTGGAGCATTTGTCTTCAATTGGGGCAGGCATTGCTGGGGGAAGTGAGGATGCCAATTGGGAGTGGAGGACAGGGAGGTCTGGGATCAGGAGACAGGGAGGTTCACAATCTGGGCTGAGGGAGGCTAAAGGCTTCCTTAGTGCACATGATGTGGGGGTGGGGGGGGGGGTGGGGGGGGGGGGGGGTGGGGGGGTGCGGGGGTACCGGGGTGCAGTCCTGTGCCTCTTGCCATACCACGATTGCTGAAAAAGGTACTTATCCTCTGGACCCAGCAACTGCCGAGTTTCTCAACTCTTGGGCAGCCCATGGAATAGGGATAAATTCAATTTGAGCTCCCAGTTACACACTGAGAGCCAATTTAAATATGTTAATTAAGAGTCCTACCTAACATCCTGATATCCACCATCATTGAAATAGCTTCAGGCATGTGAGTAGCGATTTGTTGTTGCGTTCTGCCCATTTCATTTTAATCGCTTCCCCCACTCCACCACCTATTATTGATGTGGAGGAGTCAGCAGAGTCTTTACATAGCGTGACAACAGCTTGTGTTCTTGTATATGACAGAAGGTTGGTGTGAGAGGTGCGACACCAGCTGTATGTGAAAGTGTGTGGGCTATGACCCCGGCTCGGAGCGTGGGCCATGACTCCTTTCTTGAATTCTGGCACTAAAGACAGGGCAGCTAATGTTTGAAGGAGCTATTGAAGAAGAGGAGAGGGAAATATCTAAATAAAATTGGCCTTTGAACCCCAATGGTTGAGATTGCCATATGATGATTGGCCCCAGAATAAAATATATAGAGGGAACCAGCTGAAGTACTGCTCACTACTGTTGTTGCTTTATAAGGATTAGCCCTAATCTTCATTTGATTTGGTGCTGAGCACATTGCGCTATTGATGCTCTCTTATGCCATCTCTTATTCAAAGCATTTAGGCATTATTAGGCCTCAGGCCCCCACATCCATTACTATGGGGAGCCATAACTCAGTGCAGTATCAGGGCTCATGGTTTAACCAACTATTGCACCAATGATAGCAGAAAATGTTAAGAAGGCAAATGGTATGTTGGCCTTCAGTGTGAGAGGACTTGAATACAGGAGCAAGGATGTCTTACTGCAGCTGCACAAGACCATGCCTGGAGTATTGTGTCCAGTTTCGATCTCCTTACCTAAGAAAGGATATACTTGCCATAGAGGGAGTGCAGCAAAAATTCACCAGACTGATTCCTGGGATAGCAGGATTGTCATATGAGGAGAGCCAAGGATATGCCTACTGGGCTCATATTCACTGGAGTTTAAAAGAATGAGAGCGGATTTCATTGAAACGTATAAAATTCTGACAGGGATGGACAGACTGGATGCAGGGATGATGTTTCCTCTGGCTGGAGGGATCGAGAACAAGGGGTCACAATCTCAGGATACGGGGTAGGTAATTTAGGACTAAGATGAGGAGAAACTTCTTCACTCAGGGGTTGGTGAACCTGTGGACTCTAAGGGTGGCAAGGGGTATGGGGAGAGCACGGGAGTATGGCATTGAGATAGAGGATCAGCTATGATCATATTGAATGGTGAAGCAGGCTCGAAAGGCTGAATGACCTTATTTTTGATGTTTCTATTAATCCATCACAGCCTGCCTTCCCAGAGCCTGCAGAATGTTGGAGCAGAGTTTAATTCTGTTAGTATCAAATCCTTGGAACATGACCAAAACTATTTTAAATTGTCCAAGAGAAATCACTTGTCAAATGCTACAACAGATCATCAATCATTGTACTCCTGGTGAAGAAGTGACTGGTAGTGGGCTGCCATTTGATTCTGATAGTTTAGTTGGATCAACAGAGTGCAAAGATTTCAATGTGCAGCCTCTTCCCTAAGGCAATGCCAACATCACAGCAAGCAAGAGACGGCAGTGTAGGTTGTGACAAAAGCCTGTGTGGTCAAGCTCACACTTTACCTTGTCTGACCATTGCAATGTGTCCCTGAATATTCTGCGACTCGTTCAACTACTGATGGGTTGTGGAACCAAAACAAATATTCTTACCTGACAGGAAGATCACCAGTCACCAGTCAGAAATAATCAAAAACAAAGAAGCCGGAATTAAAGAAGGGGAGCTGCCATGACAGAGGAGCAAAACAGCATGGGTACTGCAGTACAGACATTATTTGGCAGCCTCTGTCTCATGAGGCAAGCCTTTGTGCCTTGGTGGCCAACTGTGTTAAACATTACGTGGTGTGGTACAGGAGTCCTAATCTAGCATTGCGGTCTCTGTCACATTTGTTGAAGATGAAGACAATGGGCTAAGGAGATATGGGATTCACTGGCGTCTGTTTTCTCTGAGCTCTCCTGGGCCAGCTGAGTTTTCTGTTTCACCTCACCTCTTCCAATGTCCCTCCAGACAGTCAGCTCCCAGAGGTTGCAGCTGTTAGCAACTGTCTTCCAGTTGTCAATGTCAATCTCTGCATTCTTCCTATCTCAGTTGCAGCTGTCCTTGTAGCTGATATATGGAGGATCATCAGGCCCTGACCCAGTGGGCAGTTCACCATATAGAAGACCTTTAGGTATATGGCCATCATCCATCCAATGGACATGGTTGAGCCATTGTATGTGTCATTGGATTAGCAATGTGAGTATGCTGATAGAATTAGCACACTCCAGGACATCTGAGTTGGTGACCTTATTCTGCCAATGGATGCCAAGGATATGTCTCAGTTAGCAAAAGTGGAAACTGTTCAGTCTTTTCTCTGGCCTAGCAGATGTTGCCCATGTCTCACCACTGTAGAGGAGTGCATTGAGGACATGAGCCTGGTAGCCTCACAGTTTGGTGTTCTCAGATTGCTGTTGTTCTAGACTCTCTTACTCAGCTTGGACATAACAGTTGCAGCTTTTACAATGCATGTATTGATTTCAGCATCAAATGACAGATTGCTGGTGATTGTGGAACCTTATCTGTGAAGCTATCAACAACCTCCAGTGTTACCTTGTCAATGCTGATGGAAGGTGATATGTCAACATCCTGGGCCATGGCATTTGCCTCCCTGATGCTGATGGTCAAATCAAACTCTTTACAGCCATGAGAAAGTCTATTTATTTGCCACTGAAAGTGTCCCTCAGTTGGAATGCTAGTGCGACATCTCTGATGATTTGTCTTGTATACCAGAACTGGCAGCAAGCTGTTCAGCCTTGTCCAACTGAGTTCCAAGTAGACAGCCTCTGTAGATGAACTGAAGGCATATGACAGCAGGAAAGCAAAAAAATATGCCAGAGTATCAGTGCCAGAATGTAATCATGTTTGACCCAATTGCAGATCTCAAAAGGTTCTGAAGTTGCCCCATCATAGCTGACCTTACCCATCATGTTGTCAAGAGGAGATCACACTGAGCAGTTTTGGTGGACAGCCAAAAATACAGTGATACAGTGAGAGAAAAGATGAGAAAACATGGCCACCGCAGTCATTCCCATTGTACACTGAGCTGGACACCAGAAGTGTGACCAAAACACTACAGATACTATCAACTACTGACTGTCACAATCTAATTCAACCACCTAGAGTACCAACAGTTAAGAAACAAATGTTTGAGAGACAATATACTGCCTGCATTCATATACCACCTGATAGACTTGATTTGTTCAGAATTTCAAATCAATCCTTGATTGATTTGAACTCACAGTTACAGTAGGTACTAACTGAACTTACAGGTACAGTAGGTTTTTATGAAAAGCACAGATACAATGAAGCTAATTAACCACTAGATGGAATGCAGGCCAGGTCAGTTGTCAATGTATTCAGATCATTCTTTTTATAGTTTGTATGTTAAGTATTTAATGAAGTTGTTCAGAATTGCAGAATCAAATATCATAAATATGTTCCCTCAGTCTCTCACTGACATAAGTTATACCTCCAATTCTCTATCTCCAGATCAGCTTATCCCTTCCATAGGGATGATTTTAATTCCAAAAGTGGAAACAGTTGCAGCCATAAAACCCCAATACTGTATTTAGTGACTTCTTCCCCACCAGTTTCCACCTGATGCCATTTTTTCCAAGGCCTTTAACAAGGCTGCCAAAATCCCATGTGAAGCAAGCTGGAACCGGTACGTCAATTACAGCTCATGACTGCATTTTCAAGATATAAACAAATAAAATGTGTGCCACTCATCTGTACCAGATGACGAGGCCTGAACAGAGGTACAGAAAGGGATTCTAGAGTTCACTTGGAAAACAGAACAGGAAATATCTAATTTTTTATTGATGCAGCTGGAGGGAACAATAATATGCCTCCTGCACCCTCAAAAAGAATATGGGGCTACGTATACAGCCCCCACACACCTTCACCCCACATTGTCTCCTACTTCCTCACTGATTTCCCACCCTCTGATAACAGGGAAGGTCCAGCTCATCCTTATTGTCTCTCACTGTCCCCTTCACCCTCTCTTACTGAACCAGTCTATTTCTCTCCTTAACTGCATCACTCAGTTACTCTCTCCATTTTACTGGATCCTTTTACTCCCTCACTAGGTCATTCTGGCATTCACACTCTCACTCACTAGATCACTCTGTCCCTTAACCTGGCTCATTGGGTCACTATCCCTTACTCTGGATCACTTTGTCCTTCATTCTTCCTCACTAGATCATTATGCCCCTCACTGGGTCACTCTGTCTATTACTCTCCTCATTGGGTCACTTTGTCCCTCACTGGGTCACTCTTGCTCAATCTCCCGCACTGGGTCACGCTGTCCTTTTCACTGTCTCTCGTTGGGTGTTTCTGTCTTTCTAACTCACTCTCAGTGTGTCTGTTTATTGCTCTCACGTTCACTCACTGATCATTCTGTCCTTCACCCTGGGTCTGTGTGTTTGTCTGTCTCTCTCACTGGTCAGTCTGTCCCTTCACTCACTCCGGCTGCATTGGTCTATTCTCATTTGCTCTGGAGCATTCTATCGTTCTCATTCTCAGTCCCTGGATCTCTTTGTCTGACTCTTGCTGTAGTTATCTGACCTCACCTTCTCATGTATTCTCTTTTGTCAGTCTGTCCTCACTCTCACTGTGTTAAGTCTATTCCTCTCACTCTCTCTCTCACTGGATCAGTCTGCCCTCACTCTCGCTGGGTCATTACATCCTCACTTGTTATGTCAATCTGTCTTGCTGTGTCTCTGCTCTTTATTCTCTCTCACTGCATAGTCTGCCATCACTCTCTCTTGCTATATTACTCTGTACCTCATTCTCCCTCACAGGGTCAGCCTGTTCCTTACTCTCTCTTGCTGCCTCATCATTCTCACTGGGTCACTATATCCTTTTCACTCTCCCCTGCTGGATCAGCCTGTCCTTCACTTTCGCTGGGTTCAAACATGGACAAAAGAGCTGAACTCCCGAGGTGAGGTGAGAGTGACTGCACTTGACATCAAGGCAGCATTTGTCCAAGTGTGGCATCAAGGAGCCCTGGCAAAACTGGAATCAATGGGAATCGGGGGAAAACTCTCTACTAGTTGGAGTCATACCTAGCACAAAGAAAGATGGTTCTGGTTGTTAGAGGTTAGTCATCTCAGCTCCAGGATATCACTGCAGGAGTTCCTCAGGGTAGTCTCCTCGGCCTAACCATATTCAGCTGATTCATCAATGACCTTCCCTCCATCATAAGGTCAGAAGTGGGGATGTTCGCTGATGATTGCACAATGTTCAGCACCATTTGCAACTCCTCAGATCCTGAAGCAGCCCATATCCAAATGCAACAATATCTGCACAATATCCAGGCTTGGGCTGACAAGTGGCAAGTAACATGCACACCACACAAGTGCCAGGCAATGACCATCTCCAACAAGAGAGAACTTAATCATCGCCCCTTGATGTTCAATGGCATTACCATGACTCAATCCCCACTTTCAATGCCCTGGGGGTTACCATTGACCAGAAACTGAACTGGACTAGCCATATAAATACTGTGGCTACAACAGCAGGTCAGAGGCCAGGAATCCTGCGATAAATAACTCACCTCCTGACTCCCCAAAGCCTGTTTACGATCTACAAAGGCACAAGTCAGTAGTGTGATGGAATACTCCCCACTTGCCTGGATGAGTGCAGCTCCCACAACAATCAAGAAGCTTGACACCATCCAGGACAAAGCAGCCCAATTGATTGGCACTGCATCCACAAACATTCACTCTGTCCATCACCGAAGCACAGTAGCAGCAGTGTGTACCATCTACAAGATGCACTGCAGGTATTCACCAAAGCTCTTTAGACAGCACCTTCCAAACCCATGACCACTACAATTAGAAGGACAAGGGAAACAGATAAATGGGAACACCACCACCTGGAAGTTCCCCTCTAAATCACTCATCATCCTGAATTGGAAATATATTGCTGTTCCTTCACTGTTGCTGGGTCCTACACCACATGGACTGCAGCGGTTCTGGAAGGCAGCTCACCACCACCTTCTCAAGGGCAACTTGGGATTGGCAATAAATGCTGGCCCATATCCCATGAATGAATAAAAAAATGTCTGTCTCTCAGTCTGTCTCTCACTGGATCAGTCTCTCTCTTTCATTCTCATTGCTCAGCCTGTCCTTCTCTGTGTCTCATTGTGTCAACATGCCCCTCTCATTCTTTTGCAGACTCTCTCTGCACTGCTCTCCCCCACTTCGCCAATTCCATCTTGCTTTCTCTATTTATGTTTTAAAGATTAGGCTGACCTAAAAATGACATGAATACGAGAATAGAGAGACATATATTTCAAGTCTAGCTGGACTACCACTAAACCAGTAGATAAACAGAGACCACCCTCCACCCCACACTACACATATGATACTGTATATGTAATACAAAAAAGTATCTGTATTCAAAGCCTAAACAACATGTTTCCATTCAAGGATGTTCTGATAGAAATGAACGATGCAACCTACAAGATAACACCTGAAAATACAGCTGACAAGTTTAACATACAAATCAATCCGCTTTATGTGTCTCTCAATGTGATAATCCCTGGAGGTTACCTATTACAAATGCTATGGAATAAAAATACAAATACGTTCATCCGCTTCATCAGAATGCACCAGGTAAGGAGTAATGGTTCACAATAATTTTCCTATAGATTGATCTCCATGTGCAAATCTACCAGTTTTTAGCCATAATAATAACCATCATTATAGGAGGTAAGCCTTTCAATGCACTTGGTGCAAAGAAATCATATTTTTTTTTGCACTGAGCACAGATAGTTCCTATTTCATGTGTAACAGCACAGAGGCAAGCCATACAACCCTTCATACCAAAAGGAGCTAAACAACTCGTCCTCTTCCCCTGTCCTTTTGCCATAGCATTGTAAATGTATACAATTCCCTTTTGTAAGTTATTGTTGAATCTGCTCCCACCACAGAGAAACTGATGAACAGACTATCTCAGTGGGAGGAGGCTTGTACGGAGATGCGGAACATAAATACAGACATGGCCAAAAAGTCTGTTTCTGAGCTGTAAATATTATTCAATACTATGTAATCCTTCTAGGCAATACATCCCTGATCATTATAACTTGCATAAATTAAAGCCTTTCACCTTAAGTCTGTGTCCTCCAGTTATCAACCCTTCTTCCACAGGAAACAGTTTCTCCTTATTTATTCTTAACAAAATCCTTCAAGGCTTTGAACACCTTGATAAAATTTCCCCTTAACCTCCTTGGTCTAAAAAGTCCATGTAACTGAAATCCTATATCACTGGTACCATTCTAGTAATTCGACTCTGCATCCTCTCTACAGTCTTGATACCATAAGTATGGTGTCCATAATTGACCACAATACCATAGTTGAGGTCTAACCAGTAATTTTGAAAAGGTTTACCATCACTTCTTGACTCTACGCATCTATTTATAAAGCCAAGGATCTCTTATAGTCTTTTAAAAGTCTTCTCAACTTGTCTTCATCATTCTCTGACATTTGTGAACATACACCCACATATCTCTTTGACCCAGATTTTCGCTCCTGGGTTTGGGTTCACAGAGTTGGGAGAATTCCCAGCTCCGCAAATCTAACTTTTAAAAATGGCTGTCAGACATTGGATTTTCGGTCCAGGGGGTGGAGGGTGCAGGCTAGATTAGAAGTCAGGGTGGGCGACATGGAAAGATGTATGAAGGCTGCGGGTACAGGGGCAGACAGGGCGAAGGTTTGCATTGGGGCTCCGAGACTGTATCCAAAGATTTTAAAAAATCAAAACAAAAATATCTCTCCAGCCCTCACCTTCAACCCCCCCCACACCCACACTTCCCATGCCCCATCCATGCCACCTAAGTCCTATACCCAGCTGCCATGGTCCCTCATTCCCTCCATGCTAATCTGTAACCTTGTACCCAACCCCACGGTCCCTCATTCCCTCCATGCTAACCTATGACTCTGTACCCATGCCCCATGGTCCATCATACCCTCCTTGCCAACCTATCCCCCATACCCATCCCCATGGTCTTTTATAGCCCCTGTGTCAAATTAGTGCCAACTCATAACACCCATGCCCCACAACTATCAACCTTTGCCCTTACCCTTACCATGCCAACTCACCCAGTATCCACTATGGGCAGACCTCAGGTCCCATACAGAGATGAGATAAAATAAAGGTTTAATTGTCTATTCAACACTAAGTAAAATTGCTCATTTGATGAGCTGGCACAGACAAAATAGGCCAAATGGCATCTTTCTGCACTGAAACAATTCAGTGAGTCTGTTATTCTATTGCAAGCTTTACTATATTGAAAAAAACACTCATTCATAAAATAACATTTACTGCATTTAGATTGCTTCAATTACATAAAGCCTTGTAATAGCAAACATTTCATCCAAGTGCACAATCTCTGAGAAAGAAACAATCATTGAGATTCATAGTCCAATTTCAAAGAGTCTATAACCACTTGGAGCCATCATTCAAACTGAAATAGCAGGCACTCTACTGTGAAAATTGATGGTTGTGAAGTCAATCATGCAGCACTAATCCAGAAATAGAAACCCTCAGGCTTATATCAATAGACAAAGTAAAATAGCAAGCAATGAGTTTTTAAACACTGCAGAGATTTCCTTTTCAAAGATTTAAAGGGCAGGACTTTTAAATGTCTTAATAGCTTGACAGCTCCATCTGACAGGTGTTTTGACAGTTTGACAGCTGATTTTTGACAGGTCTGTTGATAGTTCCAATGAGCTTGGCAGTTAATGATTTTATGCACTTTTTACCCACATTCATGCCTAATTTTAAAACTTACAAAGTGCACCTTCCCTCCACCAAAGAGCACCTGACCTCCCCCAAAGATGTCTCAGGACCATATGCGAAGGGGTACCTTGCCTTTCCAAACAAAATTACAAAGTTCAGATAAAGGCAAAATACTGAAAATGCTGGAAACCTGAAACAAAAACAAAAAAATGATGGAAAAATTCAGCTCCAAAGAAGAGTTATATGGTCTCAACATTAACACTGTCTTTCTCTCAACATTAACACTGCCTTTCTCTCCACAGATGCTGTCAGACCTGCTGAGTTTTTTCAGCATTTTCTGTTTTTATTTCACAAAGTTCAGGCCTGCTCTTACCTGGACTAATCTGCACTCTTTGGGCTTCACAATCCTGGCCTACCAAATTTCCCAGCTCAACGGAAGCAACTGATGATTTAAATGGTCAGCTGCCTCCATAAACCTTGTACGTGTGAAACACCCCCCACCCCCATTTCCCCGTGCTGTTTGCTACATTTGAGTTTTGTTCCTTCTGCAATGTTTGAAATTATGTCCCTTAAACCCAAGTCCAGGTCAATAATCTATTAAAAAAGAGCAATGGTTTCAACTTGAGCCCTGTGTTTGGGAACATCACTGAAAAACAACCCTTTACCACTATTCTACACTTTCAGTCCTGGTACCAATATTTTATCCATGCAACCACTGCCCTTTTAATCCCAACAGCTTGAAATTTTAACAATTGTATCAGTGACACTTATCCAATGCCTTTTGAACATTCATATACAAAACATAAGACAACACTACGCTCATCAACTGTCTCCATTATTTCATTCAATAACTCAATCTAGTAAATCAAACACATTTTGTCTTTAACAAATCCTTCCTAACTTTCAATTGTTAGCCCTTATTTTGCCTAGTGACAATTAATTTTGTTCTTATTATTGTCTCTAAATGTTTCCCCACCATTAAGGTTTAGGTTGATTACTCTATAATTTACCTAGTTTATCTCTCCTCATTTTTTAAAAATGGGTGTTATATTTTCAAATCCTCCAGTCCTCTGGAACCACTCCCATGTTTCAAAAAGACAGTAGGATTGTGAGCAGAGCCTCCATTATCACCACTATTACTCCGCTCAAAAACCTAGCATACATCATAATTAGTATGGGTGATGTTTCCACTTTGAAGGGAGCCAGTCACTTGAGTACCTCCTCCTCATCTATTTCACCCTATCCAATTTCCTAACGACCTCCTCCTTGACTGTGACAGTGGCTGTGAACTTGAGGTCAGTGATGAAGCACAGATGTACACCGCTGATTGCTTAGCTGCAATGCAAATTTGGTTTGGCAGCTGCTGCATGGATCCATTGGTGAACAGACTGCAGAAGCCATGTGGCATGAAGCCACCCCTCCTCTGATGTTATGAGTTAAAAACACACCCCTTGAGGGCTTCAGCTCAATGACAGCCTCTGAATTAATGGCCCATCTGCAGACCTTTCATTTGTAGTTTTTAGTCATTCTCAATCTTTTATTTGATTTAGTTTCAATTGCAGCCCCCCTCCCCACCTCAGCATACCCCCAAGCCCACCCACCCCCTATTGCCCCAGCTCTTCGCCAGCATTGGCAGGACTGAGGAGCCAGCGGTGAACAGGAGCCAGGGATGCTAGAGGAGCAGGAAGAGTTTCCACATTGCTGTTAATTCAAAGGGCTGCATTCTTGAGCAGGCCCTACCCAGTCTTCAGCTCATCATGTTAGTAGGCTTGGGGCTTCACCAGGAATGCACCACACTACTAGGCCTCTCCAGTTCATTCACTGATAGATCCACACTGCAGCTGGGAGAGCACATTCCCACTGCACTCGCCATAGCAGTCAGCAACGTACAGCTTCACTTCACCATTGACTACAAGATCTGGGCTATTGGAAAAAGGTGGGAAATTGGATGGGATAAAAATAGGTGAAGAGAAGGAACTTAAGAGGTTGACTGCCCTCAAAACGTCACCCAGGATATATTCTATGTTACTGAGGTAAGAAATAGTGGTAATGAAGCCTGGTAGGAACAGCCCTGAATAAATCAACATAAAAACTGGAATAGGTGATGGCCATCAGCCCAAGTTTTTATACTGACAGGTCTCATTCAGGCACACTGCAACTTCCAAATTTGAGCAGAAGTGGGTTCCCTGGAATTTGCAATGCCAGCATGGCCCTCAATAGTGGCTAAATTCTCAGTGTTCACTGCAATTGGAACTGCAAGATTAAGGCCAATATTTGTTGCAGAATATAACTTTAACACTGTAAAGCCATCCTTATCCTATATGTAACTTCTGTAATACCCACCCTTACCCTACGATTAATTTCTGTCATATTGATCTTACCCTACATAAAACTTTTTGTAACACCTGATGTAACATGTGATGTCTGTAGTACCCAATCTTACGCTACCCATAGAATCTGTAATATCCAAAATAGCTCTGCATTTAACCTCTGGAATACGTGATTTCACCCAGCATAAAACTTCTGTAATACCTTAGAGTATATATAACTTCTGTAGTAATCAATCTTACCCTACATGTAACCTATGCAAAAGTCAAGCCTACCCTATTTATAACCTCCATAATATGCAACCCAACCCCATTTGTAACAGCTGTAATATCAGACCTCACCCTACATGTTACTTCTGTAGTACCCCACCTTAGCTACATATAACCCCTGTAATATTCAAATTAATCCTGCATGTAATTTGTGTAACCAGTGGTCCATGTGAGTGTGCAGAAATCAGAAATCCACAAATCTTATGGGAATGGATCAACAATGCACAATTTCTCTGGGAATGCAAGCTATCAATATATGCTATTGTGTCATAAAGATCAATGCTGCTACATTCCTGTGTTGCTCTGTGGAGCCAATGTGTGAATATCTTATTTCAATGTCAATGATTTTTCATTAAATGTGGGTTAAGAAAAAGAAGTTAGACGGTTTCTTGAGAGCGGTTTCCATGAAAGCAACAAAAGATTAAAAGTGTGAGTCAAAAGGGAGCAGCATGAGAGACTAAAAGAGTAGGTCCGAGACAGAGCAGTGTGAAAAGACTTTAAAAAAGTGAGTCCGAGAGGGAGCAGTGTGAGGGCGGAGAGAGGAAAGAGGAGTGAGTCTGAGAGGGAACATTGTAAGAGGAAAATAATAAAGAGTCTGAGAGGGAGAAATGTGAGAGGATAAAAGACTGAGTCTGGAAGGGAGCAGTGCAAGTGCGGAGAGACAATAAAAGAGCGAACCAGAAAGGGAGCAGTGCGAAAGCAAAGAGAGGATTAAAGAGCGAGTATGAGAGGGAGCAGTGCAAGATCGGAGAGAGGATTAATGAGCGAGTCTGAGAGGGAGCATTGCAAGATCAGAGAGAGGATTAAAGAACGAGTCTGAGAGGGAGAATTGCAAGATCGGAGAGAGCATTAAAGAGCGAGTCTGAGAGTGAACAGTGCGAGAGCGGAGTGGGGATTAAAGAGTGAGTCTGAGAGGGAGCAACGTGAGAACGGAGAGAGGATTAAAGAGCGAGTCTGAGAGGGAGTAACGTGAGAGTGGAGAGTGGATTAAAGAGAGAGTCTGAGAGGGAGCAGTGCGAGAGCGGAGAGAGGATTAAAGAGTGAATCTGAGAGGGAGCAACGCGAAAGCAGAGAGAGGATTAAAGAGTGAGTCTGAGAGGAAGCAGTGAGATGCGGAGAGGATTAAAGATTGAATCTGAGAGGGAGCAGTGGGAGAGCGGAGAGGGGATAAAAGAGCGAGTCTGAGAGGCAGCAGTGAGATGCGGAGAGGATTAAAGAGTGAATCTGAGAGGGAGCAGTGGGAGAGCCGAGAGGGGATTAAAGACTGAGTCTGAGAGGGAACAGTGCGAGAGCAGAGAGGGGATTAAAGAGTGAGTCTGAGTAGGAGCTGTGCAAGAGCGGAGAGAGAATTAAAGAGTGAGTCTGAGAGGGAACAATGCGAAAGCGGAGAGTGGATTAAAGAACGGGTCTGAGAGGGAGCAATGTGAGAGCACTGAGAGGATTAAAGAGTGAGTCTGAGACGGAGCAATGTGAGAGAGTAGAGTATGGATTAAAGAGCGAGTCTGAGATGGAGCAGTTCGACAGCGGAGAGAGGATTAAAGAGTGAATATGAGAGGGAGAAATGCGAGAGCAGAGAGAGCATTAAAGAGTGAGTCTGAGAGGGAGAAGTGCGATAGCAGATTGAGGATTAAAAAGCAAGTCTGAGAGGGGGCAGTGCGAGAGCGGAGAGAGGATTAAAGAGTGAGTCTGAGAGGGAGCAGTGCGAAAGCGGAGGTAGGATTAAAGACCGAGTCTGAGACAGAGCAATGCGAGTGCGGAGAGGGAATTAAAGAGCGAGTCTGAGAGGGAGCAATGTGAGAGCGGAGAGTGGATTAAAGAGCGAGTCAGAGAGGGAGCAGTGAGAGAAAGCTGAGTGAGGACTAAAGAGCGAGTCTGAGAGGGAGCAGTGTGAGAGGATGCAAGAGTGAGTCTGGAAGTGAGCAGTGCGAGAGCAGAGCAACAATAAAGGAACAAGTCTGAGAGGGAGCAGTGTGAGAGCAGAGAGGGGATTGAAGAGCGAGTCTGAGAGGCAGCAGTGCGTGAGTGGAGAGTGGATTAAAGAGCGAGTCTGAGAGGGAGCAATGCGAGTGCGGAGAGGCGATTAAAGAGCGAGACTGAGAGGGAGCAATGTGAGAGCGGAGGGTGAATTAAAGAGCGAGTCTGAGAGGGAGCAGTGCAAGAGCGGAGATAGGATTAAAGAGCAAGTCTGAGAGGGAGCAGTCCGAGAGCGGAGAGGGGATTAAAAAGCAAGTCTGAGAAGGAGCAATGCGAAAGCAGAGAGAGGTTAAAGAGCAAGTCTGAGAGGGAGCAATGCGAGAGCAGAGAGAGGTTAAAGAGCAAGTCTGAGACGGAGCAATGCGAGAGCAGAGACAGGTTAAAGAGCGAGTCTGAGAGGGAGCAGTGCAAGAGTGGAGATGGATTAAAGAGCGAGTCTGAGAAGGAGCAGTCCGAGAGCGGAGAGGGGATTAAAGAGCAAGTCTGAGAGGGAGCAATGCGAGAGCAGAGAGAGGTTAAAGAGCGAGGCTGAGACGGAGCAGTGCGAGACCAGAGAGAAGATGAAAGAGCATGTCTGAGAGGGAGCAATGCGCGAGCGGAGAGGGGATTAAAGACCGAGTCTGAGAGGGAGCAATGCGAGAGCGGAGAGGGGATTAAAGAGTGATTCTGAGAGGGAGCAGTGTGAGAGCAGAGAGAGGATTAAAGAGTGAGTCTGAGAGGGAGCAGCGCGAAGCAGAGAGAAGATGAAAGTTTGAGTCTGAGAGGGAGCAGAACGAGAGCGAAGAGAGGATTAAAGATCGAGACTGAGAGGGAGCAGTGCGATAAAGGAGAGAGGATTAAAGACCGAGTGTGAGAGGGAGCAGTGCAAGAACGGAAAGAGGATTAAAGACCGAGTGTGAGAGGGAAAAATGCGAGAGCGGAGAGGGGATTAAAGAGCGAGTCTGTGAAGGTGCAATGCGAGAACGGAGCGAGGATAAAAGAGCGAGTCAAAGAAGGAGGAGTGCAAGAGCAGAGAGAGGTTAAAGAGCAGTTCTGGGAGTGAGCAGTGCAAGAGCAGAGACACGATTAAAGATCAAGTCTGAGAGTGAGCAGTGTGAGAACGGAGACAGGATTAAAGAGCGTGTCTGAGAGTGAGCAGTGCGAGAGTAGAGTGTGGATTAAAGAGTGAGTCTGAGAGGGAGCAGTGCGAGAGTAGAGTGTGGATTAAAGAGTGAGTCTGAGAGGGAGCAGTGCGAGAGTAGAGTGTGGATTAAAGAGTAAGTCTGAGAGGGAGCAGTGCGAGAGTAGAGTGTGGATTAAAGAGTAAGTCTGAGAGGGAGCAGTGCGAGAGTAGAGTGTGGATTAAAGAGTGAATCTGAGAGGGAGCAGTGTGAGAGGATTAAAGAGTGAGTCTGGAAGGGAGCAGTGTGAGAGCAGAGAGGGGATTGAAGAGCCAGTCTGAGATGGAGCAGTGCGAGAGCAGAGAGAGGATTAGAGAGCGAGTCTGAGAGGGAGCAAAGCGAGAGCAGAGAGGGGATTAAAGAGAGAGTTTGAGAGGGAGTAATGCGAGAGCAGAGAGAGGTTAAAGAGCAAGTCTGAGAGGGAGCAGTGCGAGACCAGTGAGAAGATGAAAGAGCGAGTCTGAGAGGGAGCAATGCGAGAGTGGAGAGAGGATTAAAGAGTGAGTCTGAGAGGGAGCAACGTGAGTGCAGAGAGTGGATTAAAGAGCGAGTCTGAGAGGGAGCAGTGCAAGAGTGGAGATAGGATTAAAGAGCGAGTCTGAGAAGGAGCAGTCCGAGAGCGGAGAGGGGATTAAAGAGCAAGTCTGAGAGGGAGCAATGCGAGAGCAGAGAGAGGTTAAAGAGCGAGGCTGAGACGGAGCAGTGCAAGACCAGAGAGAAGATGAAAGAGCATGTCTGAGAGGGAGCAATGCAAGAGCGGAGAGAGGATTAAAGACCGAGTCTGAGACGGAGCAGTGTGAGAGTGGAGAGAGGATTAAAGAGTGAGTCTGAGAGTGAGCAGAACGACAGCGGAGAGAGGATTAAAGATCGAGTCTGAGAGGGAGCAGTGTGAGAGCGGAGAGAGGATTAAAGAGTGAGTCTGAGAGGGAGCAGCGCGAAGCAGAGAGAAGATGAAAGTTTGAGTCTGAGAGGCAGCAGAACAAGAGCGAAGAGAGGATTAAAGATCGAATCTGAGAGGGAGCAATGCGAGAATGGAAAGAGGATTAAAGATCGAGTCTGAGAGGGAGCAGTGCGAGAATGGAAAGAGGATTAAAGAGCGAGTCTGAGAGGGAGCAGTGTGAAAGCTGAGAGGGGATTAAAGAGCAAGTCTGAGAGGGAGCAAAGTGAGAGCGGAGAGAAGATGATAGAGCAAGTCTGAGATGGAGAAGTGCGAGAGCAGAGAGATGAAACTGCGAGTCTGAGAGGGAGCATTGCGAGAGCGGAGAGGGGATTAAAGACCAAGTCTGAGAGGGAGCAATGCGAGAGCGGAGAGGAGATTAAAGAGTGTGTCTTAGAGGGAACAATGCGAGAACGGAGAGAGGATTAATGAGCGATTCTGAGAGGGAGCAGTGCGAGAGCGAAGAGAGGATTAGAGAGCAAGTCTGAGAGGGAGAAATGAGAGAGTGGAGAGAGGATTAAAGAGTGAGTCTCAGTGGGAGCAATGCGAGAGCAGAGAGAGGATTAAAGAGTGACTCTGAGTGGGAGCAGTGCGAGAACGGAGAGAGGATTAAAGAGCAAGTCTGAGAGGGAGCAATGTGAGAGCGGAGGATGAATTAAAGAGCGAGTCTGAGAGGGAGCAATGCAAGAGCGGAGATAGGATTAAAGAGCGAGTTTGAGAGGAAGCAGTCCGAGAGCGGAGAGGGGATTAAAGAGCCAGTCTGAGAGGGAGCAATGCAAGAGCAGAGAGAGGATTAAAGAGCAAGTCTGAGATGGAGCAATGCGAGAGCAGAGAGAGGTTAAAGAGCAAGTCTGAGAGGGAGCAGTGCGAGACCAGAGAGAAGATGAAAGAGCGAGTCTGAGAGGGAGCAATGCGAGAGTGGAGAGAGGATTAAAGAGTGAGTCTGAGAGGGAGCAACATGAGTGCGGAGAGTGGATTAAAGAGCGAGTCTGAGAGGGAGCAGTGCAAGAGTGGAGATAGGATTAAAGAGCGAGTCTGAGAAGGAGCAGTCCGAGAGCGGAGAGGGGATTAAAGAGCAAGTCTGAGAGGGAGCAATGCAGGAGCAGAGAGAGGTTAAAGAGCGAGGCTGAGACGGAGCAGTGCAAGACCAGAGAGAAGATGAAAGAGCATGTCTGAGAGGGAGCAATGCAAGAGCGGAGAGAGGATTAAAGAGCGAGTCTGAGACGGAGCAGTGTGAGAGCGGAGAGAGGATTAAAGAGTGAGTCTGAGAGGGAGCAGTGTGAGAGCGGAGAGAGGATTAAAGAGTGAGTCTGAGAGGGAGCAGCGCGAAGCAGAGAGAAGATGAAAGTTTGAGTCTGAGAGGGAGCAGAACGAGAGCGAAGAGAGGATTAAAGATCGAGTGTGAGAGGGAGCAGTGCGATAAAGGAGAGAGGATTAAAGACCGAGTGTGAGAGGGAGCAATGCAAGAATGGAAAGAGGATTAAAGAGCGAGTCTGAGAGGGAAAAATGCGAGAGCGGAGAGAGGATTAAAGAGCGAGTCTGTGAAGGTGCAATGCGAGAACGGAGCGAGGATAAAAGAGCGAGTCAAAGAAGGAGGAGTGCAAGAGCAGAGAGAGGATTAAAGAGCAGTTCTGGGAGTGAGCAGTGCGAGAGCAGAGACACGATTAAAGATCAAGTCTGAGAGTGAGCAGTGTGAGAACGGAGACAGGATTAAAGAGCGTGTCTGAGAGGAAGCAGTGCGAGAGTAGAGTGTGGATTAAAGAGCGAGTCTGAGAGTGAGCAGTGCGAGAGTAGAGTGTGGATTAAAGAGTAAGTCTGAGAGTGAGCAGTGTGAGAGCAGATTGAGGATTAAAGAGTGAATCTGAGAGGGAGCCGTGTGAGAGGATTAAAGAGTGAGTCTGGAAGGGAGCAGTGCGAGAGCAGAGCGACAATAAAAGAACAAGTCTGAGAGGGAGCAGTGTGAGAGCAGAGAGAGGATTAAAGAGCGAGTCTGAGAGGGAGCAGTACGAGAGCAGAGAGGAATAGAGAGAGCAAGTCTGAGAGGAAGCAAGCGAGAGAGGAGAGAAGATGCTAGAGCAAGTCTGAGAGGGAGCATTGCGAGAGCAGAGAGAAGATTAAAGACCAAGTCTGAGAGGGAGCAATGCGAGAATGGAGAGAGGATTAAACAGCGAGTCTGAGAAGGAACAATACGGGAATGGACAGAGGATTAAGGAGCGAGTCTGTGAATGAGCAGTGCAAGAGTGGAGAGGGGATCAAAGACCGAGTCTGAGACGGAGAAATGCGAGAGCGGAGAGGCGATGAAAGAGTGAGTCTGAGACAGAGAAATGCAAGAGCGGAGAGGCGATGAAAGAGCGAGTCTGAGAGGGAGCAGTGCAAGAGCGGAGAGAGGAATCAAGAGCGAGTTTGAGAGGGAGCAGTGCGAGAAAGGAGAGACGATTAAAGAGCGAGTCTGAGAGGGAGCCATGTGAGAACAGAAAGAGAATTAATGAGCAATTCTGAGAGGGAGCAGTGCGAGAGTGAAGAGAGGATTAGAGAGCAAGTCTGAGAGGGAGAAATGCAAGAGCGGAGAAGGGATTAAAGAGTGAGTCTGAGAGTGAGCAATGTGAGAGCGGAGAGAGGATTAAAGAGCGTGTCGGAGAGTGAGCAGTGAGAGAAAGCTGAGTGAGGATTAAAGTGCGAGTCTGAGAGGGAGCCGAATGAGAGGATGAAAGAGTGAGTCTGGACGGGAGCAGTGCGAGAGCAGAGCGACAATAAAAGATCAAGTCTGAGAGGGAGCAGTGGGAGAGCAGAGAGGGTATTGAACAGCCAGTCTGACAGGGAGCAATGCGAGAGCAGAGAGAGGTTAAAGAGCAAGTCTGAGAGAGAGAAATGTGAGAGCGGAGAGGGGATTAAAGAGCGACTCTGAAAGTGAGCCGTGTGAGAGCGGAGAGAGGACTAAAGACCGAGTCTGAGAGTGAGCAGTGCGAGAGCGGAGAGAGGACTAAAGACCGAGTCTGAGAGTGAGCAGTGCGAGAGTGGAGAGGGGATAAAAGAGCGAGTCTGAGAAGAAGCAATGCGAGAGTGGAGAGATGTTTATAGAGCGAGTCTGAGAGTGAGCCGTGTGAGAGCGGAGAAAGGACTAAAGATCGAGTCTGAGAGTGAGCAGTGCGAGAGCGGAGAGAGGACTAAAGACCGAGTCTGAGAGTGAGCAGTGCGAGAGCGGAGAGAGGACTAAAGACTGAGTCTGAGAGTGAGCAAAACGAGAGTGGAGAGGGGATAAAAGAGCGAGTCTGAGAGGAAGCAATGCGAGAGTGGAGAGATGTTTATAGAGCGAGTCTGAGAGGGAGCAATGTGAGATCGGAGAGAGGATTAAAGAGCGAGTCTGAGAGGCAGTAATGCAAGATCGGAGAGAGAATTAAAGAGTGAGTCTGAGAGGGAACAATGCGAGAATAGAGAGAGGATTAAAGAGCGAGTCTGAGAGGGAACAATGTGAGAACGGAGAGAGGATTAAAGAGCGAGTCTGTGAGTGAGCAGTGCGAGAGTGGAGAGGGGATTAAAGACCGAGTCTGAGAGGGAGCAGTGAGAGAGTGGAGTGAGGATTAAAGAGCGAGTCTGAGAGGGAGCAGTGCGAGAACGGAAACAGGATTAATGAGCGATTCTGAGAGGGTGCAGTGCGAGAATGGAGAGAGGATTAAAGATCGAGTCTAAGAGGGAGCAGTGCGAGAGCGAAGAGAGGATTAAAGAGCAAGTCTGCGAGTGAGAAACACGGGAGCGGAGAAGGGATTAAAGACTGATTCTGAGAGGGAGCAATCCAAGAGCTTAGAGAGGATTAAAGAGTGAGTCTGAGAGGGAGCAGTGCGAGAGCAGAGATGGGATTAAAGAGTGGTTCTGAAAAGGAGAATGTTAGAGCAGACAGAATATTAAAGAGCGAGTCTGAGAGGGAGCATTGTGAGAGCAGAGAGCGGATTAAACAGTGATTCTGAAATGGAGCAGTGCGAGAGCAGAGAGCGGATTAAAGAGCGAATCTGGCAGCGAGCAGTGCGAGAGTTGAGAGGGGATTAAAGCGCGATTCTGATAGGATGAATTGGGAGAGAGAGTATTAAAGAGCGATTCTGAAAGTGAGCAATGTGAGAGTAGACTGTGGATTAACGAGCAAATCTGAGAGGGAGCAATGTGAGAGTAGACTGTGGATTAACGAGCGAATCTGAGATGGAGCAATGCGAGAGCAGAGAGAGGATTAAAGAGTGAGTCTGAGAGGGAGCAGTGCGAGTGCAAATTCAGGATTAAAGAGCAAGTCTGAGAGGGAGAAATGCGAGAGCAGAGAGAAGATGATAGAGCGAGTCTGAGAGAGAGCAATGCAAGAGCAGAGAGAAGATGATAGAGCAAGTCTGAGAGGGAGCATTGCAAGAGCGGTGAGGGGATTAAAGACCGAGTCTGAGAGGGAGGCATGTGAGAGCAGAAAGGGGATTAAAGAGCGAGTCTGAAATGGAGCAATGTGAGATCGGAGAGAGGATTAAAGAGTGAGTCTGAGAGGGAGCAATGCAAGAGCAGAGAGAAGATGATAGAGCGAGTCTGAGAGAGAGCCATGTGAGAGTGGAGAGAGGATTAAAGAGCGAGTCTGAGAGGGAGTAATGCAAGATCGGGGAGAGGGTTAAAGACTGAGTCTGAGAGGGAGAAGTGCGATAGCAGATTGAGGATTAAAGAACAAGTCTGAGAGGGAGCAGTGCGAGAGAGGACAGACGATTAAAGAGTGAGTCTGAGAGGGAGCAGTGCAAGAGCGGAGAGGGAATTAAAGAGCGAGTCTGAGAGGGAGCAGTGGGAGAAAGCTGAGTGAGGATTAAAGAGCGAGTCTGAAAGGGAGCAGTGTGAGAGGATTAAAGAGTGAGTCTGGAAGGGCGCAGTGCGAGAGCAGAGCGACAATAAAAGATCAAGTCTGAGAGGGAGCAGTGCGAGAACGGAGACAGGATTAAAGAGCGAGCATAAGAGGGAGCAGTGCGAGAACGGAGACAGGATTAAAGAGCGAGCATAAGAGGGAGCAGTGCGAGAACAAAGAGAATATTAAAGAGCAAGTCTGAGAGTGAGAAATGCGAGACCGGAGAAGGGATTAAAGAGTGAGTCTGAGAGCAAGAAATCCCAGAGCTTAGAGGGGTTTAAAGAGTGAGTCTGAGAGGGAGCAATGTGAGCGCGGAGAGGGGATTAAAGAGCGGGTCTGAGAGGGAGCAAAATTAGAGTGGAGAGGGGATAAAAGATTGAGTCTGAGAGGGAGCAGTGCGAAAGCGGAGAGAGGATTAAATAGCGAGTCTGAGAGTGAGCAGTGCGAAAGCGGAGAGAGGATTAAGGAGTGATTCTGAAAGTGAGCAGTACGAGAGCAGAGAGTGGATTAAAGAGCGAGTCTGAGAGGGAGTAATGCAAGATCGGAGAGAGGATTAAAGAACGAGTCTGAGAGGGAGCCTTGTGAGAGGATTAAAGAGGGAGTCTGGAAGGGCGCAGTGCGAGAGCAGAGCGACAATAAAAGATCAAGTCTGAGAGTGAGCAGTGCGAGAACGGAGACAGGATTAAAGAGCGTGTCTGAGAGGGAGCAGTGCGAGAGTAGAGTGTGGATTAAAGAGCGAGTCTGAGAGGGAGCAGTGCGAGAGTAGAGTGTGGATTAAAGAGTAAGTCTGAGAGGGAGCAGTGTGAGAGCAGAGAGAGGATTGAAGAGCGAGTCTGAGAGGGAGAAATGTGAGAGCAGAGAGAGGTTAAAGAGCGAGGCTGAGATGGAACAGTGCAAGAGCAGAGAGAGGATTAAAGAGCAGTTCTGAGAGTGAGCAGTGCGAGAGCAGAGACACGATTAAAGATCAAGTCTGAGAGTGAGCAGTGCGAGAACGGAGACAGGATTAAAGAGTAAGTCTGAGAGGGAGCAGTGTGAGAGCAGATTGAGGATTAAAGAGTGAATCTGAGAGGGAGCCGTGTGAGAGGATTAAAGAGTGAGTCTGGAAGGGAGCAGTGCGAGAGCAGAGCGACAATAAAAGAACAAGTTTGATAGGGAGCAGTGCGAGAGCAGAGAGGGGATTAAAGAGCAAGTCTGAGAGTGAGCTGTGTGAAAGCGGAGAGGGGATTAAAGAGCAAGTCTGAGAGAGAGAAATGTGAGAGCGGAGAGGGGATTGAAGAGCAAGTCTGAGAGAGAGAAATGTGAGAGCAGAGAGGGGATTAAAGACCGACTCTGAGAGTGAGCCGTGCAAGAGCGGAGAGAGGACTAAAGACCGAGTCTGAGAGTGAGCAGTGCAAGAACGGAGAGAGGATTAAAGAGCGAGTCTGAGAGGGAGCTAAACGAGAGTGGAGAGGGGATAAAAGAGTGACTCTGAGAGGCAGCAATGCGAGAGTGGAGAGAGGATTGAAGAGCGAGTCTGAGAGGGAGCAGTGCGAGAGTGGAGAGAGCATTACACAGTAATTCTGAAATGGAGCAGTGCGAGAGCAGAGAGCGGATTAAAGCGCGATTTTGATAGGATGAATTGGGAGAGAGAGTATTAAAGAGCGATTCTGAAAGTGAGCAATGCGAGAGTAGACTGTGGATTAAAGAGCGAGTCTGAGAGGGAGCAATGCGAGAGTGGAGAGAGAATTAAAGAGTGAGTCTGAGAGGGAGCAGTGCGAGAGTAGAGTGTGGATTAAAGAGTAAGTCTGAGAGGGAGCAGTGTGAGAGCAGAGAGAGGATTGAAGAGCGAGTCTGAGAGGGAGAAATGTGAGAGCAGAGAGAGGTTAAAGAGCGAGGCTGAGATGGAACAGTGCAAGAGCAGAGAGAGGATTAAAGAACAGTTCTGAGAGTGAGCAGTGCGAGAGCAGAGACACGATTAAAGATCAAGTCTGAGAGTGAGCAGTGCGAGAACGGAGACAGGATTAAAGAGTAAGTCTGAGAGGGAGCAGTGCGAGAGTAGAGTGTGGATTAAAGAGTGAATCTGAGAGGGAGCCGTGTGAGAGGATTAAAGAGTGAGTCTGGAAGGGAGCAGTGCGAGAGCAGAGCGACAATAAAAGAACAAGTTTGATAGGGAGCAGTGCGAGAGCAGAGAGGGGATTAAAGAGCGAGTCTGAGAGAGAGAAATGTGAGAGCGGAGAGGGGATTGAAGAGCAAGTCTGAGAGAGAGAAATGTGAGAGCGGAGAGGGGATTAAAGACCGACTCTGAGAGTGAGCCGTGCAAGAGCGGAGAGAGGACTAAAGACCGAGTCTGAGAGTTAGCAGTGCAAGAACGGAGAGAGGATTAAAGAGCGAGTCTGAGAGGGAGCTAAACGAGAGTGGAGAGGGGATAAAAGAGTGACTCTGAGAGGCAGCAATGCGAGAGTGGAGAGAGGATTGAAGAGCGAGTCTGAGAGGGAGCAGTGCGAGAGTGGAGAGAGCATTACACAGTAATTCTGAAATGGAGCAGTGCGAGAGCAGAGAGCGGATTAAACAGTGATTCTGAAATGGAGCAGTGCGAGAGCAGAGAGCGGATTAAAGCGCGATTTTGATAGGATGAATTGGGAGAGAGAGTATTAAAGAGCGATTCTGAAAGTGAGCAATGCGAGAGTAGACTGTGGATTAAAGAGCGCGTCTGAGAGGGAGCAATGCGAGAGTGGAGAGAGAATTAAAGAGTGAGTCTGAGAGGGAGCAATGCGAGTGCAAATTGAGGATTAAAGAGCAAGTTTGAGAGGGAGCAATGCGAGAGCAGAGAGAAGATGAACAGCGAGTCTGAGAGGGAGCATTGCAAGAGCAGTGAGGGGATTAAAGACCGAGTCTGAGAGGGAGCCATGTGAGAGCGGAGAGAGGATTAAAGAGCGAGTCTGAGAGGGAGCTAAACGAGAGTGGAGAGGGGATAAAAGAGTGAGTCTGAGAGTGAGCAGTGCAAGAACGGAGAGAGGATTAAAGAGCGAGTCTGAGAGGGAGCTAAACGAGAGTGGAGAGGGGATAAAAGAGTGACTCTGAGAGGCAGCAATGTGAGAGTGGAGAGAGGATTGAAGAGCGAGTCTGAGAGGGAGCAGTGCGAGAGTGGAGAGAGCATTACACAGTAATTCTGAAATGGAGCAGTGCGAGAGCAGAGAGCGGATTAAAGAGCGAATCTGGCAGCGAGCAGTGCGTGAGTTGAGAGGGGATTGAAGTGCGATTTTGATAGGATGAATTGGGAGAGAGAGTATTAAAGAGCGATTCTGAAAGTGAGCAATGTGAGAGCGGAGAGAGGATTAAAGAGCGAGTCTGAGAGGGAGCATTGCAAGAGCGGTGAGGGGATTAAAGACCGAGTCTGAGAGGGAGCCATGTGAGAGTGGAGAGAGGATTAAAGAGCGAGTCTGAGAGGGAGCTAAACGAGAGTGGAGAGGGGATAAAAGAGTGAGTCTGAGAGGGAGCAATGCGAGAGTGGAGAGAGGATTAAAGAGCGAGTCTGAGAGGGAGCTAAACGAGAGTGGAGAGGGGATAAAAGAGCGAGTCTGAGAGGAAGCATTGCGAGAGTGGAGAGAAGATTAAAGAACGAGTCTGAGAGGGAGCAATGTGAGATCGGAGAGAGGATTAAAGAGCGAGTCTGAGAGGAAGTAATGCAAGATTGGAGAGAGAATTAAAGAGTGAGTCTGAGAGGGAACAATGCGAGAACGGAGAGAGGATTAAAGAGCGAGTCTGAGAGGGAACAATGTGAGAACGGAGCGGCGATTAAAGAGCGAGTCTGAGAGGGAGCAGTGAGAGAGGATTAAAGAGCGAGTCTGAGAGGGAGCAGTGCGAGAAAGGAGAGAGGATAAAAGACCGAACCTGAGAGGGAGCCATGAGAGAATGGAAACAGGATTAATGAGCGATTCTGAGAGGGCGCAGTGCGAGAATGGAGAGAGGATTAAAGATCGAGTCTGAGAGGGAGCAATGCAAGATCAGAGAGAGGATTAAAGAGTAAGTCTGAGAGGGAGCAGTGCGAGAGCAGAGAGAGGATTAAACAGTGATTCTGTAAAGGAGCAGTTCGAGAGCAGAGAGCAGATTGAAGAGCGAATCTGGCAGTGAGCAGTGCGTGAGTTGAGAGGGGATTAAAGCGCGATTCTGATAGGATGAATTGGGAGAGAGAGTATTAAAGAGCGATTCTGAAAGTGAGCAATGCGGGAGTGGACTGCGGATTAAAGAGCGAATCTGAGAGGGAGCAATGCGAGAGCAGAGAGAGGATTAAAGAGTGAGTCTGAGAGGGAGCAGTGTGAGTGCAAATTGAGGATTAAAGAGCAAGTTTGAGAGGGAGCAATGCGAGAGCGGAGAGAAGATGATAGAGCGAGTCTGAGAGAGAGCAGTGCGAGAGCAGACAGAAGATGAACAGCGAGTCTGAGAGGGAGCATTGCAAGAGCGGTGAGGGGATTAAAGACCGAGTCTGAGAGGGAGCCATGTGAGAGTGGAGAGAGGATTAAACAGTGATTCTGAAAGGGTGCAGTGCGAGAGCATAGAGCGGATTAAACAGCGATACTGACAGCGAGCAGTGTGAGAGGGAACCGTGTGATAGTTCAGAGAGGATTAAAGGGCGATTCTGATAGGAAGAATTGGGAGAGAGATGATTAAAGAGCGATTCCGAAAGTGAGCAGTGCGTGAGCAGAGAGAGTAGACTGTGTGTTAAAGAGCGAGTCTAAGAGGGAGCAATGCGAGAGCGGAGACTGGATTAAAGAGCGAGTCTGAGAGGGAGCAAAACGAGAGTGGAGAAGGGATAAAAGCGTGAGTCTGAGAGGAAGCATTGCAAGCGTGGAGAGAGGATTAAAGAGCGAGTCTGAGAGGGAGCAATGTGAGATCGGAGAGAGGATTAAAGAGCGAGTCTGAGAGGGAGCAGTGCGAGAAAGGAGAGAGGATAAAAGACCGAGCCTGAGAGGGAGCCATGCGAGAACAGAAACAGGATTAATGAGCGATTCTGAGAGGGCGCAGTGCGAGAATGGAGAGAGGATTAAAGATCGAGTCTAAGAGGGAGCAGTGCGAGAGCAAAGACAGGATTAAAGAGCAACTCTGAGAGTGAGAAATGCGAGAGCGGAGAAGGGATTAAAGACTGATTCTGAGAGGGAGCAATGTGAGAGCGGAGAGGCAATTAAAGAGCGAGTCTGACAGGGAGCAGTGCGATAAAGGAGAGAGGATTAAAGACTGAGCCTGAGAGGGAGCCATGTGAGAACGGAAAGAGGATTAATGAGCGACTCTGAGAGGGAGAGTGCGAGACCGGAGAGAGGAGTAAAGAGTGAGTCTGAGAGGGGGAATTGTGAATGGAGAATGAGGATTAAAGAGCAAGTCTGAGTGGGAGCAGTGCGACAGAGATGAGATGATTAAAGATTGATTCTGAAAGTGAGCAATGCGTGAGCAGAGAGAAGATTAAAGAGCGAGTCTGAGAGGGAGCAGTGCGTGAGCAGAGAGAAGATTAAAGAGCGAGTCTGAGAGGGAGCAATGCGAGAGTGGAGAGGGGAATAAAAAGCGAGCCTAAGAGGGAGCAATCCGAGAGTGGAGAGAGGATTAAAGAGCGAGTCTGAGAGGGAGCAGTGCGAGAGTGAAGAGAGGATTAAAGAGCGTGTCTGAGAGTGAGAAATGCGAGAGCGGAGAAGCGATTAAATATTGAGTCTGAGAGGGAGCAATCCGAGAGCGGAGAGAGGACTAAAGAGCAAGTCTGAGTGGGAGCAATGCGAGAGCAGAGAGAGGATGAAAGAGTGAGTCTGAGAGGGAGCAATGTGAGCGCAGAGAGGGGATTAAAGAGCGATCCTGAAAGCGAGCAGTGCGAGAGAGGAGAGCGGATGAAAGAGCGAGTCTGAGAGGGAGCAGTGAGAGAGCAGAGTGGGGATTAAAGAGCGATTCTGAAAGGGAGCAGTGCGAGAGCAGAGAGAGGATTAAAGTGAGATTCTGAAAGGGAGCAGTGTGAGAGCATAGAGTGGATTAAAGAGCAAATCTGAGAGGGAGCATTGTGAGAGCATAGAGTGGATTAAAGAGCAAATCTGAGAGGGAGCAGTGTGAGAGCAGAGCGCGGAGAAAAGACCAATTCTGAAAGGGAGCGGTTTGAGAGCAGAGAGAGGATTAAATAGCGATTCTGAAAGGGAGCAGTGCGAGAGCAAAGAGTTGATCAAATAGTGATTCTAAAATGGAACAGTGTGAGAGCAGAGAGGGGATTAAAGCGTGATACTGAAAGTGAGCAGCGCGAGAGCAGAGACACGATTAAAGATCAAGTCTGAGAGTGAGCAGTGCGAGAACGGAGACAGGATTAAAGAGTAAGTCTGAGAGGGAGCAGTGCGAGAGTAGAGTGTGGATTAAAGAGTGAATCTGAGAGGGAGCCGTGTGAGAGGATTAAAGAGTGAGTCTGGAAGGGAGCAGTGCGAGAGCAGAGCGACAATAAAAGAACAAGTTTGATAGGGAGCAGTGCGAGAGCAGAGAGGGGATTAAAGAGCGAGTCTGAGAGAGAGAAATGTGAGAGCGGAGAGGGGATTGAAGAGCAAGTCTGAGAGAGAGAAATGTGAGAGCGGAGAGGGGATTAAAGACCGACTCTGAGAGTGAGCCGTGCAAGAGCGGAGAGAGGACTAAAGACCGAGTCTGAGAGTTAGCAGTGCAAGAACGGAGAGAGGATTAAAGAGCGAGTCTGAGAGGGAGCTAAACGAGAGTGGAGAGGGGATAAAAGAGTGACTCTGAGAGGCAGCAATGCGAGAGTGGAGAGAGGATTGAAGAGCGAGTCTGAGAGGGAGCAGTGCGAGAGTGGAGAGAGCATTACACAGTAATTCTGAAATGGAGCAGTGCGAGAGCAGAGAGCGGATTAAACAGTGATTCTGAAATGGAGCAGTGCGAGAGCAGAGAGCGGATTAAAGCGCGATTTTGATAGGATGAATTGGGAGAGAGAGTATTAAAGAGCGATTCTGAAAGTGAGCAATGCGAGAGTAGACTGTGGATTAAAGAGCGCGTCTGAGAGGGAGCAATGCGAGAGTGGAGAGAGAATTAAAGAGTGAGTCTGAGAGGGAGCAGTGCGAGTGCAAATTGAGGATTAAAGAGCAAGTTTGAGAGGGAGCAATGCGAGAGCAGAGAGAAGATGAACAGCGAGTCTGAGAGGGAGCATTGCAAGAGCAGTGAGGGGATTAAAGACCGAGTCTGAGAGGGAGCCATGTGAGAGCGGAGAGAGGATTAAAGAGCGAGTCTGAGAGGGAGCTAAACGAGAGTGGAGAGGGGATAAAAGAGTGACTCTGAGAGGCAGCAATGTGAGAGTGGAGAGAGGATTGAAGAGCGAGTCTGAGAGGGAGCAGTGCGAGAGTGGAGAGAGCATTACACAGTAATTCTGAAATGGAGCAGTGCGAGAGCAGAGAGCGGATTAAAGAGCGAATCTGGCAGCGAGCAGTGCGTGAGTTGAGAGGGGATTGAAGTGCGATTTTGATAGGATGAATTGGGAGAGAGAGTATTAAAGAGCGATTCTGAAAGTGAGCAATGTGAGAGCGGAGAGAGGATTAAAGAGCGAGTCTGAGAGGGAGCATTGCAAGAGCGGTGAGGGGATTAAAGACCGAGTCTGAGAGGGAGCCATGTGAGAGTGGAGAGAGGATTAAAGAGCGAGTCTGAGAGGGAGCTAAACGAGAGTGGAGAGGGGATAAAAGAGTGAGTCTGAGAGGGAGCAATGCGAGAGTGGAGAGAGGATTAAAGAGCGAGTCTGAGAGGGAGCTAAACGAGAGTGGAGAGGGGATAAAAGAGCGAGTCTGAGAGGAAGCATTGCGAGAGTGGAGAGAAGATTAAAGAACGAGTCTGAGAGGGAGCAATGTGAGATCGGAGAGAGGATTAAAGAGCGAGTCTGAGAGGAAGTAATGCAAGATTGGAGAGAGAATTAAAGAGTGAGTCTGAGAGGGAACAATGCGAGAACGGAGAGAGGATTAAAGAGCGAGTCTGAGAGGGAACAATGTGAGAACGGAGCGGCGATTAAAGAGCGAGTCTGAGAGGGAGCAGTGAGAGAAAGGAGAGAGGATAAAAGACCGAACCTGAGAGGGAGCCATGAGAGAATGGAAACAGGATTAATGAGCGATTCTGAGAGGGCGCAGTGCGAGAATGGAGAGAGGATTAAAGATCGAGTCTGAGAGGGAGCAATGCAAGATCAGAGAGAGGATTAAAGAGTAAGTCTGAGAGGGAGCAGTGCGAGAGCAGAGAGAGGATTAAACAGTGATTCTGCAAAGGAGCAGTTCGAGAGCAGAGAGCAGATTGAAGAGCGAATCTGGCAGTGAGCAGTGCGTGAGTTGAGAGGGGATTAAAGCGCGATTCTGATAGGATGAATTGGGAGAGAGAGTATTAAAGAGCGATTCTGAAAGTGAGCAATGCGGGAGTGGACTGCGGATTAAAGAGCGAATCTGAGAGGGAGCAATGCGAGAGCAGAGAGAGGATTAAAGAGTGAGTCTGAGAGGGAGCAGTGTGAGTGCAAATTGAGGATTAAAGAGCAAGTTTGAGAGGGAGCAATGCGAGAGCGGAGAGAAGATGATAGAGCGAGTCTGAGAGAGAGCAGTGCGAGAGCAGACAGAAGATGAACAGCGAGTCTGAGAGGGAGCATTGCAAGAGCGGTGAGGGGATTAAAGACCGAGTCTGAGAGGGAGCCATGTGAGAGTGGAGAGAGGATTAAACAGTGATTCTGAAAGGGTGCAGTGCGAGAGCATAGAGCGGATTAAACAGCGATACTGACAGCGAGCAGTGTGAGAGGGAACCGTGTGATAGTTCAGAGAGGATTAAAGGGCGATTCTGATAGGAAGAATTGGGAGAGAGATGATTAAAGAGCGATTCCGAAAGTGAGCAGTGCGTGAGCAGAGAGAGTAGACTGTGTGTTAAAGAGCGAGTCTAAGAGGGAGCAATGCGAGAGCGGAGACTGGATTAAAGAGCGAGTCTGAGAGGGAGCAAAACGAGAGTGGAGAAGGGATAAAAGCGTGAGTCTGAGAGGAAGCATTGCAAGCGTGGAGAGAGGATTAAAGAGCGAGTCTGAGAGGGAGCAATGTGAGATCGGAGAGAGGATTAAAGAGCGAGTCTGAGAGGGAGCAGTGCGAGAAAGGAGAGAGGATAAAAGACCGAGCCTGAGAGGGAGCCATGCGAGAACAGAAACAGGATTAATGAGCGATTCTGAGAGGGCGCAGTGCGAGAATGGAGAGAGGATTAAAGATCGAGTCTAAGAGGGAGCAGTGCGAGAGCAAAGACAGGATTAAAGAGCAACTCTGAGAGTGAGAAATGCGAGAGCGGAGAAGGGATTAAAGACTGATTCTGAGAGGGAGCAATGTGAGAGCGGAGAGGCAATTAAAGAGCGAGTCTGACAGGGAGCAGTGCGATAAAGGAGAGAGGATTAAAGACTGAGCCTGAGAGGGAGCCATGTGAGAACGGAAAGAGGATTAATGAGCGACTCTGAGAGGGAGAGTGCGAGACCGGAGAGAGGAGTAAAGAGTGAGTCTGAGAGGGGGAATTGTGAATGGAGAATGAGGATTAAAGAGCAAGTCTGAGTGGGAGCAGTGCGACAGAGATGAGATGATTAAAGATTGATTCTGAAAGTGAGCAATGCGTGAGCAGAGAGAAGATTAAAGAGCGAGTCTGAGAGGGAGCAGTGCGTGAGCAGAGAGAAGATTAAAGAGCGAGTCTGAGAGGGAGCAATGCGAGAGTGGAGAGGGGAATAAAAAGCGAGCCTAAGAGGGAGCAATCCGAGAGCGGAGAGAGGATTAAAGAGCGAGTCTGAGAGGGAGCAGTGCGAGAGTGAAGAGAGGATTAAAGAGCGTGTCTGAGAGTGAGAAATGCGAGAGCGGAGAAGCGATTAAATATTGAGTCTGAGAGGGAGCAATCCGAGAGCGGAGAGAGGACTAAAGAGCAAGTCTGAGTGGGAGCAATGCGAGAGCAGAGAGAGGATGAAAGAGTGAGTCTGAGAGGGAGCAATGTGAGCGCAGAGAGGGGATTAAAGAGCGATCCTGAAAGCGAGCAGTGCGAGAGAGGAGAGCGGATGAAAGAGCGAGTCTGAGAGGGAGCAGTGAGAGAGCAGAGTGGGGATTAAAGAGCGATTCTGAAAGGGAGCAGTGCGAGAGCAGAGAGAGGATTAAAGTGAGATTCTGAAAGGGAGCAGTGTGAGAGCATAGAGTGGATTAAAGAGCAAATCTGAGAGGGAGCATTGTGAGAGCATAGAGTGGATTAAAGAGCAAATCTGAGAGGGAGCAGTGTGAGAGCAGAGCGCGGAGAAAAGACCAATTCTGAAAGGGAGCGGTTTGAGAGCAGAGAGAGGATTAAATAGCGATTCTGAAAGGGAGCAGTGCGAGAGCAAAGAGTTGATCAAATAGTGATTCTAAAATGGAACAGTGTGAGAGCAGAGAGGGGATTAAAGCGTGATACTGAAAGTGAGCAGCGCGAGAGCAGAGTGAGGACTAAAGAGAAATTCTGAAAGGGAGCTGCACGAGATCAGACTGTGGATTAAAGAGTAATTCTGAAAGAGAGCAGTGCGAGAGCAGAGAGAGGATTAAATTCTGTTTCTGAAAGGGAGCAGTGCGAGTGCAGAGACAGGATTTAAGAGCACGTCTCAGAGGGAGCAGTGCGAGAGGATGAAAGACTGAGTATGGAAGGGAGCAGTGCAAGAGCAGAGAGAGGATTAAGGAATGAACCTGAGAGTCAGCAGTGCGAAAGCGGAGAGAGGATTAAGAGAGCTAGTTTAAGAGGGAGCAGTGCAATAGCAGAGATGGGATCAAAGAGGTACACTGAGATGGAGGAGGGCGAAAGAGACGAGAGGATAAATGAGCATGTCATGAGAGGCAACAATGCGAGAGTGGAAAGAGGCTCAAAGAGTGAGTCAGAAAGGGAGCAGAGCAAGAATGATAAAAAAAAGTGTGCTGCGAGGAAACAGTGTGAGAGGATAAAAGAGTGAGTCTGAGAGGGAGTAGTGTGAGAGTAGAGAGACAATAAAAGAGGGAACCTGAGAGGGATCTGTGCAGGAGTGGGGAGAGGATTAACAGAGATTAAAGAATGGTTTTGAAAGGGAACAGTGCGAGAGCAGAGTGAGGATTAAAGAGCGATTCAAAAAGGGAGAATGTGAGAGCAGAGAGAGGATTAAAGAGCAATTCTGAAAGGGATCAGTACGAGAGCAGAGAGAGGGTTAAAGAGTAATTCTGAAAGGAAGCATTGCGAGAACAGAGAGAAGATTAAAGAGAGCGATCCTGAAAGGGAACAGTGCAAGAGCAGAGAGAGCATTAAAGAGTGAGTCAAAGAGGGAGCAGTGCGAGAGCAGAGAAGGAATAAAAGAGCGATTCTGAGAGGGAGCAGTGCAAGAGCAAAGAGCAGATTAAAGGGAGCGATTCTGAGAGGGAGCAGTGCAAGAGCAGAGAGAGGGTTAAAGAGCAAGTCTGAGAGGGAGCAATGCGAGAACGAGAGAGGGTTATAGAGCAATTCAGAAAGGGAGCACTGCGAGAACAGGGAGAGGAGTAAAGGGCAATTCTGAAAGTGAGCAGTGTGAGAGCAGAAAGAGGATTTAAATAGTGATTCTGGAAAGGAACAGTGCGAGAGCAGAAAGAAAATTAAAGAGCAATTTTGAAAGGGAGCAATCCAAGAGCAGAGTGCGGAGAAAAAAGTAATTCTGAAAGGGAGCAGTGCGAGTGCAGAGAGAGGATTAAAGTGCGATTCTGAAAGGGAGCAGTGCGAGAGCAGAGAGAGGATTAAAGAGAGCGATCCTGAAAGGGAGCAGTGCGAGAGCAGAGAGAGGGTTATAGAGAAATTCTGAAAGGGAGCAGTGCGAGAACAGGGAGAGGATTAAAGAGTGATTCTGAAAGTGAGCAGTGTGAGAGCAGAGAGAGAATTTAAATAGTGATTCTGAAAGGAACAGTGCGAGAGCAGAAAGAGGATTAAAGGTCAATTTTGAAAGGGAGCAGTGCAAGAGCAGAGCGTGGAGAAAATAGCAATTCTGAAAGGGAGCAGTGCGAGAGCAGAGAGACGATTAAAGAACGAATCTGAGAGTGAGCAGTGCGAAAGCAGAGAGACAATAAAAGAACGAGCCTGAGAGGGGGCTGTGCAAGAGTGGTGAGAGGATTAAGAGAGCAAGACTGAAAGGGAGCAGTGTGCAAGGATAAAAGAGTGATTCTGAGAGGGAACAGTGCAAGAGCAGAGAGAGGATTAGAGAATGATTCTTTAAGGGAGCAGTGCGTGAGCAGAGTGGGGATCAAAGAGCGATTCTGAAAATGAGCAGTGCGACAGCAGAGAGAGGATTAAAGAGCAATTTTGAAAGGAAGCTGCATGAAATCAGACAGTGGATTAAGAGTAATTCTGAAAGGGATCAGTGCCAGAGCAGAAAGAGGATTAAAAAGCGATTCTGAATGGGAGCAGTGCGAGAGCAGAGAGAGGGTTAAAGTGTGATTCTGAAACGGATCAGTGCAAGAGCAGAGAGAGGATTAAAGAGTGAGTCTGAGAGGGAACAGTGCGAGAGCAGTGGGAGAATTAAATTCTGTTTCTGAAAGGGAGCAGTGCGAGAGCAGAGAGAGGGTTAAAGTGTGATTCTGAAACGGATCAGTGCAAGAGCAGAGAGAGGATTAAAGAGCGAGTCTGAGAGGGAACAGTGCGAGAGCAGAGAGAGGATTAAATTCTGTTTCCGAAAGTGAGCAATGTGAGAGCAGTGAGAGGATTTAACAGCGTGTCTCAGAGGGACAGTGCGAGAGGATGAAAGACTGAGTGTGGAAGGGAGCAGTGCAAGAGCAGTGAGACAATTAAAGAACGAACCTGAGAGTGAGCAGTGCGAAAGCAGAGACAATAAAAGAGCGTGCCTGAGAGGGGGCTGTGCAAGAGTGGGGAGAGGATTAAGAGAGCAAGACTGAGAGGGAGCAATGTGCAAGGATAAAAGAGTGATTCTGAGAGGGAACAGTGCAAGAGCAGAGAGAGGATTAGAGAATGATTCTTTAAGGGAGCAGTGTGTGAGCAGAGTGGGGATCAAAGAGTGATTCTGAAAATGAGCAGTACGACAGCAGAGAGAGGATTAAAGGTCAATTTTGAAAGGGAGCAGTGCAAGAGCAGAGAGAGGGTTATAGAGCAATTCTGAAAGGGAGCAGTGCGAGAACAGGGAGAGGATTAAAGAGCGATTTGAAGAGGAGCACAGCGAGAGCTGAGAGAGGATTAAAGAGCGATTCTGAAAGTGATCAGCGCGAGAGCAGAAAGAGGATTAAAGAGCAATACCTGAATGGAGCATTGTGAGAGCAGAGAGAGGATTAAAGAGCAATTCTTAGATGGAGCAGTGTGAGAGCAGAGAGAGGATTAAAGAGCGACTCTGAGAGTGAGCAGTGCGAGAGCAGAGAGAGGATTAAAGAGCGACTCTGAGAGTGAGCAGTGCGAGAGCAGAGAGAGCATTTAAGAGTGCGTCTCAGAGGGAGAAGTGCGAGAGGATGAAAGAATGAGTATGGAAGGGAGCAGTGCAAGAGCAGAGAGACAATTAAAGAATGAACCTGAGAGTCAGCTGTGCGAAAGCAGAGAGAGGATTAAGAGAACTAGTTTGAGAGGAAGCAGTGCAAGAGCAGAGATGGGATTAAAGAGGTACTCTGAGCTGTAGCAGGGCGAAAGAAACGGGAGGATAAATGAGCATGTCATGAGATGAAGCAATGTGAGAGTGGAAAGAGGCTACAAGAGTGACTCTGAAAGGGAGCTGAGCAAGTATGATAAAAAAAGCATGTCTGAGAGGGAACAGTGCGAGAGGAAAAAAGAGTGAGTCTGAGAGGAAGCAGTGTGAGAGTAGAGAGACAATAAAAGAGCGGACCTGAGAGGGAGCAATGCAAGAATGGGGAGAGAATTAAAAGAGCGAGACTGAGAGGGTGCAATGCCAGAGCAGAGAAGGGATTAAAGCGTGAGTCTGAGAGGGAGCAGTGTGAAAGGATAAAAGAGTGATTCTGAGCGGGAACAGTGCAAGAGCAGAGAGAAGATTAAAGAATGATTTTGATTGGGAGCAGTGCGAGAGCAGAGTGAGGATTAAAGAGCGATTCAGAAAGGGAGAATGTGAGAGCATAGAGAGGATTAAAGAGTGATGCTTAAAGGGAGCAGTGAGAGAGCAGGGAGAGGATAAAAGAGCAATTCTGAGTGGGAGCAGTGAGAGAGCAGAGAGAGGATTAAAGAGTGATTCTGAAAGTGAGCAGTGCTAGAGCAGAGAGAGGATTAAATTATGTGTCTGAAAGAGAGCAGTGCGAGAGCAGAGAGAGTATTTAACAGTGTGTCTCAGAGGGAGCAGTGCAAGAGGATGAAAGACTGAATATGGAAGGGAGCAGTGCAAGAGCAGAGAGACAATTAAAGAACGAACCTGAGAGTGAGCAATGCGAAAGCATAGAGAGAATAAAAGTGCGAGCCTGAGAGGGGGCAGTGCAAGGGTGGGGAGAGGATTAAGAGAGCGAGACTGAGAGGGAGCAGTGTGAAAGGATAAAAGAGTGATTCTGAGAGGGAACAGTGCAAGAGCAGAGTGGGGATCAAAGAGCGATTCTGAAAATGAGCAGTGCAAGAGCAGAGTGAGGATTAAAGAGCAATTCTGAAAGCGAGAAGTATGAAAGCAGAGAGAGGGTTAATATTTTATTCCAAAAGTGAGCAGTCTGAGAGCAGAAAGAGAGGATTAAATAGCGATACTGAAATGGAACAGTGCGAGATCAGAAAGAGGATTAAAGAGCGATAGCTGATGGGAGCATTGCGAGAGCAGAAAGAGGATTAAAGAGTAATTCTGAAAGGGAGCAGTGCGAGAGCAGAGAGAGAGGATTAAAGTGTGATTCTGAAATGGAACAGTGTGAGAGCAGAGGGAGGATTAAAGAGCAATTTTGAAAAGGAGCAGTGCGAGAGCAGAGAGAGGATTAAAGTGTGATTCTGAAAGGGAGCAGTGCGAGAACAGAGAGAGGATTAAAGAGCAATTTGAAAGGGAGCACTGCAAGTGCTGAGAGAGGATTAAAGTGCGATCCTGAAAGGGATCAGTGCGAGAGCAGAAAGAGGATTAAAGAGCGATTCTGAATGGGAGCAGTGCAAGAGCAGAGAGAGGATTAAAGAGCGAGTCTGAGAGGGAACAGTGCGAGAGCAGTAGGAGCATTAAATTCTGTTTCCGAAAGTGAGCAATGCGAGAGCAGTGAGAGGATTTAACAGTGTGTCTCAGAGGGAGCAGTGCGAGAGGATGAAAGACTGAGTGTGGAAGGGAGCAGTGCAAGAGCAGAGAGACAATTAAGGAATGAACGTGAGTGTCAGCAGTGTGAAAGCGGAGAGAGGATTAAGCGAGCTAGTTTGAGAGGGAGCAGTGCAAGAGCAGAGATGGGATTAAAGAGGTACTCTGAGCTGGAGCAGTGTGAAAGAGACGAGAGGATAAATGAGCATGTCATGAGAGCCAGCAATGCGAGAGTGGAATGAGGCTAAAAGATTGAGTCTGAAAGGGAGCTGAGCAAGAGTGATAAAAAAAGTGTGTCTGCGAGGAAACAGTGTGAGAGGATAAAAGAGTGAGTCTGAGAGGAAGTAGTGTGAGAGTAGAGAGACAATAAAAGAGGGAACCTGAGAGGGATCCGTGCAAGAGTGGGAAGAGGATTAACAGAGATTAAAGAATGGTTTTGAAAGGGAGCAGTGCGAGAGCAGAGTGAGGATTAAGGAGCGATTCAGAAAGGGAGAATGTGAGAGCAGAGAGAGGATTAAATAGCAATTCTGGGAGGAAGCAGTGCGAGAGCAGAGAGAGGATTAAAGTGTGATTCTGATAGGGAGCAGTGCGAGAACAGAGAGAGGATTAAAGAGCGATTTGAAAGGGATCAGTGCGAGTGCAGAAAGAGGATTAAAGAGCGATTCTGAATGGGAGCAGTGCGAGAGCAGGGAGAGGACTAAAGTGTGATTCAGAATCGGATCAGTGCAAGAGCAGACAGAGGATTAAAGTGTGATTCTAAAAGTGAGCAGTGCGAGAGCAGAGAGAGGATTAAAGTGCGATTCTGAATGGGAGCAGTGCAAGAGCAGAGAGAGGATTAAAGAGCAAGTCTGAGAGGGAGCAGTGCGAGAGCAGTGTGAGGATTAAATTCTGTTTCTGAAAGGGAACAGAGTGAGGATTAAAGAGCAATTTTGAAAGGGAGCTGTGCGAGAGCAGAGAGAGGATTAAATAGCGATACTGAACGTGATCAGCGCAAGAGCAGAGAGAGGACTAAAGAGCAATCTGAAAGGAAGCTGCGTGAGATCAGATAGTGGATTAAAGAGTAATTCTGAAAGGAAGCAGTCCGAGAGCAGAGAGAGGATTAAAGAGTAATTCTGAAAGGGAGCATTGCGAGAACAGAGAGAAGATTAAAAAGAGCGATCCTGAAAGGTAGCAGTGCGAGAGCAGAGAGCGGATGAAAGAGTGAGTCTGAGAGGGAACAATGCGAGAGCAGAAAGAGGATTTAAGAGCAATTTTGAAAGGGAGCAATGCAAGAGCACAGAGAGGATTAAAGTGCGATTCTGAAAGGGAGCAGTTCGAGAGCAGAGAGAGGATTAAAGAGAGCGATCCTGAAGGGGAGCAGTGCGAGAACAGAGAGAGGGTTATAGAGCAATTCAGAAAGGGAGCACTGCGAGAACAGGGAGAGGATTAAAGAGTGATTCTGAAAGTGAGCAGTGCGAGAGCAGAGAGAGAATTTAAATAGTGATTCTGAAAGGAACAGTGCGAGAGCAGAAAGAGGATTAAAGAGCAATTTTGAAAGGGAGCAATGCAAGAGCAGAGAGAGGATAAAAGTGCGATTCTGAAAGGGAGCAGTGCGAGAGCAGATAGAGGATTAAAGTCTGATTCTGAAAGGGAGCAGTGCAAGAGCAGAGAGAGGATTTAAATAGTGATTCTGAAAGGAACAGTGCGAGAGCAGAAAGAGGATTAAAGATCAATTTTGAAAGGGAGCAGTGCAAGAGCAGAGCGTGGAGAAAATAACAATTCTGAAAGGGAGCAGTGCGAGACAGAGAGAGGATTAAAGTGCGATTCTAAAAGGGAGCAGTGCAAGAGCAGTGAGAGGATTTAACAGCGTGTCTCAGAGGGAGCAGTGCAAGAGGATGAAAGACTGAGTGTGGAAGGGAGCAGTGCAAGTGCAGAGAGACAATTAAAGAACGAACCTGAGAGTGAGCAGTGCGAAAGCAGAGAGTGGATTAAAGAGCAATTTTGAAAGGAAGCTGCATGAGATCAGACAGTGGATTAAAGAGTAATTCTGAAATGGATCAGTGCGAGAGCAGAAAGAGGATTACAGAGTAATTCTGAATGGGAGCATTGTGAGAGCAGAGAGACGATTAAAGAGAACGATTCTGAATGGGAGCAGTGCGAGAGCAGAGAGAGGGTTAAAGTGTGATTCTGAAACGGATCAGTGCAAGAGCAGAGAGAGGATTAAAGAGCGAGTCTGAGAGGGAGCAGTGCGACAACAGAGAGAGGGTTATAGAGCAATTCAGAAAGGGAGCACTGCGAGAACAGTGAGAGGTTTAAAGAGTGATTCTGAAAGTGAGCAGTGCGAGAGCAGAGAGAGAATTTAAATAGTGATTCTGGAAAGGAACAGTGCAAGAGCAGAAAAAGGATTAAAGAGCAATTTTGAAAGGGAGCAGTGCGAGAGCAGAGAGAGGGTTATAGAGCAATTCTGAAAGGGAGCAGTGCGAGAACAGGGAGAGGATTAAAGAGCGATTTGAAGAGGAGAACAGCGAGAGCTGAGAGAGGATTAAAGAGCGATTCTGAAAGTGATCAGCGCGAGAGCAGAAAGAGGATTAAAGAGCAATACCTGAATGGAGCATTGTGAGAGCAGAGAGAGGATTAAAGAGCAATTCTTAGATGGAGCAGTGTGAGAGCAGAGAGAGGATTAAAGAGCGATTATGAATGGGAGCATTGCGAGAGCAGAGAGACGATTAAAGAGAACGATTCTGAATGGGAGCAGTGCGAGAGCAGAGAGAGGGTTAAAGAGTGATTCTGAAACGGATCAGTGCAAGAGCAGAGAGAGGATTAAAGAGCAAGTCTGAGAGGGAGAAGTGCGACAACAGAGAGAGGGTTATAGAGCAATTCAGAAAGGGAGCAGTATGAAAGCAGAGAGAGGGTTAATATTTTATTCCAAAAGTGAGCAGTCTGAGAGCAGAAAGAGAGGATTAAATAGCGATACTGAAATGGAACAGTGCGAGAGCAGAAAGGGGATTAAAGAGCGATAGCTGATGGGAGCATTGCGAGAGCAGAAAGAGGATTAAAGAATAATTCTGAAAGGGAACAGTGCGAGAGCAGAGAGATTATTAAAGTGTGATTCTGAAAGGGAACAGTGTGAGAACAGAGAGAGGATTAAAGAGCAATTTGAAAGGGAGCAGTGCAAGTGTTGGGAGAGATAAAGTGCGATCCTGAAAGGGATCAGTGCGAGAGCAGAAAGAGGATTAAAGGGCGATTCTGAATGGGAGCAGTGCGAGAGCAGAGAGAGGATTAAAGTGTGATTCTGAAACGGATCAGTGCAAGAGCAGAGAGAGGATTAAAGAGCGAGTCTGAGAGGGAACAGTGCGAGAGCAGTGGGAGCATTAAATTCTGTTTCCGAAAGTGAGCAATGTGAGAGCAGTGAGAGGATTTAACAGTGTGTCTCAGAGGGACAGTGCGAGAGGATGAAAGACTGAGTGTGGAAGGGAGCAGTGCAAGAGCAGAGAGACAATTAAAGAACGAACCTGAGAGTGAGCAGTGCGAAAGCAGAGAGACAATAAAAGAACGAGCCTGAGAGGGGGCTGTGCAAGAGTGGGGAGATGATTAAGAGAGCAAGACTGAGAGGGAGCAGTGTGCAAGGATAAAAGAGTGATTCTGAGAGGGAACAGTGCAAGAGCAGAGAGAGGATTAAAGAATGATTCTTTAAGGGAGCAGTGCGAGAGCAGAGTGGGGATCAAAGAGCGATTCTCAAAATGAGCAGTGCGACAGCAGAGAGAGGATTAAAGAGCAATTCTGAAAGGAAGCTGTGTGAGATCAGATAGTGGATAAAAGAGTAATTCTGAAAAGGAGCAGTGCGAGAGCAGAGAGAGGATTAAAGTGTGATTCTGAAATGGAACAGTGTGAGAGCAGAGAGAGGATTAAAGAGCAATTTGAAAGGGAGCAGTGCAAGTGCTGAGAGAGGATTAAAGAGCGATTCTCAAAGGGATCAGTGCGAGAGCACAAAGAGGATTAAAGAGCGATTCTGAATGGGAGCAGTGCGAAAGCAGGGAGAGGATTAAAGAGTAATTCTGAAAGGGAGCAGTGCAAGTGCAGAGAGACAATTAAAGAACGAACCTGAGAGTGAGCAGTGCGAGAGCAGGTTGAGGATTAAAGTGTGATTCTGAAACGGATCAGTGCAAGAGCAGAGAGATGATTAAAGAGCGAGTCTGAGAGGGAACAGTGCGAGAGCAGTGGGAGGATTAAATTGTGTTTCTGAAAGTGAGCAATGCGAGAGCAGTGAGAGGATTTAACAGCGTATCTCAGAGGGAGCCTTGCGAGTGGATGAAAGAGTGGAAGGGAGCAGTGCAAGAGCAGAGAGACAATTAAAGAACGAACCTGAGAGTGAGCAGTGCGAAAGCAGAGAGACAATAAAAGAGCGTGCCTGAGAGGGGGCTGTGCAAGAGTGGTGAGAGGATTAAGAGAGCAAGACTGAGAGGGAGCAGTGTGCAAGGGTAAAAGAGTGATTCTGAGAGGGAACAATGCAAGAGCAGAGAGAGGATTAGCGAATGATTCTTTAAGGGAGCAGTGCGAGAGCAGAGTGGGGATCAAAGAGCGATTCTCAAAATGAGCAGTACGACAGCAGAGAGAGGATTAAAGAGCAATTCTGAAAGGAAGCTGTATGAGATCAGATAGTGGATAAAAGAGTAATTCTGAAAGGGAGCAGTGCGAGAGCGGAGAGAGGATTAAAGAGCGATTCTGAAAGTGAGCAGTGCAAGTGCAGAGAGACAATAAAAGAGCTTGCCTGAGAGGGGGCTGTGCAAGAGTGGGGAGAGGATTAAGAGAGCGAGACTGAGAGGGAGCAGTGTGAAAGGATAAAAGTGATTCTGAGAGGGAACAGTGCAAGAGCAGAGTGGGGATCAAAGTGCGATTCTGAAAATGAGCAGTGCGAGCACCGAGTGAGGATTAAAGAGCAATTCTGAAAGCGAGCAGTATGAAAGCAGAGACAGGGTTAATATTTTATTCCAAAAGGGAGCAGACCAGGAGCAGAAAGAGAGGATTAAATAGCAATTCTGAAATGGAACAGTGCGAGAGCAGAAAGAGGATTAAAGAGCGATAGCTGATGGGAGCATTGTGAGAGCAGAGAGAGGATTAACGAGCAACTCTGAGATGGAGCAGTATGATATCAGAGAGAGGATTAAAATTTTATTCCGAAAGGGAGCGTCCAAGAGCAGAGAGAGAGGATTAAATAGCGATTTTGAAACGGAGCAGAGCGAGAGCACAGAGACGATTAAAGAGCAATACTGAAAGTGAGCAGCGCGAGAGCAGAGTGAGGACTAAAGAATGATTCTGAAAGGAAGCTGCACAAGATCAGACAGTGGATTAAAGAGTAATTCTGAAAGGGAGCAGTGCGAGTGAAGAGAGAGGATTAAAGAGTAATTCTGAAAGGAAGCAGTGCGAGAGCAGAGAGCGGATTAAATAATGATTCTGAAAGGGAGCAGTGCAGGAGCAGAGAAAGGATTAAAGTGTTTTCCTGAAAGGGATAATTGCGAGAGCAGAATGGGATTAAAGAGCAAGTCTGAAAGGGAACAGTGTGAGAGCAGAGAGAGGATTAAATTCTGTATCTGAAAGAGAGGAGTGTGAGAGTAGAGAGAGGATTAAAGAGCAATTCTGAAAGGGAGCAGTGCGAGCGCAGAGAGAGGGTTAAAATTTTATTCCGAAAGGGAGCAGTCCGAGAGCAGAGAGAGAGGATTAAATAGCAATTTTGAAATGGAACAGTGCGAGAGCAGAGAGAGGATTAAAGAGCGATACTGAAAGTGAGCAGCGCGAGAGCCGAGTGAGGATTAAAGAACGATTCTGAAAGGAAGCTGCACGAGATCAGACATTGGATTAAAGAGTATTTCTGAAAGGAAGCAGTGCGAGAGCAGAGAGAGGATTAAAGAATAATTCTGAAAGGGAGCAGTGCCAGAGCAGAGTGAGGAGTAAAGAGCGATTCTGAAAGTGAGCAGTGCGAGAGCAGAGAGACGATAAAAGTGCGAGCCTGAGAGGGGGCAGTGCAAGGGTGGGGAGAGGATTAAGAGAGCGAGACTGAGAGGGAGCAGTGCGAGAGGATGAAAGACTGAGTATGGAAGGGAGCAGTGCAAGAGCAGAGATAGGATTAAATTGTTTTTCTGAAAGGGATAATTGCGAGAGCAGAGAGAGGATTAAAGAGCGAGTCTGAGAGGGAGCAGTGCGAGAGCAGAGAGAGGATTTAAAAGCGCCTCTCAGAGGGAGCAGTGCGAGAGGATGAAAGAGTGAGTATGGAAGGCAGCTGTGCAAGAGCAGAGAGACAATTCAAGAATGAACCTGAGAGTCAGCAGCGTGAATGGGGAGAGAGGATTAAGAGAGCTAGTTCAAGAGGGAGCAGAGATGGGATTAAAGAGAAAAACAGAATTACCTGGAAAAACTCAGCAGGTCTGGCAGCATCGGCGGAGAAGAAAAGAGTTGACGTTTCGAGTCTTCATGACCATTCGACAGAACTTGATTTCGAGTCCAGGAAAGAGTTGAAATATAAGCTGGTTTAAGGTGTGTGTGGGAGGGGGGGGGGGCGCGGAGAGAGAGAGAGAGACAGAGGTGCTTGTGTAGACAAACAAGCTGTGATAGAAGCAGATCATCAAAAGATGTCAGTGACAATGGGACAAAAGAACACATAGGTGTTAAAGTTAAAGTTGGTGATATTATCTAAACGAATATGCTAATTAAGAATGGATGGTAGGGCACTCAAGGTACAGCTCTAGTGGGGGTGGGGGGAGCATAAAAGATTTTAAAATATTTAAAAATAATGGAAATAGGTGGGAAAAGAAAAATCTATAAAATTTATAGGGAAAAAAAAAAGGGGGAAAAAAAAGGGGGAAACAGAAAGGGGGTGGGGATGGGGGAGGGAGCTCACGACCTAAAGTTGTTGAATTCAATATTCAGACCGGAAGGCTGTAAGGTGCCTAGTCGGAAGATGAGGTGTTGTTCCTCCAGTTTGCGTTGGGCTTCACTGGAACAATGCAGTAAGCCAAGGACAGACATGTGGGCAAGAGAGCAGGGTGGAGTGTTAAAATGGCAAGCGACAGGGAGGTTTGGGTCATTCTTGCGGACAGACCGCAGGTGTTCTGCAAAGCGGTCGCCCAGTTTACGTTTGGTCTCTCCAATGTAGAGGAGACCACATTGGGAGCAACGAATGCAGTAGACTAAGTTGGGGGAAATGCAAGTGAAATGCTGCTTCACTTGAAAGGAGTGTTTGGGCCCTTGGACGGTGAGGAGAGAGGAAGTGAAGGGGCAGGTGTTACATCTTTTGCGTGGGCATGGGGTGGTGCCATAGGAGGGGGTTGAGGAGTAGGGGGTGATGGAGGAGTGGACCAGGGTGTCCCGGAGGGAGCGATCCCTACGGAATGCCGATAAGGGGGGTGAAGGGAAGATGTGTTTGGTGGTGTCATCATGTTGGAGTTGGCGGAAATGGCGGAGGATGATCCTTTGAATGCGGAGGCTGGTGGGGTGATAAGTGAGGACAAGGGGAACCCTATCATGTTTCTGGGAGGGAGGAGAAGGCGTGAGGGCGGATGCGCGGGAGATGGGCCGGACACGGTTGAGGGCCCTGTCAACGACCGTCGGTGGAAAACCTCGGTTAAGGAAGAAGGAGGACATGTCAGAGGAACCGTTTTTGAAGGTAGCATCATCGGAACAGATGCGACGAAGGCGAAGGAACTGGGAGAATGGGATGGAGTCCTTACAGGAAGCGGGGTGTGAGGAGCTGTAGTCGAGGTAGCTGTGGGAGTCGGTGGGTTTGTAATGGATATTAGTGGACAGTCTATCACCAGAGATTGAGACAGAGAGGTCAAGGAAGGGAAGGGAAGTGTCAGAGATGGACCACGTGAAAATGAAGAAAGGGTGGAGATTGGAAGCAAAATTAATAAATTTTTCCAAGTCCCGACGAGAGCATGAAGCGGCACCGATGTAATCATCGATGTACCGGAGAAAAAGTTGTGGAAGGGGGCCGGGGTAGGACTGCAACAAGGAATGTTCCACATATCCCATAAAGAGACAGGCATAGCTGGGGCCCATGCGGGTACCCATAGCCACACCTTTTATTTGGAGAAAGTGAGAGGAGTTGAAGGAGAAATTGTTCAACGTGAGAACAAGTTCAGCCAGACGGAGGAGAGTAGTGGTGGATGGGGATTGTTCGGGCCTCTGTTCGAGGAAGAAGCTAAGGGACCTCAGACCATCCTGGTGGGGGATGGAGGTGTAGAGGGATTGGACGTCCATGGTGAAGAGGAAGCGGTTGGAGCCAGGGAACTGGAAATTGTTGATGTGACGTAAGGTGTCAGAGGAATCACGGATGTAGGTGGGAAGGGACTGGACAAGGGGAGAGAGAAGGGAGTCAAGATAACGAGAAATGAGTTCTGTGGGGCAGGATCAAGCTGAGACGATCGGTCTACCGGGGCAGTTCTGTTTGTGGATTTTAGGTAGGAGATAGAAGCGGGCCGTCCGAGGTTGGGCGACTATCAGGTTGGAAGCTGTGGGAGGGAGATCCCCAGAGGAGATGAGGTCAGTGACAGTCCTGGAAACAATGGCTTGATGTTCAGTGGTGGGGTCATGGTCCAGGGAGAGGTAGGAGGAAGTGTCTGCGAGTTGACGCTCAGCCTCCGCGAGGTAGAGGTCAGTGCGCCAGACAACAACAGCACCACCCTTGTCAGCGGGTTTGATGACAATGTCAGGGTTGGACCTGAGAGAATGGAGTGCAGTAAGTTCAGAGAGAGACAGGTTAGAATGGGTGAGAGGAGCAGAGAAATTGAGACGACTAATGTCGCGCCGACAGTTCTCAATGAAAAGATCAAGAGAAGGTAAGAATCCAGAGGGAGGGGTCCAGGTGGAGGGAGAATATTGGAGATGGGTAAAAGGATCCGTTGAACTGGGAGAGGACTCCTGCCCAAAGAAGTGAGCCCGGAGACGAAGACGGCGAAAGAAGAGTTCAGTATCATGCCGAGCCCGAAATTCATTGAGGTGAGGGCGTAAGGGTATGAAACTAAGTCCTTTGCTGAGCACTGAACGTTCAGCATCGGAGAGGGGAAGGTCAGGGGGTATAGTGAATACACGGCTGGGGCTGGGATTGGAAGATGGGGTGGGGACGGAGGGACAGGCTGGGGTGGAGGGTCCTAGATGGGTGTTGGTGTCCATGAGTTGTTGGAGCTTGCGTTCCTTAGCAGTTGAGAGAAAGAGAAAAAGTTTCTTGTTGAGGCGTCGGATGAGCCGAAGGATAAAATGAAACTGGGGGCACGCGCAGCTTTGAAAAAGGGTACGGCGGTGCTGCTGGAGGGAGAGGTCGAGTGTGTTCATATGGCGGCGCATGGCACTGAGTGTGGATTTCAGAACGTGACGGTTAAAGAGGTACACTGAGATGGAGCAGGGCGAAAGAGACGAGATGATAAATGAGCATGTCATGAGGGCAGCAACGCGAGAGTGGCAAGAAGCTAAAAGAGTGAGTCAGAAAGGGAGCCGAGCAAGAGTGATAAAAAAGCGTGTCTGCGAGGGAACAGTGTGAGAGGATAAAAGAGTGAGTCTAAGAGGGAGCAATGTGAGAGTAGAGAGACAATAAAAGATCGAACCTGAGAGAGAGCCATGCAAGAGTGGAGAGAGGATTAACAGAGCGAGACTGAGAGGGTGCAATGCCAGCGCAGAGAAGGGATTAAAGCGTGAGTCTGAGATAGAGCAGTGTGAAAGGATAAAAGAGTGATTTTGAGTGGGAACAGTGCTAGAGCAGAGAGATGATTAAATTCTGTTTCTGAAAGGGAGCAGTATGAAAGCAGAGACAGGGTTAATATTTTATTCCGAAAGGGAGCAGACCGAGAGCAGAAAGAGAGGATTAAATAGCAATTCTGAAATGGAACAGTGCGAGAGCAGAAAGAGGATTAAAGAGCAATAGCTGATGGGAGCATTGTGAAAGCAGAGAGAGGATTAACGTGCAATTCTGAGATGGAGCAGTGTGATAGCAGAGAGAGGATTAAAATTTTATTCCGAAAGGGAGCAATCCGAGAGCAGAGAGAGAGGACTAAATAGCGATTTTGAAATGGAGCAGTGCGAGAGCAGAGACAGGATTAAAGAGCAATACTGAAAGTGAGCAGCGCGAGAGCAGAGTGAGGATTAAAGAGCAATTCTGAAAGGAAGCTGCACGAGATCAGACAGCGGATTAAAGAGTAATTCTGAAAGGGAGCAGTGCGAGAGCAGAGAGCGGATTAAATAATGATTCTGAAAGGGAGCAGTGCAGGAGCAGAGATAGGATTAAAGAGCAAGTCTGAAAGGGAGCAGTGTGAGAGCAGAGAGAGGATTAAAGAGCGAATCTGAGAGGGAGTAGTGCGAGAGCAGAGAGAGGATTAAATTATGTATCTGAAAGAGAGGAGTATGAGAGCAGACAGCGGATTAAATAATGATTCTGAAAGGGAGCAGTGCAGGAGCAGAGATAGGATTAAAGAGCAAGTCTGAAAGGGAGCAGTGTGAGAGCAGAGAGAGGATTAAACAGCGAATCTGAAAGGGAGCAGTGCAAGTGCAGAGAGAGGATTAAAATTTTATTCCAAAAGGGAGCAGTCCAAGAGCAGAGAGAGAGGATTAAATAGCGATTCTGAAATGGAGCAGCGCGAGAGCAGAGTGAGGAATAAAGAGCATTTCTGAAAGGAAGCTGCATGAGATCAGACAGTGGATTAAAGAGTAATTCTGAAATGGATCAGTGCGAGAGCAGAAAGAGGATTAAAGAGTAATTCTGAATGGGAGCAGTGCAAGAGCAGAGAGAGGATTAAAATTTTATTCCGAAAGGGAGCAGTCCGAGAGCAGAAAGAAAGGATTAAATAGCGATTCTGAAAAGGAACAGTGCGAGATCAGAAAGAGGATTAAAGAGCGATAGCTGATGGGAGCATTGTGAGAGCAGAGAGAGGATTAAAGAGCAATTCTGAGATGGAGCAGTGTGAGAGCAGAGAGAGGTTTAAAATTTTATTCCGAAAGGGAGCAGTCCGAGAGCAGAGAGAGAGGATTAAATAGCGATTTTGAAACGGAGCAGAGCGAGAGCAGAGAAAGGATTAAAGAGCGATTCTGAAAGTGAGCAGCGCGAGAGCAGAGATAGGATTAAAGAGCAATACTGAAAGTGAGCAGCGCGAGAGCAGAGTGAGGATTAAAGAACGATTCTGAAAGGAAGCTGCACGAGATCAGACAGTGGATTAAAGAGTAATTCTGAAAGGAAGCAGTGCGAGAGCAGAGATGGGATTAAAGAGTGGTTCTAAAAAGGAGAATGTTAGAGCAGAGAGTGTATTAAAGAGCAAGTCTGAGAGGGAGCAGTGCGAGAGTAGAGAGAGGGTTAAAGAGTGAATCTGAGAGGGAGAAGTGTGAGGGCAGAGAGAGGATTAAATACTGTTTCTGAAAGGGAGCAATGTGAGAGCAGAGAGAGGATTAAATAGCAATTCCGAAAGGGAGCAGTGCGAGAGCAGAGAGAGGATTAAAGTGCGATTCTGAAAGGGAGCAGTGCGAGAGCAGAGAGAGGATTAAAGTGCGATTCTGAAAGGGAGCAGTGCGAGAGCAGAGAGAGGATTTAAGAGCGACTCTGAGATTGAGCAGTGCGAGAGCAGAGAGAGGATTAAATTCTATTTCTGAAAGGGAGCAGTGCGAGAGAAGAGAGAGGATTTAAGAGCGCATCTCAGAGGGAGCAGTGCGTGAGGATGAAAGAGTGAGTATGGAAGGCGAGCAGTGCAAGAGCAGAGAAACAATTAAGGAATGAACCTGAGAGTCAGCAGTGCGAAAGCGGAGAGAGGATTAAGAAAGCTAGCTTGAGAGGGAGCAGTGCAAGAGCAAAGATGGGATTAAAGAGGTACTCTGAGCTGGAGCAGGGTGAAAGGGACGAGAGGATAAATGAGCATGTCATGAGAGGCAGCAATGCGAGAGTGGAAAGAAGCTAAAAAATGAGTCTGAAAGGGAGCTGAGCAAGAGTGATAAAAAAGTGTGTCTGAGAGGGAACAGTGTGAGAGGATAAAAGAGTGAGTCTGAGAGGAAGCAGTGTGAGAGTAGAGAGACAATAAAAGAGTGAACCTGAGAGGGAGCAGTGCAAGAGTGGGGAGAGGATTAACAGAGCGAGACTGAGGGAGTGCAATCCAGAGCAGAGAAGGGATTAAAGCGTGAGTCTGAGATAGTGCAGTGTGAAAGGATAGAAGAGTGATTTTGAGCAGGAGGAGTGCTAGAGCAGAGAGAGGATTAAAGAGCAATTCTGAATGGGAGCAGTACGAGAGCAGAGAGAGGATTAAAGAGTGATTCTGAGAGGGAGCAGTGCGAGAGCAGAGTGAGGATTAAAGAGTGATTCTGAAAGGGAGCAGTGCGAGAGCAGAGAGAGGATTAAACAGTGATTCTGAAAGGGAGCAGTGCAAGAGGATGAAAGAGTGAGTATGGAAGACAGCAGTGCAAGATGAGAGAGACAATTAAAGAATGAACCTGAGAATCAACAGTGTGAAAGCAGAGAGAGGATTAAGAGAGCTAGTTTAAGAGGGAGCAGTGCAAGAGCAGAGATGGGATTAAAGAGGTACACTGAGATGGAGTAGGGCGAAAGAGACAAGAGGATAAATGAGCATGTCATGAGAGGCAGCAATGCGAGAGTGGCAAGAGTCTAAAAGAGTGAGTCAGAAAGGGAGCTGAGCAAGAATGATAAAAAAGCGTGTCTGCCAGGGAACAGTGTGAGAGGATAAAAGAGTGAGTCTAAGAGGGAGCAGTGTGAGAGTAGAGAGACAATAAAAGAGGCAACCTGAGAGGGAGCCATGCAAGAGTGGAGAGAGGATTTACAGAGCAAGACTGAGAGGGTGCAATGCCAGAGCAGAGAAGGGATTAAAGCGTGAGTCTGAGATAGAGCAGTGTGAAAGGATAAAAGAGCAGTGTGAGAGCAGAGTGAGGATTAAAGAGCGATTCAGAAAGGGAGAATGTGAGAGCAGAGAGAGGATTAAAGAGCAATTCTGAAAGGGGTCGGTACGAGAGCAGAGAGAGGGTTAAAATTTTATTCCGAAATGGAGCAGTCCGAGAGCAGAGAGAGAGGATTAAATAGCGATTTTGAAACGGAGCAGTGCGAGAGCAGAGAGAGGATTAAAGAGCGATACTGAAAGTGAGCAGCGCGAGAGCAGAGTTAGGATTAAAGAACGATTCTGAAAGGAAGCTGCACGAGATCAGACAGTGGATTAAAGAGTAATTCTGAAAGGAAGCAGTGCGAGAGCAGAGAGAGGATTAAATTCTGATTATGAAAGGGAGCAGTGCCAGAGCAGAGAGAGGATTACAGAGCGATTCTGAAAGTGAGCATTGCGAGACCAGAGAGCGGATTAAAGAGTGATTCTGAAAGGGAGCAGAGAAAGAGCAAAGATAGGATTAAAGTGTTTTTCTGAAAGGGATAATTGCGAGAACAGAGAGAGGATTAAAGAGCGAGTCTGAGAGGGAACAGTGCGAGGGCAGAGAGAGGATTAAATTCTGTTTCTGAAAGGGAGCAATGTGAGAGCAGAGAGAGGATTAAAGTGCGATTCTGAAAGGGAGCAGAGCGAGAGCAGAGAGATGATTAAATTCTGTTTCTGAAAGTGAGCAATGCGAGAGCAGTGAGAGGATTTAACAGCGTGTATCAGAGGGAGCAGTGCAAGAGGATGAAAGACTGAGTGTGGAAGGGAGCAATGCAAAAGCAGAGAGACAATTAAAGACCAAACCTGAGAGTGAGCAATGCAAAAGCAGAGAGACAATAAAAGACCGAGCCTGAGAGGGGGCTGTGCAAGAGTGGGGAGAGGATTCAGAGAGCAAGACTGAGAGGGAGCAGTGTGAAAGGATAAAAGAGTGATTCTGAGAGGGAACAGTGCAAGAGCAGAGAGAGGATTAGAGAATGATTCTTTAAGGGAGCAGTGCGAGATCAGAGTGGGGATCAAAGAGCGATTCTGAAAATGAGCAGCGCGAGAGCAGAGTGAGGATTAAAGAGCAATTCTGAAAGGAAGCTGCGTGAGATCAGATAGTGGATAAAAGAGTAATTCTGAAAGGGAGCAGTGCGAGAGCAGACAGCGGATTAAAGGGAGCAATTCTGAGAGGGAGTAGTGCAAGAGCAGAGAGAGGGTTAAAGAGCGAGTCTGAGAGGGAGCAATGCGAGAGCGGAGAGCGGATGAAAGAGCGAGTCTGAGAGGGAGCAGTGTGAGAGCAGAGAGGGGATTAAAGAGCGATTCTGAAAGGGAGCAGTGCGAGAGCAGAGCATGGAGCAAACAGCGAGTCTGAAAGGGCGCAGTATGAAAACAGAGAGAGGATTAAAGAGCAATTCTGAAAGGAAGCTGCGTGAGATCAGACAGTTGATTAAAGATTAATTCTGAAAAGGAGCAGTGTGAGAGCAGAGAGAGGGTTAAAGAGCGAGTCTGAGAGGACGCAGTGCAAGAGCGGAGAGCGGATCAAAGAGCGAGTCTGAGAGGGAGCAGTGTGAGAGTAGGGAGGGGATTAAAGAGCGATTCTGAAAGGCACCAGTGTGAGAAAAGAGAGATGGTTATAGAGCAATTCAGAAAGGGAGCACTGCGAGAACAGGGAGAGTATTAATGAGCAATTCTGAAAGTGAGCAGTGCGAGAGCAAAGAGAGGATTTAAATAGTGATTCTGAAAAGGAACAGTGCGAGAGCAGAAAGAGGATTAAAGAGCTATTCTGAAAGGGAGCAGTGCGAGAGCAGAGCGTGGAGAAAAGAGCATTTCTGAAACGGAACAGCGTGAGAGCAGACAGTGGATTAATGAGCGATTCTGAAAGTGAGCAGCGCGAGAGCATAGTGAGGACTAAAGAGTAATTCTGAAAGGAAGCTGCATGAGATCAGAAAGTGGATTAAAGGGTAATTCTGAAAGGGAGCAGTGCGAGAGCAGAGAGAGGATTAAATTCTGATTCTGAAAGGGAGCAGTGTCAGAGCAGAGAGAGGATTAAAGAGTGATTCCGAAAGTGAGCAGTGCGAGAGCAGAGAGAGGATTAAAGTGTTTTTCTGAAAGGGAGCAGAGCGAGAGCAGAGAGAGGATTAAAGTGTTTTTCTGAAAGGGATAATTGCGAGAGCAGAGAGAGGATTAAATTCTGTTTCTGAAAGGGAGCAGTGCGAGAGCAGAGAGAGGATTTAACAGTGTGTCTCAGAGGGAGCAGTGCGAGAGGATGAAAGAATGAGTATGGTAGGGAGCAGTGCAAGAGCAGAGAGAGGATTTAACAGTGTGTCTCAGAGGGAGCAGTGCGAGAGGATGTAAGAATGAGTGTGGAAGGGAGCAGTGCAAGATGAGAGAGACAATTAAAGAATGAACCTGAGAATCAACAGTGTGAAAGCCGAGAGAGGATTAAGCGAGCTAGTTTGAGAGGGAGCAGTGCAAGAGCAGAGATGGGATTAAAGAGGTACTCTGAGCTGGAGCAGTGTGAAAGAGATGAGAAGATAAATGAGCATGTCATGAGATGAAGCAATGCGAGAGTGGAAAGAGGCTAAAAGATTGAGTCTGAAAGGGAGCTGAGCAAGAGTGAAAAAAAAGCGTTTCTGAGAGGGAACAGTGTGAGAGGATTAAAGAGTCAGTCTGAAAGGAAGCAGTGTGAGAGCAGAGAGACAATAAAAAAGTGAACCTGAGAGGGAAGCAGTGCAAGAGTGGGGAGAGGATTAACAGAGCGAGACTGAGAGGGAGCAATGCCAGAGCAGAGAAGGGATTAAAGCATGAGTCTGAGAGGGAGCAGTGTGAAAGGATAAATAGTGATTCTAGCAGGAACAGTGCAAGAGCAGCGAGAAGATTAAAGAATGATTTTGATTGGGAGCAGTGCAAGAGCAGAGTAAGGATTAAAGAGCAATTCAGAAAGGGAGAATGTGAGAGCAGAGAGAGGATTAAAGAGCAATTCTGCAAGGGATCAGTACGAGAGCTGAGAGAGGATTAAAGAGTGATGCTTAAAGGGAGCAATGCGAGAGCAGGGAGAGGATTAAAGAGCAATTCTGAGTGGGAGCAGTGAGAGAGCAGAGAGTGGATTAAAGAGTGATTCTGAAAGGGAGCAGTGCTAGAGCAGAGAGAGGATTTAACAGTGTGTCTCAGAGGGAGCAGTGCAAGAGGATGAAAGGCTGAGTATGGAAGGAAGCAGTGCAAGAGCAGTGAGACAATTAAGGAACGAACCTGAGAGTGAGCAGTGCAAAAGCATAGAGACAATAAAAGTGCGAGCCTGAGGGGGGGCAGTGCAAGGGTGGGGAGAGTATTAAGAGAGCGAGACTGAGAGGGAGCAGTGCGAGAGGATGAAAGACTGAATATGGAAGGGAGCAGTGCAAGAGCAGAGATAGGATTAAATTGTTTTTCTGAAAGGGATAATTGCGAGAGCAGAGAGAGGATTAAAGAGCAATTCTGAGTTGCAGCAGTGCGAGAGCAGAAGGAGGATTAAAGAGTGATTCTGAAATGGAGCAGTGCGAGAGCAGAGAGAGGATTAAAGAGTGATTCTGAAAGAGAGCAGTGCGAGAGGATGAAAGAGTGAATATGGAAGACAGCAGTGCAAGAGCAGAGAGACAATTAAAGAATGAACCTGAGAGTCAGCAGTGCGAAAGCGGAGAGAGGATTAAGAGAGCTAGTTTAAGAGGGAGCAGTGCAAGAGCAGAGATGGGATTAAAGAGGTACACTGAGATGGGGCAGGGCGAAAGAGACGAGAGGATAAATGAGCATGTCATGAGAGGCAGCAATGCGAGAGTGGAAAGAGTCTAAAAGAGTGAGTCAGAAAGGGAGCTGAGCAAGAATGATAAAAAGCGTGTCTGCGAGGGAACAGTGTGAGAGGATATAAGAGTGAGTCTAAGAGGGAGCAGTGTGAGAGTAGAGAGACAATAAAAGAGGCAACCTGAGAGGGAGCCGTGCAAGAGTGGAGAGAGGATTAACAGAGCAAGACTGAGAGGGTGCAATGCCAGAGCAAAGAAGGGATTGAAGTGTCAGACTGAGATAGAGCAGTGTGAAAGGATAAAATAACAGTGTGAGAGCAGAGTGAGGATTAAAGAGCGATTCAGAAAGGGAGAATGTGAGAGCAGAAAGAGGATTAAAGAGCAATTCTGAAAGGGAGCAGTACGAGAGCAGAGAGAGGATTAAAGTGCGATTCTGAAAGGGAGCAGTGCGAGAGGATGAAAGAGTGAGTATGGAAGACAGCAGTGCAAGTGCAGAGAGAGCAAAGAGCAGAGAGAGCGTTAAAATTTTATTCCGAAAGGGAGTAGTCCGAGAGCAGAAAGAGAGGATTAAATAGCAAATCTGAAATGGAACAGTGCAAGAGCAGAAAGAGGATTAAAGAGCGATAGCTGATGGGAGCATTGTGAAAGCAGAGAGAGGATTAAAGAGCAATTCTGAGATGGAGAAGTATGAGAGCAGAGAGAGGTTTAAAATTTAATTCCGAAAGGGAGCAGTCCGAGAGCAGAGAGAGAGGATTAAAGAGCGATTCTGAAAGTGAGCAGCACGAGATCAGACAGTGGATTAATGAGTAATTCTGAAAGGAAGCAGTGCGAGAGCAGAGAGAGGATTAAAGAGCGATTCTGAAAGTGAGCAGCACGAGATCAGACAGTGGATTAATGAGTAATTCTGAAAGGAAGCAGTGCGAGAGCAGAGAGAGGATTAAAGAGCGATTCTGAAAGTGAGCAGTGCGAGAGCAGAGAGACGATTAAAGAGTGATTCTGAAAGTGAGCAGTGCAAGAGCAGAGAGAGGATTAAAGTGTTTTTCTGAAAGGGATAATTGCGAGAGCAGAGAGAGGTTTAAAGAGTGATTCTGAAAGTGAGCAGTGCGAGAGCAGAGAGAGGATTAAAGTGTTTTTCTAAAAGGGATAATTGCGAGAGCAGAGAGAGGAGTAAAGAGCGAATCTGAGAGGAAGCAGTGCGAGAGCAGAGAGAGGATTAAATTCTGTTTCTGAAAGGGAGCAATGTGAGAGCAGTGAGATGATTTAAGAGCGCGTCTCAGAGGGAGCAGTGCGAGAGGATGTAAGAATGAGTGTGGAAGGGAGCAGTGCAAGAGCAGGGAGACAATTAAGGAATGAACCTGAAAGTCATCAGTGCGAAAGCGGCGAGAGGATTAAGAGAGCTAGTTTGAGAGGGAGCAATGCAAGAGCAGAGATGGGATTAAAGAGTTATTCTGAGCTGGAGCAGGGTGAAAGGGATGAGAGGATAAATGAGCATGTCATGAGAGGCAGCAATGCGAGAATGGAAAGAGGCTAAAAAATGAGTCTGAAAGGGAGCTGAGCAAGTATGATAAAAAAGCGTGACTGAGAGGGAACAGTGTGAGAGGATAAAAGAGTGAGTCTGAGAGGAAGCAGTGTGAGAGTAGAGAGACAATAAAAGAGTGAACCTGAGAGGGAGCAGCGCAAGAGTGGGGAGAGTATTCCCAGAGCGAGACTGAGGGAGTGCAATCCAGAGCACAGATGCGATTAAAGCGTGAGTCTGAGATAGAGCAGTGTGAAAGGATAACAGAGTGATTTTGAGCTGGAACAGTGCTAGAGCAGAGAGAAGATTAAAGAATGATTTTGAAAGGGAGCAGCGCGAGAGCAAAGTGGGGATTAAAGAGCGATTCAGAAAGGGATCAGTACGAGAGCAGAGAGAGGACTAAAGAGTGATTCTTAAAGGGAGCAGTGAGAGAGCAGAGAGAGGATTAAAGAGCAATTCTGAGTGGGAGCAGTGCGAGAGTAGAGAGAGTATTAAAGAGTGATTCTGAAAGGGAGCAGTGCGAGAGCAGAGAGAGGATTAAAGTGCGATTCTGAAAGGAAGCAGTGCGAGAGGATGAAAGAGTGATTATGGAAGACAGCAGTGCAAGAGCAGAGAGACAATTAAAGAATGAACCCAAGAGTCAGCAGTGCGAAAGCAGAGAGAGGATTAAGAGAGCTAGTTTAAGAGGGAGCAGTGCAAGAGCAGAGATGGGATCAAAGAGGTACACTGAGATGGAGTAGGGCGAAAGAGACGAGAGGATAAATGAGCATGTCATGAGAGGCAGCAATGCGAGAGTGGAAAGAGGCTCAAAGAGTGAGTCAGAAAGGGAGCTGAGCAAGAGTGATAAAAAAGCGTGTCTGCGAGGGAACAGTGTGAGAGGATAAAAGAGTGAGTCTAAGAGGGAGCAGTGTGAGAGTAGAGAGACAATAAAAGAGGAAACCTGAGAGGGAGCCGTGCAAGAGTGGAGAGAGGATTAACAGAGCAAGACTGAGAGGGTGCAATGCCAGAGCAGAGAAGGGATTAAAGCGTGAGTCTGAGATAGAGCAGTGTGAAAGGATAAAAGAGCAGTGTGAGAGCAGAGTGAGGATTAAAGAGCGATTCAGAAAGGGAGAATGTGAGAGCAGAGAGAGGATTAAAGAGCAATTCTAAAAGGGAGCAGTGCGAGAGCAGAGAGAGGATTAAAGTGCGATTCTGAAAGGGAGCAGTGCAAGAGGATGAAAGAGTGAGTATGGAAGACAGCAGTGCAAGAGCAGAGAGAGCAGAGAGCAGACAGAGGGTTAAAAATTTATTCCGAAAGGGAGCAGTCCGAGAGCAGAAAGAGAGGATTAAATAGCAAATCTGAAATGGAACAGTGCAAGAGCAGAAAGAGGATTAAAGAGCGATAGCTGATGGGAGCATTGTGAGAGCAGAGAAAGGATTAAAGAGCAATTCTGAGATGGAGAAGTAGGAGAGCAGAGAGAGGTTTAAAATTTAATTCCGAAAGGGAGCAGTCCGAGAGCAGAGAGAGAGGATTAAAGAGCGATTCTGAAAGTGAGCAGCACGAGATCAGACAGTGGATTAATGAGTAATTCTGAAAGGAAGCAGTGCGAGAGCAGAGAGAGGATTAAAGAGCGATTCTGAAAGTGAGCAGCACGAGATCAGACAGTGGATTAATGAGTAATTCTGAAAGGAAGCAGTGCGAGAGCAGAGAGATGATTAAAGAGCGATTCTGAAAGTGAGCAGTGCAAGAGCAGAGGGAGGATTAAAGTGTTTTTCTGAAAGGGATAATTGCGAGAGCAGAGAGAGGTTTAAAGAGTGATTCTGAAAGTGAGCAGTGCGAGAGCAGAGAGAGGATTTAACGGCGTGTCTCAGAGGGAGCAGTGCAAGAGGATGAAAGACTGAGTATGGAAGGGAGCAGTGCAAGTGCAGAGAGACAATTAAAGACCGAGCCTGAGAGGGGGCTGTGCAAGAGTGGGGAGAGCATTCAGAGAACAAGACTGAGAGGGAGCAGTGTGAAAGGATAAATGAGTGATTCTGAGAGGGAACAGTGCAAGAGCAGAGAGAGGATTAGAGAATGATTCTTTAAGGGAGCAGTGCGAGAGCAGAGTGGGGATCAAAGAGCGATTCTGAAAATGAGCAGTACGACAGCAGAGAGAGGATTAAAGAGCAATTCTGAAAGGAAGCTGTGTGCGATCAGACAGTGGATTAAAGATTAACTCTGAAAGGGAGCAGTGCAAGAGCAGAGAGAGGGTTAAAGAGCGAATCTGAGAGGATGCAGTGCAAGAGCGGAGAGCGGATCAAAGATCGATTCTGAGAGGGAGCAGTGTGACAGTAGAGAAGGGATTAAAGAGCGATTCTGAAAGGCACCAGTGTGAGAACAGAGAGAGGGTGATAGAGCAATTCAGAAAGTGAGCACTGCGAGAACAGGGAGAGGATTAATGAGCAATTCAGAAAGTGAGCACTGCGAGAACAGAGAGAGGATTAAAGAGCGATACTGAAAGGGAGCAGCACGAGAGCATAGTGAGGACTAAAGAGTAATTCTGAAAGGAAGCTGCACGAGATCAGAAAGTGGATTAAAGGGTAATTCTGAAAGTGAGCAGTGCGAGAGCAGAGAGAGGATTAAATTCTGATTCTGAAAGGGAGCAGTGTCAGAGCAGAGAGAGGATTAAAGAGCGATACTGAGAGGGAGCAGTGCGAGAGCAGAGAGAGGATTAAAGAGTAATTCCGAAAGGGAGCAGTGCGAGAGCAGAGAGAGGATTAAAGCACGACTCTGAGAGTCAGCACTGCGAGAGCAGAGAGAGGATTTGAGAGCGTGTATCAGAGGGAGCAGTGCGAGAGGATGAAAGACTGAGTAAGGAAGGGAGCAGTGCAAGAGCAGAGATAGGATTAAAGTGTTTTTCTAAAAGGGATAATTGCGAGAGCAGAGAGAGGAGTAAAGAGCGAGTCTGAGAGGGAGCAGTGCGAGAGCAGAGAGAGGATTAAAGAGCGAATCTGAGAGGAAGCAGTGCGAGAGCAGAGAGAGGATTAAATTCTGTTTCTGAAAGGGAGCAATGTGAGAGCAGTGAGATGATTTAAGAGCGCGTCTCAGAGGGAGCAGTGCGAGAGGATGTAAGAATGAGTGTGGAAGGGAGCAGTGCAAGAGCAGGGAGACAATTAAGGAATGAACCTGAAAGTCATCAGTGCGAAAGCGGCGAGAGGATTAAGAGAGCTAGTTTGAGAGGGAGCAATGCAAGAGCAGAGATGGGATTAAAGAGTTATTCTGAGCTGGAGCAGGGTGAAAGGGATGAGAGGATAAATGAGCATGTCATGAGAGGCAGCAATGCGAGAGTGGAAAGAGGCTAAAAAATGAGTCTGAAAGGGAGCTGAGCAAGTATGATAAAAAAGCGTGACTGAGAGGGAACAGTGTGAGAGGATAAAAGAGTGAGTCTGAGAGGAAGCAGTGTGAGAGTAGAGAGACAATAAAAGAGTGAACCTGAGAGGGAGCAGCGCAAGAGTGGGGAGAGTATTCCCAGAGCGAGACTGAGGGAGTGCAATCCAGAGCACAGATGCGATTAAAGCGTGAGTCTGAGATAGAGCAGTGTGAAAGGATAACAGAGTGATTTTGAGCTGGAACAGTGCTAGAGCAGAGAGAAGATTAAAGAATGATTTTGAAAGGGAGCAGCGCGAGAGCAAAGTGGGGATTAAAGAGCGATTCAGAAAGGGATCAGTACGAGAGCAGAGAGAGGACTAAAGAGTGATTCTTAAAGGGAGCAGTGAGAGAGCAGAGAGAGGATTAAAGAGCAATTCTGAGTGGGAGCAGTGCGAGAGTAGAGAGAGTATTAAAGAGTGATTCTGAAAGGGAGCAGTGCGAGAGCAGAGAGAGGATTAAAGTGCGATTCTGAAAGGCAGCAGTGCGAGAGGATGAAAGAGTGATTATGGAAGACAGCAGTGCAAGAGCAGAGAGACAATTAAAGAATGAACCCGAGAGTCAGCAGTTCGAAAGCAGAGAGAGGATTAAGAGAGCTAGTTTAAGAGGGAGCAGTGCAATAGCAGAGATGGGATCAAAGAGGTACACTGAGATGGAGTAGGGCGAAAGAGACGAGAGGATAAATGAGCATGTCATGAGAGGCAGCAATGCGAGAGTGGAAAGAGGCTCAAAGAGTGAGTCAGAAAGGGAGCTGAGCAAGAGTGATAAAAAAGCGTGTCTGCGAGGGAACAGTGTGAGAGGATAAAAGAGTGAGTCTAAGAGGGAGCAGTGTGAGAGTAGAGAGACAATAAAAGAGGCAACCTGAGAGGGAGCCGTGCAAGAGTGGAGAGAGGATTTACAGAGCAAGACTGAGAGGGTGCAATGCCAGAGCAGAGAAGGGATTAAAGCGTGAGTCTGAGATAGAGCAGTGTGAAAGGATAAAAGAGCAGTGTGAGAGCAGAGTGAGGATTAAAGAGCGATTCAGAAAGGGAGAATGTGAGAGCAGAGAGAGGATTAAAGAGCAATTCTAAAAGGGAGCAGTGCGAGAGCAGAGAGAGGATTAAAGTGCGATTCTGAAAGGGAGCAGTGCGAGAGGATGAAAGAGAGTGTATGGAAGACAGCAGTGCAAGAGCAGAGAGAGCAGAGAGCAGACAGAGGGTTAAAAATTTATTCCGAAAGGGAGCAGTCCGAGAGCAGAAAGAGAGGATTAAATAGCGATTCTGAAATGGAACAGTGCGAGAGCAGAAAGAGGATTAAAGAGCGATAGCTGATGGGAGCATTGTGAGAGCAGAGAGAGGATTAAAGAGCAATTCTGAGATGGAGCAGTGTGAGAGCAGAGAGAGGTTTAAAATTTAATTCTGAAAGGGAGCAGTCCGAGAGCAGAAAGAGAGGATCAAATAGCGATTTTGAAATGGAGCTGTGCAAGAGCAGAGAGAGGATTAAAGAGCGATTCTGAAAGTGAGCAGTGCGAGAGCAGAGGATTAAAGAGTGATTCTGAAAGGGAGCAGTGCAAGAGCAAAGATAGGATTAAAGTGTTTTTCTGAAAGGGATAATTGCGAGAGCAGAGAGAGGATTAAAGAGCGAGTCTGAGAGCGAACAGTGCGAGAGCAGAAAGAGGATTAAAGAGCGAATCTGAGAGGGAGCAGTGCGAGGGCAGAGAGAGGATTAAATTCTGTTTCTGAAAGGGAGCAGTGTGATAGCAGAGAGAGGATTAAAGTGCGATTCTGAAAGGGAGCAGTGCGAGAGCAGAGAGAGGATTTTAAAGCGTATCTCAGAGGGAGCAGTGCGAGAGGATGAAAGAGTGATTATGGAAGGCAGCTGTGCAAGAGCAGAGAGACAGTTAAAGAATGAACCTGAGGGTCAGCAGTGCCAATGCGAAGAGAGGATTAAGAGAGCTAGTTCAAGAGGGAGCAGTGCAAGAGCAGAGATGGGATTAAAGAAGTACACTGAGATGGAGTAGGGCGAAAGAGACGAGATGATAAATGAGCTGTCATGAGAGGCAGCAATGCGAGAGTGGAAAGAGGCTAAAAAAGTGAGTCAGAAAGGGAGCCGAGCAAGAGTGATGAAAAGCGTGTCTGCGAGGCAACAGTATGAGAGGATGAAAGAGTGAGTCTAAGAGGGAGCAGTGTGAGAGTAGAGAGACAATAAAAGAGCGGACCTGAGAGGGAGCCATGCAAGAGTGGAGAGAGGATTAACAAAGGGAGACTGAGAGGGTGCAATGCCAGCGCAGAGAAGGGATTAAAGCGTGAGTCTGAGAGGGAGCAGTGTGAAAGGATAAAACAGTGATTTTGAGCGGGAACAGTGCTAGAGCACACAGAAGATTAAAGAATGATTTTGAAAGGGAGCAGTGCAAGAGCAGAGTGAGGATTAAAGAGCAATTCTGAAAGGGAGCAGTGCGAGAGCAGAGAGAGGATTAAATTCTGTGTCTGAAAGGGAGCAATGTGAGAGCAGTGAGATGATTTAACAGCGTGTCTCAGAGGGAGCAGTGCAAGAGGATGAAAGACTGAGTATGGAAGGGAGCAATGCAAGAGCAGAGAGACAATTAAAGAACGAACCTCAGAGTGAGCAGTGCGAAAGTGGAGAGACAATAAAAGAATGAGCCTGAGAGGGGGCTGTGCAAGAGTGGGGAGAGGATTAAGAGAGCAAGACGGAGAGCGAGCAGTGTGCAAGGATAAAAGAGTGATTCTGAGAGGGAACAGTGCGAGACCAGAGAGACAATTAAATTCTGTTTCTGAAAGGGAGCAATGCGAGAGCAGTGAGAGGATTTAAGTGCGATTCTGAATGGGAGCAGTGCGAGAGGATGAAAGAGTGAGTATGGAAGACAGCAGGGCAAGAGCAGAGAGCAGACAGAGGGTTAAAAATTTATTCCGAAAGGGAGCAGTCCGAGAGCAGAAAGAGAGGATTAAATAGCGATTCTGAAATGGAACAGTGCAAGAGCAGAAAGAGGATTAAAGAGCGATAGCTGATGGGAGCATTGTGAGAGCAGAGAAAGGATTAAAGAGCAATTCTGAGATGGAGCAGTGTGAGAGCAGAGAGAGGATTAAAATTTAATTCCGAAAGGGAGCAGTCCGAGAGCAGAGAGAGAGGATTAAATAGCGATTTTGAAACGGAGCAGTGCGAGAGCAGAGAGAGGATTAAAGAGCGATTCTGAAAGTGAGCAGTGCGAGAGCAGAGATAGGATTAAAGAGCAATTCTGAAAGGGATCGGTACGAGAGCAGAGAGAGGATTAAAGAGTGCTTCTGAAAGGGAGCAGTGCGAGAGCAGAGAGAGGATTAAAGAGCGAATCTGAGAGGGAGCAGTGCGAGAGCAGAGAGAGGATTAAATTCTGTGTCTGAAAGGGAGCAATGTGAGAGCAGTGAGATGATTTAACAGCGTGTCTCAGAGGGAGCAGTGCAAGAGGATGAAAGACTGAGTAAGGAAGGGAGCAATGCAAGAGCAGAGAGACAATTAAAGAACGAACCTCAGAGTGAGCAGTGCGAAAGTGGAGAGACAATAAAAGATCGAGCCTGAGAGGGGGCTGTGCAAGAGTGGGGAGAGGATTAAAGAGTAATTCTGAAAGGGAGCAGTGCAAGAGCAGAGAGCGGATTAAAGAGAGCGATTCTGAGAGGGAGCAGTGCAAGAGCAGAGAGAGGGTTATAGAGCAATTCAGAAAGGGAGCACTGTGAGAACAGGGAGAGGATTAATGAGCAATTCTGAAAGTGAGCAGTGCGAGAGCAAAGAGAGGATTTAAATAGTGATTCTGAAAAGGAACAGTGCGAGAGCAGAAAGAGGATTAAAGAGCTATTCTGAAAGGGAGCAGTGCGAGAGCAGAGCGTGGAGAAAAGAGCATTTCTGAAACGGAACAGCGTGAGAGCAGACAGTGGATTAAAGAGCGATACTGAAAGTGAGCAGCGCGAGAGCATAGTGAGGACTAAAGAGTAATTCTAAAAGGAAGCTGCACGAGATCAGAAAGTGGATTAAAGGGTAATTCTGAAAGTGAGCAGTGCGAGAGCAGAGAGAGGATTAAAGAGTAATTCTGAAAGGGAGCAGAGCGAGAGCAGAGAGACAATTAAAGAGTAATTCTGAAAGGGAGCAGTGCGAGAGTAGAGAGAGGATTAAAGAATAATTCTGAAAGGGAGCAGTGCGAGAGCAGAGAGAGGATTTAACAGTGTGTCTCAGAGGGAGCAGTGCGAGAGGATGAAAGACTGAGTGTGGAAGGGAGCAGTGCAAGAGCAGTGAGACAATTAAGGAATGAACCTGAGTGTCAGCAGTGCGAAAGCGGAGAGAGGATTAAGCGAGCCAGTTTGAGAGGGAGCAGTGCACGAGCAGAGATGGGATTAAAGAGGTACTCTGAGGTGGAGCAGTGTGAAAGAGACGAGAAGATAAATGAGCATGTCATGAGATGAAGCAATGCGAGAGTGGTAAGAGGCTAAAAGAGTGAGTCAGAAAGGGAGCTGAGCAAGAGTGATAAAAAAGCGTGTCTGCGAGGGAACAGTGTGAGAGGATAAAAGAGTGAGTCTAACATGGAGCAGTGTGAGAGCAGAGAGACAATAAAAAAGTGAACCTGAGAGGGAAGCAGTGCAAGAGTGGGGAGAGGATTAACAGAGCGAGTCTGAGAGGGAGCAATGCCAGAGCAGAGAAGAGATTAAAGCGTGAGTCTGAGAGGGAGCAGTGTGAAAGGATAAATAGTGATTCTAAGCAGGAACAGTGCAAGAGCAGAGAGAAGATTAAAGAGCGATTCTGAAAGGGAGCAATGCAAGAGCAGAGAGAGGATTAAAGGTCGAGTCTGAGAGGGAGCAGTGCGAGAGCAGAGAGGGGAATAAAGAGCGATTCTGAAAGGGAGCAGTGCGAGAGCAAAGCGCGGAGAAAAGAGCAATTCTGAAAGGGAGCAGTATGAAAGCAGAGAGAGGATTAAAGAGCAATTCTGAAAGGAAGCTACGTGAGATCAGACAGTGGGTTAAAGAGTAATTCTGAAAGGGAGCACTGCGAGGGCAGAGAGTGGATTAAAGAGTAATTCTGAAAGGGAGCATTGTGAGAGCAGAGAGATGATTAAAGAGAGCGACCTTAAAAGGGAGCAGTGCGAGAGCAGAGAGAGGATTAAAGGTCGAGTCTGAGAGGGAGCAGTGCGACAGCTGAGAGCAGATGAAAGAGCGAGTCTGAAAGGGAGCAGTGCGAGAGCAGAGAGGGGATTAAAGAGCAATTCTGAAAGGCACCAGTGTGAGAACAGAGAGAGGGTTATAGAGCAATTCAGAAAGGGAGCAGTGCGAGAACAGGGAGAGGATTAATGAGCGATTCTGAAAGTGAGCAGTGTGAGAGCAAAGAGAGGATTTAAATAGTGATTCTGAAAAGGAACAGTGCGAGAGCAGAAAGAGGAATAAAGAGCAATTTTGAAATGGAGCAGTGTGAGAGCAGAGAGAGGATTAAAGGTCGAGTCTGAGAGGGAGCAGTGTGAGAGCAGAGAGAGGATTAAAGAGAAATTCTGAGAGGGAGCAGTGCGAGGGCTGAGATAGGATTAAGGAGCAATTCTGAAATGGAGCAGTGTGAGAGCAGAGAGAGGATTAAAGAGCTATTCTGAAAGGGAGCAGTGCAAGAGTAGAGAGAGGATTAGGGAGCGATTCTGAAAGGGAGCAGTGCGAGAGCAGAGAGAGGATTAAAGAGCGATTCTGAAAGGGAGCAGTGTGCTGTCCTCTGTTGGTTCAGAGTCGACCAAATGCATTCTAAAGAAAATCAATTTGTGACATAATTGGGAAGAAGATATCTGGTAGGTTGGTGAATATTTTTCTCTTTTCTCTCTCTAAGCCAGGGTACTCATTCGAATTAGGTGTTGGGAAATTAAAAATATTCAGTTAGAGTTAGTATAACAGTTAGTGAATTAATAACATAGAGCAGGTTTGGAAGTATTCATTCAAGTTAACAGTTGAAACACGGTATGAAATGGGAACAGCGATTGTTTTTACATCATGGACTAGCATCTGAGACCTGTTGTGTACAATTCTTGCTCCATGTGAGAACTTCAGGACACTTCACATGTCTTGGTGACCACAAGTGTAGGAAGTGACCGTCACTGTTCCAGCACAAGTTCTGGATTTCGGAGCTTCATGGGCAGCTGAAGTCACTGTGGATCATCAGGGAGGATGAGAGTTGCCTGGATCACACTTTCAAGGAGGTGATCATTTTACAGGCAATGAGAAGTCAGGATAGTAGGTGAGTGGCCATCTGGAAGTGTGGAAGAGGCAGGCAGTACACTGCTCTTCCAAGTGTGTGTCACTCTCAGTATTAGTGACTGCTGGAAGTGATGATACCCTGAAGTAATGCAGTCCAGACCATGGCACCAGTGGGCAAGGGACTATACAGGAGGGAACAGCAAAGCATAGAAATGTAGTTTTTATAGGAGATTCCACAATTAGGGGGACAGTGAGGCAATTCTGTAACCATCATTGTACACTCTGCATGATGTGTAGCCTCCTTAGGGCCAGGATAAAGGACATCATGCAGAGGATGCAGAAAAGGGGGATGGGAGTGAGCCAGAAGCTGTGTGGTACACATTACCACCAGCAACATAGAGAAGGCAGGTATTGAGGGCAGACCTGAGGACAGATTTACAGGAGCTAGGAAGAAAGTTTCAAAAGTAGGACCTCAAATGTAGTAATCTGAATTACTCCCAGTGCCAGGCAATAGCCAGAGGAGAAATAGGAAGATAGGGAGGATCAATGTATCACTTAAAGCATGGTGCAGGAAGGAGGGCTTCAGATTCTTAGGGAGTTAGGACCAGTTCTGGGATAGAAGGCACCTATTCATAAGGGATGGGTTGTATCTCAACAGGACTGGGACCAACGTCCTAATGGGGAGATTCACTAGTGTGGTTGGGGAGTGTTTAAACAAAATAGGTGGGGGGGTTGAACACCAGTAATTAGAAGTAGAAAAGAGAAATAAATGCATAAAGTGAGATTACTGGACAGTACTAGAGAAGGAAGTAGTTCCATATTAGATAGCAGCAGATTAAGAAGGACTATGAGATAATCAAAGACAGGATTATAATCCACGTACATAAACACACAAAGTGTACTGATTTGAGGTTGCTCAGCCACAAGCACAAATAGCTTTGTGGGAACATGATGTAGCAGCAACAACGGAAAGTGGCTTAAAATGGGTGCTTAATATACAAGGGTATCAAGGATTCAGAAAGGATTGAGAAGAAAAACACAGAGGTGGGATGGCAGTACTGACCTAGGAAGATATTGCAGTATTGGAAAGAGGGGATGTCCTTAAGTGGGCAAGGACAGAATCTGTTTGCTTAGAGTTCGGAGACAAAAAAAGTAGGATCATTCTACTTGGAGTAATCTATAGGTCTCTAAATAGTGAGACAGAGATAGATAAAGAAACAAATCATCAGGCAAACCACAGAGATCACAGAATCACAGAATCACACAGTGCAGAAGAGGCCCTTCGGCCCATCGGGTCTGCACCGACACGTGAGAAGCACCTGACCTACCTAATCCCATTTACCAGTGCTTGGCCCACAACCTTGAATGTTATAACATGCCAAGTGCTCATCCAGGTACTTTTTAAAGGATGTGAGGCAATCCACCTCCATCACCCTCCAAGGCAGTGCATTCCAGACCATCACCACCTTCTGGATTTTTCCTCACACTCCCCCTAAAGCTCCTGCCCCTCACCTTGAACTTATCTCCCCTCGTGACTAACCCTTCAACTAAGGGGAACAACTGCTCCCTATCCACCCTGTCCATGCCCCTCATAATCTTGTACACCTTGATCAGGTCGCCCCTCAGTCTTCTCTGCTCCAATGAAAACAACCCAAGTCTATCCAACCTCTCTTCAGAACTTAAATGTTTCATCACAGGCAACATCTGCTGAATCTCCTCTGCACCCCCTCCAGTACAATCAAATTCTTCCTATAATGTGGCAACCAGAACTGCACACAGTACTCCAGCTGTGGCCTCACTAAGGTTCTATACAACTCCAACATGACCTCCCTACTTTTGTAATCTATGCCTTGATTGATAAAGGCAAGTGTCCCATATGCCTTTTTCACCACCCCACTAACATGCCCCTCCGCCTTCAGAGATCTATGGACACACACGCCAAGGTCCCTTTGTTCTTCAGAACTTCCTAGTGTCATGCCGTTCATTGAATACTTCCTTGTCAAATTACTCCTTCCAAAGTGTATCACCTCACACTTTTCAGGGTTAAATTCCATCTGCCACTTATCTGCCCATTTGACCATCTCGTCTATATCTTTCTGTAGACCAAGACACTCAACTTCAGTGTTAACCACCCGGCCAATCTTTGTGCAAGAACTATGGAATGATACTTGGAGACTTTAATTACCCAAATGTCAATTGTGATAATGTTCGAGTAAAGGGTAAGGAGGGGGAGGAATCTGAAATGTGTTCAGAAGAATTCCTTAATCAGTACGTTCTCAGCTCTACTAGAAAGGCAGCTTTGCCCTTTCTTTTTCTTTCATGAGATGTGGGCATCGCTGGCAAAGCCAGCATTTGTTGCCCATCCCTAATTGCCCTTGAACTGAACATTTTAGAGGGCACTTAAGAGTCAACCACATTCCTCTGGACCTGGAGTCATGTGTAGACCAGACCAGGTAAATACAGCACATTTCTTTCCCTAAAGCACATTAGTGAACCAGATGGGTCTTTACAATTGATCCTAGTTTCATGGTCACCATTACTGAGACAAGCTTTATAATTCCAGGTTTATTAACTGAATTCAAATTCCACCAGCTGCCAAGGTGGAATTTGAACCCATGTCCCTGGAGCATTAGCTGGACCTCTGGATTATTAGTTCAGTGACATTACCACCATGCCACCATCGAATTAGGAGGTTGTTCTGGTAAAAGTTTTGAGCCAGTCTGTCTACCGGCAAAGGTGGGCTCAGGACTGCCATTTCATCCTGAAGTCGGGATATGGAAGCCTGTGGTAAAATCCTACCCAGAAAATCCACACATCATTTAACGTTCCATGAACAAAACATATCATATATTTACATTTTATATAAATGATAGTACCAATATTTAAGTGGTATGATCATGATAAAAAAGTTCAGTTGATCTATGTGCAGATACAATACAGTAACTTGAATAGCAAATTCAAACAAAAGCTGGCATTCAAAACACACCACTAACAAAAAGGAAATCTTCCCAAGTGATTTTACAAGTGGAAATTGACAGAAAGAGATGAGAGCCATGAGGAATTAATGGGGGATGGCCAAAATGTGCTCAAAAGGATGGGTTTTGTGAAGACATTTAAAGGACCACAGACTAGTGGAGGTTAGTGGGAGAGTGCAGCCAAAGTCAGTAATGGATGAAATACTGGTGTGGTAACAAGAGAAGTTATATAAAATAAATCAGAATCATAGGATTGAAGAGTAATGCTGAAGATAATACCAGACTTGAAAGGCATTGTAGAGGTCGCATGCAGCAAGGTCTTGAAGGAATTTGATAGGAACGCGTACACTTTTCATATGTTGTGGCCAATGTAAGTCAATGATGGGTGAAGGGTCGCTGTGTTTCAAACAAATGAGGATTTGTGCAGGATGGGAGAGCATTGGAATCATTGAGTCGAGAAGTAAGAAAGAATGGCTGGGGATTTAATAGTGGAGAAGCAGCAGGGTTGTACAGGTGGAAAAAATTGGTGTCCTAATGCTTAGAGAGATATGGGCCAGAATTTTGCGTTGTCATTGCAGGTGCGCGCCCTACCCAAAATCACGTGAGAAGACATTGGGCTTGCGTACTGATGTCATTGAGCACTGGAGCAATATTACAGTTGGCAGGTGAGCATAGGTGTTGGAAGTGCTGACAATTAAAACATTAAGCCTATTTGTGTCGAATTTTATGTTGCCCATGTGATTTCGTAGTCAGCACAAGGGCAACACAAGCAGGCGGCCATTCCATTTTGAAACATTTCCCATTCAAGGATGGGATAAAAGGGGTCTGGAACATTGGCAATGTGAGTAGTTAGAAGTTTGCTGTTGGTTTTTTTCTGAAATTTGAGACCTCTCTCTGTGCTTTTGGCTGCATTCTTTGTGTTGGTAGCTTTTATTTCGAGGATTCATTTGTTTTTCCAGCTTTCTTGGAGGATTTTTGCCAAGGCACCCTTCAGTGCACGAGACAGTACCATCTGCATCTCTGCTAATGGAGATTGTCTATCCCACTGACGGGACCATCCTCTGGAGAGGAAGAGAGGGGCAGAAGGGAGACGAGGCCAAAAATCCACAGGCAGTGCCCCAGGGATTGACCTGTGGGAGGAGAGGTGCTGGCACAGGGGGTGCAGGGTCAGCAGGGGAGTGCAAGCCAGAAAGTCCGCACAGGATCCCTCTATTCTGCAGCAAGAGGGTACAGGCAGCATCCAGCTACCTCAACATAACTGAGGCCAAAGGAAGTTCTGCCTCTCTAGGAAGACTATCACCTCCATATGCCAAATGATTGGGCTGTAAATCCGCTCCAACTATGTGGCTGGGCACCCAATGCCTGTGGCTCTAAAGGTCAGTGGGCCTCAACTTCTACCCCTCTTGTTCTTTCCAGGGATCATTGGGGGATCTGTGTGGTGTGCCTCAATATGCTGCCCACAGTTGTGTCAAGCTGGTTACTGATGCTCTCTTTGGATGGGTAAAGACATTCATTCATTCATTTTCAGACAGATGAAGCCAGCCAGGCTGAGCGAGCTAGAGGCTTCGTGGCGATTGCTGGGTTTCCCCGCATCCAGAGTGTCATTGACTGTACTCATGTGGCCATCAAGGCACCAGTGGGTGAGCCGGGTGCCTTCATCAACAGAAAGGGTTTCCACTCCATGAATGTGTAGATAGTCTGTGATCACAAAATACGGATTCTACGAATCTGTGCAAGGTATGCTGGCAGCTCCCATGATGCATACATCCTGCAACACTCTCAGGTGCAAAGGCTGCTTGTGGCTCCAGCTCAGCTGGATGGGCAACAAAGGCTATCCCTTGAAAAGATGGCTCAAGACGCCACTCCAGCACTCAAGACAGAAGCAGAGGAGAGGTACATCAGGAGTCATTCCTCCATAAGGGCTGTGGTTGAGAGGACCATTGGGCTGCTGAGGGTGAGGTTCAGGTGTCTGGAACAATCAAGGGGAGCACTGCAATATCCTCCAGAGTGTGTTTCGCCTATAGTCACTGCAGGCTGCACTCTGCACAATCTGGCTCTGGCAAGGGTGGAAGCCACTGGAGGATGAGGATAGTGAGGCAGCTCCACAGGCCACAGAGGATGACTCTACTGATGGATCTGATGAGAAGCCCGAGGAGGTAAAGGGTGAGGACATGGGGACAGACGTGAGAACCTTCAGGGAGGCAGGGACACCAGGGAGGGATTGATTCTATGCATGTTCACCAAGGCTGCCAAGGGCTCTGCCTCCTTATCTGACATCTGTGATGAGCCAGAGCTATGGCGCCAAAGTCGATTCACAACCTCGGTAATAAAGTTTCCAGCCCCTGCTGTCTATCATAAGTCACAGCCATGCCCTGCACCTATGGGAAGCATCAAGCATGCTCAGGCCATTAAAACAAAATCAATATTTATCTCTTCTCCAGAGTCACAAAAAAGGAAAATAACATAATGTGGTCATAACATGCACACCAGAAAAATACTTTTTGTTTATTCATTTACGGGATGTGGGCATCACTGGCTGGGGCAGCATTTATTGCTCATCCCTTATTGCCCTTGAGAAGGTGGTGAGCTGCCTTCTTGAATCATTGCAGTCCATGTGGTGTAGGTACACCCACAGTGCTGTTAGGAAGGGAGTTCCAGGATTTTGACAAATCAGGATGGTGAGTGGCTTGGAGGGGAACTTCCAGGTGGTGGTCTTTCCATCTATCTGCTGCCCTTGTCCTTCTAGATGGTAGTGGTCGTGGGTTTGGAAGGTGCTGTCTAAGGAACCTTGGTGAATTCCTGCAATGCATCTTGTAGATGGTACACACTGCTACTACTATGCAACAGTGGTGGAGGGAGTGAATGTTGGTGGATGTGGTGCCAATCAAGTGGACTGCTTTGTCCTGGATGGTGTCAAGCTTCTTGAGTATTGTTGGAGCTGCACTGATCCAGGCAAGTAGAGAGTATTCCATCACACTCCTGACTTGTGCCTTGTAGATGGTGGACAGGCTTTGAGGAGTCAGAGGTTGAGTTACTCACCACAGGATTCCTAGCCTCTGACCTGCTCTGTAGCCACAGTATTTATATGGCTAGTCCAGTTCAGTTTCTAGTCAATGGTAACCCCCAGGATGTAGATAGGAACTTGAAACCTACACCACAGGGATTACAGCAGTTTAAGCTTGCAGTTCACCACCAACTTCTCAAGGGCAATTAGCAATGGGCAATAAATGCTGATCCAGCCAGCAACACCTACATCCCATAAATTATTTTTTTAAAATGTATTTTCCTGGTGTGAACACTAATGAAATGAAATAATCTCACTCATGAAAATGTGCTCACAGTGCCTTATACTTATATTTGCGAGTGCTGAGTCTTGGTGCCACCTCGCTGACAGTGGTGTTGGAAGAAGCCTGACTCTGCTGCCTTGTTGGCCCTGATTACTTTGCCGGTCGTCCGCTGGCTGGTGGAGCCTGAGCTGCCACTGCCTGGGAACATGCGTCCAGCACCATAGCTGGTCACTCCTCAGTCATCGTGGCTTCATAAGTCATGACATGGCCCCTGATCGAGTGGCGGAGGAGTTGCTGCCATCGTCCAGTGCACCCTGAGAGGAGCCTCTAGAGATGATGGGAAGCTTGTCCACGAGTGTCACATCAGTTTGGACCTCCCTGCTTGCCAATGATAGATGAGCACCTAGCAGAGGGACTAGGTGCCTCATGTATCTCTCACACTGGCAGTGACCTTCTGAGGTCATTGCCAATGTGAGGGCTTGCAGGTCCGAGTGCAACTCCTGAATTTGTTCCTGGAGCTGCCTCTGCATGAGAGTCACCACTCACTCAATGGACTGTGTGCTCGGAGCTCAGGGCCAACACAGAGCTCATGCTCTGCATGGACTCCTCCATAACAGAGACCATGACATGCAAACACTCAATGATTTCCGCCAGATCTTCCTGCGCAACCCACTGGGCATCTAGCATCTGCCGCCTGATTGACGATTCCAGTGACTCATCATCTGCCTCAGGCTCATCATGGTCCTGGTCTCCAGCAATATTCTGACTGCCTGGGGACTCTCTGCCTCCGCCAGCTCCTCATTGGAATGCATCGTGCCCTCCCCACTGTGCACTACCATCAGAGCCAATGAACTAATGCCCACCAATGCGCTCGTATCTGTCCTGGTACCTGGTTCCAACAGTGAGTGTGACGAGGGTGGATCTGTCTGCCGTTCCTCCTCGAGTGTCAAGGGAGGGTCCTGGAAGCCTCTGGAAGATGGTGCATCTGAGGGAGGAAGATGACATGTCAGTATTATCAATTATCACACAGTCAATGTGCATGCTAGGCAGGCTAGTGAGACAATGAAGAACTGCATCATGGTGCCATCATGATTGGAGTATCAATGGGCAGTCTTGCTTTGAACTTTTAATTTCCGATGAGACAATACTAGATTGTTTACACTCTCTGTCGCTCTTGCACCTGTCTACTGTACTCTTACCTTCCTCTGAGACCCCGGCCTCTCCACGGCCAGTGGACCAAGATCTGCAGTGGCATTTCAGCTCCAGGGGCATCCATCTCGTACCTTGTAAGGATGAGGATGTTGGGCACCCCACCGTTCGTTCTTGTCGGCTAAATGGAGTTATGGCTTCTCTTCTCCTGATAGGGCAGAAAATAATTCATTACTGCTCCCTCGGCCTGCAGCACCATTCTAGTCTGGCCTACCTCACCTGTGAGAACCAGATTGCGGGGCACATCAGAGTAGTACATTTACCCTTCAATGCACTGAGGCCAAGCGAGCAGACCGCCCAGTCTTGGCCAGTGCAGGCTACAGTGCCAGTTGGCGCACACACTCTTACATCCCTGAGCACCATGAGGAACAGGCACCCATCAACACATCTCCATACAATATTATGCCAATTTGGTTCTCACCCTTGCCAAGTACAGAAGATCATTAAACCCTTGTGTGGCACTGGACCCATGTGCAGCACACCACGTCATGCTTGTTCACCTGGGCTGCCACCTCTGCCCAGGCCTTCTTGGGGGAGATATGGTGGCCTCCTCTTGTCATCCCGTGGCATCAAAATGTACTACATGGCACTCACTTCCTCCACCAAGATGCCCAGCCACTCATCAGAGAAATGGGGGGCAAAGTGCCCACCGAACCTGGTTTCTGGCCTGGCATGCCCACTGGGTGCTGAGGTCATTGCAACAGAGGAGTAGAACTGATCAAGTTTCTCCTGGAAGCTCCCTGAGGCTCCTCCCCAACTCCTGGTAGCCTTGAGGGAGATACTGACATTTTAAAACCTCCCCCATTGGACCCGGCTCCCAACAAGCTCCCGCCCCCGCCCCGACCAGCAGCCCTCTCAAAGGATGTGTTCCACACTGGGCAGGCCTTAATTGGCTAGCCGGCGTAAAATTGCATTCCTAACACGACGTCTCATGGGTGCAGATTCCACATCCGCTTCCGGGCCCTTGGAAAATGCGCACCCCACAGGTGTGAAATTCAGGCCATTGGTTAATAGCAACAGTCAGCATGGATTTGTTAAAGGCAAATCTGATTAGCTTAATTGAGCTCTTTGATGAAGTAACAGAGAGGGTTTATGAAGGTCATTCAGTCAATATATATATAAACTTTCAAAATGCATTTGATACCACGTAACAGACTTATTTAGAAAACAGAAGCACTTGGAATCAAAGGAATGGTGGAACGAAATTGATGAAGGAATAGGAGCGAAAGAGGAGAGGTGAATGAATGTTTTTCTAAAGATGAGAAGGATGCCGTGGTGCTTCCCTGATGCTCAGTATTGGGCTCATTGTGTTTGTTTTATATATAAATGATCTGGACTTTCATATGGCCTCCTTCTGTGATGTAAGACTCTGGGTGGAATTTTCCATGCCCACTGGCGTCAGGCATCATGGCGGGTGTGAGCAGACAATATGGCAGGAAGGCCAAAAATCGGTTTCACTATATAATGAAACCAGTTTATAATGGTTCGCCTTACCTGCTGCTGGACGTTGAGTACTTCATTTTAATATATCAGCATATCATTATAAACCCTGCTCGCTGGAATCATCCCCCCAAAGCTGGATCATTCTGGCACAACTGAACATAAGCGAGGTGCACTTGGTGAGCTGCACTTCACTTGGGACTTTGAGGTTTGTTTGCCTACCTTGCTTCGGGCAGCACTCATGGTCATCAGCACCAGGCTTTGCAGGCATCAACACATCACTGTACTTAAGTGAGGTAAGGGTGGCTTTTCAATGGTTGCAGGGCTATGGCTTGCTTGGGGAACGGGGATAAGTGGCCTCAGGCATGGGAAGAGGCTACAGGGCTAAGGCATTACTGGGGAAGTGGGGGTATCTCAGGATGTGTGTGGGGGCACATGGTGATCTGTGCAAGTGGCCTCAAGAGGGTGAGGGCTGAGGAGGTAGCCTCCAGAGGAGATGAAGCCAAATGGTGATGTGAGGATGTGTGTGAGATAGTGAGTGGTGATGTCCCTTGAGCTGGCAGTGAGTGAGATGCCAGTGAATGTGTAATGGCCTCGTGAGTATGTGAGTTTAGAATGATGAGATGGCTGCCTTACTCTGGTGGCACAAATGAGATCATTCATCCTGTTTCTGCAGTGGATGGTGAACCTCTTCTGTGCAGCATTGGCACTGACCACCTCTGCCACCGCCTCCCAAGCTGGAGCGGTGATAGCTCTTGCGGCCAGAGCAGAGGTAGAGGACATCGCGGCGGGCTCCAACGGTATCCAGAAGGCAGCCCAGGGATGCATCACTGAATCTGGGGGGCTGCAGTCTTCATGCCCTTTAGGGCCATATCATTTGTGCAGCAGTCCTTGGCTGAAAGCACTGAGAGGTGTGTGTGCAGTGGCACTTTAAATCTGGCGCCCAGCATGAGGAAGCAGTGAGGTGACGGTATGGTGGGCAAATCAGAGGCTGTCCACCAGCGAAATGGCATGTTTCCCAGGAATGCATAACTAATGAGGCGGGATTGGGATGATACGATGTTAAAAGCCGCCATTGTGGCCAACATTAAAATGTTCTTTTTCCCACCCACTGCCAATGCAAACCTGGGATGATTCCACCCTCTGTGATTCTAAGGGAGAAAAGTTATGGCTGTCACTTTCACCTTTATGTGTCCCCACTGCATGGCATACAGTGATAGCAGGCAGTGAGAGAGTATTCCCATAATCAGACTGTTACCAACAATTTGAAAATGTGTGACTGGGAGAGGTTAAGGAGGAGGGATTGTCTAAGGTGGTGGGGCTGGGGTGTGGGACTAGCACAGCCAGATGGAGAGGCTGAACAAATGTTTTGTTCATCCAACTGTGGACTGCATAAGAATTTCGCATTAAGTTTCAGTGTCCAATTTATTGAGCAACTTATGACTCAAATTATTACCCACATTGCAAACATGTCTACACTTCAACAAAACCATCCATCACCTTAATAGTGAGTAGAACTATTAAGACATTGTTTAAGTTGTATATGTGTATTATCATTTGTACACTTTGTACAATGCTTGCTAATTAAATGAATATAAATATTAAACCTGTGTATTAGTTGGGCTACACAGATAGCTAGTAGATCTGGAAGGGAGTACACAATAAGTAAAGTTTGGGGACATCTGTCCTAGTTCACAGCAGCTTTTGCCCAGCCTATAAGAGAATCCACTCAGTCAAAATCACTGGACCAATTAAAGCAAACTGTTGATTCTGGTTCCTTCTTAAAAAAAGAACCAATCACTGTGGTTCAAGGCTAAAAACAGAAAAACAGTAAAGTAAGTCAGGTGATAAGAATTGGGCAATGCCAACTTGTGTTTTAAAAGCTGGAGGGTTGTAGGCAGAGGGGAAAATTAAAGAAGTTGAGAAGCTCCACAGCATTGAGGTTCTGAGAAGACTGATTTTAAGCAATTAAATATTGGAAAAACAGAAGCCATTGTTTTTGGACTCCATTCTAAACTCTATTCTCTAGCTACTGACTCCATCCCTCTCCTTGGATTCAGCCAGTCTGTTTGCAACATGGGTGTGATATTTTACTCGACATGAACTGCCTATACACTTTCACTTTCACTAAGACCACCTCTGTAACATTGCCCTACTTCACCCAGTCTCAGGTCAGCTGCTGCTGAAACCCTCACTTGTGCCTTTGTTATTTCTAGACTTGCCGATCCAATGCTGGTCTCCCACATTATACCCTCCAAAAACTTGAGGTCATCCAAAACACTGCTGCCTGAGTCTCAGCTCATACCAAGTCCCACTCACCAGTCTCCCTTGTGCTCACTGATCTAAATTGGCTCCAGTCAAGCAACACCTTGATTTTAAAATTCTCCTCTTTTTCAAATCTCTCCATGGCCTTGCCCCCTCCTTTTCTCTGCAATCTCCTCCAAACTCATAAACATCAAAGATATAGGTGCCCCTTTAATTCTAGATTCTTGAGCATTCCCACTTTCTTTCCCTCCATCATAAGTAACCAAGCCCTCAGTTTCCCAAACCCAAAGTACTGGAATATTCTCCCTACATCTCCCTGCCTCTCTACCTTGCCTTTCCTCTTAAGGAGGAAATCCTTAAGGCACTCTTTAAAACTTACTTCTTTAACCAAGCTTTTGATTTAATGGCCCAATTTTTTTGCTGAGTTGAAACATTTAAAGATGGCAGGGGACCTGATTCCAAGATTTCCACCCCATTTCCAGGGCCTCAATTTTCACTGGTGCGAAATAAGATTGTGGGAGCAAGCTGATGCTCTGCACTCCCAACCTGGCCAGCTCCATTGTGAGGGTAGGCATCTTCGACCTGTCTCCCCCTCCCCCTACAATTTTTGTGGAGTTGGGCCACACTTTCCATGATTTGTGGTTCAAAGGCCCCCCCCAGAGGATTGTGAACCTTGGTCTGGATTCAGGAACATTTTGAAAGGGACTTCAAAAAAATCTTGCCCATAACCTGCATGCTGCTTCCATGTCTGCCACTCCCCCTCCATTCCAAATCATGCAGCCCACCCACCCACACACCATGGCCCTTTATAACTTCCACGCCAAGTCATATCCCCCACCCGACCCCATGGCCCTCTGTAGCCCCAAGCCAGCTCAATGCCAACTCACGGTCCATAATGAGGACAAGTATAAGAACTCTTTCAGTAGATCCAGATGGCCTCATTAGTAGTACCAACTCATAGTAGTTTGCAAGGACAGTGGGGGGTCAAGGTTTGGTCTTTTGAGGAGAATAATGATGACAGCAGATTTAAAGGAGAAAGGGACAACACCTTAAGAGAGATAATTGTTAGTGTTGTAATGTAGGAAACTCAGCAGCTAATTTTCGCAAAGCAAGCTCCTACAAACCGGAATGTGATAATCTGTTTTTGTGATGTTGTTTGATGAATAACTTTTGCCCCAAATATTGGGATAACGCCCCTGCTTTTCTTCAAAATAATGCTCCGGGATCTTTGACATCCACCTGAGAAGACAGATGGGACCCTGGTTTAACATTTCAACTGAAATATGGTGCTTCTTACAGCACTCCCTCAGAATTGCACTGGAGTGTCAGCCTTCATTTTTGTGAGATTTGTCCTGGAGTGTGATAAAACAGTCTTCTGACTTGGAAGGTGGTGTTGAGAAGCGAAGTTATTAAAATATCTAGAACCGAGTTGGCTACTTTTAGAAGTTTTGTCAAGGCTACTTCAAGCTACCAGAATGTGAGGTGAAGACACCGTGTCAAGATTGAGCATGAAACCTGATTTAATAATGATGAAGTGGACAGAGGAGTGAATAGGATAGAAACAAGGAGCAGAATTTTTTGGATGATGGGATTTCCTGTCCCGCCACCAAAAAGGTCACTGCTGCCATTTTAAAGCTTCATGCAGCTGTAATTGGCTGAAGGTAATACTTCCTCCCTTCAGTAAGGAGGAAGTCCCACCTCAAATAGCTGCCAGCCAATCTGATTTCTAGCCCACCCTCTGTAAAATTGTGGCCAGGTCACAGGTGGGGTCAGGGGCCCGTAAAACTCTGACCAAACATACTTAATACCTGCCTAATGTGGAATGGCATTTGAGATTTTTCACAGACTAAAAGTGCAGCCCTTTCCTTCTTTCTTTACTGACAGGTTTATCGAGTGCCATATTATGAAAGCTGTGTGCAGACCACATGTGGTTGTGATATATTTGGAGACTGCAACTGTCTGTGTGGTGCAATCGCAGTTTACGCTAAAGCCTGCTTAGATGCTGGTGTCTGCATTAACTGGAGAAGCCTTGACTTCTGCTGTAAGTTATTCGTGCATTAAAGAACAGTTTGAAAGGAGTGTTCTGAGCACTGCAGAAAAGAAATGCTGGAAAATTCCTCATGAGTTTGATGAAACTTTGGCAAAAAGTTAGCATAAATCCATTTTTGGTTGATCAGCATAAGCCTTGTGGAAATTTCCAGTTTTCAATTTTTTTTGACCACATGTTACATCAAATGAACAAATAGTAACTATACTTTTAATATTTTTTGTATATTCAGAGTTTTATCTATAATCTCAGAAACCTGTTTCTTATTTAGTATATTTTAGTTTAAGGGAAGCTAACACTTAGGGTAAATGTTGTAAATAGTTTTTGCATATAGGAATTACTGAGCTTATTGAGATGTGCTACGCTTGTACTCATTTTATTTTTTTGCCTTCATGCCAATCAGCCTCTTCAGCTACTTCAACAATTTTCCCTCTATTCTATGGTCAGATGTGGGGATGTTCACCGGTGATTCAATATTCAGTTCTATTTGCAACTCCTCAAGTAATGAAACACTCCATTTCCATATGCAGCAAGACTTGGACAACATTCAAGCTTTAGCTGACTAATGCCAAGTAACATTCATGACACATTACCATTCCTCCAATCTCAAAAAAGAGAGAGGATGGAACCGTCCCAGATTTGCATTAAATGCGGTAGCAGGCAGGAAAAACGCAGTAAGGTCCCAATCCCACCACATTAATTATGATTCCCGGGAAACATGTCATTTCGATGGCGGGCAGGTTCTCATTTGCCTGTTACAACATCACATCGCCACTTCAACACACCGAGTGCCATGTTTAAAGTGCAGCCCTACTCACACCTCTCAGTGCCTCCAGCCCAGGACTGCAGCACGAAAGCATGAACCCAAAAGGCAAAAAGACTGCAGCCCTCAGGTTTAATGGCCCATCCCTCGAGCATCTTTTGGACACCGTGGAGGCCCGCCATCATATCCTCCACCCACACTCTGGCCGCAGGAGGGGTAGCAATATCACCAATCCGGCTTGGGAAGCAGTAGCAGCAGTGTTCAGCACCAATGCCCTGCAAAAGAGGACAGCCACCCAGTGCCACAAGAGGACGAATGATCTCCCGTGTTCCACTAGCGTAAGTCACTATTTTCATCATTTTCAACTCACACATTCACAGACCCATCACACATCCACAGGGCCCTCACTCACTTCCAATTCAAGGAACACCACCATTCACTATCTCAAACACACTTTTAATGTCCTCATCCCATCCATGGGACCACTCACCACCCACAGATGCCAGGCATACTTAACATCTGGCCTGGCAGGCATCCTGCTTTCACTCTCTCCATCTCTATTCATGCAAGACAAGCTGGCTCACAAGAGGGAAAGGTGACAGACTGGTGGAGGAATGTCTGAAATCAAGGTCCTCCTGGACATGGAAAACAGAGCCATCCAGCTGGCTGGCGAGGATCTGGACCAGTCCTGTGCTGACGGTGAGGTCAGTGGTGCTCTACCAAGTGAGGATCGAGCAGTACAACATCCATCAGACAACCATGCTGTGAGTGATGTGTCTTCTTTCACAGGCCACTGCCATGCACTATTTCTCTTCTTGCTTCTGCAGGCACACCTGGAAAACAGCTGATAGAGTCCACAAACCAGAGCCTCAAGTCAAACCCCATAGAAACCTCTGAAGAGGAATGTGAAGGCACCCTCCTTGAAGTCCCGTCACGGCGCTCACCCACACCCTCCACCAGCGCAGAGACACACACCTCGGTGGGACCGAGCTTTAGAGTAGCCTTGGGACCACAATCTGATGAGCACATAGCACTATCTGAGCCACAGCAGGCAGCAGCAGAGACTGCCCAAGTGTCCGGCACTGAAATGACTGTCAGAGGCAGAAATCTGTTGAGTCTGAGTCAGATGAGGAGCCTCTGGACTCGGTCATGTCACAGTTGCTGGAGCTGCAAAGTGAAGCTTGGGAATATCAGGAAGGGAATACCTGGAAAAACTCAGCAGGTGTGGCAGCATCGGCAGAGAAGAGCACAGTTGACTTTTCGAGTCCTCATGACCCTTCAACAGAACTAAGTAAAAAATGGAAAGGGGTGAAATATAAACTGGTTTAAGGGGAGGGGGTGTTGTTGGGACAAGCAGCCAGTGATAGGTGGAGATAACCAAAAGCTTCACAGACAAAAGGACAAAGAGGTGTTGAAGGTGGTGATATTATCCAAAGGAATGTGCTAATTAGGAGTAGAAGACAGGACAGATAAGGTACAGATAGCTCTAGTGGGGGTGGGGGAATACAAAAAAGGTATTGGTATAAAAGGTATAAATGGGTGGAACTACATTTAAAAGTAATGAAAATAGGTGGGAAAAGAAAAATCTGTATAAATTATTGGAAAAAACAAAAAGGAGGGGGAAGAAACGGGATGGGGTGGGGATGGAGGAGAGAGTTCAAGATCTAAAATTGTTGTACTCAATATTCAGTCCACAAGGCTGTAAAGTGCCTAATCGGAAGATCAGGTGCTATTCCTCCAGTTTGCGTTGGGCTTCACTGGAACAATGCAGCAGGCCAAGGACAGACATGTGGGCAAGAGAGCAGGGTGGAGTGTTGAAATGGCAAGTGACAGGGAGGTCGGGATCATGCTTGCGGACAGACCGAAGGTGTTCTGCAAAGTGGTCACCCAGTCTGCGTTTGGTCTCTCCAATGTAGAGGAAACTGTATTGGGAGCAAAGAATGCAGTAGACTAAGTTGAGGGACGTGCAGGTGAAATGCTGCTTCACTTGAAAGGAGTGTTTGGGCCCTTGGACGGTGAGGAGAGGGGAAGTAAAGGGGCAGGTGTTGCATCATCTGCATTTGCATGGGGAGGTGCCGTGGGAGGGGGTTGAGCAGTGGGGGATGATGGAGTAGTGGACCAGGATATCACGGAGGGAACGATCCCTACGGAATGCCGCCAGGAGGGTGAAGGGAAGATGTCCATCATGCTGGAGTTGGCGGAAATGGCGGAGGATGATCCTTTGAATGCGGAGGCTGGTGGGGTGATAAGTGAGGACAAGGGTGACCCTATCATGTTTCTGGGAGGGAGGAGAAGGCAGAAGGGCAGATGCGCGGGAGATGGGCCGGACACGGTTGAGGGCCCTGTCAACTACCATGGGTGGAAAACCTTGGTTAAAGAAGAAGGAGGACATGTCAGAGGAACTGTTTTTGGAAGTAACATCATCAGAACAGATGCGACGAAGGCGAAGGAACTGGGAGAATGGGATGGAGTCCTTACAGGAAGCGGGGTGTGAGGAGCAGTAGTCGAGGTAGCTGTGGGAGTCAGTAGGCTTGTAATGGATATTGGTGGACAGTCTATCACCAGAAATTGAGATAGAGAGGTCAAGGAAGGGAAGTGTCAGAGATGGACCATGTGAAAATGATGGAGGGGTGGAGATTGGAAGCAAAATTAATAAATTTTCCAGGTCCCGACAAGAGCATGAAGCAGCACCGAAGTAATCATCAATGTACCGGAGAAAGAGTTGTGGAAGGGGGCTGGAGTAGGACTGGAACAAGGAATGTTCCACATACCCCATAAAGAGACAAACATAGCTGGGGCCCATGCGGGTACCCATAGCCACACCTTTTATTTGGAGGAAGTGAGAGGAGTTAAAGGAGAAATTGTTCAGTGTGAGAACAAGTTCAGCCAGACGGAGGAGAGTAGTGGTGGATGGGGATTGTTCGGGCCTCTGTTTGAGGAAGAAGCTAAGGGCCCTCAGACCATCCTGGTGGGGGATGGAGGTGTAGAGGGATTGGACGTCCATGATGAAGAGGAGGCGGTTGGGGCCAGGGAACTGGAAATTGTTGATGTGACGTTTGGTGTCAGAGGAATCATGGATGTAGGTGGGAAGAAACTGGACAAGGGGAGAGAGAAGGGAGTCAAGATAGTGAGAAATGAGTTCCGTGGGGCAGGAACAGGCCGACACGATCGGTGTACCGGCACAGTCCTGTTTGTGGATTTTGGGTAGGAGGTAGAAGCGGGCTGTCCGAGGTTGGGCGACCAGCAGGTTGGAAGCTGTGGAAGGAAGATCTCCAGAGGAGATGAGGTCAGTGACAGTCCTGGAAACAATGGCTTGATGTTCAGTGGTGGGGTCATGGTCCAGGGAGAGGTAGGAGGAAGTGTCTGCGAGTTGACACTCAGCCTCTGCGAGGTAGAGGTCAGTGCGCCAGACAACAACAGCACCACCCTTGTCAGCGGGTTTGATGACAATGTTAGGGTTGGACCTGAGAGAATGGAGTGCAGTAAGTTCAGAGAGAGACAGGATAGAATGGGTGAGAGGAGCAGAGAAATTGAGACGACTAATGTCACGCCGACAGTTCTCAATGAAAAGATCAAGAGAAGGTAAGAATCCAGAGGGAGGGGTCCAGGTGGAGGGAGAATATTGGAGCTGGGTGAAAGGATCCGTTGAACGGTGAGAGGACTCCTGCCCAAAGAAGTGAGCCCGGAGACGAAGACGGCGGAAGAAGAGTTCAGCATTGTGCCGAGCCCGAAATTCATTGAGATGAGGGTGTAAGGGTATGAAACTAAGTCCTTTGCCCTCACCCCTTCTCCTCCCTCCCAGTCACATGATAGGGTCCCCCTTGTCCTCACTTATCACCCCACCAGCCTCTGCATTCAAAGGATCATCCTCCATCATTTCTGCAAACTCCAGCATGATGGCACCACCAAACACACCTTCCCTTCACCCCCCCCCCTTCCCCCCCATGGCAGCATTCAGTAGGGATCGTTCCCTCCGTGACACCTTAGTCCACTCCTCCATCATACCCTATACCTCAACCCCCTCCCATGGCACCTCCCCATGCAAATACAGAAGGTGCAACACCTGACCCTTCACTTCCTCTCTCCTCAAGGGCCCAAACACTCCTTTCAAGTGAAGCAGCATTTCACTTGCACGTCCCTCAACTTAGTCTACTGCATTGGTTGCTCCCAATGCGGTTTCCTCTACATTGGAGAGACCAAACACAGACTGGGTGACCGCTTTGCAGAACACCTTGCGGTCTGTCCGCAAGCATTACCCAGACCTCCCTGTCACTTGCCACTTCAATACTCCACACTGCTCTCTTGCCCACATGTCTGTCCTTGGCTTGCTGCATTGTTCCAATGAAGCTCAACGCAAACTGGAGGGACAGCACCTCATCTTCCGACTAGGCACTTTACAGCCTTGTGGACTGAATATTGAGTTCAATAATTTTAGATCTTGAACTCTCTCCTCCATCCCCAACCCCTTTCCGTTTCTTCCCCCTTCTTTTTGTTTTTTCCAATAATTTATATAGATTTTTCTTTTCCCACCTATTTCCATTATTTTTAAATGTATTTCCACCCATTTGTACCTTTTATATCATTAATACCAATACCTTTTAGTATTCCCCCACCCCCACTAGAGCTATCTGTACCTTATCTGTCCTGTCTTCTACTCTTAATTAGCACATTCATTTAGATAATATCACCACCTTCAACACCTCTTTGTCCTTTTGTCTGTGAAGCTTTTGGTTATCTCCACCTATCACTGGCTGCTTGTCCCAACAAAACCACCACCCCCGCCTAAACCAGCTTATATTTCACCCCTTTCCTATTTTTACTTAGTTCTGTTGAAGGGTCATGAGGACTCGAAATGTCAACTGTGCTCTTCTCTGCCGATGCTGCCAGACCTGCTGAGTTTTTCCAGGTATTTCTGCTTCTGTTTTTGTTTTGGATTTCCAGCATCCGCAGTTTTTTGTTTTTAACTCAGGAAGGGATGTCCGCTGCACTCCTCAGATTGCAAGGCACGATGGAGGAGTCTGTCCGTTTTCAGGCTGAGGTGATAGCGCTGGCATGCCAATGCACCGAGGTCAACACTGGTCGAATGGCGGCCGCCATGAGACCTTGATCCAGGACGTCACTCCTGCGCTGCTGCATTGCTGAATTCCATCACTGATGGAGAGTTGGCCTCCAACAGTGTGTATGTGAGAGAGCTGTCGGGTAGCTCAATCTCACTTCAGCTTCCCCATATCCTCCAGCAGTCAGCCAGAGGCTCTTGGGTACCCATAGGGAGGATGATAAGCAGGTACCTAGCCCGGGGCCATCCATCCAGGAGACTTTCCAGCCTATCCATATCCCCTCTTCCTGTGACCACAGCAGCTACAGTTCCACTGGCCAAGGAGGGTGCCACTAACACAAAGCAGGACCCCAAAAGCCGGCTGGGGCCCTCCAAGTCTCGGCCCTCCAGAGGATGCCCACCAAGGGCATCACAGACAGGGCATCACAGTCAGCAGGCTGCCTCCACCTCCGCTGTGGATGTCAGGGGAGCACCAAGACATAACGGCAGGGTTAAGAAAGTTAAGAAGGTGTAACTCTTTCAAGTCCAGCCAACTAAATTTACTTAACAAAATCATGAGACAAATTAAAAGGCAGCCCCTAAAAGGGAAGCTACAAAAACAAAAAACAAAGTTTAAAGGAAATGTGCCGACATGAAATCAAAATATAGTCAAAGGGCGTTAAGAAGATGTAGCTGCGCAGTCTTGGCATAGGCAGTAATCACTTATACATTCTGTTCACTATTGTCAATAAACTCTCAACAATATCACCCTGCCTGTGGCTCCTTGTTCTCATGAGCAGTATTCGTGTCACTCAGATGTGAAACCTTTCGGCACAAGGTAATGGCAGGTGTCTCCGTGCAGGGCCTCTTCCCTGTGCTTTGTACAACCTTCAGACCACAGTGATGGTCCAGTCTCACACTCCCCAGAAACATTACTGATGCCTGCACCTCGGCAATTCTTGTCATGTGGCCAGAATGTAGTGGGCAGGCTTCACAGTGTTCTCTCATTCTCTCTGTGTGCTCTCAGCACCTTTAAGGTGGTGTTGGCCCTCATCTCATCAGCATATGCTTCTTTGCCCTGTCTATGCTGTTGATAGCAACATGTACCACAATGACCGGGTCCTGCCCCTCCCACTGCAAGTTCCTCTCGAGCCCTGAGCATATGTCCCGACCCTTGGAACTGGGCAGGCAACACAACCATCTGGACTCAAGCCCTTTGCTGCAGAAAACAGTGTCAATCCCTCTGACTATAATGTCCCCTATTATCACCAAATTCCCCAGTTGAATGGCTTCCTGTACCATGGATTCATAGCCAGTTAGTTCCTCCACCCTGCAGCCCTCACTCTCATCCAAACAAGTTGAAAAAAGCTCAAACCTGTTGGATAATTGCAAGGGTCAAGGCTCCTGCCCTCTGGGTCCCCTTACCTGCCTCACCTGCAATCACATCCTCCTGTCCTCGACCACAAACCAAATCAGGAGACTCTATCCTAAGGGGTGTGACCATCTCCTGGAATAAAGTATCCAGATAACTTCCCCCCCTCCCTGATATGCCACAGCATCTGCAGCTTGGCCTCCAACTCAATAACTCAGAACTGAAGTTCCTGCAGCCGCAAACACTTACTGCAGAAGTGTTTGCCCTGGATCACACCAGTATTCAGAAGCTCCCACATCCTGCAATCGCAGCACGTCACTTGCCTTGCCATCTCCAGTATGTGTTATTTAATTAATAATTGCTAATTGATTAATTATAATTAATAAAGCCTACACCTCCCAATAGGTTTTGGCACTACCAGTAAACTTTACAATACTGATAAAACAATACAGTATTTACAATATTGATAAAACTAATAATACCAGTTACTGGTTTACCTGCTCCTTCTGCTGCACCAAGTGGAAATCAAATACTGGAGGCTGAAAACGAGTGGATGCATGTGAGATCCCACAGAGGTCACCTATGGAGCCCTGAAAGGAGCCCTGAAAGTTGTAAAAATTGAGTGCCATGGTCACTTTCACAGCCACAAGCAGTTGATGCCTTCCATGTCCACATGGCGCTAAATCCTGCAACAGGTGGCAGATGTGACCAACCAGTCCCCTGGACATGTGCAGTCTTCAATGACATTGGCACTCAGTCATCTGCAGGAATGAAAGGCAGCATCTATAGATCCTGGGTCCAGCTAGGTGCCGACCAGCAATGGCTCACTATGGGTCTTTTGTCAGCGTGTCTGGCAGTCCCAGCTGGCCCTTCTTCCAGAGGGTGCCACTCCTCCCTCTGTGCAGTCAAGTACCTCAGTCACTCTCCTCTCCTTTGTCTCTGCTCTCATGAGGCATACAGCTAGTCCACCAGGCTCCATGATCCTGATGTACTCCTCCTGCAGAATGAAAAAGAGTGACACGTGGGTTAGCTTGGGTGTTATAAGAACCTCTTTTAGTTAAGTTTGAAGGCCTCTTAACCAATTCCAGAGAGTGCTGGCCACCACTTGGGATGGCCAGTGGTTAGTGCGCCGCCTGTCTGCCTGAAACCCCACCCACCTCTGCCCCACTCCACCTGACCAATTATCGGCAGCTTTGCCCATTGGACTGCATGCTGTGCTCTCAGCTCAGGTGTAGACATTCTCCTAACTCACACTGTAAGGCTGCGCTGTTAGCTTGAACCATGAGGGAGAATGGTCCAAACCGGGATGCTGACATTGCCAGGGGCTGTGAGTGTCTCCAGCAGTGACTGGTCCATGGCCAGCTTTAGCGAGGAGATTGTACAATATGCGCAGACGTCCAACTGTTCTGCCATCCACTAAAACGTTCATTACTTAGTTCTTGCCCAAGGGACGGAAAGTTCTGGAGCACTTTGTGCACTTTGATGCCTCTGCATTGCTTGAGTGGGTGATAAGCTAGAGGCCCAACTACAATCATACAAATGTGGCTACATCTGAACTGCCTCAGCTGCAGAGGAATGGTCACTTTCTACAAGGCTTCCCTAATACATGGCTGCTTCTCTCCCACCCAACTCCACACATGCGTGCTTGTGCACTACCTTCAACCGCAGGGCAGCCCCTGCCTCCCCCACACCGCACCCCCCCACCCCCCGCCAAGTCACCTGAACTGCAGGGCAGCCTTTGCCCACACACCCACACACCCCTGTTATGACCGATGTAGTTGGTAAAGTGGAGTTATTTAAAAATCCTAGAGGGAAATTTTAAACAACTGTCATAACCTATAATTTTAAGTGTTATGTTTAAGATGCGACTCTAAATTCAGCAATCAGCCCACCAGTTCTCGAGATTTTGCATTAAACTAAATGAAACATTTTATTAATTTACACAGGTTGAAATAAATATATATATAATATACAGACACACACATGGCTACAAATTACTACTAGCATAACTGTTAGCAAATTCCCAAACTAATCTCCATTAAAGCAACAACAACCCATAGACTTAACCAAACACCAGACAAAGCATTTTCACCTTATGTATTCAAAATGAGGTTATTTTTACTTTGGTTCCTGTGGAGACAGCTGGAGGCTTACAGCTGCCCTTTGATCTCACATTGCCTCTGCCCTGCACACACAAAACTCCTGAAGTTATACCTACCACCTTTATTGAATGTAAATTCTCATTGTATCACCAACATCTTAACTAAACCTCTCTAACAATAAAACTCCTTTCATAATACCAATTGTATTAGTAATGTAAACACATTGCTTGGTATCTGCTAGATATGTGTCAGTTTTCACCCCACTTCTTGAATGCTCTATTCAAAAAATGCAAATGCATGCTATCTCGCTGTTTACAAAACTAGTACCTATCAAAGCACCCAGACTAGCTGCTTTAATCCAATTAAGACACACCCACAGGCTAAACCTCTATTTTAAAAGAAAAATATTTTCCAATAATATTATATATATTAATAGCTGCACGACACCCTGCAAGTCACCTCAATCTCAGAGCAGACCTTGCCATCCCCCAATGCGCCTCAACCTTGAAGTCCAATGTGCAACCTTCATGAGCACTGAGCAAAGTTACTGTTCACTCACCTCTGGGTTCCCCTTAAAGTGCAGCCTGCCAAGTGCACACCTTATATGTGCTGTTGTGAAACACTTCAGCATCATACTGACATGGATGGACAAACAAGCAGTGGTGAACGATTCCATCGGGCTTGCCTTATAATGTTATATGATGTACTACAATGAGGTTCCTGATGTCCGATGGCAGGAAATGGATTTTTGGCCTTCCCGCCTTTTTGTCCTGTCACACCACTGAACCAGCAGGCATGGAGAATCCCGCCCAGAGTCTAACCAAATTCACTGGCAGCTTTATCACTGAATTTGCTACCAGAGCAAGTCAGTTTGAATATCCTGCCAAAACTCCCCAAAGCTGGTCCACCATCTACAAGGCACAAGTCAGGAATGTGATAGAATACACTGCACTTTTCTGAACGAGTGCAGCTCCAACAACACTTAAGAAGTTCAACAGTATCCAGGACAAAGCAGCATGCTTGATTGGCACTCATCCACCATTTTAACTAATAATTCCCTCCGTCACTGGCACACCATGGCAGCAGTCCGTACTATCTTGATGATGCACTATAGCAATTTGCCACAACTTTTGCAACAGCATGTTCCAAATGCATGACTTCAATCACCTAGAAGAACAAGAGCAGCAGACACTTAGGAATGCCATCACCCTCAAGTGTTCCTTCAAGCCACTAACCATCCTGATTTGGAATTCTATTACTGCTGGGTTGAAATCCTAGAACTTCCTCCTGTATAGCACTTTGAGTGTTCTTACACCACACAGACTACAGTGGTTCAAAAAGTTGGCTTAAACATTGCCTTCTCAAGGGTAATAAGGGATAAGCAGTCCTTGTTAGTGATGTCCACATCCCTTGAATGAATTTTTAAAAACTTGACAAAAACTACAGAAGGGCACAAAAAAGGCCATTCCTTCCATCATGTCTTTGCTAAAATAATCCAAAACAAATGCCACTCCTCTCCACAAATTTTTATCTATCCTTCCTTTAAAAAATGCAATGGTCTTTGTCTCAGCCACTTTGTCTCACAGCTCTCTAAGTAAACATTTCTTCTGCCCTCTCTCAGTGACAATTTTAAATTGCTGATCTTCATCATAGACTCCCCAACCAAGGAAACAGTCTTTCCTTATTCACCACATTTAGAGACTCCATTTTAAAAGCTAGCATTAAATCTTCTCTTATCATTCTCTCCTCCAGTGACTTTTTATATTGAGGCACCCAATCATTGTGTGTATTACTCTAACTTATCACCAGCTCTTTACCATTCTACTCAATGCCCCAAATGATAAAATCCAAATTGCTGCTGGCATTTTTATGGCTCTATCTACTTACATTCTGCACATTTCAGCAGCTTTTCATTGACTAAAATTTTGATTAAATGTTCTGATTAGCAATATCTGCTTTTTGGGCATGTAGAAAATTGAATGGAGATCTGTTACATCAACTCTGCTCATTTTGCCTGATCAGTTTTTAAATTGGTGCAGAAAGCAGCACCAGTTTATGAATGAGTACATAATGACATGATCATATAATTTCCCTGATTTACACCATTTTACACTATTTCTGATACCATCATCAATGTAGAGACCAGGTTTGGGAGTTCAACATTCTCAGGCCATCATTAGTGTAGGCTGTTTTCATTTGCTGTTCTTGATGCTACTGATACAGATAGTTTGCCTGGGCTGTACCTGGTTGCAAAGAATATTGTAAAATAACGTGATAAAACCCGTTTTAATATCTGATATTTGTTGCATTTGGGTCAGAACCAATAAAATTTTGCATCACATTTTTAAAGTATTCCAGCTCTAATGAATACAAAAGTAAGGAGGTTATGTTTCAGTTGACAGGGCATTGGTGAGACCACAGCTGGAGTACTGTGTACAGTATTGGTCTCCTTATTTAAGGAAGATGTAAACGTGTTGGAAGCAGTTCAGAGAAGGTTTACTAGACAATACCTAGAATGGGCGGGTTGTCTTATGAAGAAAAGTTGGACAGACTAGGCTTGTATCCACTGGAGTTTAGAAGAGTAACAGGCGACTTGATTGTAACATATAAGATCCTAAAGGTGTTGACAGGGCCAATGTGGAGAGGATGTTTCCTCTTGTGGGAGAATCTAGTAGCAGGATCTAATAGTTTAAACTACTGTTTAAAAATAAGGGGCCACCCCTTTAAGACAGAGATGAAGAGAATTTTTTTCTCTCAAAGGATTGTGAGTCTTTGGAATTCTCTTCCTTAAAAGGTGGTGGAAGCACGGTCTTTGGCCAGGATTTTCTGGCCCTGCCACTGGGGGTTCCGTCACAGTAGATGCAGTAAGCCATTCGAATCTCTGTTGACTTCAGTAATACCAAAAGATCCTATCAGCAGGACAGGCCAGAAAATCCCACCCTTTCAATATTTTTAAGGCAGAGGTGGATAGATTCTTGATAAACAAGGAGGTGAAAGGTTATCAGTAATAGGCGGGAATGCGGAGTTGAGATTACAATTGGATCAGCTATGATGTCGTTGAATGGCAGAGCAGGCTCGAAGAGCCCACTACTCTGACTTCATTTGTTCTTATATATGTCCGTGCTGCATATTTACTTCTCTAGTTGTTTCACTGCTGCAATATATTGAATATAGAAGAAATGGGTTGGGAATCCATGTGTAGGTACAAAACTGCATGTATCTAGGACCCATACTTGGCAATGGCAAAGTTCGTGTCATGATGTGGCCCTCTATTTAAATGCCACTGGTGGACAATGTATCACATGGGAGTCGATTTAGGGCCACTGCCGCTAATTAGATTAGAAAGGTCCTAATAAGGGGACAATTATTTTTTTCTTCAGGGGCCTAGGCCTTTAACCTATGCTGGGCCATTCCAGCGCTTTTCTAGACATGCCACTACCAATCATACACCATGTCCTGAAATTGGAATTCCTTACCTAGGGAATGCCAGCACCCCCAGCCTCACACCTCTTTTACCAATGGCCCTTGTTTTGGTTGCAAATAGTCTCCGCCCACCTAGAAAGCCTCCCCTGGAAACTCCAGTGGAAGAGCAGGTGTCAGCAAATCCAGCTCCCATCCTAAATTGGGACCCTTTCAGTGGAGTCCCATGGTAATTACATTGAATTATATTCAATAGGGTGTGGATTTTTAAGCCCATATTGTTTTTGGAAGAAAGGAGAACATGGCAGTAGGTCAGGCTGAAACAATCGGCATTCAACTCCTGCTAGAATCCACAGGTAGAGTTGCCATTATGTTCTGTTTTTGGGATACCATTAAGTGCCCTGTGTAAGATGCAATAGCTAGGCAGTATTCTTTTATCAAGGAAACTATTGCAACTTACGCCATATAATGCAAACAGACCAGCAGCCAAATTCCATAATAGGCACAGCTTTGCCAATGGCTGTGCAAGTCACAACCACACTCAGCATTTATGAAACATCATTCTTTCCAAGTGCCACTGTGGATATTTCGAGTATCAGCTGAATAGCATTGGAAGAATGTGCAAAACACATTACAGATACATGGGGCTCCAGTGCCCTGCTGTGAGCAGCTCCTCATCTTTGATAATTTCAGTCTCCATCTCAGTTCTGATTGTCTGCTCACCTCTGAATTTACTACTCTCCAACCAAATAAAAAGTTCACTTAACTATATTCATGGCCACCCACTCAACCTTAATCAAACCCATGCACAAACACACCTCACAAGCACAAACACATCCATGCATGTGCACCTCAAATACAGACATAACCTCAGAAAAGCACCACACATACAAACACATCTTCCACACAAATATATACACAGCACAATGAAAGAGAAGGGATAGAATAAAAGGTAAAAGCTCTGCCAGAGAAACAGTTATGCTAACATTTTGATGTGATTCAAGAACCTATATTTGATGCATTGTTATTTCTTTCAGCTGTGTACTGTGACTACTACGACACCCATCCATCAAAAAATAACCAGTCCGAGTTTACTGAGAATGGTGATTACCCAAGTCATTATCAGCCTTGTTCATGTCCTGATAACTTGTGGGCCTTCCCAAAGAACAATATGGAAGGTGAGTGGGGATGATAACATGGTGGTGTATTATAGGCTAGTAACCTAGAGGCCCAAATTAATGGTCTGGAGGCATGAGTTCAAATCCCACCATGGTAGTTGGAGAAACTTAAATTCAATTGATTGTTTAATCTGGAATGATATGTTAAGTTCTTTATTAACAATCATAAAACTACTGAATTGTTGTAATAACCCACCTGGTTCACAATTGCACTTCGTGGATCGCCAGCTTGACGTGATGGAGAGGCTTGTGTGCTTGGATGCCCCAAGTGATGCCATTGGGAGTTCCTTGCTCCTGATAGGGTTATCCATGGTCAGGGAGAGGAGCCAGACAAAGTACAGTCAAAAACTTCTTCAATGGCAGAATAGGCAAAGGAAGACGCTCGGTGGAATTTCATGGCCCCTCCCGCTGGCAGGATTTTCTGGTTCATCTGAAGATGATGGACTTTTGAACTGCTCACCACATTTTCCGGCTCCATCCCTGATGCAACAGGATTGTAAAGTTCCACCCTGTGTCTCACTGGCTGCAAAAGCAGAAGAAGGCTGCAGTGGCAAGGTGGTCATTGTGGTTCAACACATCGTGTGGACAATGACAGGCCCAAGGTCCTCATGTTAAACAAAGTCACACGCAGGCTTCTACCAGGATCCAATTGTCAAGTCCCATGGAGATGGAGGATTAGCGATGGGGCAGGGCTGTGAACCTGGGAGACCCTCATCAAGAACCTGCACACTGGCAACAGGTGCATGAAGGTCACTGGACATCTATGTTGGGACAGAGGTGTCTTTGGGCAGCAGCATCTGTGACTGAGCAGTCCTCTTCAGGGCACCCTCTGCTCACCCCAAATGGGGATGGAGCTAGAATAGGTGCCCTAAAAATAGGCTGCCCCACTTTCTCCTGGCTGGGGAACCACACCCTGATGGATTACCATCATTATGGTCAAAGAAAGAAAACTTTATATTTTGCAACTTGAAATGTAGAACACTCATGGATAATCTCAAGAGTGACAGACCGTTCAGAAAAAAGAACTGCTATCGTATCATGTGCACTACTGTCATGAAAGTATAATAATTCTCAGAACATTATTGTGATTTATTGTAAAAGTGGGTTAATAGTGGAGTTTGGATTAGTTTCTCTGTGTGGATGTATGTATGTGTGGGGGATTTAATTGAACTGAAGACAGCTGGAGCTGGACTGGAGCTTTTCAGTTGTCAAGGGAAGCTAGGTTTGAAATGCTAAATACGTAAACATGGCTGAAGTTTTAGAAGTGAGGTGTGAGTACATTTACATTTTTAGATAAACCAGAGTAGTTTGAATTTCAAACAGATGATAAGATGTTACACCTAGCCAGAATAAGCTAAGCCAAACAGTGTGTTTATTTTTTTCCCAAAGGTTACTGATAAAATTAGTACTATGAAAGATTTATATTATGAGAAAAGTAAAGTGTGAGAATATCATAACACCATTACGGGCTCCAGCGTTCTTAATGTGATAATATCACAGTGCTATTGCAAGTCTGATTTTCTGAGTGTGTTCGATCATCAGCACTATTAAATGGCCTGAGTGACCATGGTAAACTATTCCTATTCAGCCTTTTCAACCTGTCTAATGCCTTTGAAATGATTGACCACACCATCCTCCTCCAACTCCTCTCCTCGTGGATTGAAATTTACTCACCAGGTCACATTCTATCTACTAATTCATAGCCAGAGAATCACCTACTATGACTCCTCTTCTTGCTCCTGCACCTTTACCTCTGATGTCTCCCAAGGATATATCTTTGGACCCCTCCTATTTCTCATTGATTTGCTGCCCCTCAGCTACATCATCCAACAAACACAGTTTCTGTTTCCACATGTACACTGATGATACTCAGCTCTACCTCATCATCACTGTTCTCGACTCACCAATGTCTCTGCTTTGTCATATTGTTTGTTCAACATCCAGTATTGAATGAGTAGAAATTTCCTCCAACTAGATAATTGGGAAGCCATTATTTTCAGTCTCTGTCATAAGCTTTGTTTCTTAGCCACCAAATTCATCCTTCTTCCTGGTGACTGATTGAGGCTGAAGCAGACAGGTTGCAAGCTTGGAGCCATATCTGATCCCAGCTTTCAATCATATATCCATGCCCAACTACTTTCACTTTTCTAATGTTGCCTGGCTCTGCGCATGCATCAGTTCATCTGCTGAAACCCTCATCCATTCCTTCGTCACTTCTAAACATAAGTATACCAATGCCCTTTCCCATATCTTCCCATCTTCAACCCTACATAAACCTGAGCTCGTCCAAAACACAACTGCCCTATCTGTACTCAAGTCAGCTTCTGTATGCCCATCACCTTTGTACTTACTGATCTACATAGGCTTCCAGCTGGCAACACCCAATTTTAAAATTCTCATCCTTGTTTTCAAATCCGTTTGTAGTCTCACCCTTCCCTATCTCTGTTACCTCATTTAGCCCTACAACCTTTCAACCTTAATACCGCTGCACCATTACAGGTCTGAGTGTACTTAGTGTAATAACATTACAGCTCTATTACAGGTCTGAATGTTCTTAATATAGTGATATCAGAGCACAATTAGAGATCTGAATGTTCTTACCATGATAATGCCATACACCATTATATGTCTGAATGTTTTAAATTTGAAGATATCCCAGCAATAATACAGGTCTGAACATTCTTAGTGTGATAGGCTCTGAACAGCAGTAATATAGGCTTCAGATTTCCATCTACCCCTCTGCTAATGTAACTGGAGCATTATTTACCAGTTCACTGTAGGTCAGCAGGATGCTGATTCTTTTGTAAATTTATCCTTGATAACTGCTGATCCCTTTCTTGGCTAGCACAGTATATCACCATTACATATAAAGCAAAGAAAAATAATCTTAAGATATTCCTTCACTACAGGAAAGATTCCCCCCCTCCCAAAATGTTTCCATTAATTTTCAGTATTTAACTGATTTGTTTTAACTCACGGACTGAGTTGAACCTCTGCATTACAATATTGAGTAATGGAAAGCAGATGGAGTCAACTATTTACCTTAACTTATTAAGGTTCATCTCGGAGTAGAAACATTAACTAATGATGTCAGGAGATTGTTAAAGTAGTGGTGCGTTATTTACTTGCTTCAATAGATGGTTTTATCAGTTACAATCTATTATTAAATAGGAAAACATTTGATATTACTGTGTACCTAGAATTATATTGAACCTCTGCATTACTACAGGTTGCTACAGGTGTGCTGTGAATGAGTACTATGACGATCACTTGCAATCATGTGTGTCCTGTGGTAAGTAGTTGTACTGACACTAAAGTATTCCAATATGCAATATTTTAGCTTGGCCTAAATAGCCAAGTGGTTATGGTACTGGGTTTGTAACCCCAAGATTGAGAGTTCAAATCTCACAATGGCAAACTATGAAACAATGTAGCTTCATCTGAAACAGATGGCAATGGGTTTGTACTCGAAAGAGTATCAAGAGTTCAAATCTCACAATGGCAAACTATGAAACAATGTAACTTCATCTGAAACAGATGGAAAACGGATTTGTACTCGAAAGAAATCATTGAACCAATTAATACTGTGCACAGCTGAGCCATACAAATTAGGAAAGTCTAGAACTTGAGTCAGCTAAATCCAGTTCAGGTGATTTAAGTATGCTACAATTACCCACAATTTTCCTGACTTAGTAAAGAAAAATTGGTTAGGGTTTTGGATCTGATAATTCTCAACTCCTGCTGGAAAATTGCACATGTTGGGTGAGATTAGTCAAATTGCAGTTAAATAACCTATGAATGCTCACTATGTGCACACACGCTGATTGGCAGCTTTTAGAGTTGTCAGTCTTTCAATCCATGTGTCATTACTCAGCATTTTACAAGAAAAATAGTTTTTTCACTGGATTGGCAACTGTCTTGAAAGTCAGATGAGTTGGAAGGAGGACTGGTAGCTGAACCAATCAACCAGAATGTACTATCTTCCACTAATGGTTGGGCAGGAAATTGAAATAAAAAGTTTTCATATGAGCTGATGGTCTCTGAGTGATAGTTAAAACATACTCAGATACCATCAAAATCAACCTTAGACTCCATTCAAGAAGATTCACTGAAACAAAGAACAGTACAGTCTGTATCTATCATATGTGTAGTAGTTAGTCAGCCATTCACAGGTTATCAATAACTTAGTATCTTTTACCCAACTGCTTTGAATCAATCATAGTTACTGTGCACGGTATTTAATGAAGGTGACGGTGGTCTTGTCCACCAGCTGGGAAGCTGGAAAGAGCCCCATGCCATTCCTTTTTGAGAAGCTATACCAAATTAAGTGTGAGTCATGCGTTTAACTGGACAGCAGTGGACCTTCCCCAGGATGAAGGATCCCAGGGGTGTAAGACCCACATGCCGAAAGCTGTTGGCTAATCAAAGACTGGTAGAGCTTCTTATCTTGGTAGCGCTACTGGGGAGTGTTGTCTGGGGCTGCTACCACATCCACCCGAGGCCCAGGATGCTGATTTTTTTTTCATTTCTCCTGGGACTAATTACATTATTCTCCAGAAAAGAGAGCACCAGGAAAAGTACATAAGGGCCAGAGAACAGTACCAAAATATGGAAGTTAGGAAAAGATTTCTGAAAAAAAATCAAGGGAAGGATTATAATAAGGTCCAGTTGCTATGATGGGTAGCTGGCAAGTACCTCAAAATCATGCAGACAGAAGTCTGGCAATAGATGAGAACATCACCTCCACAATTTCCTCAGACCTGCTCCTGACTGCCACCATAATTTCAGTAGAAGTGAGGTGAACACCCTATTTACACCTCTAGACAGAATATCCACAGTATTTCCAATGAAATTACAGCAGAGAAACTGGAGCACCTGAGGAAATTCCAATCCTAGCTGTTCATTAATCTTATTGCCATTGCTAAAATGCCTACTACATTTTTCTGCATAACAAGTCACAAGTGAGCTGTTTTGATATGTTTCTGAGAGAATTGGTGAAAAGACATAAAAGCAATATGTTTTACCAAATAGTAATATTCTTAAATTTAAAAAAAAATATGCACTTTATAATTATGAACATTACACCCACTCTTCTAATGTTTCTTGCAGATGCAGGTTAATCATGAATGTATGTGCTGCCAAATGGTAAGTGTCTAGATGATTGAATTCCAGCTGCTTCTATTCTTTCAGTCAGATCTCTGTAGCTACATGGTTAACTCTGGTTGTTCAATATCTTATCTCAGGCATTCTTCCTTCTTGTGTCTGATTAATTTATATTTAAGCAGGAGAATAATTCACTATTTTAATCCAGGCAAGAATTGTGCAGGTGAGGCTGGGGCACTGGGGATGGTTATTCAAAAGTGGTACATTTGGGTGAGGTGGGGCACACAAGCCTCTATAACATTGTCAGCGTGAGGTCCAGGGCATTTTATCTCCATGGCTTCATTATATTTAAATTAGGCTATGTTCCCAATCGCCAGCAACACCAAACAGCCCAGACATGTGTCCTGAGCAATTCACGGATTGAGACATATGGCAAAAAGGCAGCTGGCTGGGATTAAGGATTTGGGGGATATTGTGAGAAGGTTGATAAATGGGGTTAAGAGACTGATACATATAGCAAGATGGTTGGAAAACAAGGCAAGGGATTGCAGAGTATGGTGAGGAGGAATATAAGTGGGGTTAAGACATTGAGGGATGTCATGAGAAAGCAGTTTAAGGGATTGAGCAATATAGTGAAAAGGCAGGTAAGAAATTGAGGAATCTCATGAGAAGGCTGGTAGGTGGGGAAAATCAGTGTAGGAACAATCAGCATCCTTGGCTTAATGGCTTTTCTTCAGTACAGAACAATAATTATGTGACTGTGTTGTGGCAAGCTTCAGGTCCCCACCATGTGTTGACAGTCTTATCCAGTGTACCTTCATGTGCTTTGGGTGTTGCTGGCAAGGCTAGTATTTATTGCCTTTCTCTAATTGTTGTTGAGAAGTTTGTGGCGAGCCACATTCTTGAGCCTCTGCACTCATAGCACTGTTAGGAAGGGAGTTCTAGGATTTTGACCCAGAGACAGTGAGAGAACGGTAATGTATCTCCAAGTCAGCATGGTGTCTGGCTTGGACGGGAGCTTGCAGGTGGCGATGTTCCCATGCATCTGCTGCCCTCATTCTTCTAAGTTGTGGCTTTGGAAGGTGCTGTCAAAGGAGGCTTGGCAAGTTGACGCAGTGCATCTTGTAGATGATACACATTGCTGCTATTATGTGCCAGTGATGAAGGGAGTGAATATTTAAAGTGATGAATAGGATGCCGATCAAGTGGGCTGCTTTTTCCTAGACGGTGTTGAGTTTTTTGAGTGTTGTTGGAGTGCATTCATCCAGGCAAGTGGAGAACTTGTTCATTGTAGTTAGTAAACAGGATTTGAGGATTCAGGAGGTGAGTTAACCGCTGCAGATTTCCAAGCCGCTGACCTGCTCTTGTAGTCACAGTATTAATAAGGCTATTATCAGGTTGTTGGTGCTGTTCCCAGGTGCCAGCTGTAAGGGATTGAGGGTACTTTCTGCACTCCCAGTTTCTCCTGGCACCTGATGCATTTGCACAAATAACTGGGCAGCTCACTTGACCAGTGAGCTGTCCTCTAGGATCAGCTAAAGATGAAGAGTACAGTTTATGCTGATGTGGTTACAAACTGAAGTTAAAGATACAGACACATTTTGTCACATTTTTTTGTTTTCCTTTACAGAATTCTACAAAGTACTCTTGGAAGTGTACCACAGTCAGCAAGAACTGGTTGTCGTTTCTGTTTCTGATGTGTTACCAGTTCTTGGTTCTTCTGTCAATACAAAAAGCAAGCAATTAGCCAATGATGAGCTATCATTCCTAAGAAGGAAAGCTGTATTTTCTAACTGGGCTATATTATTTCTAATGTTTGCATTTTCACTAATACATTTATGATCATGAGCAGTGTAGTCTTTATCTGTTTAATCACATTGACTTTAACAAATTTGAGAATAAAACTTGCATTTTTACAAGATTTACTTTTCAATGGTTACATACTACACAGAGATTGCAGCTCAGAATTGATTTTCTGTAATATGTGTTGAACATCTTACTTTCTCTTGCTAATGACTGGAGGGTATTTTAGAATAAACTCTGGAAATATCCACACGGTGTATGTCATTTAATTGAAAGGTCAAATGAATTGTCCAAACTAACAAGTTTACAAACCAACTTACAATGATCTTCTTTGTTTTCTGCAAAGCTGGACTTTAACCATAATGATTTATTGAAAAGTTGAGACTAGATGATGATATACTCTATTTACTGCTGAGTTGTAGAGTATTTAATTTATTTAGTTACTTTGGCTGCCCAAGTTCTTTTACATGTCTCTGGAAGTTGGGTTAAAGGGGGAATATTTGAGAAACAATCATTTAAAACCCTGGCATATGAGTCTATAAAGTGTATACGTAATCTACTGGTACAGCCAGGTCTTGTGATGGTAACTTTGGAGGTTTCTTTGGTTTCTCATAGTGATTTGTGGGATTGTTGTTCTTGGATATTGTTCTTGGTCGCATTTTGGATTTTGTCCTAGGTACAATAGGACTGCACAATGGTTGAGAAAATGGAATGGATCTGATTTATCCTCAGTTGCGCATTTATGTGTAATGATTTCATCGCACCTTTGTCACCTCTGTAAATTCTGTGGGATCTTAGATGTGAACTTGTTGTCCCAACTATAAACTTGGCAATTACAAGAAAAAGTACTTTGACAGGGAAGAGGAACAAAAAGAGGTGTTAGTGATGGTGGATGATGAGAAAGAGGTAGAAGTGCAGGATTCAAACTGATTTTCCTCTAATCAAATTGGATAATGAGGGGGTGCTTGAAAATTTTGCAGGTCAATTGCAACTGATACAGTCCACTTGGTGTTACAAAAGCTGATATTTCCTTTGCTCTGTCTGACAATGGTACCTGCCAATATCCTTTTAGCAAGTCAATCTTTGTGATAAATTTTGATTGTCCCACTTTCTCAATGCAATCCTCCAATTGTGGTATTGGATATTAATCCACTTTTTCCACCGCATTCATCCACACAGTCTTTGTGTTACATCCAGTTTTGGTTCTAGTACAATAGGCGAACTCCAGTTACTGCAACTAGACTCAATGATATCATTTTGAAGCATGGAATCATTTTGTACCTGTGATAACTTTGCCAGATTTAATCTATAAGGTTGTTGCCTTATTGAAGATGATATTCCGATACATTCATCATGTATATTTAAATGTGTCTTTCCCAACTTATTTCCACAAATAGGTTTGTGTGACTGCAATAGCTTTTCCAAATCACTTTGACACTTGCTTGGAAGGTAACTCAATATTTAATTTAAAAATTTTCAAGCACCCCTTCATTATCCAATTTGATTAGAGGAAAATCAGTTTGAATCCTGCACTTCTACCTCTTTCTCATCATCCACCATCACTAACACCTCTTTTTGTTCCTCTTCCCTGTCAAATTACTTTTTAAGCCTATTTACATGACGCACCCTCTGCTTCTTTCTTCTATCTGGAGTATTTATTAAATAATTCACTTCACTCAATTTATTTTCAATCCTGTAAGGCCCATTAAATCTTGCATTTATTGAATCACCTTGTACTGGTAACAAAACTAATACTTTCTCTCCCGAAACAAAACTACAAATTTCAGCCACCTTATCTGCCTTCACTTTCATCACCTGCTGTGATATCTTTAAGTGTTCTCTAGCCAACTCACATGCTCTGTTCAATCTTTCCCTGAAATCTGATACGTAATCCAGGACAGTAGCTTCTGAATTTTGACCCACCAATCTCTCATGAATCAATTTCAGTGGTCCCCTTACCTCACAGCCATAAACTAGTTCAAAGGGGCCAAAACTAGTTGATGCATTATAAGCGTCTCTAATAGTAAATAACAAAAATGGAATTCCTGTATCCCAAACCTGTGCATAATCATGACAGTATGCTCTTATTGTAGGTTTTAAAGTTTGATGCCATCTTTCTGAAGCTCCTTGTGACTCTGGATGATAAGCTGTTGACTTAAACTGTTTTATCCCCAAACTGTTTCTTACTTCCTTAAACAGCTGTGACATGAAATTTGACCCCTGGTCTGATGGTATTTCTTTAGGTAAACCATATTGTGTGAAAAATTTAATTAACTCCTCCACAATCTTCTTAGTTGTAATATTTCTTAAAGGTATCACTTCAGGAAACCTGGTAGACACATCCATTATTGTCAGTCAATACTGATTTCTATTTTTAGTCTTAGGGAGGGATCCTACACAATCAATCATGACCCTGGTAAAAGGTTCTACAAATGCTGGTATTGGGATTAAATCCACTGGCATAATCAGTGCTTGCGGTTTTCCTGTTATTTGACATGTATAACAAGTTCTGCAGAATTTGACTACATCCCTATGCAATCTTGCCCAAAAAAACCCCTCTGTATCTTTTCCTTTGTTTTCCTAATACCTAAATGTCCCCCCATTGGAATTTCATGAGCAATCCTCAGAATCTCATTTCTATATCCTAATGGGATAACAATCTGATATACTTCCCTCCAGCTTTCATTTGCTGTGACATGTTCCAAGTTCCATTTTCTCATCAGAATATCTTCCTGAAGATAGTAACATACTGGAATACATTTTGCTTAGGTTTCTGAATACGCTTTCTCATATAACTGTTTTAATCATTTTTCTGTAACTCTACTAACCCCTTTGAATTAAACGTTTTAACTGGACTGTCCTGCATTCCTTCCTCCTGAACAATGTTATCAAACTCAGTGCCAGCTAATTAGATTGCGGCACGTTCTTCTTGCCTTTGAACTGCCTGCCCTTCTTGTTTTTCTTGTTCTTCCTGATGAGCCTTTGATCTCATTATAACACAATCAGGAAATGATCCAGGATGTTCCTTTTGTAACACCTCTGGTTGAAAACACTTCTACAGGCTGCTCAACTACCATAGGCATCACTCACATTTGCGATCCAGCAATATTAGTACCCAGAATAAGTTGAACATCTGCAATGGGCAATTTTTTCCACCATTCCAACTATAAGTTCACATATCTTCCATTTGCTCTATAAATTTACCTTCCACGTCAGAATAGATTTAGTATCTCCATGAACCCCACTTATTAATTCCTTCTCCTGCAATACTCCCTTTGAACAATAAATTTCACTATCCTACAACATAGGGATTGACTAGCCCCTATGTCTCTTAAAATTTTAACAACTTCATCTACTGCACCCTGTACACATGGAAAGACTTTCCCATCACATACAAAAGTCTTCTTCTTTACCTTGCACTGATTCTCCCTGTTTCCCCTGTACACAAACCATTGGTTTCTCCCGTGCCTGAACCTCAGAACCCGCAGTGCTTTTACTTCCAGAACTTTTCTGTACCTCAATAATTCCTACAGATTTTTCTTGCAATCTCTGACACATTGACCTCATGTGCCCCACTTTATTACAATGAAAATACCTCAATTTTCAAATGTCACTTCTACCTTCAACAGCTTCCTTTTTATTCTGAGAAAAAATCCTGGGAATTTCCAACTACTCCTTCTCTTCCCTGACTACCTACCTTCCTTTCACCTTCCCACTTTTTATCCTTTTCCAATTTGAAAGTATGACAAAAAAGGTTTAGCTCTATGAACTAACTCATAATTATCAGCTGTTTCTGCTGCTTGTCTTACAGAATCAACCTTCTATTCCTCCACATGAGTTCTCACTACCAAAGGGATTGAATCTTTAAATTCTTCCAAAAGAATGACTTCCCTAAGAGCTGCATAGGCTGTCTCTATTTTTAACACCCATTATCCACTGGTCAAAATTACTTTGTTTTACTCTTTCAAACCCAATATAAGTTTGCCCAGGCTGTTTTCTCATATTGCTAAATTTCTGCCTGTATGCTTCAGGAACCAAATCATATGCACTCAAAATATATTTGTTCACCACATCATAATTCACTGACATTTCTTCTGATAGCGAAACAAACACCTCAAGTGCCCTACCTAACAACTTAGACTGTAATAATAATGTCCAGTTTTCCTGTCGCCATTTCATCTGTTTAGCTAGCTTCTTAAATGAAATAAAGAATACTTCAATATCTTTTTCCTCAAACTTTGGAAGAGCTTGTACAAATTTAAACATATCCCCACTAGGTTGTATTCTAGAGATAAATCCTTCCTCACCTATTGGCATCCCTTTTCCAACTGCCAATATTTTCAGTTGGAATTCAATCTCTCTCTCTCTTTCTCTTTCCTCCTTCTCTATCTTCATAATTTCTAATTCCCTTTTAAAAGCCATATCTCTATCCTTTGCTTCTAATTCAAGCTTTTCCATTTGCAACTAGAGTCTCACTACCTCCAGCTGTTACTCACTAATGTCAGGTTTCACTTCCAACTGTAGATGCTGTGCTATACTTTTAATTATATCTGATTTCCTAGCACCCTCAGGTAACCCCAATTTCAATTTATCTGCCAACTCTGTTAACTTACTTTTGGTTATTTTCTCCAACCCAATCAGTTAACTCTTCTACTCCCGGCCAAGTCTTAGCAATTGCCAAAGCCATTTTCCAATGTAACCACTTCTAAAATACCTCACCAATTCTTGAATGCAAAGAGCCTCTTGTATTCGTAACCTTAAGATTCTCTATTTCCAAACCTTTCAAGGAATTAGAAATATAAATTATTCTGGCAAGAACCCACAATTGTTTTGACCGTGCATTTGGTACAGCTGAGTTATTTAAAAATCCCAGAGGGAAACTTTAAACAACCTTAATAACCTATAATTTTAAGGGTTATTTTTGACTCTAAATTCAGGAATCAGACCACCAGTTCTCAAGATTACTTTACACAGGCTGAAATATATATACACATGGCTACAAATTACCACTATCATAACTTTTAACAAATTCTCAAACTAATCTCCATTAAGGCAACAGCAAACCTAGTCATAACCAGACACCAGGCAAAGCATTTTCACCTTATGAATTCAAAATGAGGTTCTTTTCACTTTGGTTCCTGTGGAGGCTTACAGCTGCTTTTGATCTCACATTGCCTTTGCTCTATACACACAAAACTGCTGAAGTTATACCTGGCACAGCCCGCTGAATGTAAATTCTCATTGTATCACCAGACTCTTTACACTCCACCTTTTAACAATAAAACCCCTTTCATTGTACCAATTTTATTAGTAATATAAACATATTGTTTGGTAGCTGCTAGATAGGTGCCAGAATTCACCCCACTTCTTGAATGCTTGTTCAAAAAAATGCAAATGCACACTATCTCGCTTACATATCAAAACTAGTACACATAAAGACTAGCTGTCTTTAATCCAATTAAGACACACCCACAGACATAACCTCTATTTTAAAAGAAAAATATTTTCCAATAACATTATATACATTAATAGCTTCCTGACCTGGGGTACTTGGAAAAATACTCAACAATGACGATGAAATCATTGCCATGAAAGAGGTCGGATGCAATTTTGGACTAAGGATGGGTGGAAACTTCCTGTGGAGTCAATGATTCCTTGTGCTGACTTGGCATGTTCCCCTGACATGCCTCACACATATTGACGACAATTTCAATGTCATTATTCATACCTGGCCAATAGACTGTCTCTTTAGCAAGTCTTCTCATCCGATGTATGCCCAAGTGTGAGTGATGAATTATTGAAGAATATCAATTGGCAAAGATTCTAGTACCTACCTGGCTTTAAAAATGACATGTATTTATGTGAACAAACGTTGGTGCTGAAATTTCCAGGTTAAGAAACATATTTGCCTTGCTAACATTTGTTACAGACAGGAAGGGGATTAATTTACACAGCCCTGATCTCTCCTCTCACTACCCGTCCGTAAACAGAAAGGTGTTTTTGATTTCCCCCCTTCGTAAGTGGTGGCATTATTTCCCCAATTTTCAGTTTGAATTGATCTAGTCTTCTTTTAATAACCGCACAGCAAACTCAAGATAAGGTAAGCTAAGAGGGTTGGTTTATTTTACACACACAAAATGCGGGAAAGGGGTGTCACAATATCCGCTCCTTTTGCCCTCATACAGTACAAGCGAGATAAGGGAAAGAGAGGGGTACAGGGCAAGACTACAATAAAATTAAAAGTTCTTTGAGTCCAGAGCCCAGAATCAAAAGTCCAATGGTGTATCCCTTCAGAGGTTAGCTGGCAGAAACAATTGCAAGGTGATCTGACTTTCCGGAAGCAAACTCATCCACAATGGAAGAAGGCACATAGAGATGAATGAGTCTTATAGTCACTGATATAGGAGTTCCAATATTCCAGAAATTCACAGTGTAGATGAGAGTAGGCAACTTACCTGGACAGAGCTTTTATTGCTAATACCTGTTGGATGGTAAATTGGTAGACTTCCTGGATTCAGTTCCACACGGCAATGTTACAAGTTCTAGCAGCTTTGGGGAGGTCATGTGATATACCTCCCACCACTTCTTCTGGTTGTTGGACAAAGGATGTATTTTCCCAGGTCTGGAATCTTGAGGTGCTTGATAGAAGAGTCAGGGACCCTTCTGTCCTTGCAGACATACCGGTTCCATTGGCTGGAGTTCTGCCTTAGAAATATTTGGTGTGCAAGTGCATTTCTTTGGAATTTGATTTTCTGCAGTCACAGGGGTATTTGCACCTCTTTAAAAATAACAAGGTCCCTGCTGGTTTCTGAAGATTAGACGTTCCTCTGGTATGAGATATGACTAATCAGGAAAAAGCCTTTGTCCATTTTTAAAAATAATAATTTTATAGAGGATCCAGGTTGATGTAGATATATATACTTTCCTTCCTGTCTTCTGCCCGGGGCACATTGAACTACTATGCGTAGCTTTTAGACTTATCTATCTGCTCCACAGCCAGAATTACCCGTCGGCGATTTGGGGGCTGGGCCTGTTCTCCAACCGAGGGCAAAATTCTGCCCCATGAGTTCAATCAGTGACACATTATTTTGGCATATATTCCACTGGATACTAATACTGAGGAAGTGCTAGGAGTTTTTAGGAAACTTTCCAAGAACTGGCTGCTCCTTCTCCATATTCACCAAAGATATCTTGGTGATATCTATCACTGTGACTTGGTTTTGAGGGACACTCTCTGTAACTATGTTAAGTGTATTGACAAACCAACTTGTGGAGAAAAGACTCTGGGTCAATGTTTTTGCTCCATTCCTGACTCTTACATGACTTTAACATGATCAGGGATTGGAAATTCAGATCATAATGTTGGGGATAATGTTACCATTCAAAATCTGAAAATGTGCTCTGACAACACAAATTGGGATATTTTTGTTGAGGATGATGATAAATAGGACCACAAGTATTAAGAAGGTATTAGAGATAATCCAGGAAATTACAGGCCGGTGAGGTTTACGTCAGTGGTAGGGAAATTATTGGAGAAGATTCTTCGTGACAGGATTTACTACCATTTGGAATCAAATGGGCGTATTAGTGAGAGGCAGCATGGTTTTGTGAAGGGGAGGTCATGTCTCACTAACTTGATCGAGTTTTTCGAGGAAATGACAGAGATGATCGACAATGGAAGGGCAGTGGATGTTATATACGTGGATTTCAGTAAGGCCTATTACAAGGGCCCTCATGGCAGACTGGTACAGAAGGTATAGTCGCACATGATCAGAGGTGAGCTGGCAAGATGGATACAGAATTGGCTTGGTCATAGAAGACGGAGGGTAGCAGTGGAAGGGTGCTTTTCTGAATGGACAGCTGTGACTAGTGGAGTTCCACAGGGATCAGTGCTGGAACCTTTGCTGCTTGCAGTATACATAAATGATTTGAAGGAAAATGTAATTGGGCTAATTAGTAAGTTTGCAGTCAACACTAAGGTTGGAGGAGTTGCAGACAGTGAAGAAGATTGTCAAAGGATACACCGGGATATAGATCGGTTAGAGACTTGGGCGGAGAAATGGCAGATGGAGTTTAATCCGGACAAATGCACGGTAATGCATTTTGGAAGGTCTAATACAGGCAGGAATTATATAGTAAATGGCAGAACCCTTAAATGCATCGACGGGCAGAGTGATCTGGATGTATAGGTCCATAGGTCACTGAAAGTGGCAATGCAGGTGGATAAGGTAGTCAGGAAGGCATATGGCATGCTTGCCTTCATGGACAGGGGTACTGAGTATAAAAGCTGGGAAGTCATGCTGCAGCTGTATAGAACCTTTGTTAGGCCACATTTGGAATATTGCATGCAATTCTGGTCGCCACATTACCAGAAGGATATGGAGGCATTGGAGAGGGTGCAGAGGAGGTTTACCAGGATACTGCCTGGTCTGGAGATTATTAGCTATGAGGAGAGGTTGGAGAAACTCGGATTGTTCTCACGAGAGCGATGGAGATTGAGGGGCGACTTGATAGAAGTTTACAAAATTATGAGTGGCATGGTCAGAGTAGATAGTCAGAAGCTTTTTCCCAGGGTGGAAGTGTCAATTACTAGGGGACAGAGATTTAAGGTGAGAGGAGAAAACTATAGAGATGTGCGGGGCAAGTTTTTTACATGGAGGGTAGTGATTGTCTGGAATTTGCTGCCAGAGGAAGTGGTGGAAGCAGGTACGATAGTGGTGTTTAAGAGGCAGCTTGACAAATACATGAATAGGATGGGAATAGAGGGATATGGACCCCGGAAGTGCAAAATATTTTAGGCAATGTGATCAGCGCAGGCTTGGAGGTTCCTGTGCTGTACTTTTCTTTGTTCTTTGTTCTCTGCATAACTCATTTTCTATGAACAGCCTCATGTCCAAACTAAAATGATTAAGGTGTATCCAAATGAGGAACCCTCAATTACAAAGGACATAAAAACAATAATAAAGGAAAGCCAAATTGCATTTAGTGTAGGGGATCAAGACGAATTTGACGAATTAAAAATCAAAATGAAAAAAGAAACTCAGAAGGCTAAAGACGCATGTAGAGAAGAGCTACATAACTGCTTTCAGAGAAATAATCCCAGAGATCCAATCCAATGGAAATTCATGGTCACCAATGCCCTCTTAGGGCTTGGTACCTAAAGGAGAAATTCCAGAGATGCATGCAAGTGCATACGTAAAATGTTAGGCTTCACATCAAGAAAGAGAAATTATAATTGTAATGTAAATGAATTGAATAGATTTTTTAGTCAGTTTGAAAACAATGAATCTGAGGAAGAAGTGATTCTGCAGCAGGTTTCACTTCATGAATTAGAAGGATCTTGTGTTAATATCAACAAATGGTAGATGGAGAAGCTATTCAAGTGTGAGAATCCATGGAAAGCGTGTTGCCCGATCAGATCAGCAGAAAAATTCTTAAGGAAGTGCTTATCAGTTGGCATTTCCTTTCACTCTGGACTTTCAGAAATCATCTGACATACATCTTGTTCCTTGCTGTTGGAAATCAGCTATCATTGCTTCAGTTGTTAAGAAGTCATAGCCTGCTAAGCTGAATGATTACCGACCAGTTGTCCTTACATCAATATAAAATGTTTCGAGAACACTGTGGCAAAGTAATTTTTAGATCCTCTTGTTCCACATATTGATCAGTTACGTTTTGCCTATCAACCTCATAAGTCAGTGGACAATGCTGTGCTGACCGTTTTTTTAAATTTGTTCATGGGATGTGGGCATCACTGGCTAGGCCAGCCTTTATTGACCATGCCCTTGTTCAGAGGGCATTTAAGAGTCAACTGTGGGTCTGGAGTCACATGTAGGCCAGACCAGGTAAGGATGGCAGATTTCCTTCCATAAAGGGCATTAGTGAACCAGATGGGTTTTTATGACAAATCAGCAATGCTTTCATGATGATCATCATCACACTTTTTAATTCCAGATTTTTTTATTGAATATCAATTTTCACCATCTGCCGTGGTGGGTTTCAAACCCAGGTCCCCAGAGGATTACCCTGGGTCTCTGAAATACTAGTCCAGGTGACATTACCACAATGCCTGCACCTTTGATCCAACAGCACATGGACAGGTTAGGCAACAATGCTTGTGCTACCTTTGTAGACTTCTCTTCAGCCTTTAATATGATGCAACCAATCAAGCTTATTGAAAAAATTGAAATGTCTTGATGTTAACCCTGCTCTCCTCTTTTGGATCAGTGATTTCCTTCCTAACAGGACCCAACAAGAGTTAATCTTTAGTTCACGTTAAAGAATACTGGATTTCCTCAGGTTCGTGTACTCTCACTGCTGCTTTTCATTCTCTACATGAATGATCGTCAGTCTGAGCAAGCGACATAACCATCCTGATGTATGCTGATGATGTGGCATCTGTGGGTCTTATTTGGAATAATGAAGTAAACCAGGCTTGTCCAACCTGCAGCCCGCAGGCCAGAAGCCCCTGTATGTGGCCCCTGGGGAGACTGTTCAAAATACCAGTAAGAGGAGTCAGGGAGGTTGAAGAATTCTGCAGGGGACTACTCCTCCAAACACAGCTTGTTTCTCTCCCACATTTGCTGCTGATAGGCCCACTATTGAGCGTATTAGCAGTAAACATGGGACAGAAACAGGCTGTGATAGGAGCAGCAGTGAACACCGGCAGCTGCAAACACGTAGAGATATAGAGAGAGAGGCACGCCCTGGAGTGTGCAGGCTTCCACTCACCATGCTTTCCCATGGCTCTTGCCCTTAGCTCCCGATGCTTTGATCCAGCTCTGGCAGCTTTCTCCCAGTTCGCTCCAGTTTCCCCTGGCTTCAGCCCATTTCCACCATTTCTCACCACTGTCCCATGGTTCTCCATGATTTTTCCCGGCTCTGGCTGCTTTCCTCTGGCTTTCAGTGTTCCCCTCATCAGGCACCCATGTTCGGGCAGGTCTCAGGCCTCACTCCAGGGGTAGAATTTTGCCCTTGATGGGTGGGCAGGCCCAACCGACTCGGTGGCAGGCGGACAGCCAATCGCCACCACCGAAACGGGACCCACTGCCATTTAATGTGGGTGGGCCAATTAAGGCCCGCCTAGCGTGTCGCCCGACAGGAAGCACTATGCACTCCCTGTGCGGGCGGGGGGATTCCTCAACTGTGAGAGTGCGTTCTTTCGCACGTGCACACAAAAGAGCACACATCTCCCTGAGGCTAGGTGCTGCCTCAGGGAGATCGCTGAAAGGCTGTGAAACATTAAAAATAGAAATATAACAAATCATTAACGTGTCCCCGTCATGTGAAAATGTCACACAAGATGGGACATGTTAATGAAATACACAAAAACTTTATTAAACTTTTTTAATTCCTATATCAAACCTCATCCCGCCACGGGATGAGGTTTGTAAAAAAATCACTTACCCGCCTGCCCGTTGGGCCTGTGCGCCGAGCCGAAGTTCACATGGGCCCCTCAAAATCCTGGTCAATTGGTGACTTAATGGCCGGCGTGCATTGTGCTGCTGTGCGCATCCTCCGACCTAAATATCGCGATGCCACGCGCTGACCTCGGGACGCTCGCACGACATCAGTGCGCGACATATTAAGCGCCGACGTGTGGGCTCTGCCACCCACATGCCAGTCAGAAGACTCAGCCCCAGGTCTCTCTTCCTTTTTTCATTACATCTATAGCCCCCAGCCAATTTAGTAAGCGAGGGTGGGTGAGTGAGTGAATGTGAGGGTGGATGAGAAGGTGAGAGTGAGTGTGGGTGGATGAGTGAGTGAGGGTGAGTGGTTTACAGAGACAATGTCCCTGAACCATGTAGTAGTTGATTTTCGACTGAGACTGTCTGTTACAGCACAATCAAATCTGTCTGGGCAAAACCAGAGGATTGAAAACCCATCCTTACGGATTACTGACATCATTTTTACTGTAAATCTCCAATCCAGATACCTGACTGAACTAATGTTTACTGTTATTACCCATTTGAATACAGGACTGACCATTCTTATAGGCCAGGATTTTATGGCCCCCTCCTGCCTGGTGGGATATTACAGTCCCACCAAACTGAATGGAGATTTAAATGGCTCTTTACATCCGCCAGTGTGGGGGAGACACAGTGTGAGAGGGGGATGGTATAAGAAATTGGGATCTTTAGTAAACGGGTATTTTCTACATTTTATGGGATTAGCTAAACAACATTGATTTTCTTTCTGGAAAAAACGATTGCTAAACACTTTGACCTCTAAACAGTCTTAGTTCAGGCTGCCATGTTGACATTCCTGAGTTGCTAGAAGGTGTCCTGTGCACTGCCTTATCTTCAAAGTGTTTAGAAAAGACTAAGATATGACCCTCAGCAAGATGTAAATGAAAAAACTGACCTCGTGACCTCAAGCAAGGTGATGCACAGGGGCCAGGGGCGGTGGGGGGGGTGGGGGGGGGGTGCGGAACCATCTTAACGTTTTGAGTATCTGTCCTATATCCATTGGTCAGAATAGTTAGATAGATGATTGACACTGAGTAAGCTGCCAGCCCCCCGCCCCTGGGTATATAGATTGGGGTCATACTGGTGGTAGGGGGCTGAGGCGGCAGGGCTCGATGGGCAGCTGCCTTCTTCAGATGGAAGATGGACCAGAGGAGGATGGGGAAGATCGAGAAATTGAGAGAAGAGTTTCCTAACACTTCGACTACAGAGTGGAATGCTGTTATCATAAGCTGTTACAGGTCGTATACTTCTCCTGTCTTAGCTAATATATCTAAACTGTTGTTTCTTAATAAACCATCTTAAAATTACTTATGCCTAGTTGACTGCTTAGTTAGATATCTGTGGTCCCGAATCCAGAAATCATACAATTGGTGTCCAGAGTAGGATCCACAGTAGTCAAGATTGGCTTGGAATTTGAGAAGCCACATTGTTAAATTATAGTTAAGTGTGTAATGTAGTTACTAAGTGAAGCCAGAATGATCGATTGGGAGTTTGACTGAGAAAACAAGTGAGCCTGGAGTGAGGAAGATACTGGGATTTTATATGCTTTTGAATAAGAATAAATTAGTCTATGGTGTACGTGTGTTTGCCTTACAGCTGAATAAAAAGTATAAGGAGTTTAGGGAACTGGTCAATAATTTACAAAATGGATTGACCTGTTCAATCAGTTCTGCTGCAGACAGGAGACACACGACGGAGTACATTATACAAGGTGAAAAATTAGACCAAAACCATGAGGGTTGAAGTGGCTCCAGAGAAGCCACATGAGTTTTTCTTTTCAAGTTAAATAGGGACCACAGAGGTTCCAAAGCAGAGTTAGAGAGCAATGATTTTAAACAACTCATCCTAGCTGCAGGCTCCCAAGAATCAAAACAAGAGATGGACTGTGTTATGATGCGGCAGATGATGTGTGTCAGGCAGATCAAATCCATAAGCAGAACTTGATTGCGTTATCACAACAGTTTTGACATTTGTATTTATTTCAAGATATGTACAGTGAATTCAGAAGTAATAAGTCCACTAAGACTTATACAGATATTTTTTAAAACTAAATTAAAATATTTATTAACAAAAGGGAAAATTTTAAGCACATACATGATACCACAAATTACTACAATAATAACTCCTAAAAATCCCTAATTACCCTGACTCCCAGTTACACCCCCTTTAAGGCGACGGTCCAAAAATAGATTTTAGATTTTAAACAATTCCAGCAAATTAACACAATACCCTGGGCTGTGGAATTCAAATAATTCTTCTCCAGCTTCAGTTTCTGTAGACAGCAGGCTTAGGCACAAATACTGGACGATTCAGTAAGGCTATTTCACACACATCTGTTTGATCTTACAATGCCTTCCTCTGACACTTAGCCTCATTCTCTTTTATAAACATTTCTCTCTTCTTAATATGTAAATTCTATTGTTTTATAAGTCTTTGAAACTGTATCTCCCTCATAACATAAAAACTTTCATGTTGTCACTATATATTGTCAGCCACCCTTGAAAAAAAATATATTCCCTAGCTTGCTTGTCTGGCTTTTGTAAACAGATTGAGATCCCTTTGAAATCCAAATTCCCCTTCACCTATCTAAAAACGCAAATTCCCTTCACACCTTACATGCTAAAACCCCAACCATGTTTACCTGCTTAGCATTTCAAAAACACTTCTACATCTTACTTCTTTTGATAACTTCAGCTTGCAGCCTGCTTGGCTACAAAACTTAATTAGACCACACCTAGACAGTAAAAAACAACCCCCATAAACCCACTTCACAGTAAACCAGAAAAATATTATGAAAATTATACTTTCGTAACAAATGGGAGTCTCACAAGGACCTAGTTAGCATCAAACAGGTCTGCACCAAAGGTCCAAGTGTATTAATGTCAGTTGACTCTAACTTCTCCAACTTTGTCACCCATGACCATTACTCCGACACTATGAAGTTGACATAATTTGCCCAGTTGTGATTATACCGTACATTCAAATCCACTTATTGTTAAAGCAGTGTGTTGTTCCCAAACATCAAATATTTTAAAAGCTGGGGTTGAGGAAGAAGCTAAAATATTTAAATTTCAAATGACATGTTTTGCTGACTTTAATGATACGGGTTTCTGTTTAAAAAACTTGAACTGTTCCAGTATACAACTGTAAAGCAATACAATTTGTTCCCAAAATATAAAGATAAGCCTGCGGTTTGGCAGCAGGTCAGAGGCTAGGAATCCTGTGATGAATAACTCATCTCCCGTGGTCAATCTGGTCACATTCTCTTAAAGGTGTATTGCCTTTCAGATTACCACATCCCTCCCCCTGAGTCACAATACAACTTTAAGAGAATGTGAGCAGATTGATCATGCCTCCTGACTCCCCAAAGCCTATCCACCATCTACAAGGCGCAAATCAGGAATGTGGAGGAATACTCCCCATTTGTCTGGATGAGTGCAGTTCCCACAACACTCAAGAAGTTTAACACCATCTAGGACAAAGCAGCCCACTTAATTGGCACCACATCCACAAACATTCACTCCCTCCACCACCGATGCACAGTAGCAGCAGTGTGTACCATCTACAAGATGCATTTCAGGAACTCACCAAGGCTCCTTAGACAGCACCTTCCAAACCGATGACCATTATCACCTAGAAGGACAAGGGCAGCAGATAGAGGGGAACACCACCACCCAGAAGTTCCCTCCAAGTCACTCACCATCCTGACTTGGAAATATATCACCGTTCCTTCACTGTCTCTGGGTCAAAACCCTGGAACTCCCTCCCTAACAGCACTGTGGATGTACCTACACCATATGGACTGCAGCGGTTCAAGAAGGCAGTTCATCACCACCTTCTCAAGGGCAACTAGGGTTGGACAATGAATACTGGCCCAACCAGCGAAGCCCACATCCTGTGAATGAATTTTAAAAAAGCAATCCAATTTGAGCTTTTCAAAATTATATGAGTTAACTGAACTGCTAAAATTCAAACTAAAAACACTTTTTACTGGCTATTTCTTTCAAATTTGGTTAAGTAGTGAATATCAGAACTTGAAAATTGTTGCGAAGGAGGGAAAGGATAAGCAAAAGAGATGGGAAGGATTCAGTTCCTTCTCTAGAGTCTGCGAGGCTGCAGTTTTGTCTCTTTAAGAAGCGGCCGTCTCTTACAAAATGCTAACAAGCTTCCAAAATAATTGGAATTTAAACTAATGTTTGGAGGAAGTTGGAGACAACAAAAGGATTGAACAAAACAAATTTAAAATGGAGCTTGGTTTCTGATCAGAGGAGTTTTTTTTAAATTACGTGAAGTGGTGCAATTGCGTGCCAGCTTTCCTCAGCCCAGCCCATCCCACCGTCTGAAACAAGCTGCGGAGTTAACTCTTTCAGCAGACAGCAGCTTCTTTTTTTAAATCATCGCACAACCTTTGGATTATTAAATGCATATTGGACATTATTAGATTTTAAGTAGCTAAATTTACAGATTTGGTTGGATATATTAACCCACTGGGCTCTTGGCCAGTATGTTTTTGTTTTAAGCAGACAATGATTGTCTCCAGCTCTGAGTGAAGCCAGCAGTTTTGAAAATTAAAGCATGGCAAAAAGACTTTACCTTTCAGAGACTGGGCCTTCACCATTCAGGTCATGTGTTACTATTTATTATGTCTCAGGACAAAATGTTTGAGGATGGGAGACATGGAAATCACCTCTGATGGCAAACGCTTTTATCTCTGATGTAAAATCACCTTTTAAAACTATCAAGCCTGTTTATTGAAATTGGAATTGATAATTACATTGACATGAGTTGCTATTTCAAGCGTTCAAAAGAAAATTTACCTGATGGTTAAGGGGGTTACCAAATTCTATTTTTTTCATAAAAAGCTAGTGCACAAACAGTCTAGGTGGTTTCTCAGTATCAAAATAACTAAAGCTTGTTTTTGGAAGAAATAAATTGAAAAAATAATAAAATCTGCCAGCCCAACAACATTGCTATTTGAATTTGCGATAATTTTAAAATAAAAAAACTCAGGCACAATCTAGTGCAAGCTTGGCGAACCTTTTCATTTGGGGGGCCAATAAGCAATTTGTGGGAAGAAAAGGAAATAGGTTCAGAGGGATGGAAATCCCAGACCTGATGCCTGTCTGTCAGCCCATGAAGAGCGCAGATCCCCCCACCCCACATGTTGTATCAGGGCCCTGCCACACCTGTCTCGCCAGCCCTTGGACAAGCCCGATCTAGTGGGTTACTTTTAAGAAAATAGCATATTGTTTGAAGGAAAGAGCAAACAAGCAAAATAGAAAAATTAGTGCCTGTAATCAAGTGGGAATGTTTAATTTCTATTCTATGGCTATTATGAAAACATGTTATCAGACTATGAAGTTTCTCCAGAGCTCCTGAATGAGATACAATGGTAATTAATGGGACTTCCCACTTAGAATTAGAGATAGAGTTTGAAAAAAGACGCAACACCCAATGGGAATAACTCACCTTGGGTGTATGTTGGATCCAGTGCCCTTGGTTTGCTAGGGCTAAAGGATCCAGGTTGCACGCTTGTTTCGGGGTACAGAGACTGAGAACATCAGGAGATCATTGTTAGATTAAAAACATGCTGTTATTTACAAACAAATCTCAGCAGCTATACTTGTGTGCTTACAACTCAAAATTCTGTCTTCAACCTTCCATGTATAACTCAAGACTCTCTCAGAGGTAGCCCACACAACTCTGCTATTGGGTATTAAGATCATGTGATCTTACAGTACAACACTTGTCTTAAAGGTATATTACATATCAAGTTACTGCATCGCTCCCCTTTTATTGAAAAATACTTTTTACATTTTTTTCAGTATATCAAGTTATTTACACAGTTCAATTATTTACAAAGTCAGTTTTCTGGGGGTTTCCGTATGCATGTAGAATGTCTCATCTCTACAGCTTCTGAAATTTGGTTTGGAACCTCCTTTACTGGAGTCAGTAGGTACCTGTAAATCTGTTTCTTCGATTCTTTCATGTACAGTCGGCCCTTCAAACACATTTGTGCTAGGTTGAGTTCTTTCAACAGGAGATTTTGATTCAGTCTCGAACATTGGTGGACTCTTTTCTGGGTATTTGGTTTCTCATCTTATGTGATCCACATATCTCCTTATTACTCGATCTTCAGCTTTCACATGGTAGGAAGGAGGTCCCGTTACCACACTTATTTCACCAAACAACCATGCTGGTCCTTCTCTAAAACTTTTTACAAATATTTCCTCTCCTTGAATATTCTGCCCTGACTTTGACAAGCATGCTCTATTTTCTGACTTTGCTACCTTCTTTTTACCTTCACCCCCAAGTTTGGAATGATTGGGCTCAGACTCGATTGGATCCAGTGTTTCATCAACAATTGCACAGATTTGACACCTGTTGTGAGGTGGCTCTATAATGGAAAAGAGATTGTGCCAGTTTAGTCGCTATCAAATCTCCAGACAATTTCTTCATACCAGATTTGAATGCCTGAACTGCTGTCTCGGTGAGTCCATTTGAAGAAGGATGGTATGGAGATGTTTTCACGTGAACAATACCATTGAAGCTTGTAAATCGGTTAAATTGAACACTTGTGAATACTATTCTATTATCTGATACTAGCGCTTCAGGTAATCCATTAATTGCGGAACGTTGTCATTGCTCATCTATTGTCGCTGAAGATGTGGGTGACCTTACTTCATATATATCCATCCATTTTGAATGCGCATTTATGATAAGTCGGAACATTGTTCCCATAAAAGGTCCTATATAATCGATGTGTACTCATATCCATGGCCTCCCTGGCCACTCCCAGGGGTGTAATGGGGCTGTTGCAGGTAATTTTTGTACTTGTTGACACGTCTCACTAAGTTTTCTATTTCTCCATCCATTCCCAGCCACCATATAGCTACGTGCTATTGCCTTCATTTTGGAAATTCCAGGTTGTGTTCTGTGAATTTCAGATAACAATGACTTTCGTCCTTTTGGAGGAATAATCACCGGAGCTCCCCACAATAAAATACCTTCTTGTCTGGTTATCTCATATAGCTTCTCTGGAAATATGGTTTCTTTCATCAGGTTCTTAATTTTGTGACCAACCATGAAGAACTCAATTTCTCACTTTCGATGAGACTGGATCTCGGTTTGCCCAACCTTTAATTTGTTTTGCACATGTTGGCGATGAGTTCAGGAAGTTCAATAAAAGAAATTCCTGAGGAATTGGAACATTGTCATCACTTATTTGCAAGGGTAAACGACTGAGTGCATCTGCATTTGCAATTTGACCTCCGGGTCTATGAATAAAAGTAGACTCATACACTGCCAAGATCAGTGCCCATCTTTGTACTTTTGCTGATGCTATGGGGGGGGGGTTCTTCCCCGAATAGTCCTAATAATGGCTTGAGGTCCGTTATGATAGTAAAGTGACGACCCTGTACATATTGATGAAACTTCTTAACACCAAATATTATTGCCAGGCCTTCTTTTTCAATTTGAGAGCACTTTTTCTCTGTAGTACTGTGTGTTCTCGACACATATGTTATAGGTCGTTCTGATCCAACATTCATTTGATGGGAAAGCACTGCTCCCACTCTATAGGATGTTGCATCACACGTTAATATCAACTCTTTTTTTGGGTCAAAATGTACTAGAAGTGTGGATAATTGTAACAACTGTTTCACTTTAGTGGAAGCTTCTTCTCCTGGGGAAACATTTTCCCCCATTGGGGTAAGTGCAGGAGCAGGCGCATGTGGGTGTGCCTCCAATCGGCGCCCCTGGTTAGGGGCGCATCACCATTTTACTTATCCTCTGAGGCACTGCTGAATTCATCATGTGCAGCCTCATCCAGGGCATCAAGGTCTTCATCGTCAACTGCATCCTCCCTTTCTAGCGCAAGATTGTGCAGAGTGCAGCATGCTACCACTATCAGTGACACACGATCTGGGGGGGGGGTTACTGGAGAGCGCCCCCTGACCGGTCCAGGCAATGGAAGCGCATCTTGAGAAGACCGATGGCTCTCTCCATCACAGCCCTTGTGGTGCCCTGGCTCCTATTGTACCGCTGCTCAGCTTCTGTTCTTGGATAGCGGAGAGGCATCATGATCCACCTTCACAGGGGAAAGCCCTTGTCACCCAGCAGCCAACCATCCAGCCGAGCTGGAGCACTGAAGAGCCCCGGCACCTGGGAGTGTCTGAGGATGGAGGCGTCATGGGAGCTGCCTGGGTACCTTGCACAGACTTGTAGAATCAGCATCTTGTGGTCAAGCACTATCTGCACGTTCATGGAGTGGAAGCCCTTCCTGTTGACAAAGACACCGGGCCAACCTACTGGCGCCTTGATGGCCATGTGTGTGCAGTCTATTGTACCCTGGACACAGGGGAAGCCAGCAATGGCCGCGAAGCCTCTGGCTCACTGCGCCTGACTTGCCTGATCCCAGCGGAAGTGGATGAAGGTCAATGCCCATCTGAACAGAGCATCTGTAACCTGCTTGACACAAGTGTGGAGAGCTGATTGGGCAAAGATCACCCACCGAGCCCAGAAGGAGCCAGAGGCATAGAAGTGGAGGGCAACTATGAGCTTCAGAGCTGCTGGCATGGGGTGTCCACCCACACAGTTAGGGGGGATCTCAGGGCCAATTATTTGATAGATATAGTTGTCTGTCTCCCTTGACAGTGGAAGCCTCCTTCAGCATTGCACCTCAGTCATATTGAGGTAGCTGCTTTGCCGCCTGCATACCCTGGCAGCAGGATAGTGGCGTCTTCTGTGGCCTCTTGCACCTTGGACAACCTCTAGGCCTTGTGCCCCTTGTGCCTGCACCTGGCCTCCCAAAGGTGGCTCCCCTGGTGGCTGATTGTCCAGTCCTGGCCGCCTCCTTATTCTATCCCTCCTTTCCTCTTCAGGGGAGCTGCCTCCAGTGGAGAAGTCAGAACTCATACCCCCGGGCTAAATGGAGGCCTCCGGAAAGCTGCAGGCCCGATCATGATTACTATCTGCAGACTGGTTTCAAAGTACACGAGAAGCTCTGGGAAATCGAGGAGCACTACTAGCAATCACACAGGTAACTTTTAAACAATTTCATCAATTATAACTTTGTCAAAAACATGAACAACCCCTCTGAGTCCACATATCCTGACATTGCAAAAGTTTTCTTAAATAATGTCCTACCCGCCTGCCCGTTGGGCCAGTGCGCTGACCTGAAGTTCGCACGGGCTCCTCAAAATCATACACAATTGGCGAGTTAAGGGCCTTAACGAGGCCTTCAATTAATGGCGGGTGAACTGAGCGCACCCGTCCACCAAAATATTGCAATGCCGCACATTATCGTCAGCACACTCACGCAACGTCAATGCGTGACATTTTACGCGGTGATGTGCGGGCTACGCCACCTGCATGTCAGCCAGAAAATTCTGGCCAATCTTTGTAATTTCTCATGAGGTGTCCATATCGATGGCAGAAGAAACATTCAATCTTTTTAAATTGTGTTTCATTACATGGCTGTCTACTTACATCTGTGTTACTATGATGCCATGTTTTTGCTGCTGAGTTCTCTTTTTTAATTTGGCTGCTAACGATGGCTGTTTCCTGCTTCTGAGTAAAGCTCTGCACTTTCCCGCTCTTTGTGGTTGAAGCTTCCCACCCAACATGGAGGATAGTGCCATTTTGGACTCCTCGACTGGCTTCTGAGTCTCACACTGAACCTTTCATTGCAAGACCAATTTCCACCGCCTTTGGAGAATCTAGATTTGTTTCATCCAACAATCTCCACTGAATAGTATTTTTGTTTATTCTGCACACCAACCGATTTCTAAGCATATCATTTATTGAAGAACTGAACTTGCAGTATTCAGTTAATTGCTTCATACTCGCCACATAAGAAGCAACTTTCTTCCATGCATCTCTAATTCTCGAGTTGAAATTAAACCTTTGTATGGTCAGTGAAGGTTTGAGATGGTAATGATTCCTTACGAGGTTCATTAAATCATCAAAACCTTTGGAGTCTGGGGCACTGGACGCCAACAGATTTCAAATTAATCCATATGTCTTACCCCCACACGTGGACAGAAGGATCGTGCACCTCTTCTCCTTCCCCACAATGTCATTTGCCTGGAAGAAGAAAGCAAGGTGTTCAACATAATGAGACCAGTCGTCCAAGGTTGGATCAAAAGGCTCCACTCTAACAAATTGTGGCATCCTCTGAGGGAGTTACATTGATGATCAAGAAGGAAAGTTTCTTTTACTTACAGCTACCTTGCGATATACAGCCCGATTTTGGTTCTTCTGATTTCCTTCGTTCTTCCTTGCTTTCTATCTCGTTTTTTTCATGGCTTTTCATCCTTTTACTCGCATCGCCAGTTTGTTGGATCCAGTGCCCTTGGTTTGTTGGGTCCAAAGGATCTGGGTGACCGAGCTGGTACAGAGACAGAGAACATCAGTAGATCATTGTTGGAATAAACACATGGGCCAGAATCTTCTGCTCGGTGAGTGGGGATGGGCCCTGCTCGACGAGGTGTAAAATGACGCATGGTTACGTCCGGCTTGTGTCCCGACGTCACTGCGTGTCATTCCGATCTTCAGTCCAGCGGGCGCATAGCCGAACTGTCAAAGGCCTGTTAAGGCCATTTAGATTCCAATTAAAATAATTAATTGAGCTGCCCGTCCAACCTGAAGGTTGGTGGGCAGGCAAGGAGCCCAGGCGGCATTCATATTTATCATGAAACCTCATCCACGGGCGGGATGAGGTTTCATGACGGGCTTATAAATTAAATAAGTTTTTAAATTAAAGATCATTGACATGTCCCAGCTCATGTGACTGCGTCACATGAGGGGACATGTCTCTAAAAATGATTTTTCTTTAAAATTTATAAAAAATCAATATAATCTCCCTGAGGCAGCTCTGTGCCTCAGGGAGATTTCTGCACTCTTACACAGGCATGCGTGAAAGAGCTCACTCCCCAATTCAGCGTACTCCCCCTGCCCGCACAGGGAGAGCTCAGTGCTTCCAGGTGCACGTCACGCTGGGCGGCCCTTAATTGGCCCGCCCATGCAAAATGGTGGCGATCGGCTGCGCGCCTGCCCACACCTGCTTCCGCCCAACCCCCCGACAGAGAGAAAATTCTCCCCATACTCTTTATCAGCAGCTACACTTGTGCGCTCACAACTCAAAACTTTGTCTTCCTTCTTCAGTGTCCAACTCAAGACTCTCTCAGAGGTAGCCCACGCTTTCTTGGTATTTAAATCATGTGATCTTACATTAAAACACTTGTCTTAAAGGTATATTACACATCAGCTTTCTACAGTGTAATTCAATTGAATATATAAATCTGGTATTGATGTGCATCCTGGTGAAAGGAAAGCGTAGGTGAGATGAATAAGGGCAGCTTTCTCTTGGAGATATTTGTGTATTTGCCAATGAGCTTTTTAAGAGAACTGAATTTGAAAATCTGGCTACCACCTGAGATTGGGACCATACAGGATATGCAAAGATGAAAGGTCAGGAAGAATTATCGAATGGTGCATCTTTTTAAAGACAGTGAAATCCCAGATGATGAAGTTGATTAGCAGAATACACAGCAGAATCCCTATAGGCCTGATAAACCTTCCACAAATGCAAAACAAGAATTTGTGGGAGAGGGCAGAGAGATTACCACCAAGCATGATGAAAGAACACTGCCCGAATATAAGGTTTGGTAAAAAGAGAATCCCTAGTGGCCACATCCAACAGATACAGAGACATGTGAAGATGAGTAACCAATGTGAAATACTAGCAGATGATTAGAGGAAGAATTGGAACACCAATAACACCAATGTTATCTCCCAAGTGTTTAGAAAAGACCAGGATATGACCCTCAACAAGATGTAAACCAAAAAACTGACCTCGAGCAAGGTGATGCAGGTGGGGTGGAGGGTCGGGGTGGGGGGGGGTGGTGGTGGGTTGGGGGGGGTGTTGAAACCACCCTAATATTTTGAGTATCTGTCCCGTATCAATTGGTCAGAATAGTTAGATAGATAATCGACACTGGTAAGCTACCAGCCCCAGAAGAGGGCATATAGATTGGTGTCATACTGGTGGTGAGGGGTTGAGGTCTTGCTGAGGTACTGGTGAGGTGGCAGTCCTCCTTACGGGTTGTATAGTTTTTACTGTCTAATTAATTAATGTATCATACCTAAACTGTTGTTTCTTAATGAACTCAATAAATTATTTTAAAATTACTTATGACTAGTCAATTGCCTTTTTAGGTATCTGTGGTCCTGAATCCAGAAATCTTACAGTGAGAGGGAGGAGAGAATCTGTGTCTGGCTCACTCCCATTCTCGAGATTCTCATTCACCTTCATGTCCACACACGAACAGGCACTCTTACCCACTCTCGCGGTGGGTGAGGGTGAGTGAGTGAAAACCCTGAGACTGGGAGTGAGCTGGACACACACACTCTCACCCCTTCACACCCTAATAGTCATCTTTATTTATTACTCTTTTCTTTCATTGTCTTTTTATTGTTGTGACACATTTATTTTCACTCAGCAATTGTTTATTTTCATATTTCAGGTATTTTTAAGTTATACTTTTGATGTTGTGCCAAACATCATGGCCTGAATCTTCTGGTCAGCATGCGGGGCTGATGCACGGTGACGTTAGGCCTGCTTCCCGACGTCACCGCGTGTCATTCTGATCTTCAGTTTAGCGGGCGCACAGCAGAGTCGGCTGTGTGCCCGCCGAGCTGTCAAAGGCATGTTAAGGTCACTAATCAACTAATTAAAGTGTTTGCCAGGGCTGACAGTCCAATCTTAAGGTTGGTGGGTAGGCAAAAAGCTCAGGCGGCCTTCATAGTTTTCATGGAACCTCATCCACGGGTGAGATGAAGGGTTTATTAATTCAAAAAAATGTTTTGTGAAAATTCATAAACAGGTCCCAGCTCATGTGACAACATGAGGGGACATGTCTGGATAACTTTATTTTTTATTTTCTACATCTTTGTGACTGAAGTTAATCTCCCTGAGGCAGCTCTGTGAAAGAGCGCAGGCTCAACTCTCCCTTCTCCCCCCACTCGCACAGGTAGCGCTGAGCGGGCATGCGTCATGCTGGGCAGGCCTTAATTGGCCCACCCATGTAAAATGGTGGCACGCAGCTGATCGTGGGTGGCCATGCCCGACGGAGAGAAAATTCTCCTCTATATTTCTGAAATTTGCCACCCACCAGCCCCGCCACCATCCATCACCTCCTTGCCCATTCCAGCCCAAGTGTGAGAAAATTGAAAAAACGAAAAGGTTGGACAAGCCTGAGGTAAACTACAGGAACTCGGTGGAGAACCTAGTAAAATGGTATCATGATGATTCTCTTAAACTGGAGGAAAACAAGATGAATGAATTAGTTATAGACTTTAGGAAAAAGCCAGTAAATGAGTTTGTTTCCCTGAAGATTCATGATGTGGACATTGAAATAAATACCGACTTATGTCATCAGAACAAATCAGTTCCTGAACTCGTTTGTGCCCTTTTCTACAAGAACTTTGAATAGGAGTTTGATGAAAGGATAAGGATGTGGACTCATAATGAGACTCATTTTAATTTACTGGAATAGTTATAACATATATTTAATTTTTATGTTTTTTTGGTTATCAGTTTCACTTTGTCCATCGAACGTGAGCTGCGTCCTTGAAATTAACACATTAGTTGGTGCTTGAAGCAATACAGGCAAGGAGACTGATGAACTGAACAAACACTGGTGGTTTATTGGAACTAAGAACAGAGCAATAACACCATGTGTGCTTCTTCAATCACCTCCAGCTCTAGACTTACAGTTACCAAAATAGCCTGCACTGTATAGCGATTGGTCAATACAGTTACGTGGTCAGTCAACTACATTCTCTTAAAGGACTCCAATTTACCACATTAACCAAAGTTAGACTTTTGTGATAGGGTAATTTCCCATCTTTTACTCAATCCTTTTATATTCCGTTTTTCTTAATGAATGGGAAATGTATCTGAAATGAATTTCTGTACAGACAATATATTGTAATGTAATTGACTTGATTGAATATGTTCAGAGTGCAGTATTATAGATGATGTCCTGAAGTATGTTCCACCTTGCTTCTGCACTTTGTGTGGGAATGCTAGGGAGCACCTATCCTATTGAGTCAAGTCCAGGAACTGTTGCTTTTTGTCGGGGTAGGCAGTATGGCTGACATTGATATGAGGACATCATCTTTGCTTTAAATGAGAAAAGCTTCAAGGGTTGGATCCTCACCCTAGTACATACCAGGGAGTGACCTGTGTCACAGTCAGCGCTGTGGTAACTGCTTGTATTAAGAATGCTATTCAGAGAGTCATGTCTGGTGATGATCAGATCCATCTAGTGTCAATGCCCTGATTGGATGCCTCCAGGACACCTTGTGGATTGTCCTGAAAAAAGGTATTAGTTACACAAAGCTCATGCTGGCAGCAAAGCTCACATAGTCTCCGTCCATTTTCATTTATCTTCCCCATACTATGTTGTCTGCGGCAGGAGTACCATGTCTCAGGGGCCATGCAATGAAATTCTGCAGTAGGTAAAGATGTTCTGACTTAGGGATTTTGCTGATAACAGTGTCAAGCTCCTTATATCCTTTCATCTCTGCATTGGAGCATAGGTACTCATGGGTTAATGGGCCCTGCATGACTTGAGAGGCAAATGGAGAGAAAACTTTATGAACCATTTGTGGGGGATTCTATCACCAAAAGTAGGGAGTTCCATATAGCGAAGCCTACAACTTGCTCACATATTTCCTCTGAACTTTTCCCCTGCCAGATGAATGTGTAATATTTTTCTTTCAATGATTTGCCCTTGACAAGCCTGGTCATTTGTACAGAAGCTATGGCAAAAGGCAATAGAAAGAGCACAATTCTAAAGATTTGCAGGAACAGAGAGACCTGGGGGTATGTATGTTCACAAATCATTGAATGTGTCAAGGCAGGTTAAGAACATGATTAAAAAGGCAAATGAGATCCTAAGCTTTATAAATAGAGGCACTAAGTTCAAAAGCAGAGGTTATGATGAAACTTCATAAAACACTGGTTCAGTTTCACTTGGAGTATTACATCTAATTTTGGGCTCCGCAACTTAGAAAGGAGGAGGTGGTGCAGAAAAGATGTACTAGAATGGTTTCAGGGATGAGGGACATCAGTTGGATAGTTTAGAGAAACTGGGATTGTTCTCCTGAGGGCAGAGAAGGTTGAGAGGACATTTGATAGAGGTACTCAAAGTCATGAGAGCTTCAGACTGATTGGATATGGAGAAAGTGTTCCCATTGTCAGAAAGGTCAGGAAGCCGAGGACAGATTTAAAGTGACTGGCAAAAGAACCAAAGCCAACATGAGTAAGAACCTTTTTCAGATAGTGAATGGTTAGGATCTGGAATGCACTGCCTGAGAATAATGGTTTTAAAAAAGAGAATTGATTCAGCATCTGAAGGTAAAATGTTTGCAGGACTATGAGAAAGGAGAGAGGGACCAACAAAAGTTTTCTTGGCTATGATGGGCTGAATGGCCTGCTTCTTAGCTGTAACTATTCTGTGATTCTATATCACAACAGTGGCCACACTTCAAAAATACTTCACTGGCTGTGAGATGTCAGGGGTCATGAAAAGCATTATATCAATACAAGTCTTTCTTTCTCTTTAATCATTGTCTCTAATTCATAAACTTAAGATCTCTGTTCTCACTCCTGCACACAAATTATTGTTAAGAGACTTTCTAAAATTTCAATTATTAAATTTAACATTTTCCTTATATTTTATTTCTGTTTACTCTCTCTTTCTCTCCCTCTCTCGTTCAATTCAATCTTTCTTTCCCTTTATTTCACTTTTCTGTTCCTGACTCTAATAAAACCACTCTAATTTTTGTGGCTCCGTAGGTAGTGCCCCTCGCTCTGAGCCAGAAGCTTTGGGTTCAAATCCCTCTTCAGGACTCATTGGCCACAGAAGAAGTGTTCATGTTGCATCTCAATAGGTTGCTATTCAACCGACTAATCCTTCCAACACTTCTCCACTGTTTCCCAAAGGGAGAAAAGTTTGTGTGAAGATGCAAAACAGACTATAATTCAACTTCCTTTCTAGTCTTTGTCCCTTTCACAATCCTTAAATTTCACAAGAAGATACACTATTGGTCCCGTCTTTCATTAAGATCCCAGATGCCCCCTCACCCTCCTACTCAAGTTACAATGCAACACATGTTCAAGCTAAAGGATGCAAAATGACCCATTCTGGCCCATTCTCTCATCTTGTCTTGCTCAGTATTTGGGTATCAGGAAACTTACTTCTGCAAAGATTTAAGCCCCAACTTTACTCATAACCACTCTCCATACACTTTGTCTGCTAAAGTGATTCTGCTGATCTTCAAGGACTGCAGGGAGAAGAAGCATTCGATTTAGGTTGATGGGCTGGAATAAGCATGTGGGAGTCAGAGGCTAGCTGGCAAGAGAAAGGTTGGGAAATGCTGGGTTTGGCTTGTAATATATAGTGTCAGTTCCTTGTGCTTTCTTAAATCTTATTCAATTACTTATACTTATCCTTATACCCTTTAATTTCATCCTTAACATACCTACTCTGTTATAGTTGTCTTTAACTGACAGTATAGCTCATATCATACAATGCCATTTATGAATACTGTGTGTCCTCACACACAAACAGAATAAAGCTATCCACTTATCAAGAAATATTACAAATAAGAGGATTTTTTTAAGGCTTACAAACAATCTGCCTCCCTCTTGAAATATGTGCCCTTTAAAAACAAATCTCAAAAGATTAGCCAAGTGATGCATGGCTGGGGACCAGCAGTGCGAGGTAACACCTAGACCTCACGATGCAGGCTATATATCTCAGCTGGAAAGTGGCACACTGTGCTTAGTCATCTTAGTGCCAAATAGAAGTTTCTGAGCCACTCAATCCTGCTAGCTGCTGAATGCAAAGGAAGGCCTGAGGAAATTGTATTTGATAGTAGGAGAAAAGAAACTTTCTGGAGCTATACACATTCTCAAACAAACAAGTAAATTGTATACTTTTCATATTGTTCCCTTCCTCCTTTCTCATCACTATAACGGAAGAGAAAATTGAAAACATGTCAAATGATGAAATAGAACAAGAGAGTGTAAATCAGAGAAATATTGGAATAAAAGCAGCAAGGGAAGGATATAACATGAACAAAAAAGCACTTTTTTGTAATAGGGCCTGATTTTAATTCTGCATAAGTGAATGAGTTTTGAATGGGCCTCAATAGGACTAGTACAACAAATAAAGGTGATTCTGAGTGCTGAAGGAGTGCAATTAGAAATCTCATTGTAAAAGCAAAGCACAAGTGCTTGCCCTCAGACTTTCTGTGTGCTGCACATAGAAAAATATAAATCCAGACAGCAACAATATCCCCAGGAGGTGTGGTCACTTTATCTGACTGTTCCAATAGTTACCAGAAAGTTTTAACGTGTCAGTCAAATTAATTATAACACCATCATAGGGAGGATGATTTAGATGCAGATAAATGCTGACAGGCCTCAAGTGAAAAGGAAAGGATACTAGAAGTCTGAGGGAGTGAGATGGGACAAGGTGAGAGTGGGAGGCTGAACAAGTATAAAAAATGGATTATAAAGATATGACAGAGGAAAAGGGAAGACATGGGAGTAATCAAGAAATTGTATTGCAGAGGAAGTGAGAAAGTAACAATTTTTATGCAACATCAAAGGGCATTAAGAGTTAACTGCATAATATAAGACTGGAGTCACGTGTGGAGCAGACCAGCTGGAGTCGTAAGTTCTTTTCTCATAAACATAGGGAGCTGATTGTGTGGCTATTGTTTATGTTGCTATCCCACAAATTATAAGATTTATCAAGTTAAATTCATGATGATTCTGAAGCTCTCAGCCTTGCCAGTCCAGGACAATAACCGTGAATCTACTAACTAAGGATTGGGAAATTGAGTAAGTGGGAGAGTGAAAAGGAAACACTGAGGGAGAGAGAGTAAGATGTAGTTTGTGAGATGGAGGGACTGATGGAATGAGAAAGTGAGAAGGAGAATGAGAAGTAGACTGATGATCTGAGAGAGGAAAAGGGTATGAGGAATAGAGTTGTGAGAAAGAGTGAGACAGGAAGTGAAGGAGAAAAAGGGAATGTTAGAGTGTAAGAGGGAGGAACTGAATCAGTGAGCAATGGACATCTTTGTCAACATCTCCTTGGCTCCCACCTTATCCCTAATCTTCTATTTTGTTCCACCTTCCACCATCTCCTAAAAAGTATAAAATCCATCATATTTTTACTTCTCTTTAACTTTGAAGAAGAATCAAATGGACTCGAAACATTAACTCTGCTTCTCTCTGCACACTTACTTCCAGACATGCTAAGTTTTTCCAGCATTTTCTGTTTTTAAATCTAACCTGGCCAATTATTGCCCTATTAGCCTCTCCTAATGATTAGCGAAGTGATGGAAGAAATCAATGGTGCATCAGCCCATATCTCACTCACCAATAACCTACTCACTGAAGCTCAGTCAGGTTCCACCAAAATGGACCTTCTTGTAGACAAATAGACAAAAGAACTGAATGCTACACCTCAGGTGAGTGTAGCTGCTCTCAGAATTAAAACAAAATAACTTCCATTAATATATTGCATTTAATATAGTTAAGCATCTCAAGGTATTTCACAGGAACACTACCAAACAAAATTTGACACCAAGTCATGTCAAGAGACATTAGGATAAGTGATTAAAAAGTTTAGTTGAAGTGGTAAGTTTTAAGGAGTGCCTTAAAGGAGGAAAGAGATGTAGAGAAGCAGAGAGTTGAGGAACCCGGAGCATAGGAGTTTGGCAGTTGAAGACACAGCTGCCAGTAGAGGAGGGATAAACATTGGGGATGCTCAAGAGGCCAGAATTGGAGGTGAGCAGAAATCTCAGTGGGTTGTTCTATTGTAAGTGGTTACTCAGGCAGAGAGGGGCGAGGCTATGGAGGAATTTGAAAGCTCGGTTAAGAATTTTAAAACCAAGCTAGCGTTCAACTGAATAAGGCACCAAGGAGCCTGACAAAGCTTAAGTCATGGTGGGGTTGGGATGCGGGCAGGGTCAAATGGAAAGTTCTTCACTGGATGGTCTCATCTCTGATACAAAGGGAAATATTTGTAGTTATCAGGGGTCAATCATTATCGGTCCTCACATGTAGGTTTTCCTCATAGAATCATTCTAGTCTCAACCACCATAAAGTTGAAGTGGGGCTGTTTTCTGATGAGTCCTGCTCCATTTACAATTCCTCAGATAATCAGTCCATTGAAGCCTTGGGTGCAAAGCACACACACTTCTGAGGTCAGGGTCCCCATTGTGATGGCCACAGGAAAGTAATATTTCTTCACGCACACTATTTTTGTGTGCTGGTGTGGGTTTTTAGAGCCTTTAAAAAAACACATCTCCTCATTTGAGATGTGACCACTTCTGCCAGGTCTGAAAGGCTGCAGCTTTGCAGTGGAGCAACTTTGTTCCAGCTTTTCTCCCAGCTTTTAAAACTGTAAAGCCTGCTTGCCAGCCAGGGAGTTCTTTGCCAGGGAGGGGCTGTGCTCAAAGGAGTCTCTACAGGCCACACTCAGCACAGCTACAGACCTCAACAAACCTTGTTGCAGCCTCAAAGTCTTCAGCAGCCAGATCTTCCATTTACAAATCTTCACTTTGGCATGGTGCAACACCAGGCCACTTTCAGTTCACACAGCCACAAATGCAGCAACAGCAGCAACCGCCTGAAATGCTTGGTTCACCACGTGTATGGGGCCAAAGAACTGGAGGATCAAGGGGCCATCATTACCACAGCCACTCTGATATCACAGTGCTTCATATGGTAGGATCCTTCCATGAGTGTGAAGGTTAGCCTGGAAGGTAGAGGGGAGTGTTTGAGACACCAAGGGAAGAGCATTGGAAGCATCCTGTGAATGAACACATGAGAATTGATGAAGACCAACTGGAGTCAGTGTTCAGGTGGCAGGTGAGACATTAAAAGACATTTGAATGCATGCAAAGTCCAATATTCTGTAAATATATTGTAAACATTTAACATTTTGCACAAAGTCTGTGATCTCACTATATACATTGTCCATAGGAGATACAGTACAGACAAAAACTAAAACCACGGGCAGAATTTTACGGCCCCATTTCAGCAGGAATGGGGCTGAAGAATGCAGCGGGTCATTATAAATCCCATTGACAACAGCAGGAACATAAAAGCCCACTGTCATAAGATTCTGCCCCACATCTTTGGAAGATGTTGTCAAGGTCAGCATGTAGATAAGGAAGAAGGGTAGATCTTATGGTGATTTCAGGTAATAATTGTGCTGGCAGCAGGAAAAGAAAGCATTTGTGGAAATTGTCTGGTTATGATTGAATAGGTAATCTTGGAAGTGATCGAGAGTAGTCCCATTCACAGAGACTAGGAAGAGGGGCACTGGAGGAGGGCGGTTTGGTTAGCAGAGTCAAATGTGAGAGAGGATGAGGTGGAAAATACACTATGATCACACATGCATTGAGATTATTTGCAACATTGCAAAGTGCCCGATTGGAGCTCCTTTGCCCAAACTGATAATGTCAAAAAGACAAAAAGGTATAGATAGGTTAAGTGAGTGGGCAATGATCTGACAAACGGAGTATAATGTGGGAAAATGTGAAATTGTCCATTTTGGCAGGAAAGGTAAAAGAGAAGCATATTATCTAAATGGTGAGAGATTGCAGAGCTCTGAGATTCAGAGGGATCTGGGTGTCTTAGTGCATGCATCACCAAAGACTAGTATGCAGGTACAGCAAGTAATTAGGAAAACTAATAGAATGTTATCATGTATTGCAATGGGAATTGAATACAAAATTATGGAAGTTATGCTTCACTTATACAGAGCACTAGTTAGACCACATCTGGAGTAGTGTGCACAGTATTGGTCACCTTATTTAAGAAAGGATGTAAATGTGTTAGAAGCAGTTTGGAGGAGGTTTACCAGACTAATTCCTGGAATGGGCTAGTTATCTTATGAGGAAAGGTTGGACAAGCTAGACTTGCATCCATGGAGTTTAAAAGAATAAGAGGCAATTTGATTGAAACATATAAGGTCCTGAGGGGTCTTGACAGGGTGGATGTGAAGAGGATGTTTCCTCTTGTGGGAGAATCTAGAACTAGGGGTCACTGTTTAAAAATAAGAGTTCACCCATTTAAAACAGAGGATAAGGTGAATTGTTTTCTCTCAAAGGGTCATGTGTCTTTGGAGCTCTTTTCCTGAAAACGCGGTGGAAGCAGAGTGTTTGAATATTTTTAAGGCAGAGCTAGATAGATTCTTGGTGAGTAACGAGTGATAGGTTATTGGGGGTAGGGGGGATGCAGATTAGAGGTTATTATCAGATCAGCCATGATCTTATTAAATGGCGGAGCTCGCTCCAGGGACCGAATGGCCTATTTCAGCTTCTTGTTTCTAATGTTTGTACATTGTCCAACGTTTACTGGTTGACAGGGTGCATGTGTTAAAATGATGAAAGAAAGAGAGACTTGTATTTTCATTACCTCAGTGCTTTACTGACAATGAAGTATTTTTGAAGTACAGTCAGAGCTGTAATGTAGGAAAGGTCAGTCTTCATATTCTCGTGCTTGAGTGTCTGATGTTATAACCAGATGAATTCTAGCTGGTAATCTGAATAATGGAACAGCATAGGTAAAACAACATGCCATGAAATGACTGCAGTTGTGCATACTTATATTAGAGATGTCATTAGCAATTGGCCAATAGGCAGGTTGTGATGTTCTTTAAGAGGAACTGAACCTTGTCACTAAATTTACATGACACTGTACAGAAGCCATAGTAACTCCATTGCTAGAGAATATTCCATTCTTCACAGTTAACACTGCCAAAAACTCAGCAGCAGATTCTGACAACTTTCCTCGTGATCAGAGACATTACAATTGTGCATGCATTATAAAAGGAATGATTGAAGTGTTTTCAATGTTGAATGTTTTCTTGTTCACCCTTATTGTATTTCTGCTTCAGTGCCAGTTAGTGCATTGATCTGTAATCGCGCTTGTTTGCTTTAGCGTAGTACATTGTGTATTTCCCATGTAATAAAGGCAGAGGCAAGTGAGTCATGTTGCTGTGGACATTGTGAGACTGGGTATGAACAGGAAATTTATAATGCTCAGAAGTGATGTATTGTTGACGCAGAGCAACTTTACAATATCCAGAGCTGCATAACGAGACTGAACATTGGTAAGGACACATTAACGAGTACCTATGATTTAATGCATTTGTTAGAGATGTCGTTAGCAACTTTCATGCCCGTTGGCTGATAGTCAGGCTTGTAATGTTCTTTGAGAGGAACTGAGCATCTCACTGAACAGATAGCTACAGTTACATATATTGTTAGAAAATAATTGTACCTGTCTCCAATTCATTCCTCTCCTATCTAATTGCACAGGTCAGGAGAGACAGGAGTCAGGAGGATCCAGTTCCATTGAAACTCAAGATTTTCAGAAACAGATAAAGGCCACAATGCTCCATAAGCTGTTATTTTGATAGATCAATGCTGCTCATCTGCTTCACCATATCTTTCCACACTTGCTCTCTTTAGAATCACATCGAATTTTCTCTCTGCATCAATGTATTCCCTGGCCAGTTACCCAATAATTATATTCCCCTTCAGTTAAAAAAAAACCCAACTTCTTCATCTTTAACGTGTATCCTGAGGTTTGATCCCATCGACATGGAAAATAAATCCCTTGGACCAACTTTGTCAACTCTATTCATAATTTTCCAAAATTCACCCGCCCATTTTCTGTTTTATCAGTTAATTTGACTTGAATCTGTAAATGGTACAAACCCCTGGATAGGTGGACACTTACTTGACACCATCAATTTCATGGTAGCTAATATGAAAATTGGACTCTAAACTTCTGATGGAAAATATTTTGAGAGAAGAATTATTGACCTGTAAATAACTTGTGACAAAGTAATATCACATCTTCTGTCTGTGGCTTTGCCTTTTCTGAGATTTGTTTAGTGACATACATCAGTTACAAAGCAATAATGAACTTTTTAAACATTGGTAAATATTTGCTTATACAAATAATTTAGAATATTATACATTTTGGCCCATCTGTAATTTGTGTGTTCTATGTTGCAGGTATTTATTTAATTCTTAATTCTTTAATTCTGAATTAAGTGATATGAAGATAGGGATGGTCAAATGGATTCCATGGCCGGGATCTTTAGGTTGCGAGTTGTGGGGGTGGGGGTGGGGGGGGTGGGGGGGGTGGGGAAAGGTGGTGGGGTGCAGGGCCCGCTCGCCGACATGTAAAATGATGCAGGATGACGTCTGGCGGAACTCCCGACCTCACCCCGCATCATCTCCATTTTCAGGTCGGTGGGGGCACAGCCGACTCAGCCAATTGAAGCCATTTAAAAAGTAATTGAGATACTTAAAGGACCTGAGGGGACATGTCTGGGAAATTTTATTTTTGCCCCTTCACCATTTTTGAATTTGGCGCCAATCTTTCTGAGGCAGCACTTAGCTTCAGGGAGATGAGTGCACTCGTTTGTGTTCATACGTGAAAGAACGCACTCTCAGCTGAGGAAAATCCACTCCCCCACCCCCCTGCCCGCACAGGGAGCGCATAGCGCTTCCTGGTGGATATCATGCTGGGAGGACCCTAATTGGCCGGCCCACCTAAAATGGCAGCGTGCCCCAATCGGGGGCACCGATCGGAGGCGCGCTCACACACACCTGCTCCTGCACTTCCCCCCCAACGGGGGGAAAATTCTTCCCCATGAACCGCATTCATTTTTGTTCTAAAAGCAGAAACTGCAGATGCTGGAAATCTGAAATAAAAACAAAAAAATGCTAGAAAAACTCAGCAGGTCTGACAGCATTTGTGGAAAGAGAAACAGGGTTAATGTTTCCAGTCCATGTGACCCTTCTTCAGAGCTCTGAAATTTGAATTCAATAAAAAATCTGGAATTAAAAGTCTGATGATGACCACAAACCCATTGCCACAAAAAAACCATCTGGTTCACTAATGTCCTTTAGAGAAGGAAATCTACTGCCCTTATCTGGTCTGACCTATATGTGACTCCAGTCCCATAGCAATGTGTTTGACTCTTAAATGGTATAGGCCAGTGATCCCACATGAACAAATAAAAAAAAATAAAGATCAAACTGATTGGTCATCAGCGGCAGCGGAGTTATATACCACCACCTGTATGTAACCTCATGGCTTGACCTATCCCTTGCTTCACTACCATTATCACCCATGTTCAAAGAAGAATGTAGAAGAGCAAGCCGGGAACAGCATCAGGAGTAGCTGAAAATCAGGGGCCAACTTGGTGAAGCTACAACACAGGAATACTGGCAAAGCTCAGTATGTGAACTTGAAAGACAAGGCTAGAGGGTTTACAGCCATCTTCAGCCTGAAGTGTCAAGTAGCCAGTTTGTTTCTGTCCACATGAAATCAAAAAAATGGCTGAGTAGACCAGTAGACTAGCCCCAACATCACTCCAGATACAGTGCTTAAGATCTGTGCTCCAGAACTCATTACACTACTAGCTAAGCTGCTCCAGAACTATTTACACTCCTCACTAAGCTGCTCCAGAACTAGTTAGACTCATAGTTAAATAGTCATTTTGTTAGTGCAGAACTTGAGTATTGCTGAAAAAAGAGACATGTCAAAGCTTTTAATCTTGCACTCATCAGGATTTCTAAAATAGCCTTGTTGTGACCAACTGAGGGGGTTGAATAAAAAGGGGAGCTTCCTCATTCCTCCTCACCTGGGATCATAACAAAACTGGGGTCCCATCCCTGTTATAAACTGGGGATCTCACCCAGGATTTTAACAAATTGAGGACTGGTCATAATACTTTGCTGTCACGAGGTCAAACTCCTGGAACTCCCTCCCTAACAGCACTGTGGGTGTACCTACACCACATGGACTGCAGCGGTTCAAGAAGGCAGCTCACCACAACCTTCTCAAGGGCAACTAGGGATGGGCAATCCAGCCAGAGCTACCCACATTCCATGAAAGAAAAATTTAAAAATGTCCTAATATCACTTTATGTGCCTCGGTACCAAATTTGCTTTATAACTGTCCTGTGAAATGCCTTGGGACATTTTTGAGAAGCCAGATAATTGCAATATTTTCTACATCTGTTCACATCCAAGAAAACAGCTATTCCAAATCAGCCGCAGCGTTTAAAATTTACACCTCAAGGACAATGAAAGGCAAATAACTGTATGTTATTTTACATTTTTTTTGGTCTCTAAGACGCCTTATTTCTACTATCTGTGCGTGTATTTGTGTGTGTGTGTGTATATGTGGGTATGTGCATCCGTGAATATCTAACATGTCTGTGTGTGTGTGTGTGTGTGTGTGTGTGTGTGTGTGTGTGTATGAATGTGCAACGTGTGTGTGTGTGTGTATGTGCGTGTGTGTGTGTGTGAGAGAGATTGTGTGCATGTGTGTATGTGTAGTGTGACAGTCAATGTGTAATGTATGTAGGTGTGAGAGGGAGTGAATATGAGTGTTTGTGTATGTGTATATGTGTGTGTGAATGTGTGTGCGAAAATGAATGTATGTGTGTGTGAATGTGTAACATGTCTGTGTGTATGTGCATCCATGTGTGTGTATGTGTGTGTGAGTGAATGTGTGTGCATGTGTGTATGAGAGTCAATGTATAATGTATGTGTGTGTGTGAGAGTGAATGTATGTGTTTGTGTATGAATGTGTAACGTGGGTATATGTGAATGTGTGTGCATGTGTGTATGAGAGTCAATGTGTAATGTGTGTGTGTGAGTGAATGTGTGTGTTTGTGTGTGTGTGTTTGTGTGTGTGATTGAATGCGTAAGTGAATGTGTAATGTGCCTGTGTAATGTATGTCTGTATGTGTGTGTGTGTGAGTGAATGCGTGTGTTTGTATGTGTGTATGAGTGAATCTGTGTGTGTGTGTGTGTCTGAGTGAATGTGTAACGTGTGTGCATGTGTGTGTGTTTGTGTGTGAGTAAATGTGTGAGTTTGTGTGTGAGTAAATCTGTGTGCATGAGTGAATGTGTGTGTGTGTGAATGTGCAACGTGTGTGTGCTTGTGTGTGTGAGTGAATGTGTGAGTTTGTGTGTGTGTGTCTGTGTGTGAATGTGTGAGTATGTCTATGTATGTGAGTGAATGTGCAATGTGTGTGTGAGAGTGAATGTATGAGTTTGTGCATCTGTGTGTGTTTGTGGGTGTCTGTGTGTGTTTGTGTGTGAGAGTGAAAGTGTGCATGTGTGCATGAATGTGTAACATGTCTGTGTAATGTGTGTGCTTGTCTGTATGAGTGAATGTGTGTGTGTGTTTGTGTGTGTATGAGTGAAAGTGTGAACGTGCATGTGAATGTGTCAAGTTTCTGTGTAATGTTTCTGTTTGTCTGTATGAGTGAATGTGTGTCTGTGTGAGTGAATGTGTGTGTTTGTGTGTGTGCCTGTGTGTATGAGTGAATCTATGTGTGTGTGTGAGTGAATGTGTAATGTATGTGTGTGTATTTGAATGTGTGTGTTTGTGTGTATATGTGTGTCTGAGTGAATATGTGTGTGTGTGAGTGAATGTGTGAGATTGTGTGTGAGTGAATCTGTGTGTGTGTCTGAGTGAATGAGTAATGTGTGTGTGTGTGAGTGAATGTGTATGTGTGAGTGAATGTATGTGCGTGAGTGACTATGTGTGTGTGAATGTGCAATGTGTGTGTGAGTGTTTGTGTGTTTGTGTGAGTGAATGTGTGAGTTTGTGCGTGTGCATGTCAGTGTGTCTGTGTGTGAATGTGTAATGTTTGTGTGTCTGTGTGTGTGTCAATGTTTCTGTGTGTTTGTGTGTATGTGTGTGTGAGTGAATGTGTGTGCATGTGTGTATGAGAGTCCATGTGTAATATGTGTGTGTGAGAGTGAATGTATGTGTTTGCGTATGTGTGCATGTGAATGCGTGTGTTAGAGTGAATGTGTGTATGTGTGTGTGAATATATAACGTGCGTATGTGTGAATGAGTGTGCATGTGTGTACGTGTACGTATGAGAATCAATATGTAATGTGTGTGTGAGTGAATGTGTGTTTTTGTGTGTTTGTGTTTGTGTGTGTGAGAGTGAATATGTGTGTGTGCATAAATGTGTAACATGTCTATGTAATGTGTGTGCTTATCTGTATGAGTGAATGTGTGTGTGTGTGAGCGTGAGTGAATCTGTGTGTTTCTGTGTGTGTATGAGTAAATCTGTGTGTGTGTGTGACTATGTGTGTGTGTGTGAATGTGTGTTTCTGTGTGTTTTTGTTTGTGTGTGCGAGTGAATATGTGTGTGTGCATGAATGTGTAACATGTCTGTGTAATGTGTGTGCTTGTCTGTATGAATGAATGTATGTGTGTGCGTGTGAGTGAATGTGTGTGTTTCTGTGTGTGTATGAGTGAATCTGTGTGTGTGTGTGTGAGTTTATGTGTGTGTGACTGAATGTGTAACGTATGTCTGTGAGTGAATGCATGAGTTTGTGTGTGAGTAAATCTGTGTGTGAGTGAATGTGTATGTGCGAATGTGCAACGTGTGTGTGTGTTTGTGTGAGTGAATGTGTGAGTTTGTGTGTGTGCATGTCTGTGTGTGAATGTGTAATATGTGTGTCTGTGTGTTCATGAGTACGTGTATGTGTGTGTATGTGTGTGTGTGTGAGTGAATGTGTGTGCATGTGTGTATGAGAGTCAATGTGTAATATGCGTGTGTGTGTGTGAGAGTGAATGTATGTGTATGTGTGTGTGTGAACGTGTGTGTTAGAGTGAATGTGTGTAAGTGTGTGTTAATATGTAAAGTGTGCTTGTGTAAATGTGGGTGCATGTGTGTATGTGTGTGTAAGAGAGTCGATGTGTAATGTGTGTGTGTGTGAATGAATGTGTGTTTTTCTGTGTTTGTGTGTGTGAGAGAATATGTGTGTGTGTGCATGAATGCGTAACGTATCTGTGTAATGTGTGTGTTTGTCTGTATGAGTGAATGTGTGTGTTTGTATGTATGTATGATTGAATCTGAGTGTGTGTGTGTGTGTGTGAGTAAATGTGTGAGTTTGTGTCTAAGTGAATGTGTGTGAATGTGCATTGTGTATGTGTTTGTGTGTGTGAGAGTGAATGTGTGTATGTGTGTGTGAATGTGTACACGTTTCTGTGTAATGCGTGTTTTTGTCTGTGTGAGTGAAGGTGTGTCTGTGTGAGTGTGAGTGAATGTGTGTGTGTCTCTGTATGTGAGTGAATCTGTGTGTGTCAGTTTGAGTGAATGTGTGAGTTTGTGTGTGAGTGAATCTGTGTGCGTGAGTGAATGTGTGTGTGTGTGTGAACGTGCAACATGTGTGTGCTTGTGTGTGTAAGTGAATGTGTGAGTTTGTGTGTGTGCATGTCTGTGTGAATGTGTAAGTGTCTGTGCGTGTGTGAGTGAATGTGCAATGTGTGCGTGAGAGTGAATGTATGAGTTTGTGCATCTGTGTGTGTTTGTGGGTGTCTGTGTGTGTATGTGTGTGTGAGTGAATGAGTGTGTGTGTTTGTGTGTGAGAGTGAAAGTGTGTATGTGTGCATGAATGTGTAACATGTCTGTGTAATCTGTGTGCTTGTCTGTATGAGTGAATGTGTGTGTTTCTTTGTGTGTATGAGTGAATCTGTGTGTGTGTGTGAGTTTGTGTGTGTATGAGTGAATGTGAAACATGTATGTGTGAGTGAATGCGTGAATTTGTGTGTGAGTGAATGTGTGCGAGTGAATGTGCAACATGTGTGTGAATGTGTGAGTTTGTGTGTGTGCATGTCTGTGTGTGAATGTGTAATGTTTGTGTGTCTGTGTGTGTGGGTATGTGTGTGCGTGCGTGTGTGTGTATGTGTGTGTGAGTGAATGTGTGAGTTTGTGTCTGAGTGAATGTGTGTGTGTGAATGTGCAATGTGTATGTGTTTCTGTGTGTGTGAGTGAATGTGTGAGTTTGTGTGTGTGCATGTCTGTGTGTGTGTGTGTATATGTGTGTCTGAGTGAATGTGTGTGTTTATGTGTGCGTGTGTATATGTGTGTGTTTGTGTGTGTGTGTTTGTGTGTGTGAGAGTGAATGTGTGTATGTGTGTGTGAATGTGTACACGTTTCTGTGTACTGTGTGTTTTTGTCTGTGTGAGTGAAGGTGTGTCTGTGTGAGTGTGAGTGAATGTGTGTGTCTCTGTATGTATGAGTGAATCTGTGTGTGTCAATTTGAGTGAATGTGTGAGTTTGTGTGTGAGTGAATCTGTGTACGTGAGTGAATGTGTGTGTGTGTGAATGTGCAACATGTGTGTGCTTGTGTGTGTGAGTGAATGTGTGAGTTTGTGTGTGTGCATGTCTGTGTGAATGTGTAAGTGTCTGTGTGTGTGTGTGAGTGAATGTGCAATGTGTGCGTGAGAGTGAATGTATGGGTTTGTGCATCCGTGTGTGTTTGTGTTTGTGTGTGTGTATGTGTGTGTGAGTGAATGAGTCTGTGTGTGAATGTGCAAGGTGTGTATGTTTGTGCGTGTCTATGTGTGTTTTTCGGAGTGTGTGTGCGTATGTGTGTGTGTGAATGGGTGTGTGTGTTTGTGTGTGAGAGTGAATGCGTGTATGTGTGTGTGAATGTGTAATGTGTCCGTGCAATTTGTGTGCTTGTCTGTATGATTGAATGTGTGTGTGCGTGTGAGTGAATGTGTGTGTATGGGTGAATCTGTGTCTGTGTGTCTGTGAGTGAATGTGTGAGTTTGTGTGTGAGTGAATTTGTATGCAAGTGAATGTGTGTGTGTGAATGTGCAACATGTGTGTGTTTGTTGTGAGTGAATGTGTGAGTTTGTGTGCGTGCATGTCTGTGTGTGAATGTGTAATGTGTGTGTCTGTGTGTGTGTATGAGTGCGTGTATGTGTGTGTGTGTGTGTGTGAGTGAATGTGTTTGCATGTGTGTATGAGAGTCAATGTGTAATGTGTCTGTGTGTGAGAGTGAATGTATGTGTTTGTGTTTGTGTTTGTGTTTGTGTGAATGTGTGTGTATGTGTTTATGTGTGTGTATTAGAGTCAAGGTGTAATGTGTGTGTGTAAGTGAATGTGTGTTTTTGTTTGTTTGTGTGTGTGAGAGCGAATATGTGTGTGTGTGCATGAATGCGTAACATGTCTGTGTAATGTGTGCGATTGTCTCTATGAGTGAATGTTTGTGTTTGGATGTGTGTATGATTGAACCTGTGTGTGTGAGTTTGTGTCTGAGTGAATGTGTGTGTGTGAACGTGCAACGTGTATGTGTTTGTGTGTGTGTGAGTGAATGTGTGAGTTTGTTTGTGTGCATGTCTATGTGTGAATGTGTCTATGTGTGTGCCTGTGTGTATGTGAATGTGCAATGTGTGTATGAGCTTGTGCATGTGTGTTTGTGTGTGTGTGTGTATGTGTGTATGTGTGTCTGAGCGAATGTGTGTGTTTGTGTGTGTGTGTATGTGTGTGTTTGTGTGCGTTTGTGTGTGTGAAAGTGAATGTGTGTTTGTGTGTGTGAATGCGTACCTATTTCTGTGTAACGTGTGTGTTTGTCTGTATGAGTGAATGTGTATGTTTGTGAGTGTGAGTGAATGTGTGTGTGTCTCTGTGTTTATGAGTGAATGTGTGTGTGTGAGTGAACGTGTAATGTGTGTGTGAGAGTGAATGTATGAGTTTGTGCATGTGTGTTTCTGTGTGTGTGTGTGTGTGTGTGTGTGTATGTGTGTCATTCACACATTCACACAAACACACACACACATAGAAATACACACACGATACACATTCACACCCAGACATGCACACACACAAACACTCACACACAGATTCACTCACACACACGTGCACACAAACACTCAAACACACACACAAACTCATACATTCACTCTCACACACACATTACACATTCACTCACAAACAGAGACATGCACACACATTTATATATTCACACACAGACACGCACACACACAAACTCACACACACACATTCACTCACGCCCAAAGATTCACTGACAAACAAACTCACACATGCACTCACACACACACAAATTACACTTTCACTCACACACATATATACACACACACACGTTACATATTCACTCACACACACACACACACACACACACACACACACACACACACACACACACACACACAAACACAAACAGATTCCCTCATACACACTTACACACAAATTCACTCTCTCACAAATATTACACATTGACACACGTGCACACACACACACACACACACACACACATACACTAACACACAGGCATGTTACACATTCACACACACACATTCACTCACACAAACACACACAAATTCATACATTCACTCTCACACACACAGGCACATTCACTCATACATACATACACACAATGTGTAATGTTTGTGTGTGTGTGTGTGTGTGTGTGTGTGTGTGTATTTCAGAATGAACGTATGTGTTTGTCTATGTGTGCATATGAATGTGTGTGATAAAATGAATCTGTGTCAGTGTGTGTGAATGTGTAACATGTGTCTGTGTGAATGTGTGTGCGTGTGTGAGAGTGAATATGTGTGTGTGTGCATGAATGTGTAAAGTGTCTATGTAATGTGTGCATTTGGCTGTATGAGTAAATGTGTGTGCTTGTGTGTGTGTATAATTGATTCTGTGTATGTTTGTGAGTAAATTTGTAATGTGTGTTTGTGAATGAATGTGTGAGTTTGTGTGTGCATGTCTGTGTGTGAATGTATGTGTTTGTGTGTGTGTGAGTGAATGTGTAATGTGTATATGAGAGTGAATGTATGAGTTTGTGCATGTGTGTTTGTGTGTGTGTGTGCGCATGTGTGTCTGAGTGAATGTGTGTTTGTGTGTGTGTGACTGAATGTGTGTGTTTGTGTGTGAGAAATTGAATGTGTGTATGTGTATGTGAATGTGTCACGTTTTTATGTAATGTGTGTGGTTTTCTGTATGAGTGAATGTGTGCGTGCGTGTGAGTGAATGTGTGTGTTTATGTCTGTGTGTCTGTGTATATGTGTGATTCTGTGTGTGAGTGAATGTTCAATGTATGTGTATGCGAGTGAATGTGTGTGCTTGTGTGTGTATGTGTGTCTGAGTGAATATGTGTGTGTGTGTGTGTGTGTGTGTGTGTGTGCGTGCCTATGTGTGAATGTGCAGCATGTGTGTGTGTCTGTGTGCGTAAGTGAATGTGTGTGCACGTGTGTATATGTGTGTATGCGTGAGTGAATGTATAATGTGTGTGTGAGAGTGAATGTATGAATTTGTGTTTGTTTGTGTGAGTGAATGTGCACCTGTGTGTGTGTATGTGTGAGTCAATGTGTAATATGTGTATGAGAGCGAATGTGTGTGTATGTGTGTATAAGTGAATGTGTAACATGTGTGTGTGTATGTGTGTGAGTGAATGTGTAATTTGTGTGTGTGTGTGAGTGAATGTGTGTGTTTGTGTGTGAATGAATCTGAGTGTGTGAGTGAATGTGTAATGTGTGTGTGAGAGAGTGGATGTATGAGTTTGTGTGTGTGGTTGTGTGTGTGTATGTGTATGTGTGTGTAAGTGAATGTGTGTGTGTGAGGCAATGTGTAATATGTGCGCGAGAGTGAATGTCTATGTGTGTATGTATGAGTGAATGTGTCTGTGTGTGTCTGTATGTGTGCGTGAGTGAATGTGTGTGTGCGATTGTGAATGTGCAACGTGTGTGTCTGTGTGTCTGTGTGTGCGAGTGAATGTGTGAGTTTGTGTGTGCGTGCATGTGTGTGTGAGTGAATGTGTGCGTGTGAGTCAATGTATAATATGTGTGCAAGAGTGAATGTCTGTGTATGTGTGTATGAGTGAATGTGCCTGTATGTGTGTCTGTGTGTGTGAATGTGCAACATGTGTGTCTTTGTGTGTGTGCCTGTGTGTGTGTGAGAGAGAATGTGTGAGTTTGTGTGTGTGAATATGTAACGTGTGTGTGTGTGTGTATGTGTCTGAGTGAATGTGTAATTTGAGTGCGTGTGTGTTTGAATTAATGTGTGAGTTTGTGTGTCAGTGAATCTGTGGGCGTGAGTGAATGTGTGTGTGAGTTTGTGTGTGAGTGAATGTGTGTGTGTGTGAGTCAATGTATAATATGTGCACGAGAGTGAATGTCTGTGTATGTGTCTATGAGTGAATGTGCCTGTATGTGTGTCTGTGTGTGTGTGAATGTGCGATATGTGTGTCCTTGTGTGTGTGTGTGAGTGTGTGTGTGAGTGAATGTGTGAGTTTGTGTGTGTGCGTGTCTATGTGTGAATGTGCAATGTGCGTGTGTGTATGAGTGAATGTGTAATGTGTGTGTTTGTGAGTGAATGTATAATGTATGTGTGTGTTTGTGTGTGTGAGTGAATGTGTGTGGTTGTGTGTGAGTGAATCTGTGTGCGTGAGTGTATGTGTGTGTGTGAGTTTGTCTGTGTGCATGTCTGTGTGTGAATATATAATTTGTGTGTGTGTCTGTGTATGTGAGTGAATGTGTAATGTGCATGTGAGAGTGGATGTATGAGTTTGTGTGTGTGTTTGTGTGTGTGTGTGTGTATATGTGTGTGTGAGTGAATGCGTGTGTGTGTGAGTCAATGTGTAATATGTGCGCGAGCGTGAATGTGTGTGTATGTATGTATGAGTGAATGTACCTGTGTGCATCTGTATGAGTGTGTGAGTGAATGTGTAATATATGTGTGCGTGTGAGTGAATGTGTGTGTGCGATTGTGAATGTGCAATGTGTGTGTCTTTGTGTGTCTGTGTGTGCGAGTCAACATGTGAGTTTATGTGCTTGTGTGTGAGTGTATATGTGTGCTTGTGTGTGTGTTTGTATGTATGTGTTTGTCTGTATAAGTTAACGTGAGTGTGTGTGTGAGTGAATGTGTGTGTTTTTGTGTGTTTATGTGAGTGAATATGTTTGCGTGAATGTGTATATTTGTGTGTGTGTGTCTGTCTGTATAAGTGAATGTGTATGTGCGTGTGAGTGAATGTGTGTGTTTGTGTGTGTGAGTGAATGTATGTGCTTGTGTGTGTGTGTGAATGTGCAACATGTGTGTGTGTCTGTGTGTGTAAGTAAATGTGTGTGCATGTGTGTATATGTGTGTGCGTGAGTGAATGTGTGTGTGTGTGTGTATGTGTGAGTCAATGTGGAATATGTGTGTAGAGAGTGAATGTGTGTGTATGTGTGTCAGCATTTGAATCTATGTGTAATATTTGTGTGAGAGCGAATGTGTGTGTGTATGAGTGAATGTGTGTGTGTATGTGCATGTGAGTGAATATGTAATGTGTGTGTGTGTATGTGTGAGTGAATGTGTAATTTGTGTGTGTCTTTATGTGTGAATGAATGTGTGAGTTTGTGTGTCAGTGAATCTGTGGGTGTGAGTGAATGTGTGTGTGTTTGAGTGTTTGTGTGCACGTGTGTGTGAGTGAATGTGTATGTGTGTGAGTCAATGTATAATATGTGCATGAGAGTGAATGTGTGTGTATGTGTGTGTGAGAGTGAATGTGTGTACGTGTGCATGAATGTGTCATGTTTTTCTGTAATGTGTGTGGTTGTCTGTATGAGTGAATGTGTGTGCTTGTGTCTTTGTGTATGAGTGTATCTATGTGTGAGTGAATGTGTAATGTATGTGTATGCGAGTGAATGTGTGTGCTTGTGTGTGTGTATATGTGTCTGAGTGAATATGTGTGTGTGTGTGTGTGTACGTGTGAGTGAATGTATGAGTTTGTGTGTGTGTGTCTGTCTGAATGTGCAATATGTGTGTCTGTGTGTGCATGATGAATGTGTAATGTGTAATGTGTGTCTGTGTGTGTATTTGTAAGTGAATTTATAATGTATGTGTGTGTTTGTGTGAGTGTGTGTGAGTGAATGTGTAACATGTAAATGTGTGAGTGAATGTGAGAGTTCGTGCGTGAGTGAATCTGTGTGCATGAGTGAATGTGTGTGTGTGAGTTTGATGTGTGTGCGTGTCTGTGTGTGAATATATAATTTGTGTGCATCTGTGTGTGTGAATGAAAGTGTGTGCATGTGTGTGTGTGAGTGAATGTATAATGTGTGTGTGAGAGTGAAAGTATGAGTTTGTCTGTGTTTGTGTGAATGAATGGGTGTCTGTGTGTGTGTGTGTGTGTATGTGTGAATCAATGTGTTATATGTGTATGAGAGCGAATGTGTGTGTATGTGTGTATAAGTGAATGTGTGAGTTTGTGTTCTTGTGTGTGAGTGAATGTGTGTGTTTGTGTGTGTGTGTCTGTCTGTATAAGTGAATGTGTGTGTGCCTGTGAGTAATATATGTGTGCGATTGTGAATGTGCAACATGTGTGTCTTTGTGTGTCTGTGTGTGCGAGTGAATGTGTGAGTTTGTGTTCTTGTGTGTGAGTAAATGTGTGTGTTTGTGTGTGTGTGTCTGTCTGTATAAGTGAATGCGTGTGTGCCTGTGAGTAATATGTGTGTGCGATTGTGAATGTGCAACATGTGTGTCTTTGTGTGTCTGTGTGTGCGAGTGAATGTGTGAGTTTGTGTTCTTGTGTGTGAGTAAATGTGTGTGTTTGTGTGTGTGTGTCTGTCTGTATAAGTGAATGCGTGTGTGCCTGTGAGTAATATGTGTGTGCGATTGTGAATGTGCAACATGTGTGTCTTTGTGTGTCTGTGTGTGCGAGTGAATGTGTGAGTTTGTGTTCTTGTGTGTGAGTGAATGTGTGTGTTTGTGTGTGTGTGTCTGTCTGTATAAGTAAATGTGTGCGCGTGTGAGTGAATGAGTGTTTGTGTGTTTGTCATTGTGTATATGAGTGAATCTGTGTGTGCATGTGTTTGTGTGTGTGAGTGAATGTGTACTGTATGTGCGTGTGAGTGAATGTGTGTGCTTGTGTGTGTGTGTGTGAATGTGCAACATGTGTGTGTGTCTGTGTGTGTAAGTAAATGCCTGTGCATGTGTGTATTTGTGTGTGCGTGAGTGAATGTATGTGTGTGTGAGAGTGAATGTATGAGTTTGTGTGTGTTTGTGTGCGTGAATGTGTGTGTGTGAATGTGTAACATGTCTGTGTTTGAGTGAATGTGTGTGTGTGCATGTGTGTGTGTGTGAGACAATGTGTAATATGTGTGTAGAGAGCGAATGTGTGTGTATGTGTGTATGAGTGAATGTGTGTGTGTATGTGTGTGTATGTGTGTCTGCATGTGAATCTATGTGTTATATTTGTGTGAGAGCGAATGTGTGTGTATGTGTATGCGTGTGTGTATGTGTCTGAGTGAATGTGAAATTTGTATGTGTGTGTGAAAGAATGTGTGAGCTTGTGTGTCAGTGAATCTGTGGGTGTGAGTGTATGTGTGTGTGTGAGTGAATGTGTGTGTGTGAATGTGTAACTAGTCTGTGTGTGTATGTGTTTTTGTGTGTGTGAGTGAATGTGTACTGTATGTGTGTGTGAATGAATGTGTGTGTGTGAATGTGCAACATGTGTGTGTGTCTGTGTGTGTAAATAAATGCCTGTGCATGTGTGTATTTGTGTGTGCGTGAGTGAATGTATGTGTGTGTGAGAGTGAATGTATGAGTTTGTGTGTGTTTGTGTGAGTGTATGTGTATGTGTGAATGTGTAACATGTCTGTGTTTGAGTGAATGTGTGTGTGCGCATGTGTGTATGTGTAAGCCAATGTGTAATATGTGTGTAGAGCGAATGTGTGTATGTGTGTGTATGTGTGTCTGCATGCGAATCTATGTGTAATTTTTGTGTGAGAGCGAATGTGTGTGCATGTGTATGTGTGTGTGTGTATGTGTCTGAGTGAATGTGAAATTTGTATGTGTGTGTGAAAGAATGTGTGAGCTTGTGTGTCAGTGAATCTGTGGGTGTGAGTTTGTGTGTGTGTGTGAGTGAATGTGTGTGTGTGAATGTGTAATTAGTCTGTGTGTGAGTGAATGTATGTGTGTGTGTGTTTGTGTATATGAATGAATCTGGTGTATATGAATGAATCTGTGTGTTTGTGTGTGTGAGTGTGAGTGAATGTGTACTGTATGTGTGTGTGAGTGAATGTGTGTGCTTGTGTGTGTGTGTGAATGTGCAGCATGTGTGTGTGTTTCTGTGTGTGTAAGTGAATGTGTGTGCATGTGTGTATGTGTGTGTGTGTGAGTGAATTCACTCATGCACAAACACACATGCACACACATTCATTCACACACACAGATTCACTGACACACAAACTCACATTCACTCATGCACACACGTTACGCATGAGTGAATGTATGAGTTTGTGTGAGTGAATGTGTGAGTGAATGTGTGTGTGTGTGTGTGTGTGTGTGAGTCAATGTGGAATATGTGTGTAGAGAGCGAATGTGAGTGTATGTGTGTGTATGTGTGTCTGCATGTGAATCTATGTATAATATTTGTGTGAGAGCGAATGTGTGTGTATGTGTGTATGAGTGAATGTGTAACGTGTGTGTGTGTATGTGTGTGAGTGAATGTGTAATTTGTGTGTTTATGTGTGTGAGCGAATGTGTGTGTTTGTGTGTGTGAATCTGTGTGCGTGAGTGAATGTGTGTGTGTTTGTTTGTGTGCGTGTATTTGTTTGTGAATTTATAATGTATGTGTGTGTTTGCGTGAGTGTGGGTGAGTGAATGTGTAACATGTAAATGTGTGAGTGAATGTGAGAGTTTGTGCATGAGTGAATCTGTGTGCTTGAGTGAGTGTGTGTGTGAGTTTGTGTGTGTGCGTGTCTGTGTGTGAATATATAATTTGTGTGCATCTGTGTGTGTGAGTATAAGTTTGTGCATGTGTGTGTGTGAGTGAATGTACGAGTTTGTCTGTGTTTGTGTGAGTGAATGTGTGTCGGTCTGTGTGTGTGTGTGTATATGTGAATCAATGTGTTATATGTGTATGAGAGCGAATGTGTGTGTATGTATGTATGAGTGAATGTGTAACGTGTATGTGTGTAGGTGTGTGAGTGAATGCGTAATTTTTGTGTGTGTGTGAGTGAATGTGTGTGTTTGTGTGTGTGAATCTGTGTGCATGAGTAAATGTGTGTGTGTGAGTTTGTGCGAGTGCTTGTCTGTGTGTGAATATATAATTTGTGTCCGTGTCTGTGTGTGTGACTGAATGTGTAATGTGTGTGTGTGAGTGAATGTGTATGTGTGTGAGTCAATGTGTAATATGTGCGCGAGAGTGAATGTGTGTGTATGTGTGTTTGAGTGTGTGTAATATATGTGTGCATGTGAGTGAATGTGTGTATGCGATTGTGAATGTGCAACGTGTGTGTCTTTGTGTGCCTGTGTGTGCGAGTGAATGTGTTTGTGTGCTTGTGTATGAGTGAATGTGTGTGTTTGTGTGTGTGTGTTTGTGTGTGTGTTTCTGTCTGTATAAGTGAATGTGTGTGCGTGTTAATTGGTGTGTGTGATTGTGTATATGAGTGAATCTGTGTGTGTGTGTGTGAGTTAATGTGTACTGTATGTGTGTGTGAGTGAATGTGTGTGCTTGTGTGTATGTGTGTGAATGTGCAGCATGTGTGTTTGTCTGTGTTTAAGTGAATGTGTGTGCATGTGTGTATATGTGTGTGTGCATGAGTGAATGTATAATGTGTGTGTGAGATTTAATGTATGAGTTTGTGTGTGTTTGTGTGAGTGAATGTCTGTGTGTGAATGTGTAACATGTCTGTGTGTGAGTGAATGTGTGAGTGTGTGTGTGTGTGTGTGTATGTGTGAGTCAATGTGTTATATGTGTATAGAGAGCGAATGTGTGTGTATATGTGTATGAGTGAGTGTGTGTGTGTGTACGTGTGTGTATGTATGTCTGCATCTGAGTCAATGTGCAATATTTGTGTGAGAGCGAATTTGTGTGTACCTGTGTATGAGTGAATGTGTGTGTGCATGTGAGTGAATATGTAACGTGTGTGTGTGAGTATGTGTCTGAGTGAATGTGTAACTTGTGTACGTGCGTGTGTGAATGAATGAGTGAGTTTGTGTGTCTGTGAATCTGTGGGTGTGAGTGAATGTGTGTGTGAGTTGGTGTGTGTGTGCACGTGTGTGTGAGTGAACGTGTGTGTGTGAGTCAATGTATAATATGTGCGCGAGAGTGAATGTCTGTGTATGTGTGTATGAGTGAATGTACCTGTATGTGTGTTTGTGTATGTGTGAATGTGCAACATGTGTGTCTTTGTGTGTGTGTGTTTGTGTGTGTGTGTGTGTGTGTGTGTGTGAGTGAATGTGTGAGTTTGTGTGTGTGTGTGTGTCTATGTGTGAATGTGCAATGTGTGTGTGTGTATGAATGAATGTGTAAAGTGTGTGTGTCTGAGCGAATGTATAATGTATGTGTGTGTTTGTGTGAGAGTGTGTGAGTGAATGTGTAACATGTGTGTGTGAGTGAATGTGTGTGCATGTGTGTTTGTGTGCATGACTGAATGTATAATGTGTGTGTGAGAGTGAATGTATGAGTTTGTGTGTGTTTGTATGAGTGAATGTGTGTCTGTCTGTGTGTGTATGTGTGAGTCAATGTGTAATATGTGTATGAGAGCGAATGTGTGTGTATCTGTATGAGTGAATGTGTAACTTGTGTGTGTATGTGTGTGAGTGAATGTGTAATTTGTGTGTGTGTGAGTGAATGTATGTGTTTGTGTGTGAGTGAATCTGTGTGTGTGAGTGAATTTGTGTGTGTGTGAGTTTGTGTGTGTGCGTGTCTGTGTGTGAATATATAATTTGTGTTCGTGTCTGTGTGTGTGTGAGTGAATGTGTCTGTGTGTGTCTGTATGTGTGTATTAGTGAATGTGTAATATCTGTGTGTGTGTGAGTGAATGTGTGTGTACAATTGTGAATATGCAATGTGTGTGTCTTTGTGTGTCTGTGTGTGCGTGTCAATGTGTCAGTTTGTGTGCTTGTGTGCGAGTGAATGTGTTTGTGTGTGTGTGTCTGTCTGTATAAGTGAATGTGTGTGTGCCTGTGAGTAATATATGTGTGTGATTGTGAATGTGCAACATGTGTGTCTTTTTGTGTCTGTGTGTGCGAGTGAATGTGTGAGTTTGTGTTCTTGTGTGTGAGTGAATGTGTGTGTTTGTGTGTGTGTGTCTGTCTGTATAAGTGAATGTGTGTGTGCCTGTGAGTAATATGTGTGTGCGATTGTGAATGTGCAACATGTGTGTCTTTGTGTGTCTGTGTGTGTGAGTGAATGTGTGAGTTTGTGTTCTTGTGTGTGAGTGAATGTGTGTGTTTGTGTGTGTCTGTTTGTCTGAATAAGTAAATGTGTGCACATGTGAGTGAATGTGTGTTTGTGTGTTTGTCATTGTGTATATGAGTGAATCTGTGTGTGTATGTGTTTGTGTGTGTGCGCATGAATGTGTACTGTATGTGCGTGTGAGTGAATGTGTGTGCTTGTGTGTGTGTGTGTGTGAATGTGCAACATGTGTGTGTGTCTGTGTGTGTAAGTAAATGCCTGTGCATGTGTGTATTTGTGTGTGCGTGTGTGAATGTATGTGTGTGTGAGAGTGAATGTATGAGTTTGTGTGTGTTTGTGTGAGTGAATGTGAGTGTATGAATGTGTAACATGTCTGTGTTTGAGTGAATGTGTGTATGTGTGAGCCAATGTGTAATATGTGTGCAGAGAGCGAATGTGTGTGTACGTGTGTATGAGTGAATGTGTGTGTGTATGTGTGTGTATGTGTATGTGTGTCTGCATGTGAATCTATGTGTAATATTTGTGTGAGAGTGAATGTGTGTGTATGTGTGTATGAGTGAATGTGTGTGTGCATGTGCGTGAGTGAAAATGTAATGTTTGCGTGTGTGTATGTGTGTGAGTGAATGTGTAATTTGTGTGTGTGTTTGTGTGTGAATGATTGTGTGAGTTTGTGTGTCAGTGAATCTGTGGGCATGAGTGAATGTGTGTGTGTGTGAGTCAATGTATAATATGTGCGCGAGAGTGAATGTGTGTGTATGTGTTTTGTGATAGTGAATGTGTGTACGTGTGCATGAATGTGTCATGTTTTTCTGTAATGTGTGTGGTTGTCTGTATGAGTGAATGTGTGTGTTTGTGTCTTTGTGCATGAGTGTATCTGTGTGAGTGAATGTGTAATGTATGTGTATGCGAGTGAATGTGTGTGCTTGTGTGTGTGTATGTGTGTCTGAGTGAATGTGTGTGTGTGTATACATGTGAGTGAATGTATGAGTTTGTATGTGTGTGTCTGTATGAATGTGCAATATGTGTCTCTGTGTGCGAATGAGTGAATGTGTAATGTGTGTCTGTTTGTGTGTGTATGTGTGAGTAAATTTATAATGTATGTGTGTGTTTGTGTGAGTGTGTGTGAGTGAATGTTTAACATTGTGTGTGTGAGTGAAGGTGAGAGTTTGTGTGTGTGAATCTGTGCACATGAGTGAATGTGTGTGTGTGTGTGAGTTTGTGTGTGTGCATGTCTGTGTGTGAATATATAATTTGTGTGCATGTGTGTGTGAGAGTGAATGTATAATGTGTGCGTGAGAGTGAAAGTATGAGTTTGTCTGTGTTTGTGTGAGTGAATGTATGTCGTGTGTGTGTGTGTGTGTGTGTGTGAATCAAGGTGTTATATGTGTAAGAGAGCGAATGTGTGTGTATGTATGTATGAGTGAATGTGTAACGTGTATGTGTGTAGGTGTGTGAGTGAATGCGTAATTTTTGTGTGTGTGTGAGTGAATGTGTGTGTTTGTGTGTGAGTGAATCTGTGTGCGTGAGTGAATGTGTGTGTGTGTGAGTTTGTGCGAGTGCTTGTCTGTGTGTGAATATATAATTTGTGTGCGTGTCTGTGTGTGTGACTGAATGTGTAATGTGTGTGTGTGAGTGAATGTGTATGTGTGTGAGTCAATGTGTAATATGTGCGCGAGAGTGAATGTGTGTGTATGTGTGTTTGAGTGTATGTATAATATATGTGTGCATGTGAGTGAATGTGTGTATGCGATTGTGAATGTGCAATGTGTGTGTCTTTGTGAGCCTGTGTGTGCGAGTGAATGTGTTTGTGTGCTTGTGTATGAGTGAATGTGTGTGTTTGTGTGTGTGTGTTTGTGTGTGTGTTTCTGTCTGTATAAGTGAATGTGTGTGCATGTTAATTGGTGTGTGTGATTGTGTATATGAGTGAATCTGTGTGTATGTGTGTGAGTTAATGTGTACTGTATGTGTGTGTGAGTGAATGTGTGTGCTTGTGTGTATGTGTGTGAATGTGCAGCATGTGTGTTTGTCTGTTTAAGTGAATGTGTGTGCATGTGTGTATATGTGTGTGTGCATGAGTGAATGTATAATGTGTGTGTGAGATTTAATGTATGAGTTTGTGTGTGTTTGTGTGAGTGAATGTCTGTGTGTGAATGTGTAACATGTCTGTGTGTGAATGAATGTGTGAGTGTGTGTGTGTGTGTGTGTATGTGTGAGTCAATGTGTTATATGTGTATAGAGAGCGAATGTGTGTGTATATGTGTATGAGTGAGTGTGTGTGTGTGTGTGTGTGTGTGTGTATGTATGTCTGCATCTGAGTCAATGTGCAATATTTGTGTGAGAGCGAATTTGTGTGTACCTGTGTATGAGTGAATGTGTGTGTGCATGTGAGTGAATATGTAACGTGTGCGTGTGAGTATGTGTCTGAGTGAATATGTAACTTGTGTGCGTGCGTGTGTGAATGAATGAGTGAGTTTGTGTGTCTGTGAATCTGTGGGTGTGAGTGAATCTGTGTGTGAGTTGGTGTGTGTGTGCACGTGTGTGTGAGTGAACGTGTGTGTGTGAGTCAATGTATAATATGTGCGCAAGAGTGAATGTCTGTGTATGTGTGTATGAGTGAATGTGCCTGTATGTGTGTTTGTGTGTGTGTGAATGTGCAACATGTGTGTCTTTGTGTGTGTGTGTTTGTGTGTGTGTGTGTGTGTGTGAGTGAATGTGTGAGTTTGTGTGTGTGCATGTCTATGTGTGAATGTGCAATGTGTGTGTGTGTATGAGTGAATGTGTAATGTGTGTGTGTGTGAGTGAATGTATAATGTATGTGTGTGTTTGTGTGAGAGTGTGTGTGAATGTGTAACATGTGTGTGTGAGTGAATGTGTGTTTGTGTGTCAGTGAATCTGTGTGTGTAAGTGAATGTGTGTGCATGTGTGTTTGTGTGCATGACTGAATGTATAATGTGTGTGTGAGAGTGAATGTATGAGTTTGTGTGTGTTTGTATGAGTGAATGTGTGTCTGTGTGTGTGTATGTGTGAGTCAATGTGTAATATGTGTATGAGAGCGAATGTGTGTGTATCTGTATGAGTGAATGTGTAACTTGTGTGTGTGTGAATGAATGTATGTGTTTGTGTGTGAGTGAATCTGTGTGTGTGAGTGAATTTGTGTGTGTGTGAGTTTGTGTGTGTGCGTGTCTGTGTGTGAATATATAATTTGTGTTCGTGTCTCTGTGTGTGTGAATGAATGTGTCTGTGTGTGTCTGTATGTGTGCATTAGTGAATGTGTAATATCTGTGTGTGTGTGAGTGAATGTGTGTGTACAATTGTGAATGTGCAATGTGTGTGTCTTTGTGTGTCTGTATGTGCGTGTCAATGTGTCAGTTTGTGTGCTTGTGTGTGAGTGAATGTGTTTGTTTGTGTGTGTGTGTCTGTCTGTATAAGTGAATGTGTGTGTGCCTGTGAGTAATATATGTGTGCGATTGTGAATGTGCAACATGTGTGTCTTTGTGTGTCTGTGTGTGCGAGTGAATGTGTGAGTTTGTGTTCTTGTGTGTGAGTGAATGTGTGTGTTTGTGTGTTTGTGTCTGTCTGTATAAGTGAATGTGTGTGTGCCTGTGAGTAATATGTGTGTGCGATTGTGAATGTGCAACATGTGTGTCTTTGTGTGTCTGTGTGTGTGAGTGAATGTGTGAGTTTGTGTTCTTGTGTGTGAGTGAATGTGTGTGTTTGTGTGTGTGTGTCTGTCTTTATAAGTGAATGTGTGTGTGCCTGTGAGTAATATGTGTGTGCGATTGTGAATGTGCAACATGTGTGTCTTTGTGTGTCTGTGTGTGCGAGTGAATGTGTGAGTTTGTGTTCTTGTGTGTGAGTGAATGTGTGTGTTTGTGTGTGTCTGTCTGTCTGAATAAGTAAATGTGTGCGTGTGTAAGTGAGTGTGTGTTTGTGCGTTTGTCATTGTGTATATGAGTGAATCTGTGTGTGTATGTGTTTGTGTGTGTGCGCATGAATGTGTACTGTATGTGCGTGTGAGTGAATGTGTGTGCTTGTGTGTGTGTGTGAATGTGTGTGCTTGTGTGTGTGAATGTGCAACATGTGTGTGTGTCTGTGTGTGTAAGTAAATGCCTGTGCATGTGTGTATTTGTGTGTGCGTGCGTGAATGTATGTGTGTGTGAGAGTGAATGTATGAGTTTGTGTGTGTTTGTGTGAGTGAATGTGAGTGTATGAATGTGTAACATGTCTGTGTTTGAGTGAATGTGTGTGTGTGCATGTGTGTATGTGTGAGCCAATGTGTAATATGTGTGTAGAGAGCGAATGTGTGTGTATGTGTGTATGAGTGAATGTGTGTGTGTATATGTGTGTGTATGTGTGTCTGCATGTGAATCTATGTGTAATATTTGTGTGAGAGTGAATGTGTGTGTATGTGTGTATGAGTGAATGTGTGTGTGCATGTGCGTGAGTGAAAATGTAATGTTTGCGTGTGTGTATGTGTGTGAGTGAATGTGTAATTTGTGTGTGTGTTTGTGTGTGAATGATTGTGTGAGTTTGTGTGTCAGTGAATCTGTGGGCGTGAGTGTATGTGTGTGTGTGTGAGTCAATGTATAATATGTGCGCGAGAGTGAATGTGTGTGTATGTGTTTTGTGATAGTGAATGTGTGTACGTGTGCATGAATGTGTCATGTTTTTCTGTAATGTGTGTGGTTGTCTGTATGAGTGAATGTGTGTGTTTGTGTCTTTGTGCATGAGTGTATCTGTGTGAGTGAATGTGTAATGTATGTGTATGCGAGTGAATGTGTGTGCTTGTGTGTCTGAGTGAATGTGTGTGTGTGTATACGTGTGAGTGAATGTATGAGTTTGTATGTGTGTGTCTGTATGAATGTGCAATATGTGTCTCTGTGTGCGACTGAGTGAATGTGTAATGTGTGTCTGTGTGTGTGTGTATGTGTGAATGAATTTATAATGTATGTGTGTGTTTGTGTGAGTGTGTGTGAGTGAATGTTTAACATTGTGTGTGTGAGTGAAGGTGAGAGTTTGTGTGTGAATCTGTGCACATGAGTGAATGTGTGTGTGTGTGAGTTTGTGTGTGTGCATGTCTGTGTGTGAATATATAATTTGTGTGCATGTGTGTGTGTGAGTGAATGTATAATGTGTGTGTGAGAGTGAAAGTATGAGTTTGTCTGTGTTTGTGTGAGTGAATGTATGTCTGTGTGTGTGTGTGTGTGTGTGTGTGTGTGTGTGTGAATCAAGGTGTTATATGTGTAAGAGAGCGAATGTGTGTGTATGTGTGTATGAGTGAATGTGTAACGTGTGTGTTTGTATGTGTGTGAGTGAATGCGTAATTTGTGTGTGTGTGTGTGTGTGTGTGTGTGTGTGTATGTGTGAGTGAACGTGTGTGTTTGTGTGTGAGTGAATCTGTGTGCGTGAGTGAATGTGTGTGTGTGAGTTTGTGTGTGTGCTTGTCTGTGTGTGAATATATAATTTGTGTGCATGTCTGTGTGTGTGACTGAATGTGTAATGTGTGTCTGAGTGGATGTATGAATTTTTATGTGTGTTTGTTTGTGTGTATGTTTATGTGTGTGTGAATGAATGTGTATGTGTGTGAGTCAATGTGTAATATGTGCGTGAGGGTGAAGGTGTGTGCATGTGTGTGTGAGTGAATGTGTAGTATATGTGTGCATGTGAGCGAATGTGTGTGTGCGATTGTGAATGTGCAACGTGCGTGTCTCTGTGTGTCTGTGTGTGCGCGTGAATGTGTGAGTTTGTGTATGAGTGAATGTGTGTGTTTGTGTGTGTGTGTCTGTCTGTATAAGTGAATGTGTGTGAGTGTGAGTGAATGTGTATGTTTGTGTGTGTGTGATTGTGTATATTAATGAATCTGTGTGTTTGTCTGTGTGTGAGTGTATGTGTACTGTATGTTTGTGTGAGTGAATGTGTGTGCTTGTGTGTGTGTATGTGTGTGTGAATGTGCAGCATGTGTGTGTGTGTCTGTGTGTGTATGTGAATGTGTGTGCATGTGCGTATGTGTGTGCGTGAGTGAATGTATAATGTGTGTGAGAGAGTGAAAGTATGAGTTTGTCTGTGTTTGTGAGTGAATCTGTGTCTGTGTGTGTGTATGTGTGAATCAATGTGTTATATGTGTATGAGAGCGAATGTGTATGTATGTGTGTATGAGTGAATGTGTGAGTTTGTGTTCTTGTGTGTGTGAATGTGTGTGTTTGTGTGTGTGTGTCTGTCTGTATAAGTGAATGTGTGTGTGCCTGTGAGTAATATGTGTGTGCGATTGTGAATGTGCAACATGTGTGTCTTTGTGAGTCTGTGTGTGCGAGTGAATGTGTGAGTTTGTGTTCTTGTGTGTGAATGAATGTGTGTGTTTGTGTGTGTATGTCTGTCTGTATAAGTGAATGTGTGTGTGCCTGTGAGTAATATGTGTGTGCGATTGTGAATGTGCAACATGTGTGTCTTTGTGTGTCTGTGTGTGCAAGTGAATGTGTGAGTTTGTGTTCTTGTGTGTGAGTGAATGTGTGTGTTCGTGTGTGTGTGTCTGTCTGTATAAGTAAATGTGTGCGCGTGTGAGTGAATGTGTGTTTGTGTGTTTGTCATTGTGTATATGAGTGAATCTGTGTGTGCATGTGTTTGTGTGTGTGTGAGTGAATGTGTTCTGTATGTGCGTGTGAGTGAATGTGTGTGCTTGTGTGTGTGTGTGTGTGTGTGTGTGTAAGTAAATGCCTGTGCATGCGTGTATTTGTGTGTGCGTGAGTGAATGTATGTGTGTGTGTATGTGTCTGAGTGAATGTGAAATTTGTATGTGTGTGTGAAAGAATGTGTGAGCTTGTGTGTCAGTGAATCTGTGGGTGTGAGTTTGTGTGTGTGTGTGAGTGAATGTGTGTTTGTGAATGTGTAACTAGTCTGTGTGTGTATGTGTGTGTGTGTGTGTGAGTGAATGTGTACTGTATGTGTGTGTGAATGAATGTGTGTGTGTGTGAATGTGCAACATGTGTGTGTGTCTGTGTGTGTAAATAAATGCCGGTGCATGTGTGTATTTGTGTGTGTGTGAGTGAATGTATGTGTGCGTGACAGTGAATGTATGAGTTTGTGTGTGTTTCTGAGTGAATGTGTGTGTGTGAATGTGTAACATGTCTGTGTTTGAGTGAATGTGTATGTGCGCATGTGTGTATGTGTAAGCCAATGTGTAATATGTGTGTAGAGAGCGAATGTGTGTGTATGTGTGTATGAGTGAATGTGTGTGTGTATGTGTGTGTATGTGTGTCTGCATGCGAATCTATGTGTAATTTTTGTGTGAGAGCGAATGTGTGTGCATGTGTATGTGTGTGTGTGTATGTGTCTGAGTGAATGTGAAATTTGTATGTGTGTGAAAGAATGTGTGAGCTTGTGTGTCAGTGAATCTGTGGGTGTGAGTGAATGTGTGTGTGTGAATGTGTAATTAGTCTGTGTGTGAGTGAATGTATGTGTGTGTGTGTGTGTGTGTTTGTGTATACGAATGAATCTGGTGTATATGAATGAATCTGTGTGTTTGTGTGTGTGAGTGTGAGTGAATGTGTACTGTATGTGCGTGTGAGTGAATGTGTGTGCTTGTGTGTGTGTGTGAATGTGCAGCATGTGTGTGTGTGTCTGTGTGTGTAAGTGAATGTGTGTTTGCGTGTCAGTGAACGTGTATGTTTGTGTGTTTGTTATTGTGTATATGAGTGAATCTGTGTGTGTATGTGTTTGTGTTGTGTGTGAGTGAATATGTACTGTATGTGTGTGTGAGTGAATGTGTGTGCTTGTGTGTGTGTGTGTGAATGTGCAACATGTGTGTGTGTCTGTGTTTGTCAGTAAATGTGTGTGCATGTGTGCATATGTGTGCACGTGAGTGAATGTATAATGTGTGTGTGAGAGTGAATGTATGAGTTTAGTGTGTTTCTGTGAGTGAATGTGTGTGTGTGAATGTGTAACATGTCTGTGTGTGAGTGAATGTGTGTGTGTGTGTGTGCATGTGTGTCAATGTGTAATATTTGTGTGAGAGCGAATTTGTGTGTATATGTGTATGAGGGAATGTGTCTGTCTGTGTTTGTGAGTGAATATGTAACGTGTGTCTGTGTATGTGTGAGAGTGAATGTGTAATTTCTGTGTGTGTGAGTGAAGGAATAATGTATGTGTGTGTTTGTGTGAGTGTGTGTGAGTGAATGTGTAACATATGTGTCTGAGTGAATGTGAGAGTTTGTGTGTGAGTGAATCTGTGTGTGTGGGTGAAAGTGTGTGCATGTGTTTGTGTGTGTGTGTGTGTGTGCATGAATGAATGTATAATGAGTGTGTGAGAGTGAATGTATGAATTTGTGTGTGTTTGTGTGAGTGAATGTGTAATGTGTGTGTGTATGTGAGTATGAGTGAATGTGTAACGTGTGTGTGTGTGTGTGTGTGAGTGAATGTGTAATTTTTGTGTGTGTGTGAGTGAATCTGTGTGTGTGAGTGAATGTGTGTGTGTGAGTTTGTGTGTGTGCTTGTCTGTGTGTGAATATGTAATTTGTGTGTGTCTGTGTGTGTGAGTGAATGTGTAATCTGTGTGTGAGAGTGGATGTATTAGTTTGTGTGTGCGTTTGTGTGTGTGTTTGTGTGTGTGCATGTGTATGTGTGTGAGTCAATGTGTAATATGTGCGCGAGTGTGAATGTGTGTGTATGTGTGTGAGTGAATGTGTAATATATGTGTGTGAGTGAGTGAATGTGTCTGTATGATTGTGAATGTGCAACGTGTGTGTCTTTGTGTGTCTGAGTGTGTGAGTGAATGAGTGAGTTTGTATGCTTGTGTATGAGTGAATTTGTGTGTTTGTGTGTGTGTGATTGTGTATATGAGTGAATCTGTGTGTGTGTGTGTGTGTGTGAGTGAATGTGTACTGTATGTGTGTGTGAGTGAATGTGTGTACTGTGTGTATGTGTGTGAATGTGCAGCATGTGTGTGTGTCTGTGTGTGTAAGTGAATGTGTGTGCATGTGTGTATATGTGTGTGTGCGTGAGTGAATGTATAATGTGTGTGTGAGAGTGAATGTATGTGTTTGTGTGTGTTTGTGTGAATGAATGTGTGTGTGTGAATGTGTAACATGTCTGTGTGTGAGTGAATGTGTGTGTGTGTGTGTGTGTGTATGTGTGAGTCAATGTGTAATATGTGTCTAAACAGCGAATGTGTGTGTATGTGTGTGTGAGTCAATGTGTGTGTCTATGTGTGTGTATGTGTGTCTGCATGTGAGTCAATGTGTAATATTTGTGTGAGAACGAATGAGTGTGTATGAGTGTATGAGTGAATGTGTGTGTGTGCGTGTGAGTGAATATGTAATGTGTGTGTGTGTATGTATCTGAGTGAATGTTTAATTTGTGTGCGTGTGTGTGTGAATGATTGTGTGAGTTTGAGTGTCAGTGAGTCTGTGGGTGTGAGTGAATGTGTGTGTTTGTTTGTGTGTGTCTGTCTGTATAAGTGAATGTGTGTGCGTGTGAGTGAATTTGTGTGTTTGTGTGTGTGTGTGATTGTGTATTTTGAGTGAATCTGTGTGTGTGTATGTGTGTGTATGAGTGAATGTGCACTGTATGTGTGTGTGAGTGAATGTGTGTACTGTGTGTATGTGCATGAATGTGCAGCATGTGTGTGTGTCTGTGTGTGTAAGTGAATGTGTGTGCATGTGTGTATATGTGTGTGTGCGTGACTGAATGTATAATGTGTGTGTAAGAGTGAATGTATGAGTTTGTGTGTGTTTGTGTGAATGAATGTGTGTGTGTGAATGTGTAACATGTCTGTGTGTGAGTGAATTTGTGTGTGTGTGTATGTGTGAGTCAATGTGTAATATGTGTGTAGAGAGCGAATGAGTGTGTATGTGTGTGTGAGTGAATGTGTGTGTGTATGTGTGTGTATGTGTGTCTGCATGTGAGTCAATGTGTAATATTTATGTGAGAACGAATGTGTGTAAATGTGTGTATGAGTGAATGTGTGTGTGTGCGTGTGAGTGAATATGTAATGTGTGTGCACGTATGTGTCTGAGTGAATGTGTAATTTGTGTGCATGTGTGTGTGAATGAATGTGTGTGTTTGTGTGTCAGTGAATCTGTGGGTGTGAGTGAATGTGTGTGTGAGTTTGTGTGTGTGTGTGCACGTGTGCCTGAGTGAATGTGTGTGTGATTCAATGTATAATATGTGTGCGAGAGTGAATGTCTGTGTATGTGTGTATGAGTGAATGTGCCTTTATGTGTGTCTCTGTGTGTGTGCGTAAATGTGTGTGTGTGTGTGTGAATGTGCAACATGTGTGTCTTTGTGTGTGTGTGTGTGTGTGTGTGAGTTGTGTGTGTGTGTGTCTGTGTGTGAATATATAATTTGTGTGTGTGTCTGAGTGTGTGTGAGTGAATGTATGAGTTTGTGTGTGTGTTTGTGTGTGTATGTGTATGTGTGTGTGAGTGAATGTGTGTGTGTGTGAGCCAATGTGTAATATGTGCGCGAGAATGAATGTGTGTGTATGTATGTATGAGTGAATGACTCTGTGAGTGTCTGTATGTGTTTGTGAGTGAATGTGTAATAAATGTATGTGTGTGTGTGTGTGTGTGTGTGTGTGTGTGTGTGTGAATGTGTGTGTACAACTGTGAATGTGCAACGTGTGTGTCTTTGTGTGTGTGTGTGTGTGCGGGTGTATGTGTGAGTCTGTGTGTGTGCATGTCTATGTGTGAATGTGCAATGTATGTGTGTCTGTGTGTGTATGAGTGAATGTGTAATCTGTGTGTATGTTTGTGTGTGCGTGAGTGAATGTGTGTATGCGTGTATGAATGAATGTGTCTGTGTGTGTGTGTTTGAATGAATGTATAACGTGTATGTGTGTTTGTGTGTGTGTGTGAGTGAATGTGTAACGTGTATGTGTGTGTGAGTGAATGTGAGAGTTTGTGTGTGAGTGAATGTGTGTGTGAGTGAATGTGTGTGTGTGTGAGAGTTCAATGTGCCACTTGTGTGTGAGTGAATGTGTGAGTTTGTGTGTACGTGGCTGTTTGTGAATGTGTAATCTGTGTGTGTCTGTGTGTGTGTGAGTAAATGTTCAAAGTGTGTTTGTGAGTGAATGTATGAGTTTGTGTGTAAGTGAATGTGAATGTGCAACGTGTATGTGTTTGTGTGTGTGTGAGTGAAGGTGTGAATTTGTGAGTGCGCATGTCTGTGTGTGAATGGGTTTCTGTGTGTGTGTGTATGTGTGTCTGAGTGCATGTGTGTGTTTGTGTGTGTGTGTGCGTGAATGTATGTGTTTGTTTGTGTGAGAGTGAATGTGTGTATGTGTGCGTGAATGTGTCACGTTTTTGTGTAATGTGTGTGGTTGTCTGTATGAGTGAATGTGTGTGTGTTTGAGTGAATGTGTGTGTTGTTCCTGGGTGTCTGTATGTATGACTGTATCTGTGTGTGAGTGAATGTGTAATGTATGTGTATGCAAGTGAATGTGTGTGCTTGTGTGTGTATGTGTGTCTGAGTGAATATGTGTCTGTCTGTGTGTGTGTGAGTGAATGTATGAGTTTGTGTATCTCTGTGTAAATGTGCAATATGTGTGTCTGTGTGTGTATGAGTGAATGTGCAATGTGTGATTGTGTGTGTGTGAGAGAATGTGTAACATGTGTGTGTGTGAGTGAATGTGAGAGTTTGTGTGTGAATCTGTGTGTGTGTGAATTTCGTGCATGTGTGTGTGTGTTTGTGTGTGCGTGAGTGAATGAATAATGTGTGTGAGAAAGTGAATGTATGAGTTTCTGTGTGTTTGTGTGACTGAATGTGTCTCAGTGTTTGTGTATGTGTGAGTCAACATGTAATATGTGTTTGAGAGCGTATGTGTGTGTATGCATGTATGAGTGAATGTGTAACATGTGTGTGTATGTGTGTGAGTGAATGTGTAATTTGTGTGTGTGTGTGTGAATGTGTATGTTGGTGTGTGAGTGAATCTGTGTACATGAGTGAATGCGTGTGTGTGTGAGTTTGTGTGTGTGCGTGTCTGTGTGTGAATATTTAATTTGTGTGTGTGTCTGTGTGTGTGAGTGAATATGTAATGTGTGTGTGAGAGTGGATGTATGAGTTTGTGTGTGTGTATGTGTATGTGTGTGAGTGAATGTGTGTGTGTGAGAGTCAATGTGTAATATATGCGTGAGAGTGAATGTGTGTGTATGTATGTATGAGTGAATGTGTCTGTGTGTGTCTGTATGTGTGTATGAGCGAATGTGTAATATCTGTGTGTGTGAGAGTGAATGTGTGTGTACAATTGTGAATGTACAACGTGTGTGTCTTTGTGTGCCTGTGCGTGTGAGTCAATGTGTAAGTTTGTGTGCTTGTATGTGAGTGAATGTGTGTGTTTGTGTGTGTGTGTTTGTGTATGTGTGTCTGTCTGTATAAGTGAATGTGTGTGTGCGTGTGAGTAATGTGCGTGTGCGATTGTGAATGTGCAACATGTGCCTCTTTGTGTGTCTGTGTGTGCGAGTGAATGTGTGAGTTTGTGTGGATGTTTGTGAATGTATGTGTTTGTTTGATTGTGTGTGTTTGTGTGTGTGTGTCGGTCTGTATAAGTGAATGTGTGTGTGTGTGAGTGAATGTGTGTGTTTGTGTGTGTGTGATTGTGTATATGAGTGAATCTGTGTGTGTGTGTCAGTGTGTGAGTGAATGTGTACTGTATGTGTGTGTGAGTGAATGTGCGTGCTTGTGTGTGTATGTGTGTCTGAGTGAATATGTGTGGGTGTGTTTGTGTGTGTGAATGAATGTGTGGTTTTGTGTGTGAGTGAATGTGTGTGTGTGAGTGAATGTGTGTGTGTGTGAGAGTTCAATATGCAACTTGTGTGTGTGTGTATGAGAGCGAATGTGTGAGTTTTGCGTGCGTGTCTGTGTGTGAATTTGTAATGTGTATGTGTCTGTGTATGTGAGTGATTGTGTAATTTTGTGTGTGAGTGAATCTGTGTGTGTGAGTGAATGTGTGTGTTTTGTTTGTGTGTGTGTATGTGAATGTGCAACATGTGTGTGTGTCTGTGTGTGTAAGTGAATGTGTGTGCATGTGTGTATACGTGTGTGTGCGTGAGTGAATATATAGTGTGTGTGAGAGTGAATGTATGAGTTTGTGTGTGTTTGTGTGAGTGAATGTGTGTGTATGAATGTGTAACATGTCTGTGTGTGAGTGAATGTGTGTGTGTATGTGTGAGTCAATGTGTAATATGTGTGTGAGAGTGAATGTGTGTGTATGTGTGTATGAGTGAATGTGTATGTGTGTCTGCATGTGAGTTAATGTGTAATATTTATGTGAGAGCGAATGTGTGTGTATGTGTGTATGAGTGAATGTGTGTGTGTGTGCTTGTGTGTGTGTCTGCATGGGAGTCAATGTGTAATATGTGTGCGAGAGTGAATGTGTGTGTATGTGTGTATGAGTGAATGTGCCTGTATGTGTGTCTGTGTGTGTGCGTAAATGTGTGTGTGTGTGTGTGTGTGTGTGTGTGTGAATGTGCAACATGTATGTCTTTGTGTGTGTGTGAGTGAATGTGTGAGTTTGTGTGTGTGCATGTCTATGTGTGAATGTGCAATGTGTGTGTGTGTCTCTGTGTGTATGAGTGAATATGTAATATGTGTATGTGTTTGTGTGTGTGTGAGTGAATGTGTGTTTGCATGTATGAGTGAATGTGTCTGCGTGTGTATGTGTGTGTGTGTGAGTGAATGTATAATGTGTGTTTGTGTGTTCGTGTGTGTGTGTGCGTGTGAGTGAATGTGTAACGTGTGAGTGTGAGTGAATTTGAGAGTTCGTGTATGAGTGAATGTGTGTGTGTGAGTGAATGTGTGTGTGTGTGAGAGATTTCAATGTGCAACTTGTGTGTGTGTGTATGAGAGCGAATGTGTGAGTTTGTGCGTGTGTGTATGTGTGTGAATTTGTAATGTGTGTGTGAGTGATTGTGTGAGTTTGTGTGTGAATGAACGTGTGTGTGTGAATGTGTGAGTTTGTGTCTGTGCATGTCTGGGTGTGAATGTGTTTTGTGCGTGCCTTTGTGTGTGTGAGTAAATGTGCAATGTGTGTTTATGAGTGAATGTATGAGTTTGTGTGTAAGTGAATATGAATGTGCAATGTGTATGTGTTTGTGTGTGTGTGAGTGAATTTGTGAGTTTGTGTGCTTGTGTGTGAATGTATGTATGTGTTTGTGTGTCTGTGTTTGTGTGTGTCTGTCTGTATAAGTGAATGTGTGTGTGCGTGTGAGTGAATGTATGTGTTTGTGTGTTTGTGACTGTGTACATGAGTGAATCTGTGTGTGTGTGTCTGTGTGTGAATGAATGTGTATTGTATGTGTGTGTGAGTGAATGTGTGTGCTTGTGTGTGTATGTGTGTCTGAGTGAATATGTGTGGGTGTGTTTGTGTGTGTGAATGAATGTGTGATTTTGTGTGTGTGTGAATCTGTGCGTGTGAGTGAATGCGCGTGTTTTGTGTGTGTGTGTGTGTGAATGTGTAACATGTGTGTGTGTCTGTGTGTGTGAGTGATTGTGTGAGTTTGTGTGTGAATGAACGTGTGTGTGTGAATGTGTGAGTTTGTGGCTGTGCATGTCTGGGTGTGAATGTGTTTTGTGCGTGCCTTTGTGTGTGTGAGTAAATGTGCAATGTGTGTTTGAGTGAATGTATGAGTTTGTGTGTAAGTGAATATGAATGTGCAATGTGTATGTGTTTGTGTGTGTGTGTGAGTGAATTTGTGCGTGTGAGTGAATGCGCATGTTTTGTGTGTGTGTGTGTGTGTGAATGTGTAACATGTGTGTGTGTCTGTGTGTGTAAGTGAATGTGTGTGCATGTGTGTATATGTATGTGTGCGTGAGTGAATATATAATGTGTGTGTGAGAATGAATGTATGAGTCTGTGTGTGTTTGTGTGAGTGAATGTGTGTGTATGAATGTGTAACACGTCTGTGTGTGAGTGAATGTGTGTGTGTGTGCGTGTGTGTATGTGTGAGTCAATGTGTAATATTTGTGTGAGAACGAATGTGTGTGTGTGTATGTGTGTATGAGTGAATGTGTGTGTGTGTGTGAATATTTAACGTGTGTATGTGTTTTTGTGTGTGAGTGAATGTGTAATTTCTGTGTGTGTGTGTATAGATGAATGTGTGAGTTTGTGTGTCAGTGAATCTGTGGGTGTGAGTGAATGTGTGTGTGTGAGTTTGTGTGTGTGTGCACGTATGTGTGTGAGTGAATGTGTATGTGTATGAGTCAATGTATAATATGTGTGTGAGAGTGAATATGTGTGTATGTGTGTATGAGTGAAAGTGCCTGTATGTGTGTCTGTGTGTGTGAGTAAATGTGTGTGTGTGTGTGTGTGAATGTGCAACATGTGTGTCTTTGTGTGTGTGTGAGTGAACGTGTGAGTTTGTGTGTGTGCGTGTCTATGTGTGAATGTGCAATGTGTGTGTGTCTGTGTGTGTATGAGTGAATATGTAATGTGTGTATGTGTTTGTGTGTGAGTGAATGTGTATTTGTATGTATGAGTGAATGTGTCTGCATGTGTATGTGTGTGTGTGTGTGTGTGAGTGAATGTGTAACATGTGTGTGTGTGAGTGAATGTGAGAATTTGTGTGTGAGTGAATGTGTGTGTGTGAGTGAATGTGTGTGTGTGAGAGTTCAATGTGCAACTTGTGTGTGTGTGTATGAGAGCGAATGTGTGAGTTTGTGCCTGCGTGTCTGTGTGTGAATTTGTAATGTGTATGTGTCTGTGTGTGTGAGTGATTGTGTGAGTTTGTGTGTGAGTGAATCTGTGCGTGAATGAATGTGTGAGTTTGTGTCTGTGCATGCCTGGGTGTGAATGTGTTTTGTGTGTGTCTGTGTGTGTGTGAGTAAATGTGCAATGTGTGTTTGTGAGTGAATGAATGAGTTTGTAAGTGAATGTGAATGTGCAACGTGTATGCATTTGTGTGTGTGTGAGTGAAGGCGTGAGTTTCTGTGTGTGCATGTCTGTGTGTGAATGTGTAATGTGTGTGTATCTGTGTGTGTGTGAGTTAATGTGTAATGTGTGTGTGTGTGAATATATGAGTTTGTGCATGTGTGTTTGTGTGTGTGCATATGTGTGTCTGAGTGAATGTGTGTGTTTGTGTGTATGTGTGTGAGCGAATGTGTGTGTTTGTGTGTGTGAGAGTGAATGTGTGTTCATGTGCATGAATGTGTCATGTTTTTGTGTAATGTGTTTGGTTGTCTGTATGAGTGAATGCGTAATGTGCGTGTGAGTGAATGTATGTGTTTGTGTCTGTGTGTATGAGTGTATCTATGTGTGAGTGAATGTATGATGTACATGTATGTGAGTGAATGTGTGTGCTTGTGTGTCTGAGTGAATATGTGTGTGTGTGTGGGTGTATGTGTGAGTGAATGTATGAGTTTGTGCATGTGTGTGTGTGTGAATGTGCAATATGTGTGTCTGTGTCTGTATGAGTGAATGTGTAATGTGTGTGTGTGTGTGAGTGAATGTATAATGTGTGTGTGCTTGTGAGAGTGTGTGTGAGTGAATGTGTAACGTGTGTGTGTGAGTGAATGTGAGAGTTTGTGTGTCAGTGAATCTGTGTGTGTGAGTGAATGTGTATGCATGTGTGTGTGTGAGTGAATGTATAATGTGTGTGAGAGAGTGAATGTATGAGTTTGTGTGAGTGAATGTGTGTCTGTGTGTTCGCATGTGTGAGTCCTTATGTGTATGAGAGCAAATGTGTGTGTATGTGTGTATGAGTGAATGTGTAACGTGTGTGTGTATGTGTGTGAGTGAATGTGTAATTTGTGTGTGTGTATGTGTGAGTGAATGTGTGTGTTTGTGTGTGAGTGAATCTGTGTGCGTGAGTGAATGTGTGTGTGTGTGAGTATCTGTGTGTGCGTGTCTGTGTGTGAATATTTAATTTGTGTACGTGTCTGTGTGTGTGAGTGAATGTGTAATGTGTGTGCGAGAGTGAATGTGTGTGAATATATAATGTGTGTGTCTGTGTGTGTGTGAGTCAATGTATAATATGTGCATGAGAGTGAATGTGCCTGTATGTGTGTCTTTGTACGTGTGAGTAAATGTGTGAGTGTGTGTGTGTCCATGTCTATGTCTGAATGTGCAATGTGTGTGTATCTGTGTGTTTATGAGTGAATGTGTAATGTGTGTGTGTGTTTGTGTGTGTGTGTGAGTGAATGTGTGTTTGCATGTATGTGTGAATGTGTCTGCATGTGTATGTGTGTGTGAGTGAATCTATAATGTGTGTGTGTTTGTGTGCGTGTGTGAGTGAATGTGTAACATGTGTGTGTGAGTGAATGTGTGTGTGAGTGAATGTGTGTGTGTGTGAGTTCAATGTGTAACTTGTGTGTGTGAATGAATGTGTGAGTTTGTGTGTGCGTGTCTGTGTGTGAATGCGTAATGTGCATGTGTCTGTGTGTGTGTGAATGAATGAGTGAGTTTGTGTGTGAGTGAATCTGTGTGTGAATGTGTATTGTGTGTGTGTCTGTTTGTGTGTGTGAGAGTAAATGTGCAATATGCATTTGTGAGTGAATGTGAATGTGCAACATATATGTCTTTGTGTGTGTGAGTGAAGGTGTGAATTTGTGTGTGCGCATGTCTGTGTGTGAATGTGTAATGTGTGTGTGTCTGTGTGTGTGAGTGAGAGTGTAATGTATGTATGCGAGTGAATGTGAGTTTGTGCACGCGTGTCTGTGTGTGTGTGTGTGTGTGTGTGTGAATGTGTGTGTGAGAGTGGATGTATGAGTTTGTGAGTGTGTTTATGTGTGTGTATGTGTATATGTGTGTGAGTGAATGTGTGTGTGAGTCAATGTATAATATGTGCGCAAGAGTGAATGTGTGTGTGTGTATGTATGAGTGAATGTGCCTGTGTGTGTCTGTATGTGTATGTGAGTGAATGTGTAATATATGTGTGCATGTGAGTGAATGTGTGTGTGCTATTGTGAATGTGCAACGTGGTGTGTGTGCTATTGTGAATGTGCAACGTGTGTGTCTTGGTGTGTCAGTGTGTGTGAGCCAATGTGCTTGTGTGTGAGTGTATGTGTGTGTTTGTGTGTGTGTGTATTTGTGTGTGTATGTCTGTCTGTATAAGTGAATGTGTGTGTGCGTGTGAGTAATGTGTGTGTGAGATTGTGAATGTGCAACGTGTGTGTCTTTGTTGTCTGTGTGTGCGAGTGAATGTGTGAGTTTATGTGCTTGTGTGTGAGTGAATGTGTGTGTGTTTGTGTGTGTGTGTCTGTCTGTATAAGTGAATGTGCGTGTGCATGTGAGTGAATCTGTACTGTATGTGTGTGAGTGAATGTGTGTGCTTGTGTGTGTGTATGTATGTCTGAGTGAATATGTGTGTGTGCGCTGTGTTTGTGTGTGTGCGAGTGAATGTGTGATTTTGTGTGCAAGTGAATCTGTGTGTGTGTGAATGTGTGTGTGTGAGTGTGTGTGCATGTGCAACATGTATGTGTGTCTGTGTGTGTAAGTGAATGTGTGTGCATGTGTGTATATGTGTGTGTGTGTGAATAAATGTATAATGTGTGTGTGGGAGTGAATATATGGGTTTGTGTGCGTTTATGTGAGTGAATGTGTGTGTGTGAATGTGTAACATGTCTGTGCATGAGTGAATGTGTGTGTGCGTGTGTGTATGTGTGAGTCAATGTGTAATATGTGTGTGAGAGCGAATGTGTGTGTATGTGTGTATGAGTGAATGTGTGTGTGTATTTGTGTGTTTGTGTGCTTGTGAGTCAATGTGTAATATTTGTGTGAGAGCGAATGTGTGTGTATGTGTGTATGAGTGAATGTGTCTGTGTGTGTGTGTGAGTGTGAGTGAATATGTAACGTGTGCGTGTATGAGTGTGAGTGAATGTGTAATTTGTGTGTGTGAGTGAATGTGTGAGTTTGTGTGTCAGCGAATCTGAGGGCGTGAGTGAATGTGAGTCTGAGTTTGTGTGCGAGAGTGAATGTGTGTGAATATATAATGTGTGTGTGTGTCTGTGTGTGTGTGAGTCAATGTGTAACATGTGCATGAGAGTGAATGTGTAGGTATGTGTGTATGAGTGAATGTGCCTGTATGTGTGTCTTTGTACGTGTGAGTAAATGTGCGAGTGAGTGTGTCTGTGTCTATGTCTGAATGTGCAATGTGTGTGTATCTGTGTGTTTATGAGTGAATGTGTAATGTGTGTGTGTGTTTGTGTGTGTGTGTGAGTGAATGTGTGTTTGCATGTATCTGTGAATGTGTCTGCGTGTGTATGTGTGTGAGTGAATCTATAATGTGTGTGTGTTTGTGTGCGTGTGTGTGAGTGAATGTGTAACATGTGTGTGTGTGTGTGTGAATGTGAGTTTGTGTGTGAGTGAATGTGTGTGTGAGTGAATGTTTGTGTGTGAGTTCAATGTGCAACTTGTGTGTGTGAGTGAATGTGTGAGTTTGTGTTTGCGTGTCTGTGTGTGAATGCGTAATGTGCATGTGTCTGTGTGTGTGTGAATGAATGATTGAGTTTGTGTGTGAGTGAATCTGTGTGTGAATGTGTATTGTGTGTGTGTCTGTTTGTGTGTGTGAGAGTAAATGTGCAATATGCATTTGTGAGTGAATTTGAATGTGCAACGTATATGTCTTTGTGTGTGTGAGTGAAGGTGTGAATTTGTGTGTGTGCATGTCTGCGTGTGAATGTGTAATGTGTGTGTGTCTGTGTGTGTGAGTGAAAGTGTAATGTATGAGTGTGAGTGAATGTGAGTTTGTGCAATGTGTGTTTGTGTGTGTGTGTGTGTGAATGTGCAATATGTGTGTATGTGTGTGTATGAGTGATTGTATAATGTGTGTGTGTGAGTGAATGTATAATGTGTGTGTGTTTGTGAGAGTGTGTGTGAGTGAATGTGTAACATGTGTGTGTGTGAGTGAATGTGAGAGCTTGTGTGTGAGTGAATCTGTGTGTATGAGTGAATGTGTGTGCATTGTGTGTGCATGTGAGTGAATGTATAATGTGTGTGAGAGAGTGACTGTCTGAGTTTGTGTGTGTTTGTGTGAGTGAATGTGTGTCTGTGTGTTTGCATGTGTGAGTCAATATGTTCATGGGAGCAAATGTGTGTGTATGTGTGTATGGGTGAATGTGTAACGTGTGTATGTATGTGTGTGAGTGAATGTGTAATTTGTGTGTGTGTGTGTGTGTGTGTGTGTGTGTGAGTGAATCTGTGTGCGAGTGAATGTGTGTGTGTGTGTGTGAGTTGTATGTGTGCGTGTCTGTGTGTGAATATATAATTTGTGTGCATGTCTGTGTCTTTGAGTGAATGTGTAATGTGTGTGTGAGAGTGGATGTTGAGTTTGTGTGTGTGTTTATGTGTGTGTATGTGTATATGTATGTGAGTGAATGTTTGTGTGTGTGAGTCAATGTGTAATATGTGCACAAGAGTGAATGTGTGTGTGTGTATGTATGAGTGAATGTGCCTGTGTGTGTCTGTATGTGTGCGTGTGAGTGAATGTGTGTGTGCTATTGTGAATGTGCAACGTGTGTGTCTTGGTGTGTCTGTGTGTGCGAGCCAATGTGTGAGTTTATGTGCTTGTGTGTGAGTGTATGTGTGTGTTTGTGTGTGTGTGTATTTGTGTGCGTACGTTTATGTGTATAAGTGAATGTGTGCGTGCGTGTGAGTAATGTGTGTGTGAGATTGTGAATGTGCAACGTGTGTGTCTTTGTGTGTCTGTGTGTGCGAGTGAATGTGTGAGTTTGTGTGCTTGTGTATGAGTGAATGTGTGTGTGTTTGAGTGTGTGTCTGTCTGTATAAGTGAATGTGCATGTGCATGTGAGTGAATCTGTACTGTATGTGTGTGTGAGTGAATGTGTGTGCTTGTGTGTGTGTATGTGTGTCTGAGTGAATATGTGTGTGTGCGTGTGCTGTGTGTGAGAGTGAATGTGTGATTTTGTGTGCAAGTGAATCTGTGTGTGAGTGAACGTGTGTGTGTGTGTGAGTGTATGTGAATGTGCAACATGTATGTGTGTCTGTGTGTGTAAGTGAATGTGTGTGCATGTGTGTATATGTATGTGTGTGTGAATGAATGTATAATGTGTGTGTGAGAGTGAACATATGAGTTTGTGTGTGTTTATGTGAGTGAATGCGTGTGTGTGAATGTGTAACATGTCTGTGCATGAGTGAATGTATGTGTGCATGTGTGTATGTGTGAGTCAATGTGCAATAAGTGTGTGAGAGCGAATGTGTGTGTATGAGTGAATGTGTGTGTGTATTTGTGTGTTTGTGTGCATGTGAGTCAATGTGTAATATTTGTGTGAGAGCGAATGTGTGTGTATGTGTGTATGAGTGAATGTGTGTGTGTGTGTGTGTGTGAGTGTGAGTGAATATGTAACGTGTGCTTGTATGAGTGTGAGTGAATGTGTGAATTTGTGTGTCTGAGGGCGTGAGTGAATGTGTGTCTGTGAGTTTGTGTGCGAGAGTGAATGTGTGTGAATATATAATGTGTGCGTGTGTCTGTGTGTGTGTGAGTCAATGTATAATAAGTGCATGAGAGTGAATGTGTAGGTATGTGTGTATGAGTGAATGTGCCTGTATGTGTGTCTTTGTACGTGTGAGTAAATGTGTGAGTGTGTGTGTGTCCGTGTCTATGTCTGAATGTGCAATGTGTGTGTATCTGTGTGTTTATGAGTGAATGTGTAATGTGTGTGTGTGTTTGTGTGTGTGTGTGTGTGTGAGTGAATGTGTGTTTGCATGTATGTGTGAATGTGTCTGCGTGTGTATGTGTGTGTGAGTGAATCTATAACGTGTGTGTGTTTGTGTGCGTGTGTGAGTGAATGTGTGTGTGTGAGTTCAATGTGCAACTTGTGTGTGTGAGTGAATGTGTGAGTTTGTGTGTGCGTGTCTGTGAGTGAATGCGTAATGTGCGTGTGTCTGTGTGTGTGTGAATGAATGAGTGAGTTTGTGTGTGAGTGAATCTGTGTGTGAATGTGTATTGTGTGTGTGTCTGTTTGTGTGAGTGAGAGTAAATGTGCAATATGCATTTGTGAGTGAATGTGAATGTGCAACATATATGTCTTTCTGTGTGAGTGAAGGCGTGAATTTGTGTGTGTGCATGTCTGTGTGTGAATGTGTAATGTGTGTGTGTCTGTGTGTGTGAGTGAAAGTGTAATGTATGTGTGCGAGTGAATGTGAGTTTGTGCACGTCTGTTTGTGTGTGTGTCTGTGTGAATGTGCATATGTGTGTCTGAGTGAATGCTTGTGTTTGTGTGTGTGTGTGCGTGTGAGCGAATGTGTGTGTTTGTGTGTGTGAGAGTGAATGTGTGTAAGTGTGCGTGAATGCGTCACGTTTTTCTGTAATGTGTGTGGTTTTCTGTATGAGTGAATGCGTGTCCGTGTGAGTGGATATGTGTGTTTGTGTCTGTGTGTATGAGTGTATCTGTGTGTAAGTGAATGTGTAATGTATGTGTATGCAAGTGAATGAGTGTGCTTGTGTGTATGTGTGTCTGAGTGAATATGTGTGTGTGTCTGTGTGTCTGTGTGTGTGAGTGAATGTATGAGTTTGTGTGTATGTGTGTGTCTATGTGTGAATGTGCAACGTGTGTGTGTCTGTGTGTGCATGAGTGAATGTATAATGTGTGTTTGTTTGTGTAAGTGAATGTATAATGTATGTGTGTGTGTGCGAGTGAATGTGAGAGTTTGTGTGTGAGTGAATCTTTGTATGCGAGTGTGTGAGTAAATGCGTGTGTGTGTGTGTCTGTGTGAATGTGCAATGTGTGTGTCTTTGTGTGTGTGTGTGCGAGTGAATGTGTGAGTTTGTGTGTGAGTGAATCTGTGTGTGTGAGTGAATGTGTAGTGTGTGTGTGTCTGAGTTCAATGTGCAACTTGTGTGTGTGTGTGAGTGAATCTGTGAGTTTGTATGTGCGTGTCTGTGTGTGAATGTGTAATGTGTGTGTCTGTGTGTGTGAGTGTGTGAGTGAATGTGTGTGCATGTGTGTATGAGGGTCAATATGTAATGTGTGTGTATGTCAGAGTGAATGTATGTGTTTGTGTATATGTGCGTGTGAATGTGTATGTTAGAGTGAATGTGTGTATGTGTGTGTGAATGTGTGCGCATGTGAGTCAATGTGTAATGTGTGTGAGAGTGAATATGTGTTTTTGTGTCTTTGTGTTTGTGTGTATGAGAGTGAATGTGTGTGTGTGCATGAATGTGTAACGTGTCTGTGTAACGTGTGCGTTTGTCTGTATGAGTGAATGTGTGTATTTATGTGTGTGTGTGAGAGTGAATGTGTGTATGTGTGCGTGAATCTATCCGATTTTTGTGTAATGCGTGTGGTTGTCTGTATGAAGGAATGTGTGTGCGTGTCAGTGAATGTGTGTGTTTTTGTCTGTGTGTATGAGTGTAACTGTGTGAATGAATGTGTAATGTATCTGCACTGAGTGAATGTGTGTGCTTGTGTGTGTATGTGTGTCTGAGTGAATATGTGTGTGTGTATGTGAATGTATGAGTTTGCATGTGTGTGTGTCTATGTGTGAATGTGCAATGTGTGTGTGGCTGTGTGTGCATGAGTGAATGTGTCGTGTGTGTGTGTGTGTGAGTGAATGTATAATGTGTGTGTGTGAGTGAATGTATAATGTGTGTGTGTTTGTGAGAGTGTGTGTGAGTGAATGTGTAACATGTGTGTGTGTGAGTGAATGTGAGAGCTTGTGTGTGAGTGAATCTGTGTGTGTGAGTGAATGTGTGTGCATGTGTGTGTGTGTGTGTGTGAGTGAATGTATAATGTGTGTGAGAGAGTGAATGTCTGAGTTTGTGCGTGTGAGTGAATGTGTGTGTGCTATTGTTGATGTGCAATGTGTGTGTCTTGGTGTGTCTGTGTGTGCGAGCCAATGTGTGAGTTTATGTGCTTGTGTGTGAATGTATATGTGTGTTTGTGTGTGTGTGTATTTGTGTGTGTATGTCTGTCTGTATAAGTGAATGTGTGCGTGCGTGTGAGTAATGTGTGTGTGAGATTGTGAATGTGCAACGTGTGTGTCCTTGTGTGTCTGTGTGTGCGAGTGAATGTGTGAGTTTGTGTGCTTGTGTGTGAGTGAATGTGTGTGTTTGAGTGTGTGTCTGTCTGTATAAGTGAATGTGCATGTGCATGTGAGTGAATCTGTACTGTATGTGTGTGTGAGTGAATGTGTGTGCTTGTGTGTGTGTATGTGTGTCTGAGTGAATATGTGTGTGTGCGTGTGTTTGTGTGTGAGAGTGAATGTGTGTGCATGTGTGTATGAGGGTCAATGTGTAATGTGTGTGTATGTCAGAGTGAATGTATGTGTTTGTGTACGTGTGCGTGTGAATGTGTATGTTAGAGTGAATGTGTGTATGTGTGTGTGGATGTGTGCATATGTGAGTCAATGTGTAATGTGTGTGTGAATGAATGTGTGTTTTTGTGTCTTTGTGTTTGTGTGTATGAGAGTGAATGTGTGTGTGTGCATGAATGTGTAACGTGTCTGTGTAATGTGTGCGTTTGTCTGTATGAGTGAATGTGTGTATTTATGTGTGTGTGTGAGAGTGAATGTGTGTATGTGTGCGTGAATCTATCCGATTTTTGTGTAATGCGTGTGGTTGTCTGTATGAAGGAATGTGTGTGCGTGTCAGTGAATGTGTGTGTTTTTGTCTGTGTGTATGAGTGTAACTGTGTGAATGAATGTGTAATGTATCTGCACTGAGTGAATGTGTGTGCTTGTGTGTGTATGTGTGTCTGAGTGAATATGTGTGTGTGTATGTGAATGTATGAGTTTGCATGTGTGTGTGTCTATGTGTGAATGTGCAATGTGTGTGTGGCTGTGTGTGCATGAGTGAATGTGTCGTGTGTGTGTGTGTGTGAGTGAATGTATAATGTGTGTGTGTGAGTGAATGTATAATGTGTGTGTGTTTGTGAGAGTGTGTGTGAGTGAATGTGTAACATGTGTGTGTGTGAGTGAATGTGAGAGCTTGTGTGTGAGTGAATCTGTGTGTGTGAGTGAATGTGTGTGCATGTGTGTGTGTGTGTGTGTGAGTGAATGTATAATGTGTGTGAGAGAGTGAATGTCTGAGTTTGTGCGTGTGAGTGAATGTGTGTGTGCTATTGTTGATGTGCAATGTGTGTGTCTTGGTGTGTCTGTGTGTGCGAGCCAATGTGTGAGTTTATGTGCTTGTGTGTGAATGTATATGTGTGTTTGTGTGTGTGTGTATTTGTGTGTGTATGTCTGTCTGTATAAGTGAATGTGTGCGTGCGTGTGAGTAATGTGTGTGTGAGATTGTGAATGTGCAACGTGTGTGTCCTTGTGTGTCTGTGTGTGCGAGTGAATGTGTGAGTTTGTGTGCTTGTGTGTGAGTGAATGTGTGTGTTTGAGTGTGTGTCTGTCTGTATAAGTGAATGTGCATGTGCATGTGAGTGAATCTGTACTGTATGTGTGTGTGAGTGAATGTGTGTGCTTGTGTGTGTGTATGTGTGTCTGAGTGAATATGTGTGTGTGCGTGTGTTTGTGTGTGAGAGTGAATGTGTGTGCATGTGTGTATGAGGGTCAATGTGTAATGTGTGTGTATGTCAGAGTGAATGTATGTGTTTGTGTACGTGTGCGTGTGAATGTGTATGTTAGAGTGAATGTGTGTATGTGTGTGTGGATGTGTGCATATGTGAGTCAATGTGTAATGTGTGTGTGAATGAATGTGTGTTTTTGTGTCTTTGTGTTTGTGTGTATGAGAGTGAATGTGTGTGTGTGCATGAATGTGTAACGTGTCTGTGTAATGTGTGCGTTTGTCTGTATGAGTGAATGTGTGTATTTATGTGTGTGTGTGAGAGTGAATGTGTGTATGTGTGCGTGAATCTATCCGATTTTTGTGTAATGCGTGTGGTTGTCTGTATGAAGGAATGTGTGTGCGTGTCAGTGAATGTGTGTCTTTGTGTCTGTGTGTATGAGTGTAACTGTGTGTGAATGAATGTGTAATGTATCTGCATGCGAGTGAATGTGTGTGCTTGTGTGTGTATGTGTGTCTGAGTGAATATGTGTGTGTGTGTGTGAATGTATGAGTTTGCATGTGTGTGTGTCTATGTGTGAATGTGCAATGTGTGTGTGGCAGTGTGTGCATGAGTGAATGTGTCATGTGTGTGTGTGTGTGTGTGTGTGTGTGTGTGTGAGTGGATGTATAATGTGTGTGTGTGAGTGAATGTATAATGTGTGTGTGTTTGTGAGAGTGTGTGTGAGTGAATGTGTAACATGTGTGTGTGTGAGTGAATGTGAGAGCTTGTGTGTGAGTGAATCTGTGTGTGTGAGTGAATGTGTGTGCATGTGTGTGTGTGTGTGTGTGTGTGTGAGTGAATGTATAATGTGTGTGAGAGAGTGAATGTCTGAGTTTGTGTGTGTTTGTGTGAGTGAATGTGTGTCTGTGTGTTTGCATGTGTGAGTCAATATGTGCATGGGAGCAAATGTGTGTGTATGTGTGTATGAGTGAATGTATAACGTGTGTGTGTATGTGTGTGAGTGAATGTGTAATTTGTGTGTGAGTGTGTGTGTGTGTGTGAGTGAATGTGTGTGTTTGTGTGTGAGTGAATCTGTGTGCGAGTAAGTGTGTGTGTGTGAGTTTGTATGTGTGTGTGTCTGTGTGTGAATATATAATTTTTGTGCATGTCTGTGTGTGAGTGAATGTGTAATGTGTGTGTGAGAGTGGATGTTGAGTTTGTGTGTGTGTTTATGTGTGTGTATTTGTATATGTATGTGAGTGAATGTTTGTGTGTGTGAGTCAATGTATAATATGTGCGCACAAGTGAATGTGTGTGTGTGTATGTATGAGTGAATGTGCCTGTGTGTGCCTGTATGTGTGCGTGAGTGAATGTGTAATATATGTGTGCGTGTGAGTGAATGTGTGTGTGCTATTGTTGATGTGCAACGTGTGTGTCTTGGTGTCTCTGTGTGTGCGAGCCAATGTGTGAGTTTATGTGCTTGTGTGTGAGTGTATATGTGTGTTTGTGTGTGTGTGTATTTGTGTGTGTATGTCTGCCTGTATAAGTGAATGTGTGCATGCGTGTGAGTAATATGTGTGTGCGATTGTGAATGTGCAACGTGTATGTCTTTGTGTGTCTGTGTGTGCGAGCCAGTGTGTGAGTTTATGTGCTTGTGTGTGAGTGTATGTGTGTGTTTGTGTGTGTGTGTATTTGTGTGTGTATGTCTGTCTGTATAAGTGAATGTGTGTGTGCGTGTGAGTAATGTGTGTATGAGATTGTGAATGTGCAACGTGTGTGTCTTTGTGTGTCTGTGTGTGCGAGTGAATGTGTGAGTTTGTGTGCTTGTGTGTGAGTGAATGTGTGTGTGTTTGAGTGTGTGTCTGTCTGTATAAGTGAATGTGCATGTGAGTGAATCTGTACTGTATGTGTGTGTGAGTGAATGTGTGTGCTTGTGTGTGTGTATGTGTGTCTGAGTGAATATGTGTGTGTGCGTGTGTTTGTGTGTGAGTGAATGTGTGATTTTGTGTGCAAGTGAATCTGTGTGTGTGAGTGAATGTGTGTGTGTGTGAGTGTATGTGAATGTGCAACATGTATGTGTGTCTGTGTGTGTAAGTGAATGTGTGTTCATGTGTGTATATGTATGTGTGCGTGAATGAATGTATAATGTGTATGTGAGAGTGAATATATGAGTTTGTGTGTGTTTATGTGAGTGAATGTGTGTGTGTGAATGTGTAACATGTCTGTGCATGAGTGAATGTATGTGTGCATGTGTGTATGTGTGAGTCAATGTGTAATAAGTGTGTGAGAGCGAATGTGTGTGAATGAGTGAATGTGTGTGTATTTGAGTGTTTGTGTGCATGTGAGTCAATGTGTAATATTTGTGTGAGAGCGAATGTGTGTGTATGTGTGTATGAGTGAATGTGTCTGTGTGTGTGTGTGAGTGTGAGTGAATATGTAACGTGTGCTTGTATGAGTGTGAGTGAATGTGTAATTTGTGTGTGTGTGTGTGAATATGTGAACTTGTGTGTCTGAGGGCGTGAGTAAATGTGTGTCTGTGAGTTTGTGTGCGAGAGTGAATGTGTGTGAATATATAATGTGTGTGAATATATAATGTGTGTGTGTGTCTGTGTGTGTGTGAGTCAATGTATAATATGTGCATGAGAGTGAATGTGTAGGTATGTGTGTATGAGTGAATGTGCCTGTATGTGTGTCTTTGTACGTGTGAGTAAATGTGTGAGTGTGTGTGTGTCCGTGTCTATGTCTGAATGTGCAATGTGTGTGTATCTGTGTGTTTATGAGTGAATGTGTAATGTGTGTGTGTGTTTGTGTGTGTGTGTGAGTGAATGTGTGTTTGCATGTATGTGTGAATGTGTCTGCGTGTGTATGTGTGTGTGAGTGAATCTATAATGTGTGTGTGTTTGTGAGTGAATGTGTGTGTGTGTGAGTTCAATGTGCAACTTGTGTGTGTGAGTGAATATGTGATTTTGTGTGTGCGTGTCTGTGAGTGAATGCGTAATGTGCGTGTGTCTGTGTGTGTGTGAATGAATGAGTGAGTTTGTGTGTGAGTGAATCTGTGTGTGAATGTGTATTGTGTGTGTCTGTTTGTGTGAGTGAGAGTAAATGTGCAATATGCATTTGTGAGTGAATGTGAATGTGCAACATATATGTCTTTGTGTGTGTGAGTGAATGTGTGAATTTGTGTGTGTGCATGTCTGTGTGTGAATGTGTAATGTGTGTGTGTCTGTGTGTGTGAGTGAAAGTGTAATGTATGTGTGCGAGTGAATGTGAATTTGTGCACGTGTGTTTGTGTGTGTGTCTGCGTGAATGTGCATATGTGTGTCTGAGTGAATGCTTGTGTTTGTGTGTGTGTGCGTGTGAGCAAATGTGTGTGTTTGTGTGTGTGAGAGTGAATGTGTGTAAGTGTGCGTGAATGCGTCACGTTTTTCTGTAATGTGTGTGGTTTTCTGTATGAGTGAATGCGTGTCCGTGTGAGTGGATATGTGTGTTTGTGTCTGTGTGTATGAGTGTATCTGTGTGTAAGTGAATGTGTAATGTATGTGTATGCAAGTGAATGAGTGTGCTTGTGTGTATGTGTGTCTGAGTGAATATGTGTGTGTGTCTGTGTGTCTGTGTGTGTGAGTGAATGTATGAGTTTGTGTGTATGTGTGTGTCTATGTGTGAATGTGCAACGTGTGTGTGTCTGTGTGTGCATGAGTGAATGTATAATGTGTGTTTGTTTGTGTAAGTGAATGTATAATGTATGTGTGTGTGTGCGAGTGAATGTGAGAGTTTGTGTGTGAGTGAATCTTTGTATGCGAGTGAATGTGTGTGTGTGAGTAAATGCGTGTGTGTGTGTGTCTGTGTGAATGTGCAATGTTTGTTTCTTTGTGTGTGTGTGCGAGTGAATGTGTGAATTTGTGTGTGAGTAAATCTGTGTGTGTGAGTGAATGTGTAGTGTGTGTGTGTCTGAGTTCAATGTGCAACTTGTGTGTGTGTGTGAGTGAATCTGTGAGTTTGTATGTGCGTGTCTGTGTGTGAATGTGTAACGTGTGTGTCTGTGTGTGTGAGTGAATGTGTGTGCATGTGTGTATGAGGGTCAATATGTAATGTGTGTGTATGTCAGAGAGAATGTATGTGTTTGTGTATATGTGCATGTGAATGTGTATGTTAGAGTGAATGTGTGTATGTGTGTGTGAATGTGTGTGTATGTGAGTCAATGTGTAATGTGTGTGTGAGTGAATATGTGTTTTTGTGTCTTTGTGTTTGTGTGTATGAGAGTGAATGTGTGTGTGTGCATGAATGTGTAACATGTCTGTGTAACGTGTGCGTTTGTCTGTATGAGTGAATGTGTGTATTTATGTGTGTGTGTGAGAGTGAATGTGTGTATGTGTGCGTGAATCTATCCCATTTTTGTGTAATGCGTGTGGTTGTCTGTATGAAGGAATGTGTGTGCGTGTCAGTGAATGTGTGTCTTTGTGTCTGTGTGTATGAGTGTAACTGTGTGTGAATGAATGTGTAATGTATCTGCATGCGAGTGAATGTGTGTGCTTGTGTGTGTATGTGTGTCTGAGTGAATATGTGTGTGTGTGTGTGTGTGAATGTATGAGTTTGCATGTGTGTGTGTCTATGTGTGAATGTGCAATGTGTGTGTGGCTGTGTGTGCATGAGTGAATGTGTCATGTGTGTGTGTGTGTGTGAGTGAATGTATAATGTGTGTGTGTGAGTGAATGTATTATGTGTGTGTGTTTGTGAGAGTGTGTGTGAGTGAATGTGTAACATGTGTGTGTGTGAGTGAATGTGAGAGCTTGTGTGTGAGTGAATCTGTGTGTGTGAGTGAATGTGTGTGCATGTGTGTGTGTGTGTGTGTGTGAGTGAATGTAAAATGTGTGTGAGAGAGTGAATGTCTGAGTTTGTGTGTGTTTGTGTGAGTGAATGTGTGTCTGTGTGTTTGCATGTGTGAGTCAATATGTGCATGGGAGCAAATGTGTGTGTATGTGTGTCTGAGTGAATATGTGTGTGTGTGTGTGAATGTATGAGTTTGCATGTGTGTGTGTCTATGTGTGAATGTGCAATGTGTGTGTGGCTGTGTGTGCATGAGTGAATGTGTCATGTGTGTGTGTGTGTGTGTGTGTGAGTGAATGTATAATGTGTGTGTGTGTGAGTGAATGTATAATGTGTGTGTGTTTGTGAGAGTGTGTGTGAGTGAATGTGTAACATGTGTGTGTGAGTGAATGTGAGAGCTTGTGTGTGAGTGAATCTGTGTGTGTGAGTGAATGTGTGTGCATGTGTGTGTGTGTGTGTGTGAGTGAATGTATAATGTGTGTGAGAAAGTGAATGTCTGAGTTTGTGTGTGTTTATGTGAGTGAATGTGTGTCTGTGTGTTTGCATGTATGAGTCAATATGTGCATGGGAGCAAATGCGTGTGTATGTGTGTATGAGTGAATGTATAACGTGTGTGTGTATGTGTGTGAGTGAATGTGTAATTTGTATGTGAGTGTGTGTGTGTGTGTGAGTGAATGTGTGTGTTTGTGTGTGAGTGAATATGTGTGCGAGTGAATGTGTGTGTGTGTGTGAGTTTGTATGTGTGCGTGTCTGTGTGTGAATATATAATTTGTGTTCATGTCTGTGTGTGTGTGTGAATTGTGTAATGTGTGTGTGAGAGTGGATGTTGAGTTTGTGTGTGTGTTTATGTGTGTGTATGTGTATATGTATGTGAGTGAATGTTTGTGTGTGTGAGTCAATGTATAATATGTGCGCAAGAGTGAATGTGTGTGTCTGTATGTGTGCGTGTGAGTGAATGTGTGTGTGCTATTGTGAATGTGCAACGTGTGTGTCTTGGTGTGTCTGTGTGTGCGAGCCATTGTGTGAGTTTATGTGCTTGTGTGTGAGTGTATGTGTGTTTGTGTGTGTGTGTATTTGTCTGTGTATGTCTGTCTGTATAAGTGAATGTGTGCGTGCGTGTGAGTAATGTGTGTGTGCGATTGTCAATGTGCAACGTGTATGTCTTTGTGTGTCTGTGTGTGCGAGCCAATGTGTGAGTTTATGTGCTTGTGTGTGAGTGTATGTGTGTGTTTGTGTGTGTGTGTATTTGTGTGTGTATGTCTGTCTGTATAAGTGAATGTGTGTGTGCGTGTGAGTAATGTGTGTGTGAGATTGTGAATGTGCAACGTGTGTGTCTTTGTGTGTCTGTGTGTGCGAGTGAATGTGTGAGTTTGTGTGCTTGTGTGTGAGTGAATGTGTGTGTGTTTGAGTGTGTGTCTGTCTGTATAAGTGAATGTGCATGTGCATGTGAGTGAATCTGTACTGTATGTGTGTGTGAGTGAATGTGTGTGCTTGTGTGTGTGTATGTGTGTCTGAGTGAATATGTGTGTGTGCGTGTGTTTGTGTGTGAGAGTGAATGTGTGATTTTGTGTGCAAGTGAATCTGTGTGTGTGAGTGAATGTGTGTGTGTGTGTGAGTGTATGTTGAATGTGCAACATGTATGTGTGGCTGTGTGTGTAAGTGAATGTGTGTGCATGTGTGTATATGTGTGTGTGCGTGAATGAATGTATAATGTGTATGTGAGAGTGAATATATGAGTTTGTGTGCGTTTATGTGAGTGAATGCGTGTGTGTGAATGTGTAACGTGTCTGTGCATGAGTGAATGTATGTGTGCATGTGTGAGTCAATGTGTAATAAGTGTGTGAGAGCGAATGTGTGTGTATGTGTGTATGAGTGAATGTGTGTGTGTATTTGTGTGTTTGTGTGCACGTGACTCAATGTGTAATATTTGTGTGAGAGCGAATGTGTGTGTATGTGTGTATGAGTGAATGTGTCTGTGTGTGTGTGTGAGTGTGAGTGAATATGTAACGTGTGCTTGTATGAGTGTGAGTGAATGTGTAATTTGTGTGTGTGTGTGAGTGAATGTGTGAATTTGTATGTCTGAGGGCGTGAGTGAATGTGTGTCTGTGAGTTTGTGTGCGAGAGTGAATGTGTGTGAATATATAATGTGTGTGTGAGAGTCTGTGTGTGTGTGAGTCAATGTATAATATGTGCATGAGAGTGAATGTGTAGGTATGTGTGTATGAGTGAATGTGCCTGTATGTGTGTCTTTGTACGTGTGAGTAAATGTGTGAGTGTGTGTGTGTCCATGTCTATGTCTGAATGTGCAATGTGTGTGTATCTGTATGTTTATGAGTGAATGTGTAATGTGTGTGTGTGTTTGTGTGCGTGTGTGAGTGAATGTGTAACATGTGTGTGTGTGAGTGAATGTGAGTTTGTGTGTGAGTGAATGTGTGTGTGAGTGAATGTGTGTGTGTGTGAGTTCAATGTGCAACTTATGTGTGTGAGTGAATGTGTGAGTTTGTGTGTGCGTGTCTGTGAGTGAATGCGTAATGTGCGTGTGTCTGTGTGTGTGTGAATGAATGAGTGAGTTTGTGTGCGAGTGAATCTGTGTGTGAACGTGTATTGTGTGTGTGTCTGTTGTGTGTGTGAGAGTAAATGTGCAATATGCATTTTGAGTGAATGTGAATGTGCAACATATATGTCTTTGTGTGTGTGAGTGAATGTGTGAATTTGTGTGTGTGCATGTCTGTGTGTGAATGTGTAATGTGTGTGTGTCTGTGTGTGTGAGTGAAAGTGTAATGTATGTGTGCGAGTGAATGTGAGTTTGTGCACGTGTGTTTGTGTGTGTGTCTGTGTGAATGTGCATATGTGTGTCTGAGTGAATGCGTGTGTTTGTATGTGTGTGTGCGTGTGAGCGAATGTGTGTGTTTGTGTGTGTGAGAGTGAATGTGTGTAAGTGTGCGTGAATGCGTCACATTTTTCTGTAATGTGTGTGGTTTGCTGTATGAGTGAATGTGTGTCCGTGTGAGTGGATATGTGTGTTTGTGTCTGTGTGTATGAGTGTATCTGTGTGTAAGTGAATGTGTAATGTATGTGTATGCAAGTGAATGAGTGTGCTTGTGTGTATGTGTGTCTGAGTGAATATGTGTGTGTGTCTGTGTGTCTGTGTGTGTGAGTGAATGTATGAGTTTGTGTGTATGTGTGTGTCTATGTGTGAATGTGCAACGTGTGTGTGTCTGTGTGTGCATGAGTGAATGTATAATGTGTGTCTGTTTGTGTGAGTGAATGTATAATGTATGTGTGTGTTTGTGTGTGTGTGCGAGTGAATGTGAGAGCTTGTGTGTGAGTGAATCTTTGTATGCGAGTGAATGTGTGTGTGAGTAAATGCGAGTGTGTGTGTGTCTGTGTGAATGTGCAATGTGTGTGTCTTTGTGTGAGTGTGCGAGTGAATGTGTGAGTTTGTGTGTGAGTTAATCTGTGTGTGTGAGTGAATGTGTAGTGTGTGTCTGAGTTCAATGTGCAACTTGTGTGTGTGTGTGTGTGAGTGAATCTGTGAGTTTGTATGTGCGTGTCTGTGTGTGAATGTGTAATGTGTGTGTCTGTGTGTGTGAGTGTGTGAGTGAATCTGTGTGCATGTGTGTATGAGGGACAATGTGTAATGTGTGTGTATGTCAGAGTGAATGTATGTGTTTGTGTATGTGTGCGTGTGAATGTGTATGTTAGAGTGAATGTGTGTATGTGTGTGTGAATGTGTACATATGTGAGTCAATGTGTAATGTGTGTGTGAGTGAATATGTGTTTTTGTGTCTTTGTGTTTGTGTGTATGAGAGTGAATGTGTGTGTGTGCATGAATGTGTAACGTGTCTGTGTAACATGTGCGTTTGTCTGTATGAGTGAATGTGTGTATTTATGTGTGTGTGTGAGAGTGAATGTGTGTATGTGTGCGTGAATCTATCCCATTTTTGTGTAATGCGTGTGGTTGTCTGTATGAAGGAATGTGTGTGCCTGTCAGTGAATGTGTGTCTTTGTGTCTGTGTGTATGAGTGTAACTGTGTGAATGAATGTGTAATGTATCTGCATGCGAGTGAATGTGTGTGCTTGTGTGTGTATGTGTGTCTGAGTGAATATGTGTGTGTGTGTGTGAATGTATGAGTTTGCATGTGTGTGTGTCTATGTGTGAATGTGCAATGTGTGTGTGGCTGTGTGTGCATGAGTGAATGTGTCATGTGTGTGTGTGTGTGTGAGTGAATGTATAATGTGTGTGTGTGAGTGAATGTATAATGTGTGTGTGTTTGTGAGAGTGTGTGTGAGTGAATGTGTAACGTGTGTGTGTGTGAATGTGAGAGCTTGTGTGTGAGTGAATCTGTGTGTGTGAGTGAATGTGTGTGCATGTGTGTGTGTGTGTGTGTGTGAGTGAATGTATAATGTGTGTGAGAGAGTGAATGTCTGAGTTTGTGTGTGTTTGTGTGAGTGAATGTGTGTCTGTGTGTTTGCATGTGTGAGTCAATATGTGCATGGGAGCAAATGTGTGTGTATGTGTGTATGAGTGAATGTATAACGTGTGTGTGTATGTGTGTGAGTGAATGTGTAATTTGTGTGTGAGTGTGTGTGTCTGTGTGTGAGTGAATGTGTGTGTTTGTGTGTGAGTGAATGTGTGTGTGTGAGTGAATGTGTGTGTGTGTGTGTGTGAGTTTGTATGTGTGCGTGTCTGTGTGTGAATATATAATTTGTGTTCATGTCTGTGTGTGTGAGTGAATGTGTAATGTGTGTGTGAGAGTGGATGTTGAGTTTGTGTGTGTTTATGTGTGTGTATGTGTATATGTATGTGAGTGAATGTTTGTGTGTGTGAGTCAATGTATAATATGTGCGCAAGAGTGAATGTGTGTGTGTGTATGTATGACTGAATGTGCCTGTGTGTGTCTGTATGTGTGCGTGAGTGAATGTGTAATATATGTGTGCGTGTGAGTGAATGTGTGTGTGCTATTGTTGATGTGCAATGTGTGTGTCTTGGTGTGTCTGTGTGTGCGAGCCAATGTGTGAGTTTATGTGCTTGTGTGTGAGTGTATATGTGTGTTTGTGTGTGTGTGTATTTGTGTGTGTATGTCTGTCTGTATAAGTGAATGTGTGCATGCGTGTGAGTAATGTGTGTGTGAGATTGTGAATGTGCAACGTGTGTGTCCTTGTGTGTCTGTGTGTGCGAGTGAATGTGTGAGTTTGTGTGCTTGTGTGTGAGTGAATGTGTGTGTTTGAGTGTGTGTCTGTCTGTATAAGTGAATGTGCGTGTGCATGTGAGTGAATCTGTACTGTACGTGTGTGTGAGTGAATGTGCGTGCTTGTGTGTGTGTATGTGTGTCTGAGTGAATATGTGTGTGTGCGTGTGTTTGTGTGTGAGAGTGAATGTGTGATTTTGTGTGCAAGTGAATCTGTGTGTGTGAGTGAATGTGTGTGTGTGTGTGAGTGTATGTGAATGTGCAACATGTATGTGTGTCTGTGTGTGTAAGTGAATGTGTGTGCATGTGTGTATATGTGTGTGTGTGTGAATGAATGTATAATGTGTGTGTGAGATTGAATTTATGAGTTTGTGTTTATGTGAGTGAATGCGTGTGTGTGAATGTATAACAAGTCTGTGCATGAGTGAATGTATGTGTGTATTTGTGTGTTTGTGTGCATGTGAGTCAATGTGTAATATTTGTGTGAGAGCGAATGTGTGTGTATGTGTGTATGATTGAATGTGTCTGTGTGTGTGTGTGAGTGTGAGTGAATATGTAACGTGTGCTTGTAAGAGTGTGAGTGAATGTGTAATTTGTGTGTGTGTGTGAGTGAATGTGTGAATTTGTGTGTCTGAGGGCGTGAGTGAATGTGTGTCTGTGAGTTTGTGTGCGAGAGTGAATGTGTGTGAATATATAATGTGTGTGTGAGAGTCTGTGTGTGTGTGAGTCAATGTATAATATGTGCATGAGAGTGAATGTGTAGGTATGTGTGTATGAGTGAATGTGCCTGTATGTGTGTCTTTGTACGTGTGAGTAAATGTGTGAGTGTGTGTGTGTCCATGTCTATGTCTGAACGTGCAATGTGTGTGTATCTGTGTGTTTATGAGTGAATGTGTAATGTGTGTGTGTGTTTGTGTGTGTGTGTGAGTTAATGTGTGTTTGCATGTATGTGTGAATGTGTCTGCGTGTGTATGTGTGTGAGTGAATCTATAATGTGTGTGTGTTTGTGTGCGTGTGTGAGTGAATGTGTAACATGTGTGTGTGTGAGTGAATGTGAGTTTGTGTGTGAGTGAATGTGTGTGTGAGTGAATGTGTGTGTGTATGTGTTCAATGTGCAACTTATATGTGTGAGTGAATGTGTGAGTTTGTGTGTGCGTGTCTGTGAGTGAATGCGTAATGTGCGTGTGTCTGTGTGTGTGTGAATGAATGAGTGAGTTTGTGTGTGAGTGAATCTGTGTGTGAACGTGTATTGTGTGTGTGTCTGTTTGTGTGAGTGAGAGTAAATGTGCAATATGCATTTGTGAGTGAATGTGAATGTGCAACATATATGTCTTTCTGTGTGAGTGAAGGCGTGAATTTGTGTGTGTGCATGTCTGTGTGTGAATGTGTAATGTGTGTGTGTCTGTGTGTGTGAGTGAAAGTGTAATGTATGTGTGCGAGTGAATGTGAGTTTGTGCACGTGTGTTTGTGTGTGTGTCTGTGTGAATGTGCATATGTGTGTCTGAGTGAATGCGTGTGTTTGTGTGTGTGTGTGCGTGTGAGCGAATGTGTGTGTTTGTGTGCGTGAGAGTGAATGTGTGTAAGTGTGCGTGAATGCGTCACATTTTTCTGTAATGTGTGTGGTTTTCTGTATGAGTGAATGTGTGTCCATGTGAGTGGATATGTGTGTTTGTGTCTGTGTGTATGAGTGTATCTGTGTGTAAGTGAATGTGTAATGTATGTGTATGCAAGTGAATGAGTGTGCTTGTGTGTATGTGTGTCTGAGTGAATATGTGTGTGTGTCTGTGTGTCTGTGTGTGTGAATGAATGTATGAGTTTGTGTGTATGTGTGTGTCTATGTGTGAATGTGCAACGTGTGTGTGTGTCTGTGTGTGCATGAGTGAATGTATAATGTGTGTTTGTTTGTGTGAGTGAATGTATAATGTATGTGTGTATTTGTGTGTGTGTGCGAGTGAATGTGAGAGTTTGTGTGTGAGTGAATCTTTGTATGCGAGTGAAGGTGCGTGTGTGAGTAAATGCGTGTGTGTGTGTGTCTGTGTGAATGTGCAATGTGTGTGTCTTTGTGTGTGTGTGTGAGTGAATGTGTGAGTTTGTGTGTGAGTGAATCTGTGTGTGTGAGTGAATGTGTAGTGTGAGTGTGTCTGAGTTCAATGTGCAACTTGTGTGTGTGTGTGTGAGTGATCTGTGAGTTTGTATGTGCGTGTCTGTGTGTGAATGTGTAATGTGTGTGTCTGTGTGTGTGAGTGTGTGAGTGAATGTGTGTGCATGTGTGTATGAGGGTCAATATGTAATGTGTGTGTATGTCAGAGTGAATGTATGTGTTTGTGTATGTGTGCGTGTGAATGTGTATGTTAGAGTGAATGTGTGTATGTGTGTGTGGATGTGTGCATATGTGAGTCAATGTGTAATGTGTGTGTGAATGAATGTGTGTTTTTGTGTCTTTGTGTTTGTGTGTATGAGAGTGAATGTGTGTGTGTGCATGAATGTGTAACGTGTCTGTGTAATGTGTGCGTTTGTCTGTATGAGTGAATGTGTGTATTTATGTGTGTGTGTGAGAGTGAATGTGTGTATGTGTGCGTGAATCTATCCCATTTTTGTGTAATGCGTGTGGTTGTCTGTATGAAGGAATGTGTGTGCGTGTCAGTGAATGTGTGTCTTTGTGTCTGTGTGTATGAGTGTAACTGTGTGTGAATGAATGTGTAATGTATCTGCATGCGAGTGAATGTGTGTGCTTGTGTGTGTATGTGTGTCTGAGTGAATATGTGTGTGTGTGTGTGTGTGTGAATGTATGAGTTTGCATGTGTGTGTGTCTATGTGTGAATGTGCAATGTGTGTGTGGCTGTGTGTGCATGAGTGAATGTGTCATGTGTGTGTGTGTGTGTGTGTGTGTGAGTGAATGTGAGAGCTTGTGTGTGAGTGAATCTGTGTGTGTGAGTGAATGTGTGTGCATGTGTGTGTGTGTGTGTGTGTGAGTGAATGTATAATGTGTGTGAGAGAGTGAATGTCTGAGTTTGTGTGTGTTTGTGTGAGTGAATGTGTGTCTGTGTGTTTGCATGTGTGAGTCAATATGTGCATGGGAGCAAATGTGTGTGTATGTGTGTATGAGTGAATGTATAACGTGTGTGTGTATGTGTGTGAGTGAATGTGTAATTTGTGTGTGAGTGAATCTGTGTGCGAGTGAGTGTGTGTGTGTGTGAGTTTGTATGTGTGCGTGTCTGTGTGTGAATATATAATTTTTGTGCATGTCTGTGTGTGAGTGAATGTGTAATGTGTGTGTGAGAGTGGATGTTGAGTTTGTGTGCGTGTTTATGTGTGTGTATTTGTATATGTATGTGAGTGAATGTTTGTGTGTGTGAGTCAATGTATAATATGTGCGCACGAGTGAATGTGTGTGTGTGTATGTATGAGTGAATGTGCCTGTGTGTGTCTGTATGTGTGCGTGAGTGAATGTGTAATATATGTGTGCGTGTGAGTGAATGTGTGTGTGCTATTGTTGATGTGCAACGTGTGTGTCTTGGTGTGTCTGTGTGTGCGAGCCAATGTGTGAGTTTATGTGCTTGTGTGTGAGTGTATATGTGTGTTTGTGTGTGTGTGTATTTGTGTGTGTATGTCTGCCTGTATAAGTGAATGTGTGCATGCGTGTGAGTAATGTGTGTGTGCGATTGTGAATGTGCAACGTGTATGTCTTTGTGTGTCTGTGTGTGCGAGCCAATGTGTGAGTTTATGTGCTTGTGTGTGAGTGTATGTGTGTGTTTGTGTGTGTGTGTGTATTTGTGTGTGTATGTCTGTCTGTATAAGTGAATGTGTATGTGCGTGTGAGTAATGTGTGTATGAGATTGTGAATGTGCAACGTGTGTGTCTTTGTGTGTCTGTGTGTGCGAGTGAATGTGTGAGTTTGTGTGCTTGTGTGTGAGTGAATGTGTGTGTGTTTGAGTGTGTGTCTGTCTGTATAAGTGAATGTGCATGTGCATGTGAGTGAATCTGTACTGTATGTGTGTGTGAGTGAATGTGTGTGCTTGTGTGTGTGTATGTGTGTCTGAGTGAATATGTGTGTGTGCGTGTGTTTGTGTGTGAGTGAATGTGTGATTTTGTGTGCAAGTGAATCTGTGTGTGTGAGTGAATGTGTGTGTGTGTGTGAGTGTATGTGAATGTGCAACATGTATGTGTGTCTGTGTGTGTAAGTGAATGTGTGTGCATGTGTGTATATGTATGTGTGTGTGAATGAATGTATAATGTGTATGTGAGAGTGAATATATGAGTTTGTGTGCGTTTATGTGAGTGAATGTGTGTATGTGAATGTGTAACGTGTCTGTGCATGAGTGAATGTATGTGTGCATGTGTGTATGTGTGAGTCAATGTGTAATAAGTGTGTGAGAGCGAATGTGTGTGTATGAGTGAATGTGTGTGTGTATTTGAGTGTTTGTGTGCATGTGAGTCAATGTGTAATATTTGTGTGAGAGCGAATGTGTGTGTATGTGTGTATGAGTGAATGTGTCTGTGTGTGTGTGTGAGTGTGAGTGAATATGTAACGTGTGCTTGTATGAGTGTGAGTGAATGTGTAATTTGTGTGTGTGTGTGAATATGTGAATTTGTGTATCTGAGGGCGTGCGTGAATGTGTGTCTGTGAGTTTGTGTGCGAGAGTGAATGTGTGTGAATATATAATGTGTGTGAATATATAATGTGTGTGTGTGTCTGTGTGTGTGTGAGTCAATGTATAATATGTGCATGAGAGTGAATGTGTAGGTATGTGTGTATGAGTGAATGTGCCTGTATGTGTGTCTTTGTACGTGTGAGTAAATGTGTGAGTGTGTGTGTGTCCGTGTCTATGTCTGAATGTGCAATGTGTGTGTATCTGTGTGTTTATGAGTGAATGTGTAATGTGTGTGTGTGTTTGTGTGTGTGTGTGAGTGAATGTGTGTTTGCATGTATGTGTGAATGTGTCTGCGTGTGTATGTGTGTGTGAGTGAATCTATAATATGTGTGTGTTTGTGTGTGTTTGTGAGTGAATGTGTGTGTGTGTGAGTTCAATGTGCAACTTGTGTGTGTGAGTGAATGTGTGATTTTGTGTGTGCGTGTCTGTGAGTGAATGCGTAATGTGCGTGTGTCTGTGTGTGTGTGAATGAATGAGTGAGTTTGTGTGTGAGTGAATCTGTGTGTGAATGTGTATTGTGTGTGTCTGTTTGTGCGAGTGAGAGTAAATGTGCAATATGCATTTGTGAGTGAATGTGAATGTGCAACATATATGTCTTTGTACGTGTGAGTAAATGTGTGAGTGTGTGTGTGTCCGTGTCTATGTCTGAATGTGCAATGTGTGTGTATCTGTGTGTTTATGAGTGAATGTGTAATGTGTGTGTGTGTTTGTGTGTGTGTGTGAGTGAATGTGTGTTTGCAATTATGTGTGAATGTGTCTGCGTGTGTATGTGTGTGTGAGTGAATCTATAATGTGTGTGTGTTTGTGTGTGTTTGTGAGTGAATGTGTGTGTGTGTGAGTTCAATGTGCAACTTGTGTGTGTGAGTGAATGTGTGATTTTGTGTGTGCGTGTCTGTGTGTGAATGTGTAATGTGTGTGTGTCTGTGTGTGAGTGAAAGTGTAATGTATGTGTGCGAGTGAATGTGAGTTTGTGCACGTCTGTTTGTGTGTGTGTCTGTGTGAATGTGCATATGTGTGTCTGAGTGAATGCTTGTGTTTGTGTGTGTGTGTGCGTGTGAGCGAATGTGTGTGGTTGTGTGTGTGAGAGTGAATGTGTGTAAGTGTGCGTGAATGCGTCACGTTTTTCTGTAATGTGTGTGGTTTTCTGTATGAGTGAATGTGTGTCTGTGTGAGTGGATATGTGTGTTTGTGTCTGTGTGTATGAGTGTATCTGTGTGTAAGTGAATGTGTAATGTACGTGTATGCAAGTGAATGAGTGTGCTTGTGTGTATGTGTGTCTGAGTGAATATGTGTGTGTGTCTGTGTGTCTGTGTGTGTGAGTGAATGTATGAGTTTGTGTGTATGTGTGTGTCTATGTGTGAATGTGCAACGTGTGTGTGTCTGTGTGTGCATGAGTGAATGTATAATGTGTGTTTGTTTGTGTGAGTGAATGTATAATGTATGTATGTGTTTGTGTGTGTGTGCGAGTGAATGTGAGAGTTTGTGTGTGAGTGAATCTTTGTATGCGAGTGAATGTGTGTGTGTGAGTAAATGCGTGTGTGTGTGTCTGTGTGAATGTGCAATGTGTGTGTCTTTGTGTGCGAGTGAATGTGTGAGTTTGTGTGTGAGTGAATCTGTGTGTGTGAGTCAATGTGTAGTGTGTGTGTGTCTGAGTTCAATGTGCAACTTGTGTGTGTGTGTGAGTGAATCTGTGAGTTTGTATGTGCGTGTCTGTGTGTGAATGTGTAATGTGTGTGTCTGTGTGTGTGGGTATGTGAGTGAATGTGTGTGCATTTGTGTATGAGGGTCAATGTGTAATGTGTGTGTATGTCAGAGTGAATGTATGTGTTTGTGTATGTGTGCGTGTGAATGTGTATGTTAGAGTGAATGTGTGTATGTGTGTGTGAATGTGTGCATATGTGAGTCAATGTGTAATGTGTGTGTGAGTGAATATGTGTTTTTGTGTCTTTGTGTTTGTGTGTATGAGAGTGAATGTGTGTGTGTGCATGAATGTGTAACGTGTCTGTGTAATGTGTGCGTTTGTCTGTATGAGTGAATGTGTGTATTTATGTGTGTGTGTGAGAGTGAATGTGTGTATGTGTGCGTGAATCTATCCCATTTTTGTGTAATGCGTGTGGTTGTCTGTATGAAGGAATGTGTGTGCGTGTCAGTGAATGTGTGTGTTTGTGTCTGTGTGTATGAGTGTAACTGTGTGTGAATGAATGTGTAATGTATCTGCATGCGAGTGAATGTGTGTACTTGTGTGTGTATGTGTGTCTGAGTGAATATGTGTGTGTGTGTGTGAATGTATGAGTTTGCATGTGTGTGTGTCTATGTGTGAATGTGCAATGTGTGTGTGGCTGTGTGTGCATGAGTGAATGTGTCATGTGTGTGTGTGTGTGTGTGTGAGTGAATGTATAATGTGTGTGTGTGAGTGAATGTATAATGTGTGTGTTTGTGAGAGTGTGTGTGAGTGAATGTGTAACATGTGTGTGTGTGAGTGAATGTGAGAGCTTGTGTGTGAGTGAATCTGTGTGTGTGAGTGAATGTGTGTGCATGTGTGTCTGTGTGTGTGAGTGAATGTATAATGTGTGTGAGAGAGTGAATGACTGAGTTTGTGTGTGTTTGTGTGAGTGAATGTGTGTCTGTGTGTTTGCATGTGTGAGTCAATATGTGCATGGGAGCAAATGTGTGTGTATGTGTGTATGAGTGAATATATAACGTGTGTGTGTATGTGTGTGAGTGAATGTGTAATTTGTGTGTGAGTGTGTGTGTGTGTGTGTGAGTGAATGTGTGTGTTTGTGTGTGAGTGAATCTGTGTGCGAGTGAATGTGTGTGTGTGTGTGAGTTTGTATGTTTGCGTGTCTGTGTGTGAATATATAATTTGTGTTCATGTCTGTGTGTGTGAGTGAACGTGTAATGTGTGTGTGAGAGTGGATGTTGAGTTTGTGTGTGTGTTTATGTGTGTGTATGTGTATATGTATGTGAGTGAATGTTTGTGTGTGTGAGTCAATGTATAATATGTGCGCAAGAGTGAATGTGTGTGTGTGTGTATGTATGAGTGAATGTGCCTGTGTGTGTCTGTATGTGTGCGTGAGTGAATGTGTAATATATTTGTGCGTGTGAGTGAATGTGTGTGTGCTATTGTGAATGTGCAACGTGTGTGTCTTGGCGTGTCTGTGTGTGCGAGCCAATGTGTGAGTTTATGTGCTTGTGTGTGAGTGTATGTGTGTGTTTGTGTGTGTGTGTATTTGTGTGTGCATGTCTGTCTGTATAAGTGAATGTGTGTGTGCATGTCAGTAATGTGTGTGTGCGATTGTGAATGTGCAACGTGTGTGTCTTTGTGTGTCTGTGTGTGCGAGCCAATGTGTGAGTTTATGTGCTTGTGTGTGAGTGTATGTGTGTGTTTGTGTGTGTGTGTATTTGTGTGTGTATGTCTGTCTGTATAAGTGAATGTGTGTGTGCGTGTGAGTAATGTGTGTGTGAGATTGTGAATGTGCAACGTGTGTGTCTTTGTGTGTCTGTGTGTGCGAGTGAATGTGTGAGTTTGTGTGCTTGTGTGTGAGTGAATGTGTGTGTGTTTGAGTGTGTGTCTGTCTGTATAAGTGAATGTGCATGTGCATGTGAGTGAATCTGTACTGTATGTGTGTGTGAGTGAATGTGTGTGCTTGTGTGTGTGTATGTGTGTCTGAGTGAATATGTGTGTGTGCGTGTGTTTGTGTGTGAGAGTGAATGTGTGATTTTGTGTGCAAGTGAATCTGTGTGTGTGAGTGAATGTGTGTGTGTGTGTGTGTGAGTGTATGTGAATGTGCAACATGTATGTGTGTCTGTGTGTGTAAGTGAATGTGTGTGCATGTGTGTATATGTGTGTGTGCGTGAATGAATGTATAATGTGTGTGTGAGAGTGAATATATGAGTTTGTGTGCGTTTATGTGAGTGAATGTGTGTGTGTGAATGTGTAACATGTCTGTGCATGAGTGAATGTATGTGTGCATGTGTGTATGTGTGAGTCAATGTGTAATAAGTGTGTGAGAGCGAATGTGTGTGTATGTGTGTATGAGTGAATGTGTGTGTGTATTTGTGTGTTTGTGTGCATGTGAGTCAATGTGTAATATTTGTGTGAGAGCGAATGTGTGTGTATGAGTGAATGTGTCTGTGTGTGTGTGTGAGTGTGAGTGAATATGTAACGTGTGCTTGTATGAGTGTGAGTGAATGTGTAATTTGTGTGTGTGTGTGAGTGAATGTGTGAATTTGTGTGTCTGAGGGCGTGAGTGAATGTGTGTCTGTGAGTTTGTGTGCGAGAGTGACTGTGTGTGAATATATAATGTGTGTGTGTGTGTGTGTGTGTGAGTCAACGTATAATATGTTCATGAGAGTGAATGTGTAGGTATGTGTGTATGAGTGAATGTGCCTGTATGTGTGTCTTTGTACGCGTGAGTAAATGTGTGTCTGTATATGTCTGAATATGCCTGTATGTGTGTCTTTGTACGTGTGAGTAAATGTGTGTGTGTATATGTCTGAATGTGCAATGTGTGTGTATCTGTGTGTTTATGAGTGAATGTGTAATGTGTGTGTGTTTGTGTGTGTGTGTGAGTGAATGTGTGTTTGCATGTCTGTGTGAATGTGTCTGCGTGTGTATGTGTGTGTGAGTGAATCTATAATGTGTGTGTGTTTGTGTGCGTGTGAGTGAATGTGTAACATGTGTGTGTGAGTGAATGTGAGTTTATGTGTGAGTGAATGTGTGTGTGAGTGAATGTGTGTGTGTGTGAGTTCAATGTGCAACTTGTGTGTGTGTGTGAATGTGTGAGTTTGTGTGTGCGTGTCTGTGAGTGAATGCGTTATGTGCGTGTGTCTGTGTGTGTGTGAATGAATGAGTGAGTTTGTGTGTGAGTGAATCTGTGTGTGAATGTGTATTGTGTGTGTGTCTGTTTGTGTGTGTGAGAGTAAATGTGCAATATGCATTTGTGAGTGAATGTTAATGTGCAACATATATGTCTTTGTGTGTGTGAGTTAAGGTGTGAATTTGTGTGTGTGCATGTCTGTGTGTGAATGTGTAATGTGTGTGTGTCTGTGTGTGTGAGTGAAAGTGTAATGCATGTGTGCAAGTGAATGTGAATTTGTGCACGTGTGTTTGTGTGTGTGTCTGTGTGAATGTGCAAATGTGTGTCTGAGTGAATGCGTGTGTTTGTGTGTGTGTGTGCGTGTGAGCGAATGTGTGTGTTTGTGTGTGTGAGAGTGAATGTGTGTAAGTGTGCGTGAATGCGTCACGTTTTTCTGTAATGTGTGTGGTTGTCTGTATGAGTGAATGTGTGTCCGTGTGAGTGGATATGTGTGTTTGTGTCTGTGTGTATGAGTGTATCTGTGTGTAAGTGAATGTGTAATGTATGTGTATGCAAGTGAATGAGTGTGCTTGTGTGTATGTGTGTCTGAGTGAATATGTGTGTGTGTCTGTGTGTGTGAGTGAATGTATGAGTTTGTGTGTATGTGTGTGTCTATGTGTGAATGTGCAACGTGTGTGTGTGTCTGTGTGTGCATGAGTGAATGTATAATGTGTGTTTGTTTGTGTGAGTGAATGGATAATGTATGTGTGTGTTTGTGTGTGTGTGCGAGTGAATGTGAGAGTTTGTGTGTGATTGAATCTTCGTATGCGAGTGAATGTGTGTGTGTGAGTAAATGCGTGTGTGTGTGTGTCTGTGTGAATGTGCAATGTGTGTGTCTTTGTGTGTGTATGCGAGTGAATGTGTGAGTTTGTGTGTGAGTGAATCTGTGTGTGTGAGTCAATGTGTAGCGTGTGTGTGTCTGAGTTCAATGTGCAACTTGTGTGTGTGTGTGAGTGAATCTGTGAGTTTGTATGTGCGTGTCTGTGTGTGAATGTGTAATGTGTGTGTCTGTGTGTGTGAGTGTGTGAGTGAATGTGTGTGCATGTGTTTATGAGGGTCAATGTGTAATGTGTGTGAATGTCTGAGTGAATGTATGTGTTTGTGTATATGTGTGTGTGAATGTGTATGTTAGATTGAATGTGTGTATGTGTGTGTGAATGTGTGCGCATGTGAGTCAATGTGTAATGTGTGTGTGAGTGAATATGTGTTTTTGTGTCTTTGTGTTTGTGTGTATGAGAGTGAATGTGTGTGTGTGTGTGCATGAATGTGTAACGTGTCTGTGTAATGTGTGCGTTTGTCTGTATGAGTGAATGTGTGTATTTGTGTGTGTGTGTGTGTGTGTGAGAGAGTGAATGTGTGTATGTGTGCGTGAATCTATCCCATTTTTGTGTAATGCGGGTGGTTGTCTGTATGAAGGAATGTGTGTGCATGTCAGTGAATGTGTGTGTTTGTGTCTGTGTGTATGAGTGTAACTGTGTGTGAATGAATGTGTAATGTATCTGCATGTGAGTGAATGTGTGTGCTTGTGTGTGTATGTGTGTCTGAGTGAATATGTGTGTGTGTGAATGTATGAGTTTGCATGTGTGTGTGTCTATGTGTGAATGTGCAATGTGTGTGTGGCTGTGTGTGCATGAGTGAATGTGTAATGTGTGTGTGTGTGTGTGTGTGTGTGAGTGAATGTATAATGTATGTGTGTGTTTGTGTGTGTGTGAGTGAATGTGTAATGTGTGTGTATGTGTGAGTGAATGTGAGAGTTTGTCTGTGAGTGAATCTGTGTGTGTGAGTGAATGTGTAACATGTGTGTGTGTGAGTAAATGTGAGAGTTTGTGTGTGAGTGAATCTGTGTGTGAGAGTGAATGTGTGTGTGTGAGTAAATGTGTGTGTGTATGTGAATGTGCAATGTGTGTGTCTTTGTGTGTGTCAGAGTGAATGTATGTGTTTGTGTACATGTGCATTTGAATGTGTGTGTTAGAGTGAGTGTGTGTATGTGTGTGAATGTGTAACATGTGTATGTGTGTATGTGTGCATATGTACGTCAATGTGTAATGTGTGTCTTTGTGAGTGAATGTGTGTTTTTGTGTGTTTGTGTTTGTGTGTGTGAGAGTGAATGTGTGTGTGTGCATGAATGTGTGATGTGTCTGTGTAAGGTGTGTGTTTGTCTGCATGAGTGAATGTGTGTGTTTGTGTGTGTGTATGATTGATTTTGTGTATGTGTGTGTGAGTAAATGTGTAATGTGTGTTTGTGAGTGAATGTATGAGTTTGTGTGTAAGTGAATGATAATGTGCAATGTGTATGTGTTAGTGTGTGAAGGTGTGAAGGTGTGAGTGTGTGCGTGTGCATGTCTGTGTATGAATGTGTAATGTGTGTGTGTCTGTGTGTGTGAGAGAGAATGTGTAATGTGTGTGTGAGAGTGAATGTATGAGTTTGTTGCATGTGTGTTTGTGTGTGTGTGTGTGTGTGTATGTGTGTCAGTGTGAATGTGTGTGTTTGTGTGTGTGTGTGTGTGTGTGTGAGCGTGAGCGAATGTGTGTGTTTGTGTATGGGAGAGTGAATGTGTCAATGTGTGCGTGAACGTGACATGTTTTTGTGTAACGTGTTTGGTTGTCCATTTGAGCGTATGAGTGTATCTGTGTGTGAGTGAATGTGTAATGTATGTGTATGTGAGTGAATGTGTGTGCTTGTGTGTATGTGTGTCTGAGTGAATATGTGTGTGTGTGAGTGAATGTATGAGTTTGTGTGTGTGTCTATGTGTGAATGTGTAATGTGTGTGTGTCTGTGTGGGTATGAGTGAACGTGTAATGTATGTGTGTGTTTGTGCGTGTGAGAGTGAATGTGTGTTTGCTTGTATGAGTGAATGTGTCTGCGTGTGTATGTGTGTGTGTTTCTGAGTGAATGCATAATGTGTGTTTGTATGTGTGTGTGTATGAGTGAATGTGTAACCTGTGCGTGTGTGAGTGAATATGATAATTTGTGTGTGAGTGAATCTGTGTGTTTGAGTGAATGTGTAATGTGTGTGTGTGAGTTCAATGTGCAACTTGTGTGTATGTGTGTGTGAGTGAATGTGTGAGCTTGTATGTGCGTGTCTGTGTGTGAATGTGTAATGTGTGTGTCTGTGTGTGTGTGTGAGTAAATGTGTGTGCATGTGTGTATGAGAGACAATGTGTAATGTGTGTGTGTGCTTGTCAGAGTGAATGTATGTGTTTGTGTACATGTGCATGTGAATGTGTGTGTTAGAGTGAATGTGTGTATGTTGGTGTGAATGTGTAACATGAGTATGTGTGAATGTGTGTGCATGTGTGTATGTGTGCATATGTGAGTCAATGTGTAATGTATTTCTTTGTGAGTGAATGTGTGTTTTTGTGTGTTTGTGTTTGTGTGTGTGGGAATGTATGAATTTGTGTGTGTGTGTTTGTCTATGTATGAATGTGCAATGTGTGTGTGTCTGTATGTGTATGAGTGAATGTGTAGTGTGTGTGTGAGTGAATGTATAATGAGTGAATGTGTCTGCGTGTGTATGTATGTGCCATTCTGAGTGAATGCATAATGTATGTGTGTGTTTGTGAGTGTGTGTGTGTGTGTGAGTGAATGTGTAACATGTGTGTGTGTGTGTGTGTGTGAATATGAGAGTTTGTGTGTGAGTAAATCTGTGTGTGTGAGTGAATGTGTAATGTGTGTGTGTGTGTGTGTGTGAGAGTTCAATGTGCAACTTGTGTGTGTGAGTGAATGTGTGAGTTTGTAAGTGCGTGTCTGTGTGTGAATGTGTAATGAGTGTGTCTGTGTGTGTGAGTGTGTGAGTGAAAGTGTGTGCATGTGTGTATGAGAGTCAATGTGTAATGTGTGTGAATGTCAGAGTGAATGTATGTGTTTGTGTATGTGTGTGTGTGAATGTGTATGTTAGAGTGAATGTGTGTATGTATGTGTGAATGTGTGCATATGTGAGTCAATGTGTAATGTGTGTGTGAGTGAATATGTGTTTTTGTATCTTTGTGTTTGTGTGTATGAGAGTGAATGTGTGTGTGTGTGCATGAATGTGTAACGTGTCTGTGTAATGTGTGCGTTTGTCTGTATGAGTGAATGTGTGTATTTGTGTGTGTGTGTGTGAGAGTGAATGTGTGTATGTGTGCGTGAATCTATCCCATTTTGTGTAATGCATGTGGTTGTCTGTATGAAGGAATGTGAGTGCGTGTCAGTGAATGTGTGTGTTTGTGTCTGTGTGTATGAGTGTAACTGTGTGTGAATGAATGTGTAATGTATCTGCATGTGAGTGAATGTGTGTGCTTGTGTGTGTATGTGTGTCTGAGTGAATATGTGTGTGTGTGTGTGAATGTATGAGTTTGCATGTGTGTGTGTCTCTATGTGTGAATGTGCAATGTGTGTGTGGCTGTGTGTGCATGAGTGAATGTGTAATGTGTGTGTGTGTGTGTGTGAGTGAATGTATAATGTATGTGTGTGTTTGTGTGTGTGTGTGAGTGAATGTGTAACATGTGTGTATGTGTGAGTGAATGTGAGAATATGTGTGTGAGTGAATCTTTTTTGTGAGTGAATGTGTAACATGTGTGTGTGTGTGAGTAAATGTGAGAGTTTGTGTGTGAGTGAATCTGTGTGTGTGAGTCAATGTGTGTGTGTGTGTGTGTGTGTGAGTAAATGCATGTGTGTGTGTGTATGTGAATGTGCAATGCATGTGTCTTTGTGTGTGTCAGAGTGAATGTATGTGTTTGTGTACATGTGCGTTTGAATGTGTGTGTTAGAGTCAGTGTGTGTATGTGTGTGTGAATGTGTAACATGTGTATGTGTGCATGTGTGCATATGTAAGTCAATGTGTAATGTGTGTCTTTGTGAGTGAATGTGTGTTTTTGTGTGTATGTGTTTTTGTGTGAGAGAGTGAATGTGTGTGTGTGCATGAATGTGTGATGTGTCTGTGTAAGGTGTGTGTTTGTCTGTATGAGTGAATGTGTGTGTTTGTGTGTGTGTATGATTGATTTTGTGTATGTGTGTGAGTAAATGTGTAATGTGTGATTGTGAGTGAATGTATGAGTTTGTGTGTAGGTGAATGATAATGTGCAATGTGTATGTGTTAATGTGTGTGTGTGAAGGTGTGAGTGTGTGCGTGTGCATGTCTGTATATGAATGTGTAATGTGTGTCTGTGTGTGTGTGTGAGAGAGAATGTGTAATGTGTGTGTGAGAATGAATGTATGAGTTTGTGCACGTGTGTTTGTGTGCGTGTGTGTGTGTGTGTGAGAGAGAGAGAATGTGTAATGTGTGTGTGAGAATGAATGTATGAGTTTGTGCATGTGTGTTTTTGAGTGTGTCTGTGTATGTGTGTCAGTGTGAATGTGTGTGTTTGTGTGTGTGTGTGTGTGAGAGAGCGAATGTGTGTGTTTGAGTGTGGGAGAGTGAATGTGTATATGAGTGCGTGAATGTGACATGTTTTTGTGCAATGTGTTTGGTTGTCCATATGAGTGTGTGAGTGTATCTGTGTGTGAGTGAATGTGTAATGTATGTGCATGTGAGTGAATGTGTGTGCTTGTGTGTATGTGTGTCTGAGTGAATACGTGTGTGTGTGAGTGAATGTATGAGTTTGTGTGTGCGTGTATCTATGTGTGAATGTGCAATGTGTGTGTGTCTGGGTGGGTATGAGTGAATGTGTAATGTGTGTGTGTGTTTGTGCGTGTGAGAGTGAATGTGTGTTTGCTTGTATGAGTGAATGTGTCTGCGTGTGTATGTGTGTGTGTCTGAGTGAATGTATAAAGTGTGTGTGTGTTTGTGTGTGTGTGTGTGTGTGAGTAAATGTGTGTGCATGTGTGTATGAGAGTCAATGTGTAATGTGTGTGTGTGTTTGTCAGAATGAATGTATGTGTTTGTGTATGCGTGCATGTGAATGTGTGTGTTAGAGTGAATGTTTGTATGTGTGTGTGAATGTGTAACATGAGTATGTGTGAATGTGTGTGCATGTGTGTATGTGTGCGTATGTGAGTCAATGTGTAATGTGTGTCTTTGTGAGTGAATGTGTGTTTTTGTGTGTTTGTGTTTGTGTGTGTGGGAATGTATGAGTTTGTGTTTGTGTGCTTGTCTATGTGTGAATGTGCAATGTGTGTGTGTCTGTGTGTGTATGAGTGAATGTGTAGTGTGTGTGTGAGTGAATGTATAATGAGTGAATGTGTCTGCGTGTGTATGTGTGTGTGTTTCTGAGTGAATGCATAATGTGTGTTTGTGTGTGTGAGTGAATGTGTAACGAGTGTGTGTGTGTGTGTGAGTGAATATGAGAGATGGTGTGTGAGTGAATCTGTGTGTGTGAGTGAATGTGTAATGTGTGTGTGAGTTCAATCTGCAACTTGTGTGTGTGTGTGTGCGAGTGAATGTGCGAGATTGTATGTGCGTGTCTGTGAGTGAATGTGTAATGTGTGTGTCTGTGTGTGTGAGTGTGTGAGTAAATGTGTGTGCATGTGTGTATGAGAGTCAATGTGTAATGTGTGTGTGTGTGTGTGCTTGTCAGAGTGAATGTATGTGTTTGTGTACGTGTGTATGTGAATGTGTGTGTTAGAGTGAATGTGTATATGTGTGTGTGAATGTGTAACATGAGTATGTGTGAATGTGTGTGCATGTGCGTATATGTGCGTATGTGAGTCAATGTGTAAAGTGTTTCTTTGTGAATGAGTGTGTGTTTTTGTGTGTTTGTGTTTATGTGTGTGGGAATGTATGAGTTAGTGTGTGTGCGTTTGTCTATGTATGAATGTGCAATGTGTGTGTCTGTGTATGTATGAGTGAATGTGTACTGTGTGTGTCTGTGTGAGTGAATGTATAATGAGTGAATGTGTCTGCATGTGAATGTGTGTGTGTTTCTGAGTGAATGCATAATGTGTGTGTGTTTGTGTGTGTGTGTGCGAGTGAATGTGTAACATTTGTGTGTATGTGAGTGAATATGAGAGTTTGTGTGTGAGTGAATGTGTAATGTGTGTGTGTGTGTGAGTTCAATGTGCAACTTGTGTGTGTGAGTGAATGTGCAATGTGTGTGTCTCTGTGTGTGTCAGAGTGAATGTATGTGTTTGTGTACATGTGCGTTTGAATGTGTGTGTTAGAGTCAGTGTGTGTATGTGTGTGTGAATGCGTAACATGTGTATGTGTGCATGTGTGCATATGTAAGTCAATGTGTAATGTGTGTCTTTGTGAGTGAATGTGTGTTTTTGTGTGTATGTGTTTGTGTGTGAGAGAGTGAATGTGTGTGTGTGCATGAACGTGTGATGTGTCTGTGTAAGGTGTGCGTTTGTCTGTATGAGTGAATGTGTGTGTTTGTGTGTGTGTATGATTGATTTTGTGTATGTGTGTGAGTAAATGTGTAATGTGTGTTTGTGAGTGAATGTATGAGTTTGTGTGTAGGTGAATGATAATGTGCAATGTGTATGTGTTAAGGTGTGTGTGTGAAGGTGTGAGTGTGTGCGTGTGCATGTCTGTGTATGAACGTGTAATGTGTGTGTGTTTGTGTGTGACTGTGAATGTGTAATGTGTGTGTGAGAATGAATATATGAGTTTGTGCATGTGTGTTTGTGTGTGTCTCTGTGTATGTGTGTCAGTGTGAATGTGTCTGTTTGTGTGTGTGTGTGTGTGTGTGTGTGAGAGAGAGCGAATGTGTGTGTTTGTGTGTGGGAGAGTGAATGTGTGTATGTGTGTGTGAATGTGACATGTTTTTGTGTTTGGATGTCCATATGAGTGTGTGAGTGTATCTGTGTGTGAGTGAATGTGTAATGTATGTGTATGTGAGTGAATGTGTGTGCTTGTGTGTATGTGTGTCTGAGTGAATATGTGTGTGTGTGAGTGAGTGTATGAGTTTGTGTGTGTGTGTGTCTATGTGTGAATGTGCAATGTGTGTGTGTCTGGGTGGGTATGAGTGAATGTGTAATGTGTGTGTGTGTTTGTGCGTGTGAGAGTGAATGTGTGTTTGCTTGTATGAGTGAATGTGTCTGTGTGTGTATGTGTGTGTGTCTGAGTGAATGTATAAGGTGTGTGTGTGTGTGTGTTTGTGTGTGTGTGTGTGTGTGTGAGTAAATGTGTGTGCATGTGTGTATGAGAGTCAATGTGTAATGTGTGTGTGTGTTTGTCAGAATGAATGTATGTGTTTGTGTATGCGTGCATGTGAATGTGTCTGTTAGAGTGAATGTTTGTATGTGTATGTGAATGTGTAACATGAGTATGTGTGAATGTGTGTGCATGTGTGTATGTGTGCGTATGTGAGTCAATGTGTATTGTGTGTCTTTGTGAGTGAATGTGTGTTTTTGTGTGTTTGTGTTTGTGTGTGTGGGAATGTATGAGTTTGTGTTTGTGTGCTTGTCTATGTGTGAATGTGCAATGTGTGTGTGTCTGTGTGTGTATGAGTGAATGTGTAGTGTGTGCATGAGTGTGAATGAATGTATAATGAGTGAATGTGTCTGCGTGTGTATGTGTGTGTGTTTCTGAGTGAATGCATAATGTGTGTTTGTGTGTGTGAGTGAATGTGTAACGTGTATGTGTGTGTGAGTGAATATGAGAGTTTGTGTGTGAGTGAATCTGTGTGTGTGAGTGAATGTGTAATGTGTGTGTGTGAGTTCAATCTGCAACTTGTGTGTGTGTGTGTGTGTGTGAGTGAATATGCGAGATTGTATGTGCATGTCTGTGTGTGAATGTGTAATGTGTGTGTCTGTGTGTGTGAGTGTGTGAGTAAATGTGTGTGCATGTGTGTATGAGAGTCAATGTGTAATGTGTGTGTGTGTGTGCTTGTCAGAGTGAATGTATGTATTTGTGTACGTGTGTATGTGAATGTGTGTGTTAGAGTGAATGTGTATATGTGTGTGTGAATGTATAACATGAGTATGTGTGAATGTGTGTGCATGTGTGTATGTGTGCGTATGTGAGTCAATGTGTAATGTGTTTCTTTGTGAGTGAGTGTGTGTTTTTGTGTGTTTGTGTTTGTGTGTGTGGGAATGTATGAGTTAGTGTGTGTGCGTTTGTCTATGTATGAATGTGCAATGTGTGTGTGTCTGTGTGTGTATGAGTGAATGTGTAGTGTGTGTCTGTCTGAGTGAATGTATAATGAGTGAATGTGTCTGCATGTGTATGTGTGTGTGTTTCTGAGTGAATGCATAATGTGTGTGTGTTTGTGTGTGTGTGTGTGCAAGTGAATGTGTAACATGTGTGTGTGTGTGTGAGTGAATATGAGAGTTTGTGTGTGAGTGAATCTGTGTGTGTGAGTGAATGTGTAATGTGTGTGTGTGTGTGTGAGTTCAATGTGCAACTTGTGTGTGTGTGAGTGAATGTGCAATGTGTGTGTCTTTGTGTGTGTCAGAGTGAATGTATGTGTTTGTGTACATGTGCGTTTGAATGTGCGTGTTAGAGTCAGTGTGTGTATGTGTGTGTGAATGTGTAACATGTGTATGTGTGCATGTGTGCATATGTAATTCAATGTGTAATGTGTGTCTTTGTGAGTGAATGTGTGTTTTTGTGAGTATGTGTTTTTGTGTGAGAGTGTGAATGTGTGTGTGTGCATGAACGTGTGATGTGTCTGTGTAAGGTGTGTGTTTGTCTGTATGAGTGAATGTGTGTGTTTGTGTGTGTGCATGATTGATTTTGTGTATGTGTGTGAGTAAATGTGTAATGTGTGTTTGTGAGTGAATGTATGAGTTTGTGTGTAGGTGAATGATAATGTGCAATGTGTATGTGTGAAGGTGTGTGTGTGAAGGTGTGAGTGTGTGCGTGTGCATGTCTGTGTATGAATGTGTAATGTGTGTGTGTGTGTGTGAGAGAGAATGTGTAATGTGTGTGTGAGAATGAATGTATGAGTTTGTGCATGTGTGTTTGTGAGTGTGTCTGTGTATGTGTGTCAGTGTGAATGTGTGTGTTTGTGTGTGTGTGTGTGAGAGAGAGCGAATGTGTGTGTTTGAGTGTGGGAGAGTGAATGTGTATATGTGTGCGTGAATGTGACATGTTTTTGTGCAATGTGTTTGGTTGTCCATATGAGTGTGTGAGTGTATCTGTGTGTGAGTGAATGTGTAATGTATGTGTATGTGAGTGAATGTGTGTGCTTGTGTGTATGTGTGTCTGAGTGAATATGTGTGTGTGTGAGTGAATGTATGAGTTTGTGTTTGCATGTGTCTATGTGTGAATGTGCAATGTGTGTGTGTCTGGGTGGGTATGAGTGAATGTGTAATGTGTGTGTGTTTGTGCGTGTGAGAGTGAATGTGTGTTTGCTTGTATGAGTGAATGTGTCTGCGTGTGTATGTGTGTGTGTCTGAGTGAATGTATAAGGTGTGTGTGTGTTTGTGTGTGTGTGTGTGTGTGTGTGTGAGTAAATGTGTGTGCATGTGTGTATGAGAGTCAATGTGTAATATGTGTGTGTGTTTGTCAGAATGAATGTATGTGTTTGTGTATGCGTGCATGTGAATGTGTGTGTTAGAATGAATGTTTGTATGTGTGTGTGAATGTGTAACATGAGTATGTGTGAATGTGTGTGCATGTGTGTATGTGTACGTATGTGAGTCAATGTGTAATGTGTGTCTTTGTGAGTGAATGTGTGTTTTTGTTTGTTTGTGTTTGTGTGTGTGTGGGAATGTATGAGTTTGTAAGTGTGTGCTTGTCTATGTGTGAATGTGCAATGTGTGTGTGTCTGTGTGTGTATGAGTGAATGTGTAGTGTGTGTATGTGTGTGAGTGAATGTATAATGAGTGAATGTGTCTGCGTGTGTATGTGTGTGTGTTTCTGAGTGAATGAATAATGTGTGTTTGTGTGTGTGAGTGAATGTGTAACGTGTGTGTGTGTGTGAGTGAATATGAGAGTTTGTGTGTGAGTGAATCTGTGTGTGTGAGTGAATGTGTAATGTGTGTGTGTGAGTTCAATCTGCAACTTGTGTGTGTGTGTGTGAGTGAATGTGCGAGATTATATGTGTGTGTCTGTGTGTGAATGTGTAATGTGTGTGTCTGTGTGTGTGAGTGTGTGAGTAAATGTGTGTGCATGTGTGTATGAGAGTCAATGTGTAATGTGTGTGTGTGTGTGCTTGTCAGAGTGAATGTATGTGTTTGTGTACATGTGTATGTGAATGTGTGTGTTAGAGTGAATGTGTATATGTGTGTGTGAGAATGAATGTATGAGTTTGTGCATGTGTGTTTGTGTGTGTGTCTGTGTATGTGTGTCAGTGTGAATGTGTGTGTTTGTGTGTGTGTGTGTGAGCGAATGTGTGTGTGGGAGAGTGAATGTGTGTATGTGTGTGTGAATGTGACATGTTTTTGTGCAATGTGTTTGGTTGTCCATATGAGTGTGTGAGTGTATCTGTGTGTGAGTGAATGTGTAATGTATGTGTATGTGAGTGAATGTGTGTGCTTGTGTGTATGTGTGTCTGAGTGAATATGTGTGTGTGTGAGTGAATGTATGAGTTTGTGTGTGCATGTGTCTATGTGTGAATGTGCAATGTGTGTGTGTCTGGGTGGGTATGAGTGAATGTGTAATGTGTGTGTGTGTTTGTGCGTGTGAGAGTGAATGTGTGTTTGTTTGTATGAGTGAATGTGTCTGCGTGTGTATGTGTGTGTGTCTGAGTGAATGTATAAGGTGTGTGTGTGTTTGTGTGTGTGTGTGTGTGTGTGTGTGAGTAAATGTGTGTATGTGTGTATGAGAGTCAATGTGTAATATGTGTGTGTGTTTGTCAGAATGAATGTATGTGTTTGTGTATGCGTGCATGTGAATGTGTGTGTTAGAGTGAATGTTTGTATGTGTGTGTGAATGTGTAACATGAGTATGTGTGAATGTGTGTGCATGTGTGTATGTGTACGTATGTGAGTCAATGTGTAATGTGTGTCTTTGTGAGTGAATGTGTGTTTTTGTGTGTTTGTGTTTGTGTGTGTGTGGGAATGTATGAGTTTGTAAGTGTGTGCTTGTCTATGTGTGAATGTGCAATGTGTGTGTGTCTGTGTGTGTATGAGTGAATGTGTAGTGTGTGTATGTGTGTGAGTGAATGTATAATGAGTGAATGTGTCTGCGTGTGTATGTGTGTGTGTTTCTGAGTGAATGAATAATGTGTGTTTGTGTGTGTGAGTGAATGTGTAACGTGTGTGTGTGTGTGAGTGAATATGAGAGTTTGTGTGTGAGTGAATCTGTGTGTGTGAGTGAATGTGTAATGCGTGTGTGTGAGTTCAATCTGCAACTTGTGTGTGTGTGTGTGAGTGAATGTGTGAGATTGTATGTGCGTGTCTGTGTGTGAATGTGTAATGTGTGTGTCTGTGTGTGTGAGTGTGTGAGTAAATGTGTGTGCATGTGTGTATGAGAGTCAATGTGTAATGTGTGTGTGTGTGCTTGTCAGAGTGAATGTATGTGTTTGTGTACATGTGTATGTGAATGTGTGTGTTAGAGTGAATGTGTATATGTGTGTGTGAATGTGTAACATGAGTATGTGTGAATGTGTGTGCATGTGTGTATGTGTGCGTATGTGAGTCAATGTGTAAAGTGTTTCTTTGTGAGTGAGTGTGTGTTTTTGTGTGTTTGTGTTTGTGTGTGTGGGAATGTATGAGTTAGTGTGTGTGCATTTGTCTATGTATGAATGTGCAATGTGTGTGTGTCTGTGTGTGTATGAGTGAATGTGTCTGCATGTGTATGTGTGTGTGTTTCTGAGTGATTGCATAATGTGTGTGTGTGTTTGTGTGTGTGTGTGAGTGAATGTGTAACATGTGTGTGTGTGTGTGTGAGTGAATATGAGAGTTTGTGTGTCAGTGAATCTGTGTGTGTGAGTGAATGTGTAATGTGTGTGTGTGTGTGTGTGTGTGCGAGTGAATGTGAGAGTTTGTGTGTGAGTGAATCTGTGTGTGTGAGTGAATGTGTGCGTGTGTGTGTGTGAGTAAATGCGTGTGTGTGTCTGTATGAATGTGCAATGTGTGTGTCTGTGTATGTGTGCGTTTGAATGTGTGTGTTAGAGTGAATGTGTTTATGTTTGTGTGAATGTGTAACATGCATATGTGTGTGCATGTGTGTCTTTGTGCGTCTATAAGTCAATGTGCAATGTGTGTCTTTGTGAGTGAGTGTGTGTTTCTATGTGTTTGTGTTTGTGTGTGTGAGAGTGAATGTGTGTGTGTGCATGAATGTGTGATGTGTCTGTGTAAAGTGTGCGTTTGTCTGTATGAGTGAATGTGTGTGTTTGTATGTGTGTATGATTGATTTTGTGTGTGTGTGTGTGAGTAAATGTGTAATGTGTTTGTGAGTGAATGTATGAGTTTGTGTGTAAGTGAATGTGAATGTGCAATGTGTATGTGTTTGTGTGTGAGTGAAGGTGTGAGTGTGTGCATGTCTGTGTGTGAATGTGTAATGTGTGTGTGTGTGTGTGTGTGAGAGAGAATGTGTAGTGTGTGTGAGAGTGAATGTATGAGTTTGTGCATGTGTGTTTGTGTGTGTGTCTGCGTATGTGTGTCAGTGTGAATGTGTGTGTTTGTGTGTGTGTGTGAGCAAATGTGTGTGTTTGTGTGTGTCAGAGTGAATGTGTGTATGTGTGCGTGAATGTGTCATGTTTTTGTGTAATGCGTTTGGTTGTCCATATGGGTGTATGAGTGTATCTGTGTGTGAGTGAATGTGTAATGTCTGTGTATGTGAGTGAATGTGTGTGCTTGTGTGTATGTGTGTCTGAGTGAATATGTGTGTGTGTGAGTGAATGTATGAGTTTGTGTGTGTGTGTGTCTATGTGTGAATGTGCAATATGTTTGTGTCTGTGTGTGTATGAGTGAATGTGTAATCTGTATGTGTGTGTGTGAGTGAATGTATAATGTATGTGTGTGTCTGTGTGTATGAGAGAGAATGTGTAATGTATGTGTGAGAGTGAATGTATGAGTTTGTGCATGTGTATGTGTGAATGTGTGTGCATGTGTGTATGTGTGCGTATGTGAGTCAATGTGTAATGTGCGTGAAACAAAAACAGAATTACCTGGAAAAACTCAGCAGCTCTGGCAGCATCGGCGGATAAGAAAAGAGCTGACGTTTCAAGTCCTCATGATCCTTCAGAACTAGGTGAATCCAGGGAAGGCGATTTTTATGTAATGTGTGTGTGTGAGTGAATGTGTGTTTTTGTGTGTTTGTGTGCGTGAGAGTGAATGTGTGTGTGTGCATAAATGTGTGATGCATCTGTGTAAGGTGTGTGTTTGCCTGTACGTGTGAATGTGTGTGTTTGTGTGTGTGTATGATTGATTTTCTGTGTGTGTGTGAGTAAATGTGTAATGTGTGTGAGAGTGAATGTATGAGTTTGTGCATGTGTGTTTGTGTGTGTGTCTGCGAATGTGTAACGTGTGTGTCTTTGTGTGTGTCAGAGTGAATGTATGTGTTCGTGTATGTGTGCGTTTGAATGTGTGTGTTAGAGTGAATGTGTGTATGTGTGTGTGAATGTGTAACATGTGTATGTGTGAATGTGTGTGCATGTGTGTGTATGTGAGTCAATGTGTAATGTGTGTCTTAGTGAGTGAATGTGTGTTTGTGTGTGTGTTTGTGTTTGTGTGTGTGAGAGCGAATGTGTGTGTGTGTGCATGAATGTGTGATGTGTCTGTGTAAGGGATGCATTTGTCTGTATGAGTGTATGTGTGTGTTTGTGTGTGTGTGTGAGTAAATGGGTAATGTGTGTTTGTGAGTGAATGTATGAGTTTATGTGTAAGTGAATGTGAATGTGCAATGTGTATGTGTTTGTGTGTGTGTGTGTGCATGTCTGTGTGTGAATGTGTAATGTGTGTGTGTCTGTGTGTGTGAGAGGCAATGTGTAATGTGTGTGTGAGAGTGAATGTTTTTGTGTGTTTGTGTTTGTGTGTATGAGAGTGAATGGGTGTGTGTGTGCATGAATGTGTAATGTGTCTGTGTAATGTGTACGTTTGTCTGTATGAGTGAATGTGTGTGTTTGTGTGTGTGTATGATTGATTCTGTGTGTGTGTGTGTGAGTAAATGTGTAATGTGTGTTTGTGAGTGAATGTATGAGTTTGTGTGTAAGTAAATATGAATGCGCAACGTGTATATGTTTGTGAATGTGTGAGTGAATGTGTTAGTTTGTGCGTGTGCATGTCTGTGTGTGAATGTGTAATGTGTGTGTGTGTGAGTGAATGTGTAATGTGTGTGTGAGAGTGAATATATGAGTTTGTGCATGTGTGTTTGTGTGTGTGCGCATATGTGTGTCTGAGTGAATGTGTGTGTTTTTGGGTGTGAGAGTGAATGTGTGTATGTGTGCGTGAATGTGTCACGTTTTTGTGTAATGTGTGTGGTTGTCTGTATGAGTGAATGTGTATGCGTGTGAGTGAATGTGTGTGTTCGTGTCTGTGTGTTTGAGTGTATCTGTGTGTGAGTGAATGTGTAATGTTTGTGTATGCAAGTCATTGTGTGTGCTTGTGTGTGTGTATGTGTGTCTGAGGGAATATGTATGTGTGTGTGAGTGAATGTGCAAAATGTGTGTGTCTCTGTGTGTGCATGTGTGTATTTGTGTGTGTGCGTGAGTGAATGTATAATGTGTGTATGAGAGTAAATGTATGAGTTTGTGTGTGTTTGTGTGAGTGAATGTGTGTGTGTGTGTGTGTGTGTTTGTGCATGTGTAATATGTGTGAGCCAATGTGTAATATGTGTGTGAGAGCGAATGTGTTTGTATGTGTGTATGAGTGAATGTGTGTGTGTGTGTGTGTGTGTGTGTGTTTGAGTGAATGTGTAACGTATGTGTGTATGTGTGTGAGTGAATGTCTAATTTGTGTGTGAGTGAATGTGTGTGTTTGTGTCTGTGTGTATGAGTGTATCTGTGTGTGAGTGATTGTGTAATGTATGTGTATTTGAGTGAATGTGTGTGCTTGTGTGCGTATGTGTGTCTGAGTGAATATGTGTGTGTGTGTGTGTGAGTGAATGTGAGTTTGTGTGAGTGAATCTGTGTGTGTGAACGTCTGTGTGTGTGTGTGTGAGTGTGAATGTGCAACGTGTGTGTGTGTGTGTATGTGTGTGTGTCTGTGTGTGAATGTGTAACGTGTCTGCATGTGTGTACGTGTGTGTGTGTATATATGTGTGTGTGTATATATGTGTGTGTGAATGTGTGTGTGTTTGAGTCAATCTGTAATATGCGTGTATGAGTGAAAGTGTGTGTACTTGGTGAGGGGCCCTAATGACTTCATCAGGGCCAAATGCTCGACTTTGCGTTTTTATTATTTTTCTCGGGTTTAATGGTCAATAAAATTGCTCTTTCTTTAACTCAATAAAACCTTGTTTGATTGGCACCTCATTGTTCTCCCCTTAAATACACCCTAATTTGGAAAAGGCATATCGTCATGAAGGAGAAACGTAAGTCTTTGTTCTGACCAACCAAGGAGGTTAAGCGGAGAGGAGCCAGTACACCCTATCACGCCAGTGGTTATAACAATACCTGAGGTGTCTACACAGGACTGCTTCATGCCAAACAATGAAATCAGCATTCAATAGACAGAGCTTAAGCGTTCCCACAACCAACAGATCAGATCAATGCCCTGCAGCCCTGCCACATCCTGTTGGGAATGGTGGTAGACAATGAACAACTAACTGGAGGAAGAGGCTCCACAAATATCCCCTTCCTCAATTATAACCAGTAATCCAGAGACCCAGGGTAATGCTCTGGGGACCTGGCTTCGAACCCTGCCATGGCTGGCGGTGGAATTTGAATTCAATAAAAATCTGGAATTCAAAGTCTAATAGCCATGAAACAATCATTCAATTGTTGTAAAAACCCATCTGGTTCACTAATGTCCTTTAGGGAAGGAAATCTACTGTCCTTGTCCGGTCTGGCTTACATGTGACTCCAGATCCACAGCAATGTGATTGACTCTTAAATGGCCTCTGAACAAGGGCAATTAGGGATGGGCAATAAATGCTGGCCTAGCCAGCGACACCCACATCCCATGAATGAATAATTTAAAAAAAATAAAAAGCCCAGCATTGTGAGTGCAAAAGACAAAGCTGAAGAGTTTGTAACCATATCCAGCTAGAAGTGCTGAGCGGATGATCCATCTTATCCTCCTCCTGAGGTTCCCAGCATCACCAATTGCCAATCTTCGGCTAATTCTATTCAGTCCACATGGTATCAGAAGTGACTTGAGTACACTGGATACTGCAAAGGCACTGGGCCCTGACAACGTTCCGACTGTACTACTGACGATTTGTATCTCAGAGCTACCCGCACTCCTAGCCAAGCTGTTCCAGTTCAGTTACAACACTGGCACCCACCTGACAATGTGGAAAATTGCCCAGGTATGTCCTGTCTAGAAAAAGCGGGGCAAATCCAACCTGGCCAACTAGTGCCCTGTCAATCTACTCTAAAGCATTAGCACAATGGCTGGAAGGTGTTATAAAAGTGCTATCAAGCGGCACTTTCTCAGGAATAACCTGTTTTCCAATGCACAGTTTAGCTTCCACCGTGGCTGCTCAGCTCAAGGCCTCCTAACAGCCATGGTCCAAACATGGACAAAAGCTAAATTCCAGAGGTGAGGTGAGAGTGACTGCCTTGACGTCAAGACAACTCTTGCCCTAGTGTAGCATCAGGTCTCCTTGAAAAACTGAAGTTACTGGGAGTCAGGTCAAAACCTCTCCAATAATTGGAGTCATACCAGCACAAAGGAAGATGGTTGTGGTTGTTGGAGGTCAGTCACCTCAGTCCCAGGACATCACTGCAGGAGCTCCTCAGGGTAGTGTCCTCGGCCCAACCATCTTCAGCTGCTTCATCAATGACCTTTCTTCCATCATAAGTTCAGAAGTGGGATGTTCGCTAGAGTTTGCACAATGTTCAGTTTACTTCCTCATAAAATGAAGCAGTCCACATGCATAAGTAGCAAGTCCTAGACAACATTCAGATAAAAGGCAAGTAACATTCGCACCACGCTATTGCTAAGCAATAGCCATATCCAATAAGAGAAAATCTAACCATTTCCTCTTGACATAACATGGTACTATTATTGCTGAATCTCCCACCAGCTGGGGGTCACCATTGATCAGTAATTTAACTGGGCCAGCAATATAAATACTGTGGCTGCAAGATCAGATGAGGGACTGGGAATTCTGAAGCAAGTAACTCACCTGCTGACTCCCCAAAGCCTGTCCAACATCTAATAGGCAGGAATGTGATGGAATACTCCCCCACAACCAGACAACTGACATTGATTCCGTGTTCAATTGCACTCCAAACAGTCAGAGCATCATTTGGCATCAAATGGTGTAACTTGTCCCCCACTATGCACTCAATTAACATCCTGATCTTCTTACTCCAGGAGTCATCAGTGCCCTTAAAAATATTCAAATGCTATCACAGTTTGTTAAATTTGTAGAAGTAATCATTCATGCACAGAAGTGATTATTAGGTATTATAGGCATCAAGTGTGAGCATTAGGCATCAAAGCGATCAGGAGGATATCAGTGCAGTTTCCGACATGTTATTATGGGAAAGATAAACAAATCATAGCACTTAATTTCAAGATTTTTTCCAAAGTATGTCCCTCACCCCTTCCATTTCAGTTACCCTTCCTTACGAAATTTCTTTGGTGCCTCTGCTGTGCCAACTCCACCAGCATCACCAACTCTGGGGAAAACACAAGGGGCACTTTGGTGGAGGTGGTGGGGCATAAAGAAATAGCCAATAACGTAAGTAACAAAGTAAATGTGGCACCATTGAGAAATAAGAGCACAATGGAATTAAGTTTATAAGTGACTAATGAAATAAGAAAGCTAGCAACTCACCAAGGCTCCTTAGACAGCACCTTCTAAACCCATCACCTGCATCATCTAGGACAAAGGCAGCAGATAGATGGGAACACCACCACCTGCAAGTTCTTTTCCAAGTCACTCACCATCCTGACTTGGAAATATATTGCCGTTCCTTCACTGTCGCTGGGTCAAAATCCTAGAACTCCCTCCCTAACACTCCCCGTCTTCTCAGCAGCAGTTCTTGAGTACCTGGCTGTCAAGGTCCAGGAGCTTGAGGGCAATGTGGCCCAGGACAAGAAGAAGATCTATATCATCCTCCACTACCTGCAGCCTGCCATCCACAATGACAAGCTGTTGGGAGGAGGCACCATAGCCACGGTGGGGTCCTGCCTAACATCCAGGCCATGATACTGTGCAAGAAAACTGGACTTCCCAGCAAGGTTTATGCTGGAAGGGGCAAGGTCAGAAACAGGTAAAAACATATTGTGAATAAAAAAATTTTAAAGTAAAAATATACCGCCCAATGTGTGACTCAAAACCACAATCTTGCAGTTCACCAAGCTCCCCCTCCACTTCTTCCCTGATACCCCATCCCCTGCCAGAAGTCAGCAACACCCAACTCTCAGGCTGGCTCAGGCCCTTCCCTCTCACTGAGGCCTGCCAGAAATATACCAGTACGGGCCATTGTGACAGCCCCCATCCCAGTCTCGGGGCCCCCACTCCCAACACTCCATCAACCCTCAGGCAGGTTCAGACCAGCCTCGGCGCCACTGCCGGTTCAGACCAGCCTCGGCATCACTGCCGGTTCAGACCAGCCTTGGCGTCACCGTCAGTTCAGACTGGCCTTGGCGTCACTGCCGGTTCAGACCGGCCTTGGCATCACCGTCGGTTCAGACCAGCCTCGGCGCCACTGCCGGTTCAGACCAGCCTTGGTGTCACTGCCGGTTCAGACCAGCCTTGGCGTCACCGTCAGTTCAGACCGGCCTTGGCGTCACTGCCGGTTCAGACCGGCCTCGGCGTCACTGTCGGTTCAGACCAGCCTCGGAGTCACCGTCGGTTCAGACCAGCCTCGGCGCCACTGCCGGTTCAAACCAGCCTCGGCGTCACCGTCTGTTCAGACCGGTCACGTCGTCACCGCCGGTTCAGACCGGCCTCGGCGTCACCGCCGGTTCAGACCGGCCTCGGCGTCACCGCCGGTTCAGACCGACCTCGGCGTCACCGCCGGTTCAGACCGGCCTCAGCGTCACCGCCGGTTCAGACCGACTTCGGCGTCACTGCCGGTTCAGACCGGCCTTGGCGTCACTGCGAATTCAGACTGGCCTCGGCGTCACTGCCGGTTCAGACCGGCCTCGGCATCACTGCTGGTTCAGACCAGTCCCAGTGTCACTGTCGGTTTTGATTGGCCCCTTGACCTGAGCTCTTCAGGGGAGGGGAATGTGTTCTGGAAGGTTAGGATTCAGGAGGGGGTATCGGGGTTGAGGGGGCCAGGGGGAGGGGGCTGCGGAGTGGTCAGGGCACGTAGCAGATCAGGGAGAGGGGTACACTATGGATATCAGGAGGTGGTGTCCGTGGTTCAGGACGGATCAGGGATGTTGGGGGTTCAGGAGAGGTTGGGGGTTCAAGAGGTGTCAGGGGGCTCAGGGAAGGTCATGTAGAGGTCGGGCATCAGCAGGAGTCAGGTGGGAGCTGGCGAGGTTGGGGTTTTGGGTGATCAGTGAGGGGGTTATCAAGGGTTTGGAAAGGTAGTTGGTGTGGGGTGTTCTGTGGGCCCAGTGGGGGGTCAGCAAGTAGGGGAGTGTGGGTGTGAGGGAGTCAGTACCATGGTTACCTAGGAGTTAGAAGCAGATTTAATCCTTCTAACTTTTCCTGGGCAATTATTCTGCTCAGAGAATAACAGCAAAATATAGCGGATGCTAGAAATCTGAAATTAAAACAGAAAACGCTGAAAAAACTCATCAGGTCAGTTCCAAAGAAGTCCTACAGGCTTTTTCTCCCCACAGATGCTGCCAGACCTGCTGAGCTTTCCCACCATTTTCTATTTTTATTCCGCAGAGTTGGAACCATATGAAATCTCCAAAATAAATTGCAGGGTTCCAGACGCAGGGTAATTGCCCATCGGAAGTTTAAACTTCCCAGGCAATTCCAGTGCTGTCCTTGCTAGCTGGATCTCCGGGATGACCCCAGCCCATTTTCCGGGGTCTACGTCTCAATTAATTTTAAAATGTATTCATGTGTCCTGATTGAACAAACCTTTTGCTTCACTCGTCAGAAGGCAACCACTTGACAATTGGGAGGCGGATTTCCTCACATCGCTATAATAGTCACTGCAGTGAAAGTGTACTGATGTTAAACAATCTACACACTGGGGACTTAGATAAATCTGGTGTCTGTTAACTGTGATTGCTAACGGTTCCCACAATCAACTTAAGGTATCAGTGGATGGCTTTACTGATGCTAATGATGTTGTTTCAGTTTCATTCATTCATTCAGTTACACACCAGTGATGTCAGTTGAACATCAATGATGTCAGTTGAACACTTCTGACTGCTTTGAAGCTTAGCAATTGATCTGGTATCAGCAGTGTGATTTCATTTCACTTGATTGTTATTAGATATCAAATGATGCCTGAAAGATCACTTTGGAATGCAGATCATCGTAAATGAACACTGTTGCGTGCAGAATGATGTCAAGATTTTTGGGTATTGACTTGCCTGGATGAGTGCATCTCCAACATACTCAAGAAGCATGACACCATCCAGAACAAGGCAGACTGCTTGATCTGCACCCCATCCACAGCCTTAAACATGCAATCCCTCTACCATCAGTGCCCAGTGGCAGCTGTGTGTACCCTATACAAGATGCACTACAGCAACTCACCAAGCCTAATCTGACAGAATCTTGCCAACCTGCAACCTCCACCACCTAGAAGCCAAGGGTAGCAGACTTACAGCATTACTCTCACAGCCAGGGGGTGTTGAAGGTTTTTGCTATCTCTACCACAGCTTGTCATGCCCAGCAAAAGGCACGTCATATTCATAGCTTTAAATGTGGACTGTGTTCATATGGAAATGAGTAAGTTCACCTCAACAAAAACAGAAGCAGAAATACCTGGAAAAACTCAGCCGGTCTGGCAGCATCGGCAGAGGAGAGCACAGTTGACATTTCGAGTCCTCATGACCCTTCAATGGAACTAAGTAAAAATAGGAAAGGGGTGAAATAGGAAACTAAGTAAAAATAGGAAAGGTATTGTTGGGACAAGAAGCCAGTAATAGGTGGAGATAACCAAAAGATGTCACAGACAAAAAGACAGAGGTGTTGAAGGTAGTGATATTATCTAAAGGAATGTGCTAATTAAGAGTAGAAAGCAGGACAAACAAGGTACAAATAGCTCTAGTCGGTGTGGGATGGGGTGAAGGAATACTAAAAGGGCTAAAATGTAGAGATAAACAATGGGTGGAAATACATTTAAAAATAATGGAAATAGATGGGAAAAGAAAAATCAAATAAATTATTGGAAAAACCAAAAAGGAGGGGGAAGAAACGGAAAGGAATAGGGATGGAGGAGAGAGTTAATGATCTAAAATTGTTGAACTCAATATTCAGTCCGGAAGGCTGTAAAGTGCCTAGTCACCTAAATTCACTTCCTAGTTTTTGGGTGGTGGCATTCTGAAAAGTGAGGTAAAGGGTATGTTGAATCAAGATGCATAAAAAGGGACACTGGTGAACTGTTAAGATGGCTGCCAAGGACGTCAGGTGACCCTTACAACTCATAGGACTATCAAGCTTCCAGAAAGTTCTTAATTAAATCATAATGTCTCCTCCTTGAATGGACACACCTAGAAAGCATGAGGACTCGAAACGTCAACTCTTTTCTTCTCCGCCGATGCTGCCAGACCTGCTGAGTTTTTCCAGGTAATTCTGTTTTTGATTTGGATTTCCAGCATCCGCAGTTTTTTTGTTTTTACACCTAGACAGCACTCCTTTGTGAAATTCACACCTGCTTTTGTCAAAGCTTACTCCAAAACACAAAGTCAATGGACACGTAGAATCTATATTTCCAGGTTTGCAATGTAACAAAAGATAGCTGATGAGAGCAGCTATCCACAAGTTTAGTGTGAAAGACCACTTTCTAGTGTATATCAATGGCTGTTGATTATGTGATAGAAACAGGTTCTCTGATACTGAAATCCTTTTATCCCAAAACTCAGAAGAGACTTGGGGGTAGTGTGCAGAATAACACCAACAAGACAACAGCTGCAGGAAAAGGAAGGGCTTAAATTTATTTAAGAAACATCCCATCCTGATTCTGAAGCCCAGCGTTCACCTGTAGAGAAATTGGACTTCCTGATACAATAGCCACAAGTGCCTGACTTCATGACCTGCTGAATGGTCTTCCCTTTGAAGCAACCCTAATATCCAACCTCCAGTCATCTGAACTTACTGGAAGTACAATTCAAGAGTGGGAAAAACTTCCTTCTTCACTGGACTTGCAGAGACACACAAACTGTTAACTTCTCTTTTGGTTTCATGCTTGTAGAAGTGCACTACATTCTTCAATTGTATCTTTCCTGAATGTGTAGTGTGTGACTGATGTAGTGTAGATTTTTCATGGTGTGTGTGTGAATAAATAATCCTCTTTGTTTGAACTCAGAAAAATCTGCTGCTGGAGACTTTTCAGTTGACCACACACTATTGGGGATTTAGAAACAGACACATTTACCTTTTCAAAAATAAACAACACTGATTATGGACAGAAAGGAAGGAAATGGGGGATTTCAGTTTAATTCTCTTCCACTGTCTGTAACACTTCTCTCAGCAATTTAAGATGTATTCCATCTGAACTAGGTAAATTGCTAAATGGTAGTGCTTTAAATCTATTTCGTATCTCTACACCTTCCTCCCCTACTGAATCATTAACTCTTGCTTTATGAAGGCAGATTCAAAGTGTTTATTCAGTACCTCCACCATCCTGCTACAAGGAAATTTTCTTTTTTGGCCATAATTGGCCTCACTAGTCCTTTAACTAGCCTTTTACTTGTTATATGTTTAAGAAAGATTTTTGAATCTCTTTTATGTTACCTACTAATCTTTTCCTTTATTTTCATTTTACCCTTCATTTTACCCATTTTTCTAACTTTCCATGCATTCCCTGCATTCTGCTTGGTTTTCGATTGTATGCTGTACTTGATAGCTGCACTTCCTTTATATGTTTCATTTAACCTCAATTCGTTTTATCATCCAGGGAGCTCCATTTCTCTGCCTGAATGGAAAATGCTTGGTTTGTACACAAAGAATCCCTACCTTGAAACCCTGTCATTGCCCATTTATTACCTTCCTGGTCAGTCTTTGTTTCTATCCACAGAGATAAAAACAAAAAAACTGCGGATGCTGGAAATCCAAAACAAAAACAGAATTACCTGGAAAAACTCAGCAGGTCTGGCAGCATCGGCGGAGAAGAAAAGAGTTGACGTTTCGAGTCCTCATGACGAAGGGTCATGAGGACTCGAAACGTCAACTCTTTTCTTCTCCACCAATGCTGCCAGACCTGCTGAGTTTTTCCAGGTAATTCTGTTTTTGTTTTTGTTTCTATCCCACTTGTGCTAAATCCCTTCTCCATTACTGAAATTGTCTCTTCTCCAGTTGGGAATTTTCACCATTGATTTCCTTTGTCCCTTCCCATTGTTGTTTTAAACTTAATTATAATATTGTCCAGGTCTTCTCTCACTGCAATATGTTCCACTTTCATTTCCCAAAAGTAGATCCTGCACAGCTCCTTATTCATTGGGCTAAAAGGGAAGTTCATCTATATGGGAAGGATTTTTACCTTGTCGGGCAGTTGTGAAGCCGCCTGCAATTGGGCCCTGACGTTGATTGCATGCTGGCTGGCCAATTAACGGCCAGGCAGCTTGAACCGTGCACTGCAGCGCTCAGTGCTGCTGGGGTGGGGGTTGGGAGGAGGGCGAGCACAGAGGTTTGCACATGCGTGCGGGTGTACACAATGAGAGTTCCCTGAGGCACAGAGCTGCTTCAGGGAGCTAAAGATCTTTAAAATCAAAAATAAAGAATTTATACACGCTCGCCTGACGTCAACGCGCCCTATATTACTGTCTCACAGGTCAGGCGCGCGCCCACCTGGTGAGAGAAAAATTTTAAGAACTCTTCACCCACTTTGTCATTTATTCTGATTTCCCCCCAGTTTATAGTAGGTTAATTAAAGTTCCCTACTATTACTGCTCTATTATTTTTTAACCTATCTCTTAAATTTGTTTACTGATTTGTTCCTGTATCATCCTCTCGATGTTCGCAAGGGGCAGGAGGGGGAGGGGTTGGTGTTGGAGGGTCTATACTAAATATCTAACAGTGAGAGTTTCCTTCCAGTACCTTAACACTAAGCAAATAATTCAGTCCTTGAACCCACTAGTTTATCACCTCTGGTGGTCTATAATATTATCCTTGATCAAGACGGCCACTCCAGCACCCTCAATCCTTTTCTTTCTCTCTCCATCCTGAATACATTATAGCCAGCCATGTTTAGTTCCTATTCCTGCTCATGTTTAAGCTAATTAAAGCTGCCAACAGAAAATGAAGATGCTGTTGGAAAACATGGAAGTAGCAATCCTTATTTAATGGAGAACTGCTATATGTGCTCATCCATTTCAGGTCCTGCCCATTTAATGACTCTCCCACTATTCACCTCACTTATTTTGCATCTTGTTCATTTTACAGCCTCTCCTTTTATGTCCCGCCCAGTTTACACACCAATGTTTTACACTTTGGTAGTTTCACATCTGCAGTCCATTTAGCATATTTGTTCTCTAAGTCGGTTTATGTTACGTGCTTCAGCTATATCCCTTAAAATGTCATCAAATTATGAGTCATCCATTACAACTACTTGATTCTTAAGTTATGATACCATTTGCTTATGTCCTAGAATCTTCAGTCATTCTTAGCTTTTTAAAGGCTACATTACTATCTTACAACACAATCACATCGTACACCTGCCCCTCCCACAACTCCCTCTGCCTTACAACACCGTCACATCGTACCCCCTCCTGGCCCCCACAACTCACTCTACCTTACAGCACCGTCACACCGTACCCTCCCCAGCCCCCCACAACGCCCTCTGCCTTACAACATAATCACATCGTACCCCCGCACACCCCACAACTCCCTCTGCCTTACAACAACGTCACATCGTACCCCTGCCACTCCCACAACTCCCTCTGCCTTACAACACCATCACATTGTACCCACTCCCATCGCACAACTCTCTCTGCCTTACAACACCATCACATCGTACCCCCATACCAACGACAACTCCCTCTGCGTTAAAACAACATCACATGGTACCCTCCCCACCCCCCACAACTCCCTCTGTCTTACAACACAGTCAAATTGTACCCCCGCCACTCCCACAACTCCCTCTGCCTTACAACACCGTCACATCGTACCCCCGCATCAACTAGAACTCCCTCTGTCTTACAACATCATCACATTGTACCCCCGCACCAACTACAACTCCCTCTGCCTTACAAAACCGTCACATCATACACTCCCCACCCCCCTCAATTCCCTCTGCCTAACAACATCACATCAAACCCTCTCCACCCGCCACAACTCCCTCTGCCTTACAACACCGTCACATCGTGTCCCCTCACCCCCACAACTCCCTCTGCCTAATAACAGCGTCACATCGTACCCCCACCCCGCACAACTTCCTCTGCCTTACAACACAGTTACATCGTACCCCTGCAAACCCCAGAACTTCCTCTGCCGTACAACACCATCACATCGTACTTTCCCCACCCCCCACAACATCCTCTGCCTTACAACAGCGTCACATCGTAACCTCCCCACCCCCATAACTCTCTCTGCCTTACAACACCATCACATCAAACCCTCCCCGCCCCCAAAACTCCCTCTGCCTTACAACACTATCACATCGTAACCCCGCCCGACCCCCCAAAAAACCCTTTGTCTTACAACAGCGTCACAACGTACCCTCCCCACCCCCCAAAACTCCCTCTGCCATAAAACTACATCACATCGTATCCTCGCACCAACTACAACTCCCTCTGCCTTACAAAACCATCACATCGTACCTTCCCCACCCCCCACAACATCCTCTGCCTTAAAACAACATCACATCGTACGCCCGCCACTCCCACAACTCCCTCTGCCTTACAATACCGTCATATCGTACCCTTCCCAACTCCCACAACTCCCTCTGCCTTACAATGCCGTCACATCAAACCCTCCCCGTCCCCATAACTCCCTCTGCCTTACAACACCGTCATATCGTACCCCCGCCACTCCCACTACTCCCTCTGCCTTACAACACCGTCACATTGTACCCCCGCCACTCCCACTAATCCCTCTGCCTTACAACACCGTCACATCGTGACCCCTCACCCCTGCAACACTCACTACCTTACAACAACGTCAAATCATACCCACGCACATGTACAACTCCCTCTGTCTTACAACACCAGCACATCGTACCCTCGTATCCCCCACAACTCCCTCTGCCTTACAACACCGTCATATCGTACCCTCCCCACCACAAATCGCTCTGCTTTGCAACAACGTCACATCGTACCCCCACCCCACAAAATATCCTCTGCCTTACAACACCGTCACATCGTACCCCCGCCCCCCGTACAACTCCCTCTGCCTTACAACACCGTCACATCGTAACATCCCCACCCCACACAACTCTCTCTGCCTTACAAAACCATCACATCACAAAACCGCCCTTCCCACAACTCCCTCTGCCTTACAGCAACATCAGATCATATACCCACCCCACAAAACTTCCTCTGCGTTACAACACACTCACATCGTACCCTCCCCACATCCCACAACTCCCTCTGCCTTACAACACCGTCACATCGTACCCCCGCCCCCCAAAACTCCCTCTGCCTTACAACACCATCACATCGTGTCCCCTCACCCCTGCAACACTCTGCCTTACAACAACGTCAAATCATACCCACGCACACCTACAAGACCCTCTGCCTTACAGCATTGTCACATCGTACCCTCCCCGCACCCCACAACTCCCTCTGCCTTACAACACCATCATATCATACCCCAGCCCGACCCACCACAAATTACTCTCGCCCTTACAACAACATCACATCAAACCCTCCCCGCCCCCCATAACTCCCTCTGCATTACAACACTATCACATCGCAAAACCGCTCTTCCCACAACTCCCTCTGCTTTACAACACCACCACATCATACCCCCACCACTCCCACTACTCCCTCTACCTTACAACAGCGTCACGTCGTACCCCTGCCCCTCCCACAACTCCTTCTGACTTACAACACCATCACATCATACAACTGCCCCTGCCACAATTCCCTCTGCCTTACAACACCGTCATATCGTACCCCTGCCCAACCCCCCACAAATCTCTCTGCCTTATAACACCGTCACATCGTACCCCTGCCCAACCCCCCACAAATCTCTCTGCCTTATAGCACCGTCACTTCATACCCTCCGCAGCCCCCACAACTTCCTCTGCCTTACAACACCATCACATCGTACCCCCATCCCGCTCAACTTCCTCTGTCTTACAACACTGTCACATCGTACCCCCACCTCACAAAACTTCCTCTGCCTAACAACAGTCACATCGTACCCTCCCCACCCCCCACAACTCCCTCTGCCTTACAGCACCGTCACATCGTACCCTCCCCACACGCCACAACATCCTCTGCCTTACAACATCACATCGTAACCCCGCCTCTCCCAGAACATCCTCTGCCTTACAGCACCGTCACATCGTACCACCCCCCAAAAAACTACCTCTGCCTTACAACACTATCACATTGCAAAACCACCCTTCCCACAACTCCCTCTGCCTTACAACACCATCACATCATAGGCTCCCCACCACCCACAACTCCCTCTGCCTTACAACACCATCACATCATAGGCTCCCCACCACCCACAACTCCCTCTGCCTTACAACACCATCACATCGTACCCCCGCCCCTCCCACAACTCCTTCTGCCTTACCACAAAGTTACATTGTATCCCCGCACACCCCACAACTTCCTCTGCCTTACAACACCATCACATTGTACCCCAGCCGCACCCCCCACAAATCACTCTCGCTCTTAGAACACCATCACAACGTAACCTCCCCATCCCCCCAAACTTCCTCTGCCTAACAACAACATCACGTCGTACCCTCCCCAAACCCCACAACCCCCTCTGCCTACAAGAGTGTCACATTGTACCCCCGCACCCCCCACAACTACCACTGCGTAACAACACCATCAAATCGTATCACCGCACCCCCCACAACTCCCTCTGCCTTACAACACTATCACATCGTACCCCCGCCACTCCAACTACTCCCTCTGCTTTACAACACCGTCACATCAAACCCTTCCACCCCCCATAACTCCCACTGCCTTAAAACACTATCACATCGCAAAACCGCCCTTCCCACAAATCCCTCTGCCTTATAACATCATCACGTCATACCCTCCACAGCCCCCACAACTCCCTCTGCCTTACAACACTATCACATCGTACCCCCGCCACTCCAACTACTCCCTCTGCTTTACAACACCATCACATCGTACCCCCGCCACTCCCACTGATTGCTCTGCCTTGCAACAGAGTCACATCGTACCCCCACCCCACAAAACATCTTCTGCCTTACAACATCACATCGTACCCCCGCCTCTCCCACAACTCCCTCTGCCTTACAACACCGTCACATCGTACCCTCCCCAACCCCCACAACTCCCTCTGCCTTACAACACCGTCACATCGTACCTTCCCCACCCCCCACAAAATCCTCTGCCTTACAACACCGTCACATCAAACCCACCTGCCCCCAAAACTCCGTCTGCCTTAAAACATCACATCGTACACCCTCCCCACGCCCCAGAACTCCTTCTGCCTTACAGCACCATCACATCGTACCCTCCCCACACCACACAACCCCTTCTGCCTTACAACAACGTCACATCAAACCCATCCCGCCCCCCAAAACTCCCTCTGTCTTACAACACACTCACATCGTGTCGCCTCACCCCCACAACTCCCTCTGCCTTGCAACACCATCAGATCGTACACCCACCCCACAAAACTTCCTCTGCGTTACAACACAGTCACATTGTACCCTCCCCAAACCACACAAAACCCTCTGACTTACAACAGTGTCACATCGTACCCCCGCACCCCCCACAACTACCTCTGCCTTACAACACCATCACATCGTATCCCCACCCCCCACAACTCCCTCTGCCATACAACACCGTCATATCGTACCCCTGCCCAACCCCCCACAACTCCCTCTGCCTTACAAAACCATCACATTGTACCCCCACCCCTCCCACAACTCCTTCTGCCTTACAACACAGTTACATCGTACCCCCGCACCCCCCACAACTTCCTCTGCCTTACAACACCATCACATTGTACACCGACCCAACCCCCTACAAATCACTCGCACCCTTACAACACCGTCACAACTTAACCTCCCCACCCCCCACAACTCCCTCTGCCTTGCAACAGTGTCACATCGTGCCACCACCCCACAAAACTTACTCTGCATTACAACGCCATCACATCAAACCCTCCCTGCCCCCCAAAACTCCCACTGCCTTACAACACCCTCACATCGTGTTCCCTCACCCCCCACAACTCCTTCTGCCTTACAACACCGTCACATCAAACCCACCCTGCCCCCGAAAACTCGCTCTGCCTTACAAAACCGTCACATCGTGTCCCCTCACCCCTGCAACTCTCTCTGCCTTACAACAACATCAAATCATACCCATGCACACCTACAACACCCTCTGCCTTACAACATCGTCACATCATACCCTCCCCACACCCCACAACTCCCTCTGCCTTACAACACCATCACATCGTACCCTGGCCCGACCCCTCACAAATCACTCTCGCACTTACAACACCGTCACAACTTAACCTCCCCACCCCCATAACTCCCTCTGCCTTACAACACCATCACATCGTACCTGGCCCGACCCCCCACAAATCACTCTCGCACTTACAACACCGTCACAACTTAACCTCCCCACCCTCCACAACTCCCTCTGCCTTACAACAGCGTCACATCGTGCCCCCACCCCACAACACTTCCTCTGCTTTACAACACAGTCACATCGTACCCTCCCTAAACCCCAAAACATCGTCTGCCTTACAACACCATCACATCAAACCCTCCCCGCCCCCCCATAACTCCCTCTGCCTTACAACACCGTCACATCGTAACTTCCCCAACCCCCACAACTCCCTCTGCCTTACAACACCGTCACATCATAGCCCCGCCACTCCCACTACTCCCTCTGCCTTACAACACCGTCACATCGTGTCCCCTCACCCCTGCAACTCCCTCTGCCTTACAACACCATCACATCGTACCCTGCCCGCCCCCCACAATTCCTTCTGCCTTACAAAATCGTCACATCGTACAATCCCCAGCCCCGACAACTCCCTCTGCCTTACAACAGCGCCACATTGTACCCCCACCACTCCCACATCTCCCTCTACCTTTCAACACCGTCACATCATACCCCCACCACCAAAACTCCCTCTGCCTTACACCACCGTCACATCGTACCTTTCCCACCCCCCACAACTCCCTCTGCCGTACAAAACTGTCAAATTGTACCCCCACCCAACCCCCACAAATCCCTCTGCCTTATAATACTGTCACATCGTACCCTCCGCAGCCCCCACAACTTCCTCTGCCTTACAACACTATCACATTGTACCCCCACCCCGCACAACTTCCTCTGCCTTACAACACCATCACATCGTAGGCTCCCCACCACCCACAACTCACTCTGCCTTACAACACCATCACATCGTACCACCACCCCTCCCACAGCTCCTTCTGCCTTACAACAACATCACATCGTACCACCACCCCTCCCACAACTCCTTCTGCCTTACAACACAGTTACATCGTACCCCCGCACACCCCACAACTTCCTCTGCCTTACAACACCATCACATCGTACCTCGGCCGCACCCCCCACAAATCACTCTCGCACTTAGAACACCTACACAACGTAATCTCCCCACCCCCCACAACTTCCTCTCCCTAACAACAACATCACATCAAACCCACGCCCCTCCCAACACTCCCTCTGCCTTACAACATCACATCGTATACTCCCCATCCCCCACAACTCCCTGTGCCTTACAACACCGTCACATCGTGTCCCCTCACCCATGCAACTCTGTACCTTACAACACCATCACATCATACCCCTGCCCCTCCCACAACTCCCTCTAACTTACAACACCTTCACATCGTATCCTCGAACCAACTACAACTCCCTCTTCCTTACAATACCATCACATCGTACCCTGCCCAACCCACACAATTCCTTCTGCCTTAGAAAACCGTCACATCGTACCCTCCCCAGCCCCGAGAACTCCCTCTGCCTTACAAAAGCGTCACATCGTACCCCCGCCTCTCCCACAACTCCCTCTGCCTTACACCACCGTCACATCGTACCCCCACCTCTCCCACAACTCCCTCTGCCTTAAACCACCATCACATCGTACCCCCACCCCCAAAACTCCCTCTGTCTTACAACACCATCATATCGTACCCTGCCCAACCCCCCACAAATCGCTCTGCTTTATAACACCGTCACATCGTACCCCCACCCCGCACAACTTCCTCTGCCTTAAAACACCATCACATCGTACACTCCCCACCCCCCACAACTCCCTCTGCCTTAGAACACCACCACATCGTACCCCCGCCACTCCCACTACTCCCTCTTCCTTACAACACCGTCACATCGTGTCCCCTCACCCCTGCAACTCTCTACCTTACAACACCGTCACATCGTACACTCCCCACCCCCCACAACTCCCTCTGCCTTACAACACCACCACATCGTACCCCCGCCACTCCCACTACTCCCTCTGCCTTACAACACCGTCACATCGTGTCTCCTCACCCCTGCAACTCTCTACCTTACAACACTATCACATGGTACCCCTGCCCCTCCCACAACTCCTTCTGCCTTACAACACCATCACATCGTACCCTGCCCACCCCCCACAATTCCTTCTGCCTTACAACACCATCACATCGTACCCTGCCCACCCCCCACAATTCCTTCTGCCTTACAACACCGTCACATCGTACCCTCACCCCCAAAACTCCCTCTGCCTTACACCACCATCACATCATACCCTTCCCACCCCACACAACTCACTCTGCTGTACAACACCGTCATATCGTACCCCGCCCAACCCCCCACAACTCCCTCTGCCTTACAACAGCGTCACATCGTACCCCCACCCCACACAACTTGCTCTGCCTTACACCATCGTCACATCGTACCCTTCCCACCCCCCACAACTCCCTCTGCCTTACAACAGTGTCACATCGTACCCCCACCCCCACAACTTGCTCTGCCTTACACCACCGTCACATCGTACTCTTCCCACCCCCCACAACTCCCTCTGCCTTACAACACCGTCACATCGTACCCTTCCCAACCCCCACAACTCCCTCTGCCTTACAACACCACCACATCGTACCCCCGCCACTTCCACTACTCTCTCTGCCTTACAACACCGTCACATTGTACCCTACCCACCCCCCACAATTCCCTCTGCCTAACAATATCACATTGTACCCCAACCCTTCCCACAACTCAATCTGCTTAACAACACCATCACATTGCAAAACCGCCCTTCCCACAACTCCCTCTGTCATACAAGACTGTCACATCTTAACCTCCCCAACCCCAACAACTCCCTCTGCCTAACAACAACATCGCATCAAATCCTCCCAGCCCCCCATAACTCCCTCTGCCTTACAACACCATCACATCAAACCCGGCCCGACTCCCCCATAAATCACTCTCGCCCTTACAACACCGTCACAACTTGATCTCCCCACCCTCCACAACTCCCTCTGCCGTGCAACAGCGTCACATCGCACCCCCACCCCACAAAACTTCCTCTGCGTTACAACACAGTCACATCGTACCCTACCCAACTACCCACAACACCCTCTGCCTTACAACAGTATCACAACATACCCCCGCACTCCCCACAACTCCCTTTGCCTTACAACACCATCACATCAAACCCGGCCCGACCCCCCCATAAATCACTCTCGCCCTTACAACACCGTCACAACTTAACCTCCCCACCCTCCACAACTCCCTCTGCCTTACAACACCGTCACATCGTACCCTTCCCAACCCCCACAACTCCCTCTGCCTTACAACACCACCATATCGTACCCCCGCCACTCCCAGTACTCTCTCTGCCTTACAACACCATCACATCGTGTCCCCTCACCCCGCAACTCTGTCTACCTTACAACAGCGTCACATTCTACCCCCACCCTCCACAACTCCCTCTGCCTTACAACACCGTCACATCTTACCCTTCCCAACCCCCACAACTCCCTCTGCCTTACAACACTATCACATCGAACCCCCGCCCCTCCCAACACTCCCTCTGCCTTACAACAACATCACATCGTACCTCCGCACTCCCCACAACTCCCTCTGCCTTACAACACCTTCACATCGTACCCTTCCCAACCCCCACAACTCCCTCTGCCTTACAACACCGTCACATCGTATCCTCCCCGCCCCCCACAACTCCGTCTGCCTTACAACACCATCATATCATACCCCAGCCCGACCCCTCACAAATCACTCTCGCCCTTACAACACCGTCACAACTTAACCTCCCCACCCCCCACAACTACCTCTGCCTTAAACCTACATCACATCGTACACCCGCACCTTCCACAACTCCCTCTGCCTAACAACAGCATCACATCGTGCCCCCATCCCTCAAAACTTACTCCGCATTGCAACACAGTCACATCGTACCCTCCCCATGCCCCTCAACACCCACTGCCTTACAACACCATCAAATCGTATCCCCGCACCTCCCACAACTCCCTCTGCCTGACAACACCGTCACATCGTACCCTTCCCACCCCCCACAACTCCCTCTGACTTGCCACACCATCACATCAAATCCTCCACGACCCCATAGCTTCCTCTGCCTTACAACACGGTCACATCGTATCCCCACCACTCCCACATCTCCCTCTGCCTTACAACACCATCACATCGTTCCCCCACACCCAAAACTCCCTCTGCCTTACACCACCATCACATCATACCCTCCCCACCCCCCACAACTCCCTCTGCCTTACAAAACCGTCACATCGTACCCCCGCCCCCCCACAACTCCCTCTGCCTTACAACACCGTCACATCGTATCCTCCCCTCCCCCCACAGCTCCCTCTGCCTTAAAACTACATCACATCGTACACCCGCACCTTCCACGACTCCCTCTGCCTTAAAACAGCGTCACGTCATACCCGCCCTATGCCCCAGAACTCCCTCTGCCTTACAACACCATCACATCGTACCCCCACCCCACACAACTACCTCTGCCTTATAACACCGTCACATCGTACCCCTGCCCCTCCCACAACTCCCTCTGACTTACAACACCTTCACATTGTATCCTCGCACCAACTACAACTCCTTTTGCCTTACAAAACCGTCACATTGTACCCTGCCCACCCCCCACATTTCCTTCTGCCTTACAATACCGTCACATCGTACCCCCACCATTCCTACAACTCCCTCTGCCTTACAACACCATCATATCGTACCCCGGCCCGATCCCCACAAATCACTTTCGTCCGTACAACACCATCACATCTTAACCTCCCCACTCTCCACAACTCCGTCTGCCTTACAACATCATCACATCGTACCCCTACCCGTCCCACAATTCCCTCTGACTTACAACATCGTCACATCGTATCCTCGTACCAACTACAACTCCCTCTGCCTTACAACACCGTCACATCGTACCCTGCCCACCCCCCACAATTCCTTCTGCCTTACAACACGGTCACATCGTACCCCCGCCACTCCCACATCTCCCTCTGCCTTACAACACCGTCACATCGTTCCCCCACACCCAAAACTCCCTCTGCCTTACACCACCATCACATCATACCCTTCCCACCCCCCACAACTCCCTCTGCCTAACAATATCACATCGTACCCCCACCCCTCTCACAATTCAATATGCCTAACAACACTAACACATTGCAAAACCGCCCTTCCCACAACTCCCTCTGTTGTACAACACCGTCACATCATAACATTCCCAACCCCAACAACTCGCTCTGCCTTAAAACAACATCACATCGCACCCCCGCCTCTCCCACAAATCCCTCTGCCTTACAACACAGTCACATCATACCCCCGCCACTCCCACAACTCCCTCTGCATAACAGCAACATCACATCAAACCCTCCCCGCCACTCCCACAACTCCCTCTGCCTTACAACACTATCATATCAGAAAACCACCCTTCTCACAACTCCCTCTGCCTTACAACACCGTCACATCGTACCCCCACCCCTCCACAACTCCTTCTGCCTTACAACACAGTTACATCGTACCCCCGCACCCCCCACAACTCCCTCAGCCGTACAACACCATCACATCGTATCCTCGCACCAACTACAACTCCCTCTGCCTTACAACACCGTCACATCGTACCCCGCCAACCCCCCCACAATTCCTTCTGCCTTACAACACCATCACATCGTACCCCCGCCTCTCCTACAACTCCCTCTGCCTTAAAACACGGTCACATCGTACACCCGCCACTCCCACATCTCCCTCTGCCTTACAACACCGTCACATCGTACCCCCACCCCCAAAACTCCCTCTGCCTTACACCACCATCACATCATACCCTTCCCACCCCCACAACTCCCTCTGCCGTATAAAGCGTCATATCATACCCCCGCCCAACCCCCCACATATCCCTCTGCCTTATAACGCCATCACATCGTACCCTCCGCAGCCCCACAACTTCCTCTGCCTTACAACAGCGTCACATCGTATCCCCACCCCGCACAACTTCCTCTGCCTTACAACACCATCACATCATACCCCCGCCCCTCCCACAACTCCTTCTGCCTTACAACACAGTTACATTGTACCCCCGCAACACCCACAACTTCCTCTGCCTTACAACACCATCACATCGTACACTCCCCACACCCCACAGCTCCCTCTGCCTGACAAAACCATCACATATTACCCCAGCCCGACCGCCCACAAATCACTCTCGCCCTTACAACACCATCACGTCGTACCGTCCCCACCCCCCACAACTCCTTCTGCCTTACACCACCGTCACATCGTAACTTCCCCTCCCCCCACAGCTCCCTCTACCAGAAAACTACATCACATCGTACACCCGCACCTTCCACAACTCCCTCTGCCTTATAATAGCGTCACATCGTACTCGCCCCATGCCCCAGATCTCCCTCTGCCTTACAACACCGTCACATCGTACCCGCCCCACGTCCCAAAATTCCCTCTGCCTTACAACACCGTCACATCATACCCGCCCCACGTACCAAAATTCCCTCTGCCTTACAACACCATCACATCGTACCCTCTCCGCCCCCACCCCCCAACTCCCTCTGCCTTACAACACCATCATATCGTACCCCGGCCCGACTCCCCCATAAATCACTCTCGCCTTTACAACACTGTCACAAATTAACCTCCCGACCCTCCACAACTCCCTCTGCCTTGCAACACCATCACATTGTACCCCCACCCCACACAACTACCTCTGTCTTACAACACCATCAAATCGTAACCCCGCAACTCCCACAACTCCCTCTGCCTTATAACACCATCACATCGTACCCTCCCCACCCCCCACAACACCCACTGCCTAACAATATCACATTGTACCTCTGCACCCGCCACAACTCCCTCTGACTTACAACACCATCACATCAAACCCTCCACAATCCCATAGCTTCCGCTGCCTTACAACACTATCACATTGCAAAACCGCCCTTCCCACAACTCCCTCTGACTTACAACACCATCATATCGTACCCCTGCCCCTCCCACAACTCCCTCTGACTTACAACACCGTCACATCGTTCCCCCACACCCAAAACTCCCTCTGCCTTACACCACCATCACATCGTACCCTTCCCACCCCCCACAACTCCCTCTGCCTAACAATATCACATCGTACCCCCACCCCTCTCACAACTCAATATGCCTAACAACACTATCACATTGCAAAACCGCTGTTCCCACAACTCCCTCTGTTGTACAACACCGTCACATCATAACATTCCCAACCCCAACAACTCGCTCTGCCTTAAAACAACATCACATTGCACCCCCGCCTCTCCCACAAATCCCTCTGCCTTACAACACAGTCACATCATACCCCCGCCACTCCCACAACTCCCTCTGCATAACAACAACATCACATCAAACCCTCCCCGCCACTCCCACAACTCCCTCTGCCTTACAACACCATCATATCGTACCCCGGCCCGACCACCCCATAAATCACTCTCGCCTTTACAACACTGTCACAAATTAACTTCCCGACCCTCCACAACTCCCTCTGCCTTGCAACACCATCACATTGTACCCCCACCCCACACAACTACCTCTGCCTTACAACACCATCAAATCGTATCCCCGCAACTCCCACAACTCCCTCTGCCTTATAACACCATCACATCGTACCCTCCCCACCCCCCACAACTCCCACTGCCTAACAATATCACATTGTACCCCTGCACCTGCCACAACTCCCTCTGACTTACAACACCATCACATCAAACCCTCCACAACCCCATAACTCCCGCTGCCTTACAACACTATCACATTGCAAAACCGCCCTTCCCACAACTCCCTCTGACTTACAACACCATCATATCATACCCCTGCCCCTCCCACAACTCTCTCTGACTTACAACACCGTCACATCGTACCCCCGCCACTCCCACAGCTCCCTCTGACTTACAACACCTTCACATCGTATCCTTGCACCAACTACAACTCCCTCTGCCTTACAAATCCATCACATCGTACCCTGCCCACCCCCACAATTCCTTCTGCCTTAGAACACCGTCACATCATACCCCCGCCACGCCCACAACTCCCTCTGCCTTACAACACCATCATATCGTACCCCAGCCCGATCCCCACAAATCACTCTCGCCCTTACAACACCGTCACATCTTACCTCCCCACCCTCCACAACTCCCTCTGCCTTACAACACCGTCACATCGTACCCATCCCACCCCCTTCAACTCCCTCTGCCTTACAACACCATCACATCGTACCCCCACCCCCAGAACTCCCTCTGCCATACAACACTGTCATATCGTACCCCCACCCAACCCCCCGCCTCTCCCTCTGTCATACAACACCGTCATATCGTACCCCCACCCAACCCCCCACATCTCCCTCTGCCGTACAACACCGTCATATTGTATCCCCGTCCAACATCCCCCAAATCCCTCTGCCTTAGAATACCGTCACATCGTACCCTCCGCAGCCCCCTCAACTCCCTCTGCCTTACAACAACATCACAGCTTATCTCCGCCCCTCCACTACTCCTTCTGGCTTACAATAAAGTTACATCGTACCCCCGCACACCCCACAACTTCCTCTGCCTTACAATACCATCACATCATACCCCGGCCCGACCCCCCACAAATCATTCTCGCCCTTACAACACCGTCACAACTTAACCTCCCCACCCTCCACAACTCCCTCTGCCTTGCAACAGCGTCACATCGTGCCCCCACCCCAAAAAACTTCCTCTGCGTTACAGCACAGTCACATCGTACCCACCCCAAACCCCACAACACCCTCTGCCTTACAACACCGTCACATCGTACCCCCGCACCCCCCACAACTACCTCTGCCTTACAATACCGTCACATTGTACCCACCCTAGTTCCCACAACATCCTCTGCCTTACAACACCATCACATTGTGTCCCCTCACCCCTGCAACTCTCTCTGCCTTACATCAACGTCAAATCATACCCACGCACACCTACAACGCCTTCTGCCTTACAACATCATCACATTGTACCCTCCCCGCCCCCCACAACTCCCTCTGCCTTACAACACCATCACATCGTACCCCGGCCCAACCCCCAACAGATCACTCTCGCCCTTACAACACCATCACAACTTAACCTCCCCACCCTCCACAACTCCCTCTGCCTTGCAACAGCGTCACATCGTACCCCCACCCACCAAACTTCGTCTGCGTTACAACACAGTCATATCGTACCCACCCTAACTCCAACAACACCCTCTGCCTTACAACAGTGTCACATCGTACCCCCACACCCCCCACAACTCCCTCTGCCTTACAACAACATCACATCTTACCCTCCCCACCACCCTCAACTCCCTCTGCCTTACAACACCTTCACATCGTAACCTCCCCAACCCCCACAACTCCCTCTGCCTTACAACACCACCACATCATACCCCCGCAACCCCCACTACTCCCTCTGCCTTACAACGCCGTCACATCGTGTCCCCTCACCCCTGCAACTCTCTCTACCTTACAACATCATCACATTGTACCTCTGCCCCTCCCATAACTCCCTCTAACTTACAACACCATCACATCGTATCCTCGAACCAACTACAACTCCCTCTGCCTTACAACACCATCACATCGTACCCTCCCCAGCCGCAACAACTCCCTCTGCCTTACAAAGCGTCACATCGTACCCCCGCCTCTCCCACAAGTCCCTCTGCCTTACACCACCATCACATCATACCCCCGCCACTCCCAAATCTCCCTCTGCCTTAGAACACCGTCACACCGTACACCCGCCACTCCCACATCTCCCGGTACCTTAAAACACCGTCACATCATACCCTTCCCACCTCCCACAACTCACTCTGCCGTACAACACCGTCATATCGTACCCCGGCCCAACCCCCCACATCTCCCTCTGCCGTACAACACCGTCATATTGTACCCCCGCCCAACCACCCACAAATCCCTCTGCCTTAAAACACCGTCACATCGCACCTTCCGCACCCCCCACAACTCCCTCTGCCTTGCAACTCCATCACATCGTACCCCCATCCCACACAATTACCTCAGCCTTACAACACCATCAAATCATATCCCCGCACCTCCCACAACTCCCTCTGCCTTACAACACTGTCACATCGTACCCTTCCCACCCCGCTCAACAGCCTCTGCCTTACAACCCCCTCACATCGTACACCGCCACTCCCACAACTCCAACTGCCTTACAACACCATCACATCATACCCTCCCCACCCCCCTCAACTTCCCCTGCCTTACAACACTGTCACATCGTACCCTTCCCACCCCCCACAACTCCCTCTGCCTAACAATATCTCATCGTACCCCCACACCCCCCACAACTCACTCTGCCTTACAACATCATCACATCAAACCCTCCACGACCCCATAGCTCCCCCTGCCTTACAACACTATCACATTGCAAAACAACCCTTCCCACAACTCCCTCTGCCTTACAACACTGTCACATTGTACCCCCGCCACTCCCACAACTCCCTCTGCCTTACAACACCATCACATCGTACCCCTGCCCCTCCCACAACTCCCTCTGCCTTACAACAACATCAAATCATACCCACACACACCTACAACGCCTTCTGCCTTACAAAATCGTCACATCGTACCCTCCCCGCCCCCCACAACTCCCTCTGCCTTACAACACCATCACATCGTACCCCGGCCTGACCCCCCACAAATCACTCTCGCCCTTACAACACCGTCACAACTTAACCTCCCCACCCTCCACAACTCCCTCTGCCTTGCAACAGCGTCACATCGTGCCCCCACCCCAAAAAACTTACTCTGCATTACAACACAGTCACGTCGTACCCTCCCTAAACCCCACAACACCCTCTGCCTTACAACAGTGTCACATCGTTCCCCCCGCGCCCCCCACAACTCCCTCTGCCTTACAACAACATCACATCGTACACACCCCACCCCCCTCAACTCCCTCTGCCTTACAAAACCGTCACATCGTACCCCCACCCCTCCCACAACTCAATCTGCCTTACAACACCGTCACATAGTATCCCCGCAACCCCCTAAAGTCCTCTGCCTTACAATACCGTCACATCATACCCTCCCCGGTCTCCACAAATCCCTCTGCCTTACAACACCGTCACATCGTACCCTGCCTGGTCTCCACAACACCCTCTGCCTTACAACAGTGTCATATCGTACCCCCGCACCCCCCAACAACTCCCTCTGCCTTATAACACCATCACATCGTACCCCGGCTCGACCCCCCACAAATAACTCTCGCCCTTACAACACCATCACAACTTAACCTCCCCACCCCCAAAACTCCCTCTGCCTTGCAACAGCATCACATCTTATCCCCGCAACCCCCTAAAGTCCTCTGCCTTACAACAGCGTCACATCGTTCCTCCACCTCACAAAACTTTTTCTGCATTACAATACAGTCACATCGTACCCTCCCCAACCCCCAAAACCCCCTCTGCCTTACAACAACATCACATCGTACCCTTCCCACCCCCATAACTCCCTCTGCCTTACAACACTATCACATCGCAAAACCACCCTTCCTACAACTCCCTCTGCCTTACAATATCGTCATGTCGTACCCCAACCCCCAGAACTCCCTCTGCCTAACAACAGCATCACATCGTACCCCCACCCCCCACAACTCCCTCTGCCTTACAACACCATCACATCATACCCCTGCCCCCCCCAACAACTCTCTCTGACTTATAACACTGTCACATCATATCCTCACAACAACTACAACTCTATCTGCCTTACAACACCATCACATAGCAAAACCGCCCTACCCACAACTCCCTCTGTCTTACAACACCGTCACATCGTAACCTCCCCAACCCCCACAACTCACTCTGTCTTACAACATCACCACATCGTACCCCCGCCACTCCCACTACTCCCTCCTCCTTACAACACCGTCACATCGTAACCCCACCCCCACAACTCCCTCTGCCGTACAACACAGTCATATCGTACCCCCGCCCAACCCCCCACATCTCCCTCTGCCGTACAACACCGTCATATCGTACCCTCCACAGCCCCCACAACTTCCTCTGCCTTACAACAGCGTCACATTGTAACCCCACCCCGCACAACTTCCTCTGCCTTACAACACCATCACATCGTAGGCTCCCCACCACCCACAACTCCCTCTGCCTTACAACACCATCACATCATACCCCCGTCCCTCCACAACTCCTTCTGCCTTACAACACAGTTACATTGTACCCCCGCACCCCCCACAACTTCCTCTGCCTTACAACACCATCACATCGTACACTCCCCACCCCCCACAGCTTCCACTGCCTTACACCACCATCACAACTTAACCTCCCCACCCTCCACAACTCCCTCTGCCTTGCAACAGCGTCACATCATACCCCCACCCCACAAAACTTCCTCTGTGTTACAACACAGTCACATCGTACCCTCCCCAACCCCCACAACACCCTCTGCCTTACAACAGTGTCACAACGTACCCCCGCACTCCCCACAACTACCTCTGCCTTACAAAACCGTCACATCGTACCCCCACCCCTCCCACAACTCAATCTGTCTTACAACACCGTCACATCGTATCCCCGCAACCCCCTAAAGTCATCTGCCTTACAACACTGTCACATCGTACCCTCCTCGGTCTCCACAACACCCTCTGCCTTACAACAGTGTCACATCGTACTCCTGCACCCCCCACAACTCCCTCTGCCTTACAACACCGTCACATCGTACCCTCCCCGCCCCCCAACAACTCCCTCTGCCTTACAACACTGTCACATCGTACTTTCCCTGCCCCCCACAACTCCCACTGCGTTACAACACCATCACATCGTATCTCCACAACCCCCTAAAGTCCTCTGTCTTACAACACCGTCATATCATACCCTCCCACAAACCCCACAACATCTTCTGCCTAACAACAGTGTCACATCGTACCCCCACACCTCCTACAGCTCTATCTGCCTTACAACACCGTCACATCGTACCCCTGCAACCCCCACAAATCCCTCTGCCTTACAACGTCTCGTCGCAGCCATGCACCTACCACAACTCTCTCTGCCTTACACCACCGTCACATCGTACCCCCGCCCCTCCCATAACTCCCTCTGCCTTAAAACATCACATCATACCCTCCCCATCCCCCTACAAGTCCCTCTGCCTTACAACTGCATTTCTGCTAACCTACAGAGGAACCCTTTTACCAAAATATCAAAGAATGTAAATTTGCTGCCTGTGTAACTGGTGACAGTCGGGACTGGAGTAGAGAAGTTAGACTGTCAACAATAGATCTCCAAGTTGCAATGTTAGCTTAAATGGTTCAGTGTATTTTCAGTGTCAGAGATTTTAAATTGTAATTTCAAAAGGGCCATCAGTTTTTCTCCATGCCTCTGCAGACTTATTTCAGAACCTTCATGTCACAAAAAGCATTACTTAATGCTCGATCTAATTTGCACTCAATAGAGATGACAACATTTCTGAGTGTTAAATGGTTTTTTAGTTTTTAGATTTTGTTTGTTAGGGACTCATCTATGTTTTGCAGGAGTTGTAATTTCAAGTTATTTTCTCTTGTTCCTCCCTCGGAGGCTGAGTAAATCCTTTCCTCTCCTCACTTATTCTTTCCTCTTTATTGTATTTATTTCTTTCTCTAGAATCCATATTCTATTTTTCTTAGTGTAGAACTTCTGACAACCTTCAAAGTCCTTTAATTTTTCAAGCCATTCCCATCAGAATTCATCTTCAAATGCTTTCTATTAGCAGGTTAATGTCGTGTTTCCTGAACATGAAGAGAAAATATGCCCAGGAATTTCCTTAGAGCTTCTCCCTCTCCTCCATCGTACCTTCACTGCCACAAACTCCATTTATCTTCTCAGTGCCAGCCTTACCAACAATGTGTATGGGTGAACTGGATGATATAATTGCTTTGTCCCTTTCTCTATGTTGGAAATTATGAATAAATAGGTTTAGTAAGGTGCATATAAATAATTATACATTCTCATTTGCCTCAAAAGGGAGTAATATGTTCTCTCTGGACATATTTTCTCTTCATGTTCAGAACGCAAGGCAGTGAGGGACAATACATTTATTGTGTCTCTGAGAAATGAAACATAGATACCTTGATTCAAGTTACAATTACTTTACAACCTAGATGCTCATGCTGGAAGAAAGGCATGTGGCTGGATTGCTTTACATACGAAGAACCCATAGCCATTGGCTGTTTTTATTAATTGAGTCATAGTATATGCATATAGCTGTAGATTATAGCCCAAGGCTTGCTGTGGCAGGGCAATGAATGGTGTCTAAATTTAGTTAGACTTGCCCTAGCGCGTTCAATCTTTGGTAACATTTTGCACTGGAAGTGAGAGGTGGAAATGGTGTGGCACTTTCTACAGGGTGGCTGGGATTTGAATAAACAAGATAAACAACTGTATTTTTCATTAACCTATCAGATTCAAGGGTTGTGAAATGACCAATGCAAGTTATGAACTAGGGAGTGTTAATAATGGTATATTCAATGTCAAGTTAATTGTGGAAACAGAAATAAAGAGAGGGAAAGAGATACTGGATTAAGAGAGGATAAAAAGGATACAAAGAAAAATGTAGAACTTTTTATCAAATTTTACATTTTAAAACAATCTACAACTATAATTAAAACCTGAAAGAATGAAACTCCACAATAAGAAACAACTAATTTTCAGTGACAGAGAGGTTGACTAGAAATATTAACACTTTTTGAATCATGAAAAGAGTACTTAGACTCGAAATGCCTTCACAACTTTCCATGATGAGTTTACTTTGCATCTATCTTGCAAATACAGGAACTTAACAGTGCTCAATGTGTTTGAATAGGGAGCCACAGAGCGAGATGCCATTTTTGTGAAGCCAATAGAGCAGCAGCAGAGTGGCTCATGTCCAACAGTCATTTTTTGATTTCCTGTTTCGTTGTCATCTGCTCTCGCCTGAAGTGGCTCAGGCACATGCATATAATTAATGGTAACTGCTATTAGCCTCACTGTTATCTGGACAAAAATATTTGGAGCTTTGTGATTAATTATAAATATATTAAATGAAATATTTACTGAAGTAGATTACCTTGATTTGCTTTAGCTAAAAAGATCTAACTATATTTAACAATAAAGTTACAGTTTATTTGATGGTGTGTTAGATTTCAAATGGTGCCAGCTATAAAAACCTTGGGGCTGGCAGTACTGCAAAGTGGTTAGGCAGAGAGGAGAATGAACACTTCAAGTGCCAGTACGCGTGGCTTCAGGATTCGTGCAAAATTAGAGCTGCCAGCTCATTAAATGGGTCAAATGTGCAACCAGCATTCTTCACTGGCTGCACGTCTGATTTAAGTGCCATATATCAGGCATCTCTGATGCAAGGTGAAGACATCTATCCCCATTGAAAGAAGAGATGTACTCTTACTGCAACCAGCAGAGATACTTCAGAGCAAAGAAATATCTGCAAGACCTGCAAATTTGGCCCCAGATCCTGTGAAGCAGCTTTAAAAGCCCTCGTTCAGACGGTAGACAGGGTGAGGGAGGCAGAAATCCTTCCACGCAATATCTCTGTGGCCAGTGGAAAGAGCTTATAGAGCAGATTAATGGCCGGAGATTAGTTCCCAGGACATGGCTGTAATGTAAAAAAAAAGTTTAACAGCATCAACAGAATTGTTAAGGCAAGAAATCTCATCCTTCTTACTCTCTACTCACACCTCTACCACCTGCAATCCTGCCTACACGACACCTACTCACCACTATTGCAACACTCACTACATACACCTCTTATCTTACAATCAGCATACAAACTATTGGACTATGACAGTCACATTCTCTAACTGCCTAATAAAGAAATCAGTAATTCACTTCCCATGGCTGAAGGAGACTGCACTCACCTGCACATCCTCTCACCTGTGGAAGAGAACGTGCTGTTCATCACGAGCAGGGGAGAGTTATAGCTGTGGCAAATGGCAACATTGGACGGAATGTTGTGCATACTTCATGGTTTTAAGCTAATTTTCACTTCTTACTTTTACCCCATCCCAATACACTGCATAAGAAACAGCAGCTGCTTTCAGTGGCCACTCCTCTCTTTCTGCTTTCACTTCACAGAAAATGGTATGAGACCAACTTTGACTGCAGTGAAACTGTTTTAAAGGGAGACAGAAAAAAACAACACCAGCAAAGAAGTTATTAGAAGTCACAAATCAGTTGTAGAAGGTGGAACATAAGCAAAATAACATCCAAAAGTTAACCAGCAGCCGAAAAGGGAAAACCAGCAACTTGTATAATTATGAAAAGGGAAAATTTATGTTTACGTAGTGCCACAGTTACAGACTTTTTATTCTCTGGGGGCAGAAAGTTCCACAGGCTTTTACCTGCCTGAGTGTGTTTCTTCATTGTTGGCAGTGGGGATTCTTGGGTGCCCTTTACAGGCCGGAATCAAAGTCCTGGATCCAAATTCTCCAGTATCAAACCCAATCCAGCAGTGCGTGATATCCATTTTCTCTGTTACACTGAGTTACAAAAAAAGTGGCTGCTGTTGAGGTATCCAAGATTGTTTCGCGTCTGAGTCCACTGCATGTTTTCATATTGACCTTGGCTGTAATATCTACAAAATCTATTGGAACAACAGTTTCACTAACTTAATTAATTTTATTTTGCACTAATATATAAATTCCCTGCACAGATCAACAGACCCTAGATGTCACCTTTAAGCACTTTGTGTTGCAAATTTAATTAATATGTGAATTATAGACTATATTTTATGTCAATCCTATTTCTTCATGTTGGACCTCATGACTTGTACACTACAGCTTGTTGAGATACCTGTGCCAATATAAATAAGGATGATTCTCAAAATGATGGCTGCTGGAATGGCAATAAAGTTGGGTTATGATAAATTGCATATAATAAGATGCATGATCGGGAGCATGCCAGTGAGAATATAAATGACACCTTTACGTTGACAATGTGAGGTGAAAGCAACTGCCCTTGACATCAAGGTTGCATTTGGCCGAGTATGGCATCAAAGAGCCCTGGCAAAATTGGAGTCAATGGGAATCAGGGGGAAAGTTCTCTGCTAGTTGGAGTCATACCTAGCACAAAGGAAGATGGTTGTGAATGTTGGAGGTTAGTCATCTCAGGTCCAGGACATCACTGCAGGAGTTCCTCAGGACAGTGTTCTCGGTCCAACCATCTTCAGCTGCTTCATCAATGACCATCCTGCCATCATAAGGTCAGAGGTGGGGATGTTCACTGATGATTGCACAATGTTCAGCACCATTCCCAACTCCTCAGATACTGAAGCAGTCCATGTCCAAATGCAGCAAGGCCTTGACAATATCCAGGCTTGGGCTGACAAGTGACAAATAACATTCATGCCACACAAGTGTCAGACAATGACCATCTGCAACAAGAGGGAATCTAACCATCACTCCTTGATGTTCAATGGCATTACCATCACTGAATCCCCCACTATCAACATCCTGGGGGTTACCATTGACTGGAAAACTGAACTGGACTAGCCATATATATACTGTGGCTACAAGAGCAGGTCAGAAGCTAGGAATCCTATGACGAGTAACTCACCTCCTGACTCCCCAAAGCCTGTCCACCATCTACAAGGCACAAGTCAGGAGTGTGATGGAATACTCCCCACTTGCCAGGATGAGTGCAGCTCCAACAACACTCAAGAAGCTTGACACTGTCCAGGAGAAAGCAGCCCATTTGACTGGCATCACATCCACAAATATTCACTCCCTCCACCACCGATGCACAGTAGCAGCAGTGTGTACCATCTACAAGATGCATTGCAGGAATTCACCAAGGCTCCTTAGACAGCACCTTCCAAACCCATGAGCACTACCATCTAGAAGGACAAGGGCAGCAGATAGATGGGAACACCGTCACCTGGAAGTTCCCCTCCAAGTCACTCACCATCCTGACTTGGAAATATATCGTCATTTCTTCACTGTCGCTGGGTCAAAATCCTGGAACTCTCTTCCTATAGCACTGTGGGTGTACCGACACCACATGGACTGCAGCAGTTCAAGAAGGCAGCTCACCACCACCTTCTCAAAGGAAATTAGTGATGGGCAATAAATGCTGGCCCAGCCAGTGAAGCTCACATCCCATGAATGAAAAGATGTACCAGTACTATGGTTGGTAGAATGAGTGATGTCAAGGAGCTCAGAAACAAAGCTGTCAAGGTGACCTGTTCACTACTGCAGTAATTAGTTATGCAAGCTTTGGCACTGACCTCATATACAGTTGTATCATGTGTAGATTCACCAGATAAGGCAATAAGTTTGGACTGCATTTCATAGAATGGAGCAGTTTTCAAAAGCAGTTCAATGCTTTCAGGATTTTTGCTCTTCTGCTGCTGTAATTACTTTGATTATGATTTAATTAGTAATGGGGGAAAAAACCAAACCATACAGGCCATGCTAGAAGTGCTGCAACTAGTTGGGAATTTCTTGCCCATTTCAATTTGCGACATAACTATACAAGGGAGATCTTTGGCCTTCCTAACTGACTCAGTAAAGTTTCCTGGAGTTACATATAAATTCTTCCTGTAGCTCCCAGGTGATATTCCTACCCATGGAGGGGAGCTTTGATCTGGAGCGAGACAGTAATAACTGTGACTTCAGGATTTCAATGCCTGATGCAGTTTAAGAGGGCAGCAACTCCAAAAATCAGATTAATCTTGTAGCCATTAATTAAGAAGGTAAGCTCTGTCATAGTCCCTGCGCTAGTTGCAGTCACTGCTGAAGGCATTTCTATTTTTCTATACACTGTGCCCCACCTTGACATCAATGATATCTCTGATGTTTTGGTATATATATCCACAATTTTTAAAAAATCAGGCCTGTTAGCATGTAAAAGAAAAAGGAACGTTAATATTTTGGATCAGACCATTCATTAGTTAGGACTAAATTTCGCGTAGGACACATCATCACATAAGTTTACATTTATTTGGGGGCTTTCATCTGGTAGACTAATATTTTAAATGGGGCCCTTTATCACATAGGTTAAAGTTTTGGGCAGGTCCTTCTTTGGTTAAGTGTATTAACATATATTTCCAAATGTAATTACAATCAAAATTTTCAAATCTTCATTTGGATTAAATGTATGTGCAAAGTTTTATACATTTAATTACATAGAACTTGGCACATGGGATTCCCTCATTTCAATCAATGTTCATTGGTTGAAACTCATGCCTACCCATCCCTTCACCAGTGAAGGATGCCAATGAACAACATTTCATATTCCATCCCTCGTTGTGAAGTACACTTTCTGTCCCAAAATGCTGTTACAACCTAAGCAGAGATCAGTAATTTAAAAAAAAATTCAAACTCTCAGTTATTAACTGAGGGAATTACACCACACTATTTTATCTATTAAACAAAACTGTCTACTGTACAAGAGTTAAACAAAGCAAGTACTACTAAATTAACATTACCTAAGTACATACTTTATACCTGAAAACCTCAACAGCACACTCTTCGTTCTCCTTCAGTTCCACCCAAGAGTTTCGCTATACAGTACTGGGCCTTGAGGGTTCCTTCATTTCTCCTGGGACCAAACCAAGGTGTGCCACTGCTTTCAGGAATTCACTTTGATGCTCCTCAGTGTTCCCGCTATTCTCCGAGGTATCTGATTTCTTGGGGTCCTTCCACTAGCATCTGGTTAGGTGACCCTCAACTCAGGAGTCTCAGAGGCTGTCCTATCCCTCTGAGTTCCCTTTACCTGACCCACTCAACCTTGTCCTCTATCACCGCAGAGGGAGCAGCTGGCCCACAGGAGGACAGCCAAGGCAAGCTGGGGCCCTCAAAGCCTCGTCTCTCCAGAGGAGTCATGCTGAAGTCACCAGAGGCAACAGGGCCAACCATTTCACCGGCTGTCACCACCCCTGCTGCGGATGTCAGGGCAGCACCTAGAAGTGTTCGGCCTAGAAAAGTTAAGAAATTCTGATCACAGTTGGTCGTTCGGGTGAACACATTTCGTTACTTTATAATCTGAAAATACATCCACTTTCAGTGAATAATGTGTAATGTTGTCTTTCAGCTCCATTGACAGGCTTCGCGAGATCCTACCCCCAATCCTCCCCACCCCCCCCCCCCCCCACCCCCCACCGCTAGCAGTTCAGCTGCACTTGGCCGGCCCACAAGTGTTTCTAGAGGGAGAGGTGTGTGTGTGGTAGGGCCTTTCAGAGCCTCGTGCAAGCATTCTCCCACACTCGTGGAGCCTTCATCCATCACACTCATCTCAATGCCCTGGGCATTTTCAATGCTGCCTGCTGGGGTTCACTTTCAGTTCTCCATCTGAGATGAGCTGCATCTCCGCCCACCCACTGATCACATCCCAGTGCAGCACCTGTTCCCGCCCACCAAAATCTCCATTTCACTCTCCTTCTCCCATCTAGGCACTTTCCCTTACACCTTCTTTCCACCTTACACTGACCTCCCCAGTTGCCATATTCTCCCTGTTACCCCTCCTCCCCGTATTCTCTCCTCTCTACCAACCTCATCCCCCGACACCTTCGCTCCCCCCTAACCTCATCCCTAACCCCTTTGATCCCTTCCTCCCAGCCCCACCCCTACCAACACCTTCATTCCCCCCTTCCGAACTTTAACCATCACCCCCCCTCCCCCCCAACACACCTTCCTCTCCTGGTCAATCCTAGACCTTTTCCCTCATCCCCTGCCCCTCCACCCACTAGTACATCTCTTTCTCCCACTCACAGCTGGACTTTCCTCTCCACCCCCTCTACGATATTCTGTAACAGATCATGGACAAGACACTGAAGTCCCGAAGCAGACCCTGAATGGGAGATTTTCCACCTTCCATGAGCTGCTTCACAGCAGAGTCATGTCCATGAGAATCCACCCAGTTTGCAATGGATGTTCCTCCAGCATCTTCTGCTCCTTGGATGTCTGCAATGAGACCAAGGCCCTGATGGTAAATTCCAATTCTGCATGTCACTTGTCAAGATATGTTTTGCACCAGTGTGGGTGGTAAATTTGACGTTGGGGATGATTCCAGCAAGCTGGGCTTATAATGATATGTAGATGTATGGAAATGAAGTGGCCAACATGTGGCCTGGTGCAAAGCAGCCGGAGTGGATGGTTACAAATGTATTTCACAACGACGTGAAACCGATTTTTTGGCTTTTCTGCCATATTGTCCATTCGCGCCTGCCATGACCCCTGGCGCCATTGCGCACGCAAAATTCCACTCTAGGCGAGGTTAGTAGACCTGCTCTTTCATTGACAGTGTCAAAATCCTGCAACTCCCTACCTAACTGCACTGTGAGTATACTTTCACCACATGGATTGCAGTGATTCAAGGAGAAAGGCCATCAGCACTTTCTGAAGGATAACTAGTGATTGTCACTCAATGCTGACTTTGCCAGCAATGCCTATGGCCCAAAAATTAATTTTTAAGATAGAAATGCTATAAATTGAGGAAATGCTAATTTTGACAAGTTGAAGCTTTTACAGTGAATGCCATTAATCTTAATAAGGAGAATGCGCCAAACAGGATATAGTTTATCTGCTAATTTAATCTCTGGTTTCAGAGGGTGTGACTGAGTTTGTGTCTTATATATAACATTTCAAAGTAGTATTGTGATCAGTAATTGATCAGCGGCCAGAGCAGCTTTAACAGTGAGTCTATATGTGTCTCCAAGGCTATTCGCAATGTTTAAATTACTGAACATATTGATCTTTTCCAGCTTTCTGAATAATCCTGGTAAGTTCTATAAGGATTTAATGGCATTGCTTGTTGCTTCTATTGTGATTTATTTAATTGTTGGTACATGTTGAAGTCTCTTGGTTTTGCACCTCCTTTTGATCTGTTAGCACGTTTTGTTTCAGTGCTCCAATTAACAGCTGCCCCATTCTTACTGTCTTTTTATAACTTTTTCCTCTGATTTTCTGTGTTCCATCAGTACCTTCTAGTTTACATTCAATATTAATTCATTCCAGTCTTTTTACCCATATCCCAATGATGCAGTTTTATTAATTTGAACCGTCTCTATCTGTTTTTAAAAACTAGTCGTATTTTTCATGTAATCGTTGCTTTAGAAATAACTGCTTATGACATGTTATTTATTATTGCATGCTCACTCTATCAAGTCTTCTGAAACCAATATCTTCTTCCTTTCTGTTTATGTACACTGGTTTTTTAAAACAAACCTTCAAAATAGGATATTTTTATCAATCATGTAGATTTTGCTGCTTTTACCAACCTCCTTTTTCACTGAAAATTTTCAAAAATTATGGTGTTTCTTTGGCCTGAGTTCATAGCTTAATTTAAATGTGTAGTAAACCTATAAAAAGTATATGAAATTCAGCACTTTTGCAACTCTCCTAGAGCATATGAAGTGAGCTGTTAACACACAATTTCTAAACACGTGTGACTCAGCACCTACTGAAATCCATTTTGTAAGTTTGTTTTGGGAGTCATTTTGGAACACCGTGGCTTCATTTTGTACATAAATTTAACACTTCCTGCAAATGGTTTACAAACTACAAATTTGTGGGCAATAACAAAAGTATAAACTTATAGAATTGAATCAGCAAGTTTCTGAATATTTCAATGTGACTTTGAGGATATAAAAATAGAGAGTTCCCCCTAATTTCCTTGAAGATCTGATTTATTTTTGGTGGAAATACTTCATATTCACAGTTGAGTATTATAAAGAAATCAATTCACACTGAGCCTGATATATTTACACCTAGAGATCTTGCTACATGGCTAATAAGGTCAAGACTTCTATGATTTTAATATGGGCCTTATTTGACAGACTCAAAACCCATTCATTTACAGTCCTAAAGTTGAGCCCCACGCTGCTTAATGTTATCACTTGTTTAGTTTTGGTCTAGACAATTGTTTGTGAAAAAAATACTGCCTGAAAATTTCTTTTAAAGGATAACTAGAACATGAAAAGTTATTTTTTTTAAATAAATGCTTGTTCCACTTACTGTGTCCCATGTTGTTGATATATAATTGACCATGGTTATTAAAGATGCAGGAAAGACAAGTGATAACATTTTGTTTAAACTATTTCTCCAATTTATATATTTAAAAAAACTAGAAACATACTGAAAACCATTTGAAAATTAACTTCAAAATTCCCCACCCATGACCTGCTGCGTATCTTTACTTGCAGAGCTGCAATGTTCCAGCAATATAACTGGAGACACTATCTGCAATCCACTATGTTTTCATTCGTTTTAAAATTTCAAACTGTTCAAGTAGCTAATCTGGGATTATATAGCTATGGGAAATATTCTAACAAATGGTAGACTGCCTAAAAGAGCTTTAATTCCCAGATTTATTCAGCTGATCACAAGCTTGAATCCAGGGCAGAAGATTGTGGCTTTGATAAGATTAAAAAGAATCAAAACAGATTTGGAAGGATAGGTCATGCCTGACTAATGCCATTGAATTTTTTGAGGTGATCACTATCTTGGACAGGGGAATGCCCATGCATGTTCTCTAAACCAACTTCCAGAAGGCATTTAATAATGGGGAGGCAGTGGTGTAATGGTATTGTCACTGCACTGGTAATCCAAGTACACTCATAACTCTCAGGTCATGTGAGACGTGACATCACTTCCTTCAGTGACTCTCCACCTTCAGTCTGTAAAGTGATCTCAAAGATAAAAACATATCTCATTCGTCAGAACACAGTGGATTGTACAGATATGTGGATGTGGTTCAAACTAATTATACAGAAATAAGATAAAATATAGTTTAAAGTAACGCAAAACTAAGAATTTCAAATGCAGAGGAGGTCTACTTATTCAAGCAGATCTTATGATCGTAAATCTCTGCTCAGAACTGTGATCATCTTCATGACTCTTCTAATTCACTGACAATTCAGAACTTTTGAAAACCTGTTCCTCATCTGTACACACTGAATATGTGTCTTCATTGTCAAGCCTCTTCCCTGACCTTGTCCATGGTGCGACAGGAGAGTCAGATGCAGTAACATCATATGACTCTGAGGTGACTTTGGTTCCGTCTGAGAATTGCACCATGTGGTATCTTGACCTTGTAGCATCTGGGCTGGTCACATATCCTAGAAACATCTGCAGGATATCAAGTTCTCAATGAATAATTGAGAACTCTGACCTTCTGTCCTACTCACAATCGAACCAATCTGGTCCAACTTGCCTGTTGTACAACACTGTATTTTTCCAAAACAAAAACAAAACTACCTGGAAAAACTCAGCAGGTCTGGCAGCATCGGTGGAGAAGAGCAAAGTTGACGTTTCGAGTCCTCATGACCCTTGATTTTCCCTTAGTTGGAAAGAAGTACATCTCTTATTGTCGAAAATGTAGACAGATGATGACTGAGCAGGATAGTTCTTAACTGCCCCCAAAACATCATTTCTGCAGGCGATGTCTGAAGGAGTAGCTCAGAGGTGTAGCATTGCAATCTTAATATCTTGTCCTGTCTGCCTACATTTTAAAATTAATAATTTGATGGCACGAACTATGTGTTCAGCCATACCGTAAATATAGTTCTCATTCAGATCCTCTTCACATTTCACTTCCTTGCTAACCTGGTGTATCTTTGTGGAATCTTGCTGTATGTTGACTGACCTATGACTGTGGTTGTTGCTGTGTCTTGCATGCTTTTCCTCTCCCACCAGTTTTAAATACATGCTCTGAGCTTGGCCTCCTACATTGCCTTGCTCAATTGTCCTGCACATCACACAGTTTGCATCGGTCCTGGTATACTGGACAATTGTGTGGGTCAGGACATTTTCACTACAAAGCTTGGCATCTTTCCGAGCCTCAGTTACCATTCTGATTATGGTCAAACAGTGACAATGTCACTGGACTAGTAACCCAGAGGCCCAGGCTAATGCCTTTGTGACATGAGTTCAAATCCCACCAAGGCAGCTGATGGAATTTAAATTTAATTAATAAATCTGTTCTCAGTAACGGTGACCATGACAACTATTGTTGATTGTTGTAAAAACCCACCTGGTTCACTAATGCTCTTTAGGGAAGGAAATCTGCTGTTCTTACCTAGTCCGGCCTACATGTGATTCCAGACCCAAAGCAATGAGGCTGATTCTTAACTGCTCTCTGAAATAGCCTAGCAAGCTACTTATTTCAAGGGCAATTGAGGATGGGCAATGAATGTTGGCCATGCCAGTGATGCCCATATCCCATGAAAGAATAAATGAATTGTTGTAGTGCCCCCATACCCCCAACCCTGTAACTGTTGACACCCAGACACAAAGTGCAAATCTGGGACGATTCCACCCTAAGTGCAGTAGCAGGCAGGAAAAAGGGCGTTTTACCCACCGGCCACAATGGCGGCTTCTCACGCTGTATCATCCCAATCCCGCCTCACTAATCATGCATTCCCATGAAACAGAAAAGGTTGGCCGTCCAATGCAGATAGAGGATGAATGGTCTCATCTGTGCAGCCAAGGTATGGCAACCATCTCATCACTCAAAACTCACATACTCAATCCATCACACATTCACTGGTGCTTCACTCAAGGGACATCAACACTCGCTGTCTCACACCCACCCTCACATCTCCATCTGGCCTTATCTCCTCTGGAGACTTCCTCCTGAACCCTCACCATCTTGAAATTACTGGCACAAATCAACTTGTGCCCCACACACATCAATACATCCCTCTCCCTGCAGCCTCTTGCCTTGCCTGAGACCACTTCTCCCTCTTCCCCAAGCAAGCCCTAGCCCTGCAGCCTTTGAAAAGCCACCCCCACCTTATGGCTGATCTGGTAGGTAGAGATCTGCCTGTGAGCCCCCCTAAAAGTGATGTGGTTCTGCCTGTGAAGCCTGGCACTGACAACTGAGTGCTGCCCGAAGGAAGGTAGGCAAACAAACCTCGAAGTCCAGAGTGAAGTGCAGCTTGCCAGGTGCACGTTATTTATGTACAGTTGTAAAACATGTCAGCATGCAATCACACCAATGTGGGCGGACGATCAAGCATGAGGGAATGATTCCAGTGGGCTGGGCTTATAATGATATGCAGATGTATTACAATGAGGATTCCAAAGGCAGGAAACGCAACCTGCCATTGACGGGGCAGAGCAGACAATTGCAAACTAGTTTCACAATGTTGTGAAACTGATTTTTGGCCTTCTCGCCGTGTTGTCTGCTCATGCTGCCAAACATGCCCGATGCCAGTGGGCATGGAAAATTCCACCCAAAGGCTTCAAATTTGTTTTTGTCGTTAAGTAACGCCTCGATGCTGTGCCATTTTTACTTCTCTAGTAGATATTTTTGAAAGGTCTGATTTGAGGTAGACTTGATGACTTGCTCCAAAATCCATTCCAACAATTCAATATCCAAAAAGTCGCACTCCTGGGCATTGGTTCAACACTTTGTCACAAACTGGTTGATGGACTCATCTTGTCATTGCCAGTATGTCAAGAGCTCTAACCTATGGATCTGGAAGCTGACCATTACTTTGTGTTGATCTTCCAGGAATGTTAATATCTTGCTAGATTCCTTCTGATCCTCAGCAATCAATTCTGATGTTCATCCAGTGCAGTCCCTCACTGTCCAGTAACATTCTAGGTTTTTACAGCCTGTCTCTCTGGTTCACTTACGCCTTAATCCAGGAAACACAGCTCTATCTGTTGGTAAAACAACCTGAACTCATGCTTTATATCTGATGCCTTAAAACTCATGAATGGGGATTTAAGTGCCATTTTCTTAATGTGCTGTCTTCTTTCTTCTTCACAGGTTTGCCTTTTATGGACACAGCATTTCCACAGGCTTGCCTTTATTGTTAGGCTTCCTTCTTCATCCAGCTGCAGTTTACTTAGTAGCTCCATTTTCTCAAAGCTCTTTTTAAAGCTCTGTCTTTTTTTTAAGCGCTGCAGCCACAACTCTTCCGATGGCACCACTCCTGCGCTTTCACAATAGGACCCAACCATAAAGCTAGTTAGCACAGAAATCCACATGCAGGAAGAGTGACAAGCTGTTTTCCCCAAATTCTGGCCTGTTGCCAGGACATTCAACCCGACCGATTCTTTGGCTATTCAACTTGCCCCTTGACCTCTGATCCAGCTGTTGTGTGGCTATGGTACTCACCCAGCTCTTCAGCCTCCTGGGCTCCTGTCTGTGCTATGGTCTTCTGTGCTGCTGAACTTCTGAGGTAACTTCAGCCAGCCCACGTAAACAATCAGGGCACTGGCATTTTATTGTACTTGGTTCATAATTTCTCCAGCACTCTCACACTGCTGTACATGGTGTTCCTCAAAAATTCTACTGCTGCCACAATATTATACTAATTCCTCCTCTGCTATGTGAATGACAAAAATACAAACAATATATGATGATTGATAAACAGACAGACAGACCCCTTACACTGTTCATCTACATCCACAATTCTTGGTCATGTGAGATGGGGCATCTGCTCCTTCAGTGAATCTCCACTTATGGTCTCTTTAGAATGATACCACAACAATAACCAGCACTGGTTTTAATCACCTAAAGGAGTCAGAGAGGAATCTTCTAGATTTGTTTCTTTGCTGCATTGGCTTTACATTCTATGTAGAATGGTTTGACATTTCTTGCTATGAATCCTAGAGTGTGGATAATGATGGAGTAGTTAATCTTTTCCTGACCGTCATTTTCATATGTTAATAAAGCTTTCTTTCACTAACAGCTTGAGGGGGTCTTGAGTGGTATGTAATGGGGTCACATTTTTTACCATGTTTTTAATAACTTGATCAAAGACATAGTGATTTGTATACCTCGAGTTTATAGATGACCCTAGGCTTCAAGGCACAGCAGGATCTAAAAAATAAAGCTAGACATTGAAAAGTGTCATAAGAAATGCTGTTTCACAAGATTCAATATTGAAAACGTTGTTTTTCACCATTTACAACAACAGGAATACAATTTCAAAATATGGGGATAACACCAAATTGTGGGGTGTGGGTAATATAGAGGAGAATGACAACAAAATACAGGAAGACATTAGTAAACTTGCAGAATGGATGGATATTTGGTAAATTCCATATGGATATGAGTGATGTAATATGCTTTGTTAGGGAGAATAAGGTGCTTTGCATATTTCTTGGAAAATAAGTATCTAAATGGGATAGAGGAACAGGGGGATCTGGGGTACTGATACACAAATCACCACAATTAGAGACACAAATTAATAAGGCCATAAAAAGCAAACAAAGCACTAGGGTTCATTTCTAGAGGAGAATTTTAAATCAGATATATTATGTGGAACTTGTATGACACCTTGGTTGGGCTGCACTAAAGGCTACTTAGATTCTGTGGCTAAATTTTCAACCCCAAAATGGGGGTTAGTATGCAGGTGGATGAGTATGAAAATTCATGCCACCAGCCAACGTGCTGGTTTCTGTCACTACAGAGGAAGAATGCGGGTCCAAAGGGCTACCAGTTCAATTAAGAGAAGCTAGTAAGGCCTGAAATTTTCCAGTCAGCCTATAGGCCTCTGAGGCATCAGGACCTAGGTCAACTGCTTGGAGGTGGCCCCCCAACAGCAGACTGGGGACCAATGACCCAGGCAGGCTTTGAGGTCCTCCCCAGATGTCTGGCCACAGTTATGGCCAGAGGCTGCCCTGTGGAGGGGCACCGCTTCCACAATGGTGGTGTGATTGCTAAGGCCATCTTTTTTTTCAACTTTTGAATGTTGGAGAGAGTGAAGATGGAGGTGCTGGCTCTTTCTCAGTTACCTGAACTGTAGGCTGCTGCTTCTTCTGAGCTGCAGATTGGTTCTCCAGCTTTGAGAGCTTGCCTGCCATCCTCATTTGTCCAGCAAGCCCACCCTCTAGCCACTAACTGGCCAATTCGAGGGATGACTGTTTCTAACAGTGTAGAGTTGTGTTCCCCATTTGACCCTGGTTTTGGGGTCAAAACCCAAAATCCTGCACATAGTCTCCGTATTAAAAAAAAGATAGATGTATTCCAGATGCTGTGCAGAAGAGGTTTACCAGAATTATTTTTTTTCTTCATTCATGGGATATGGGCATTGCTGGCTGGGCCAGCATTTATTGCCCATTCCTAGTTGCCCTTGAGAATGTGATAGTGAGCTGCCTTCCTGAACCGCTGCAGTCCAAGTGGTGTTGGTACACCCACAGTGCTGTTAGGGAGGGAGTTCCAGGATTTTTGGAGGGGAACTTCCAGGTGGTGGTGTTCCCATGTGTCTGCTGCCCTTGTCCTTCTAGATGGTAGTGGTTGTGGGTTTGGAAGGTGCTGATGAAGGAGTCTTGGTGAATACCTGCAGTGCATCTTGCAGATGGTACACACTGCTGCTACTGTGCATCAGTGATAGAGGAAGTGAATGTTTGTGGATGGGGTGCCAATCACGTGGGCTGCTTTGTCCTGAACAGTGTCTAGCGTCTTGAGTGTTGTTGGAGCTGCATTCATCCAGACAAGTGGAGAATACTCCATCACACTCCTGACTTGTGGCTTGTAGATGGTGGACAGGCTTTGGGGAGTCAGGAGGTGAGTTACTTGTCACATGATTCCATGCCTCTGCTATCACAAGGAATAATTGGGACAAGCAGCATAAATGAATACAAGCAGCAGAACAACACATGTGGGAGCAACGAATAGAAATATATGTTAATGGGCTTAGATGAAGAAGGCTGAGAGGAAGCTCATGTGGAGCATAAATCTTTAGGGTAGAACGGTCTGATTCTGTGCTGGAAATATTTTTTATTCATTCTTGGGATGTGGGTGTCATGAGTAAGGTTAGCATTTATAGTATTTATTACCAAACCTTAATTTAATGGTAGGTGGTGGTGTAGTGGTAATATCACTGGACTGTTAATCCAGAGGCCCAGGCTGATGCTTTGGGGACATGGGTTCACATCTCACTATGGCAGGTGGAGGAATTTAGTGACCTTGACCATGAAGCTATCATTGATTGTTGTAAAAACCCCTCTTTAGAGAAGACATTATGCCAATCTTATGTTGTCTGGCCTATATGATTCCAGATCCACAATAAAATGATTGACTCTTAGATGGCCTAGCAAGCCACTCAGTTCAAGAGCAATTAGGGATGGGGCAACAAATGCTGGCCTTGCCAGTGATGCCCACATTCCATGAAATACAGAATTGCCCTTGAGAAGATGGTGGTGAGCCACTTTCCTGAACTGCTGCGCACAGTTCTGACACAGTAACAATGAAGAATTGGAAACATATTTACAAGTCAAGATGGTGTGACACTTGGAGGGGGACTTCCAGGTGATGGTGTTGTCATTCGACTGCTGCCCTTGTTCTTCCAGGCAGTGGTCGTGAGTTTGGAAGAAGCCTTGGTGAGTTGCTGCAGTGCATCTAGTAGATGGTACATACTGCTGCCATGACGCGATGGTGGTGGAAGGAATGAATGTGATGAATTGAGGTGATGAATTGAGTGCCAATCAAGTGGGATGTTCGACACTGAATGGTGTCGAGAATCTTAAGTGTTGTTGGAGCTCACTAATCCAGGCAAGTGGAGAGTATTCCATCACACTCCTGACTTGTGTTTTATAGATGGTGGACAGGCTTTGGAGTGTCAAGAGGTGAGTTACTCACCGCAGAAGTCCTGGCCTCTGATCTGCTCTTGAACCTATATGGCTGATCCAGTTAAGTTTCTGGTCAATGATAACCCCCAGGATGTTGATGGTGGGGTATTCTGTAATGATAATACTATTGAAGGTCAAAGGAGATGATTAGATTCTCTCTTGTTGGAGATGGTCATTGTCTGGCACATGTGTCGTTAGAAAATTACTTGCCATTTTGCCCATGTCCAAAGTTGTCCAGGGCTTGCTTTGTGCAGGCATGGACTGCTTCATTATCAAGAGGAATTGCAAATGGAATGCAACACTGTGCAATCATCAGCACACATCCACATTTCTGACCTCATGATGGAGCAGCTGAAGATGGTTGGGCCTGGGACGCTACCCTGAAGAACTCCTGCAGTGATGCCCTGGGACTGAGAAATTTGGCCTTCAACAACCACAACTATCATCCTTTGTGCAAGCTATGACTCTAACCAATGGAGAGCTTTCCCCCGATTCCCATTAACTTCAATTTTACTTGGGCTCTTTGATGACACACAATCAAATGCTGCCTTGATGTCAAGGAAAGTCACTCTCACGCTCACCTCTGGAATTCAGCTCTTTTGTCCTTTCTTGGATCAAGGCTGGTTATGAGGCCTGAAGCCAAGTGACCCTGGAAGATCCAAAATTGAGTATCAGTAAGCAGAGAGTTAGCAGTGTTTTATCTGTACTGGAACAACTTGGTTTGAGGTGCAACTAGTTCTGGAGCACAGGTTTTCAGCACTACAGATGGGATGTTGTCGGGGTTCACAGCCGTTGCTGTATTCAGTGTGTTCAGCTTTTTTTGTGACATCATATGGAGTGAATGGAATTGGCCAAAAACTGGTGTCTGTGATGGTGCGTACCACAGCAAGAGGCCGAGGTGGATCATCTGCTCAGCACTTCAGGCTAAAGATGGTTGCAAATGCTTCCACCTTGTCTTTTGCATTCGCAGGATTAAACCATCATTGCGGGTGGGGATGTTTGCTGAGCATCCATTTTCTGTTAGTTGTTTAACTACCCACCACCATTCTTGACTGCATGTGGCAGGGCTGGTTGTGGAATTGCTTATGTCCATCTCTAGCATGCTACTTTGGCTGTTTTGTTTGCTTGTACTTCTGATTTGTAGCTCCACCAGGTTGGCACCTCATTTTTTACTTAGTGCTGCTCTTGGCATACTACATTCCTCACTGAACCAAGGATGATTCCATGGCTTGATGGCAATGATAGAGTGAAAAACTTTGCCAGGACCATCTGGCTATGGATTGTGGTTGAATACAGTCATGCTGGACCACAGCACCTTGTGAATGGCCAGTTTTGAGCTGCTAGATTTGATCTTAATCTATCCATTTAGCATGGTGGTACTGGCACACAACATGTCCTCAGTATGAATGCAAGAATTCATCTCCACAAGGAAATTGTGCCAATCACTTCTACTAATATTGTTATGGATAGATGCATCTGTAATTGGTCCTCTCAACACCTGCTGCTGGCTTAGTCTAGCAGTTTCACCTTTCTGTATGGTGTTCAACATGGAGGAATACTGATTCACCTGCAGAGGGAGGGCAACTGATGCCATGAGACCTCAAAGGGTTTGGAGTCATTTTTGAGGACTCCGAGGGCACCTCTCCCTCTCACCTGTATACCACTGTTCTACCACCTCTGGTGGTTCTGTCCTGTTGGTGGAATAGGACATACATGGGAATGGTGATGGATCAATGTGGGCTAAATAGTATGATTCAGTGAGTATGGCTATGTTAGGCTGTTGCTTTATCTAGCCTGCGGGTGGTGGGGGCGGTGGGGCAGCTCTGCCAATTTTGGCAAAGGGCCCCAGATGTTAGTGAGGCCGACTTTGGAGTGTTGTCTAGCCAGGGTGTGCCTTTATCATGTTGTGCTTAGATTGATGCCATGTGTTCTATTCATATTTATTTATAATAGAATTTTCCATAGCATTTTTCCAGAGGTGCTCACCCTGCAGCTTAAGGGTATTCAGGCAGAGAGGGAGTGGTGCCTGCTATGCAGAATAGCAGGACCAGGCAGGTAGTTGATAGAGTCCCCTTTGTATATCAGACTCTCCAAATATTAATCAGTTCTGAATAGTGGTGACAGGGATGGTTCTTAGGAACATAGGATGTAGAAGCAGGAGTAGGCCATTTAGCCCTTCGCGCCTACTCTGCCATTCAATAAGATTATGGCTGATCTGGTTATGGCCTCAACTCCACTTTTCCATCTGCCCCTGCCCCTCCATAATCCTTGACTCCCTCGTCTTCTTCAGAGAATGTAGCAAGAGCCAAAGATTGGCACCTTATGTGGATCAGTACTGGTGGAGGGTTGGGGCTGTGGTGCAAGAGGGTGATTGAGAAAAAGAAAGTAATAGTGATACTTAAAGGAATGGTGGTATGTTGTCTCCTTAGTAAAAGGTCAAGAATATCACCGAGTGGCTGCGGAGCACTCTGAGGTGCATGTTGTCTGGTCCATATTGTTAACAAAAAAGTAGGTAGAGAAATGGATGAGGTCCTGCAGGCAGACTTTAGGGAGCTTGAAACAAGATGAATATAAAGGATGTCAAGCTAGTAATGTCCAGATTATTCCCAGTGCCATATGCCAATGAGGATAAAGCAGATGAATGCATGGTTGAAGATCTGGTGCAGGAGGGAAGACTTTAGGTTCCTGAGACATTAGGACCGATTTTGGGGAAGGTGGAACATAGGCAATGTGGGCACCACAACAGAACTGGGAGCAATATTCTGACAGGACAGTTTGTTAGTGCTGTTCTGAAGGAGTTAAATTAACCTGGAAATGTGTTGGGAACCTGGATGTGATTTAGAAAGGAGGCACGTGGTGTATAAAGGACTGGGAGAGATAGATAGCACTAAAAAGGTACAGTAAAATCCTAATGAGTCGAATCCCAGAGGATCCGCCCATAAATTTGTGTTAAGTGGAACTTTGTGCTAGCGAGGAGGCCCCATTCTCACATGAATGTGTCTTATGTAATCCAATATGCCTACACATGTCAAAAACAACAGATTCCAATGCCAAATAAAAGAACAGTAAAACAGTAAATGTGTGAAAAGGTCTATATTCAATTTGTTCACACCTTAGAATGACCTGACCTTGTAAAAGGCCCGAGCTTTGTATAGAAAAATGCCCAGTGCTCCATGACTTCAAACTGTTGTGTGGTCTAACTCTGCTCTGGTTGGCATGGTCATATGACAAGCTTAAACACATTTGGCTAATCCGAGTTATCAGTATGGAATTTTGGCTTGTCATGGGCATCATTCTATGGGATTTGCTATTCTGCCAGCAGGAATGGTTGACAACTTCCAATTTAACCAGAATTTGTGTTATCTGAGTTTGACTCATCACAATTTCACTTTATAGCAAGGCTTTAGGTGGGGTCAGAATAAGAGGGAATGAAATAAGGTCTAAATTAGGTTTACAGTGCATGTATGCAAGCTGCTGGTGCAAATAACCATATGGAAATATAATGTTGGTGGCAATAACAGAAACATGGCTTGAAAAGGGCAGGACTGGGAACTATATTAACCTGGATGGAAGGTGTTCAGGAAAGATAGGGGAGGAAAGAAAGGAGGAGGGATACCAGTATTGATTAAGAAGGAAATTACAGTGCAAAAGAGACGTTCCATTACACTCTGGGTGCATTCTATAGGCCATCAGTTAATGTGAAATGTATAGTGGAGCAAATTTACAAGGAAGGTAAAGGGAGTTGCAAAACTAAGGGCTAGTGATAATGTGGTACTTTAATTATCCTAAAATCGACTGTCATTGTGAGAGAGAAAACGGCATAGAGTAGGAAGAGTTTCTGATGTCTTGATCAGTATATTTCTGGCCCAGTGAGGAAGGAGGAATTATTGGAATTGGTTCTAGGGATTGAGGTGGATCAAATTAATCATGTTACAGTAGGGGAACATCGAGGGAACATCTAGGGAACAGTGATCATAGAACCATACAGGTTAGGTTAGCCATAGAAAAGGTCCAGGAGCAAGCTAGAAAACAAAATATTTAACTTCAAGGGCATGAGAATGGATTTGACTCCGGCAAATGGAATCAAAGATTGGCAGGTAAAACATAACAGGCCAATAGGATGCCTTTAAAGGTGAAGTTCCAGTACAGTTAGGGTACATTGTCATTTGGGGGAAAGATAGGACTAACAATGACAGAGTTCCTTGGTTGAGGAGGTCTGAAGCACCAGAGGAGCAGCTGGGAAGAATAAAGGAGGGAAAAGATTGGGGAGGGTGAAGGTGCAGGTCCAATTGCTGGAGAGATGATCAAATTAGTATGCCGACCTTTGACCCAGAAGCAGTACAGTAAAGAAAACTTGTAATTTCATTAAAATATCTGTGGAATCTTTTTTTTTAAGAAGGCCTGGAAAGGATTTTTAAGAGGTTGAATCAATTATAAAGGAATCAATTATAATTTTCTTGTGTAATAAGAAATACTAGTTCGTTTAGGTTTTGGAAATGCAATGCTGTACTGACTAACTGACTTCACATTGTCATGTGACTGTGCCATGAGGCACTCTGGAGGCAGACATCTTAGGTCAGTTCAATAAAGACCTCTCACAGACACACAGCAAAGAAGATTGCTGTCCTTATACATGAAACATGGTGTACAGAAGTGAAGAAAAAATAGATTTTTAAACCCTGCAAAAGGAACAGAGAAGACAATGAGAACCTAGGGACACAAAGGTTTAAAGCTGCATAAAAAAGGCTACTGAAAAGAATAAAGGAAAACAGACAAATGGGGCAAGTGACACAGCTCAGAAAGGCACACAAAAGTACAAATCTGAAAAAAAAAACTGATGAAGGAAGGACAAAAGCACACACAGGCTGCAAGTGAAATTACTGGCTGCAGAGAAAAGGAACAAAGGAAACTCAGACAGAGACAGAGACTGCAAGTTAAAAATACTGATTGAGTAAACAATGGCTGCAGTAAATTTTCTAATCCAATCTCCAGTAGCATTAAAAAATGATTCAAGGAAAAACTGCCAGTTCTTTCATTCACAATGGCAAAGATTTGAGATTGTAACAGACTTAATGGACAAGCCTGAACCGATAAGAATAGCCACACTGTTAACATTGCGGGGAAAGGATTGCTACAAAGTGTATACCACTCTAAATCTAACAGATGAGCAAAGAAAAAAGATGAGATTTTCAAAGCCTTGAATGCACATTTTAAACCCAGTCAATGTTACATATGAATGATATGTATTCAACACTATAGTTCAGAATAAAAATGAGACCATGATGGCAGTAATGCAGCTGGCAGAAACATGTGAATTTGGACAGCTAAAAGATGATATGATTAAAGATAGATTGGTCCTAGGTGTGAGATGACAATGTTATAAATGCGGGCCCCTTTAAGAGTAAACCAGGACAAGCTTCAGAGTGAATTGAGAGCAGGTGATGTTCATTGAAACCTGTACTTAAGAGCTGGGTTTTCCCCAGTAGTTAGGTTTACATCTGGAAAGGGAGAGGATCTGGAAGGGAAGACTGGAAACTGGTATTTGTAGAGAACTATAGTTTAACAATAAAACAGTTGTGATTCACAGAGTGTCTTCTGCTGCCTATTCGGTAAATGGATATTCGCCTATTAAACATGAGAGACTCCTCGGTGAGAGCAAGTATAATGAAAGATGAGAAACTGACGCTAAAGAAAGCGATAGACATGCTGAAATGCGGAAGTTGTGAAACATCATTTGGAGCATAGTTATGGCTGAGCAGAGCAGGAGAAACTTACTGAGACAGTCCATGTACTTGCAATCAAAGGGCAGGATGCAAATGTCGTGGAAGATGTCATGCACAGGAGAAAAATAATTGCTGAGCATAGGGAAAGCAGTGTTTTAACTGTAAGAAGCAAAATCAATTCACCCATAAGTATTGGGCCAGAATGAAGCTAACCAAGCTGATACAGATGGCCACTGCAGAGAGATCAGCAGATAAGTCTGATGAAGCAGTGTACATGATACATGTTCCCACAACTCTATAGGAGACAAATGGTTTGTAACTGTTACAATGATGACCCAAGGAGAGTATCAAGCAAAGAAAAAATGTCAGACATGGGTGCGTCATGCAACATCATGATCTTCACAGAGCTGTGCAAAGTAGCTCAACATACCGAACTGAAAATTAAGCCCTCAACAGTAAGATTGAGGCTATATGATGGCACGATACTAATACTGAGAGGACAAATGAGTGTAACGGCCCAATGCAATGGTGAAAAGGAAGATCTGGAGTTCATGGATGGGATGCAATGGCTACTCAGTTCAGCTGAAGCAAGTCTAAAGCTTGGACTGGTAACCCTAAACGTGCCAACAGAGGATTACAATGTGTCACAGCTCATAAAACCATTGACCACTGAACAGATCCTAGAGGAGTACAAAGATGTGTTTACAGAGTTGGGATGTCTAGCAGGAGAATGACATCTAGAAGTAGATGAGAGTGTAAGGCCAATTCAGCATCTGCTGAGAAGAACTCTAGCTGCCCTCAGTCAAGCCTGAAAGACAAGATTGAAGAGCTGGAAAAGAGAATAATCAAAAAAGTGATAACTCCTATAGACTGGATTAGCAGCATGGTAGCACTGAAACAACCTAGAAAGCTGTGGGTATGCTTAGACCCAAAGGCAAAAGCATTGAAGAGATCTCATTACCCCATGACAACCATCGAAGAAATTTTGCTGCGACTTGCTAAGGCAAAGATATTCGCTACCCTAGATGCGAAGGATGGTTACTGACAAGTGAGCAGCAGTTTTCTAACAACATTCTAGACATTGTTCTGGAGATACAGATGGTTGTCCATGAAGTTGGCAGTTCTACAGCTCCAGAAGAGTATCAATGCAGACAGCATGAGATAGTAAATGATCTTCCCAGATTGTAAGCCATAGTGAATGATCTATGAGTGGGGAGACAATGGAAGAAGCCATAGCTGACCATGATCAGAATTTAATACAACTGCTAGAGAGAGCTCGCCAGATAAACCTGAAGCTAAACAAGAAAAAACTGGAGCTGAAGATGCCTGAAGTCAAGTACATACATCATGTATTGATGGCAAGAGATCTTCATCTGGATCCTGACAAGGTGAGGGTTGTAGCAGCGATGCAGTGATGGACAGACATGAAAGCAGTGCAACAATTTGTTGGATTCGTAAACTATCTTGCAAAATTTTTGTCTAATTTGCCAATAGAGTGTGGGCCATTAAGCAAGCTCACAGCCAAGGAGGTGCTGTAGTATTGGGACACAGAACAAGAAGCAGCGTTCACTAAAATCAAACAACTACTGATGACAACCAGTGTTAAGTGCTATGACATCAATGAGGAAGCCACCTTGCAGTGTAATGCCAGCGAGTCGGTTCTGGGGGCAGCTCTGCAGCAAGGAGAGCCAGTTGCTTTCGCATCCAGGGCACCAATGCAAATGGAACAACGCTACGCTCAGAGTGAGAAAGAGTGCCTGCCTATTGCATTTTTGCAAACTGCTAATATCTGCTCCAAAACGACTGCAAGGAATGTTAATTTGTTTACAAAGGTATCATCTGGATGTGACAAACAAGCAAGGAAACCAGATGCACATTGCAGACATGCTGTCAAGAGCACTGCTCCCCATGAAGAAAGTTGAGGATGCTACAACAGAATGCAACATCTTCCAGATTCAATATGAAGGAACAGCTAGGCATAATCTGGAAACCATTAACCCAGCAGAGACATTGGCTGGAAGTTTTCAGTCCCTCAGGTCTGTGGGATCTTCTGGCCCTGTTGATGTGAATGGAGATTTCAATAGCTTGCCAGCCCCATCACAGGGAACTCACCACACAGGGCTGGAAAATTCTGGCCATTGAATCTGACAAACAAGTTTACTCAAATCAAGCAAACTACCCAACAAGTTGCAAGGACACACCTATGGTCACGAGTATATTAGGCATACTGAGATCAATTGACAGCCCAAGATGGCATCTTATACAAAGCAAATAAAATAATTGTCCCTAAGGAGATGAGCGACGCTGAAGTGCATTCATGCAAGCCATAAAGGAATTGAACTGACTCTGAGAAAGACAAGAGATCTACTGGCCAAACATGAGCAATGAAGTTAAAGACTGTTGCCTGTAATGAGTACCAACCTAAACAAGTTAGAGAGCCATTGATAATGCATGACATCTCAGACAGACCATGGATGAAGCTGGGAGTAGACCTTTTCACTTTGGCAGGAACTGATTATCTTGTCACTATGGACTACTATTCTGACTACTGGGAGCTGGACCAGCTGAATTCAATGGCAATGAGAAAAATAGTAGAATATCCTCAAAGCACACTTCAGTCACTATGTTATTCCAAACATTATGAGTGACAATGGCCCTCAGTTCACAAGTGAAGAATTCAACCAATTCACAAAGAATTGGGGAAACTCAACGCTACACATCTTATCCACACTGACCCCAGTCGAATGGAAAGGCTGAGGCGCAGTAAAAATCCCCAAAGCACTTGTCAAGAAATCAAGAAAATCTAGCACTGACGTATACAAGGCAATCCTTGAGTGGAGAAACACACCGACTGAAGGCATGGAAAATAGTCCTGTCCAAAGACTGATGTCACACCATATGCAAACTACTCTTCCAATAGCAAAAAACCTACCGAAACCAGAAGTAGTAACAGACCGGAGTGAAAAAATAAAGGTGAAACAACAAGGCCAAATTTGAGTTTGACAAGGCCACCAAACCAGAGCTGAGCATTGGAGAGTCAGTCAGGGCTATTAACAGGGGTCAGCCCATGTGGAAACTTGACACATGCATAGAGCAATTGTCACCTCGAATGTACGCAATGGAGGTAAATGGAGGTGGCACAACTGTAGGTATATCCAGAGAACTAGCGAAGCTGTTCCTTCACTGCAATCGGGCAGTCAGGAAGAAGGGATCTCACCAGCTGTACTGAGTACAGATCTACCATCAACCCCAGAGTTCTATGAGTCCCCAATAACAGCAATGCAACAACAACAGTCAGGAAGGCAACAAGTGCCACGGGAACAACACTTTCCAGACAAGGAACATCACCCAGACGGACAGCCAGTGTCGACGCATGCATGCTCCATTAAGAAACCTGCATGGTTTAAAGACTGCAATGCATATGCAGAGACTAAATAGTAGACTAAACAATTGTTAATGCATGAGAGCACTGGGTATAGAGTGTATAATATGGGGAACTCAGTCACACAGTATCATGCATGCAAATGTATCTTTTGTTCACTGAGAATAAAGGGGATGTTTGTATCCTTTTTAATATGGAAAAAGAGGCTGTCTGGGTTTTGGAAATGCAATGTTGTATTGACTAACTGGCTTGCCATTGTCATGTGACTCTGCCATGAGGCACTCTACCTCTGGGGGCAGACATCTTGGGATCAGTTTAATGCAGGCCTCTCATAGACATACAGTAAAGGAGAGTGCTGTCCTTATACTTAATATAACAGGGCCTGTGGTCACTTGGAGTCTTCTGAAAATAAAAGCCTTGCTGAAATTACTAGTGGTACATGAGCAAATTGGGCACGGTCTCCTGCTGCTACATATATTGTAATTCTGACCACTTCTTATTCTGCCAAAATGCTTCAACATAAAGAGAGAATGGATATCAGTGAGAAAAGAATATTGGGCTGTATCGAGTGTGTAAAATTGAGTTTCCAGCCTCATGCTCAAGCAAACTTTCCCATTAATACTAAAAAAAAAGGGATTATAAACCTTTATTACTTCAGCTCTGGCTGATTTTGGTGCATCATTATTATCCAAACTCACACTGCTGGCAGGGAGTGCATACTAGAAATTTCTGCACATGATCAACAATCTGAAATAATAATGGAAAATATTGTGCAAGAAGTCCTGCCTGATCTCTCTGTGGGTGAGGCTTCTCATGCAGAATGCAATCTTGTCCCCTTTAAGAATAATTGTGAGACTGGACCATTCCTGGCCCTGTGCTTGATGGCAGTGTGCACGCCTGAGAGATCTTCCTGGGGGATGTTTGTATCTTTTTTTATATGAATAAAGGGATGTTTGGGTTTTAGAAATGCAATACTGGCTTGCCATAAGCACGTGACTTTGCCATGAAGCACTCTGCCTCTGAAGGCAGGCATCTTAGGTCAGTTCAATAGAGACCTCTCACAGACACACACTGAAGAAGACTGCTATACTCATACATGAAACATATGTGATGTGGGAACCCTTGACCTAGAAGCAGCACCAACAGGAGGGAAGTTAAGCCGTGTGGCTAGACAGAAAGGAGAGCTGCAGCAGAGGGGAGAAGGTAGAAGGCTCATTTACCAAGAGTTGTGTGTACTACATTTGAACAGGGCAGAAAGCTAAAGACAGGGTGAGAGCAGTGAATGTGACTAGGACAATATTACTGCTGCTACTTCAATTCTACCACAGCTAACCAGACTGTTTAACAGATAAAGGGCTCTCTGGGTAATCAATGCCATCAAAACTATTGTGAGATGAGCTAAGGAGTTTCTACAGGAGTGTGTCGTTTGTATGACGACTGCTTTTGAGGACCTCAGATTGAAGACGGATGCTGGTGAAGGTGACTCGAGGGCCAAAGTGATTGAGTGGGAAAGTGAGAGATTGAGAGGCTGTACAAGAAGCTGAGTTAGAGAACTTTGGAAGGGCTTGTGGTGCCAATGATCTGCAGGGAATGATGCGAATGCTTGTGGTTATATATCACGCATCTTTGTTGTATTGACTATTTAATATGAAATTTATGTTGATTTTGATTTATATTGAAGTAAACGTTACAAAAAGTGAAATCTTGTCAGTGGTTCCTTTATTTGGGGTCATTCAGTAAAGTTAGTTATTTTGGTTTATTGTTCCCCCACAGGATCAAGTCAAGGATTGAACCCAGAGACTGTAGAAGGGGTTCACTGGAAATTTCAGCATTTAAACAAACACTGTTTCATACTTGTTTTTGCTGTTTTATTGGGAAATCAGCATGAGTACCTTTGAGGTTTAAACCATTGTTGAAAAGTGAGGATCTGACTCTCAGAGACTTGAAACAGTTACAGGCTATAGCAGAGGGCGTGGGGATTAACGTAAGACCCTGAGCTAAGAAGAATAGGATCCTTGAAGAATTGGCTAAGTACCAGGGGCTCAAGGAAGAAAGGGCCAGTTCTGTTAGTAATTGAGTGCAGCTGGCCATAACTGAAAAACAAATAGAACCAAGAAAGAAGGAAATTAGAAAGGGAGGAAATAGGTAATAAAAGAGATAGGGAAAGAGAGAGAGATATGAAAAAACTGAAATGGATCTTGAGTCCTGAAAACGCAGCTTTGACTTGATGAGAAAAAGTGAGGCTGACTTAGAGGGAACTCCTCTTAATTTTGATTTGGCGAAGAATTTTCGCTTAGTATCTAAATTTAGTGAGGAGGGAGTGGAGATGTATTTAATGTCCTTTATGAAAATTACCATGAATCTGAATTGACCAAAAGGACGGTGGGCTATACTCTACAAAGTATTTTGGTCGGGAAGATTTTGGAGATGTACTCAGCAGAGCGCTCATGATCACAAGGAAGTAAAGACTGATATACTCATTGTTTACAGGTTAGTGTCAGAGCCTACAGGTAGAAATTTAGCAATTTGAGAAAGCGAACAGTCTAGACCAATGTAGAGTTTGCCAGGGAAAAGGAAATGGCATTGGACAGGTGGTGTAGGTTGATGAAGATGAAATAGAAATTCGATAACCTAAGGAAGATGATGTTGGTGAAGGAATTCCAAAATAACATCCCTTTGGGGATAAGGGAAGACCACAAAGTGCATAAAGAAAGGGAAGTTTCAGTAATGACAGGGACTTATGAGTTAAATCATAAGATGATTAATAACAAGCTGCACTTTGGAACTTTCTAGAGGAACTGGTATGAGATGAAGGTCGATGATGAGAAGAGGTCAAGCCCTGCTGAGAAAGGTGGAAAAATCTATGAGCCAGACCCTTCTTGAGTTAGTAGAAATGAAGGTTTGGAGGACAGATTTAGTTCATGGGGACTGAAACGCTACTTTTGTCATAAGAAAAGATATGTGAAGGCTCAATGCTGAAAGTTAAAAACTGAGCCTGTTGTGTTTGTCCAGTCAAGGGGTAATCTCCCAGGTGATAATGTCCTGACTGGCAAAGTTCACGACAAGCACTGAAAGGGTGAATTAGGTAGTGGAAAGCTATAGAGATTTTTCGTTTGAACACAAAGTGTCCCCATGTTCATCAGATGAGGCATCCAAATTGATTATTATCTTTACAGATGCAGATCAGCACAGTCACTGATGTTAGTAGGTGACATGAAGATCTCTCTAAAAGCTTCACTGAATTAAAAGGTAGCAATTTGGGGTATTGATGGAAATTGTTTACACATTCTTTTGTATAAGGTTAATTTAAAATGTAACTTATTTACTGGTCTTTTTACTGCGGGTGTGATTCCTACTTTACCCATTGAAGCTGTTGATTTCTTGTTAGGGAACAACTTGGCTGGAAATAAGGTATTGCATTTTCTAGTGGTTTCTTAAAGTCCATTGAGGCTATTGAAACTGAAATTGTACAGCAAAAGCTGGGTGACATGAAAAACCCAATCGCTTTTTGTAAACCTGCTACTAAAATTAACGTTTTGATTGAAGATGTGTCCACAGAGTCAGAAACTCAGCTTGCTAATTTACAAATAGCATCAGAACATTGGGCTGAAAAAAAGTTAATGTACTCTGGGTGGGGGACTTCAATGTTCGTCATCAAGAGTGGCTCTGTTGCACCACTATTGACCAGGTCGGCTGAGTCCTGAAGGACATAGCTGCTAGACTGGGCTTGTGGAAGGTGGTGAGGAACCAACAAAAGGGAAAAACCTAGTTGACCTCATCGTCACCAATCTACCTGTTACAGATGCACCTGTCCATGACATTATTGGTAGGAGTGACCATCAACAGCTCTTTTTGGAAACTAAGTCCTGCATTCACATTGAGAAGACCCTCCATTGTGTTGTGTGGCACTACCACTGTGTTGAATGGGATAGATTTAGAACCGATCCAGCAACTCAAAAACTGAGCATCCAATAGGTGCTGTGGGCCATAAGTAACAGCAGAATTGTAATCAACCACAATCCATGGCCCAGCAATTCCACACTCTACATTTATCATCAAACCTGGGATCAACCCTGGTTCAATGAAGAGTGCAGGAGGGTATGCCAGGAGCAGCAACAGAGGTTTCAACCTGATGAAACTACAACACAGGGCTACTTCTGTGCCTAACAATGAAAGCAGCATGGGTTAAAGATCAGAGCTAAGCTCTGCAATCCTGCCACATCTAGTCATGAATGGTGTTGGACAATTAAACAACTCACTGGAGTAGGAGGAGGAGGAGGCTTCACAAATATCCCCACCTCAATGATGGGAGATCCCAGCACATCAGTGCAAAAGACAAGGCTGAAGTATTTGCAACCATCTTCAGCCAGAAGTGCCAGGTGGATGATTAATCTTGGTCTCCTCCAGAGGTCCCAGCATCACATATGCCAGTCTTCAGCCAATCTGATTTACTCCACACCATATCAAGAAACAGCTGAAGGCGTTGGACACTTCAAAGGCGATGGGCCCTGACGGCATTATGGTAATAGTACTGGAGACTAGTGGTCCAGAACTAGCTGCACTCCAAGCAAAGCTGTTCCAGTACAGCAACAACACTGACATCTACCTAGCAATGTGGAAAGTTGTCCTGTCCACAAAAAGTAGTACAAATCCAACCTGGCCAATTACCACCCCATTAGACTACTCTCAATCATTAGCAAAGTGCTGGAAGGTGTTGTTGTTAGCGCTACTAAGCAGTACTTTCACAGCAATAACCTGCTGACTGACACGTAATATGGGTACTGCCAGGGCCATTCAGCTCCTTACCTCATTACAGCCTTGGTCTAAACATGGACAAAAGAGATTAGGAGAAAGTGACTGATCTTGACATCAAGGCAGCATTTGACCAAGTTAGGTTGCAAGGAGCCCTAGGAAAACTGAAGTCAATGGGAATCAGAGGAAAATACTCTACTGGTTGGAGTCATACCTAGCACAAAGGAAGATGGTTGTGGTCGTTGGAGGTCAATCATCTCAGGTCCAGGACATCACTGCAGGAGTCCATCAGGATAGTGTCCTAGGCCCAAACATCTTCAACTGCTTCATCAATGACCTTCCTTCCATCATAAGGTCAGAAGCTGGGAATTCTGACTCACCAAAACTCCATTTATGACTCCTCAGATACTGAAGCAGTCCATGTCCAAATGCAGCAAGACCTGGACAATATCCCGGCTTGGGCTGACAAGTGGCAAAAAACATTCGCACCACATGAGTGCCAGGCAATGACCATCTCCAACAGGAGAGAATCTAACAATCACCTCTTGATGTTCAATGGTACTACTATCGCTGAATCTCCCACCATTAACATCCTGGGGAGTTACCATTGACAAGAAACTGGGCTGGACTAGCCATATAAATACTGGATCAAACTCCTGGAACTCCCTCCCTAACAGCACCGTGGGGGTACCTACACCACATGGACTGCAGCGGTTCAAGATGGCAGCTCACCAGCAACTTCTCAAGGGCAATTAGTGGTGGGTAATAAATGCTGGCCGAGCCAGTGAAGCCCACATCCCTTGAATGAATAAAACAAATACTGTGGCAACAAGAGCTGGTCAGAGACTCAGAATCCTGTGGTGAGTAACTCACTTCCTCACTCCCCAAAACCTGTCCACCATCTACAAGGCACAAGTCAGGATTGTGATGAGATACTCTCCACTTGCCTGGATGAGTGCAGCTCCAACAACACTTAAGAAGCTTGACACCATTCAGGACATTGCAATCCACTTGATTGCCATCCCATCCACAAACATTCACTCCCTCAACCATCGACGCACATTGGCAGTAGTATGTACCATCTACAAGGTGCACAGCCACTTACCATGGCTCCTTAGACAGCATCTTCCAAGCCCAAGGCCATTACCACCTTGGAGGACAAGAGTAGCAGATGCATGGGAACACCACCACCTGGAAGTTTCCCTCCAAGCCACACACCATCCTGACTTGGAAATGTATCGCCATTCCTTCACTGTTACCGTGTCAAAATCCGGGAACTCCCTTCCCAACATCACTGTAGGTGTACCTACACCACTAGATTGTAGCCATTCAAGAAGGCAGCTCACCACCATCTTCTGAAGGGGAATTTGGGATTGGAAATAAATGCTGGCCTAGCCAGTGATGCCCACATCCCATGAATGAATTTTTAAAAAATCATCTGGAGTATTGCACACAGTTTGGTCTCCATATCTAAAGAGGACACTTGCATTGGAGGCAATTCAGAGAATGTTCACTGGGTTGATTCCTGTGATCAAGAGCTTGTCTTTTGAGGAAAGTTTGAGCAGGTTGCACGTATACTAATTGGAGTTTAGAAGATGAGAAGTGATATTATTGAAACATATAAGATTCTGAGGGAGTAGGGGGAGAGCTTGACAGATAGATGCTGAGAGGATGTTTTCCCTCGTGGGGGAATGTGGAACTGTGGGGGGGTTGGGAGGAAGAGTTTAAAAATAAGGGATCTCCCATTTGAGATGAGGATGATGAGGAATTTCTTCTCTCAGAGGTCATTAATCTTTCTAATTCTCTCCCCCCACAGACCAGTGGAGGGTGGATCTTTGAATATATTCAGGGCTGAGTTAGATAGATTTTTGATAGACATGGGAGTCAAAGGTAATGCAGGACAGGCAGGAAAGTGGAGTTAAAGCCACATTAGGTGAGTCATGATCTGACTGAATGGTGGAGCAGGCTCAAGGTGCCAAATGGCCTACTCCTGCTCCACTCTCTTATGTCCTTATATCAAGTGAGAAAAAAACAATCTTGTTTCTTAGAGAGGTGGCTCATATAGGATGTGAATGGCTTAGGTGGGAGCGGGAATGATTGTTGGTCAGTAAAGAAGGGTTTAGAAACCTCTGGCTTAACCTGCAGGAACATTTCCTACGCGTATGATTTTCTCTAACACATATTTTCCTTTTGTTGCAGGTAAATTAGAAAGCCTTTATCATATTAATCTCAATAACAATGATAACATCATAGGTCAAGGTGAGTGCACCATTATTTCCCAGTACGTGCAGTGTATGAAACTGTAATTCTATTATATGGTGAAGCTGAATGCTTGCTAATCAGATGCCAGTATCATACACAAGTATCAGCCATAAAAATAAAAACAAAAAACTGCAGATGCTGGAAATCCAAAACAAAAACAGAATTACCTGGAAAAACTCAGCAGGTCTGGCAGCATCGGCGAAGAAAAGAGTTGACGTTTCAAGTTCTCATGACCCTTCGACAGAACTAGGTGAATCCAAGGAAGGGGTGAAATATAAGCTGGTTTAAGGTGTGTGTGGGAGGTTGGGGGGGGGGGGGGGTGGTGGGTGGGGGGAGAGAAGTGGAGGGGGGCTGTGGGGGTGTGGTTGTAGGGACAAGCAAGTAGTGATAGAAGCAGATCATCAAAAGATGTCACAGACAACAGAACAAAAGAACACATAGGTGTTGAAGTTGGTGATATATATCTAAACGAATGTGCTTATTAAGAATGGATGGTAGGGCACTCAAGGTATAGCTCTAGTGGGGGTGGGGGGAGCATAAAATATTTTAAAATATTTAAAAATAATGGAAATAGGTGGGAAAAAGAAAAATCTATATAATTTATTGGAAAAAAACAAAAGGAAGGGGGAAGAAACAGAAAGGGGGTGGGGATGGAGGAGGGAGCTCAAGACCTAAAGTTGTTGAATTCAATATTCAGTCCAGAAGGCTGTAAAGTGCCTAGTCGGAAGATGAGGTGTTGTTCCTCCAGTTTGCGTTGGGCTTCACTGGAACAATGCAGCAAGCCAAGAACAGACATGTGGGCAAGAGAGCAGGGTGGAGTGTTGACACCCTGGTCCACTCCTCCATCACCCCCTACTCCTCAACCCCCACCTATGGCACCACCCCATGCCCACGCAAAAGATGTAACACCTGCCCCTTCACTTCCTCTCTCCTCACCGTCCAAGGGCCCAAACACTCCTTTCAATTGAAGCAGCATTTCACTTGCATTTCCCCCAACTTAGTCTACTGCATTCGTTGCTCCCAATGTGGTCTCCTCTACATTGGAGAGACCAAATGTAAACTGGGCGACCGCTTTGCAGAACACCTGCGGTCTGTCCGCAAGAATGACCCAAACCTCCCTGTCGCTTGCCATTTCAACACTCCACCCTGCTCTCTTGCCCACATGTCTGTCCTTGGCTTGCTGCATTGTTCCAGTGAAGCCCAACGCAAACTGGAGGAACAACACCTCATCTTCCGACTAGGCACTTTACAGCCTTCCGGACTTAATATTGAATTCAACAACTTTAGGTCTTGAGCTCCCTCCTCCATCCCCACCCCCTTTCTGTTTCTTCCCCCTTCCTTTTGTTTTTTTCTAATAAATTATATAGATTTTTCTTTTTCCCACCTATTTCCATTATTTTTAAATATTTTTAAATCTTTTATGCTCTCCCCACCCCCACTAGAGCTATACCTTGAGTGCCCTACCATCCATTCTTAATTAGCACATTCGTTTAGATAATATCACCAACTTCAACACCTATGTGTTCTTTTGTTCTGTTGTCTGTGACATCTTTTGATGATCTGCTTCTATCACTGCTTGCTTGTCCCTACAACCACACCCCCCCTCCACTTTTCTCCCCCCCCCCCCACACACACACACACACCTTAAACCAGCTTATATTTCACCCCTTCCTTGGATTCACCTAGTTCTGTCGAAGGGTCATGAGGACTTGAAAGGTCAACTCTTCTTCTCCGCCGATGCTGCCAGACCTGCTGAGTTTTTCCAGGTAATTCTGTTTTTGACAAGTATCAGCCACTCTGGCTATGGATCTTAATAATGCAGCTGTCTAAAAAGTTTATTTGGAATGAAAATGGTAGGCTTTCAAAGGTACCAATGTATGGTGCTCAATCATCAACATTAGTCCTGTAACCAGTCAGCAAATGGCACCCTTAAAAAAAATCACTAAAAGAGAACTAAGAAAAAATGACAATGTTTCTTTGTGAAAAACCTATTTCATATCTACCATGCAAGTGTAGGAACTCCCTGACCTTTAATGTATTTAATTAGGGAGCCAGGCTGTTTGATGCTGTTGTCATGAAGCTAGTGGAGCAGCGACAGTGCACATATCTACCCTTTGCTGAAATTGCTGCGGCATTTGCACATAACTGAGCGCCATTAGCCTTATGTCGATTGCAATTTGTTGAGTTGAAATTGGAGCTGATGGATTTGCTTTCTCCTTCTTTAAGTTGATGATTTGTGCTGGATGCTCTCCAGTAATGTTTCCAAATCACCGTGTGCAATTCTAGAGTGATTGTCGACAGGCTATTTAAGAATGGGGAACGATGTGTATCACCGTTGAACATGATCCTGTACATATCCATTGTGAACAGATGTGCACTGTTCAATAACAGGTGCAAAATGTTGGGAAGCAGGAACTTAATGATCGGCAACGAGGCTAATCATGACAGGGAGAGGGAGAAGAAGGTGGTAACATGCGAGAGGGGAACGGAGGAAGGGAATGGGCTGTTGAGCAGACAGGAGACGGTTTAACGGGTTTTGAAAGGAAGGCGGCCCCGCGAGCCGGCAGCCGCTGCTCTGATTGGCTGACTCCCGGCTCGTGCTTTGCAATGGAGTCTTTTCGCTGCCCTTATCGAACTGTTTATGCTCTTTGACTGAGAATGGTTTGTTTTTTTTCCCTTTCAAGTCTTTCACAATCAGGTAAAGGTATTAATTTGCTTGTGCAACATTTATTTTTCGCAGCTAAAGAAGGGTCTGAACCAACCTGTTCCTTCCACAGAGTTTGACTCGCTTTTCCAGCATTTTCTTCTTGTGACTGTTGTCCTCGGCATCTCCTAACAGTTCATCTCATATCTGGCTGGGCGAATAGTCGTGATGTGTAGACTTTCACTGCAGCCAGGATTATGCCCCGTTAGACTTGGCTATGTCCAGTTCTCATAGCTACTTTGTAGAGTGAACTGGGTGAACATTGGCAGTTCTGCTCCCTCTTGACAAAAACCAGGATATTCCCTTTGAGAAGGTGATGCAGAACATTTATGCTTAAAATGATTGTGGTTGGGCTTTTGGGTCTGTGGGAATTAGGATATGCCCAATGTTTTGGCTTTCTTTGGGTGCCAGTCACTAGGCACATCTTTTTGTTTATTTTCTTGCCCCATCACCATTCCCTGGGGCCCTGTAAGACATCTCGTCTGTTTTTCAATCTCCGCTCTTCCTTGTTCCATGCACATACCCTTGTCTCAAAACCTATTACATCTCTAACATTTCCCAATTCTGATGAAAGATCGTCAACCTGAAACATTAACCCTGTTTCTCTCTCCACAGATGCTGCCTGACCTGCTGAGAATTTTCAGCACTTTCTGTTTTTATTTCTGATTTCCAACATCTACAGTATTCTGCTTTTTGAGGAATTGCCCTGTTTGTTTTGGATCCGCATTGCCCAATAATAGGCTCCAGATATTGAAGTTATCCCTATCTTTTCCATTCTACTATGTACCATGACCTTCATAGATGTTTTACCTTGACACTTGACCTGTTTGTATGTATACAACTTGACATTGTTGTATTAATCTTTGGTATGCATGTTTTCTGTTATTCAGCTCCTCCTCCTCCATACACTATTTTAACAGGCCTATCTCATCTTTGAAACTGTTGGAGTTTCTTTTCCATTCTCATTTCATCCACATATTCTTGGCAAGAACCTTTACAGCTTTTTTTTGCTCTTGAGCAAAAATACTTTATCGTGACTTCTTTTTAGGATAATTTTATAATTGAATTGCTCAAAGTTTGACAAACTTCCCTGTGCTTCACGTCCCCTTAATACCATGAAATGGCACCTTGTTGCGTGGCTTTCTTAATAAAGATATGTGTAAGATTATTTCTCATTTCTTTCGGAAATGTTCAACCAAAAGATTATTGTAACTGATGACTTTGAGCGAAGGCCTTTCAGCTTATTTGCCTCGAAGCAAAGGTGACCTAGTTTAATATCGCATCTAAAATAAGAAGACATCTTTCACAATGTTGCTGTCCCTTAGTATTGCACTGACATGGCCAAGATTGTATTTAAAACCAACAACAATTACTTGCATATTTATAGCACCTTGAACATGGTAAAACATTCCGAGGTGTTTTACAAGAGCAGAATCAGACAAAGTTTGACACCAAGGCACTGGATGCTATAAAGGCTATGGGCCCTGACAACATCCTGCCAATAGTACTGAAGACCTGTGCTCCAGAGCTACTCATGCCCTTAGCCAAGCTGTTCCAGTATAGCTACAATGCTGGCATCTACCTGCTATGTGGATAATTGCCTAGTAATGTCCTGTTCGCAAAACATAGGACAAATCCATCTTGGCCCAACAGACTACTCTTGACCATCAGCAAAGTGATTGAATGGGTCATTGACAACGCTATCAAGTGGGACTTACATTGTAATAATCTGCCCAGTGATGTTCAATTTGGGGTTTGCCAGGGCCAGACAGCACCTGACCTTATTAAAGCGCTAGTCCAAACATGGGCAAGAGAGCTGAAGTCAAGAGATGAGGTGAGAGTGACTGTCCTTGACATCAAGGCAGTGTTTGACTGAGTTTAGTATGAAGAAGCTCTAGCAAAACTGAAGTCAATGGGAATCAGGGGAAACCCCCCACTAATTGAAGTCACACCTACTACAAATGAAGATTGTTGTGGTGTTGAAAATCAATCATCTCACTTCCAGGACATCACTGCAGGAGTTCCTCAGGGTAGTGTCCTAGGCCCAACCATCTTCAACTGCTTCATCAATAACCTTCCCCCCATCATAAGGTCAGAAGTGGTGATGTTCGCTGATGATTGCACAATGTTCAGCACCATTCGCAACGACTCAGATACTGAAGCAGTCCATGTCCGAATGCAGCAAGGCCTAGACAATATCCAGGCTAGGGCTGACAAATGGCAAGTAACATTCACGCCACACAAGTGCCAGGCAATGACTGTCTCCAACAAGAGAGAATCTAATCATCGCCCCTTGACATTCAATGGCATTACCATCACTGAATCCCCCACTATCAACATCCTGGTGGCTACCATTGACCATAAACTTAACTGGACCAGCCATATAAATACTGTGGCTACAGCAGCAGGTCTGAGTCTAGGAATCTTGCGGTGAGTAACTCACCTGACTTCCCAAAGCCTGTCCAACATCTACAAGGCACAAGTCAGGAGTGTGATAGAATACTCTCCACTTTCCTGGATGAGTGCAGCTCCAACAACACTCAAGAAGCTTGACATCATCCAGGACAAAGCAACCAGCTTGACTGGCAACCCATCCCCCCTCAACATTCACTCCACCACCGTGCACAATGGCAGTGTCTACAAGATACTATAAGATACACTGCAGCAACTCATCAAGGTTTCTGCGATAGCACCTTCCAAACCTACGATGTTTGCCACCTAGAATGACGAGGACAGCAGACACCTGGGAACATTGCCACCTACAAGTTCCCCTCCAAGCCACACACTATCCTGACTTGGAACTATATCGCCATTCCTTCACTGTTCTGGGGTCAAAATCCTGGAACTTCCTCCTTGACTTACAATCCGTTGGATAAACAAATAATTAAAAAAAAATCAATGCACTGAGAGACCAAGCGCACTTTTCCATTTATTTCATTTTAAGCACTTTTTCAATTCATGCCAAGGTTTGTTTACATAAAATTAAAGGTTATTTAAATTCAGAAAAGCATTTAAAGGGCTTGGAGAGATTTAAAATTGTTTTTTTAAAAAGATTTAAGTACTTCAGAAACCTTACCATAACATTGCAAGCTAGACTTGCTCTAGACCTTACAGGAGTTCCTTGTGCTGCTGATATCAAAGGCCACCACACCAGTACACCTTGTGGCTCTCCTTGCAGATGGCTGCATGCTTCAGCCAGGACAGTAAGTTCCTAAAGTTCCAGCACTAAAAGGTAGGATCACAGTTTTAATCATGGTCAACACCCACTTAATGAAAAAAATATTCAAGTTACGGAAAGGAGACAATGGACATTCACCAGATTAATAGCAGATATGAATGTTTATGATTGTAAAGGTGCAAAAATTGGAGGTCCTCTCACTGGAACAAAGAAGGTAAAGATGGGACCAATTAGAGACTTCCAACATAAAAGGCTTTGAGATGGCAAACATTGAAACATTTTTGTCACTGCTTGGATCATAAATATGAAACAATTATGATTATAGTTTTGATTATTCATTCTATTGTAAACACGTGATGGAAGTCAGAAGAAATGTTTTTGCAAGGATTATTAGATGATGGTTCTCTTTACTATAAATGGATATTGAGGCAGAGACTAGAACATAAATTGAAGGGGAATTGGATAAATATTTTTAAAAGGAAGAAGATAAAAAGCTGCAAAGAAAAAAGATTAGTACAGATGGTGCCAACTGAAGAGAGCAAACATCAACAATTGCTCACTAGGCCAAATGACTGCCATTTCTTGAATTTCTGTGTTACAAATTATTTTAAATTACAAAGTTGAATGTTGTAAACACTTCATTTTACATTTTTGATTTATAGACGATAATGCCAAGATATCTACCTTTGTTCAAGGACAGCATCTTTATTATTGTGAGTATATACCCTAGAAAATCTTCTGAAAGATATAAAATGTTTGCAGGGAAAATGGATTATTGAACAGAATTTGAACAGGATTGCCTCCAAATGCTGCTGTTATTTAAACTGCTTTGTGATAAAGTATTGGTGGTAAAATTCTCATCATTTTAAAAAAAACACAGGAAACTAAACCTAATGGAAGTACATGCTCTGAAATTGGATTTTTTTAAAACCCAAGTTTTTTTTTACATTAATTACAAAGTAAAGAGTACATTAGAAGAAGATTGACTCTATTGAACTCCTTGGTTTCATAAAGACAAATACAGTAATCACACATTCAGAGTGAATTTCTTAGTGGATTCTTTCGCTCTGCTCCCAGAACTTCACTTTAGCGGAATCCACAGTTGTGCAGTTTAACAGAGTTTCTGATGAAGTTATGGCAGCAGAGCAGAGGAATCCCTGAGAAATTGCCTTCCATGGACAGTTTTTAAACTGAACAATATCATTAAAATTTAGAGATTTATCTAGTCTGATTCCTTTAGAACATGATGGTCCAACCTTTCCACGTGAGGGGCCACATTTCAATCTTTTTTTCACTCAAGGGGCCGATGAGTAAATTTTGGAAATATAAAGTTTGGCACTACATTAAACATGATTTTCAAAAAGAAAAATCAATGTCAAGGCAATAAATTGAAAAATAAAAAAAATTAATAAAATTGATCATTAAAAAGTGCCAAGAAGCAGAGCTAACCAATGAAACCTTTTTTGCCTAAGAAGCAGAGTTAGAGAAATCGGTTAGGCCCCAAGACCTTGTCACTGAGGGGCGGTGTGGTTGCAGGGGTGGGGGGGTGGCAGTGGCGGGGGCGGGGGGAGTGGGGACTGGGGTCAAGCTAAGGAGTTGGGTGTAACTAACACTGACCTTGCGTTTGCCTCTGGTGGCACTCATTCCGAGTTGGCCTCGGCGAAATTCATATGAAAGTTGAAATTGTAGGGGGGTTGCCTGGGTTTTCCTCTTCTCCTGGCATGCTTTGTGAATAGGTTTTTGGAAGGGAAAGGTATGTCTCAGAGTCTGGCAGCCTTAGGTCACATGTCACACTTACTCATTTAATCACTCGCGTTTTCACGGTCACACAGATTCATTCACTCATTCACATTCACAAGGTCAGACAGACTCACTCGCTCACACAGACTTACTGGCCTGGATTTTCACTGCGTTGGGTTAACACGGGCACCTTTAAAAATGGTGGGTGGGTACCAATTCCAGGATTCCTGACCCCGTTCCTGGGCTGTCTGATTTTTGGGAGTGCCTTTAACAGGTGGCTTAAATGCCTTTAATGGAATTTAACCCTGAAAAGTGTGAGGTGATACATTTTGGAAGGAGTAATTTGACAAAGAAGTATTCAATGAATGGTATGACATGAGGAAGTTCTGAGGAACAAAGGGACCTTGGCGTGTGTGTCCATAGATCTCTAAAGTCAGAGGGGCATGTTAGTGGGGTGGTGAAATACAGGACATTTGCCTTTATCAATCGAGGCATAGATTACAAAAGTATGGGGAGGTCATGTTGGAGTTGTATAGAACCTTGGTGAGGCCACAGCTGGAGTACTGTGTGCAGTTCTGGTCGCCACATTATAGGAAGGATGTGCTTGCACAGGAGGGGGTGCAGAGGAGATTCACCAGGATGTTACCCGGGATGAAACATTTAAGTTCTGAAGAGAGGTTGGATAGACTTGGGTTGTTTTTGTTGGAACAGAGAAGACTGAAGAACGACCTGATCGCCGTGTACAAGATTATGAGGGGCATGGACAGGGTGGATAGGGAGCAGCTGTTCCCCTTAGTTGACGGGTCAGTCCCAAGGGGACATAAGTTCAAGGTGAGGGGCAGGAGGTTTAGTGGGGTTGTGAGGAAAAACCTTTTTATTCAAAGGGTGGTGACAGTCTGGAATGCACTGCCTGGGAGGGTGGTGGAGGTGGGTTGCCTCACATCTTTTAAAAAGTACCTGGATGAGCACTTGGCACATCATAACATTCAAGGCTATGGGCCAAGTCTGGTAAATGGGATTAGGTAGGTGGGTCAGGTGTTTCTCACGTGTCGGTGCAGGCTCGATGGGCCGAAGGGCCTCTTCTGCACTGTGTGATTCTGTGTTCTGTGATTTTGTGATCTGGGCATGGGCTGGTTCCTTTTAAGAGCCAACACCCGGCACTCCTGACCTGGCCGGTTCCATTGTGGAGATAGTCATGTCCTACTAGCTCTGCAATTTTCATGGAGTCGGGTAAGGTTTTTTAAGAGTCGTGGTTCACGGCCCCTCAAATGAATTGTGAACCCTAGTTTGCATGAAGGGACCTTTTTTAAAGATAACTTCAAAAGTTCCCCCCTCATACCCCTTTGCCAAGTTACGAGCCCCCATCCAACCCAATGGCCCCTCATGCCCCCATGCCAAGCTCTGTACTTCTGCCCACATCCCCATGCCCCTCATACCCTATATACCAAGCTCTTTCCTTCCACCAAACCCTTATGCCCCCTATGCCAACCTATGTCACTTCCATGCCCATTGGTTCTATAAAGTGTACAGGGGGTAAATGAACCCTATAGCATATAATTGTACATTTTAAAAAAAGCTTTGAGAAAAAGCAATCCATTCGTATCTTTTTTCTGTTTGAAAAATGCACTACAAGCTAATAAAAGTGTCAATCATCCAGACCCTTTAAACTCTCAAACCAGAAATCCTTGAAAAAATTAACTTGTGTAACCAAACATGATAAAATTGACAGCAGAGATCAGAGAGTCTGAGCTGTTAATCAAACAATGTTTCCTCTGGGGAGCAGGTGCTCTAGCATTCTACAAGCTCATTATGTATGCTTAGCTGAGAGCCCAGACAGCTATTATAATATGAGAACACTTGTGTGCAAAGGAAACATTGTTTGATTTGCAGCTCGGGCTTTCTGAACTCTGTGGTCCATTTCACAATGTTTGCCTACACAAGTTTAATGGTTTCAAGCATGTTTATGATTAGTTGTTTTTGAGACCTTAAAGGGCCTGGATAATTGACAATTAGATTAATGCGTTTGCTGGGGAGATGGTGGTGTAGTGGTAATGTCACTAGACTAGTAATCCAGAGGTCCAGGCTAATACTCTGGGACATGGGTTCAAATCCCTCTACAGCAGCTGGCGGAATTTAAATTCATTGACTCATATAGACTTTACAGAACAGAAGGAGGCCTTTTGGCCCATCGTGTCGGTGCCAGTCAACAAAGATCTGACTACACTACTCCCATTTTCCAGCACTTGGCCCATAGCCTTGGGGGCTATGGCAATGCAAGTGAATATCTAAATATTTCTTAAATGTTATGAGAGTTTCTGACTCAAACATCCTTTCAGGCAGTGAGTTACAGACTCCCACCTGCTCTGGGTGAAAAAACTTCTCAACTCCCCTCTTAGTCTTCTTACCTTACCTCTTACCTTAAATCTATGCCGCCACCACCCCCTCCCTGTATTGACCTGTCTACTAATGGAAAATGTGCCTTCCTATCCACCCAATCTATGCCCCTAATAATCTTATACACCTTTGTCAGGTCCCCTCTGAATCTTTGCTGCTCCAAGGAAAACAACCCCAGCCTACCCATCTCATTTTCTCATAGCTCAGACCCTCCAGCCCAGGCAACATCCTGGTAAATATCTTCTGCCCCCTCTGTAGTGCAATCATATCCTCCCTATAATGTGGTGACCAGAACTGTAAGCAGTGCTCCAGCTGTGGCCTAACCAGCATTTTATACAGTTCCAGCATAACCTCCCTGCTCTTGTATTCTATGCCTAGGCTAAAAAAGGCAAGTATCCCATATGCCTGCTTAACCACCTTATCTACCTGTCCTTCAGGGATCTGTGCATATGCACACCAAGGTCCCTCTGATCTTCATTACTTTCCAGGGTCCTATCATCCATAGTGTAACCCCTTGCCTTGTTAGCCCTCACCAAGTGCGTTCAAATAATAAATTTGGAATATAGACCATGAAACTATCATCGATTACCATAGTAACCAATCTGGTTCACTAATGTCCTTCAGGGAAGGAAATCTGCCATCTTTAACTGATCTGGCATACATGTGACCTATGGCAAGCTACTTAAGGCATACAAAATTATGAGAGGAATAGACAGAGTGGACAGGACAAAATTGTTTCCCTTGGTAGAGAATTCTAGAACCAGGGGACATAGATTCAAGATAAATGGCAGCGGGTGTAGGGGGGACATGAGAAGAACTTTTTTATACAGAGGGTAGTGGGTGTCTGGAATTCACTACCCAAGTTGGTGGTCAAGGCAGAAACTCTAAACTCTTTTAAAAAGTACCTGGATCTGCACCTAAAATGCTGTAAGCTGCCGGGCTATGGGCTGGGTGCAGGAAGGTGGGATTAGAAAAGGCACCTGGGTGTCCTCGGGCTGGCATGGACAAGATGGGCTGAATGGCTTCCTGTGCTGTAACTTTTCTTTGGCTCTATGGTTCTGAGGGCAGTTAGGGATGGGCAATGAATACTGGCCTTGCCAGCAACGCCCACATCCCATAAAAACTTTTTAACAAGCTTGTAGTGCAGACTTTTCTTTTCAAACATAAGAGAAAGTTAAGAATGGTTTACTTTTTTCAAAGCATTTTTTAACGCATAACAGCTATACTCTTTAGGGTTCATTGGTTCTAGAAAGTGTATAGTGGGTCAATGGCCATGGAAATCCCATAATTTGACATGGGGGCATGTAGGGACAGGGAAAGTGGGTGGAAGGGCAGAGCTTGGAATAGGGGGCACGGAGTTAGGTGGGGGGGGGCATGAAATGGCATGAATGAGACATGGGGAGAATTTGTAGGGTGAATGGTGCAAGGGGTGAGGAATGGATGGCTTTGTGTTATTATTTTAACTGGGACATAGTCCCAGGGCACTGAAGCGGACCTTTTAAATGGCCCGCCTCTGCACCTGGCAGCCCTTGTGGCTGCCTCCGAACTTCTTCCCAGAACAGCTGCCTCAACTCCTGCCCAGCAATGAATACCCAGACTTTATGGGCACTTTCTCCCGAGGCAGGTGGCCCAAGCCAGGACTTTTTCTGACTCCCCCTAACCGTCTCGAGGATGAAAGCCCAGGCCACTCACTGACGCAGACTCGCTGATTCACACACACTCACTCTCACAGACACACACTCACTCACGCAGCTTCACTCACATAGACTCACTCATTCTCCACCTGGGCCTGCGAGGTTTGGATGTTTTATGGCTGAGGGGGAATTTGGGATGGCTGTGAAGGTGCCAAGGTTCCGCCCTGTCAGAGACTCCAACTGCCCTGGACTTGACGGTGAGGTGGGGTCAGGTTGTTGCTGTTGCTGAGACTCTGCTGTTTCTCGTGACCTCTCTGGCCTGCTCTGCCACCTTAATCCATGTTCTTCTTTAGGGGTACAATGCCTGCGCAGAAGGGCAAGAGGCAGAATGCACCATGGCCACTCACCTTCATGTTGCCCCTCTAATCACATACTGTGAGCCTATCAGCAGCAAATCTGGAGAGAAGTGACCTGTGATTGGAGGAGCAGCTACTTGCCGATCTGTCAATCCTATTTACCTGTATTTTGAACAGAGTCCGTGGACCATATTGTGGCTTGTGGGCTATATGTTGGGCAAGCCTGCTTTAGAACATGACCTTTGTAGAACAAATAAATTAGGTGATGTAAGGAGCTTTGTACCTATATTGCAGACTGGGCTTGTTTTAATATCAGAGAAAAAAATAGCAAAAGGGAATCACTTCAGGCAAAAATCTCAACCACACAATCTATTATCCAAGACAACGGCCTTTATCCAAACGCAGAACTGAAGCTCAGAGCTGACCTGATGCACTGTCTCCCTATAACTCAGTGGACTGATACACTATCTGAAGTGCCACTGAACCAAACTGACTAGAGATCTTACTTTTATTCACTCATCCTAGCTGGGGATCCTGCTCTCAGCTTTACCTGGGGTGATGGTGGGAATACTACTATGGCCCTCAAAGCTGGGTTGTTAGTAAGGTTACTATTTGCCTCTTAGTTGGGATGATTCTAATTTCTAAATAATTGATGCTGTTCTTGCTAATAAACAGGTTTGCCTTGGCTTTTTTCCCCAAAGTAAGCAGGCTAACCAATATATGGAGACTAAACTTGCATATAAGGGACAGGAATGGCTAACTGGATACTGTGTCAGTTCTGTCTGTGAATAATCACCTAATGTGAGTCAGTGCCTTCAGGAGATAGGAGGTGAAGTTTGCAGAGGGATATATTGTTCACCTGAGTCTTTAAAAAAGTTGTCTTTTAAGAATGGAAAATGTGTGAAACCCTGATCAGTAACAGTTTTCAAAATGTTTCTTCACAGCTCCTATAAAAGCAACGTGTACCACATGGGGTTCGGAACATTTCAAAACCTATGACAATTTAATTTATGACCTTTCATCAACTTGCAACTATATCTTTGTCAGTGACTGTTCAGGAAATTTAGGAGGCTTCAACATTCAGATTCGCAGAAGCAAACATGGATATATTAAAAGAATCTCAATCAACATCTGGGGCACTTCAATTATAATTGAGAATGCAAATATAGTAGTAAATGACAATGGGTATGTTCGAAGACCTTTTCATTAAAGGAAACTAGAATTATTCTTAATGATTAAATCTACTTGTATATGAAATTGACATTTTCACCCATTTATATTAATCTATTAAATAATTGATTTTTTTATGCCTGACTCAATATTGTTGGGTTGGCCCTCAGTTCTGTCTCTTGATTGCGGAAACCAATTACTATCCAGCTGTGCTTCAGTGACCGTGCATGTACTGCTTTTTTAAAACAGCGTGTCAGTTAATTCAATGCTTAAAATCCCAGGAGTAACTCAACTTTTTGATAACTGGTGCAGCTTGAGGCACAGCTCTACCAGGGAGTTGGCTGCAATTATAAATTTTTAGCTAACAGAGCCATGCTTGTTGAAACTAAATTCTCAGCAATATTCTGTTTCAACTCCATATTGTGTTCACCTATTTGATGTTCTTGTTTTCAGAATGTCTGCTTTAAATCTAGAGTTCGAGGGCAAGCTTTTGTACTTTTAAAAATCCCTTTGCTTGTAGCTGACTATATATACTGCATGCATACAGGTAGCTTATTGTAATATGGAGGCTGAGACAAAATAAAATGCCACTTAGAATTATAGGTTTGGCTCTTCTATAATAGCAGCCAAAATCTAGTTAAATGAGTGTTGGCAAATGGAAAGTGGTTTCCAGTGGCATTCCACGGGGCTCAGTGTTGGGGGCCTTGCTGTTTGTGGTTTATATATTTATGATTTGGACATAACTGTGGGAGGCATGATTGGAAAATTTGCAGATGACAGAAAAATGAGCCATGTAGTTGATCTTGAAGAGGATAGCTGTGGACTCCAGAATGTCAATGGTTTTGGATGAGGGGGCAGAAAAGTGGCAAATGGAATTCAGTCTGGAGAAGTGTGAGGTAGTGCATTTTGTTCGGGAAAACAAAGAAAGGGAATACTCAATAAACGGAAGGCTATTGAGAGGAGTAGAGGAAGTGAGAGACCTTGGAATGCATGTCCACAGGTCCCTGAAGTTGGCAGGACAGGTAGATAAGGTAGTAACACAGTCATATATGGAATGCTTTCCTTTATTGTATGAGTATAGAATACAAAAGCAGGGATGTAATGCTGGAACTGTATAAAATGCTGATTAGGCCACAGCTGGAATTTTGCTTACAGTTTTGGTCATCACATTACAGGAAGGACATAATTGCTCTGGAGCGAGTACAGGAGAGATCTACCAGGATTGTTGCCAGGATTGGAAAATTGCAGCTATGAGGAAAGATTAGGTTGGCTAAGGTTGTTTTCCTTAGAACAGAGGAGGTTGAGGGGTGACTTGATTGAGATGTACAAAATTATGAGAGGCTGAGATAGAGTAAACAGGGAAGACTTGTTTCCCCTAATGTAGAGGTCAATTACCAGGGGGCACAGATTTAAGGTGATTGGTAGAAGGATTAGAGGGGATATTAGGAAAAACATTTTCACCCAGAGGATGGTTGGTGTCTGGAATTCGCTGCCTGGATTGCTGATTGAGGCAGAAACAGCTTTTTTAACAGGTATCTGGATCTACACCTGAAGTGCTGTAACCTATAAGGCTACGGGCCAGGTGTTGGAAGGTGGCATTAGAATGGATGGCTATTTTTTTCAGCTGGCACAGACACAATGGGCTGAATGACCTTTTTCTGTGCCATAATTTTTCACTGGTTCTATGTGTGCCACTCTGTTGAAAGCGATCTTACAGGCAGCAAGGATTTCCTTCCTGCAACAGTCCCCCCTGATCTCTCCTTCCCTCACTGGGAGAATACGCAGTGTCAGTTTACAATTGCCTACTTGATGGAGCTCCAGAACTGTACCTGCACCTTGTAATTGTTGTCATCACATCCACTTATGATATTTACAGAAGTATCAAGTTATGGTTCAAATCAGTAGTTGAAACATAAGATATAAACAAATTGTCTTAATTAACTTGAGGGAAATTTGTTACAAATTATTAACGTTATCAGTTTAGAAGTGGTATGTATTTTCTTTAAAATAATAGTTCCTGTTTAAACTTTGTTTAATTAATGTACAATTCCTGTTATTTGACAGATTCGTGCAGATACCATACAATTTAAATGGAATACAGATCAAGTCATTTGGAGGCAGCATGAGACTGACTGCTAAGCAGAAGGGTTTTGATCTTGTTGTTGTCTGGAATTTCATGGACTATCTAATGGTACGTAATTTTTTTTGATTTAATCATTTAAGCAACGATGTATTATTAAAAATATATGTGCCTCCTGTACAGAGAGAATGTTAACATTTGATTCAGTCGTTTGCTGTTCACTGTTACTGCTCTTTAATATTAATAGCTAAGGTTTGCTCAAATTAGCGGATTAAAAATCGTTGTCACTAAAGTCTACATTATTAAATTAAAACTACATGGGCAATTTTGACTTTTTCAGGCTGTGTAAAACAGGCAATAGATTCCTTTACATTTCTCCTAATTTTAATTTCTATTGAAGACAAAAGGTTGTGGGCAGCTGAATCGATATTATCTGTTGTACTGAGCACACAAACACCAACAATGATCTGCAGCCTGTGGATTTCTTCTGGTGGAGCATTGACATGCCGAAGAGAAAGCCAGTATTCCTCACCTCACCAGTGTGCCTTCTCCCATAAATGTACAGTATTTTGGCTGAACCATTGGAGTGGGTATTGTGGTTTGTGCAACACCACTCAGGCTCCTTATACCTTCTAAAGGGCATCCCCCTCTTTCTCTTCCTCCCCCTCTTCAGCTGCTCACTGTATACCTACTGTCAAGGTTTTGTAGGGTACTGATCAAGTGGGCTGCTTTGTCCTCAATGGTGTCAAAATTCTTTCGTAGCCACAATATGTATATGGCTGACCCAGTTAAGTTCCTGGTCAATGGTAATTCCCCATGATATTGTTGTTGGAGGATTCAGCAATGATAATACTGTTGAGGGGATATGGTTAGATTCTCTGTTCTTGGAGATTGTCATTGCCTGGCACTTGTGTGGTGTGAATGTTACTTGCTGCTTATCAGCCCAAGCAGGAAGGTTGTCCATGTGTTGCTGCACGTGAGCAGGAACTGCTTCAGTATCAAGAAATCATGAACGGTGCTGAACGTTGTGCAATCATCAGTGAACATCCCCATTTCTGATCTTATGATGGAGCTAAATTCATTGATGTAGCAGCTGAAGATGGTTGGGCCTAGGACACTATATCCTGCGGATGTCTGCAGTGTTGTTCTGGGACTGAGATGATTAACTTCCAGCAACCACAACCTTTATTGCTCCTTTTTGTTAGGTATGATTCCTGTCAGTGGCGAGATTTCCTCCAAATTCCCATTGATTTCAATTTTACTAGGACTCCTTGATGCCACGCTCAGTCAAATACTGCTTTGCTGTCAAGGGCAGTCACTCTCACCTCACCTCTGGAATTCAGCTCTTTTGTCCATATTTGTCCAAAGCTGGAATGAAGTCAGGAGCTGAGTGTGCTTGGTGGAACCTGAGCTGAGCATCAGCGAGCAGATTATTGCCGAGCAAGTGCTGCTTGACCACACTATCAATGACATCTTTCATCACTTAGCTGCTGATTGGGTAATAATTGGCTGGATTGGATTTATCCTGCTTTTTGTGTGCTGGACATACTTGGCCAATTTTCCACAGTGCTGGGTAGATGCCAGTGTTGCAGCTGCACTGGAACAGCTTGGCTAAGGGTGTGGCTAGTTCTGGGGCACAGGTCTTCAGGGCTATTGTTGGGATGTTGTCAGGCCTCTTAGCCTTTGTGGAACATCTTTATGGTAATTGAATTTAGAATGTAATGCCTGCAAAGTGACATGTGTCCATTTGGTGGAATCCAACTATCCTAGTGAAGCATATGCTCACTCTGCTTCACCCTGGAAAGAGCTAGTGCAATGTATTTTTCTCTCTTTTTATACCAGAAGTCCATATTTTCCTTATACAACAGTGAATGGCAATTTGGAATGTTCTGCAGATGTCGCCTGCTCCAGAATGGAAAGAGATCAACATGAAGATGTTCGTGGATACAGCTACATTTCTAGTCACTGGCAATCCTGTCATTGTCCTACTCTGAGGCTTTAATTCTGGCTGTGATTGTGGCAGATTTCAATGAGCACCTGCTTTGGAAACAAGCATCTCACACACTGAGGTTGAGGTGGGAGAAATACTTCTTGAAAAATGACTATAGCTTTCTGTGAGAACCTTTCTCTTCCTCCTCCTCCCTGTTTGAGCACCTTATCCTTTTCTGTAATAAAGGCAGAAAAAGCACCACCTGCTGCACCACTCCCTTCACCAGCTTTTAACGAGCAGTACAAAAGTCCAAACATCTCTAATAGCTCAGCAACAGATAACAGAGGTAATTCATCAATTGACCTGAAAGTGGTTGATATCTCTTTAAATAATACTGATGGAAAGGTCTTTCCTACAGTACAAGTTAAGAGATGATATTAGCTGGAGAGTTCAGGTTGAAAATGGCACTGCTATAGTCAAATCAGCATTGCGCACTGACTAATATTCCGTATACTTGTGGCACAATCTCTAGTACACATGCTAATAACTTACCCAAAATGGTGTCTAGCATGGCCCACACCAGAAGTGTAAAAGTGTGGAGTGGATGCCATTTTGGACCTGAAACTGCACTCATAACTCCAAAAATACGGATGCTAAACAAATAAACTCTGCTCAGGAGTGTCTTTATATTTGCTATCATTCTGCTTTTTCACCACTTAGCAAGTTGAAGTTCATGGGTATCTGAAATGAAAAAGGGACCAAGAGTTGGATTGTAATGGGGTTGGGGAGGGGAAAGTAAGAAGTGCATGCTGACACCATCGCAGCTTGTATTTTTGAAGAGTGCATGGAATGGGTAAAAAGTGGGATGTGAGAAGGAGGATTAGGCATGAGGATACTATCACCTTTAATGGCTTCAGCTCCATTGATGTCCATAGCTCTTCTCAAAATAGCCAGCACACAGTCTTGTCGAGGATTCAGGATGTGCAGACATGCCTCTCCCCTTCCAGTTAGCTCTTGCTTCCTCTGGTTATGCATTCATGCCACCACCTGCAAGACTGAGGGAAGTACCAATATTTGTGATGCAATCTGTTTGGGTCATGTGACTCTCATGGTGGAATAACTGGCAGTGAGTGAAAGTTGAGAGAAGTGGAGCTTACAACAGGGCTAAGTGTGTTACAGCGAGCTGAGGCATATGAATGTTAGGTGTATGGTGATTGATAGAAATTGTTGGTTGGTGAGTGATGAGGGTATGATGGAATGAGCAGTAGCTGAGGCTAATGGTGCAGTTGATGAGATATGGTATTTGAAAATGCATTTGCTGACCTTGGCCATTCTTCTGGAACTGCATCCAGATCCTTGGGGCTATACTCTTTGTATTTACTTACATGATTTTATCCTTCTCATCATGCGTCTGGAGTGCTTCCTGCCCCCTGAGGTTACAAGCCATCTATTCTCTTTTCTACCTTCTCTACAACCTCTAGTGCAAGGTCTGAAAATCTGGGTACTTGTTCTTTCATGGTTAGACAGGGGAAGGGTGCTAAAGTGAAATACAATTTTTTTTCATTATTTATGGGATGTGTGAGTCACTGGCCGGAACATAAGAATATTAAAAATAGGATCAGGAGTAGGCAATTTGGCCCCTTAAGTTTGCTCCACCATTCAATAAGTTCATGGCTGATCTGCCCCTGTCAACTCCTCTTTCGTGCAAGCTCCTCATAGCCCTCAACTCCCCGATATTTAAAAACCTATCTACCTAGGCCAGCAATTATTGCCAATCCCTAATTGCCCTTGAGAAGGTGGTGATGAGCTGCTTTCTTGAACCACTACAGTTCATGTGGTGCAGGTGCACCCACAGTGCTGTTAGGGAGGGAGTTCCAGGACTTTGACCAAGCCACAGTGAAGAAATGGCGATATATTTCCAAGTCAGGATGGTGAGTGGCTTGGAGGGGAGCTTGCAGATGGTGGTGTTCCCATGTGTCTGCGGTCTTTATCCTTCTAGATGGTAGTGGTTGTGGGTTTAGAAGGTGCTGCCCATGGAGCCTTGGTGAGTTCCTACAGTGCATCCTGCAGATTGCACACACTGCTGCTACTGTGTCAGTGGTGGAGGGAGTAAATGTTTGTGGGTGAGGTGCCAATCAAGCCGGCTGCTTTGTCATGGATGGTGTCAAGCTTCTTGAGTGTTGTTGGAGCTGCATTCATCCAGGCAAGTGGAGAATATTCCATCACACCCCTGACCTGTGCCTTGTAGATGGTGGACAGGCTTTGCGGAGTCTGGAAATGAGTTACTCACCATACGATTCCTAGCCTCTGACCAGCTCTTGTAACCACAGTGTTTATATGGTTAGCCCATTTCAGCTTCTGGTCAATGGTCACCCCTATGATGTTGATATAGGGGGTTTCTGTGATGATAATGCCATTGAATGTCAAGGGGCCATGGTTAAATTCTCTTTTGTTGGAGTTGGTCATTGCCTGGCATTTGTGTGGCACCAATGTTACTTGCCACTTGTCAGCTCAATCCTGGATATTGTCCAGGTCTTGCTACATTTGGACATGGACTGCTTCAGTATCTGAGGAGTCACAAATGATGCTGATCAATCATCAGCAAACATCTCCACTTTTGACTTTATGATGGAAGGAAGGTCATTGATGAAGCAATTGAAGATGGTTGGGCCTAGGATATTACCCTGAGGAACCTCTGCACAATGTCCTGGAACTGAGATGATTGACCTCCAAAAACCACAATGATTTTCCTTTGTGCTAGGTATGACTCCAACCAGTGGAGAGTTTCCCCCCTGATTCCCATTGACTCCAGTTTTGCTAGGGTTCCTTGATGCCACACTTAGTCAAATGCTGCCTTGTGTGCAGGGCAGTCACTCTCACCTCACCTCTGGAGCTCATTTCTTTTGTCCATGTTTGAACCAAGCCTGTAATGAGGTTAGGAGCTGAGTGATCCTGGCGGAACCCAAACCGAACATCAGTGAGCAGGTTATTGCTAAGCAGGTGCCACTTGATAGCACTGTTGATAACCCCTTCCATCACTTTACTGATGATTGAGAGTAGACTGACGGGGTGGTAATTTACTGAGTTAGATTTGTTCTGCATTTGCACACAGGACTTAGCTAGGCAATTTTCTACATTACCAGGTTAATGCCAGTGTTGTAGCTGTACTGGAACAGCTTGGCTCGGGGCACGGTAAATTCTGGAGCACGTCTTCAGTACTATTGCCAGAATGTTGTTATTGCCCATAGCCTTTGCACTATCCAGTGCCTTCAGCTGTTCCTTGATATCACATGGAATGACTCGAGTTGGTTGAAGACTAGCATCTGTGATGCTGGGGACCTCTGGAGGAGGTGGAGATGGATTATCCATTTGGCATTTCTGGCTGAAAATTGTGGCAAATGCTTCAGTCTCATCTTTTGCACTAATGTGCTAGGCTCCCCCGTCATAGAGGATGGGGATATTTGTGGAGTCTCTTCCTCCAGCGAGTTGTTTAAATGTCCACCATCATTCATGACTGGATGTGGCAGCACTGCAAAACTTAGACCTGTTTGTTGTGGAATCACTTACCTTTGTCTATCACTTGCTGCTAATGCTGTTTGGCATGCAAGTAGCTCTGTGTTATAGCTTCACCAGGTTGACACTCCATTTTTAGGTATGTCTGGTGCTGCTACTGACATGCCCTCCTGCACTCTTCATTGAACCAGGGTTGATCCCCTGGCTTGATAGTAATGGTAGAGTGGGGGATATACCAGGCCATGAGGTTACAGATTGTGCTTGAGTACAATTCTGGTGCTACTGATGGCCCACAGTGCCCTATGGTTGCCCAGTCTTGAGTTGTTGGATCTATTTGAAATCTATAGGATTTAGCATGGTGGTAGTGCCACACACAGCACGATGGAGGATATTCTCAATGTGAAGATGGGACTTTGCCTCCACAAGGACTGTGTGATGGTCACTCCTACTGATACTGTCATGGACAGATGCATCTGCAGCAGGCAGGTTGGTGAGAATGAGGTCAAGTATGTTTTTCTTTCTTGTTGGGTCCCTTACTACCTAACACAGACCCAGTCTAGCAGCTATGTCCTTTAGGACTCAGCCAGCTTGATCAGTAGTGGTGCTACTGAACCACTCTTGGTGATGGAAGTTGAAGTCTCCCATTCAGATTACATTTAGGTGTCCAACACAGAGGAATACTGATTCATAACTGAGGGGGGAGGGGGTGCAATATGTGGTAATCAGCAGGGTTCCTTACCCATGTTTGACTGTTGCAGTGAGATTTCATGGGGTCTGGAGTCGATGTTGAGGACTCCCAGGGCAACCCGCTCAGATGATTATGTGCCCCATCACACTGCTGGGTCTGTCCTGCCAGTGGAACAGGACATACCCAGGGATGGTGATGTGTGGGACATTGCCTGTCAGGTATGTTTCCACGACTATGATTATGTCAGGCTGTTGCTTGACTAGTTTCTGAGACAGCTCTCCAAATTTTCGTGTTAGTAAGGAGATCTTTGCAGGGTCGACAGGGCTGAGTTTGCCATTGTTGTTTCCATTTCCGGTGCCTAGAGTGATGCCGGGTAGTTCATCTGGTTCCATTCCATTTAGAATTTTTAGCTACTGAGTGGCTTGCTAGGCCAATTAAGAGTCAACCACATTGTTATGGGTCTGGAGCCACATGTAGGCCAGACCAGGTAACGATGGCAGATTTCTTTCACTAAAGGGCTTTAGTGAACCAGATGGGCTTTTACGACAGTGGTTTCATTAGACTTTTAGTTCCAGATTTTTATTGAATTCGAATTTCACCACCTGCCATGGTGGGATTCAAAGCCAGGTCCCCAGAGCATTTCCCTGGGTCTCTTGATTACTAATCCAGCAACAATGCCACTTTGCCACTGCTTCACCAATTCCCTTCCCTTCTGTCGGTAATCATCATGGTTTATTTTTGAAAAGTTGGTTGTGTGCGGTTCTATACCCCCTTTAGTTTATGGTCAATTTAAACAGTACCAGCAGCAGACGTTCCTGGGTTGAAACAAAGATTATTTATTGACGCACTCACTCTGATCTAAATGCTCCGTCCATGACAAACCACACACTTCAGAAAGATACAACTAATAAAGGTAGTGCACTTCTGCAAGTATTATACCAGAGAAGTAGTTAACAGTTCACTTGTCCTTGAAAGTCCAGTGAAGAAGGAAGCTTTTCTACTCTGGAATTATATTTCTGACAAGTTCAAATAGCTGGGATCAGTTATCCAAATTAATGGTTGGGTTTCTTTGAGGAGAAGGCTATTTAGCAGATCATGTAGCCAGGTACTTAATGGCTGTTGTAACAGGAGGTCTAATTTCTTACATGTGAATTTGGAGTTTTGGAATCAGGCTCAGAGGCCTTTAAAAGATTTTTAAGCCTCTTGGGTCTTGAAAGGCAAAGGTGGCGCAGCCTTTCTCTATAGTTGTTGTCTTGTCAGTGTTATTCTACAGACTGCCCCTGATTTCTTCCAGGTTCTGGGATAAAAGGATTTCAGTATTAGAGAACCAGATTCAATCACATAATCAACAGCCATTGATATACAAAGTATGGTCTTTCACACCTTGCTGTTCAATGGCATTACCATCACTAAATCCCCCATTATCAACATCCTGGAGGCTACCATTGACCAGAAACTGAACTGGACTAGCCATATAAATACTGTGGCTACAAGAGCAGGTCAGATGCCAGGAGTCGTGTGACAAATAATTCACCTCATGACTCCCCAAAACCTGTCCACCATCTACAAGGTACAAGTCAGGAGTGGGATGGAATACTCCCCACTTGCCTGGATGAGTGCAGCTCCCACAACACTGAAGAAGCTGGACACAGTCCAGGACAAAGCAACCCACTTGATTGACACCACATCAACAAATATTCACTCCCTCCACCACGAAGCGCAGTTGCAGCAGTGTGTACCATCTATAAGATGCACTGCAGGAATTCACCAAGGCTCCTTAGACAGCACCTTCTAAACCCACGACCACTATTATCTAGAAGGATAAGGGCAGCAGATAGATGAGAACACCACCACCTGGAGGTTTCCCTCCAAGTCACTCACCATCCTGACTTGGAAATATATCACCTTCACTCCCTTCCTAACAGCACTCTGGGTGTACCTACAATACAGGGACTGCAGTAGTTCAAGAAGGCAGCTCATCACCACCTTTTCAAGGGCAACTAGGTTTGGGCAATAAATGCTGGCCCAGCCAGGGAAGCCCACATCCCATGAATGAATAAAGAAAAACACTTAACTTGTGGATAACTGGCCTCGTCAGCTATCCATTGTTGCATTGCAAACCTTGAGTATCGGAGTCCATTGACTTTGTGTTTTGGAGCAAGCTTCGAAAACAGTAGGTGTGAATTCCATAAAAGAGTGCTGTTTAGGAATGTCCATTCAACTCCGAGACCCCCACTCCCACCCCCATCCATTATAATTCAATTTGGAACTTTCCGGAAGCTTGACAGTGTGTGTTGAAGTTGTAAAGGTCACCTGACCCCCCCTCCCCCAACTTGGCAATCATCTTAATCGCTTGCCAGTGTCCCCATTAATATAAATAAAAGTAGTTCCAGAAGCTTCCATATAAGTGCAATCCATGTTTAAAGTTATGAATATGACATGCCTTTTGCTGAGCATTACAGAGCCAATTTTCACTTTTTGCCAGGTCAGATTCACTTGTAGAATGACTTGCAGCACCTGCTGCACCTTCCTATTAAGAGGTGCAGGATAGCGTTAACTAATGCCAATTAGTGATGATATTGGGACCCCCTTCTAATGTATGTAGTTAGTGAACAGCACAGCACTGGTTGTATGCAGAAGTCACACATTGTGATCCCTGCCTGTTTTCTGTGATAACCAATTTACCCCCACCCCCCCGTGACATTACAAAAGCCATGGGACACTTTCAATCCTTAGATGATTTTTCACCAGTTTTTAGCTGACTAAACTTGAATGAACAGCTCTACATGCTTGCACTATAAGGTGTTTTTACATTGGTGCTAGAGTATGACATTGAAGTGAAAGGACTGCAGCCACCTTTACGGTTTAAAATTGTGCCCTAGATGAATGTGGTTTTTATTATCTTTGCAGTCTGGGTAATAAAGGGCCAGGGCAGATCACACATCCATTATACAACCCACTTGTCTCTCGTTCCATTGATTCAGCATCTGGAATGAGGGTAAAAACTGCTCCAGGAAAGTTGATGGCTGAATGGAAGATGGAAGCCCTTGATAGATATGAGGGCAAAATTTGCCAAAAGTAGAATGGAAAAGAGGGTAACATCCTAAGCAGTAATGAGAGGGCCGGGGGTGGAATGGGACGGGGAGTGGGTAATTGCCAATCAGTAAATTCAAGTAGCAAAGGGGATTTGAATCTTGTAAAATAATTAGATGCATTATGAATAATTCACTGCCAAAAATAAGCAAATTGCGGAATATTTTTCAGACATTAGTACAGTTACAAGATTCGACAGACTACACAATTTAAGGTTTTAGTTATGTGAATTGTACTTCTGTCATAAGCTCAATTATTTAAAAAAGTTTTGTTGCTTGGTAAATATTTTTCTTCAAAGTAATAAAAGCTATTACTAAGGAGTAGAGCACACTTTTACCTTTTCCAGTCTGCACATTTTCAAACACGCCTGGGCCAATCTACACTATAAAATTCCCAAACCAACTGAATGCTGTATATGTCAATGTACATTGTAAAGTATTGATTGATCTTTTTGGTTGAAGGTTGAACTTGGAGATGAATACAGAAATAAAACATGTGGCCTTTGTGGGGATTTTAATGGGCATCTTCAGCTAAATGAGTTTAACCTTGGAGGTAAGTGCATATTTTAGCTTGTCATTGGCATTAAGTTAACATGGTATTTTATTTTGCTTAAAGGAAAGAAATCTGTATAGTTAATGATTCAACATTGAACTGTTAATACTGATCGAGCTTTTCCTCTTCCACTTAATCATTTATATTCTATATTTCAAGCCAATGTCTGCATTTAAATGATTATAGAGAAAATGCATTGTGCACTTGTATCTGTTGGGCCATATAATTTTAAAATTAACGTCTTGAATCATATAGAACTTTCAAATTATGTACAACTAAAATAAATCTGTAACAGAATGCCAAGTGATGCTCAATAAAGATATGAACTAATTGGATAACTAGAGCAGAGTGAGAAAGTGGTTAAAAAGTAATATGGGATCCTATGGTTTATAAAAAGAGGGAGAGAATACGAAAGCGAGGAAGTTATAATGAACCTTTATAAAATATGACCTTAACTGGAGTATTCTGTCAAAATCTGGGCATGGCACTTTAGGAAGAATATGCAAAAATTTTTTTTCGAGCATGGTTCCAGAGATGAGCTTATGTGGAGAGCTGGGATTGTTCTTAGAAAAGAGAAAGTTGAAAGGAGGTTTTATAGAGGTGTTCAAAATCATTAGGGTCTCTATTCAGAATACATAGAGAGAATGTGCATCGATTGCTGAAAGTGATGAGAATCAGAAAGCACTGATTTAATGTGGTTGGCAAAAGAGGCAAAGGTAACGTGTGGAATAGCTTTTTTACACAGCAAGTGATTGGAATCTAGATTGCGCTACCTGAGACGATGGTAGAGGCAGATTCAGTTATGGTTTTCAAAAGGCAATTGGATAAGTACCTTAAAAGAAAAAAAAAATTCCAGCACAAACTGGACAGGCCGGATGACGAACTCCTGTGGTGTAACCATTCCATGAATCTATGATTATATGGATAAAACTGCATCCACTAGAGGAGACTAATTCCTTAAAGATGCACACAGCCTGTATTGTGACTCCAAATTGAAAGCATTCAGTGAATTTTATTTAAAAATAAAGTAGTTTCATGTCAATTTAAATGTTACAAATGTTTTTTGGAATCTCGGGAAACGGTCAGAGCAGTTGAGCTTCTAAAGGAAGAGCAGAGAATGAGCGTTAACCTTGGGGGAATGGTGAGGACAGTGAGTCTTCAAAAGGGGGAACAGAGAGTGAGAATCAGTGAGAGCAGCGAATCTTCAAAAAAGGAGGAGCGGAGACCGAGTTCACCTTGGAATTAATGAGAGCAGCAAGTCCAGCTGCTGCTGCATGTCAGAACCAGCGTTATAAAAGAAAAATCAAAGCGTGACATCACACGGAAGCTGGTAGGTGAATGGTTGGTGTTTATCCATTGACTTTGTTCGTTTGTCTTTGAAATGTTTTATTAGTACTAAGGTTTACAAATTGTAGGAAAGCTTATTTGGAGAAGTAGTGTTTATTTAATAATAAATTAAGTAAGAAAGGTAATAACACATAATAAAGATGGCAGGACAGGGTAATATGTTGTGACTATGGCATGTGGGAGCTTCTGGACAACAACATGATCCATGGCAAACACATCTGCAGCAAGTATCTGCCGTTTGAGGAACTTCAGCTCAGAATCATTGAGCTGCAGGCCATACTGCAGACACTGTGATACAGCTGGGAAGGAGAAGGTTACCTGGACACTTTATTCCAGGAGGCGGTCACACCCCTCAGGAGTGGGTCTTCTGATTTAATCAGTGGTCAGGGACAGGAGGGTGTGACTGTGAGTAAGGCAGGTCTGGGGGTCAAAAAATAAGTGGAGGAGACTCAGCCCTTGCAATGTTCCAAAACAAAAACAGAATTACCTGGAAAAGCTCAGTAGGTCTGGCAGCATCGGCAGAGAAGAAAAGAGTTGACGTTTCGAGTCCTCGTGACCCTTCGACAGAACTTGAGTTCGAGTCCAAGAAAGAGTTGAAATATAAGCTGGTTTAAGGTGTGTGGGGGGTGCGGAGAGAGAGAGAGAAGTGGAGGGGGTGGGTGTGGTTGTAGGGACAAACAAGCAGTGATAGAAGCAGATCATCAAAAGATGTCAACAACAATAGAACAAAAGAACACATAGGTGTTAAAGTTGGTGATATTATCTAAACGAATGTGCTAATTAAGAATGGATGGTAGGGCACTCAAGGTATAGCTCTAGTGGGGGTGGGGAGAGCATAAAAGATTTTAAGATATTTAAAAATAATGGAAATAGGTGGGAAAAGAAAAATCTATATAATTTATTGGAAAAAAAAGGAAGGGGGAAACAGAAAGGGGGTGGGGATGGGAGAGGGAGCTCACGACCTAAAGTTGTTGTATTCAATATTCAGTCCGGAAGGCTGTAAAGTGCCTAGTCGGAAGATGAGTTGTTGTTCCTCCAGTTTGCGTTGGGCTTCACTGGAACAATGCAGCAAGCCAAGGACAGACATGTGGGCAAGAGAGCAGGGTGGAGTGTTAAAATGGCAAGCGACAGGGAGGTCTGGGTCATTCTTGCGGACCCCTCCACTTCTCTCTCTCTCTCTCTCTCTCTCTCTCTCTCTCTCTCTCTCTCTCTCCCCCCCACCCCCCCCCCCCCACCCCCCCCCGCCAACACACCTTAAACCAGCTTATATTTCAACTCTTTCTTGGACTCGAACTCAAGTTCTGTCGAAGGGTCATGAGGACTCGAAACGTCAACTCTTTTCTTCCCCGCCGATGCTGCCAGACCTGCTGAGTTTTTCCAGGTAATTCTGTTTTTGTTTTGGATTTCCAGCATCCGCAGTTTTTTTGTTTTTATCCTTGCAATGTTCCTGCAGGTTCTGGGTTCTTGCCGCTTATATGGATGAGAGTGGGGCCTACAAATTCGATGAGCAAACTGACCATGGCAACATGGTACACGAAGCTGTTCAAGAGGGGGAGTTAATAGGAATGTAGTCGCAGTAAGGGACAGTAAAGACAGGGGGATTGACACAGTTCTCTGCAGCCGAGATCATGAGTCCAGAAGGCTGTGTTGCCTGCTCGGTGCCAGGGTTTGGGTCATCTGCTTTGGGTTGGAGAGGAATTTAAGTGGGAGGGTGAGGATCCAGTGGTCGTGGTCCACATGGATACCAGTGACATAGCTAGGACTAGGAAGGAGCTTCTTGCTGGGGATTATGAACAGCTAAGGGCCAAATTAAAAAGCAAAACCTCAAAGGATTATTGCCTGAGTCACAAGCAAATTGGCACAGGGTAAATAAGATTAAAGAGATGAATGAGTTGGAGAAATGGGTTTTGATTCATAGGGCACTGGCACTAGTACTGAGGAAATTGAGAGTACTGATGAGTTGTATAACTAGGGTGGTAGATAGGGCTTTAAACTAAATTGTGGGGGAAGGGGATCTTGTGAGAGATGTAGTGAATCAAAGGGTAATAATGAGGTAATAGAGCAGGGTAGCGAGTTGGGTAAAAATTACTAGAGTGTGGCAGGCAGGGACAGAGGGTACAAACTTAGGAGTGTACCAGCAAGTAAGGCTAGTGATTGCAAAAATGGTAAAAAGACAGAGTTAAAGGTGTTGTATCTGAATGCGTACAGCATTCATAACAAAATGGTTGAATTATTAGCACAGATAGAAATAAATATGTATGACCTGATAGATGTTATAGAGACATAGTTGCAGGTGATCAAGGCTGGGATCTGAATTGACATTTTGAAAATATAGGAAGCTAGAAAAAGATAGTGAGACAGCTCTGTTAAATAAGGATGCCTTTAGTACAGTAGTGAGAGTTGACCTTAGCTCAAAAGAGCAAGATGTAGAATCAGTTTCGGCAGAGATAAGAAGTAGGAAAGGTAAGAGGTCACTTGTGGGAGTAGTTTATAGGCCCCCTAACAATTGTTACCCAGTAGGATAGAGTATTCTGGAAGAAATAAATGAGTCAAGTAAGAAAGGTATCACAATAATCATGGGTGACTTTAATCTAAATGTAGATTAAGTGAATTAGACAAATGTAGCCTGGAAAATGAGTTCATAGAGTGCATTCGGGACAATTCCTTAGAGCATTACGTTCTGGAGCCAACCAAGGAGCAGGCTAATCTAGACTTGGTATTTGCAATGAGGCAGGATTAATCAAAACTTCATGGTAAAGGGTCTCTAGGTGGCGCGGTTCATAACATGATGAAGTTTCATGTTCAGTTTGAAGAGAAGTGTGTGCCTAAGTCTAGTGTTTTAAACCTGAATAAATGTAATTATAAGGGTATGAAAGCAAATCTAGTTAAATTGAACCGGGAAATTAGTTGAAAGGTAGGACAGTAGAGATGCAGTGGCAGACTTTTAAGGAGATATTTAACAACTCTCAGGAAAGATTTATCCCAATGAAAAAGGAAGACTCTTTGAGAAGGATGCAGCATGTATGAGGAAGTTAAGAATAGTATCAAATTAAAAGAAACACTGTACAAATCTGCAAAGGTTGGTCAGATTTTAAGGACCAGCAAAGAATGGCTAAAAAAAGGGAGAAAGTAGACTGTGAGAGAAAGCTATCTAGTAATCTGAAAACAGGTAGTAAGAGTTTCTACAAGTACTTAAATACGAAAGGAGTAACTAAATCTAGTGTTGGTTCTCTAGAGAATGAGTTTGGGGAATTGATCATGGAAAACAAGGAAATGGCAGAGGCATTGAACAGTTTTTTTTGTGTCTGTCTTCATTGTAGAAGACTTAGAAAACTTCTAAAAGATCCTTGAAAATCAAGGGGTAAACGGGAGGGAGGAACATAAAACAATCCCCATCACCAGGGAAAAGGTGCTGGGAAAACTATTAGAGCTAAGGCTGACGAGCAGATTTTTGGGAACTAGGAAGGAAATTGAAAATCAGGACCTCGAATAGTAATCTCGGGATTACTCCCAATGCCATGTGCTAGTGAGCATAAGAATAGGAAGATTGAGCAGTTCAATATGTGGCTGGAGAAATGGAGTAAGAGGGAGGGCTTTAGATTTTTGAGGCATTGGGACCTGTTCTGGGGGCAGGTGGGACCTATGTAAGAAGGATGGGTTATACCTTAACAGGACTGAGACTAGTGTCCTCAGGGGGAGCTTTGCTAGTGCTGTTGGAGAGGGTTTAAACTGGATTGACCAGGGGATAGGAACCTGAGGGGAAATTCAGAGAGGAGAGGAGAAAAACTGTCAGTGGGAAGTAGAGAAATATTAACTGATAAGGAGGATATATCAGAGAGTACTATCAAAGTAAATAGAATGCTTGGAGAGGTTGATAGAACTAAAGTAAGCTATAGCAAGTCATTAGATGGGGTCAGAACAAGGGGGAAAGTTAAAAAGCCTAAATCAGGATTGATGCACATGTGTGTGAATGCACAGAGTGTGATTAATAAGATTAGTGAACTACAGGCACAGGTTGACAAATGGAGCAGTGATATTATTGCTATAACAGAGACCTGACTTAAAGAAGGACAGGACTAGGCATTAAATATTCCTGGGTGCAAGGTATTCAGGAGAGACAGGAAAGGAAGAAAAGGTGGGAGGGGGGCTTGTTGGTGGGCAATGGCATTATTGATTAAAGATGGCGTTACAGTACTGAAGAGAGAGGATGTTCCAGAGAGGTCAAGGACAGAATCTCTCTGGCTAGAGATAAAGAATGAAAAAGGTGTGATAACATTGATCAGTGTTGTATATACACCACCAACTAGTGGAAGGGATGTAGAGAAACAAATTTGCAAAGAAATTCCAGAGAGGTGTAAGAATTATAGAATAATTATAATGGGGGACTTCAATTATCGAAATATAGACTGAGATAGGAATAGTGCAAAGAGACAAGAAGGACAATAGTTCCTGGAGTGTGTTCAAGATAATTTTCTTGTAGCAGTATGTTTTCGATCCAACGGGAGGGCAGGCAGTGTTGGACCTGGTTCTGGGGAATAAGTTGTCCCGAGTGGATCACACAACGGTGGGAGAGTATTTAGGGGACAGTGACCATTGTATCGTAAGGATTAGGTTGGCCATGGAGAAGGGCAAGGAACAACCCAGAGCAGGGATAATTAATTGGGGGAAAGCCAACTTTGATGGTTTGAGAATACATCTGAGGCGAGTGAGTTGGAATCAAATGTTTTTGGAAAAGACAGTGGCTGAACAATGGGCCACCTTCAAAAAGATAGTATTGCAAGCAACGTCAAGGTATATTCTCTTAAAGGGAAAAGGTAGGACAAATAAATCTAGAACGCCCTGGATGACAAGAGAAATAGTGGTGAAGGTGAAATGGAAGAAGTGCTTGTACGACAGATGTCAGGTAGAAAATACAATGGAGAATCAGGCTGACTATAGAAGGACCAGAGGGGAAGTGAAAAAACTAATCATAAAAGCAAGGAGGGAGCATGAAAAGAGACTAGCAGCTAACGTAAAAGGGAATCCCAAGGTCTTCTATAAGCATGTAAATAATAAAAGGGTGCTTTAAAAAAAGGGTAGGGCCAATTAGGGATTAAGAAGGAGACTTGCATGTGGAGGCAGGGGAAGTAGCAGAGGTATTAAATGAGTACTTTGCATCTGTGTGTACATAGAAAGGGGATGCCACCCAGACCAAGGTGAGAGAGAAGGTAATTGATACATTTGAGGAATTTACAGTTGAGAAGGAGGTGGTATTAGAAAGGCTATCTTTACTTAAAATTAATTGGGTATCAGGAACATATGAGATGTATCCAAGGATACTGAGGGAGGTGAGAGTGGAAATTTCAGAGGCACTGCTGACAACCTTCCAGTCTTCCTTAGACATAGGGGTGGTGCCAGAGGACTGGAGAATTGCGAATGTGACATCTTTGTTCAAAAAGGGTTACAAGGATAAGGCCAGCAACTACAGACCAGTCAGTTTGACATCAGTGGTAGGGAAACTTCTGGAAACTATAATTCGTGTCAAAATCAATAGTCACTTAGACAGGTGCAGAGTAGTTAAGGAAAGCCAGCATTGGTTCATTAAGGGAAAGTCATGTTTAACTAATTTACTGGAGTTTTTTGAGAAGATAACAGAGAAGGTTGATAAGACCAATGTTGTTGATGCAGTGTATATAAATTTTCAAAAGGCATTTGATGTAGTGCACACAATAGACTTGTGAGCAAAATTCTAGGTCATGGAATGAAGGGGAAGTGGGCACTTGGATAAGAAATTGGCTGAGAGACAGGAAACAGAGTGGTGAATAAATGTTTTTCAGATTGGAAGAAGGTCTGCAGTGGAGTTCCTCAGGGGTCAGTGTTGGGACCCTGGTTTTCTTGATATATATTAATGATCTAGACTGTGGTGTTCAGGACATGATTTCAAAATCTGCTGATGAAATGAAGATTGGAAATGTTATCAGCTGTGATGAGGACAGTCTTCAACTTCAAAAGAACATTGATATATGGTGGATTGGGCAGATAAATGGCAGATTAAGCTCAATGCAGAGAAGTGTGAGGTGATTCATTTTGACAGGAAGAATGTGGAGAGGCAGTATAAAATTAAGGGAGAAACCCTAAATGAGGTGCAGGAACAAAGGGACCTTGTTGTATATGTACATAAGTCATTGAAGGTGGCAGGGCAATTTGAGAGAGCAGTTAATAAAGCATATGGTATCCTAGGTTTTATTAAAAGGGGCATTGAATACAAGAGTAAGGAGGTCATGTTAAACTTGTATAAGATACTAGTTAGGCCTCATCTGGAGTACCGTGTCCAATTCTGGATGCCATACTTGAGGAAGGATGTGAAGGCATTAGAGAGGCTACAGAGGAGATTCGCAAGAATAATTCCAGGGATGATGAACTGTAGCTATGGGAATAGATTGGAGAGGTTGGGTCTATTTTCCTTGGAGAAAAGAAAGCTAAGAGGAGACTTGATAGAGATATTCAAGGTGCCGAGAGGTATGGACAGGGTATTCCCACTCACGAGAATAACAAGAACTAGAGGGCACAGATTCAAAGTAATGGGCAAAAGGAGTAGTAGTGATGTTCAAAAAAGTTTTTTCACCCAGAGGGTGGCTGGTGTCTGGAACAAACTTCCTGAAAGGGTGGTGGAGGCAGGTTTGATCGAGCTATTCAAAAGGGAGTTGGATTGCCATCTGAAAAGAAAGAATGTGCAAGGTTATGGGGATAAGGCAGGGGAGTGGGATTAAGTAGAATGCTCTTTCAGCAAGCCAGTGCAGACTTGATGGGCCAAATGGCCTCCTTTTGCCCTGTAAAGATTCTGTGAAGCCTCTCAGACCAGATGACCTGTGTCCTAGGGTCTTAAAAGAAGTAGCTGCAGAGATAGTAGATGCATTGGTTATAATCTTCCAGAATTCCTTAGATTCTGGAAGGATCCCAGTGGATTAGAAAATAGCTGATATAACACCTTTATTCAAGAAAGGATGGTGACATAAAGTAGGAAGCTACAGGACAGTTAGCCTAACATCTGTCATATGGAAATTGCTAGAATCCATTATTAAGGAGGTTATAGCAGGATACTTAGAAAATTATAATTTGATCAGGCAGAGTCAATATGGGTTTCTGAAAGGGAAATTGTCTTTAACTAATCTATTAGAGTTTTTTGAGGAAGTAACAAGTAAGGTGGATAAAGGGGAATCTGTAGATTTGGTGAATTTGGATTTCCAGAAAGCATTTAATAAGGTGCCACATCAAAGGTTACTACGCAAGATAATGTTACATGCTGTACAAGGTAATATATTAGAAGGACAGAGGATTTGTTAGCTAACAGGAAGCAGATAGCAGGGATAAATGGGCCTTTTTCTTGTTGGCAAGTTGTAACTGGTGGAGTGCCACAGGGATCAGTGCTACGGCGTCAACTATTTACAATCTATATCAACGATTTGGATGAAGGGACTGAATGTATGGTAGCTAAATTTACCGATTACAGCAAGATAGGTAGGAATGTAAGTTGTCAAGAGGAGGTAGAGAGCCTGCAAAGGGATGTTAGAGAGGTTAAGTGAGTGGGCAAAAATTTGGCAGATGGAGTATAATGTGGGAAAATTTGAACTTGTCCACTTTACCTGGAAGAATAGAAAAGTGGTATACTACATGAACGGAGAGAAATTGTAAAACTTGGTGGCACAGAGAGATATGAGTGTCTCGGTACATGAATCACAAAAAGTTAGCATGCGGGTTCAGCAAGTGATTAGGAAAGCAAATGGAATGTTGATCTTTATTGCAAGGGGAATGGAATATAAAACTAGGGAAGTTTTACTGCATGGGATCACTTCTCAAATACTGTGTATGGCTTTGGTTTTCCTTATTTGTAAAAAGATATAATTGCTTAAGAGATAAAAACAAAAAAACTGCGGATGCTGGAAATCCAAACAAAAACAGAATTACCTGGAAAAACTCAGCAGGTCTGGCAGCATCGGCGGAGAAGAAAAGAGTTGACGTTTCGAGTCCTCGTGACTCTTCGACAGAACTTGAGTTCGAGTCCAAGAAAGAGTTGAAATATAAGCTGGTTTAAGGTGTGTGTGTGTGTGTGTGTGTGTGTGTGTGTGTGTGTGTGTGTGTGTGTGTGTGTGTGTGTGTGTGTGGTGTGTGTGTGTGTGTGTGTGTGTGTGTGTGTGTGTGTGTGTGTGTGTGTGTGTGTGGGGGGGGGGGGGTGCAGGGGGAGAAAGAGAGAGAAGTGGAGGGGGGGTGTGGTTGTAGGGACAAACAAGCAGTGATAGAAGCAGATCATCAAAAGATGTCAACAACAATAGAACAAAAGAACACATAGGTGTTAAAGTGGTGATATTATCTAAACGAATGTGCTAATTAAGAATGGATGGTAGGGCACTCAAGGTATAGCTCTAGTGGGGGTGGGGAGAGCATAAAAGATTTTAAGATATTTAAAAATAATGGAAATAGGTGGGAAAAGAAAAATCTATATAATTTATTGGAAAATAAAGGAAGGGGGAAACAGAAAGGGGGTGGGGATGGGAGAGGGAGCTCACGACTTAAAGTTGTTGAATTCAATATTCAGTCCGGAAGGCTGTAAAGTGCCTAGTCGGAAGATGAGGTGTTGTTCCTCCAGTTTGCGTTGGGCTTCACTGGAACAATGCAGCAAGCCAAGGACAGACATGTGGGCAAGAGAGCAGGGTGGAGTGTTAAAATGGCAAGCGACAGGGAGGTTTGGGTCATTCTTGCGGACAGACCGCAGGTGTTCTGCAAAGCGGTCGCCCAGTTTACGTTTGGTCTCTCCAATGTAGAGGAGACCACACTGGGAGCAACGAATGCAGTAGACTAAGTTGGGGGAAATGCAAGTGAAATGCTGCTTCACTTGAAAGGAGTGTTTGGGCCCTTGGACGGTGAGAAGAGAGGAAGTGCAGGGGCAGGTGTTGCATCTTTTGCGTGGGCATGGGGTGGTGCTATAGGAGGGGGTTGAGGAGTAGGGGGTGATGGAGGAGTGGACCAGGGTGTCCCGGAGGGAGCGGGGTGAAGGGAAGATGTGTTTGGTGGTGGCAAATGGTGGAGAATGATCCTTTGAATGCGGAGGCTGGTGGGGTGATAAGTGAGGACAAGGGGTCCCTATCATGTTTCTGGGAGGGAGGAGAAGGCGTGAGGGCGGATGCGCGGGAGATGGGCCAGACACGGTTGAGGGCCCTGTCAATGACTGTGGGTGGAAAACCTCGGTTAAGGAAGAAGGAGGACATATCAGAGGAACTGTTTTTGAAGGTGGCATCATTGGAACAGATGCGACGGAGGTGAAGGAACTGAGAGAATGGGATGGAGTCCTTACAGGAAGCGGGGTGTGAGGAGCTGTAGTCAAGGTAGCTGTGGGAGTCGGTGGGTTTGTAATGGATATTGGTGGACAGTCTATCACCAGAGATTGAGACAGAGAGGTCAAGGAAGGGAAGGGAAGTGTCAGAGATGGACCACGTGAAAATGATGGAGGGGTGGAGATTGGAAGCAAAATTAATAAATTTTTCCAAGTCCCGACGAGAGCATGAAGCGGCACCGAAGTAATCATTGATGTACCGGAGAAAAAGTTGTGGAAGGGGGCCGGAGTAGGACTGCAACAAGGAATGTTCCACATACCCCATAAAGAGACAGGCATAGCTGGGGCCTATGCGGGTACCCATAGCCACACCTTTTATTTGGAGGAAGTGAGAGGAGTTGAAGGAGAAATTGTTCAGCGTGAGAACAAGTTCAGCCAGACGGAGGAGAGTAGTGGTGGATGGGGATTGTTCGGGCCTCTGTTCGAGGAAGAATCTAAGGGCCCTCAGACCATCCTGGTGGGGGATGGAGGTGTAGTGGGATTGGACGTCCATGGTGAAGAGGAAGCGGTTGGGGCCAGGGAACTGGAAATTGTTGATGTGACGTAAGGTGTCAGAGGAATCACGGATGTAGGTGGGAAGGGACTGGACAAGGGGAGAGAGAAGGGAGTCAAGATAACGAGAAATGAGTTCTGTGGGGCAGGAGCAAGCTGAGACGATCGGTCTACCGGGGCAGTTCTGTTTGTGGATTTTGGGTAGGAGATAGAAGCGGGCCGTCCGAGGTTGGGCGACTATCAGGTTGGAAGCTGAAACTCATTTCTCGTTATCTTGACTCCCTTCTCTCTCCCCTTGTCCAGTCCCTTCCCACCTACATCCGTGATTCCTCTGACACCTTACGTCACATCAACAATTTCCAGTTCCCTGGCCCCCACCGCTTCCTCTTCACCATGGACGTCCAATCCCTCTACAACTCCATCCCCCACCAGGATGGTCTGAGGGCCCTTAGCTTCTTCCTCGAACAGAGGCCCAAACAATCCCCATCCACCACTACTCTCCTCCGTTGGCTGAACTTGTTCTCACGCTGAACAATTTCTCCTTCAACTCCTCTCACTTCCTGCAAATAAAAGGTGTGGCTATGGGTACCCGCATGGGCCCCAGCTATGTTTGTCTCTTTATGGGGTATGTGGAACATTCCTTGTTCCAGTCCTACTCCGGCCCCCTTCCACAACTCTTTCTCCGGTACATCGATGATTTCTTCGGTGCCGCTTCATGCTCTCGTTGGGACTTGGAAAAATTTATTAATTTTGCTTCCAATCTCCACCCCTCCATCATTTTCACGTGGTCCATCTCTGACACTTCCCTTCCCTTCCTTGACCTCTCTGTCTCAATCTCTGGTGATAGACTGTCCACCAATATCCATTACAAACCCTCCAACTCCCACAGCTACCTTGACTACAGCTCCTCACACCCCGCTTCCTGTAAGGACTCCATCCCATTCTCTCAGTTCCTTCGCCTCCGTCGCATCTGTTCCGATGATGCCACCTTCAGAAACAGTTCCTCTGACATGTCCTCCTTCTTCCTTAACCGAGGTTTTCCACCCACGGTCGTTGACAGGGCCCTCAACCGTGGCCCATCTCCCGCGCATCCGCCCTCACGCCTTCTCTTCCCTCCCAGAAACATGATAGGGTCCCCCTTGTCCTCACTTATCACCCCACCAGCCTCCGCATTCAAAGGATCATTCTCCGCCATTTCCGCCAACTCCAGCATGATGCCACCACCAAACACATCTTCCCTTCACCCCCCCTATCGGCATTTCGTAGGGATCGCTCCCTCCGGGACACCCTGGTCCACTCCTCCATCACCCCCTGCTCCTCAACCCCCACCTATGGCACCACCCCATGCCCACGCAAAAGATGCAACACCTGCCCCTTCACTTCCTCTCTCCTCACCATCCAAGGGCCCAAACACTCCTTTCAAGTGAAGCAGCATTTCACTTGCATTTCCCCCAACTTAGTCTACTGCATTCGTTGCTCCCAATGTGGTCTCCTCTACATTGGAGAGACCAAATGTAAACTGGGTGACCGCTTTGCAGAACACCTGCGATCTGTCTGCAAGAATGACCCAAACCTCCCTGTCGCTTGCCATTTTAACACTCCACCCTGCTCTCTTGCCCACATGTCTGTCCTTGGCTTGCTGCATTGTTCCAGTGAAGCCCAACGCAAACTGGAGGAACAACACCTCATCTTCCGACTAGGCACTTTACAGCCTTCCGGACTGAATATTGAATTCAACAACTTTAAGTCGTGAGCTCCGTCCCCCATCCCCACCACCTTTCTGTTACCCCTTCCTTTTTTTTTCCAATAAATTATATAGATTTTTCTTTTCCCACCTATTTCCATTATTTTTAAATATCTTAAAATCTTTTATGCTCTCCCCACCCCCACTAGAGCTATACCTTGAGTGCCCTACCATCCATTCTTAAGTAGCACATTCGTTTAGATAATATCACCAACTTTAACACCTATGTGTTCTTTTGTTCTATTGTTGTTGACATCTTTTGATGATCTGCTTCTATCACTGCTTGTTTGTCCCTACAACCACACCCCCCCCTCCATTTCTCTCTCTCTCTCTCTCTCCGCCCCCCGCCCCCCCCCCCCCCCCCCCCCCCCCCCCCACACACACCTTAAACCAGCTTATATTTCAACTCTTTCTTGGACTTGAAGTCAAGTTCTGTCGAAGAGTCATGAGGACTCGAAACATCAACTCTTTTCTTCTCCGCCGATGCTGCCAGACCTACTGAGTTTTTCCAGGTAATTCTGTTTTCGTAATTGCTTTAGAAGCAGTTCAGAGAAGGTTTATGCTACTCATTCCTGCAATGAGGATCTTATCTTATGAGGAAAGGTTGAACATGTTGGGCCTATATCCATTGGAGTTTAGAAGGATGAGAGGTGATCTTATTGAAACAAAAAAGATCCTTGGATGGATACCCGTAGGATGTTTCTCCTTGTGGGAGAAACTAAAACTGGGGGACACAGTTTAAAAGTAAGAGATTTACCTTTTCAGAGGGAGATGAGGAGAAATTCTTTCTCTTAGAGGGTTGTTAGTATGTGGAATTCTCTTCCCCAGAAAGCAGTGCTGGCTGGCTCATTGAATTTAGTAAAGGCAGAGTTAGGCAGATTTTTGATAGACAAGGGTTATTTGCAGATTTGGTTGGTTGGTTGGTTGGTTGGCGGGGGGGGGGGTGCAGACAGGAAAGTAGAATTGAGACTACAGCCAGACCAACCATGATCTTATTGAATGATGGAGCAGGCGCGAAGGGCTGAATGGCCTGCTTCTGCTCCTAAGTCCTATGTTCCTATGTTTAAAGCAGTGTGTGTTTTGCTGTCAATATTAATTGATAAAGATTAGGCACAATATAGTGAATTTTATAATGTGAAACTGTGTTTGAATCTTTGTCTATGTTGAAACTCGAACAACACTGGACCAGTAAGTGCTGATTTTGCCTGCATCATTGGGTTCAGTGTGAAGTGACCAGCTAGTAGCATAGAGGAGAAATCAGCTGTCAGGTTGCACAGGCTGAGACCACAGAAAAGTTCATGCTTGCCTTTTAATTTCATCATAATTTCAAAGTGTGCAGCCAAGGAGGCTTGAAAATATAGAATGGGTAAAAAACATTTGCCAATTAACTTATTTTTGGTGGAATAAGTAGATCTCTTAAATAAACATATAACTGAAACAATATGCACTGTTAAACTTCAGTTGTTACTTGGACTACTTTAAATGTATAAGAGTCATCATTTGTAGGATTTATACCAGTCTTACAGTTATCAGCGTCATATATTTTGGCATATAATGGCATATGACATAAAACGCAATCTTTTTTTAGGCAAAGTAGTTTCACCTTACGAGTTCGCTAGCAAATATCAAGTAGATGATCCTTCAGAAACATGTCATCCTTTGAACCCAGGAAGAATGGAGGAAAGTTATGTTGACTATGTAAGTATGTTATGCAAACTGTTTAAGTATATTGATTCAGTGCTGGAGCTCGGATTGACCTTTTACAGATGCAGCTCTGCTGGGTGTTAAATGAATAGATTCACTGTAAAATAAGGTGTGTGGTTGGGAGTACTCCTTCCTTCCATCTTTAGAATGTCAGTTATCCCTCAGGGGAAGCACAGGGAATCCTGGAATAGTGCAGTTGGGTTGGATATCTGATACAACAGGTCTTTTCCCCTTTTTCCTCCTCCCTATGCTTGGGTAATGTTGATTCCCTGAACATAGAAAAATCTGCTCACATACATGTTACCTACTCATATCCCTGAACATTTTCTTAAGTCTGTTTCGTTTCACCTTCCTTTTTGCTTAGAAAAAGTTTGCACATTTCATATTTTCATCATGAAAGTAATCTGTTGATTTTTTTTAGGTGTCTGATTGCTCTTGCATGTTGAATAAAGTGGCGCCGCTCTGTAAATTACCAAAGGCAAATTATGTTATGGAATGTCAGCGTGATTTATACAAGTGTACTGCCAAAGGTGACAAACAATGCAGTTGTCAGACTTTGTCTGAATATTCCCGACAATGTTCTAGGTTACTGGAGCCAGTCACTAACTGGAGAAATATCTCTTTCTGCCGTAAGTAGGATGACCTATATTGTTTGAATTTTGCAGTAATGTATTTGTAATACATTTTGTCACCTATTTCAATTTCATAGTACTTTGATTGTACATGTAAGAACTTACTGTTACACATACATTTGCCTCTATTCTTTGCTACCCAGGGTAGGGGGTGGGTGTAAAAGGTTAACAGGGGTAGGCAGGAATGTGGGGTTGAGGCTACATTCAGATCAGCCATGATCTTATTGAATGGTGGAGCAGGCCAAGTGGCCTTCCCCTGCTCCTAATTCATATGTTTGTATGTTTTCTAGCTTGCACCATCCCATTCACTCATCACCCCTCTGCTCACTGACCGACATTGGCTCCTGGATCACCAAAGCCTCTGTGAAAATTCTCATCTTTGTTTACAAATCCTTCCATGGCCCATCCCCCCTCCCTATTTCCCAAACTTTTACAACACTTTGAAAACTCTGCTTTTGCAACTTTGGCTTCCCCAAAATGTACTCCCCACTTCCTTCACAAACTCTACTTTACTTGCCTCTCTATTGGCAACAGTGCCTTTAGCTTTCAAGACCCTATATTCTGGAATTCCCTGAGAGACCAAAAATTAGTTTATCCTCGCTTTAAATATATTCAATGATGGAGCAGCCACAACCCTCTCTTGTAGAGAATTCACAAGACTCGCAACCCTTTGAGTGAAGATATTTCTCCTCAACTCCACCCTAAATAATTGTCTCCTTATCCTGAGACTGTGCTCCCATGTTTTAGATTCCCCAGCAAGCAGAATCAGCCTCTCAGCATCTAACCTGTCAACCCCTTCAGAATCTTGCATGTTTCAATGAGATCACCTCTCATTCTTCCAAACTCCAGAAAACTTTGGCCCAATTTACTCAGCCTTTCATCATAGGTCAACCCCCTCACCCCAGGGATGCAAGTATGTCCTTCTTTAAATATGAAGATCAAAACTGCACACAGTATACCAGATGTGGTCTCACCAAAGCTACAATTGCAGCAAGACTTCTTTGTTCGTGAAATCCAATCCCCGATGTTATGACACAGCAGTTGTTAAAAGCTGAGTTATTTGAAATCCTGAAGGGAAACTTTAAACAACTGTCATAACCTATGTTTTCAATTGGTATGTTTGAGTTGCACCTCTAAATTCAGGAATAAGAACCACCAGTTCTCGAGAGGTTTTTATATCTAACTGCATGAGACATTTATTAGTTTACACAAGTTAAGCATATACACATGGCTACAAATTACTACTATCATAGCTTTTAACAAATTCTCAAACTAATCTCCACTAAGACAACAACAACCCATAGACTTTAAGCAGACACCAGGCAAAGCATTTTCACCTTACAAATTCAAAATGAGGCTCCTTTCACTTTGATTCCTTTGCATACAGTCATAGACTTACAGTTGCTTTGATGTTACATGCCTCTTCTCTGCACACACAAAACTGCTTTCTGTTATACCCAGCACTTCTCTTTGAGTGTATATTCTCATTGTATCATCAGGCCCTTTGAACTCCACGCCTTCTAACAATAAAACCCCTTTCATAGTACCAATTTTATTAGTAATATAAACATTGGTGTCTCTTAACTAGGTGCAAGATTTCACTTCCCTTCTTGAATGCTGTATTCAAATGCAAATGTACCTCTACTTCTGTTTATGTCTCAAAATTAATACACATCTTAGCACACAGACTAGCTGGCTTTAATCCACAGACTAAACCTCTATTTAAAAAATAATATTTTCCAATAACGCTATATACATCAATAGCTTCATGACACCATGCATAACCCCCATAAGGTCTACATGCTATTTGCCTTCCTACTTGCATGCTGTACCTGCTTGCTAACTTTCTGGGCTCCTTGTATGAGCGTACCCAAGTCTCTCTGAACCAATGATCACTATCATAATACATATAACATCGAAGACCTTGGTAAGCTTAATCCCTCAGCATTTTCTTTTTCAATTTTTAAAATACTAAATCCCTTGGCCAGAATCTCCTCAGCTGCTGTATCTTCACTGGAAGATAGGTAGAATCCCTGTTTACTCTTGTATTTGGAGTTTCTTTTATTACTTGCTCATTGGATGTCTAAGGCCAGCATTCCAGAATTTATTGCCTATCCCTGTTGCCCTTGAGAAGGGGTGGTGAGCTGCTTTCTTACGATCTGTGTGGTGTAGGTACACCCACAGTGCTGTAGGGAGGTAGTTCTGGGATTTTGACCCAGCGACAATGAGGGAACAGCAATATAGCTCCTAGTTAGAATGCCATGTGACTTGGGAGGGAATTTGTAAGTGGTCCTTGTGTTGCCAGATAGAAGTAGCATGTTTGGAAAATATTGGCAGCTCACATGAAGGAAAATTAGCAAAATGCATGACAGCAACCAAAGTGAAGGGATTCATGTCAAAAATAGTGGGAGAGGAAAGCATAGAAAAGGCTGATAGCATGCATTCAAGGGACCTTAAAAAAAGAAAGGTTAGAGTTGGAGCAGTAGGTGGAGCAAACGAGGATTTTGCACATCACTGGATTGTAAATCCAGGCCTCTGGATTTCTAGTCCAATAACATAACTACCACACTACTTATCTGCAAGCAGAAACCAGATCTATTAACAGACAGCCATTTTAACTGATAAAAACAAAAAACTGCGGATGCTGGAAATCCAAAACAAAAACAGAATTACCTGGAAAAACTCAGCAGGTCTGGCAGCATCGGCGGAGAAGAAAAGAGTTGACGTTTCGAGTCCTCATGACCCTTCAACAGAACTGTTGAAGGGTCATGAGGACTCGAAACGTCAACTCTTTTCTTCTCCGCCGATGCTGCCAGACCTGCTGAGTTTTTCCAGGTAATTCTGTTTTTGTTTTAGCCATTTTAACTGATTAGTTGCTCTTAAGGCTTCAGCGTTGTGGATTGGCGAAGATTTTTCTCAGTGGTTCTCGTCACAAGAAAGGATTGTAATTCTGGCAATGTTATTTGGAGCCATACCTATCAGAAAGGCAGATGGTTGGAGGCCACTCATCTCAAACCCCATAACATCACAGCAGTGTCCTAGGCCTAGCCAACTTCAGATGTTTCATCTGTACCCTTCCCTCCAACATAAGCTCAGAAGTGAGGATGTTCACTGATGATTGTTCATTTCCATTTGCAACTCTTCAGACACTGAAGCAGTCCATGTCCATATGCAACAAGCCCTGGGCAACATTCCGGCTTGGGCTGATAAGTGGCAAGCAACATTCGTGCCACAGAGATGCTAGGCAATGACTCCAACAAGGGAGAATCTAAACATCTCCCCTTGATATTCAACGCCATTACCATCAACATCCTAGGGGTCACCATTGACCAGAATCTGAACTGCACCAGCCATTTAAATCCTGTATCTGTAAGAGCAGGCAGGAGGCTGGAAATTCTGCCATGAGTTACACACTTCCTGACTCTCCAAAGCCTGTCTACCACCTACAAGGCATTTCAGGAGCGTGGTAGAATACTCTGCACTTGCAAGAAGCTCAGGAACAAAAAAGCCCGATTGATCAGCACCCAAACAACTACCTTAAACATTCACTCCCTCCATGACCGATGCAAGGTCGCAGCTGTGTATACCATCTACAAGGTGCACTGCAGCAACTCATCAAAGCTCCTTCAACAGCATCTTCCAAATCCATGACTTTCTTCACCTAGAAGGACAAAGAAAGCAGACGCGTGGGAACACCGCTGCCTCCAGATCCCCCTCTAAGTCAAAATCCTCGATCTCCTTCCTGACAAGCACTGTGGATGTACCTGCACTCATGGACTGCAGCAGCTCCAGAAGGCCACTTGCCACCACTTTCTTGAGTGCAGATAGGCAACAAATACTGGCCTTGCCAGCAATGCCCTCGTCCCATGAACGCATAAAAAAACTTCATTCATGAGAAAGAAGAAAATAAAAATCATATTCGTGCTTTCTTAATACCAAGTTGCATTACATTGTCTAATAACAGTATTATAATTTATATAACTGCTCTACAGAGCTATATTAAATTACATGATGACATGCAGTTCATAAAACCTGCTTGTCAAGCTTGGAGTGATCATTTTCAACTCTAGACTGTCTGCATGCCTATGGTCTTCTGACTGACCCTGAAAGCACTTGTGACCTTTAACAGGACCAATATGTTGCCAACATGTGGAGCAAACAGCTCCAGCCATACAGACCATGCTGTGGAGTAGTTGCTGACCACTCCAAGAATGTTCTCCCTAGAGGGAAACATGTTCTATTTTTATACTATAATACAACTTGTAACATGTGGTTGCATATTTAGATAATGCAGCATTTTTAACTGACTTGTAGTCTTTTTGGTCTTTGCCTTTGTTGTACAAACTTTGTTTCTCATTCAGTAAGTCGATAGGCCAATCTTTATCTTTTACTGTGGCATATGGTGTCTTGGCAGTCAGTCTCATCTTATTCTGCACCTGGGTGTTTATCAATCCTTACATTTCCAAACAGTATTTGATTCATACGTAAAGACGATGTAAGTGTCCCATCTCTCACATTTGCATTAGCACAAAAATTGTAAATGTTAACAGAGAGGATGCTGGGGCACCTTGAGTATTTACATCATCTTAACGCACTCTAGTAAGGATGTTCGCATGGGAATTCACCAGGAAGTTAGTGTAGGTAGGAGACCATGGTGAACTTAATAGGGAAGAAGCCGAGAGAGAGAATTGAGAGTTAGTGTACCAGTGTGGAGAGGAGGAGTGGGGGGATAGGAAATAGAGGATATAAGCAGGAAAACAGCTTGTCAGTGATTCAAACTATAAAGATTGTGAGAAGCTGTAACCATTCAATGATTCTGTGAATACATTTAACAAATCATGACTGCATCCTGCTTTATTTCAGCCCTTACACCATGTCCAGGAAACCAGGTTTATCAGGAATGTGGATCTCCCTGTTTATTTACTTGCTCAAATCCACAGACCATCTGTGATAGCTACGGCACATATGGTTGCTTCTGCCCAGAAGGTAAATATGCTGAAGCTAATAACAGTTAAAATTCCTGGAATATGTTATCATGTAAAATTGAAGAAAAATATGTTTACCTAATTGTGAACAATACATTGTCAAAAAAGTCTGATTCCAATACTAGATTTTTATATCCATTCTGATCAATGAGTCTGTGATAGAGAACGAGTACTCTGCTCATGCTTTGTACTCTGGCATTGTATGACCTTAAGTCAGAAAAGTAAGTTGGTATCAATAAACTTTCCTGTGTTTTGGATGAATTATATTATCAAATTGCAATAAGACTTCTAATGCCATTGATAATTGGTCCGACAGCAACCTTATCATGTTTGACTTGTTAAAGCATCTCAAATGTTAACCTCACATAACCAGTTAAGTGACCATGTCACCCCTAAATTCTGGCACTCGACTAGCTTCAAAATTGTCCTTTGGAGCTATTGGCATTAATTCGTCTAGTGTTTTCAAAGGACAGTTGTAAAATAGATACTGCCATTTGGTAGTACAGAACTTGAATATTGATGAAAAGAGAGATGTTGTTGAAGATTTTAGACTTGCATTCATCAGGACAAACACAAGAATTCCAAATTTCAAACAATCACAACAATTTACACCATAGGAGAAAAGGGAACTGATTGGTAGGCAAGTCAACACTGGCCGAAGTGTTGCCATGGAGGTTAAGGAAGCTGTTTCACACGCTACTATGCAGTGGCTACGTGAGTGGTACTTTCTACTAACAGGATGCTGTCTTCAGTCCAAAAGGATGTTCTGCCTACTACACAATTGAGCAATGTTGTGTATGAATTTTAGTGCCGATATGATGCCAGGTATGTAGACTGTACGTCCTAGTGATTGGATGATTGGATTAAGTAGCATGTTCCTTCAGTTGTTCCTAATAGGCAGAGTACAGAAATGACTAAAGTTCAGTCCTGGCTTTCCCTAGAGCTCAACATTGGTCTTTTTTTTCTTTCCAGCTTTCCCATATATGCTTAAGGCTACAATATTCAGGTTCAACTGATTGAGAAGCTAGCAAATATAGACATTAGTTTCTTCCTGTGCAACATTGACATCAGCAAAAATAATACACAATAACCATGAATCAATTAAATTAGACTCAACCAGCCTGTACTTGCAAAACCCATAACAAAAGGTCTGCTGTTAGATGTGATTCCACAATTGGGCAGCACTTGTTGAACCATCCTGAGTGTGCTAATAGCCAAACTAACAATCAATTTAAGGCAATCAGTCGAGCTTGTAGCCTGGCTCATTTATGCTTGCTAGAAGCAACATACATTCATACGCAGCGGCCCATTCTTTGCAAGCAAAATGAATATGTTTAAACCTTGCACAGGGAGCTTGGGGAGCCTATAGTTCCCAATTGGTTTCTCCACAGCAACACTTTGGCCAATCAGAGCTGACTTACCAATCAATCTTCATCAACTTTTTAACCAACCTTTTCTTACCAGCCTTTTTTCTTATGTATCAATTGCTATGATTGTTTGAATTTTGGCATTCTTGTGTTTGTTCTTTGTGAATTGTTCCCACTGACAAAATGAATGAATTAGAGTGGGGAAAGTAAATTGTTCCTTTGAAACCAAATTTAAAAAACTGCAAAAGGCTTTCTTGAGTTTGTACTACTATCGTGTAGAAATATCCACATTTGGTGCCAGTGCATTTCTAGGAGATTTAGGGGAAGTTACTTCTGAAGATTTAAAATTTCTGTTCCTCGAACACTTAAAAGATTTAGTGAGGCACTTAGGATTAGAATTTTATTAGAAAGCCAGAAAACCTGAAATTTTAAAATGGGGTGATCAACGGTCTATGGGTGGAAATTGAGGAGGATGAAATGGGTAGAGTAGTGGCAGAGAGATTAAAATTTGAGCAGTGGAAATTAGAATTTTAGGAAAGAAAAAAGGAAAGGGAAAGAGAGAGAAAGAGGAAAACGGGCATGAGAGAAGAGAGAGAATTTCAAGACAGAGATAAGGATAGTGAGTTTAAGCTAAAACAGCTTGAGCTGAGGGGCAGAGATCCTACTGTGTCCTTTGAAGACACCACTAGCTCAGACTTAATGGCTGAGGCAATCCAGTTTGCTACTTTAATCCCTAAATTTGAAGCAAAGCAGGAAACCTTCTTTATCTCTTTTGAGCAGCTAGCACAGTAGTTAAAGTGGCCAGTTCAACATTGGTCCTTATTACTGCAAAGTGCCATTGACTATGAGGTAGTAAAAAGGGCTATTTTATGTGTGTACTAGTTAGTGCCGGAGGCATACGGTCTGAAATTCTGTACCCTCAGTAAACGGCTTGACCAGATGTACCTGGAATTTGAAAGGCTTAAACAACTTGCTTGACCAGTGGGTGTGGGCACTTAAAACAGAAGTTACGAAAACCTCTGTGAGATAATTCTCCCTGAGGAGTTTAAAAACTCCACACCCTTCTCAATAAGAACACAACTAGAGGAACAAAGAATAACAGGAACCAGGCAGGCAGCCACACTGGCTGATTATTATGAGCTGATCCACAAACCCTTGTTCCAGAGGAGAACCTCTCCTAGTTACCCCCAGCCAACTGGAAAGGATAGAGTCAGGGAGAGTGATAGGAAGCTGAGCACCCATGGGAGAGAGGGAAAAGCTGGGGGCCCTCCTCAGGACAGAAAGAGTGGCACTGAGATGAAAAGTGAGGCCAAGTAATCTGGGTGTTTTAACTGCAAAAGGTAGGGCCAACGGCTGGAGGTGACGGGAAAATCCAGTGTGATTTATTGGGGCCCATACCCTCGTGCAGAGAATGGGGGTAAGCCAGAGAGCAAAGCAGACCAGGCTATGGCTCAAACTGTGGCTGCAAATCCCTGTAGAAGTACTGCTGAAAGTGCGGGTGAGGCTAAAGTTACAAGGGAGAGTTACAAGGATTTTGTATCCTAAGGAAGGGTGGCCACATTCCCCAGGGTGCAAAGAGTAAGCCTGTAGTAATACTGAGGGATACAGGGGCCAGCCAAACTCTACTGCTGGGAAAAGGCATGACCTTCCCACCAGAGAGTACAGTAAGTGCCAAGGTGTTGGTAAAGGGGGTTGAAGGTGGGTACATGCCCTTCTCCTATACTGGGTGTGACCTTGTGTCAGGACCAGTGACCATGGGAGTCATCTCCAGTTTGTGGACAGGTCGACCTGCTCCTTGGCAATCATCTGGCGAGATCAAAGCTAATAGGATCCCCAGTGGTCTCAGAGAAGCCCACTGAGGTCAGGGAGACAGAACAGTTGCAGGAGAAAGTACTTGGCATTTTCCCTGACTGTGTGGTGATACGGTCTACGGCCAGACAAGCTCCATCAGTGGAGGCTTATGGGGCACTGCAGACAGAAGACCCCCTGGTCTGGTTATCTGAAGTCTAGAAGAGTCTAGAAGAGTCTTTTCGGGAGTCTAGAAGACCCTGAGGAGATAATAAATAGATCTTCCTTGACAGCAGCCCAGCAAGCTGATCCACTGTTAAAAACATTAGCTCAGACTACCCACACTGAAGCAGAGACAGAAGCAGTCCCTGAATGCTACTACATTAAAAATGAGGTGCTGATGAGGAAATGGAGACCTCCTCACAGACTTGCAAAAGAGAAGTGGACAATGACCCCCCGAGGTACCGTAGGGAAATACTGCGGCTAGCTCACAAAATTCCGATGGCTGGGCATGTTGATACACATAAAACCAAAGCGTTCATCAGCCAGCATTTTTACAGGCCACAACTCTACTGGGATGTAGTAAGGTTTTGCAGAACCTGCCACACCTACCAGGTTGTGGGTAAACCCCAACTTGCAATAAGACCTGCACCAATGATTCCTGTGCCAGCTTTTGGGGAACCACTCAGCAAGTGTTGGTGGACTGTGTGGGGTCCCTGCTCAAAACAAAAGGGGGCTACCAGTATATCCTTACCATCAAGGATGTGGCTCTCTGCTTCTTAGAGGTTGTTCCCCTGAGAACCATATCTGCCAAAACAGTGGTGAGGGAATTGACCCAATTCTTTACCAGGCATAGCCTGCCCACCAAGATCCAATTGGATCATGTTTCATGTCCAAAATGTTCCAGGAAGTCACCTGGGTGTGACTCAGCTGAAGTCTTCAGCGTATCACCTGCAGTCGCAAGGGGCACGAGAGCATTACCATCGGACCCTAAAAGTAATGATCAGGGCATACAGCCACGAGTACCCCCTTGACTGGGATAAAGGCCTAAGTTTTCTGCTGTTTGCGGCCAGGGACTTAGCCAATGAGTCCACCGGTTTCACTTGTTTGAATTAGTTTACAGGCATCAAGTGCAAGAGCCTCTGAAATTAATCAAGGAGAGGTTTTTAGAACAGAAGGAGGAAGTGTCCATGTTAGATTATGTAACAGCATTCCAGGAAAGACTTATGAGAGCCTGTGATGTGGCCTGAGAACACTTGAACATCTCCCAGACAGCTATGAAAAAACAAGCAGACAAACATGCCAGGACCCAAACTTTTCAGCCAGGAGACTGTGTTAGTGCTCCTACCAATACCAACTGAACCCTTTAAAGCCCGGTTCGGTGGCCCGAACAGAGTAGTAAAGAAGCTCGGAGAAATAAACTATCTGATTGAGATCCCAGATCGAGAGAAAAGGCAAAGGCGTTGTCATGTCAAGTAGCATCACAACTGGGAAGAGGATAAGCAGGTCTGTCCCATTGCCACTGACCTAGAGGATGAAGGTAGCAATGGGGATGAATTGGAGGAAGCCATGGGTCAGGCCCACGTTGAACCCCCTACTAACCGGCTAACCAATACTGAGATACTAATGAACTTAGAATCCTTATTCACCCATCTAAGTGCAGAACCGTGAGCAGACGTAATGAGGCTGTTCACTGCATTTAAAGGCTTATGTAGAGGCAAGCCAGGCTGCATCACACTTAGCTCTACATGATGTGGATGTGGGAGAGGCCCCTCCCATAAGGCAACTTCCCTATTCTCTAGACCCAGAGAAACTGGCCCAGGTTCAGGAGAAGATTAACTACATGCTGGAACATCAATTAATAGACCCTGGCAGCAATAGCTGGAGCTCCCCAGTTGTGCTTATGCCCAAGCCAGATTGCTCCACAAGGTTCCGCATTAACTACAGAAAAGTTAATGCAGTGACCAGAGCTGACTCCTACCCGAATCCCCAGCGAAAGACTGCATAGATAGGGAGGTAAAGTAGCCTACATTACAAAGATGGATTTACTCGAGAGATGCTGGCAAGTTCCCTTGGTTGCCTGAGCGAAGGAAATTTCCGCCTTCATAACACCAGATGGGTTAGTGTTGAGGCATGCCATATATGCTTCGAAATGCCCCAGCTACATTTCAAAGGCTGATGAACCGGGTAGTAGTGGGCTTATCTAATTGCATAGTGCGCCTAGATAACCTCCTGGTGTTAGACGACACCTGGGAAACTCACTTAGAACAACTGGAAGCCCTCTTCCAGAAAGTAGTTAACTGACCTAGTGGTCAGTCTCGCAAAGAGCGAGTTTGCTATGGCTCAAGTGACCTATCTAGGACATGTAGCGTGTCACGGACAAGTACTGCCCAGGGCTGAAAAGGTACAGGCAGTAACAAGGTTCCCCATTCCCACAACAAAATGGGAAACCATGAGGTTTTTGGGTATGTGTGGGTTCTACCTCAATGCCGTCCCAGACTTCAGCACAATAGCCACCCCGCTAACAGACCTACTACAGAAAAAAGCGAAGATAATATGGACTGAAAAATGCCAGAAGGCTTTCAAAAGCTGAAAGCCATTGTAATAGGTGAACCTGTGCTTGCAGCTCTGAACTTTAATGAAGCATTTAAAGCAGCCATCGACGTGAGTGACACTGGCGCTGTCCACCTCCAGGAAGATGAATCAGGAATAGAGAGACCAATTGGGTACTTCTCCAAAAATCTAAACAAGCATCAGAGATGGTACTCCACAGTAGAGAAGGAAATCCTCAGTTTATTACTGGCTCTCAAAAACTTTGAGATATATGTCTGAAATGGATACAGAGAGACCACAGTCTATACTGACCACAACCTGTTAACCTTTGTGGAAATGCTTAAGACACGGAATGCCAGTTTCTCCAACTGTACCACTTACACATGCCAGAAATCATATATTTTCACTCACAGGGCCTATCCTTAGCAGACAAAAGGGATATGTCCATAGTTTGTGCCTTTTTAGCTTAGGGAACAGTCATTCCTGGTTCATTCCCCAGGGCAATGCCTCCACCAATCAGAGTCCAATTGACAACCAGTTAGCACTTTCTCTCCTCATGAATTATAAATTGCTGTACTCCCATTACAGTTTGATAATTTCTTGCGAGCTATCCTGATGAGTGCAAGTCGAGAAACTAGTTAGCATGTCTCTTCTTTCAACAATACTCAAATAATTGATTTTAGAGATCACACTTGCTCCAGAAAGCCAACTAGTCCTGAATTAGAAACAGAAATACCTGGAAAAACTCAGCAGCATCGGCGGAGGAGAGCACAGTTGACGTTTCGAGTCCTCATGACCCTTCAACAGAACTAAGTAAAAATAGGAAAGCTTGTTTAAGGGGGGTGGGAGGTGGGTTGTTGGGACAAGCAGCCAGTAATAGGTGGAGATAACCAAAAGATGTCACAGACAAAAGGACACAGAGGTGTTGACGGTGGTGATATTATCTAAAGGAATGTGCTAATTAAGAGTAGAAAGCAGGACAGACAAGATACAGATAGCTCTAGGGGGTGGGGGAATACTAAACGTGCTAAAAGGTAGAGATAAACAAAGGGTGGAAATACATTTTAAAATAATGGAAATAGGTGGGAAAAGAAAAATCTATATAAATTATTGGAAAAAACAAAAAGGAGGGGGAAGAAACTGGATGGGGTGGGGATGGAGGAGAGAGTTCAAGATCTAAAATTGTTGAACTCAATATTCAGCCCGGAAGGCTGTCAAGTGCCTAGTCGGAAGATGGGGTGCTGTTCCTCCAGTTTACGTTGAGCTTCACTGGAGCAATGCAGCAAGCCAAGGATGGACATGTGGGCATGACAGCAGGATGGAGTGTTGAAATGGCAAGCGACAGGGAGGTCTGGGTAATGATTGTGGACAGATTGAAGGTGTTCTGCAAAACGGTCACCCAGTCTGCGTTTGGTCTCTCTAATGTAGAGGAAACTGCATTGGGAGCAACAAATGCAGTAGACTAAATTGAGGGACGTGCAAGTGAAATGCTGCTTCACTTGAAAGGAGTGTTTGGGCCCTTGGATAGTGAGGAGAGGGGAAGTGAAGGGGCAGGTGTTGCATTTTCTGTGGTTGCATGGGAAGGTGCCGTGGGAAGGGGTTGAAGAGTAGGGGGTGATGGAGGGTGGATCAGGGTGGGAAGATGCTGCCAGACCTGCTGACTTTTTCCAGGTATTTCTGTTTCTGTTTTTGTTTTGGATTTCCAGCATCCGCAGTTTTTTGCTTTTAAGTTCTGAACTAGACCAGGTGGCAGCTCAACTAAAACCCAGCCTCCTTGACAGACACAGGCTCCTGTTATCACTTGAGCCTGAAGGAAGCCGCATGTGATTGAAGTTTCCTTTATTTTGAGTATTTTTAATTTTGGTTACTGGTTTACCCAAAGTGCAATTTAATTCAGAAGAATAAATGATTTTATTTCTACGACCTCACTGCACCCACCCCCCCCCCCCCCCCCCCCCCCCCAACCCTCCCCCTCCACTGGCTCTAAACGGCCAGGAAACCCATCTCTATACAAATTAAAGGGCCTTCCCACACAAAAATCTGAACTTTAATCAGTTCTCCCCAGAAGTGGATTTCTGACTCATAAACATTCTGGGCTCCTGATTCCCTCCTCTGTGGCGAAAATTTGCCCTGTATCCCTGTACTCACTGGCCTGTCTTGCTACCTTGCTTTGTTATGGCTTAAACATCAGATCCAGTTTCTGATGATGCTCTAATGGGTACTGGCCAACAGTAGCTCTGGATTGAAGGTTTCTGCCTGATCTATATAAATCCATACATCACATTCAACGTAGTTTTATTGAACCTGTATTTGACTAGTGTAAAGAACATATTTTTATTTTTCTTGGACTGTGGCTTTAAGATTGGACTGTGACTTTAAAAACTACCATGGCTGAAGTTTAAAAGAAATGTTCATTGGAGCAAGAAGAAGAAAATCTACAATGTTACTATCTCCTGGAACAATGTATGCCAGGTTGGACAGGATGGTGCTGGAAAGGAGACCTAGTTTAAGAGGGGCCTGCCCAGTGATGGTGTTTTGATTGGCTCCTGACTAAGTGGCCAGGTTCTGTGTGAGGATACAGTAAATCAGCTCCTAGCCTGAAAAGAGGAAAGACCTGGAACCTCTCTCTCCTGTGTTTTGTAAAACTCTAGTAATCCTACCATGGTAGCTAGCTGGCTATTCCTCACACCGCTGTATCCTGCTTTCTTTGAGAAACCCTTGTCAGGAGAAAAAGGGGAAAAATCACCAGTAGAGACATTAAAAGCAAGTTTCAACCAGAGAACCACAGACTGTAAGTGCTGGGAGACCACCTTGTGTCAACCACAGCAACCTGCAAGGAAGTTAGAAGAAAGCAATCAAGATCAACCCATCTAATCCTGAATCCCGGATTGGTGCTATTGAACTGTTTTATCTCACCCTTAAAATCCATGTCGTTTGTGTGCTTGTTTGTTTGTGTGTGTGTGTGTAAGGGTTAAGAAGTGGTAGAGTTTAAGTTATAGAGTTAAAAGTTAGGAGTTCATATTTCTTTCTTTTGCCACTAATTAAAGTCAATTTGTTTAATAAACAGTTATTTACTTAGTAACTTTACAAACCTGGTGCTCATATTCTGTTAACCCAAATTAAACAATTTGGTAGAATTGGGGCAATTTAGTGGCCTAATCAAACTTCTCACAATTGTTATGGCTCAGGGAACAGTGGGGCTTGATACTACAGCGCACTGGCCCCAGTGAGTCGTGACATTAGGAAAAAGTGTTCTTAATTTAACACAAATTTCAGTTCTTTTATAAACATTGGGGAAGAATGGGTTGTTGTATGGTCCAATTCTACCTAATTAGCCTATGTTTTATTTTCAGTTATTTATTAATTCGTTTAATATTTTTAATATTTAGTTCAAAATGAAAAAAGTGACCTTCATGGAAGCTGTTTCATCTCAAGTATATGCTTTTTAAATGGTTCTTGGGTTTTTATTTTCACTATCCTACCCTACAAGTACAATTCTTTAGAAATATATTTCACATGTTCATCACTGTTTTTGTATGAAGAATTTCTGACATCAACCTTTAAATATTCCTTCCTTATTCTGAATGTGTGCCTCCTTGTCTTTCTGGCTTGATTTACCTTGAAATATTGTTCTGGATTGGCCTTCTTTATACTGTTTCCTATCTTGTAAATCTGTGAGGGTCCTTCTTGTGTTGAGGGGAGAAGGGCCCATGTTGTTCCAGTCTTTCCTTCTGACTCAATTCTGTGACACTGGGGATCAACATTGTGGTCTCTCTGTGCACAGACTCCAAGGCTTGAATCTGGACCAAATTCCAGATTGATCAATGGCTGAAACTGAGCACAATATTTAATGTGAGGTCTGATCGTGAGCTCTATTTAATTATAGTTTCACATCATCTGACTATTACTTGTTTTATTGAAATTTTCTCTGGAAATGTTGAATGCTGAGTTCAATAATATTTCCAGGTCACTTTCAACTTCACCCTTCTGTAATTTAGGGATGTAAGAAAATACAGGTTGGAAACAACTCTACTGTCATTTGGGCAGTTGTCAAAACTAATACACTTTAAATGCCCATTGTTTCAAATAGTAATACAATGTTTCTTTAAATGTTGCTATACAGCACAAGTTGCCTTAGGAACTTAGTGCAGAATAGAAAGATCTCAAATTTGATATGTGAAGGTGTGCTATGGGCTACTTTTTGCCTTTAGGTCTGAGTCAATTATAATGAATTTAGATTTCAAACTAACAGTGCATGGAAAGTCAAGTGCAAATAGCATTCAAATGTAAGCTAGTTTGTACATGTTCAGTGAAGGCACAAATGTTAAGTGGAGAATGATTGCAACCTTTGAAATCTGCAACCCCTGTCACATGCAGTCATGAATGGTGGTGGACAATTAAACAGCGAGTGGGAAAAGGAGGCTTCAAGCATAATCCTATCCACAACAATGGTAGAGCCCAATGTGAGTGCTAAAGACATGGCTGCTGTGGTCACATGCCAAAAATGTCAAGTGGATGATTCTTCTCGGCCACCCCCTGAGCTCCCAGCCATCACAAAGCAATTTTTTTCGGCCATTAAGTTCACTGCACTTAAGAAACAGCTGACTGCACTGGACACAGTAAAGGGTATGGGCCGTGAAATAATCCTGGCTGAAGAGCTGCGCTCCTGAGTTAGCCATGCCTCTCGCTACACTGTTCCATTGTAACTACAGCAAGGCATCTATTTGAATATATTGAAAATTGCCCAGGAATCTCCAAAAAGAATAACAAACCCAACTTGATTAATTACTTACTAATCTATCAGACTAATCCCAATCATCAACAAAGAGATGGACAGAGTCATCAACGATATGCTGATCAATGGAAGGTGATGTGAATGTTTAAGATGGTAGTTAAGGTGGTAATGAAGCGGACTGGTTGATGTTGAACTTGAGTGTTGTTGCATCTGCATCCATCCAGGCAAGTTTTCCATCGCACACCTGACATCGACCTTTGTAGATGGTGAAAAGAGGCAAATTATTCATAACAGAATCCCCAACTCCAAAAACTTTTCTTCTCGCCCTGGAATTTATATGGCTGCTCTAGTTCAATTTCTGGTCACTGGTGACCCACAGGATAAGTTGCTATCTAAATGCAAGTTTGTTCTTTTCACAGGAACTGTTCTTGATGACATTTCTGCTAAGGACATTTGTGTTCCTCTGAGTCACTGTCCTTGTGTTTTAAATGGTCAAGTCTATGCTCCTGGCGGTTCAGTGAATTCACCTTGCAAATCCTGGTAAAACTAAATTATTTACACATTTATCAATACTTTCTTTTCATTTTATATTCTTGGAAAAGCAGCTTTTTCCATCTATTTTCTTGTGAAGGAGGGGCTCTAACATCAATGGAATAGAAATTTGGGAATTGTTGATGGTCCATGTTTCTGCTGGTATCAGAAATTTTGATGTCTGCTAGATTCACTTGACCAATACCAGTCACCTGCACCAATAGTGTCATGTGATTCTGACAAAATCCAAGTTACACGTTAAAACCCATTAGTTATGCTGCTGTAGTGTTTGAAACATTTGGAAGTTTGTGATAAAATAACCTGATAATATAATCTCTCCAGATATTGCTCGTGAACAGTTGGAGAATATGTTATGTCTTCTAGCTGTGTTTGTTGTGCATATATTGCCACTGTGTCTTTGTTTTTGTAATATTTTCTTGTTGCACCTCTGAAGCATGTAAAAATCATAAATATAACTGTTAGTGTTACCCATTGAATTTAATGTAGTGAAGCATGAGAACGTTACCAACTCGGATTTTAATAAGCTATTACGTATATAGAAGAGACATATGCAAGTGATTTTAAGACATCAAAAGTCTACTGTGGTTTTGTGTTTTCACCTTGTGACTTGAAACCTAGCACAGGTTAATACTTTGTAATTCTTTGCTAGTATTCAAATCGTTTGTACTAATTGAATTCTATAGTGTTGCATGGATACAAATTAAAGACATTCCCTTCCTGTTTTTCTGCTTACTTCTGACTAATTCTTTCTGAATCCTTCCGTTCGCCTTTTGTTTTCAATTATTTTGGACTTTTGTTTTTTCTCTTTTCCTTTCACTTGCTTCTTTTATACCTGCCCCTGTTGATTTTCTCTCTCCCTTACTTTTTGTACTGTGAGTCTCTCCTTCCTTCTCTACGTTTTCCATTTTTGGGATGGAATCATCTTCTTGCATTGAGGGTCCCGATGCAGGACCAAAAGTGCACATTGCACTCTGAGGTGGAGCGGCTAGCCTTGTGCAATCATGCAGTAGCCAGCCAATTGGACATGGAAAGGTAAGGGTCCTAGCTAATCATGTGGCAGGGATGGACAGGAAGTCATTAACCCCACCATTACCTCACAAAATTGAAGGCCTGGGGCCAGGTACACCCTCGCCTGTTGGAGGCCATATTTAAATGACACACGGACAGGGATCCACTGCCTACTGTCCAGCAGCATCAGTCTAGCTGTTTGTGAGGAGTTTGTAATTCCTGAAAGTGATGTGACACCTCAACTCCTTCAGATCTGTCACCCATAACTCATCAGATCCTTGGAAGTGCTATGACACCACCCTCCAACTTCACTGTTGATCATGATCAGCTGCTATGTTCTAGTGCAGATGGCTCCACGGTTAAGCGCTGCCTCCCTTCAGGCCATTTGGGAATGGCAGGTCCTGTTTCTCAGTTTTGGAAGTAAGAAGCCCTCCCGCCTGATCAAGGCGGCCTGGATGGAGGTGGCAGTGGAGGTTAAAAGTCACGGAGTCCACAAATGAGATGGAGTCCAGTGCTTCAAAGGGTGAATGACTTTCCCCCTACAAAGTAAGTGGCACAATGTAGTCACTGCAAAGTTGTATTTCTAAGGGTTTCAAGCACTGTAAATGTGCGAGTGGAGAAAGATGCCAGACAGGAGTTTGGGTTCTAAGCCTCATCCGATGGTACATGCAGACTGAATGAGTGGGAGACAGGTCAAGCCGTAAAAGTTATGCCCATTGCAAGAGTATGTATGTGTGTGAAACACTAGGGAGGGCACTGGAGCTGTCATAGGCATGCATGCTTATTAAGGCATTTTCTTATTAAGAGGTTAGGTGCCCATGGAGACGACACTCAACCATTTTGGCTGCCTGCGCACATAACACAATGGAGTGCTCCCAAGACTGGCGGCAGGGTACAAGACATCCGCATAGCCTGCCAAGGAGGAGCTGCTGAATTAGCAGGTGAGCCACCTGCATGCCCCTGTGTGGATGGAGAGGCTAGAGTCTCAAGGCATCAGAATGAGGATGCCTCCAGTCTGGTGTTGAGAACTGCACATATAAGTGATACATGTGATACATTGATGAGTAAAGGGGTTGTGCATAGCCATGATCTAATTCTTTTATGTTCTCCACTGCAGGTCCTCGCAGCGAGGCGAAATGCCTGAGCCAGCCTGCAGCAAGCCCGACTACCGCCTCTGAGGATGATGATGCAGATCACTCAGAGGATGTGTCATCATGTCATTCCTCTGCATCCTCCACCAGTCATTGCAGTGGATATGCATTTGCGATTAGACTCAGAATAACAATCTGTGAACACATCACAGACATGTCCCTGCAGCTGATGGAGGAGGTGATAGCCCAGGTTCCTAACAGTCAGAGGACTGCTGGAAATCAGGCCCATACTGATGATGTGCTTCTGGAAATGGATGTTAGAAACCAGCTAGAGATGCAGATGCACAGGGGGATGACACCTGAAGAGATGCCAGAGGCATGCGCAGCTTTGAGTGAAAGGTGGAGAAATCTGTCCAAATCCCGAGTTCTGTCATGACTCCGGCATGTGAATGTATGCACCTGTGGAGAGGTTGGCAACTGCCATAGAGACCCAGGTCCAACATTGGCTGCTGACTATGTGCTGGGGCCTGTGTTCTGTTTCTCTGGCCATGGACTCTATAGTGCCAGGTAAGAGGGGGGACAAGGCAACTCGATCTCCTTCCAGTTGCCGCTTCCCCTGCTGGATTCAGAGAGTTGGCATCATGCACTGACAGAGTGGAGGAGCACCAGCATGCCACTCTGGGATTATCATCTCAGGACACTCCAAAGATGTGCTGCTGCTTCCCCTCCCCACTGCCAGTGATTCCAGTGCCTTTGTTTTATTAATTTTATGAGATGTGGGCATTGCCGGCTGGGCCAGTATTTATTACCCATTCCTAATTGCCCCTGAGAAGGTAGTGGTGAGCTGCTTTCTTGAACCGCTGCAGTCCCTGTGGTGTCGATACACCCACAGTACTGTTAGGGAGGGAGTTCCAGGATTTTGATCCCATGACAGTGAAGGAATGGAGATATATTTCTAAGTCAGGATGGTGAGTGGCTCAGAGGGGAACTTCCAGGTAGTGGTGTTCCCATGTGTCTGCTGCTCTTGCCTCCAACAGGTGAGGGTGTACCTGGACCTGTACAGGAGACCCTTGACAGCTCGAGGCCTCTCGACCAGTGGATGACTGCCAAGGTCATCTCAGGCAAAGGGACATAACTTTCAACAGGCTGCCTCCACTTAGCCATGTGTGTCGGGGTAGCACTAAGACTTACTGGAAGAAAGCATAAACTTAAAAAAATATAATAACACAGAAGGGGCATGGGTGTCAAATAATTCCATGGATATGTTCAGTTATGATTAAATATATAGTCTGAAGTATTTTAATTCATGTGTGTTGAATGTTCATGATTTTTTGGAAATTTGCTAACCATTGGGTGCTGTTAAGGGGGTGACACATCAGTAAAAGGTGATTTGGGGCTTTGGAAGCACCATTCCAACCCCATGTGGGGTTTGGAAGTAGTAGCATCTCAGACTCTCTTGACATGTGCAATTTTCAATGCTTGTCATCCCATATCAGTTGTTTGGAATCTGGCTAGCAAGTCAGCACGTGGTATTCAGCCCCTTATTATCCATCATCATCATCTGCAGCTAAAGCATACCACCAGCCCCACTGTAGAGAGCTCCATCCTCCAGCTTTACTCCAGGAAACTCTTCATGTTGATGCAGACGTATGCATAACACTCACACAAGTGACCCTGGAACTTGAAACCATCACCCTGCGCTCTCCCTCAATCATCTTTACCTTCCCCCCATCGCCTTCGACCCTTACTCCATCACCCTTTCCCTGCCTTTGGCGAAGCTTGATTTACCCCCATTATGCTTGACCAAGTGACATCCTAGAACTTCTCCCCTGCACATGCCACCATTGCTCAGTCCCAGCACATTAGAATTTCCCCCATTACCTTCGACCTGCCATCTGTCATCCTCGATGATCCTCCTAACACCTGGATCTGCCCTCTGTGACTCTCAGGACCTCATCATTGACTTTCCCCCTAACCTTTGATTCCCCCTACAATCATGCTTGAATCTAGACATGCTGTTGCCAACGGGAGTTTCCAACTGGAAGAGATTAGCAACAATCAATTTCTTCCAGCAGACATCTCCAAACACAGGTGCTAAATTCTGGTACTCCGTCCTGACTGTATATATGAGCTTCAAATTTACCGTAAGTGAGCATGAAGTTCTTTCTTAATCCATGCATGTCTTGTCTCTGCAGATATTAATGCTCATAATGAATAGGCAGCTGGTTTTCCATTTTGCAACATTTCTGATCAAGATGCATCACATTGTAGTGTCATTTATTTGTTGAGATCGTAATAACAGAGAGTGGCATACTGGTGGCACTTGCCCTAGAATCTATCCCCTGAACAAGTCTGCCATGATAATATGATACTTGACAGATGCAAAAGAAACTTACTCAAATATTAAGTAAGTCCAAACACTCATCACATCCCTGCTACATCAGTTGATGACAGCATCTTTAAAATTGCCTTTAACTTTGACTGGATCATTCCTGTAGCAGTGTAGCCCAATAAAAGGTGCTTCTTACCTGTGAAGTCTCAGTTTGCCAATGTTTAACAAAACACCACATTCATTGTATCAGTGAAGAGAAGTTTCCAGGTATTTCCCATGGTTGTGAATTGTCTCTTCAGCATTTCTTCAAATCAGCTGTTGTAAAAGTATCTTCAATGACCTCTATCTCTTGGCATCCTTCCACGAGCTAATACAGCTTGAATTAAAAGACTTTAGGTGGTAAGCTGATTCCAAATGTCAAATGGTTCCAACTGCATTAGCTAGAAGTGTATAGAATGTAGTTAGGTATAATTATTGTTCATTGAGACTCATGTGCTAAAACCTATCACAGACATTCAGAATTGTGAATCTTTTAGCATGTGTTTGGCATGTAACTACATCTTCAGTAGTTGGCAGAGCACAATACTCACAGTTGATGACTTTAAGTCTTTGGGATCTAAGCAAATATATTCTTAAGTCCAACTATCATTGAACTGATCCATGAGTTTGATGCTGTTACAAGGTTGATGATGTCCTGTCTAATCAGACTACCTGGGGTTTCCATTAATTTACTACTTAAAGCCACTGGATGGAGCACGTTAGCTTAGAACTAATCCCTTGTCAAAGTCTGATTCCATTAATTTGTCCTACGCCATCACTGAAGACTGTCATAAGTTGCTGTATTTAGCACTCCTTGGCCAGTGGTTTGTAATATTAAGCATATGTATGGTGTACTAGTAGAGGGTGATCTGTTAATTTCATCACTATGTGTATACAGAATAATATTCAAGCTCAGGCAGGCAGGCCTTCTAACTAACAGAGGATATTATCATCTTATTGATGATCTCACAGTCTAGCCTTCTCCTAAAACTACCACATTGGACCCGGATTCATACAATTTTTATTTGTTCTTGAGATCTGAGCATTGCTGGCAAGACCTATATTTATTATCCATCCCTAATTGTCCTTGAACCACCTTCTTGAACTGTTGCAACCTATATGTTGTAGGTACACCCACAGTGCTGTTGGAGAGGGGATTCCAGGATTTTGACCCAACGATAGTGAAAGAACAGTAATTTGGTTGCAAGTCAGGATGGTGAGTGACTTGAAGGGGAACTTGCAGATGGCAGTCTTTCAATGTGTCTCCTACCCTTATCCTAGGTGGTAGAGGTCACATATTTAGAAGGTGCTACCAAAGGAACCTTGATGAGTTATTGCAGTGCATCTTGTAGATGATACACATTGCTGGTACTGTGCACCAGTGGTGAAGGGAATGAATGTTTAAGGTCCTTTAATGGAGAGCCTTTAACTGCCATAGCTATAATTTCTGTCTTGAATAGTTCAATCTTTGATAGCTTAAAATGGGGATTTACCAAGGAGGCAGGGGGCATGGTTGAGATACTAAATGAACACTTTGCAATTGTCTTTACAAAGGAAGAAGATGTTGCACAGGTTGTGGTGAAAGAGGAAGTAGTTCAAAAGCTTGAAGGGCTTAAAATCTATAAGGAGAAGGTATTGGATATGTTGACAATACTTAAAGTTGATAAGGCAGCAGGACCAGATGAGATGCATCCAAGGATACAGAGAGAAGTGAAGGTAGAAGTTGCGAAGGATTGGCCATCATTTTTTAATCCACCTTAGATATCGGGATGGTGCCAGAGGACTGGAGAATTACAAAAGGCTACACCCTTGTTCAAAAAAGGGTGTAAAGGTAAACCCAACAATTATAGGCCAGTCAGGTTAGCTTCAGTGGTGGGGAAACTTTTAGAAATAATGATTTTGGACAAAATTAATAGTCACTGGGGCAAATAAAGAATAATTATGAAAAACAAGCATGGATTTATTAAGGCTGTGTTTAAATGGTGTTTACCTAACTTGCTTGAGCTAACTTATGACACAGCAGTTGATAAAGACTGAGTTATTTAAAATCCCAAGAGAAATTTTAAACAGCTGTCATAACCTATAGTTTCAACTGGTATGTTTTGAGATGCAGCTCTAAATTCAGGAATAAGACCACCAGTTCTCGAGAGGTTTTTATATCCAACTTTATGAAACATCTATTGATTTATAACAAATTAAACATGTATACATGGCTTCAAATTGATACTATCAAAACTTTTTAACAAATTCCCAAATTAATTTCCGTTAAGGCAACAATAACCAATAGACTTAAACAGACACCAGGCAAAGATTTTTCATCTTATGAATTCAAAATGAGGTTCCTTTCAATTTGTTCCTTCGCAGACATAGTGGTAGGATTACAGGCTTAGATCTTACATGCCTCTGACCTGCACACACAAACTCCTTTCTGTTATACCCAACCTTCCCCTTTGAATTTAAATTTTCATTGTATCACCAGCCCTTTGAACTCCTTTCATAGTACCAATTTTATTAGTGATATTAACATTGCTTGGTGTCTCCTATCTAGGTGCAAGATTTCACTCCCATTCTTGAATGCTCTATTCTACCTTACTGTTTACATCTCAAAACTACTATACTTCAAAGCACTCAGACTAGCTAGCTTTAATCCAATTAACATACACAGACTAAACCTCTGTTTTAAAAAATAAATTCAAATAACATTACATGCATTAATACCTTTTTATGACATTCCCCTTCCTATTGAAAAATGAGCCGTCATAATTCTAAAAGAGGGCTCCATTTTTTAATAACCCATCTCACACTATCTCCTATACTTATGATCTTATCACGTTACCAGGTCCATGCGCTAACATAACAATATATATACAAACCTGCTTAGTATCAACAGAAATCAGTCCAGTTCAGTGTCCAGATTTTTAAAAATGTCAAATTTTCCTTTAAGCTTCAAACTCTTGATAACGCATCTGCGAACAGATTCTCACTACCAGCAACATATATAATCCCTAGATTAAACAGTTGTACTAATAAACTCCACCTAAAAAGCCTTGCACTTTTGTCTTAAAGTTTGACCATTATTAAGTACAAACAATTGTTTCTGATGAATTGTTTGCAGCAAAGATTTCAAAACGCTGCAATGCTAACACCAAACCCAAAGTCTCTTTTCAATCGTTGAATATTTTCATTGTTGTACATTCAGCTTCCGTGAAAAATACACGATCAGTTTTTCAATTCCAGTTTCTTCACCTTGTAACAGTATAGCCTATATCGCTTACATCAATGGCCAACTTGAATTGCTTGGCATAATTGGGTACTGCCAACACTGGTTTCATAGTTAATACAGTTTTCAAACTATCAAATGACTTCTGACACTCCAGTGTCCATTGAAACTACATGTTCTTTCTTAATAGTTCAGTCAGTAGAGTAACTACTTGGCTAAAATTTGGTACAAATTTCTGGTAAAACCCACTCATGCCCAAAAATCTGAAAACCTCTCGTTTTGTTATAGGCACTGGGAAATCCACGATAGCCTTGACTTTCGCATCTCTTGGAGCCGCCTTACCATGCGCAATGGTATGGCCTAGATACGTAACTTGCAGTTTTGCAAATTCACTTCTAGCCAAGTTCATCACCAAATTAGCTTCTTGTAGTCGAGTAATAATTCTTCCAGGTGCTGTAAATGCTCCTCCCATGTCTGATTGAAAATATTAGATCATCAATATAAACAGCACAATTGCTTAGACCCACAAATACTTTCAGTCTTTGAAATGTTGTAGGTGCATTCCTCATACCAAATGGCATGACTTTGAACTGATATAGTCCACTTGGCGTTACAAAAGCTGATATCTCCTATGCTCTTTCCAACAACGGTACCTGCCAATATCCTTTTAGCTAGTCAATCTTTGTGATAAATTTCGATTGTCCCACTTTCTCAATGCAATCTTCCAACCGTGGTATAGGATACGAATCCGCTTTTGATACTGCATTCAGCTTTCGATAGTCCACACACAGTCTTTGTGTTCCATCTGGTTTCGGTACCAGTACAATAGGTGAACTCCAGTTACTGCAACTAGACTCAATGTCATTTTGAAGCATGAAATCAATTCTTTTTGTACTTGTGATAACTTTGCAGGATTTAATCTATAAGCATGTTGCCTTATTGAAGATGAAACTTGCACAGAGACATGATGTATAGCTAAATGTGTCTTTCCCAACTTATTTCCACAAATAGGTTTGTGTGACTGCAATTGCTTTTCCAAATCACTTTGACACTGCTTGGAAGGTAACTCAATATTTCATTTAATTTTTCAAGCACCCCTTCATTATCCAATTTGATTAGAGGAAATCAGTTTGAGTCCTGCACTTCTACCTCTTTCTCATCATCCACCATCACTAACACCTCTTTTTATTTCTCTTCCTTGTCAAAGTACTTTTTAAGCATATTTAGATGACACACCCTCTGTTTCTTTCTTCTATCTGGTAATTTATTAAATAATTTACTTCACTCAATTTCTTTTCAATCCTGTAAGGCCCACTAAATCTTGCATTTAGTGAATCACCTTGTACTGGTAACAAAACTAGTACCTTCTCTCCAGAAACAAAACTGCGAGTTTTAGTTTTCTTATCTGCCTTCACTTTCATCACTTGCTGTGATGTCTTTAAATGTTCTCTAGCCAACCTTCATGCTCTGTTCAATCTTTCCCTGAAATTTGATACGTAATCCAGGAGAGTAGTTTCCGAATTTTGACCCACCAATTTCTCATGAATCGATTTCATTGGTCCCCTTACTTCATGACTGTAAACTAGCTCAAAAGGGTTAAAACCAGTCGATGCATTAGGAAAGCCTCTAATAGCAAATAACAAGAATGGAATTCCTGTATCCCAATCCTGTGGATAATCCTGATAGTACACTCTCATCATAGTTTTTAACGTTTGATGCCATCTTTCCGAAGCTCCATGTGACTCCGGATGATAAGCTGTTGACTTAAACTGTTTATATCCCCAAACTGTTCATTACTTGCTTATGCAGCTGTGACATGGGCCAAAATTTTCTGTTTGGCGGGAGGGCGGAGCAAGAGCGGCTGTGAGCGGGCGCGGACCCGATTGGCGCCAACCTGATGCCCGTGATCGGAGCTGTGCTGCCATTTTGCGTGGGTGAGTCAATTAAGGCCCAGCCAGCGCATTTCTGACTCCCGTGAATAGTGGGAGAGTGCGGGCTGCAGCAGGTGTGCACAGGCTACTGGGTCCAATGGCGACCCAGCAGCCTGTTTAAAGGAAGGCCTGGCAGCCTCCTGTAGGCTGCTCACAATGGCCATCTGGAGATCCAACTGCAGGGCGTCAGCTCAGCAGGGCATGCTGGAGGGAAGGGCAGAGGAGCAAGGCAGGCTGCAGGGTCTGCCACAGGATCAGGGCAAGCCAACGGGGGAACCAATGTGCCCCTTGCATTTCTGATGACTGCCTTGTTGCCCTCCTGAGGGGTGGCAGCACAGCGGGAGGTGTTGGCCTCCAGGATGGGAGGAGGAGGGCCCCCTACATGATCAAACATGACTGGGAGGAGGTGGCGGAGGTGGTGAGCACCTTTGACGTGGTGCAGTGCACCTGGATCCAGTGCCATAAGCGCTTCAACGATTTGTTGCGCTCTGGAAGGGTGAGTACCATGTTGGCAATGGGCATTTAACCCAGCAGGTAGCCTTAGCCTTTAAGGGACTCTTCTCTCCACCTCCCCCCCCCCCCCCAAGTCTGACTGTCACGACTGCATTGAATCATGTTGGGCATTTCTTGTACACTGGGTGGACAAGCAGATAGTGACCATGCTTATATCAGCATGAGTGGTTCATGAGGAGATGAGTTTAGGAGCAGGCATACTAACTTTGTGTGACTGATCAGCAGTAGCGGAGAGAGGAGGCACTGGAGGCCTGGTATGGCCACTGTGGTTGGGGTGCAGCATGCACATGCAGAGTCCATGTGTGATTAGCCGCAATGAATGGTCTTTGTTTTTCAGGAGAAGAATGCTCACAATGCATGTGAGAGTTCACGGACTGGAGGCGGCCAGGCCCAACTCATGATGTTAATCTGCTTCGAGCAGGAAGCCCTGGAGCTTGAGAGGTGCCATGCACCAAGGTCCACTGGTGTCGGTGAGGCTGGGGTAGAACAGCCAGGTATTTGAGATCAACAGTGACATCCACTCTGTCTTCCTACCATCCATAGCATTGGCGATTGTTGGAATCATTAATGTAGCAATATTGCTCATTCACAGACTGATAGTGTCAGAGGTGTGGGTCATAGACAAAGGTCCCTCGGCCCTTCGAAGATACGTGTGTCAACCACCTTCTAAAGTCGCCTTATCCCATTTCCAGCCACTATCCCCATAGCCTTGTATGCCATGGCATTACAACTGCACATCCAAATACTTATTACAGGTTAGGGTTTCTGCGTCCACCCCCCTTTCAGCCGGTGCGTCCCACATTACTGTGCGCAAAAGTTGCTCATCACCTCACCTGTCAACCTCATGCCCCTTACCTTAAATCTATGCCACCAGATTAGTCATCCCTCCACCAAGGGGATAAATTGCTTTCTGTCGACCCTATCTATGCTCCTCATAATATTATAAAGCTCAATAGTGTCACCTCTCAATCCCCTCTGCTCCAGGGGAAATATCCCCAGTCTATGCTATGTCTCCTCATAAGTCAAACTCTCCAGCCTAGTCAGCATCCTGGTCAGCGACCTCTGCACTCTCTCCACTCCAATCACATCCCTCCCGTGAAGCGTTGCTCACAACTGCACGCAGAACTATAGCTGTGGCCTCGGCAGCGTTTTCTGCACTTGCACATGATCTCCCTGTTCCTATATTCTATGCCTCAGCTAATAAAAGCAAGTATGACATTTACCTTCTTGAATGCCTTACGTAACTGTCCCACTACCTTAACGGGCCAGTCGACATGTCCAGCAAGATCCCTCCGATCCTGGAAAAACTCATCAGGGCTGGCAGGATCGGCGGAGAAGAAAAGAGTTGACGTTTCGAGTCTTCATGACCCCTCGACAGAACTTGAGTGAGTCCAAGAAAGACTCTTGGACTCACTCAAGTTCTGTCGAGGGGTCATGAGGACTCGAAACGTCAACTCTTTTCTTCTCCGCCCATCCTGCCAGACCTGCTGATTTTTCCAGGTAATTCTGTTTTTGTTTTGGATTTCCAGCATCCGCAGTTTTTTTGTTTTTATCCCTCCGATTCTCCTTACTTTCCATGGTTCCACCATTCCTCGTATATTCCCGTACCTTGTTTCTCCTGCTCAAGTGCATCACCTCACACTTATCCACATAACATTCCATTTGGCATTCCTTTGGCCATCTGACCAGCCCGTCTCTATCCGTCTGTAATGTTAGGGTCTCCTCCTGACTATTTGCCACCCCACCAATAACCTTCTCCATAGGTTCTGGAAGGTTGAGCACGTAATGAGCCAGGGGGAAAGGGAGGAAGTGTGTCACTGTGTGCACGCTAACTGATCCACTGTCCTTGTTGTTAATTACAGCATCTTCAGAGCCTGTCCACCAGGAGCAATTCCAGATGCCCCTTCTCCCACCAGAGGGCCCTCAACTGTCACCTGTATCACACCATTTCTGCAGGGTAGGCACCAGCGCAGATATTAGCACATCGGTGGGCATTGCAACATCGGCTAGTGTCCCAGGCACAGTGGAGAGGGCACTTCACAATCACTGGGGGAGCTGGCAGAGACAGAGTGCTGATGGCACCAGCAGTCGAAGGACTGCAAGGGACCAGGCACATGATGAGTTGGTGCCTGATGATGTGCCTCTAGAGTCGTCCGCGACACAGCAGCCGCAGGAAAAGTGACCGGGTGTGCGGGAGCATCTGGGAGTGTTGTATGAGAATATGCTTTGCTTGGTGTCCGTGGTGGAGGAGTCCACACGGAGCATCACTGATGCAGTGAGCCTCGTGGCAGAGCGTCATGCTTCCTTCATGGAGAGACTGGCGACTGTCGTGGAGAGGGGCCTCCAGGAGAACCGGCAGCTTCTCCTGGGGGTTAAGCTGGGACATGCAAGCCCTCACAGTGCCAGTTGCCACAGCTGGTCATTGCCAATGTGGGAGATGGTGTGGGCTTCAAGCTCCTTAGCTCATTGCCCATCCATTAACGGTAAGCAGGGAGGTCCAGGGCGACCTCACATCGGCGGAGCAGCTGCCTGTCGTATCTGCGGGCTCCTTTCACGGCGCTCCGGACGAGGGCAACAGCTCCTCTGCTCCTCTCCCAGTGTCCGATTCATTGGGTGAGGCTGTGACGACTGGGAGATGCCAGCTGTGGACCTGGCAGATCCCTCCCAGGCAGGGCCAGCACAGGCTCCACGGGCTAGAGGACGACCGCCAAGGTCATCGAGGCCAACAGGACAGCAGAGTCAGCAGGCTGGCTCAGAAGCTACTCCGAGCGATGTGGCAGCACCAAGACATAGTACCCGGAAATGTAAACATAAGGCACCTTAGGCACACCACGGGTATGTCACTGGTGTGTGTTGGCTCTTGATTAGGAAATTATTATTTGTTTATGATTGAAAAAAATTTTGGTTTGACTTTCTGTCAAACATCATGATGGAGAAAATTAAAACCAGATGTGTGACCATGGCTGAGGGTGGCCCCTTTGATCTTCATTTGTATGTTTTACAAACGTGTCATGAGTGTTTGAGTGGACATTGAAGTTTATGTCCAAAGCCCTTACTTGCAGTTGATGAAGTGGCAGATGTAGCACATAAGTGCCGAGTATGAAAGTGCCAGGCAAGGTTGGTCCTCCTGATCCATTTGTGATCTGCTAGCTAAATGTGCACTGGATTAAAGTCTCCTGGGTGTCCCTGCCTCCTTGGTATAGTCTTGGGTCAGCGTTTAGCCCCTCAGCATTCCCCTCATCCTCAGAATCGGTGCTGGACTCATCGTGTGCAGCTGCATCCACTCCGTCAATGTCTTCATCATCCACTGCTTTCATCCCCACTTTCCAGCGCAAGATTGTGGAGAGCACAGCATGCAACCACTATCACTGACACACGATCTGGTGGGTACTGAACCGTCCAGGCATCGGAAGCGCATCTTGAGAAGACTGATGGCTGTCTCCACCACAGCCCATGTGGAGGTGTGGCTCCTATTGTAGCACTCTTCAGCTTCTGTTCTTGGATAGCGGAGAGGCGTCATGAGCCACCTTCGCAGGGGATAATCCTTGTCACCCAGCAGCCAACCATCCAGCCGAGCCGGAGCACTGAAGAGCCCCGGCACCTGGGAGTGTCTGAGGATGTGGGCATCGTGGATGCTGCTTGGGTACCTTGCACAAACTTGTAGAATCAGCATCCTGTGGTCACACACTATCTGCACGTAAATGGAGTGGAAGCCCTTCCTGTTGAAGGCACCGGGCTCACCTGCTGGCGCCTTGATGGCCACCTGTGTGCAGTCTATAGCACCCTGGACACGGGGGAAGCCAGCAATGGCCGCGAAGCCTCTGGCTCGCTATACCTGACTTGCCTGGTCCCAGCGGAAGTGGATGAAGGTCAATGCCCGTCTGAACAGAGCGTCTGTAACCTGCTTGACACAAGTGTGGACAGCTGATTGGGAGACACCGCAAAGATCACCCATCAAGCCCTGGAAGGAGTTGAAGGCAGCTATGACCTTCAGAGCCACTGGCATGGGGTGTCCACCCACACAGTTTGCGGAGATCTCAGGACCAATCATCTGACAGATATAATTGACTGTCTACTTTGGCAGTCGGAGCCTCCTTTGGCACTGCACCTCCGTCATATTGAGGTAGCTGCTTCGCCACCTGTATATCCTGGCAGCAGGATAGTAGCGTCTTCTGTGGCCCCTTCCACCTTGGACTACTTCTTGGCCTTGCCCTCCTTGTTCCTGCGCCTGTCCTCCCAAAGGTGACTCCACGGAGACTGATACTGCACTCCTGGCCTCCTCCTTATTCTAGCTCCCCCTCCTCAGAGGAGCTGCCTTCAGTGGACATGTCAGAACCCATACCCAGGCTAAAGGGAGGCCTCTGGAAAGCTGCAGGCCTGATAAAGTTTACTGACTGCAGAGTGCTGACCAGAAGGTTCAAAGTGCACAGAAAGCTACTGGAATTTGTTCTGAACTACTACAGATCACACAGGCAAGTTTAAAAAACTTTCTGCAATAAATACTCAGACCAAATTGACTACGCCACTGAGCCCTCGTATCCTGCCCGTGGATGAGTTTTATTAAAAAGTCTTTTACCCGCCTGCCCGTTGCGCCTGTGCGCCAACCTGAAGATCGCACGGGTGTCTGAAAATTGGCATTGATTGCTGAGTTAAGGGCCTTAACTAGCCCATTAATTAATGCTGGTTGTGTGTCGAACTTCATCGCGCACCCGCCCAGCTAAATATCGCGATGGTACACAGTGGCTTCAGGACGCTCGCGAAAATTCTGCCCATGAAATTTGATCCCTGAATTGATTGTATTTGCTCAGGTAAACCATATGTTGTAAAAAAAAAAAATTGGAATAACTCCTCCACAATCTTCTTAATATTTCATAAAGGTATCACTTTAGGAAACCTGGTAGACCATTATTGTCAGTAAATACTGATTTCCACTTTTAGTCTTAGGGAGGGGTCCTACACAATCAATCATGACCCTCGTAAAAGGTTCTTCAAATGCTATCATTGGGTTCAAAGATGCTGGCTTCATCAGTGCTTGTGGTTTTCCTGTTACTTGATATGTATGACAGGTTCTACCGAGTTTGACTACATCCCTGTGCTATCCTGGCCAAAATAAAACCTCTGTATCTTTTCCTGTGTTTTCCAAATTCCTAAATGTCCCCCAATTGGAATATCATGAGCTATCCTCAGAATCTCCTTTCTATATCCTAACAATCTGATGCACCTCACTCAGGCTTTCATTTGCTGAGACACGATCCAACCTCCATTTTCTTATTAAAATATTTCCCTGAAGGTAATAACATACTGGAATACATTTTGCTTCTGTTTCTGAATAAGCTTTCTAATATAATTGCTTTAATTGCAAAACATTTTGCTGTAACTCCATTAACCTCCTTGAGTTAAACACTTCAGCTGAATTGTCCTTTATTCTTTTCTCCTGAACATTGTTATCAAATACAGTGCCTGCTAATTGGATTTTGACACGTCCTTCTTGCCTTTGAACTACCTGCCCTTATTGTTTTACTTGTTCATCCCTATGAGCCTTTGATCTCATTACAACACAATCAGCAAACAATGCAGGATATTCCTTCTGTCACACCTCTGTTGAAAAGACTTCTACAGGCTGCTCAACTACCATGGGCATCACCCACATTTGTGCTCCAGCTATATCATTTTCCGGAATAAATTGAACCCCTGTAATGGGCAATTTTTACACCACTCCAACAATAACTTTATCTGCTCTCCATTTGCTCTTCAAATTTACCTTCCACAGCGGAATAGATTTAACATCTCCATGAACTCCACTGTTTATTGCTTCCTCCTGTAATACTCCCTTTGAACAACAAATATCACTACCCCACAACATTAAGGATTGACTAGCCCCTGCTCCTCAGAGTTCTCTTGAGTAAACTTTGAACACTTTCCCACTTTTTTACCTTTCACTGATTCTCCCTGTTTCAGCTGTTCACAAACCACTGGTTTCTCCTGTGCCTGAACCTCAGAACCCACAGTACTTTTACTTCCAGAGCTTTTCTGTACCCTAATAACTCCAGCAGATTTTTTTCCTGCAATTTCCAACACACTGATTTCATGTGCCCTACTTTATCGCAATGAAAACACCTCAATTTTTGAAAGTCACTTCTACCTTCAGCACCTTCCTTTTTATTCGGAGAAAAAGCTTCCTGGGAACTTCCTTCTCTTCCCTGACTACCTACCTTCCTTTCACCTTCCCTCTTTTTATCCTTTTCCAATTTGAAAGTATGATGAAAAAAGGTTTATCTCTATGAATTAACTCATGATCATCAGCTATCTCTGCTGCTTGTCTTACAGAAATCAACCGTCTGTTCCTCCATGTGAGTTCTCACTACCGAAAGGATTGAATCTTTAAATTCTTCCAAAAGAATTACTTCCCTAAGAGCTGCATATGTTGTTTCTATTTTTAACGCCTGTATCCACCCGTCAAAATTACTTTGTGTTCCTCTTTCGAACTTAATATAAGTTTGCCCAGGTTGTTTTTGTCATATTCCTAAATTTATGCCTATAAGGTTCAGGAACCAACTTACATAAACTCAAGATAGCCTTTTTCACCACATTGTAATTCATCGACACTCGCTAGAATCAGGTATCACTTCCAACTGTAGATGCTGTGCTATATTTCTAATCATATCTGATTTCCTGGCCCCCGCAAGTAACCCCAATTTCAACTTATCTGCCAACTCTGTTAACTTACTCTTGGTTATTTGTTGCAACCCAATCAGAGTTATATCTTCTACTCCCAGCAAGTCTTAGCAATTGTCAATGCCATCTTGCAGTCTCACCACTTCTATTCAACAAAATGCAAACATACTCTCTACCTTACTGTTTAATTCTCAAAACTACTATACATCAAAGCACCCAGACTAGCTGGCTTTAATTAAATTAACACATACACAGACTAAACCTCTACTTAAAAAATAATAATTTCCAATAACATTATATACATTAATATCTCTTCATGACAGTAATGGAGTGGGTAGATGAGGGTAATGTCATTGATGTGGTGTACATGAACTTCAAAAGTTGTTTGATAAAATGTCACACAACAGACTTGCGAGCAAAGTTAGAGCACATGGAATAAAAGGGACAGCAGCAACATGGATACAAAATTGGCTGAATGGCAGGAACAGAGTAGTGGCGATCAGTTGTATTTTGGCTGGAGGAAAGTTTTTGGTGGACTTTCCCGGGGATTCGGTATTGGGTTGCCTGCTCTTTGTGATATATGTTAATGACTTAGACCATGTTGTACAGGACACAATTTCAAAATCTGTGTTTGACACCAAATTTGGAAGTATTGTGAACTGTGAGGAGTATAGTGGTAAACTTCAGAAGGACATAGTTGGTGGAATGTGCGGATGAAACTTAATGCAGAGAAGTGCAAATTGATTCATTTTAGTAGGAAGGACACAGAGACAATATTAAATAAAAGGTATAATTCTAAAGGGGGGTGCAGGAGTGGGGGAAGAGGGTGGTGGTAGTACATGGCTCAATCATTGAAGGTGGTAGGACTGGTTGAGAGGGCATCCTGAATCCTGGGCTTTATAATTAGGGCATAGAGTTCAAAAGCAAGGAAGTTATGTTAATTTGTACAAAATAACTTTTTAGTCTTAACTGTAGCATCACGTCCAGTTCTGGGCACTACATTTTAGGAAGAATGTGAAGGCATTAGAGGGGGTACAGAAAAGATCTGTGAGCATGGTTCCAGGGATGAGGAACCTCAGTTACACAGATTGGGGAAACTGGTGTTGTTTGCTGAGGAGAACGTTCAGAGGAGATTTGATAAAGATATTCAAAATAATGAAGGGTCTGGACAGAGTAGATAGGAAGAAACAATTCCCTTAGTTGGAAGGATTGAAAATCATAATTTCAGGTAATCATCATTTAAGGTAAGTGGCAAAAGAAGAAATGGTGACCTTTTTAGACAGTGAGTGGTTAGAATCTGGAATGCACTGCCTGAGAGTGTGGTGGAAGCAGATTCAATCATGGCATACAAAAAGGAATTGGATCATTATCAGATAAGGAAAAACAATGCAGGGCTATGAGGAAATGGCAGTGGTGTGGCACTTGGTGAATTGCTCTTGCAGAGAGCCAGCAGAGACATGACAGCCAAATGGCCTCCTTCTATGCTGTAACTGTTCTATGATTCTATGAAAATCTTGTGCAGCCCTCGATATATGTATTGCAGAATCCAGCTGTTTAACAAAGGAGGAAAGGGAGCAATCCAGGAACAATAAGCCATTCAGCCTAGGATCGGTTGTAGGCAACATGCAGGTCAATTTAAGACAGACAGATGATGGAAAAGTATAATATGAATTTGATAGATTGTGTAAGAGATTGACAAAGTTTGACCTTGAGATCCCTAAGTCTGTGCTTGCATTCAGGTTACTGGATTGTGAACAGATTTTGAATGTATGTAGACTTCTGGTGCTGACAGGGGTTCACTTTCATGGAAAAGATTCTCTTTTACGCCAAATGTCTGCTGCCCTAAAATACATTTTTTGGAAAGCAATTATTTCTAGTTACTTTCAGTCAAACACAGGCAACTCTGCAGTGATGCAAGGAATGGAGGACTCCATGGCTGCTGAATTTCAAGATGCAAGCATTAGTGCAAAGTTGGAGTTGCTGATAGGTGGCCTGAAGAGGGTTGCACTTTCAGCCAATTTGAGAATCAAGACAAGCAGACCTGGGATGGTGTCCATAGGCGTTTTAATTCTGGAAACTCATGGGAAACGATTAACAGGTGGTTTTATTGTGATTCCAAATATCATTATGGAATGAATTGGCTGAAGCACAAAAATTAGGTCTTTGAGATAAAGATGAATCGGACAATTCGGATGCTGAGAATGATGAGGATGACTGGCCTGAAGGAATTGTATTGATTACTGGAAGCTTGAATCCAGTGATTAGCGTTTGAGCATTGATTCATTCAGCTGCACTGTTGGATAGCAGTTGCACCTCTACAGTGTATTGGCTTAATTGTTACTTGGAATCTCTTGACAAGGAAGATGGGGATAAGGTTAAAGAGTATGAAAGTTCCACCTGCTTTAGGACTGGGGACAACAATACGCTAAAGTCTTTCAAAGGAGTGGTCATCACAACCAAGATAGCTGGGATAAGTCTCTTCTTTAGTTCTGATATAGTCTCCAGTGAGATGCCTTTATTGTTCAGTAAGCCCTCAATGAAAAAAGCACAGGAGAAACTAGATATGGAAAATGACAAGGCACTTATATTTGGGAAAGCAGTGGATTTACATTTCATTCAATCAGGGCATTATTGCAGACCATTGAGGAAACCAGATGTGTCTTGTCGAGAAGTTCAAGCAGTATTGTTGATTTCGGGAATAAGAGTTTGGTTGACAGGAAAAGAATTCTTTGGAAATTACATGGATAATTTTCACATCCTTTGGCACAGAAATTAAAAGCTCTGCTGTGGGATGCTGGAGTAGTAGATTGAGAATTCAAAACTCTTATTGAGCAAATTATGTCTCAGTGTGACATTTGTGTCAAATATCGGAGGACACCAATACCTATTGTAAGTCTTCCTTGTCCCATACCTTTAGGTCCATAGCCACTACATCACTAAATTCTGGCCAATGGATCGAGATTTATTTTGTTACACTTTGTGGATAAGGAAACAACACTCAGCCTATCTATGGTAATAACTGGCAAGGACAAACAGACCATTGTAGACAAGAACATGGAAAAATGGGTTGGCACTGGACTAGGAATGCCAATGAATTTTTTGACAGATAATGGAGGAGAATTTGCAAATGATGAATTTCAGTACGAGCAAGAATTTGAATACTACGGCTGAGAGCTCTTCTGTGATAGGAATCACACAACAATTGATGAGATGTTGTGTAAGATACTGGCTGACCAACCGGCTTGCAAGTTGTAAATATTGCTAGCGTGAGTGGCACATGCTAAGATTTCTTTGCAGATGCAGATGTATCAATTGGTATATGGAAGGAATCTGAAGTTGCCTTTGCTGCTCTCTGATTCTCCCCGTGACTAGAAGGAGCTACCATTAGTTCTATATTTTCTGCCCACTTGCAGGCAGGAAAGCTTTTATCAGGACTGAAGTTTCGGAAAAATTCAGAGAGCATTGCGACATCGCATTAGACCGTCTAAAGTAGACTTTATTTCCGGTGATCTGGTTTATTACAAGAGAAAGGGGCATAGAGAATAGAAAGACCCAGGGAAACTTATAGAATGTGAGGGGAAAACAGTGATTACCCAACATGGGAATCAAACAAAAGCCCATTCCTCATGGGTCATTGGGATGAATTATAAATTTTCAGATACTGACAATGTGAATGACGAAGCACCTGGTGCACCATGTTCTCACATGTTTTGTAGGGTAGAGCCAGAGTGACAAAGTATGATAGATCAGAGGTTAGATGCCAGTTGAGAAAATGATCATGTTGAACAGGAAAGGGCTATTTTGTTTAGAGGCCAACTGCCCCAAGTGGTTTCCCATGTGTCGTACCATCTAGAAGGATCGAATAACTGTAGGGATGCAAAAATAGTGGAACAGGCAGTGAATTCCATTGGAAAACATCAGAATTGGTTGAATGTCCAGGATGATGGACAAGCAGTGAAGACCATGGACTGGGTGAATGGGATATGAGAATGGAAAAAAATGAAGTGTAGCTCTATGTTACAGTAATGGGTCTGGCGTTGAATCCCCGTTGAGGAAATGTTCATGTACAGTGGAAAGGGCCTCAAATATGGTATACAGGGGATCTAACAGTAGTATCCCAGAAAGACTTCAACAGGCAAGTTGAGGTCACAGTTTGGCTAGATGCCACAGGGGAATGGAGAATGTAGAACCATCCAGACAAAATACTAGAAACAGAAGTCCCCATGCCCGAGACATGATTTAGCTGCCAACAGATTAGGCAACAAAGCCATCCAGGAGGCTAAACAGAAAGAGTTAGGCAGTTGAAGAGAGCTTGGTGTGTATTCAGTGGTCCTAGATAGGGGTCAGCCAGCATGATCACATAGATGGATTTGCACAAAAAATGTCCAGCTGGAACTTATAAGGCCAAGGCTAGGTTATTGGCCCCAGATTTGAAGAATGCTCAGGGGATAAGGAGGTCAAAGTGGTCTCGCTCACAGCTGAGAAGGTACTTTTGAATTTTTCTGGGGGCGTTTTAGCAACTTTTTCTTGGAAATGCAAGTCAATAGACATAAAAGCTGTATTTCTATAAAGGCATCAGCTCCAAAGGGGCAAGTATTTCTCCAACTTCCTAAGGAAGTGCCAGAAGGAAAATCTGCTCAGACCAGTACTCTCATTTCCCAGTGCTTTTTTACTGGTGTTCAATTTTAAGATATACAAGACCAGTTCAGACTAGTATTCTTATTTCCCAGTTTGTATTTTTTTCCCTCTGGGTGTAGAAAGAAGACTTTGGAAGCCATATAAGTCTTTCTGTGGTTTAAATTTGCTTCCAGAGTATGGCACTTTTCAGTTGGATCAGTTTTGTTAAAGTTGTCTTTGTCTGAAGGCAGATCCTACCATGTTTTATTGGTACCATGGTGGGAAACTCATGGGCATCTTTATGGTGCATGTTGATGACTTCCTATGGGGTGGCACTATTGAGTTACAAAACAATGTTATTGACAGGATTAGAACAGAATTTAAGGTTGGGAGTCAGGCTTCCAGGGCCTTTAAATATATTGGGTTGGAAATAAGGCAGTATGGGTCTGATGTTACTTTACATCAACAATTTTATTTAGAATGTATTAACCCTATCACAGTCAATCGTGCCAGGTACTCACAAAAAGATGCAAAAGCTTCTAAATCTGGGACAGAGCAGCTGTGTAGTCTAACTGGACAATTGAATTGACCGGGCACACAGACAAGGCCAGAAGCGAGTTTTGATGTCTTAGAGCTGAGTACTGTCATGAAACATCCAAAAGCCGAGGACATTTTACGGGTGAACAAAACATTAAAAAAAACTAAATGTGTGCTGAAATTTCCATCTTTGACTTACCCTAAGATTATAAAATTGTTTCTTTTTAGTGATGCCTCTCGTGCAAACCTTTTTGAGTGCAGCCAATTTTATGATGTTTCATATGGGAGAAAGTGGGAAATGTTGTTTCTTGGCTTGAGAAACCAAGAAAATAAGGAGAATAGTAAAACGTATCCTGGCTGCTGGGATTCTCACACATGTTGAGGCAGTTGACATGGCATTCTTTTTATCAAAGATATTAGGGGAAATTCCACATCAGGGAAATGCTGAAGAAACTGTAATAATACAGTATTATATAAACAATCATTCCCTTTGGGATAATGTGCACTCCACAAAGTGTGTGAATAAGAAGAGATTAAGAATTGATATCGCGAGTCTGAAACAGCTGTTGGAGAACAAGAAAATCTCCAAATTCAAACGGGTAGATGCAAGTCATCAATTGTCTAATTGTTTTACCAAAAGAAATGCTTCCATTGAGAAGTTATTGAGAGTCTTAGAAGGATGACTCATGATGCGAGTCCTGAGAGTGTCTGAATCATTTCTCTTGTTTTTTTTAAAAATTTCGTCTGTAAATGTGTACTTGGAAATTTTAAGAAGAAGGAAATTTGTTAATGTTGCAATCTTGTTACAATGCAGTGCATGTTCTAATTGTAAGTGAGACTAGCTGTTATTAACTGGGAAAAGGGTAGGGCATTATTCTTAAGTATATATAAGAATCAGTTTCCAGCTGTGTGGGGTATGGGGGGGTGGTGCGGTCGGAGGAAGAGGGAATTTTTACCTATGCTGTCTGGGTATTATGAAGAAACCTATGGTAAAGAAAGAATGGCTTTAGCGTCCTTTACTCGGTGAGTGAGCATCAAATTTATAACACTACATGGATCGGCACTTGGACCTCACCTGTTGATGGCTCAGGTGAGGAAACTGAGTGTAATGTATCCAACAATACAAAGTTAGATGGGAAATTAAATGGGAAAGAAAGTGAGGAATGCGCAAAGAGGCTACAAAGGGATAGTGACACGTTGAATGACTGGGCAACAACACAGCATGTGAAATACAGTGTAGCAAGTCTGAAGTTATCCACGTTGGTAAGAAAAATAAAAATGACAATTTTTTTGAATGATAAGAGACTGGGACATGTTGACATTTAGAGGGATTTGTATATCCTTATATATAAATTGCAGAAAGTTAAAATGTAGCTACATCAATATACAGGATTGGCACCCCATCCAAACCTTCAACATTTACTCCCTCCACTACTGGTGCACAGTGGCAGTATTGTGTACCATCTACAAAATGCACTGCAGCAACTCACCAAGGCTCCTTTTACAGTACCTTCCAAACTCATGACCCTTGCAACCAAGAAGGACAAGGGTAGCAGATACATGGAAACACCACCACCTGCAAGTTCCTCTCCAAGTTACATATTATCCTGACTTGGAAATATATCGCCATTCCTTCACTGTCGCTGCGTCAAAATCCTGGAACTCCCTAACAGCACTGTGAGTGTACTTACACCACATAGACTGCAGTGGTTCAAGAAGGCAGCTCACCACTACCACCTTCTCAAGGGCAGTTAGGGATTGGCAATAAATGCTGACCTATCCAGTGATGCCAACATCCTATGAAAGGAAAAAAACAATTAGAAAGGCAAATGGTATGTTAGTTTTTGTTAACGAAGGATTGGAGTATAGGAATAAAGATGTCTTACTACAGTTACAACTACTCATTGTTGAGGCCATGCCTGGAGTACATTGTACAGTTTGAATCCCCTTACCTATGGGAGGGCATACTTTGCCTAGAGTGAGCATAATAAATGTTCACAAGACTGGTTCTTGGGCCGGAGATTGTACAATAAGGATGGATTGAGCAGATAAGGTCTGTAATCCTGGAGTTCAAAAGAATTAGAGCCAATTGAAACATAAAATTATTAATGGACTTGACAGGGTAGATCCAAAGAAAATGGATCCTCCTGGCTGAGGAGTCTAGAACATGGGTTCACAGTCTCAGAATGAGGGGTTGACTATTTAGGATTGAAATAAGGAGAAATTTCTTCCTTAAAGAGTTGTGGATCTTTGGAATTGTTGCCCCAGAGAGCTGTGATTGCTCAGTGTTTAGTATATTCAAGACAGAGGTTAACAGATTTTTGGGTATTAAGGGATTTAAGAAAGATGTGGTTAGTGGGGGAAGGTGGAGTTGGGGTAAAAAATCAACCATGATCTTGCTGGATGACAGAACAGGTTCGATGGGCCAAATGACCTACCACAGCTCCTATTTCTTCTGTTCTTATGTTAAGTTTTTTTTTTGCATTTAATGGGAGATTAATATGCAAATGTAGCAAGTTTTTGAAAATGGGGAGGTTAAGAGTGGGGTGCCCGTTTTGGAAAAGCTAATGGTAGAGTCGCACAAATTGGCCAGCAACCTGTGATAATTCATAATTCAAGGGGTATCCCTTATGACAAGGTGCTGGCAAGTGTTGTTCACCCATTGTTACTTGCTCAGCAAAACTGGCCCTTTATACCAGTTGGTGTAAATAGATTCTCATGGAGTACAGTGGGGGTAGGTGTTGATTTTCACTTTAATAATCAGCACTTTAGTAGATATGCGGATGTGAATCAAAAGAGTAATTCTACACTGGTAGTCGAGCCAGAGCATGAACCACAATATAAAGTATGATTATTCAGCATTCTTCTCTAAAAATACTATCATTTTTTGTGAATTATATGAATTAAATTCTACTATTATTTGTACAGCACATGTTTTATGGGAAAATGGAATTGCATCAATCTGCCATGTCCAGGCCGATGTTCTCTTGAAGGGGGCTCATTTGTCACCACGTTTGATTCAAAACAGTACCGATTCCATGGAGTTTGCACGTACCTGCTTGTTAAAGTAAGATTTGCTCTTTCAAACAGTATATTTACATCAGTGGAAAATTAAATTAAAATACTGGAACTATACAGTAAGTTAGCATTTGTAGAGAGAAAAGCTGTGCCATTTGTATTTGCAGCCCCTATTTCTCTCTATTTCCAACTGTTGCATTTTTTCCCCTTTTATTTTAGAGCACTAGGTTGGATAAAATGTTAATTGAATATGCTTTTGGGTTGAAGTATATTCCTTATTGCCATAATCATTATAATTTTTAAAAAATTAATTAAATGGTGCTCATCCACAGTAACTTCAGCAGAAAAAGTCATGGAAACATTGGAAAAATGGCATAACCCTAAGGTCATTGCGACTGAACTCTCATGGAAATTCATCGACTGGATATATTACTCAGAACCATAATTATAATGCTTTTGAGTACTATTCCCTTAAAAAAATACCCTCACCTCTCCCCTTCAGTGCATGGTGGTATTGATTATTTCAAGATTTGACTATGTCACTTGTGACTCAGAATACTTTGAATTTAATCAGTTGTGAAATTAAGACTAGTTACAGACCAGAATGAAATCTTCCAGGTAATGATAATTGGGGATGTTTATCTTTCTCTAATCAAAAATACTTTATTTAGATTCCTGAACAGAACATTTTCTACTCCGCCGATGTGCGGAGGACCAAGGGAAAAAAAAATGGATTTTTTTAATTCATTCATGGGATGTAGGTGTCGCTGGCTAGGCCAGCATTTATTGCCCATCCCTAATTGCACTTGAGAAGGTGGTGGTGAGCTAACTTCTTGAACCCCTGTAGCCCATGTGGTAATTATTATTAATATTATTAGTATATTTTAAATTAATATTAATTTATTAATATTAACACATTTTTCACTCACAATCACAGATATCAATGTAGCTGTTTACTTCTTGACTGCTCAATAAATTTCAAGTATGAAAAACTAAGATGAGTTCACTGGATATCTTCGGGATTGACAGGATCCTGTTTTGTTACAGTAGGAAATCAAAGGGAGCATAGAAACAGAAAAAAAGCTGCACAATAATCCCTTGAGCTTGATTTGCCATTCAATTAGATCATGGCTGATCTGTATCTTAACTCTATTTACTTATATTAGCTCCATATTCCTCCATACTCTAATGTTGTGGAAATTGGAGTGAACACTCAGACCCAGGAGGTTTGTCTCGGAAGCCTTTTATTAAAATCGTGATATCATGGAGAGCCCAGCAGCTTACAGTGGAGCTAGCTATACTCTGAAGAAGCATCAGAGTACACACATAGTTATAGTAAAACAAAAACAGAATTACCTGGAAAAACTCAGCAGGTCTGGCAGCATCGACGGAGTAGAAAAGAGTTGACGTTTCGAGTCATGACCCTTCGACAGAACTTGCTCAAGTTCTGTCGAAGGGTCATGACTCGAAACGTCAACTCTTTTCTTCTCTGCCGATGCTGCCAGACCTGCTGAGTTTTTCCATGTAATTCTGTTTTTGTTTTGGATTTCCAGCATCCGCAGTTTTCTTGTTTTTATCTTAGTTATAGTAAAAGTTGTACATATCAAAGAGCCTGAAGGTGATAAAATTGTCTAACCTTCAATAATTAATTACATTGCGAATCCTTGTTTACGGCATGCAGAATACAATTGATCTATTCTAGTTTACGACTACCCAGGATCTTACGAGGAGCCCATCTGGTGATAAGAAGTGAGACAGAGATTAGATAACCCTGCTTGACCTTATCTATAGTGCTAGGGGGTGAATATGCTAAAACGCAAATGATCATTGCTTGATCCTGTCCCTTTGTGTTGGGGCAGACTTCCCACCCTTGTGTCAAGGATTCCAGGCAGCTTGTTTATGATGCTCCTTTCCTCCTTTACTGCTCAATGAGCTGGCAGCTGCAGGTGTGCCTGCGAGAACCAAAAGGGAACTGTGCTGTAGTATTCCACTGTGATTTTAACGGTTTAACCCTTAGTTATCCTGTAGATGTATTTTAGTCTTCCACAATACCTCCTTGTTAATCTTTTAGATTAATACCAATGAGGAATAGTATCTTCATCATCATAAGGGGACTCATAACCATAAGGAAAAGGCCGATCCCTGGCAGGGTAAACTTTTTCTCCCCACCAGTAGGTTTCACATACCAATTGAGGGACAATGGGAGCTCCTCCTTATCCAGTGGTGACTCCTTTCATAGCTCCATTAATACACCGGATACAGCAAATCCTCAAAGTAGCACATGCACAACACCCTATAACACCTATTAAAACTAACCCAATTAAAACATACAGCAGCCAACTTCCCCAATCGGAGAACCACCCCGTTACTGTAGCCCACCAGGAATCCCTGTTATAAAAAGTGCTCAATCTTTCCCCAACTTTCTTTATTTCTCACACTTTATCCATAACATGCTGTCCCAGCTTATAGGTACCGGTTTCAAGGTTCTAACACCAATAGGTGGTGTTTATCAGCCCCTGAGGAGGCTTAATTCTTATCCCATGATCTGTATAGTTCCACCCATTAGCAGATGGAGAGCGACAGAACCATCCCCTGAACATATTGGATTCTTCTTCATCTGACTGGGTGTGGAAATTTGTGAGATCCTTCACTTCTTCCTCAGTCATTGGTTTTGCCTGATAGGCGCTTGACTCATCTCCATGTTGGGGAGTCTGGGCACATATCCAACCGGCACCCTGTCCTACTTGTCTAGCATAGGCCCGGCATAAAGACAAAAAGGTGTTGGGGTGAGAATCCTTTGGGTACACCACACAAAATATAGCAAAAAGACGGAATATAGGAAAAGGCAGTATCCGATACATAATGCAAATTAATTCACTGGTAACGATGGTTATAGGACTGCCGAACAATGTTTTATTTACAATGAGTGGCGTGGACCCAGTCCTCCTTCCCTTTAATCTTTGGGGCCGTTCGAGTTGTTAGCAGCACAACGTAGGGTCCTTTCCACTCTCTCATGCAATTCAGCTGCTGTCTTGCATTGAGGAAAATGAGTACAAATCCAACATTTAATCCAATTAACTTGCGAGGCTACAACCTGCATTCGTTGAACCGCAGCATTGGTAGTCCATGCCCCCGCAAGGACCACACAGGACAGGATCCAAATCAGAGTAAGCATTCCGACGGCTCAGTCAAAGTTCTTGCACAATCACTTCCGTCCGAGGTCAGCATCCGCTTGACGTGTGATGCGTGGATCCACAAGGGCATCCTTCGACCTTCACAGCCATATGGGTGGTGAGCAGGACTTGGAAAGGTTTCTTCCCATCGAGGTTCCGAACAGTTCTTTCTCCTGAAAGTCTTTACTAGGACTAGGTCCCCAGGCTGGTATTGATGGCAGTCTTCAATGGTGGGCTTTTTCTGAGCTTCTACTACCTGTATATGCAAGCTCTTGAGACAGTCAGGGTGAGAGTGCATAGTCATGAGCGCCAAGAGTAGAGCTTCAGGCCCTTTCAAATTGATTTCTTCACATAATTTAGCTAGTTTGTTTTTCAGAATACCATTTTGTCTTTCCACCGCTCCAGTAGACTGGGGGTTGTATGGGCAGGAAAGATGATGGTTGCATTGTAAGGCCTTCAACAGTTCCTTTATCACTTTAACAGTAAAGTAGACAACAATTTTACAACAACAACAGCATCATTTCGTCGAGTGGGATATGTCTCCATCCATCGCGAGGACAAATATACTAGAACTAAAACGTAATTATATTCCATACACTTAGGCATTTATATAAAGTCCATTTGTAGGTGTACAAATGGGCCCCATGGCTGGGGTCCCGTACCAGCAGTCACTGTGGGCGTCTTGCCTGTGTTATGTCATTGACATAGGTATGACAGGTATTACTAATACAATGCCTTTTATCATATTACTATTCACTATACATTCAACATTAATTCTACATACACGTGTTAAACCCCTGAGCTGGCAACCGGTTAAGTCATGATTCTTGTGTCATGAGAGATTCAATAAATGCTCATTAGTTACCCATAAAGGGACTACCCTTTCTTTAGTCTGTCTTAAATTTTCTCGGGCTTGTTCCAGTGCCCAAGATCCATAGGTGTTGCATACATCATTTCTGCTTGCTTCGTCTGAAATATTTTTCCCTATTTCAATTAATTTATTGATAGTCCCCGCATGACTTTCGAGCACGGTAGCCAGGCTTTGGATTAACCAATGATGTCCCTATATTGAATATCATAGCGGCATCATTTATCAGGTTGCGCTTAACGCGGTTCCCTCCCAAGCCTGATCACATCTTGCCACTGAACTGAATTGCTTCAGTCATCAATTGGCACATCAGAGCGGTATAGAGTGCTTGGGTATGTGTTGAGCACCATTGGGGCAGGACGACACCGGATACATTCAAGACTACGGGTACCAGCTCATGGTGTACATTATCATACAAAACTTCTGATTAAGCAGTACCAAACCATTCATCGGTCCTGGATGCATAGCCGGACAAGATGGATCAGTCGGTGTGGTTTGAGGGGCTTCAATTATCTCTACTCAGACTGTGAAAATAAAGGTGGGAGGTGGGTGGGTAGTGGCAGACCTCCCATGCTTGATCTGAGCAAACCCTTAATACAATTTGAAAGCACTTGTTCTCCTACTGTTACATTTATCATTCCCCTTTGCGTGTCGCATTCGGCACTGTCCATGCTGTACCAAAGTTCCACCTGCGGTGCAGGATGAGCAGTGATGATCCCTGACCTTGTTGCCAGTACTGTTAGACCCACGACCAGGATCATAGATCTGTGGAGACATTAACATCGGTTCCCATTCTCTGGGTTACCGCTTGGTCAATTGTCATGTGTCTTTAACTGTGTGTAGTGCCTCCATTTACTTCCCGTTCTCATATCTACAAGTGCGCATGTGCCACCTGTCATAATTAGCTGGTATGGTCCATTGTTGCTCTTTGGATTTGCCTGTTTCCATATCCTTAATCATCTGTCAGTCTTTAACTCCCTCTCTCAATTCATGAAATTGCCTACATAATTCCCTTACATTGTCCTGTATTTTTCCTTTCAGTCGCCCTACACCTATTATAATGCCTTCAGGTAATTGTATGGCTCTTCCTGTTATCATTTCAAATGGGGTGAACCTGTCCGTCCTATTGGGGTAGCCCACAGTGCATTAGAATATTGGGCTGTTCCCTGTCTTTTGATTGATGTTTTTTTTTTAGTTCATCCTTTCCACCATCACTAGACTCTGGGAGTGGTAAGGAATATGGAATTTCTGTTTAATCTCCATAAACTTACACACTTCTTTAATGACTCTCCCTGTGAAATGAGTTCCCTGATCTGAATCCATCTGGGTAGGCAGCCCCACTTTCCAGTTTACTCTCTCCTGCTGCTCTCTCATGTCAGACCTCAATTCCTTAAACAACTGTACAATGCACCTTCTTATCCTTTCTTTGAATGGCTCGGTATCTTCACTTCCAGTGATGGTTCTCTCTGGGAACCGCTTAACTCTGCCTGTCATCAAGGTGTTAATCCTATGGTTTTACTCTTTGTAGCTTGCAGGCACATTAATATAATCAGTAATACATCTATTTAGCCTTTTTCCAGCTTTCCCTTTACCTGTATCCATCTTGTGGTAAATTGTTGTTAAGTATTATTTCTCCTTACATTTCAATTCCTGAACTATAGATTCCTCATAGTTTTATCTCTAAGTTTTCTTTCCTGACCATGATCATCCTAAAGTTTTCTTGAGTTCAGTTTCTCTATTGTCTTGATTGTTTAAAATGTTTCCTTACTCTTTAGGCCATATTAACTATTCCATTTCAACGGGGATCTCTGTCTCTAGATCTTTGCTTATCTCCCCCTGTGCAGTTCCAATGCCTCAGTTGATGGCCAGATTATCAAATTCATTTCCCTTAAAGCAGTTTGTACATTATGTCCTCTTTCCCTAACTCATTCTCCGACTTGCCTCATACCAGTTTATATTTGCAACAGCTATCATCTTATTTTGTTCAGGTTGCCTGGAGAGACTTTAAAATAAATAAAATGTTCTCATAACAGCTTTAAAAACAGAAATCAGGTATTGACATGTTTTGCTTCCTTTTCTTCTCAAAGATTTTATTGTCTTAAAAGTAACCCACTAAATTGTGTCTGACCCTTTTCTTTTAGAATTATCCCAGATTCATTAACTTGGCCAAAAATTGGATTTCTGCCAAACTTTGTAAAGGTCTTGAGCTTAGCTTCATATTTTGGGAACAGACTTTACAAATACAAAAGCTTGCAGCATTTGAATTAGTGCCAATTGTTGTCAGACCTTTTAAAATGAAAATTCCCTTTTTGAGAACTTTATCAAGAACCAAACCTCAAATTTTTAAACTTTGTAAGAACTGTAATTTACACTATCAAAATTAAAACAACCGCTTTTTCATGTGTAATGATTTGTATCCAAGTTATAATTTCCGAATGTTTATCGACACATTCTTTATCTTAGATAGCATCCTAGTGATTCAAAAGTAACCTGTTAAATTACAGTGCACTTTACATCTCAAGATTGTCCCAAATTCAAATTACAATGCTTTTGGAAAGCAGATTTCCTTTAATATTTAATTCCTCTCTTCATAAGAAACCCCTTTTTATCCACTGGAACCACTTAGACCTTGTGTTTATGTCTTTTCATTTTCCTAGAATCCTTCTGAATTTCAAGTAATTTCTTTTTTCTCAGAATTTTAGAAATAACTCGTAAGTATTAATCCCAATCAGTTTGGAAGCTGATGATGAGGGTTATTCCCTACTAGTCTGCAAGGGGGTGGTACAAGGGTTGGTTCATCTCAAACAAAGGCAAGCCCTGTTTTATCTTTACACTACCTTCAAATTACGATTTTTGCCAAAAATCTCAACTCAAACCTTATACTCAAAACTTTGGAATATTTGAATAAACTTTTCCTTTAATCTAATATGGGGCTTTTGACTCTAAAGTGCTCAACTACACACACAAAAGAAAATTCAGGGAAGAAAACTCATTAAAGCTCACATACAAATGCTTCATTGCACACAAACAAACACATAGATAAAGATATGTATCGATACTCCTATAATATTGAACTTAACTCAAGACGAAGCTTTGATTAGCAGTGGGGGGGAAATAAAGGGATCTTGAAGGCTCCACCTATAGCGACCTTCAAACTGACAAAAGCTCGCATTTTCTCTGCTGCTGCTTGTCAATTGCTTATTAACCCCCTAGGGGTACCCTTTCTCTCTCTCTCTCTTCAGCACAAACAGCTCTTGTAACTTAGATCAATTCATTTTTTTTTAAGTTATAGAAAATTCAGTAGCGGACTATCTACTTCCCTTAAAACATATTATAACCACTCAAATCTGTTCCGATTAAAAGTTCCAGCTGGTGGGAAGCTCTCTCCTTTATTTTGAGTCCATTTAACCCAATCAGAAACATATTAGACAATTTCAGGACCACAATGGACATACATATAAGCATTTGGGGTTCCCTTCAAAGGGGGAACCTGGGGTTTCTTGAATGTCATATTTCCCATTTTACTTAATAATATACACAAAAGAAAACACAGAACTTACTTACTTTTCACCTCCAGGGGACTCGAACCCCTGGGTACACTACTACTACTTTTTTCGTTTTCTTACTTTTGAGAAGCAGGGAGAGTGGCAGAGCCCGCTCTGCTGTTGCGACCTCCCATTTTTCTGAAAAGAAAACACAATTAACAGCGCGGCGCGTTTCCTACCCTATGCGCTCACCGGTGTTTAAGAGTTCCTTAACAAGTCCTCCAGTTCCTTGCGTTTTTTTTTGAGTCTGGTCGGTAGCTACCCTTTTTCAAGCACTCCTCCTTTCAGCTAGGATGCTTTTCGTCCCCCTTTCACCTCTCCAACTTAAGAGGTAGCTGGGACACTATTTAACTGCATTCCCCCTTTCAGCTAGGATGCAGTTCGTACTCTGCCCAACTTAGGAGAGTATCTCCCTTTCTCCGCAAGGGTTCTTTTTCAGAGATCCGATGGTCCAGGTTTTCAATTACCTCTCCAATTTAAGAGGCCACAGGACTTCAGTCGGATCTCACCTCGTCGCCAATTTGTTGTGGAAATCGGAATGAACACTCAGACCCAGGAGGTTTGTCTCAGAAGCCTTTTATTAAAATCGTGATATCACGGAGAGCCCAGCAGCTTACAGTGGAGCTAGCTGACACTCTGAAGAAGCATCAGAGTACACACATAGTTATAGTAAAAGTTGTACATATCAAAGAGCCTGAAGGTGATAAAACTGTCGAACCTTCAATAATTAATTACATTGCGAATCCTTGTTTACGGCATGCAGTATACAATTGATCTATTCTAGCTTACGACTACCCAGGATCTTATGAGGAGCCCATCTGATGATAAGAAGTGAGACAGAGAATAGATAATAACAAAAAAACTGCAGATGCTGGAAATCCAAAACAAAAACAGAATTACCTGGAAAAACTCAGCAGGTCTGGCAGCATCGGCGGAGAAGAAAAGAGTTGATGTTTCGAGTTCTCATGACCCTTCGACAGAACTTGAGTTGGAGTCCAAGAAAGAGTTGAAATATAAGCTGGTTTAAGGTGTGTGTGTGGGGGGTGGAGAGATAGAGAGAGGGAGAGAGGTGGGGGAGGGGGGGGGGGTTGGGGGGTGTGGTTGTAGGGACAAACAAGCAGTAATAGAAGCAGATCATCAAAAGATGTCAACGACAATGGTACAATAGAACACATAGGTATTAAAGTTGGTGATATTATCTAAACGAATGTGCTAATTAAGAATGGATGGTAGGGCACTCAAGGTATAGCTCTAGTGGGGGTGTTTTTCATATATATAATGGAAATAGGTGGGAAAAGGAAAATCTTTATAATTTATTGGAAAAAAAAGGAAGGGGGAAACAGAAAGGGGGGTGAGGATGGGGGACGGAGCTCACGACCTAAAGTTGTTGAATTCAATATTCAGTCCGGAAGGCTGTAAGGTGCCTAGTCGGAAGATGAGGTGTTGTTCCTCCAGTTTGCGTTGGGCTTCACTGGAACAATGCAGCAAGCCAAGGACAGACATGTGGGCAAGAGAGCAGGGTGGAGTGTTAAAATGGCAAGCGACAGGGAGGTTTGGGTCATTCTTGCGGACAGACCGCAGGTGTTCTGCAAAGCGGTCGCCCAGTTTACGTTTGGTCTCTCCAATGTAGAAGAGACCACATTGGGAGCAACGAATGCAGAATGCAGCCCCAGCTATGCCTGTCTCTTTATGGAGTATGTGGAACATTCCTTGTTGCAGTCCTACTCCGGCCCCCTTCCACAACTTTTTCTCCGGTACGTCGATGATTACTTCGGTGCTGCTTCATGCTCTCGTCAGGACTTGGAAAAATTTAGTAATTTTGCTTCCAATCTCCACCCCTCCATCATTTTCACGTGGTCCATCTCTGACACTTCCCTTCCCTTCCTTGACCTCTCTGTCTCAATCTCTGGTGATAGACTGTCCACCAATGTCCATTACAAACCCATCGACTCCCACAGCTACCTCGACTACAGCTCCTCACACCCCGCTTCCTGTAAGGACTCCATCCCATTCTCCCAGTTCCTTCGCCTTCGTCGCATCTGTTCCGATGATGCTACCTTCAAAAACAGTTCCTCTGACATGTCCTCCTTCTTCCTTAACCGAGGTTTTCCACCCACGGTCGTTGACAGGGCCCTCAACCGTGTCCGGCCCATCTCCCGCGCATCCGCCCTCACGCCTTCTCCTCCCTCCCGGAAACATGACAGAGTCCCCCTTGTCCTCACTTATCACCCCACCAGCCTCCGCATTCAAAGGATCATCCTCCGCCATTTCCGCCAACTCCAGCATGATGCCACCACCAAACACATCTTCCCTTCACCCCCCTTATCGGCATTCTGTAGGGATTGCTCCCTCCGGGACTCCCTGGTTCACTCCTCCATCACCCCCTACTCCTCAACCCCCTCCTATGGCACCACCCCATGCCCACGCAAAAGATGTAACACCTGCCCCTTCACTTCCTCTCTCCTCACCGTCCAAGGGCCCAAACACTCCTTTCAAGTGAAGCAGCATTTCACTTGCATTTCCCCCAACTTAGTCGACTGCATTCGTTGCTCCCAATGTGGTCTCCTCTACATTGGAGAGACCAAATGTAAACTGGGCGACCGCTTTGCAGAACACCTGCAGTCTGTCCGCAAGAATGACCCAAACCTCCCTGTCGCTTGCCATTTTAACACTCCACCCTGCTCTCTTGCCCACATGTCTGTCCTTGGCTTGCTGCATTGTTCCAGTGAAGCCCAACGCAAACTGGAGGAACAACACCTCATCTTCCGACTAGGCACCTTACAGCCTTCCGGACTGAATATTGAATTCAACAACTTTAGGTCGTGAGCTCCGTCCCCCATCCTCACCCCCTTTCTGTTTCCCCCTTCCTTTTTTTTCAATAAATTATAAAGATTTTCCTTTTCCCACCTATTTCCATTATATATAAAAAAAACCACCCCCACTAGAGCTATACCTTGAGTGCCCTACCATCCATTCTTAATTAGCACATTCGTTTAGATAATATCACCAACTTTAACTTTAACACCTATGTGTTCTATTGTACCATTGTCGTTGACATCTTTTGATGATCTGCTTCTATCACTGCTTGTTTGTCCCTACAACCACACACCCCCTCCACCCCCCCACCACCTCTCTCTCTCTCTATCTCTCCGCCCCCCACACACACCTTAAACCAGCTTATATTTCAACTCTTTCTTGGACTCGAACTCAAGTTCTGTCGAAGGGTCATGAGGACTCGAAACGTCAACTCTTTTCTTCTCCACCGATGCTGCCAGACCTGCTGAGTTTTTCCAGGTAATTCTGTTTTTGTTGTAGAGAATAGATAACCCTGCTTGACCTTATCTATAGTGCTAGGGGGTGAATATGCTAAAACGCAAGTGACCATTGCTTGATCCTGTCCCTTTGTGTTGGGGCAGACATCCCACCCTTGCGTCAAGGATTCCAGGCAGCTTGTTTATGATAAAAACAAAAAAAAAAACAAAAAAAAAAAAAAAAATACTCCTTTCCTCCTTTACTGCTCAATGAGCTGGCAGCTGCAGGTGTGCCTGCGAGAACCAAGAGGGAACTGTGCTGTAGTATTCCACTGTGATTTTAACGGTTTAACCCTTAGTTGTCCTGTAGATGTATTTTATTCTTCCACACCTTACATAACGAAAATGTATCTTTCTACCTCAAAAGCCTTTTCAGGGAATTAATTCCAGATTCCTTTGTGTGAAAAAGTGCCTCCTGATTTTACTTCTGAATTGCCTGGCTATAATTTAAGGTTATGTTCCCACATTCCTGATTCCTTCATCAAAATAAATAGCTCATCTGTATCTATCCCATCAAATCTTTTTAACACCTCAATTAGATCATCCCTCAATACGAATTCAAGGGAATACAAGCCAAGTTTATGCAACCTGTGGATATAATTTAACGTTCTAACCTGGTATCATTCTGTTGGATCAGTGCTATGTCCCCTCCAAGTCCAGAATATCCTTAATGAGAAGCCGTACTCAGGAATAAATGCAGTAATTCGGGTTGGGGAACCTACTATATACATCAGAAAGGCTGAGGAATCATGAAAGAACACTTGACATAAACAGCAATGGTCTAAGCACATTATTTAAAGAACAGTTAAAGAGTGGGACAATTTCGAGATAAAGGTGACCTTTGCATATTTGAGATTGATGAAATGAACTAGGTGCTTAAGAAAAACTTGGACAGGTTTTACTGTGGAAGAGGCTTTGGAGGAATATCCGAAGAGGGCATGGACCTGGTACTACTACAGAAAGGTATTTAAAAAGTTACTGAGATGAAGGATGAAATTTCACTTTTACTACCAGACAGATAATGGGCAAAGGGATGTTGGCCATCTGTTTTACAAAACAAAATAAAGAAAAGGTGAAGTGTAAATGGGCAGTTGATCTGCTATATCCCAGCAGGAAAATGACAAATATCCCCGAAAAGTATAAAAATCAGTCGGCCCTGGTAATAAGCGCCTGAGTTCAATGAAGGAGCTTGGGGAGAAAGCATAACCAAATTTTCCAAAGATCATCAGTTCAAGGGGCAGTTCTCTTATTTTGGATTCAGTAGTGCACCTAAATTGCAGGTCGAAAGTCCAGGAAACCTTGGTTACAGATTTGTTATGTCATCCTAACTTCCTCCATCTGTTTTGGCGTACTGTATTCACCAGCACCAGAAGAAGATGCTTATGTTGAACCCAATGACATCACTCATCTGAATCAATATAAACACAACCCTATAATGCCAATGGTACAAAGGCACTGCAGCAAACGTTGGCATCCCTTCAACATAATAAAGAAGCTGCAAAAGGTTTATAATAAAACTGTTTGAATTAATTTCATTAATATTTTTGCTATATAATGGACATATGTTTTGGAGGAAGTAATTTTATTCATCTGGTTGTGTTACTAATTGATGTTTTTTTCTGTGCTGCAGAGTGTTAAGATGCTAAACGATGGCACGATTGAAGCAGTATTTGATAAATGCGGTGTTAGATATTCAGAAACACAGTTAACGAGCATAATCTATGCTACCAATCAGGTAAGGGTCACATTTGGTTTCATGAACACTCTAGCACATGCTTCCATTTTGAACTAAAAACGTCTTACAGTTAAATGAGCTTTCTTACTGTTCTTATGTAGTAAAATGCAGCTATAAAGCAGGAAACGGAATTGGGGAAGGAAGTCAGGAAAATCATCACCAGAGAAGTAGCACTGAGCTACTATTGGAGCTACGGGCTGACAAGAGCTCGGGTTCTGATGAACTTTGCCCTAGGGTCTTAGAAGAAGGGTCTAGTGAGATAGTTGATGCATTGGTTCTAATTTTCCTAAACGCCCTAGATTCGGGGAAGGTCCCAGTAGATTGTAAGCTAGCAAATGTAACTCCTTTATACAAAAAGGGAGGGAGACAGAAAGTGGGAAACTACAGGCCAGTTAGCTTAATCAAAAACAGAATTACCTGGAAAAACTCAGCAGGTCTGGCAGCATTGGCGGAGAAGAAAAGAGTTGACGTTTCGAGTCTTCGTGACCCTTCTATCTGTCGTAGGGAAAATGTTAGCAGCTATTATTAAAGAAGCTATAGCAGGGCACTTAGATAAGCTCAAGGTCATCAGGCAGAATCAGCTTGGTTTTATGAAAGGGAAATCGTGTTTAACCAACATATTGGAGTTCTTTGAGGAAGTAACATGTGCTGTAGATGTGCTGTATTTTCTTCAGAATTATTTTTCCAGGTTTCCAGAAGAGATTTAATAAAGTGCCACATCAAAGATTATTCTGGAAAATAAAAGCTCATGGTATAGGGGGTAACATATTAGCACGGATAGGAGATTGGCTGGCTAACAGGAAGCAGAGAGTAGGCATAAATAGGTCTTTTTCAAGGTGGCAAGGTGTAACAAGTAGCATGCCATAGGGATCAGTGCTGGGACTTCAATGGTTTACAGTTTATATAAATGATGTGGATGAAGGGATTTCCAAATTTGCTAATGACACAAAGATAAGTAGAAAAGTAGGTTGTGAAGAGGATATATGGAGGCTATAAAAAAGTATAGAAAGGTTAAGTGAGTAGACAAAGATCTGGCAGATGGAGTATAATGTGGGAAAATATGAAATTGTCCATTTTGGCAGGAAGAATAAAAGAGAAGCATATTATCTAAACGGTGAGAGATTGCAGGGGGCCCTGGGTGTCCTATTGCATGAATCACAAAAAGGCTAGTATTGTAAAGAATATATCCTTTTTATTTTTCTCTATTTCTGTTGGACTGTGCCGTGAAAGACAGGATGGTGATGGAAAGGAGTCCTGGACCAAGCATTTTAATTGGCTCCTGGCCAGGTGACCAGGGTTTGTGTGAGAGCAGTGCAATAGAATAGCTCCTTAGCCTGCAAAGAGAAAACACCTAAAAATCTATTTTCCTCATATCTCTATAACCTGCTCTCTCTCTCTGAGGAAACCCCTGTAAAAAGGAAAAGGGGAAAACCACTATTAGAAACATTGAAAAGCAAGTTCTCAAACAGTGAACTAAAAACTAAAAGTGCTGGAAAACCACCTTGTGTCATCATCAAAGAACTGAAAGGAATTTGGAAGACATCGATCAAAATCAACCCATCTAATCCTGTACTCCAGATTGGTGCTATTGAACTGTTTTATCCCACCCTTAAAATCCATGTTTTTGTGTATCTTAAGTGTCTTGTGTGTGGGTGTGTATAAGGATTTAAGAATGGGTAGAGTTTAAGTTATAATGTTAGAAATTAGCAGTTCATATTTCTTTCTTCTGCCACCAGTTAAAGATAGTTTGTTCAATGAACAGTTATTTACTTATTATCGAATTCAGTTAACCTGAATTAAACAGTTAGGTAGAATTGGGGCAATCTGGTGGCTTGGTTAAACTTTTCACATTTGTCACGGTTCAGGGAGCAATGCGGTTTGATATTGCAGCACGCTATCCCCAGTAAATCATGACAGTATGCAAGTACAAGTAATTAGGAAAGCTAATAGAATGTTATCATTTTTTGCAAAGGGAATTGAACATAAAAGCAGGGAGAATTACCTGGAAAAACTCAGCAGGTCTGGCAGCATCGGCGGAGAAAAAAAGAGTTGACATTTCGAGTCCTCATGACCCTTCAGCAGAACTGAGTGAATATTAGGAGAAGAGTGAAATATAAGCTGGTTTAAGGTGGAGGGGGGGGGAACAGAAGTGGGTGGGGGGTGGTGTAGTTGTAGGGACAAGCAAGCAGGGATAGGAGCAGATAATCAAAAGATGTCACAGACAGAAGAACAAAGAGGCGTTGAAGGTGGTGATATTATCTAAACGAATGTGCTAATTAAGAATGGATGGCAGGACACTCAAGGTAAAGCTCTAATGGGGGTGGGGTGGAAAGGCCAACAGGGCATAAAAGATATAGATTTAAAAATAATGGAAATAGGTGCGAAAAGAAAAATCTATATAAATTATTGGAAAAAATAAAAAGAAGGGGGAAGAAATGGAAAGGGGGTGGGGATGGAGGAGGGAGTTAAAGATCAGCCTTCTGTACTGAATATTGAATTTAACAACTTTAGATCTTTAACTCCCTCCTCCATCCCCACCATCTTTCTGTTTCTTCCCCCTTCCTTTTATTTTTTCCAGTAATTTATATAGATATTTCTTTTCGCACCTATTTCCATTATTTTTAAATCTATATCTTTTATGCCCTGTTAGCCTTTCCACCCCACTCCAGTAGAGCTGTACTTTGAGTGTCCTGCCCTCCATTCTTAATTAGCACATTCGTTTAGATAATATCACCACCTTCAACACCTCTTTGTTCTTCTGTCTGTGACATCTTTTGATTATCTGCTCCTATCACTGCTTGCTGGTCCCTACAACCACACACCCCCCACTTCTCTCCCCCCACACCCCCCACCTTAAACCAGCTTAAATTTCACTCCTCCTAATATTCACTCAGTTTTGTTGAAGGGTCACGAGGACTCGAAACATCAACTCATTTCTTCTCCGCCGATGCTGCCAGACCTGCTGGGTTTTTTCAGGTAATTCTGTTTTTGTTTTGGATTTCCAGCATCCCCAGTTTTTTATTTTCATAAAAGCAGGGAGGTTATGCTTCAGTTGTACAGGGCATTAGTGAGACCACATTTGGAGTACTGTGTACAGTATCAGTCACTTCATTTAAGGAAGGATGTAGATGCGTTGGGAGCCGTTCAGAGAAAGTTTACCAGACTAATACCTGGAAGGGGTGGGTTGTCTTATGAGGAATGGTTGGACAGACTAGGCTTGTATCTGCTGGAGTTTAGAAGAGTAAGGGGTGACTTGATTGAAACATATGAGATCCTGAGAGGTCTTTACAGGGTGGATGTTTCCTCTTGTGGAAGAATTTATAACTAGGAGTCACTGTTTAAAAATAAGGGGTCACCCATTCAAAACAAATGATGCAAAACTTTTTCACGGAGAGGGTTGTAAGCCTTTGGAACTCTCTCCCTGAAAAGGCCGTGGAAGCAGACTCTGAATCTATGGAATTCATTGCCACAGAAGGCTGTGGAGGCCAGGTCATTGAGTGTATTTAAGACCGAGATAGATAGGTTCTTGATTGGTAAGGGGATCAAAGGTTACGGGGAGAAGGCGGGAGCATTCAATCAGCCATGATTGAATGGTGGAGCAGACTCGATGGGCCGAATGGCCTAATTTCTGCTCCTATGTCTTATGGTCTTAATATTTTTAAGGCGGAGGTGGATAGATTCTTGGTAAGCAAAGGGGTGATAGTTTATAGGTGGTAGGTGGGCTGCAGATTTCAGGTTACTATCAGATCACCCATGATCTAATTAAATGGTGGAGCCGGCTTGAGGGTACTGAATGGCCTATTCCTGCTCCATGCTTGTATAAAAATAAATCACTACATCATAGCCTTCTGACTTTAATCCACATCTGCATCAAGTTCAAGCTACTGGTGAGCCATTTCTCACTGTTGTATAGTTGCTGACCTAATTCATTTCCACAGAGCATTCTAGTCACTTGCTTCAGGCATCTCACTTATTGTAATAAAATATGTGTTTTCATTCACATATTTTGCTTTATTCTGGTGCAGCATAATGCAATAAGAATTGAGAGTAAGGGTGAGAAAAAAATTATTGTTATCTATATGAGGTAGACAAGCTTAATCCTCTTTGCAAACTTGTGGCAGGGTGGCATGGTGGTATTGTCACTGGACTAGTATTCCAGAGACCCAGAGCAATGCTCTGGGGACCTCGGTTTGAATCCCGCCACGGTAAATAGTGAAATTTGAATTCAATAAAAATAGGAATTAAAACTCTGATGATGACCATGAAACCATTGTGGTAAAAACCCATCTGGTTCACTAACGCCCTTTAGGGAGTGAAATCTGCCACCCTTACCCGGTCTGGCCTCCATGTGACTCTGGACCCACAGCAATGTGGTTGACTCTTAAATGCCTCTGAACAAGGACAATTAGTGGAAGGCAAAAACTGCTGGCCAGGCCAGTGACACCCACATCCCATAAACAAAAAAAATATATAAAGCACTTGCCCAATTTTACATTTTACTATTGAGTGGATGCAAAAATCACTGTTTTGAACAGTTTTCAAATACAATATAGTATGTAATCATGCCACGTTGATGTGGGACTGGATATTAGGTGATGCCAATTAAAGATATCTCGAATTTTCCAACAGTTTCGTGATTATTTTTACTCATATCAGCTTTTTGTTTTTGCTACCACTTTTGAAACTTTTACCATTTAACGTATGAAGAGTCACCTCACATTCCTCTACATTAAATTTAATGTGAAATTTATATGCCCAACCTACAAAACTATTCTCACATGCAGTTCTCTTCAAAGTTAACTATATGTCGTCCTATCATTCCAGGAACAAATGTTGACACTGTGCTTCCTATACCAGCTCAGTTACAAGTATTAAGGGGGATAATGCGTCAATACTGACTCGTGATAGAAACTGCTGCTTATATCCTTCTAGTCTAATAATCACAACTCTCTGTTTTCTGTCTTTTAATTTACTTCCTATCTAGTTATTGCGCTCCCTTTAATACCATGTGCCTCATTTTTATCAACCAGCTTCCAATGCACTTTATCAAATGACTATCGAAAATCCATACACCTCATGAATGTGTTTGATCAATATATGCAGTTTTGTCATATCTACAGATAATGTTACCAAAGTGATTACAATTCTGACAGTCATAATCTAATTTGAACAAATTGGTGCATTTCAAGACAAAGGGTGGAATCATCCCAGATTTGCATGAAGTACGGTAGTGGGCAGGTAAAACGATGTGGTGGGTTTTCGTGCTGTATCATCCCAAACCCGTCGCATTAGCTTTGCATTCTTGGGAAACACACCGTTTTCATGGTGGGTGGGCTCTCATTCGCCTGCCACGCCATCACCTCACCTCTTCATCACACCAGGTGCCATATTAAAAGCCCAGACACGCACACAACTCGGTGCTTCCAGCCCAGGACTACTGTTGGAAGGATGTCCACAAAAGGCAAAAAGACTACAGCCTCCAAGTTTAGTGATGCGTCACTGGATGCCATTTGGACGTTGTGCAGGCCTGCCATGATGTCCTCTACTTCCAGCTTTGGCTGTAGGATGGTCAGTGACACGACCAAGCAGGCTTGGGAGGCGGTGGCAGTGGTGATCAGTGCCAATGCTGCACAGAAGGGGTTGGCCATCCAATGCAGGATGAGGTTGAGTGATGTCATCTGTGCAGCAAGGATATGGCAACCATCTCATCACTCTAAACTCACATACAAGCCCATCACACATTCCCTGGCATCTCACTCACTGCCAGCTCAAAGGACATCACTACCCATTTTCACACACATACCCTCAAATGTCCATCTGGCCTCATCTCCTCTGGAGACTGCCTCCTCAGCCCTCACCACCTTGAGGCCACTTGCACAGGTCACACACCCCACACACACCTTGGGTTACCCTCCTTCCCCAGTACAACCCTTGACCTGCAGCCTCTTGCCTTGCCTGAGGCCACTTCTCCCTCCTTCGCCAAGCAATCCCTAGTCCTGCAGCCATTGAAAAGCCACCCACATATAGTTGACCTGGTAGGTAGAGACCTGCCTGTGATCCCCACCTAAGAGTTATGTGGTTCTGTCTGTGAAGCCTGGCGCTGATAACAATGAGTCCTGACCGAAGCAATGAAGGCAAACAAACCTTGAAGTCCCGAGTGAAGTGCAGCTCACCAGGTACACATCACTTCTGTGCTGTTGTGAGACACGTCATCGCATTTTCCCACCAACATGGGTGGGCGATCCAGCGGGGGCGGGAGGGTTGGAAGATTCTGGCAGGCTGGCCTAATTATGATATGCAGATGTATTACAATGAGGTTCCTGATGTCCGATGATGGGAAACACGGTGCACCATTGGAGGGCTGAGCGGACAATTGCTAACTGATTTTACGTCGTTGTGAAACTGATCGCGCTATTTTGTCCGCTCTCTGCCAGGCACGAAAAATCCCAGGCAAGTTGTTGGCAAGGGCATAAGTACATAGACAGAAAGGGCTGGATTTTTATCTTCAAGGTGGGACTTGTGAGTCGGGCTGTTTCTTGATTTCACGATCCCACTTCCTACCTGGCAGTGCCTACCCATGCTATCTTCATCATATTGTGGCAGGGGCTGGCTGCTGTTGGGGCTGCTGCCCCCAGAAGCAGGGCAGAGACAGAAACAATGATGGGCAGATGGGCCTTGGTTCCCTGGGACATCGACCAACGTTGCTAGCTGAGCGTGAGACCCCCTAAAACCTTACCCACATGATCCCATCTCATCGCTCCATGTCCCGCATGCCTCCATAAGTCCTCTCATGCATACCCAACCTTCATACCCCTCATCCTTCAGTGCTTCCCCATGCTCACTGACTCACTGCCAATCTCCTCACACCTCCCTGCCTCCATGCCCAGTAATCCAGTATGACTGTGTCAACACCCCTGCTGAGCCGAATCCATTATTGGGGCTTGGAACTCAGTCAAACATTCATAATGGGATTCCATTGCACAGCTGTATAAAGAAAGTTGCCAGGGCTAGAAACATTAAAACCTTTGAAGTCTTTGAAAGAGCTAAGACATTTGTTCAACCTTTGATGTCTGAGCTGTCAATCAAAGAAAGAAATTAAGTTACAGGGAATCACCGACACAGTAAAATCTGAATAACAATGTAGATAAACACTTTATTCCATTGGATCATGTGTTATAATGCATCTGAGCACATTTCCACAGAATGCAGGTCACTTTACTATTCATTTACCTTTTGAGAACAAAGCCTTGTCAATCACTGTATTAAAACATTTTTAACTTATACAGCATTACATTATCACGTGAGGTTGTCAACATTTTTTGAACTTGTCTATCAAAGTTCCTGACTCCAGACCAAGGCTCGTGACACTTCAGGTTCCGTGAACCAAGTCTGTTTCAGAAGTCGGCCTGATGGCATCAAAATTTCGGGGGTGTAAAATGCCCACCCCTGCAATGGAGCCAGCAAGGGCAAGAGTGCAGCATGTGGGCTCACTTCCCGCATCATTATCTCACTAAGCATTGCTGGCGACAGGACTGGGGATAGGAACCCATAATCAGGTCCCGCCCACCATTTGTAAAGTTCTCCTGCTTCTATTCCTACATGGACGGAGGCATGATAGTCCAGTCGCAAAACTCTGCAGGATGCAGCATCTTCAAATCATTCAGATAACCTGGTAATCTCTCCTCTTCTTTCAGCTTCACCATTTTACTTGGGGTCACTATAATGCTGGTTGATCACTTCTCCATTTCTTTCTGTCAGCCACCCATTTGTCTTCCAGTCCCACTGCATTTAAGCCTTTTGCTATTAGATCTTTCCATTTGGCCTTAGGCCTTCCTTTTCTCCTTCTTCCTGGCAGTCTCATCTCCGTCACTCGCCTCACCACATTTTCTCTATCTGTCTCTCTCTCGCTCTTGCTCTCTCCACAACAGATGACCATACTATTCCAATCGCTTCTCAGCTACTTTCTTCAATGCTTTCGCAATCCTCACTGCCTTCCTGAGGTGCTTTTCTTCTTTCTCCTTACTTCACATCCATCTCAACATCCACAATTCATTAGTATCCAGTCCTTTTTCCCCTCTTCTTGATGTTGCTTGAGTTTATGTGCCATAAAACAAGATCAGCCTCATAACTCTCTTGAAAATTCTTCCTTTCACTTACATCAACACTTTTCTATCACATAACACTTCACTATGCCTTTTCCAATTACTCCAACCAGAGCTAATCCATTGATTAATTTCCATTCCCATGCTTTCATCTTCTGAAACCACTGACTACAGGTACTTGAAATTACTCACCTTCTCCAAGCATTCACCCATAATGTTTACACCTTCACTCCAATCCTCTTCCCTAGGCTCAAACCGATGGCCCACAAAATGAGTCTTTAATCTACTGATCTTCATACCCCTTTCTTCTAGCTCTTTGCCCCAGTTCTCCAGACATTCGGTCATGTTCCCATCATCATGTAATTGAGAAACATCAATGACCATGGCACTTCCTGTCTCACTTGCTCAGTTAGAACATCCATGAAAATCAGGAAGAGGAAGGGACTCAGTGCCGATCCTTGGTGCAATCCAATTTTCACTTCAAAACTCTTGCTATCCCCACATTGCTTCTTACTCTTACATGGCACTTCTTGTACATGTTCTGTAAAAACCATACGTACTTCTCAAGGACTCCGTGCATTTTAGCACATCTCCTGATTTCCTCCCTAGGCACCTGTTTATAAACCTTCTCTAGATCGATAAATACAACCTTCATTTTGCATTGGCCTTCCCGATGTTCCTCAATCACTTGTCTCAAAATGAAAATGGCGGCAGTGGTGCTTCTTCTGCGCATGAATCCAAACTGACCTTCATGATTTCCACTATTTTTCCTCGGTCTCTGGTCCATTATTCTCCCCATATCTTGAAGTTACGTGGTAGGAATTTAATTCCAAGGTAGTTTTTGCAACCTTAAATTTCTCCCTTTCCTTTGAATATTGCTACCAAAACGATTTGCCTTCATGCCTTTGGAATTTTCTCTTATACAATAACACAATTGAGTAGCTTTTTAAGGGCATGGACTCCATATTCACCCATGCAAGCCCATACTTCTGCTGGTTTCTCATCTGATTCCATTGCTTTGCCATTTTTCATTTCTTTCACTGCTGTTCTGAATTCTTCCAGATTGTTGTAAATATGCAGAGTCTTGATATGTTCAATGACGGTCTCTTCTGCAATAACTGGTCACTTTACCAAGTGTTCTGGATAGATAGACCCCAAGGACTGAAGTTTCAGCTTGGCGGGCGGGCATGATTCACGGGCCCTGGATCGGCGAGGAAACAAACCGCCTGCCATGATTGGCCCCCGACTGATTTCACGCTGGCTGGCCATTTAACAGCCAGCTAGTGTGAAGTGCATGCTGAAAAGGTCAGCGCTGCCAGGGTGGGGGCGAGAGGAGTGGCCGGCGATTATATCAATGTGGGCGCGGGTGAGCGCTGAGAGAAAGCTCCCTGAAGGCAAAAGACGGGCACACATCCGCCCGCGAAGTGTAAAATTCTGCCCCGGGTCAGCTGTATATATGAAAGTGAAACAATGAAATGTGACTTTGTACTGATCGTTCTGTGCATTAATTCTAGCCAACTTTGTAAGTTTAGAACTTAAAGTTTAAATAGAGCTCAGTGATCCAACGTACCTCTTAACTCACACTGGTAGATGGTAAATGACAATACCCTAGTTCTTTTTCATCATTCTAAATTTCATTAACACTTGCAGACCAACAAGCAAATTCCTCCATCTGTATGGGTATGTACAAGGGAACTCCATCTTCTTGCATTTACAGGTGGTGTGAACATGCACTGTGACTATAGTTTCCATTTATCTTGAAATAAACTGATTGTTGTCTCCTTAGAGCACAAAATGATCAGAGAAAATGTTTAAAAGACTCTACAGATCAAAGGGTTTGGTGGATGTTTCAGGAGTGGGAAGCCTTCCTGTTCTGCTATGAGGAAAGATTCTATGTGCAAAATGCTGTGTGACCTGCTGAGTGATTCCAGTTTTTATTATTTTGTTTCAGATTTTCAGCACCTGCAGTATTTTGCTTTAAGTACACTTTGTAATAGCTAACATATAATAACCCTCATCCTTAAACCTCCTTTCTTTAGCTAATAAAATAGCTTTAATCCTTTGCTCTGTTCATTTTTTGGGTTGATTTTCAAATAGCCACGTGGAAATAAAACTGACATTGTGGATTGGTTGCCTAGAAATCGTATGATTTTCATTTCCATGAAAATTAATCTCAGGCAGTTTCTTTAACAGTCAGCTGACCCACAATACTGGTTTTACACCTGCTTGGCAAGTTGAACATTTTGCCTGATTATTTTAATATGCCTGTCGGTTGATTTGGCTTAGCTTTAGTGATGTATATTGGTGAGGGGTAGCTGAACAATTATGTTAGGTGTTAACTCGGTATTCAGTTTGTAATGTTATACATTCACTTGCTGACAACATTCAGTTGCATTCAGATATATCAATTGAAGGTAGACTTCCAATTTCTGTTATTTGATTGTTTTATTCTTTTCCACAGACAAAAATCATAATTTCCCAGCAAGGCACAATAGAAGTCAACAATAAACTCACGAAGTTACCCTATGACGATGGTAAAGTAATCTTTGTTTTAAAAATGTTTGGGGTCTGATTGTACCTCATTTTTGCATGTGTACTAAACTGATCTTGTGGATCTAATTTTGGATAAAGCCCATGTCTCTATCCATTGGATGCAATGACTGAGCGTGTAATCAAGAGGATAGATATTTGTTTTGACTTTCGATCAGTTTCCATATCTCATTCAGATGTATGCTCAGACAAAAATTATCATAAAGAGACTAGTTGTTATATTTAACATAACCTGTTGATTAATACAGAAACTCTGGGGGTAATTTAATACCCTCCCCAGGGTGTGTTTGGTAGCGGGCGTGCATTTAATCAAGTGGGAGGGTGATGGGTGGGGACCCCACCATCTTCCTGCCTCTGCTCCGATTAAGGCTCGTGGATGGTCTTCCCACCTTGTCACCAACTGAGGCCCTTAAAGGCTTCATCCTGCTGCCTTTGGTGTTTAACCAGTTGCAGACGGGGGACTTGTCACACGGGAAGCTTGAGAAACAAATTTTGTTAGGGTTGCTTACAGGCCTACAGGTGGGGTTGCTCATTTAAAGGCAGTCAGTGCCTGATCAAGGGATACATTGGAAGAGGAAGGAATGGGGCTACTGAGAACCACCCTCCCACCCTTGCTGCTAACGCCAACTCCCTTCCCCGTCACCCCTACCCCGTGAACCCCGTCCCGCCATTACACACCTGTGGCCTGGATCCTTTGGCAATCCTGGGCCTTGGACTGGTGCATTGCTGCAGTTGCTACCACTGCCACAGGTGCTCCCAAGCAATGCACAGTTGTCAACCCCTGATTGGCTGGTGGCTCTTGAGGAGTGATATTTCCCAGGGAAGGCCTGCCGCAACCCAGTTCAGTACCTGATTTGCAATTAACTTGGCAGGCGACACGAGGTATTATGAGACTTTTACTGACCCTTCAGCCAGTGGGCAAGACCTCTGTTGCCTCCATCAATTGTCGTGTTTTTTAGAATGATATAAAGGCACCAATTGCTCATAAAGGATTGTGTAAACACGTTGTGGGTTCATTTATTGAAACTAGGCACGTGGGAACATTTATATAGAGATATAAAGTTTGAAGACACCAGAGCTGTAGAGCTGTGTGTATGCTTTACTGAAAAGCAAAAGTGAAATTAAAACTGGATCATGCTGCAATCCTTAAAGGCGTATTACAACATTCCCCTTTTTTTAATATATCCCCTGCCTTCCAAAGAAAAACTATTTACAGTACCTGTTCATGTTCAGTTATTATTATGTAAGTGGATAGAACAGATGAATCTATGAGTCTCCAAAAGATAAAGGTAATCCGCTGGCATGTCCAGATCTCTTAATGGTAACCTTGTCTGGAGGTGTCCTTAATTGCTTACAGTGATCTATAGGATTGTCATTCTTGGATGTTGTTCCTTGTTGCATTCGGGACCTAGTCCTCAATGCAGTAGGACTTATGGTGATTGAGGAGCTGACCTTGGTTTCAAACAGATCCTAGTCACAGAATCACAGAATCTCACAGTGCAGAAGAGGCCCTTCAGCCCATCGAGTCTGCACCGACATGTGAGAAACACCTGACCTACCTATCTAATCCCATTTACCAGCACTTGGCCCATAGCCTTGAATGTTATGATGTGCCAAGTGCTCATCCAGATACTTTTTAAACGATATGAGGCAACTCGCCTCCACCACGCTCCCAAGCAGTGCATTCCAGACCATCACCACCCTCTGGATAAAAAATGTTTTTCCTTACAACCTCCTGCCTCTCACCTTGAACTTGTGTCCCTTCATGACTGACCCTTCAAATAAGGGGAACAGCTGCTCCCTATCCATTCTGTCCATGCCCCTCATGATCTTGTACACCTCGATCAGGTCGCCCCTCAGTCTTCTCTGCTCCAACAAAAATAACCCAAGTCTATCCAGCCTGTCTTCATAACTTAAATGTTTCATCCCAGGCAACATCCTGCTGAATCTCCTCTGCATCCCTTCCAGTGCAATTACATCCTTCCTATAATGTAGCAACCAGAACTGCACATAGTACTCCAGCTGTGGCCTCACCAAGGTTCGATACAGCTCCAACATGACCTCCATACTTTTGTAATTTATGCCCTGATTGATAAAGGCAAGTGTCCCATATGCCTTTTTCACCACCCTACTAACATGCCCCTCCGTCTTCAGAGATCTATGGACACACACGCCAAGGTCCCTTTGTTCCTCAGAACTTCCTAGTGTCATGCCTTTCATTGAATACTTCCTTGTCAAATTACCCCTTCCAAAGTGTATCACCTCACACTTTTCAGGGTTAAATTCCAACTGCCACTTATCTGCCCATTTGACCTTCCCGTCTATATCTTCCTGTAGGCCACGACACTCAACCTCACTGTTAACCACCAGGCCAATCTTTGTGTCATCCGCAAATTTATTAATCCTACCCCGCATATAGTAATCTATGTCATTTATATAAATGATGAATAATAGGGGACCCAGCACAGATCCCTCTGATACACCACTGGACACTGGTCACCTCGGCTGGTTGCCATGGACCCTGGATGCAAACTTGTTCTCCCAAGTGTAAACTTGGCAATTCTGTATCTCCATTTGTATCATATACATTGGTCATCTTCTCTTGCAGTTTTAAAAGCTGTTCCCTAGTTTCTGAGAGAGTAGAATGGGTGAGCATAGTTAGACTGGTATGCAGTAGTCTGCTGAACATGAGCTCTGCCGGTGATGGAATAGTTGCACTTAAAGTTGTTGCTCTCAGGTGTAATGATTACAGTCAGCAGATCTAGTGCCAAGAGTGAGTTATGAAAGCACAGGTAACTTACCCAGGACAAGTGTTGCCAAGAGCAGCAAAAGTACATGCTTTGGTGGAATTCCCTGCCCCTAAAACTAATGGGAAGCCATGAGATTTTTGGGGATACGAGGCTTCTATTGTAAGTTTATGCCAAACTTCAACACAATAGCTGCTCCATTAATAGGTCTATTGCAAAATAATGCAAATGTAGTATGGTCAAGGGAGTGTCAGGCAGCTTTTGAGAAGCTGAAGACAATCCTAACTAATGAGCTGATGTTAGCCACCCCTAATTCAGCTAAACCCTTCAATGTGGCAATCAATGCTAGTGACTTGAGGGTGGGTGCAGTCTTATTGCAAGAAGATGAAATGGGCATAGAGAAGCCAGTGGGGCATTTTTCTAAACAAAAATTAAATTGGCATCAAAAGAGATACGCTAAGATAGAAAAGGAAACACTGGGATTGTTGCTAGCTCGTACACATTTTGAAGTATGCCCTTCAAGGTTATGAAGAAACACTAATATATACTAACCATAATCCCTTGGCCTTTGTGGAAAGATTTAAGACTCAGAATGCCAGACTGTTCCGATAGAGGTTATGAGTACAGCCTTATAATTTAAAGGTTGTTCATATTGCTGGGAAGATTAATATGATTGCTGACGCATTATCAAGAATGTAATTATGTTGGCATTATCTGGAAATTAAGAAAGTCAGAGTAAGCTGTATAGGTTCTGTATAAGGAGTGAATGAGAATGAGTGAGTGTGAATTTCTTTTCATATACTGCATGTGTTTTTCTTGCCTACTTTGTAATGAAACACATTTGGAAATGGAGTTTCATTCCTTAAAGATGGAGGCATGTTATGAGTACATTTCTCCAAGAACTATGTCTTTTTAATTACTGGAAGGATATTGAATTATTTGGACACTTTCTTCAGAACTGACTTGGGTTTCTTTTTAAGGCTTTAAGGCTCTTTTTAAGGCATTTTGGACTGTGAGCAAACTCCTTTGCCAAGAAGTCACATGACTTCAGTTAAATGAGCCGTAAGGCACCGGAGGAGATCAGAACGATTTGTTTATTTGAACTTTAATTGCTAGAGAAAAACTATTGCTTTCAGAGGCTGAGATGCCCTGGTGATTTTCAGGGAGCAACCTGACTGAGATGAGTTTAGGTTTTGAACTTGTTTTTCGGATTCAGTTTGGGAATAAACTAAAAAGGTGATGGTTGCCCAAATCACGCTTTCCCTGCCTTGTCTGAAATTCGGTGTAGTTATCAGTATACAGCTAGAAATCCTCATCTCAGTTTAAGTCATCTGTATTTAGAAACCTGAGAAGCTAAGACAAGAGAGAAATCCCATGGACATTGATGTTGTTCTGTTCTCCTTCACATTGAAGCTCCTTTAGAAAGAACTTCCAGACAACTACTGTGACCAACAATCCGTCTTTGCACGCAGGAACACCAGATCAAAACCCTTTGAACTTTATCCTTTTTTCATAAAGTTTTCCTGTTGGCCAAATGGTATTTTTTTTTTCTCTGAAACACCAGCCTCTGCAAAGACCCTATTTGTTTTGTCTATTGTGTGTATGTTTGTGTGTGTTGGGATTTAAAGGAGTATACAGTTACACTTTCAAATTGTAAATTGTATGTTAGCCAGTTTTTGCAACTTGTTTTTCAAAAACGTTTCTTTTCATAACAAATCATTCATTCTGAGTTTATTGAAAGAAGCCTGGTTCAAGTCTCTTTTATTCTGGTTTTGATAATAGCAAAGGTAAACATTTGGCAATTTTGGTGAGTGAATAAAACACTTACACTCATGCTGCGACCTGTGGAGTAGTGGGGCTACAGAAACTGCCCGTTCTCCCTTCCCTGTTGTAACAATGCTAAAAACGGAATGAAAAAGCAGAAAAGCTTTACTGTTGCCTAGCGACATGATCCAGAGACACAGACATAGGAAAGACAGGAGATGAGAGAAATGTGTTCATATTTTGGATCGTAGAAGACAGGGATTGTAAGCTCTCTGAGAAGAAAAACTGCAAGGCTTGTAGGACATTCGTTAACTGAATGATCAATTATGGAGCTCAGTAAAGTGATCAGTTTAGTGGAGGTAGTTAGGGGGAGATAAGGAGCAGATATGTAGGCAAACCTCAAAGAGGTGTAAAAATAATAGGGCAATAATAGCAGGGGATTTCAACTTCTCCAAAATTAAATAGGATAGTCTTAGTGTGAAAGGCTTAAAGGGAGCAGAATTCTTAAAATGCACCCAGGGGAACTTTTTGAGCCAGAACATAGAAAGTCCTACAGAAGAAGGGGCAGTACTGGACCTAATCTTAGGGAATGAAAACGGGCAAGTGGTAGAAGTGTCAGTGGTGGAGCATTTCGGGGATAATGACCATTACTCTGTAAGATTTAAGGTCGTTATTGAAAAGGACCAGAAATACAGGACCTGAACTAGGGGAAGACCAATTTAAATATGATAAGACAAGAGCTGGCCAAAGTGGACTAGGAGAAGCTACTTGTAGGAAAGTTTATGTCAGACCAGTGGAGTCATTGTAAAAGGAAATAGTGAGAGCTCAGGGCCAACATATTCCTGTAAAGATGAAGGGTAAGACGAACAAGTCCAGGGAACCCTGGATGTCAAGAGATATAGAGGATTGGATAAGGAAAAGAAAGGAGGCTCATGGCAGATACAGAGGGCTAAAAACAGCGGAAGCCCTAGGGGTGTATAGAAATTATAAGGGGGTACTTAAAAAAAAGTAATTAGGAGAGCGCAGAGGGGGCATGAAAAAACACTGGCGGACATGATAAAGGAAAATACCAAGGCATTTCGTAAATATATTAAGGGCAAGAGGCTAAGAGTAGGTCCCATTAGGGACCAAAGTGGAAATCTGTGTGTGGAACCAGAGGACATAGGTGAGGTTTTGCATGATTACTTTTCATCTGTGTTCACTATGGAGAAAGATGATGTAGGTGTAGAAATCAGGAGGGGGACTGGTATATACTTGAACAAATTAGCATTGAAAGGGAAGAGGTATTAGCAGTTTTAGCAGGCTTAAAAGTGGATAAATCCCCAGGCCCAGATGAGATGTATCCCAGGCTGCTATGTGAGGCAAGAGAGGAGATTACAGGGGCCCTGACACTAATTTTCAAATCCTCTCTGGCCACAGGAGAGGTGCCAAAGGACTCAAGGACAGCGAATGTAGTACCATTTTCCAAGAGGGATAGTAGGGATAAACCATGTAATTGGAGGCCAATGAGTCTAACATCAGTGAAAGGGAAACTATTGGAAAAATTTCTGAGGGACAGGATTAACCTCCGCTTGGAGAGCCAGGAATTACTCAGGGATAGTCAGTATGGCTTTGTCAGGGGGAGATCATGTCTAACAAATCTGATTGAATTTTTTGAGGAGGTGGCTAGCTGTGTAGATGAGGGTAGTGCGGTTGATGTACTGTACATGGACTTCATTAAGGCTTTTGACAAGGTCCCGCATGGGAGAATGGTCAAGAAGGTAAGAGTCAATGGGATCCAGGGCAAATTGGCAAATAGTGGCAGGTGGCAGAGGGTGACAGTCGAAGGCTGTTTTTGCTATTGGAAGCCTGTGACGAGTAGTGTATGCAGGGATTGATGCTGGGATCCTTACTGTATGTAGTGTGCATTAATGATTAAGACGTGAATACAGGAGCTATGATCAGTAAGTTTGCAGATGACTCAAAAATTGATGGTGTCGTAAATAATGAGGAGGAAAGCCTTAGATTACAGGACGTTATAGATGGGCTGGTGAGATGGGCAGAGCAGTGGAAAATGGAATTTAACCTTGAGAAGTGTGAGATGGTGCATTTTGGGAGGACTAACATGGCAAGGGAATACACAATGAATGGTAGGACCCTAGGAAGTACAGAGAATCAGAGAGACCATGGTGTACATGTTCATAGATCTCTGAAGGCTGCAGCACAGGTAAATAAGGTGGTTAAGAAGGCATATGTAATACTTGCATTTATTAGCCGAGGCATAGAATATAAGAACAGGGAGGTTATGTTGGAGCTGTATAAAATGCTAGTTAGGCCACAGCTGGAGTACTGTGTGCAGTTCTGGTTGCCAACTATAGGAAGGATGTGATTGCACTGGAGAGGGTGCAGAGGATATTCATCAGGATGTTACCTGGGCTGAAGCATTTCAGCTATGAAGATAGACTGGATAGGCTAGGGTTGTTTTCCTTAGAGCAGAGAAGGCTGAGGGGGCGACCTGATAGAGGTATACATAATTATGAGGAGAGTAGATAGGGTAGATAGTAAGAAACTTTTCCCCTAAGGGGAGGTATCAATAACCAGGGGGCATAGATTTAAGGCAAAGGGAAGGAGATTTTGATGGGATTTGAGGACAAATTTTTTCACCCAGAGGGTGGTTGGAATCTGGAACACATTGACTGAGGGGGTGATAGAAGCAGCATCAACATTTAAGAAGTATTTAGATGAGCATTGAAATGCCATTGCATAGAGGGCTACAAGCCAAGTGCTAGAAAACGGGATTAGGATACAAAGGTGCTTGATGACTGGCACAGACACAATGGGCCAAAGGTTCTGTTTCTATGCTGTATAACTCTATGACTTTAAGGGGTAGCTGAAGTGAGATTGAGTTGCCCAGCACCCGTCTTGTGTACACCTTGTTGGAGCACAACTATGGCATCAGCAGTGCAGGACCAGTGTTGTGGACCAAGGTCTCCATGGCTGTCGCCATCCTACCTGTGTTAACCTCGGTGCATTGGCATGTTGGCAACATCACCCCAGAGCGAAGGTGAACGGACTCCTCCATTGTGCCTTGCAATCTGAGGAGTGCAGTGGACATCCCTTCCTGATGTTCCTGAGCTTGCCTTTGCAGCTCAAGCAACTGTGACGTGACCGAGTCCAGGGGCTCTTCATCTGATTCGGACTTAGCAAATTTCTGGCTTCCAGAAGCCCTCTGAGTGCTGGACAACAGGGAAGTCTCTGCCACGGCCTGCTGTGGATCAGACAGTGAGATGTGCTCACCAGGGTATTCTAAAGCTAAGTCCCACCGAGGTGTATGTTTCTGCTGGAGGGTGTGGGTGTGCGCTGTGATAGGACTTCAAGGAGGGTGCCTCCAGATTCCTCTTCAGAGGTTTCTTCATGGATTGATTGGAGGCCCTGTGTCATGGACTTCATCGGCTGTTTCCCAGATGTGCCCGCAAAAGCAAGGGGGGATAATTTGTGCATGACAGTGGCTTGTGAAACAGGACACATCGCTCACTGCATGGCTGTCTGATGGGTGTTGCTCTGCTGGACCATCACTTGGTAGACCACCACCTACCTCATCATCAGCACAGAATTGGCCCAGATCACTACTGGCTAGCTGGATGGTCTGTTTTCCAAGTCCGTGAGGACCTCAATTTCAGGCATTCCTCCACCGGTCTGTGACCTCTCCCTCTTGTGTGCCAGCTTGTTCTGCATGAATAGAGATGGAGAAAGTGTAAGCAGGACGCCTGCCAGGCCAGATAATAAGTCTGCCTAGTCTGTGTGGGTGGAGAGTGGTCCCATGGATGGGATGAGGGCCATGACAGTGAATGTAAGAGAGTGAATGGTGATGTCCCTTGAATCAGCAGTCAGCGCGGGTCCTGTGAATGTGTGATGGGTTTGTGAGTGTATGAGTTGAGAGCGATGAGAAGAGTGACTTACTCTGGCAGCACGGAGGAGATCATTCATTCTTTTGCAGCAGTGGGTGGCAGTCCTCGTTTGCTGGATGTTGGCACTGACCACTGCTACCATTGCCCCCCAAGCCTGGTTGGTCATGCCACTGCCCATCTTGCGGACAGAGTGTGGTAGAAGACATCCCAGTGGGCCTCCACGGCATCCAGGGACATGTTGCTGAACCTGGGGGCTGCAGTCTTTTTGCCTTTCAGGGCCATGCTTTCCCTGCAGCACTCGTGGTCTGGAAACACTGAGCTATGTGCGTGGGGCTGGACTTTAAATATGGCTCCCTGCGAGGTGAAGGCAGGCAGGCGAATGAGAGCCCGCCCTCCGTGGTAACAACATGTTTCCCGGGAATGCATAAATAATGTGGTGCATTTGGAACTATACGGCGTGAAAAGCCCCCACATCAGTTAGTGCAAATCTGGGATGATTCCACCCATTGATTTTTAGAATGTGTTGTTTGGAAGCCTCAGGGAGAGATAGAGTTGGGTGACAGTTCCAAGCGAGGAGCCTTTGTATCAAGCTAGTGGTAACTCTAAAACAAAAACAGAATTACCTGGAAAAACTCAGCAGGTCTGGCAGCATCGGCGGAGAAGAAAAGAGTTGACGTTTCGAGTCCTCATGACCCTTCGACAGAACTAGTGGTAACTCTCACTGGTTTATGTGTATGTCAAGATATTGCTATGGTAAAGGAATAGTGGAAATTGAAATCATCATCTTGTGTTGCATTGCGATCTTTCCAAACTTTCTGTCTGGTGTCATACTGTTCATTTTGACATACAAACATACGAATTAGAAGCAGGAGTAGGCCACTGGGCCCCTTGCACTTGCTCTGCCATTCAGATGATCATGGCTGATCTAATTTTAGCCTCAACTTCACATGCCTGCCTTGCCCCTATAACCTTTTACTCTCTTGTTTATCAGGAATCTCCTCTGCCTTAAAGATATTCAAGGACTCTGCCTCAACCACCTTTTGAGGAAGAGCATTCCAAAGTGTCTCAGCCCTCTGAGAGAAATAAAAATCCTCATCTCGGTCTTAAAGGGGTGACCCCTTATTTTTAAACAGGGGCCCCCTAGTTCTAGATTCTCCCGCAAGAGAAAACATCCTTCCCACATCCACCTTGTCAAGCTCACTCAGGATTTTAAAAATTCTTTCATGGGATGTGGGTGCCGCTGGCAAACCCAGCATTTGTTGACAATCCCTAATTGCCCTTGAACTGTTTGGCTTACGAGGCCATTTCAATGGCTTTACCATTTAAGAGTCAACCACATTACTGAGAGTCTGGAATCACATGTAGGCCAGACCAGGGAGAATGGCAGATTTCCTTCCCTAATGGATGCTAGTGAACCAGATGGATTTTTACGACGATTGACAATGGTTTCATGGCCACCATTAATGAGCCTAGTTTTTCAATTCCAGATTATTAGCTGAATTTAAATTTCACCAGCTGCTGTGGTGGGATTTGAACCCTTGTCCCCAGAATATTAATCTGGGCCTCTGGATTACTAGTCCAGTGATGTTACCAATATATCCACCGTCTCCCCGCCATATGAGGATCTTATATGTTTCAATCAAGTCACCTCTCAATCTTCAATACTCCAGTGGATAAAAGCCTAGCCTATCCAACCTTTCCTCTTAAAACAACCTGCCTATTCCAGGAAATAATCTAGTAAACCTTCTCTGAACTGCTTCCAGTGCATTTACATCTTTCCTCAAATAAGGGGACCAATACTGTACACAATACTCCAGGTGTGGTCTCACCAATGTCCTGTATAACTGAAGCATAACCTCCCTATACTCTCGTATTCAATTCACCTCACAATAAATGATGACATTCTATTAGCTTTGCTAATTACTTGCTGCACTTGCATACTAACCTTTTGCAATTCAGGCAATAGGACATCCAGATCCCTCTGCATATCAGAGCTCTGCAATCCCTCACCATTTGGATTTATATGCTTTTTATTTTTCCTGCTAAAATGGACAACATCATGTTTTCCCAAATTTGCCAGGTCTTTGCCCATTCGCCTAACCTATCTATATCCTTTTGTAGCCTCCTTATATTCTCTTCACAACTTACTTTCTTTCCTATCTTTGTGTCATCAGCAAATTTTGCAATTATACCATTGGTCCCTTCATCCAAACCATTTGCATAAATTGTAAAGAGTTGAGGCACCAGCAGTGATCCCTGTGGTGCATCATTCGTCACATCTGCCAACCAGAAAATGACCCATTTACATCTACTTTTTGTTTCCTGTTAGCTAGCCAAATTTATATCCATACCAATATGCTAGCCCCTACACCATGAGCTTTTATTTTCCACAATAACCTTTGATAAGGCACCTTATCAAATGCCTTCTGAAAGTCCAAGTACAGTACACCCACCAGATCCCATTTATCCTCATCACCTATTACTCCTCCAAAGAACTCCAGTAAATTAGTTAAACATGATTTCCCTTTCACAAAGCCATGTTGATTCTGCCTGATTATCTTGAATTTATCTAAGTGTCCTGTTATAACGTCTAATAGAATAGCTTCTAACATTTTTCCTATGACAGATGTTAGGTTAACTAGTCTACAGTTTCCTGCTTTCTGTCTCTGTCCCTTTTTGAATAAAGGAGTTAGATTTGCGATATTCCAATCTAATGGAACCTTCCCTGAATCTAGTAAATTTTGTAAAATTAAAACCAACCCATCAACCATCTCATTAGCCACTTCCGTTAAGACCCTAGGATGAAATCTATCAGGACCCGGGGACTTGTCAACCCATAGTTCCAACAATTTGCTAAGTACCAGTACTCCGGTGATAGTAATTTTCTTGAGTTCCCCTGTCCCTTCCAATTCCTGACTTACAGCCATTTTTGTGATGTCACATGTGACCTCTATAGTGAAAACCGATACAAAATACCTGTTCAATTTGTCTCCTTATTTTCCATTATTGACTTCCCAGACTCATTTTCTACAGGACAAATGCTCACTTTAACTCTTTTCTTTTTTAAGTATCAGAAACTTTTACTATCTGTCTTTATGCTTCCAGCTAGCTTTCTCTCGTATTCTAATTTTTCCTTCCTTATCAATCTTTGTCATTTTTTGCTGTTTTTAATATTTTGTCCAATCTTCTGACCTGCTACCCACCTTTGTGCAATTATACGCGTTTACTTTAAATTTGACACTATCTTTAACTTTTTTTAGTTAACCACGGATGATGGGTCCTACCCTTGGAATTTTTCTTTCTCATTGGAACGTGCAGATCTAAGAAATTATCTCAAACATTCTATGAATTCATCACATACTCTACCTTTGCCCGATTATTTCAGGTTATATACAGATTAAAGTCCCCCATAATAATCACCATATCTTTCTGACAAGCTCCCACCATTTCTTCTTTGATATCCTGTCCTACCATATAATTACTATTAGGGGGCCTGTACACCACTCCCACAAGTGACTTTTTGCCTCATCCCTACCAAACCGCTTCTATACCCTGGTTTCCAGAACTTAGGTCATCAATGTCTATTGTGTTAATGTCATCCTTAATTAGCAGAGCCACCCCTCCACCTTTTCCTAACTTCCTATCCCTCCCAAAGTCATAAACCTTTCAATATTCAGGTCCCAATCTATGCCATCCCGTAGCCATGTCTCTGCAATGGCTATTAGATCGTAGTTATAAATCTCTTTTTGCACTATCAGTTCATCTTTTTTGTTTTGAATGCTACATGCATTCAGATATAGAGCCTTTATTTTTTCCTTTTATTATTTTTGTAACCTCTAGCCTTATCTGTTGATTTACCCTTAAGACATGTACTCTCTGTCCCTTCTTGTAACGGTCTGTTTATCGTTTCCCATATTAATACCTTCCTCTCTTCCCTTGCCTCTACTCTTTGATATACCACACCTGCCCACATTTGATCCTTTCCCCCCACTATTTAGTTGAAAACCTTCTCTACTTCCCTAGTTATGCAGTTTGCAAGAACACTGGTCCCAGCATGGTTCATGTGTAAAACAAAAACAGAATTACTTGGAAAAACTCAGCAGGTCTGGCAGCATCGGCAGAGAAGAAAAGAGTTGATGTTTCGAGTCCTCATGACCCTTCGACAGAAACGTCAACTCTTTTCTTCTCCGCTGATGCTGCCAGACCTGCTGAGTTTTTCCAGGTAATTCTGTTTTTGTTTTGGATTTCCAGCATCTGCAGTTTTTTGTTTTTTATCTATGGTTCATGTGTAGACCATCCCAATGGTACAGCCCCACTTTCCCCAGTACTGGTGCCAGTGCCTCACAAACCAGAACTCACTTCTTCCCATACCACTCTTGGACCATGTATTTGTTTTTTTTATTGAAATAAGTATTTTATTCTTTGTATTAAAAGCTCATCAGTAGACACCTGTGAATTTGTTCAGCAACTTTCCTCCACAGTTTCTAAAAAGAAAAAGTAGGATCTATCAAGCCAGGTTTTACTTTGGGACCTGACTCGTCCAGTATTAACAGCAGCTGGGAACGTAACAGTGTTATGGCGTGGCTCCCTTGACCACTGCCAATTTTGTTGAAACATTCTGGATATTTCGATGTTAGGTCATGAACTGAAGTGATAAGGAAAGTTTCTGAGGTTGATCTGCCAAATGGTGTCTGACCAATTCCATGGATTGTGATTAGTGTGGGGTCACGGCATGCTGGTATTCCTGTGGTTGCTGGGACTTTAGTCTCCACAACGTAGAACATCTATGACACCTAGGAGGATTGATTGTACTTACACTTCAGATCTCTGGAACCTGCACATGGAATCAGTGAACTGTTGTATGCTGAGTGTTTCACAGTAGCAGGTTTTTCCATGGCCTTCCATGTCTGTGGATACATGTCATTTATAATTTGCAGGGGTAGTATGTTGGCACTTGGCCCTGTGTCAATCTTGGCCAATAACAAGTAGTTATCAACTTTCTTAGGGCAGATAATTTGAACCTTGGCAAACACTTCCTATGGCGAGAAGGCAACAATGGCCACGATTTTTAGGATGACGGGGTTCCCCACCCCGCCATATGAAGATTCAGCGGGAACACATCCCCACTGACACTCTGTCCCACAGCCATTTGACGCTTCAAAGAGTGTTAATTGGCTGCAGGCGGGACTTGTGCCCCTCACTAAGGAGGAAGCCTAGCCTTAGGATTGGCAGTAGCTCTCTAGTCCCTGCAGTTCCAGAAGCTGCAGTGGACAGGACTGACACTGCATGCAGTCCTCGGAGCCTATGTCCTGGGATTCAACGAAAAGATAAGTTTTTGGGGGTCTCAGGGTGGGGCGGGTAGGGGAGTCTGGGTGGGGGTGGAAAGTGGGAGTTTGGGTGGTTGTGGGAGAGGCCCGAGGGGGCAGGGAGGGAGGTCCAGTGGTTACTGGACCTTTGGCAGATGGAGAGGGGCGCCCCATGTTAAAAGGGGAACCCTGATGGAGGCGCCCCTCTCTTCCCACCTGTGGCCTAAACCCATTTATATTCAGGTTTCCCGCATACCTGAAAGCTTCTCCTGTTAGCCGAAAATTTGAGACTGGGCAGGCAATGGCCCCGAAGTGGTCATTAGTTGGCCACTTAAGGACCTCAATTGGGCCAAGGGTGGGCGGCTCACCTGAGGCCTTACCCGCCTCGCATAAAATTGCTGAGAGGCCAGGGTGGGAGGGAAGCCCATCCGTGCAATTTCACGCTGACCCTCCCCACCCCCCACAAACTCTTCGGCGGAAGAGCTATGTTTTCCATGAGATGGTGAGACATGTGTTCACTGCTCATAGTCTTATCGTGATCATCATCATTTTCTGGTTTGTCAGTCACCTCATGCATATCTTTCTGAAGGGATACCAGACAGTTATTCTTATTGCTTGAAGGTACCCATTGTGTGCAGTCTGTCTGGATCAGTGCACAGCTCTTTGTAGCTACATCACCCTTTGCTCTAGTGCAGTGCCACTACCAAGGCCTTTCCTGCCACATGCCTTGCAGAATGGGTGGAAAGCTGGGCATTTCCTTGGTGCATGCAGAAGGCTACACCCTCTGCAAGTTTAGGTGTTCAAGTAAGTGCATCAACAATTGTGGTTGTACTCAGGGCCAGTAAGCTTTATTGACCTTCAAGGGTCGCTTCGTACTTACATTCACCCTTGAATAGCTTGTCTAGCAGATCTTTCTGGAATTCTTCCATGGGAGAGGTTGCGATCACCAACTCAACAATTATGTCTGCTAGCTCTGTGTTTGAAAAATCATAGTATGTACCCTTTTCCCTGCATATGCTGACAAAGTGGTCTATAATTCTACAGAAGGCTGTTGTTGGAATGACATGAAGTCTAGCCAATGAATACGGAAGTTTAAACTGAATCTGAACTGGTTTTCCAATGCATATCTTTAAGAGGTCCTTTAGCTCTTCTGCTGTTAATCTTGACGTGTTCAGCCCGTGTAGATTTTCATTCCCAATTGCTAGGTGAATTTTTATGGCTTGCTTGTCTGATTCAGATACACCTGAATCAAGAAACCAGAGCTCTATACGCTGTTTAAATATTTTGAATTTGATTAGTAGGTCAACTGCATCCCAATTCAAATTGGGGAATTTTGTGGACGTTTTGACATTATCCCTTTGACTGTCCTTCTCTCATAGTACCTGGGATGACTGTTGATGCAGCCACTTTCACACACTTTTCCGAAGCTCTGCCTGTTATAATCGCAACTTTCTCTGACCTGATTTTATGATGGCTATTTTTTGTGGATTTTTTTGTTTGATTCTCCGTTGCTCACTATTGACCTGGCCCACACCCTGGTTATTTCCTTTCCGGACTGAGCTAACCCAGTGCTGCTCCTCGCGACGCGCTGTCCCGCTCACGGAAATGACAGACTATGTGCTGCATTCTTGTCACAAAGGATCTGGCTACTTACCAGTTCTTTAACTGAGCACTGTGTTTTCAAAGCTTTGCTGCGCAGTTAGCACGCTGCGATTTCAACACTTCCAATGCTGTGAATCTATTGCAGTCTGAGCAAAATGTTGAGAGTTGTCTCATGCCATGTAGCATGGTCTAAGACTGTTTACCATGCTGTACCTGTACTTAATCTTGCTACCAGGCTGAACACTGCATTGCTTAGAATTGGTGCTGCACACCATGTATTTTTATAATGCTACAATGGCACTTATCACTTATAAGAGATTGTGCAAACATGTGGGTTAATTTATTGAGACTAGATACATGGGAACATTTATACAGAGATATAAAGCTTGAAAACTGCAGAGCTGTGTGTGTGTTTTGCTTAAAAGTAATAGTGAAACTAAAGCTGGATTGCATGACACACTTCCTTTCTAGTGATGTAATGCTGATATTCTTTAAAAGCATATTACAGCATTAAATACCACCCTTTATATCCAAAGATTTGAAATCTACTTTGCCTAAATCATCATCAGTTACCATAGGTGGTATCACTGAACCAAATCTATTAATCTGCCACCAACAGAGGTGGCATTCTAAGATTTTACTTTTCACAGAAAGTGTGTTTATGGATATGTAGGAGTGAATTTCCGTGAGTATTGTCACACACCTCCATCAATAACCCCACAAAAGAGCCATGGAAACCCCAGAAAAATGGAGTAGTGGCCATATTTGCCATTTTCCAGGTTTCCCTGCACTTCTGTTTAAATTACGGTGGACGGACCTAGAGGACCCTTATGGAAACTTACCCCCACAATGTATCAGAACCCACTTTTTCATCGAGTCTCAGCAAAAGTGGATCTCTAAGCCATTAATACAGAATTCCGGACCACAAAGCGTCAAGGACAAGTATTTTGGAACAGTTCTTTTATTTGATTTTCTTCTTTAAGCCCCAATTTACAGACTGATACAGGAAGCTGCTGCTCTTGCACACAGTCTAGAGAAAAAAAATACAGGATATAATGAACATGTGTGCTGCCAATTGAAGCTACCAGAGAGGTGATCTCAGAAAAAGTAAGGAAGAATGGAACTTATGTATAACACTTTTCATGACGGCAGGACAACTCAAAGTCCTTTACAGACAATGAAGCACTTTTGAAGTGTGCTCACTGTTGTAATGTGGGGAAGCACAGCAGCTAATTTGAGCATGGCAAGCACCTACGAATGGTAATATGATAATGATAATTATTATTGTCATATAATTTGTTTTTGTGATGTTCGTTAAACGGATAAATATTGGCTCCAGGATCCTGGGGAACCCTTGCTCTTTGAAGTAGTGCAATGGGATCTTTTTATGTCCACTTGAGAGAGTAGACAGAGCACTTAGCATCTCATCAGAAAGATGGCACTTCTGGCAGCATAGCACTCCTCAGTGCTACACTGGAATGCTAGCTTTGATTTTGATGTTGAAGTCTTTGAATGGGACTTGAACCAGAATCTTCTGACTCAGAGATGAGAGTACTACCCACTGCCACAGCTGACACTGACAGAATGAGAAAGGTGACATAGTATATAAATTACTAATTTGAAAGCCTGTCATAAAGCATATGTACTTCTTAAAGTAAGAAGCAATTGCTGGTAACCTGCTGCACCTCCATTGACTGTTTATTAGTTGAAAAGAGCTCATAGGCTCCTTAATTCTTTTTAATAATTAATAATCACACTGGCAGTAGAATCCAGTTAAAGTAGCTTTATTTGTGACTTGTGTGCTTTGAATTTTTGCAAGGCAGCCAAAATTCAAGAAGACCTCCTGTAAGGCCCTGCTTGGCCATTCACATTTCAATGAGAAAACTAAAATATTAGATCCGTGATGGTGGTAAATATTAAAAACTATAATGCCTTCGACCAGTTTGCCTGGACTCAAAAAAGTTGTTATTGAAGTTGGGAGAATGCGTATGTGACCTCCGCCCTCTCTTCCTCCCCCTCCCCAACATCCCCATCCCTTCACCATGAAGTGTCTGACAACAGCTTCCAAATATGGTGGAATAGCAGAGTACCTTAGTTGCGATTTTGGAATCCTAGAATTCGCCTTTTTACCTATCTGGATGTCAGTATAAGCATTTGGTCTTATGGAGGCAACCTTAGAATGTCAACCAGAAGCATGGAAGACTGCAGCAGAGTTTTTCTGCAGTAGACAATCCAGCTTGTTAAACCAGCATTGCTCTTATTGAATACCTCTAATTTGGGTGTTCAGATGAAGAGTTTTTGAGAGTTTGGATCTGAATAAAAATACTGTGATGCAGAAATCCTGCAACAGGTTCAAGGTCTGGATTGTCGCTCAGGAGCACAGAGATGGAACAATTCCCAGCCCCGTGAACCTGACCTGAGAAAAAGAGGCGCTGAAGGTTGGACTTTTATTCAGGGGAGGGGGGCCGGATTAGAAGTCGGGCCTGCTGCCCCCAGAATGGGATTGGAGGCTGCTGAGTGTGGAGGCAGGCTGGCCAGAAGCCCTGACTCTATGCTTTGGCACTTAGTTGAATTTAATTAAAAAATGATTAAAACAAAGAACATATCTCCAGGTCTCATCCCTCAACTCCCTTCCGCACCCCCCCCCCCCCCCCCTCACCACCCCCGCCCCCCCCCCGCCTCCCCCCACCCATGACACATCATGCCACCCACCCCCCATGCTCCCTCATACCCCTTATGCTACCCCATGCACCTTTACCCACACCCCATGGCCCCTCAAATTCCCTATGCCACCCTATGCTCCTCTATCCACCCCATAACCCCTCATGCCCCATGCCACTCCATGCCCCCACCCATCCCCAATGGCCCTTCATACATCCTATGCCAATCCATGTCCCCCACTCATCCCATGGCCCTTTATAACCTCAAGCCAACAGTTCCAACTCATGTCAACCGGTGCCCCCGACCCATTACCCTTTGCCCTTACCCCCTCCTAGCTAACTCACCTAGTATCCACCATGGGCAAACCTCAGGAGCCATGCTGATATAATGTAAAGTCATGTGTCTATTGATGATGTCACTATTTATGAAAAAGCACTCTCAATGGTAAAAATGCCTTTCAAACCATTGAAATTCCTTCAGCTAATCTCTTATGAAATTAAACACTCAACCAAACTGGTCACTTAACAAGCATTCAACTGTGATAATGTTAGATTGTAAAATCAGTCATGCACCACAACTCTTATAATGACAACCCTCATGTTTATGTCAACAGAGTAAAATATCAGGCGCTGATTTCTTTTTAAACCCCACACTTAAAATTTATTGCCCAGTGGTATTAACATCCCTTGACAGCTTTAACAGTTCTTTGAAGATTTATAGTTCTTTGAGAACTGGACAGTTCTTTGACAGCTTAGACAGTTCCAGTGAGTTTATGCATATTTTAAGTACAATTGTGTCTACTTTTAACAACCCCTGACCTCTCCCAATGGGTGCCTGACATCTCCCAAAGCTGTCAGGAACTTTATCAAAAGTGGTACCCTACCTCTCCAAAAGGCTATCCAAATAAATCCAAAAGATTCAGATCTGCTCCTGCCAGGTCTAACCTGCACACTTTGCAGTTCAGACACCTACACTACTAACATGAGTGGAGGCAGCTGCTGATTTATATGAGTTGTTGCTCTTGTGAACCACAAATGGGCGATTTAGAACCCACGCCCATTCACCCTCTGCGAAAACGGCGGAAACAAGATTCGGGTCAGGACTTCTGAATTTGGGCCTCTGCCGGCATTTTCTCACAGTTGGAGGGCCTCTCCACCTGTGTGAAAATTCAGGCACAAGTATTTCTATTATCACTTCATCCTGTGTATCACTGTTAATGATCTTAGCAGAATGAGCATGGAGCATTGACTCCCCGAGTTCAGAATGATGCAAGCAGGCAATAAATACACTGTTGGAAAAGCATTGTCAATGCTACAGCCTTCAGTGTGGTATGAATGGCATCAATATTCTCTTTTTTGTTCAATTTCCCTGTTTGGTCTCCAATTGTTTTCTTCCTTCACTTATTGCTTGACAGATCTCATTTCATAGCCGAGGATTTACTGGTGTCCCCCTTTAGAAGATTTTTCTCCTTTTCTAATTCTCCAGCGAGAACAAAAGGAAGCCTTTTAGAAATACTGATTCAGGTTTTCTTCTTCTGCATTTTAATGAACCGAAAATTATGAAAACTCCAAGTCATCCTCTTAGTTTTATAATGGTTCACTTACATGATGGATGCTAGGGCAGGTCTACAATTACAGTATTTTCTCACTTTCTCTAATCAAACAGCAAAGAAAAAAAAACATTAGAATTACTAGAACAGTTGACTATCTCTCTCATTGCTGGAAGTTGTTTGCTCTTGAAAATTTTGGGCACTTTATAGACACAAAAGAATTTCAAAGTTGCACTGAAATAGCACCAGTTTCTCTTGCAAAAATGCTAAGGAAAGAATTAAAGGAATAAAACCATTTCTCCAACTCACATTTGACAGTACTTTCTTTTAAATGAAATATAGATGATCATTTTTCAATTTTGTGCATTAATTTTAACTCAATCTTTTAAATGAACAATTTAACAGTACATTTATTGATTATATAATCTTGTTTTTTAGGGAACATTGCAATTTACAGGCAGTCTTCCAGCTACATTCAGCTAAAATCCACTTTTGGCCTGGAGATGCAAGTTCAAACTCATCCATTTTTACAGTTGTACATTATTATTGATGAGAGCTTTGCCACAACCACTCACGGTAAGCAGAATTAATTTGCATTGCTGAACTGTTAGCACATGAGTCTGGAAATTATGCTGTAGAATATTTTGAATATTCTAATGCGAGGGCTTAATTTGTGGCAGTTAAATGCGTCGGCTTAATGAAGCTGTCAACTCAAAGTGGAAATTGTGACCAGAGGAAGGGTACTTTGATTTGGATTGAGGACAAGGGTCTTGCTTAGGAAAACAGAGGCAAGGTGCAAAAATCTTGTTTTATGGAGTGGCAGGACCCACAGGTTAAGATGCTGTGATAAGTGATGAGGCTGCAGGCTGCTTAGTTGGTGGAGTGGTTGGCAGGGGAAGGAATTCTGCCCAATGGCTGGGAGGCATAGACGCAAAACAGAAATGTTGCTCAGTGGGGATCCAGTGTTTAAGATGTTGCCCAAGTTGGGGAGTGGAGGTTTTGTGAGGGATTGGCAGAAATGCTGCATGGTGACAGGGAGCGGAGGAGTTGGATGCCGTTAATGGGAATGACATAATGTTTAATGGGGTTTGAATGCACAGGGACAGAATGGTGCTCAATGTGGAAGTGGGGCGTGGGGGGTGGGGGGCGGGAGCAGGAATGGGACCAAAATGTTGCTTATTGGAGAACTGGGGGTAACATGGGGCAAAAAGTTTCCATAATTGGGGGCTTAGAGCAAAATAAGGCTTAAATTGGGTAATGGGATGAAATTGTTACTCATTTAGGGAAAGCAAGCACTGAAGTAAGTGGGGGTGAAGTTTGCTTATACACTATAAATAGTCCAACATGGTGAAGTTAAGAAATTGTCTCATTATGCCAGGTCTCTTCTTCCATTTGTTGTTCATTCTTGGGCAGGCCAGCTGACACTAACAAATGGTTGGGCTGAGATTCACTGGGCTGATAGGGCTGTGTAGATGGCAGGTTGAATTTGGAAAACAAAAGTGAAATTTGGCCTGATTTGTTAAGTGAAGGAATGGATTGGTCATAAAACAGACCTATGGCAATGTTAATTTTTTGAGCCAAAATATGTGACCTGAAGAATACTAAGAATGACATGAAAGGTGAACTGAGGACCAACACTGAAGAAACAAATTTAAAAGAAGTTTTAAATTTCTTTTTTCCTTTGGTCTAAAAATTTAATAACCCTTAAAAATGGGCACAGGAATCATGATCCTACAAATCACGACAAAGTCACAAAAGAGGAATGAAACTGGACGGACCATCCAACATCGACCTAGGCACCACCTCCATAAATGCTCATTCTTTCCACCAACGATGCACAGTAGCAGTAGCGTGTACCATCTACAAGATGCACTGCAGGAATTTACCAAGTCTCCTTAGCATCTTCCAAACCCACGGTCACTACCACATAGGAGAGCAAGGGCAGCAGATAGATGGGAACACCACCACCTGGAGATTCCCCTCCAAGTAATTCACCATCCTGACTTGTAAATATATCTCCGTTCCTTCACTGTCGCTGACTCAAAATCCTGGAACTCCCTTCCTAACAGCACTATGGGTGTACCTACGCCACATGGACTGCAGCAGTTCAAGAAGGCAGCTCAACACCACCTTCTCAAGGGCAACTAGGGATGGGCAATGAATGCTGGCCCAGCCAGCGAAGCCCACATCCCGTGAATGAATAAAAAGAAATGCTCTTTCCAGGGGTCAGTGGGGGATCTTTGTAGAGTGTCCGAACCACAGTTGCATCAAGCTGGTGACTGATGTTCTGTTCAGGTGGGTAATGATATTTATTCATTCCCATACAGATGAGGCTAGCCAGGCTGAGCGAACCAGATGTTTTTCAGCGATTGTTGGGCTCCTCCACATCCAGGGTGCAACCGACTGCACACATGCGGCCATCAAGGTGCCAGCAAGTCAGTCGGTTGCCTTTGTCAACAGGAAGGGTTTCAACGTGATGAATATCCAGATAGTTGTGACCACAAGACACAGAGTCTTCAAGTCTGTGCAAGGTACCCTGGCAGCTCCCATGACACTTATATCCTCAGACCCTCACAAGGCTGTTCACTGATCCAGCTCTGCTGGATGGATGGCTGTTGGGTGACAAAAGCTATCCGTTGAAAAGGTGGCTCATGACACCTCTCCATCAAAGAACAGAGACACAGCGCGTTATAATAGGAGTCAAGCCTCCATAAGGGCGGTAATGGAGAAAACCATTGCTCTTCTGAAGATGTGCTTCCGATGCATTGATCATTCAGTGGGAGCATTACAATACCCTCTGGAATGGGTCTCACTGATAGTGGTTGTCTGCTGCACTCTCCACAATCTGTTTCTGGTAATGGGGCACCCATTGGAGGAAGAGGATCTTGAGGCAGTTCCATAGGCTACAGATGATGAATCCAGTGGTGAGTCAGAAGAGGAGCACACTGAGAGAATAGTGAGGACATAGAGGCAGACCTCTGGATCCTTTAGAGAGGCAGGGACACCAAGGATTCCTTGATCCAACGCTTCTTCAGCGAGGCTGCCAAAGATCTGCTTCCACCTCATGCCAGGGGTGCCACCTCCATCCTGGATGTTTGAAATGACCCTTTCTTTTGAACCCAAAGTCCACTCAGTGCCTGTGCAATAAATTTTAAAGCCATTCATGTACAGCATGAGATACTGGCACCTACGAAACAAGTGAAGCAAACTGAGGCCATTAAGACAAAAGCAAAATTTATAACATGTTGGCACTCACATCAGATGAACATAGCAATGTATGATGTTAATGGTCACACCAGTAAACATGTTAACAAAACATTACAGAACAGAAGATTACCCACGAACAGTGCCTCTTGTGTTCATGGTGCCTTAAACTTATGTTTGCGAGTGCTGTGTCTTGCAGTGCTCCCACCACACTCCTCCCCCTGCCCCCCCCCCACCCACCCCCGGCAGCAGCATTGGAGACAGCCTGCTGACTATGCTGTCCTGTTGGCCTTGGCGATCATCCTCTGGCCAGTGGAGCCTGTACTGGCCCTGCCTTGGAGGGAACGGCCAGTGCCACAGCTGGCATCTCCCCAGTCACTGCAGCCTCATCAGATGCCATGGTCACTGGTAAAGGGGCGGAGGAGCTGCTGCCATCATCCAGAGCACCCTGATAGGAGCCTGGAGACAACGAGCAGCTCATGTGCCAACGTGAGGTTGCTCTGGACCTCCCTGCTCACCAGTGATGGTTGGGTATCTAGTTGGGATACTGGTTGCCTCATCCATCTCCCCCACTGGCATTGACCTCCTGAAGTCATTGCCTGTGTGAGGGCTGGCAGGTCCGAGCACAACCGCAGGAATGCCTGATTCTGTCCCTGGAGTTGCGTCTCCATGAAAGTTGCCGTTCTCTCAATGGAGGAGATGCTGCACTCGGTGATGAGGATTAATGCAGTGCTCATGTTCTGCATGGACTCCTCCATAACAGAGATAACAGAGGCCATGGCATGTATACCTTCATGGATCTCCGCCAGATCCTCCTGCACACTCCGCTGGACAACCAGCACCTGCTGCCTAATGGATGACTCCAGAGGCTGATCTACCTTTCACTCAGCATTATCCTGGACTGCAGCAGTTCTCTGACTGCCTGCGCCCTGGGTACTGTCTGCCTCCGCCTGCTCCTCAAGCCAGTGTGAAGTGCCCTCACTGCTACGCACCGACATTCTAGCTGACGATCTAATGCCCACCGAGGTTCTGATATCGGCGCTGGTGCTTGGTTCAGAAAGGGGGTGTGATGCAGGTGCATCTAAAGCCCAGTGGTCTCCTGGCGCTAAGGGTGGCTCTTTGGGGTCCTGCATTTTTGGGTGAGCTGGCGATTCTAGGGTAGAACAGCAACACATCAACACATCATTAGTTTAAGTCATCACACTGTCACTGTGCATGCCTGGAGCCCTGGTGAGACAGTGGAGATCATGAGACAATGGCATCATGGTGCCATCGTCTTTCAGTGATCAATGGGGACTCCAGGTTTGAGGCTCCCATTAATGATGAGACTACACAAGAATGTTTGCACTATCCGATACTCTCACCTCTCTGCTCTGCACTCTTACCTTCATCAGAGACCCCTGCCTGTCCACAACCGGCTGGTCGAGGTGGGTGGTGACACTCCAGCTCCAAGGCATCCATCTCGTATCTCGTCAGAATGAGATGTTTGGGCTTGGCGGGGCCTCTGCCTGCCTTAGTTCTTTCTTTGCTGCTATGGCTTCTCTTCTGAAATTAGAGGAGCATTGATTTGTCCCTCTCTACCTGCAGCGCCATTGCAGTCTGGCAAACCCTCCCACCCACCCCACCCCAGCTTGCAGGGCACATCAGAGTTGTGGTCCTTGACCCACAAGGCACTCAGGCCAAGCAGCCAGGGCTCACCCCCTTGGCTGGGTCTGGTGTCAGTGACAGTTGGCACTCAGACTCTAACACCCCTGAGCTCCACCGGCGGATGGCCAGCGCTTAACACTTCTCCACACTGATCCATGCCAATTCAGTACTCACCCTTGCCGAGTGCAGCAGATCGTTGATCCTTTTGCGGCACTGCACTCATGTGTGCCGCACAACGTTGTGCTGCTGACCTCAGCTGTCACCTCCTCCCCGTCTTTGGCCTCCTCCTGCCATCCCTGACATCGACCTCTTCCACAAGGACTGTGAGGCACTTGTCAGAGAAACAGGGGAGCCCCCCGAGTGCCCTCCCACCTGACGTCTCCAGCCGCTGGTAAGGCCATGAATGAAATGGTTTCCTGGATGGAATCCTAAGATTATCCCCCGGCAGCCTTCAGGGAGCTCCGGCCCTTCCCAACCATTGAGAAGAAGCGTTTCATGCTGGACGGACCTTAATTGGTGCACATGCCAATCGTGAAATTCAAGCCAGAGAATTAATTGTGTGGCTTAAAGATTAGGAAGGGAGAAATGTATTTCGATTCATGGGCACTGGCACCAGCACTGGGGAAAGTGAGAACTGTACCATTGAGATGGTATTCATCTGAATCGTGTTGGAACCAGTGTTTGCTGAGTCATACAACTAGGGTGGTAGAGAGGGCTTTAAACTAAATAGTGGGGGCAAAGGATCAAGTTTGGGAAGATGTGATAAATTAAATAGAGAAGACAAGGCAAGAAAGCACGGTAGGAATATGATGATCAGAGTGTGGCAGGAAGGTACAGAGGATATAAACTTGAGTGCATCTGCAGATAAAGCTAGCGGTCATAAAAGTAGTAAAAAGGCAGAACTAAAGGCTCTGTATCTGCATGCATGTAGCATTCAGAGCAAAAGAGATGAATTGACTGCACAGATAGAAATAAATATGTATGATCTGATAGCAATTACAGAATCATGGTTGCAGGATAACAAAGGCTGGATCCTGAATATTCAAGAGTATATGATATCTGGGAAAGACAGAAAGCTAGGAAAAGGTGGAGGGGCAGCTCTGTTAATTAAGAATAGAGAGAGATGACCTTAGCTCTGGAGATCAAGATCTAGAATCAATTTGGGTAGAGTTGAAAAATAGTAATGGTGAGAAGTTACTTGTGGGGTGGTTTATAAGGCCCCTGACAAAAACCACGCTGTAGAACGAAGGTATACAGGAATAAATAATGGGAGCTTGTGAGAATGATATTTCGATAATCATGGGTGATTTTATTCTAAATATAGACTGGATGAATCAATTTAGCAAAGGTAGCCTGCATGATGAGTTCATAAATTGTCTTCAGGACAGCTTCATAGAGCAGCACATTCTAGCACCAACCAGAGAACAGGCTACACTAGATCTGGTAATGTGCATTGAGACAGGATTAATTAATAAATTCATGGTGAAGGCACCCCTAAGTAGCAGTGATAATAATATGATTGAATTTCACATTCAGTTTGAGGGAGAGAGGTGGATCTAAGACTAATGTTTTAAACTTAAATAAGTGGAGTTGAGGCCACAGTCACATCAGCCATGATCTCATTGAATGATGGAGCAGGCTTGAGGGGCCAAATGGCCTACTCCTCCTCCTAATTCCTATGTTTGTATATAAACACTGTAACTCAATCTCACATTCATAGCCATCAGCTCACTTTCTGGAACCACAGGAATGGATTAGGAGGCAGGATAGGGAGCTGAAAAATTGAGTGGGAAAACGAGGGGTTATGTGCCTGTTGCTTTCATGCTGCCATGACATTCTGCCAGTGGCAGAGAACATGGATGACGCCTTGTATTCAGAATTCCAGTATCTGCAGTATTTTGCTTTTATATATGTGGATGGTGCCCTCCCACTCAGAGGCCATTTGTGCCACTTAGTCACCAATTAAGGGCCTGTGGCCCCCCCCACTGCTGGCCTTTTACTAACAGCGGGCAGTCCTTCCTGCATGTGGGGGGTCCACCTGGTAAACCATGGAAGCCTCCCCATGGGCTCTGGGTGGGGGCCTAATAGAGCACCTGTGGACTATGGAGGGGCATAAATGACTGCCCCATTGGCAACACCCTCCCTTCCTTCATCAACCAGCCTACTATCCTCCTGCCTGACTGGCACCAGCAACGCTGAGCGGGACAGGAGCCCAGATGCTAGCAAATCAGCTGCCTGATTGCCATGGAATCCAGTTGGGGCACCCCGAAACAGCGAAGGTGGTGTTACCTCCGGCTATTTGGCCTGTTGTCTGAGGCAGTGCCAACCCAAAGAAATCCTGTCCAACAACTCATTGTATAAGAGTGGCCTGCAGCCAGACCAGTTGTCAGCCCCCCAGTGGGAAGTTCACACAGGAGTTCTGTTGCAGAGGACTCAGATGAGGACTTTGATGGTGTGGCTAATAGAAAAAGGATAATAGGCAAGCAAACAGAAATTCCTTACAGGCATATTGGACTTTTTAAGGAAGATATGTGTTTTTTAAAAGGACGTACAAGCAAAGACACTGAGCAAAAGATGCCTGAGAATATAAAGTATCCACTTTCTGGAAAATCTCCATGTGGATTATGCTTGATCGACTAGTCCCGAGAGAACATGGAATGTTGCGCCTAAAAAGGTTACTTCAGACAGACACTTGAAAGGAAGAGATGATGTGCAAAAAACTGAACTTTAATCGCCTGTGGTTGTGGAGACAATGGAGACTGCCACATCTCTGGTGACATTCAAAACCATCTCCTGTTGAGTTATATCTCAGAATGTGGAATTTCAGATGAGCCCTTAAACTGTCAGAATGTGGAAATGGTCTGAGTTGAAAGAAAATGGGACTCTGGGTGAAAGACATGTTTGTTTTTCTCCTTTTCAGGAATAGACAAGGAACTGGGTTAAAAAACTAGCTGCAGGCCCAATCGGTGTGTCCTCGTGTTCTTGTGTGCTATGTTCTTGTGACAGCACAAGAAGATTAACTAGGCACCCCTGTAGCTTGCAGGTAGAAGGCTCCTCTCTCTCTGTTGCTGGGGGCATGTCAGCAAAGCCACATTCAAAAAGCAAATAGGACAGCTTCAGCCAAGCTGCAGAACCAAGTGTCTACAAGCCAGCTGTTAAACTGCCAACACCTTCAGGTTCATGTCCTGCTCTGGGACTTACCATGGCCAAACAGGTTGATTGCAACCTGAAAATCCATCCAAAATGCCTACAGCATAAGAGCGGGAGAGTCTCCTGGTCAGTCAGTACCATGTGGTAGCTGCAGCGCAACAGCCTCTCGACATTAAAAGACTCCATGTGAATGTTCTTGGATGTGCTTTGTGGTAAGCGTCCCCGTTTTGAGGATGAGAGAGAGAGAGAATTGACTTAAGGCAGGGAGGAAGTCCAACCTCAAGAGCTGCCAGTGGTAGCTCTCAGCAATGTCACCAGAGCAGTGGCCACTGCTGGGACTGCAGCAAGTCCCTGACAGAAGCATGCTGTGATGGAGCCTGGACAAAGGTAGGACTTACTGGGGCCTCCCCAGTGCTAGGCTGATAGGACCTTGCATTTGGGGTTGGGTGGACAGGGTAGGGTGGGAGGGAAACAAGGAGTGAGGAGAATACCTTTGATTGGCACAGGGAGCCTGAAAAGGTAGCCTAGCACCAGTCCGTCATATTTTAGCTAGCAGGCTAGACACTTAGCACTGCCCTCCCCTGCCATCAGTAAAATTCCAGTGGCAGCAGGAGGAGGCCCTTAAGTGGTAATTAATTGGCCACTTAAAGGCCTCAATTGGCCTATGGCCAGGTAGACGCCGGGAATAGCTCCAATCACATGGCACCGAACTTCACAGCCCCCCACCCCACCACCACCATCCTGCCCCCAGGTACAGTAAAATTCCAGCCACTGACAATGATTAGCCTGCAACCAGGGTAGGGGCAAGGATAGCACAGGTGCCAGCTGGACAGAGAGCGTAAGGTTATACCAGTTCTGATGCACAGGACTCAGATGAGTACTTCAATGCGGCTGCATACAAGAAAATGCTCGATTCTTTGTGAACCCTACCAAAAAGCCTCTGGTCAATGTGAAGGAGCACGGAGGATTCCAGCATCAACTTTGAACAATGTTTTGCCCATCTTTTCCAGAATAGAAGTGATAGCCAACTCCATTTGCATACTTGTGGACGCACCATGATGTGTCTAATACCTGATTGTACAGTTTCTGTTGTAGCACAAGGAGCAGTTTGAGTGTTGCAGTGGAAGCTCAGACTGGTGTCATGCAAGGCCAGCTTGCTACCATGCCAACTCAGACTGCTGCTATCACAGCTGTGGATTACAGCGTGCAAAGGGGCTTGCGGACTGTTGCAGCAGTCCATTAAGTAACTGTCGTCCAACAGATTACTAGGTGTTATCCTGGAGATGTGGTAGTGGTTTCATGGAGCACAAACCTGCTGTTCTCTTTCAGGAAGACAGCCTTGATCCTCTCACCCTACCACTCTGCCAGTGCCCTTGTTGCTTATCAGCCTGGCAGTCCAGACTGTTTCCACCTATGGGTACCCCCTCCATCAATACACTTATGGAGTCAGTCATGATGCAGCCTTTGAAAGCTGATTTTTCAGCTTCCTTTGCAGCAAAACCAACATCCATGCAATGTCTGAGTGACACAGTGGAAGCTCAGGCTGCTGCTATCATGGTTTTGGACTGCAGCGTTCAAGGAGGCTTCCAGAGGGATTGCTGAGGTGCCAACCAGGAGAATGGCAGTGGTGATGATGAGCAAAAAGCTGCTGTCCTCACTTAGATGACCAGGTACATCCTCCCACCACTGCCACTTGGCTAGTGCTCTTGCTGTTGCCTGTCAGCCAGCTAGCTTAGACTGCTGCCACCCATGTCAAGGTGATGCAGTCTGAAGCCAGGCCTCCTGAAGCCAGAGCTGCTCAAGGTCATCCTCCAAGTTTATCTGCAATCTCCTTCTTTGAAGGTCATCAGCCTTCCACCAACCATGCTGCAGCCACTGTGGTAGCACTGCATAGGAGCAGTAGGACAAGCAAAGGCATATGGAAGACAGGCACTAAAGAAATACACATGTGTGATTATTGACTTTTGTGTGCAATATTGCATGAGTTCACCTATAAATTTGAACTGAAATGTTTATTTTACAGTGGTTTTTATTTCAACATTATGACCAAGTGGGTATGTGATGATCAGTGACAGAGGGAAGGTAGACGTGAGGCTACTGATGTGCGATAATTGTGGTTGCGGTTACTGGATACTGGGCATTGACTTGCATGGTTTGCTGTGTACATACCAGCTGGACATTGAGGTAATGCAATCCCTTTCAGTTCCGGAGTCGGGCAGAGATGACACATGGTGAACACAAAGTGATTTGTGTACTATATTTGCTACCCTGCACCATTGGGAAGCCTACATTTCTAGTAAAGCCATGTGTTCACTTTGCCTGTTGCTCTTTGGCAAGTGAGGATGAAATGTATTCAACTCTCAATAAGTAGAGAGCCTCAGTGACTTCTCTTACACAACAGTGAATAGAAAACTGTGGGATGTTGCAAATATTTTCAGCTTCCACCTGAAAATAGCTAGACACAGAAAGATTTGTCACTACGGTCACCTTCACAGCAATTGGTAATGTGGTCCTAGGCCACTCCTGAGGTTGCATTTTGGCCACAGTATGTCGTAGATTTTAGTGAGTGAATGAAACACAGGCATCTGACGTTTTGTTCCTTGCTGAGGCTTAGGTAAGAGAATTGCTCCCCGAACACTTCAGGTGGATATGGCTTCCTGATGAGAGCCATTCTTCCCCTCTTCCTCCTCCTCCTCCTCCCCCCTTTTCCAGCAGCTTGTCTTTCTCTGCATGGCTCCTGCTCATTCTCCAAATTAAAGGGGAATGCCTACTAATGTACCCCTGTTTGGGAGAAACTGACTTGTGCAGAAGTCTAAAGTCATCAATAACTTAAGGGACTAAAATCTAATAAAAGCCTGGGACCCAATGGCCTACACCCTAGGGCCCTAAAAAAGACAACTGCAGAGATAGTGGACGCAGTAGTTATGATTTTCCAAAATTTATTAGAATCAAGAACAGTCCCAATTGGAAGCTAGCAAATGTAGCACCACTTTTCAAGAAAAGAGGAAGAAACAAAACAGGGAACCACAGGTCAGTTAGCCTAGCATCAGTCATTGGAAAAGTGCTGGAATCTGTTATTACAGCGGTCTTAACAATGCACTTAGAAAAGATAAGACAAGTCAGCATAGATTTACTGAAGGGAAATCCTGCTTGACAAACTTATTAGTTCTTTGAGGATATAATTAGTAAGGACAAATAAAGGAAAACCATTAGATGCATTTTACCTGCATTTTCAAAAGGCTTTCGATAAGGTGCCATGCAAAAGGTTAATAGGCAAGATAAGGTCTCATTTAGTTGGGGGTTTTATTTTTGAGCACTGATCGAGGATTGGTTAACGGACAGGAGGCAAAGAGTGGGCATAATTGGGACATTTTCAAATTGGCAGTCTGTGACTAGTGGTGTGCCACAAGGATCCTTGGAATTCTGTACCCCAGAGGATTGTGGATACTCCATTGTTGAATATATTTAAGGTTGAGACAGACAGATTTTCAGTCTCTCAGGGAATCAAGAGATATGGGGAGCAGGCAGGAAAGCGGACTTAAGGCCAGTGACCATCCATGATTGTATAATGGTGGAGCAGGCTTGAGGGGCTGAATGGTCTACTGCTCCTACTCTTAGGTTTTTATATTAATAGGGTCAAATCAAGTAAACTGGAAGGTGGTTTGGTTGGAGCATAAACCTGTTGGACCAAATGGTTATTTAATTGTTATAACATTTAATTGTTATACAATGCATTTTTCAGTAGGACACTCTAGATAGCAAATGACAAGAGAAGATGATTGTTAATTAATGACTTCCTTAATTTAGAGGAAATGAGAAACACTACTAGCACCAAAGAACTAACCTGTTTAGATCAATTGATTCAACACAGCAAGAATAGAATCTGAAACCTTATGATCTGTACATGTTAATAGCACACCACTTACTCTGGAAGGGGGGAAGATGCATTATCACTTATTCGTTAAATCAGCAACATCCTGAAGTGTACCAAATGCAGTTGTTTAAAGTAGGAAAAGGAGGTGGTAGGATGCCAAGTCTTTAATTTGTTTACCTACCATTGTAAAAGCTGTGCTTTCTTTATTATATTACCTCTTGCTGTTACGAATTTTATTTTCTTTCAGGACTCTGTGGCAATTTTGATAGAATTTCTCAAAACGATTTCAGGAGCAGTATGGGAATCCAGGAAGGAACGGCCAGTAGTTTTGTAGATTCCTGGAGAGTTATTGAACATTGTCAATATGCTCAAGATAAAGATTGTGACCCATGCTCATTAAGCCAATCAAATAGTAAGTAGCAAATATCAGCTTGAAAAATAATAAAACTATCACACACCCTATAGTAATGAGTTAGCTGCTATTGTCTAATATTATGTGCTTTATCTGTAACTAATACATATTTTGCGGCTCAAGTGATGAGCACTGTCATCATTACTAGTTTTTTAGAGATTTAATTTATTCTGAATTGTCTAACTGCAGAGATCCTAACATTATTAACATTTAAACTCAGCTCACATATCCATGATAAAAAATGCATATCACATTATCAATCTCATTATTTCTCCCATTTTTATTTTAATTAATCTTTTAAAAAAATCCCTTGCTCTTTTTTAATAAAAAACTAAAGGAAAATTTTTAAGCTTCTAATAATTAATGGTACAGGCATCAAAGATTTTATAAATTTAAACTTTTTGGAAACTTTTTCACTTTAATGCAGATTGGTGTTCTTTTCAACAGGGTATTTACAAGAAGTTACATTCACTGTCCAATTGTATATATTTATCCTTTTTATTTGATTTTGGGATGTGGGAAACACTGGAAGGCTGCATTAATTGCCTAACCCTGGTTGCCCTGAGAAAGAAATGCCGTGCCTTCCCATTAAACCATTGCTATTCTAATGGAGATGATGCTGCTACAATGTTAGGGAATTCCAGGATAGTGGGCTAGCAACTGTGGAGGAATGACAAAGTATGCCCAGGTGGATAAATGACTTGGAGATGAACTTGGTGTTCTCATGCCATTGTTACTTTTGTTTTCTTTGGTGACGGAGCTCACAGTAGTGGGAGATAACGTTGAAATAAGCTTGGCATGTTCTTGCAACATATCTTGCAGACCATATATACTGCAGTTACATTGTGCTGGTGATATAGAGATGGATATTGAATCCAGTGGTATGGGTGCTGATCGAGCAAATAGCTCTGTCCTGAATAATATTCAGATTCTTAATTGTTAAGGGAGACTCTGAAATACTGCAATCCCTACCTGAAAATCTTGACATTTTTATGTTCATTGCACGCAAAAACTATCCGTGATCATTTGACATCAAATGTTTTAGTTTGGAATGATTTGAGCACAGATCGGCTTTTGACATCTTTGACATCAAACAGCAAAAGATGCTCGAAGGCATCGAGTGCAATCAAAGCTTTCTTGCTCTCAAAGCTATCCAGTGAGCTCAGCAACCTGCATTAAAAAACAAGGAAATTAATTACTTAAATACCATATGAATTTATTCACTTTTTTCAATTAGACCAAAAAAATCTTCCCATTATACAGTACATGCTTGAGAGCACCCAACAGATCTCCATCAGTTCCTCATTCATTTAGTCTCGGGGCCTATAATTTCCACCCACTCACCCCTCAAGTCTCAGGGACTAAACTTTGTCTCTCCTCCCCCCCCGCCGAGTTTCAGTTTCTAAACCATTCCTTCCACCCAGTCTCAGGGTCGAAACCCTAACCCCCGCTCACCCCCAGTCTCAGGGTCTAGAACCTTCCTACAATATCCTCCCCCTCCAGTCTCCAAACTCTTTCCCTGCCACCCCTCAGGTCTCCAAATTCTTACCCCCTCCAATCTCCAAACTCCTATGCCTCCTCTCCCACCAAACTCTGACCCCTCTCCCCCTCAAGACTTTTATACCTATGTCTCCCTCAAGGCTCTTACACCCCTCTCCCTGCAAACTCTTACCCCATCCCTTCTAACACAGCCCCCTCTCCCTCCAAACTCTTACCCCTCAAAACTCTTATCCCCCACTCCTTCCTAACTCTTAGCCCCCTCTCTTCCTCCTAACTCTCACCCTACCCTCCTTCCAAACTCTTACCCCACTCTCCCTCCAAATTCTTGCTCAAATCTCCCAATCCAGTCTCCAGGCCTCAGGCCCCACTCTCATTGCCAAAATTCAAGCTTTGGGCCCCGCCGGACTTGGAGATCCACGTTGACCTTGACTCAATCCAAGTGGACCACTACTTGATCAAGACAGCCGCTGACTCAATCCATCTACCCCGTCCCCCAGAAATACTAATCTTGTTCTCAGTGCCAATGCTTCTCCCAAGCCGGCTCAAAACTGCATCAGGGCTGGGCTGACCATCATTTCCATGGGAGGGGAGGTGGATAGGGTGGAGGATGCTGGGGAGAGGGGGAAGGGTCAGAAAAGGGTGTGGTAAGGAGGTGGGGTGGATGGAGAGTAGGGAGAGGGTGGAGATGGGATGGGGAAGGGGTGGAGTGGTAGGAGAGGAGGGAGGAGAGGTGGAGTGCGGAGGGGGGTGGATGGGGGTAGGAGCATGAAGAGGGAAAGTAGGGCTGGTGAGGTGATGGAGAGAAGGTGTTGTTGCACTGGGGTAGTGGGGGTAGGGGGGAGGGTGCTGGAGAGGGGTTTAGAGAGGCAGAGAGTCGTTGGGGGGGAGAGGTTGGAGGGGTGAGGGGGTGGAGAGGGGAGGAGGTGGCAGTTGGAGGGGAGTGGAAAGGAAGGAGGGACTGGAGAGGAGGAGGTAGAAAGGGGGGAGGAGGTTGGAGTGGGAAGGGTCGGGTGAGGGGTGGTGGATGTGGAGGGAGGAGAGGGGTTATGAGATGTAGAAGGAGATGGGCTGTACAGGGGGGTGGGGTGGAGAAGAGGGTGACGGGGGAGAGTGGGTAGGGGTTTGGAGACATGGAGAAGGGAGGGGTTGGAGAGGGGGGAGAAGGGAGGGTGGTTGAGAGGGGGGTTGGAGAGGGGGAGATGTTGGAGAGGGGGAGGGGTTGGAGACTGGGAAATGGGGTGTTGGAAGGGGGGAGGAGAGGTGGGAAGAGTGGGTCTGGGAGGGAAAAGTGGAGGGGGGTTAGTGGGAAGGGGAAAGAGGGGAAGAGAACTACAGTCATTTAGGGGAGATGGGAAGTTTAAGGGGCAGAAGAAAATTGCTTGGGGAGTGAGTTAATTGATTAGGGGGTGGATGATGAGGAGAAAATTGCTCGGGGAGTGAGTAAATTGATTACGGGGTGGATGATGAGAAAATTACTCCAGGGATCAGTGGCGGTGAAGGGGGAAAAGCTGCTGCAATCTTTGCGGGGAGATGATGTGGGGTCTGGCAGGGTTGTGCTGCACTATAAGTTATGAAAAAAAGCATAAAACTAGCTTATTAAAACAAGTTTGCTTTTTTTCTTAAATTGGCTCAGCGTTAGGATATTTGAAGCTATGGGAATTCTGAAATATGGAAAATAAATTCTGAACGTTTTGATGTCTGAATGCTTAAGTGATGTTGCTAAACATGATATGGTTTGTGGGCAATTGATGACATTGACGTCCGTTACGTTTCTTGCAATGTTAAATGATGCTAATTTATTGCTTTTTGAGCGCAATTGATGTCAAATGAATATAATAGAATGCAAATGATGTCAAAATTTACATGTGGAGATGATACATTAAAAATTAGGGGGATTGCTCCTTTTCATGTTTGTTTTATTCATTTTTTTTCATGGGATGTGAGTGTCACTGCCTTTGTGAAAGTGTTGGTAAGCTGTTTTCTTGAAAGGCTGCTGTCTATGTGGTGTCGGTACACCCACAGTGCTATTTGGTTGGGAGTTCCAGTGAAGGAACGACAATGTAGTTCCAAGCCAGGATGGTGCGTGACTTTGAGGGGAACTTGAAGGTGGTTGCAGGATTTGAACTCATGTCCCTAGAACATTAGCCTTGGCCTCTGGTTTGCTTGTCCAGTGACATCGCCACTACGCCATCGCCTCCCCACAGGGTAGAAGTGGCCATTGCCTGACACTTATGTGACACAAATATTATCTGACACTCATGAAACCATGTCTGTATGTTGTCCTCAGTCTTGTGTAGACTGATAAAAACAAAAAAACTGCAGATGCTGGAAAACCAAAACAAAAACAGAATTACCTGGAAAAACTCAGCAGGTCTGGCAGCATCGGCGGAGAAGAAAAGAGTTGACGTTTCGAGTCCTCATGACCCTTCGACAGAACTTGAGTTCGAGTCCAAGAAAGAGTTGAAATATAAGCTGGTTTAAGGTGTGTGTGTGGGGGGCGGAGAGATAGAGAGAGAGAGGTGGGGCAGGGGGGGGGGGTGTGGTTGTATGGACAAACAAGCAGTGATAGAAGCAGATCATCAAATTTGATGATCTGCTTCTATCACTGCTTGTCTGTCCATATAACCACACCCGCCCCCCCCCACCTCTCTTTCTCTCTCTATCTCTCCGCCCCCCACACACACACCTGAAACCAGCTTATATTTCAACTCTTTCTTGGACTCGAACTCAAGTTCTGTCGAAGGGTCATGAGGACTCGAAACGTCAACTCTTTTCTTCTCCGCCGATGCTGCCAGACCTGCTGAGTTTTTCCAGGTAATTCTGTTTTTGTTTTGTGTAGACTGCTGTTTACTCCATTGTCAGATAAATTATGAATTGAGCTAGCAGAATGTTGCAGAATTAATTAATAGTCACCTATTCCTGATCTTACAATGGATAAAAGGTCATTAATGAAATAACTAGAAGAGGTTAGGATGAATATACTGCCCTGAAAAACTCTGGCAGCATTGATCTGAGGGTCTAACAATCACAATCTTTCTATGTATCAGGTATGACTCTATCCACTGGAATATTTTCCTTTTGATCCCCGCTGATATCAGTTTTTCTAGTACTCATTGGTTCCATGCCCAAATACGTCCTTGAAATCAAGGGTAGCTATTGTCAACCTCATCTTGGTTATTTGCCTTTCATATCCATGTCTGGATCAAGGCTCTGACAAAGTATGAAATTATATGCAAAACAGAAACAGAAATACCTGGAAAAACTCAGCAGGTCTGGCAGCATTGCTCTTCTCTGCTGATGCTGCCAGACCTGCTGAGTTTTTCCAGGTATTTATGTTTCTGTTTTAGTTTTGGATTTCCAGCATCCGCAATTTTTTGTTTTTATGAAACTATGTGGTTCTGAAAGAACTCACATGGAGCATGGTGAGGAGATTGTTGGTGAGTTGGCATCATTTGGTGGCACCGTTGATCACTCCTTCCATCACTTTATTCTTGATTGGGAGGAGGTTGGCAAATATTTAATTTGCCACCTTAAATTAACCTTTTCTTTTATATAGGACAACCCTGTTATTTTGCTGTGTCCATTGTTCTCTGTTATTTCTTAATGTCATATGGAGTAAACTAATTGGCCTCAGTGATGGAGGGACCTCGGCATGATGCTGAGTAAATGATCTACCTGGCTGTTTTGGTTGAAAACATTCTCAAACATTTCAACATTGTTCTTGTGCTCATGTTGTGAAATCTGTAAAGTTGAGGTTCGGGATGTTCATGGACACTTACTGTTCACTTGTTGATTGTCCATCATCCTTTTTGACTCAATGTGGTAGATTTATAGAGAAATGCTGTTATCCCTTAGTTGTGGAGATTGCTTAGCCTTTTACTTTTGGTGCTTAACATAGTTGTAATTCTGTGTAATAACTTGTCTACATTCGTATCTCTTTCTGCATGCCTTGTACTGGTTCTAAACTGGCCATTGAACCAGAGTTGATTTTTGATTTGATGATGATCATGGAATGAGGGATGTGCCACTAAAGATTGTGCTGCTGATCAGTGTCTTGTGAATGCCCAGTTTTGGGCTACTAATTCTGTCCGTAATATATCTCACTTAGTTTGGTTGTAGAGCCACATTACGTGAAGGAGTGTTCTCTCACTATGAAGATACAACTTTGTTTTCATAAGGACTGTGTGATAGTCACTCCTATCAATGCTGTCATGAAAGATTTGTCTGTGATTGATAGGTCAACAAAAGTGAAAACAAACATGATATTCCTATATGTTGGCCCCTTACAAACAAATATAGGCTTAATTGTTGGCCAGACTCAGGATGGCAGGTTCTGATCCTGAAGTGAATTAAGAATTAGTTAATAAGAATTAGTTTATTAAGAGTTATAGTTTGAAATGAACATGAAGCAGGGACAAGACAGCTGGTAATAGGTGAATGTGTTATCTTATCCCCATAATGGGCCCTATAGGTTAACTTTTCTATACAATAGGGGCATCATTGGTAATGTATGTTTAACATAAAACTGCCATTCTCTCTGCGGGGGTGTGCCGCGGAGATCAAGTATCAATCAATTATAGAATTTTGTAGCACAGGAGGAGAACATTCGACCAACCAGCACACCTGTGCTGATTCTTTCAAAGATCTATCCAGGAAGTTCAATTCCTGACATCCTTTTTTAAAAAACAATTATTTATCTGCTTGCCCTTGAAAATCCATTATGTTTTGGGCTTTCACCAATGTTCCAAGTAGGGCATCACATGACCAATCCACTCTCTGTATTAAAACATTCTTATAGCATCTCCCTTCATTCTTTTGGTAGTACCTTAAACTTATGCTAATAACAGTTTCCTTTATCTCTTATAATCTCAAGGTTTTCTTGCAGCACCTGAATCTCATTTGAATTTTCAGTGGCCACGAAATATTTCAGAAAGTACAACATGATATTTAACAAGAAGTTGCAGTTATACAGTACCTTTAATCTAGTTAAATGTCCCAAGGAATTTCACAGGGTAGTATCAGACAAATCTGACACCAAATAAAAGGAAATATTAGAACAGATGACCAAGTGCTTGGATAATGAGGTAGGTTTTAAGAAGTCTCTTAGAGGACAAAAATTTCAATATCATCCTCTTGTACACCTGCATTCTCATTTTCACCATTATTAGTAAAGATCAATTAAAAATGTAATATCTCTAACATGCTTCATTTTTTAATCAATTGAACTTACTTTGCCGCTGATTCATCTCACCTTCTCTATTTTTGTGCATTTCATATGCTTATAAAAGCCCTTGTTGTTCCTTTTCACATAATTTGCCAAATTTTAGCTTTCATTTTACATTTTTGCCCTTCTATCACCATTTTGGCCTTACACTAAATATTTGATATCCTACATGATCTTTTAAATTATTGATGGGCTTAATTTTATCATGTGTCTCCATTATAGAGTGGAACCTCTTACCTTGGGCAGGGACATATGTTACGACATGGTAGATGATGTGTGCCAGGTGGATCAAATCCATGTCGAAAACTTGATCACACGGTCACAACTGTTTTGCAATTTGTAATTTATTTTGAAGTGTGTGCCCTGAATTTAGAAGACTACCACGACTTCAGAGGTTTTTAGAAAACTAAGTTAAACATTTATTAACAAAAGAAAACATTTCAAGCACATACATAAGTCTACAAATTACTACTTTAATTAATACAAATTAATACTTTAAAAATAACAGAGAATATAACGAGATGTAAGCAGATATTGGAGGCTTTATAGGTTGAATTGAGAAATAGTAGAGGATTTAAGACTGTGATGGGACTGTGTAAGGATTCTATGTTAACAACTATGAGGTGGTAAATTGTAAAAAAAAAAAGCAGAAATCATACAAACATGTAGCAAAGGCAAAGTGATTTTAATGGGGGTGTTTTAATTTTCTTATTGATTGGAATAAACAATATTAATGCCAGAGAGAACAAATGTCTAAATGGTAATTAATTACTTGTATGTGTTTGAGATGGTTTCTGTAGTAATGTCCTTGTGCCAACAAAGGGCATGCCATATTACATTTAGTAATGAGTTAGCATCAGGTAACAGCCGAATAGTGCATGTATGTTTATCTAACAGTGATCATAATATGATTGAGTTCAATGTAAAGTTTGAAAGAGAGAAGTACAAAATAGCTGCCGTAATTCTAGATTTAGGTAAGGGATGAGATACAGACTGTTAACAGTAAACTGTTAATGGGTAAAACAACAAAGGTCAGTAGGAGGTGTTTAAAAAAAATGAATTTCTGATACAGAACCAGTTTATACTCTCAAGGGTATTATGAATCTTGCCAGACCTCCAGGAGGCCGGGGAGGCAGGGGTGGAGGTCCAATTAGGGACCAATAATGTTTTGAGCGTTTTGTTTTAAGTAAGTAAAGATTGAGATTGAGTCAAAAGCATTCTTACTATTGCGGCTATTTTATCTTTCAACTTCCAACAATGGGCTTTGAGCTGCCCTATCCTATGGAATAAAAACATACCAGTTTATTTTCACCCCTTAAACTCTCTGTACAATAATTTTTCTTGACTGAAACCTCTTCTGCCTTCTCCATAAAGCTAGACTTTTTTTTGTTTCTCCAGTTTCTATGCTGGTTTACAGTTGGAGATCTACTGCCCCCTAGCTGCCTATGTGATACATCATATCCTTCTGTCAGAACTGCTGCTTCTCATAACGTAGAAATCTTATGGTCTTCCAGGTGTGACCTAATAGCTATTGCGATGCTATTTTGAAATTCTTCCAGTATCATTAGCTCCCTTACATTCTCAAAATGTTGGTCTAACTTCAGTGATCGAAACCACCGGTCCCACAACATTTCTTTTCCCCTAAGAAATGCTACAAACGTCTCAATCAGTCTTTTCTTTAAAGCCCAAAATTTCAATTGTAATGCTTCAGGGACAAGCTTGTAAGCATTAAGTACTATAGCTTTAAATATCTCATAATCTGAAGATTGTTCTTCTGAAAGATTAGAATACATATCTATAGCCTTCTCAAGCAAAACACTTTGCAAAATGAGAGTCCATATGTTCTTTGGCCACTTTAGTTGGTTAGCTACCTCTTCAAATGAGATAACATATCTCTCAACTCTGTTTTCAGTGAATTTAGGCAATAAATGGAGATTCTTTGTGGGACTTTTTCCTCATTCAAACTGCTAGACTCTCTTCCACTCTGTGCCTTAAGCTTTCCTGTAGCCTGTTTATACAGTCTGATTTCTGTCTCCCTTTGAAACTCAAGCTCAAGCTTTAGCATTTCCATTCCTTTTGCCCTTCTCTTTCTTTTTCTTTCCCTTTTGCCAACTGAAGTTTTTTCATTTCCAATTCTTTTTCCATCTCAAGTTGCTTCATTTCTTTTTCCTTTTCAACTTCAAGCTGCTTCATCTGCAACTGAGTGCTAGCTAATTCAACTGAATTATTATTAATATGACACAACTGATGGTAAAGGCTGAGTTGCTCAAATCTGAGAGGGAAACTTGAAACAACTGTCATAACCCATTTTTGCAATTTGTATGTTTTGAGATGCAGGCTTTGAATCCAGTAGTAATAAGACCACCAAGAGGTTTTTTTTTTATAAAACTAAATTAAACATTTATTAATACAAGAAAGATTGCATATGCCTACAAAATTACTGCAAAATATCTACAAAAATCCCCTAATTAATCTGACTCTCAGACCCCCATTAAAGCAACAGTAAAACACACAAATTTAAACAGACCCCTGTGGACAGTCACATTCAAAATGAGTTTCTTTCAGCTCTGGGTCTTTGCAGACAGACTTGAGGCTTAAAGGCTGGAGGCTTTAGGTCTTAGAATCCCTCCTCCTTTTATCAACAGGCTTCTCTTCCTTTATATACATTTTCCTCTTTGAATGCAAATTTTCATTGTCACTAGGTTTTCTTTAACTTTAAATCTTCTAACAATAAACTCTTTTCATAATACTGACTTTGCTAGTAAGCTTTGATAAAAACAAACACATTGTTTCTGAGCATCACCTGGTTAGGTGTAATATTTCACCTGCTCTTTAGAATGGCCTATGTAAAAATGCAGATTGTCCCCTTTGCACCTTGTCTTTTATTTCCATATGTTTATCTAATTACCATTTCAAACCTACTGCTCTTCTATACACCAAATCCTCTAGGCCAGCTGGCTTTAATCCAATTAAGATACAGACACCACTAAACTCTATTTTAAAATAATTTCCAATAATATTATTGACATTATTATATCTTCTTGACATTAACTGGATTCACTTTTACTTCTTTAAATCCCAGATGCTGTGTTATTACTTCAATTATTTCTGCTTTCTTAGCCCTTGCTTTTAATTATAACCCAAGTATTTCTGCTAATGCAATTAACCTAGCCTTCGTTAATTGTTGCAAATCACTCAGGGATAAATCTTTCCTCTCTAGAAAAGCCTTAGCAATTGACAAAGCCATTCTGCTTTTCAATCAGTATAGTAAAATTCACCATGGAAACTTATAAACCTTAACCTCAGCAAGTACCAGCACTCATGTTTGTGGATCCGAGATGCTCATGACCTCCACAGTTTATGTTACGATCCTTGACCAGACCCTGCGATATGGGGGAGATCTGGTTAGGGACCAATAACATTTTAAAATAGATACTGGTTGAGAATCAAGACATCTGCTTTTGGAAAAAGCCACAAGATTCCACGGATTTTGATCAAACAAAAGCAAACTTTTCATGTTCAGAAAGATAGAGTATAAGATACATATTGTAAATTATTCTAATGGTCAGGGTATGTATGAGGTACACGTGAATTAACAGATGAGTTGTGGTGGGACACACCACACTACAAGGTAAATGACAGATACAACCCAAGCAGATTCCATGGATTTCTCAACAAATCACCCAGATATTTGTTCCACTGTGAGTCAACCAAACTCACTGAAACTTTGGGCACAATCGTCCCAGATTTGCACTAAGTGTGGCAGTGGGCGGGAAAAAGAATGTCTTGCCTGCCAGCTGCAATGGTGTCTTTTTCTGCCATATTGCCCCAATCCCATCTAATTAATCATGCATTCCCAGGAAACATGCCATTTTGCTGGTGGACAGCCTATGATTTGCCCGTCATGCCGTCATCTAGCCGCTTCCTCACGCCGGGCGCCATATGTAAAGTGCAGCCGCGTGCACACCTCTCAGTGCTTCCAGCCCAGGATTGCTCGATAGAAGACATGGCCCTGAAAGGCCAAGAAGACTTGCAGCCCCCAAAATCAGTGATGCACCCCAGGATGACTTTTGGATACCGTTAGAGCCTGATATCCTCTATGACCATTCTGGCCGCAGGAGGCCCATTAGTGTAACCACTCCGGCTTGGGAGGTGGTGACAGAGGTAATCAGTGCCAATGCTGCACAGAAGAGGTTCACCATCCAGTGCAGAAAGAAGATGAATGATCTCATCCATGCTGCTAGTGTAAGGCAGCCATCTCATTGCTCTAATCACAAGCACTTAAGGCCATCACATATGCATCTCACTCACTACCACCTTAACAGATATCACCACTCAATCTCTCACACACATCCTCACATCTCCATCTGGCCTCATCTCCTCTGAAAACTGGCTCCTCAGCCCTCACCCTCTTGAGGCCACTTGTACAGATTAACACATGACCCCATACACACCCTGGGATACACCCCCTTCCCCAGTAATTCCCTAGCCCTGCAGCCTCTTCTCTTGCTTGAGGCTACTTCTCCATTTTCCTCAAGCAAGCCATAGCCTTGCAGCTTTTGAAAATCCACCCCTGTCTTATGGCTGGTCTTGTAAATAGAAACCTACCCGTGAGCCCCTCTAAAAATGATGTAGTGCTGCTTGCGAAGCCTGGTGCTGATGACTGCAAGTGCTGCCTGAAGCAAGCTAGACAAACAAGCCTCAAAGTCCCAAGTCAAATGCAGCTCGCCAAGTGCATGTCACTTATGTTTAGTGCATGCTGACATGCTCGGCTGATCCAGTGGTGGGGGGGGATGATTCTGGCAAGTTGGGCTTATAATGCTTTGCCAATGTATTACGATGAAGTTCTTGACGTGCGGCAACAAGAAACGCGGCCCGCCATTAACGGGCAGAGTGGACAATTGCAAACTGGTTTCACAACACTGTTAAACCGATTTTTGGCCTTCCTATCATATTGTCCGCTTACGCCCACCGTGATGCCCGATGCCAGTGGGCATGGGAAATTCTGCACTTTGTCTTTCTCACAAGGCTTTCCAATCTACATCTTTGAAGATCCTGCCATGGAATTCTCTCCAAAAGTTGCTCCCACTCAAAGGGCTTTAACAATGATCCGCCTCCTCGGATTTCAATATCCCCTTCCGAGATTCCTTATCCCTTTTCCCTAGATTCCTGTGTACAGTCAAACACTTGCTCACAAGCACACTTTCAGGTCTACAACCGCAACAAGCAGAACACCAGTGCTCCAAGTGGATACCTTTGCCCCAATGGCCCTCTTTACTTGAAGTCTGCTACCTGCAGCTTGTTCTTTAACTTAACAGGGACCTGTTTCTGTCCTTTTGTCTTTGTGACACTTGTTGGCTGGTAGACTACCTCAAACTGCCTAAAGAACGGTTGTTCACTGACCCTTGAACTGATCTGATGACCTATCAAAACACTCCCAGAGGGTCCCACCCTTGTTACTAGGCAGGAACCAATATAACAAGCATTGGAACATCCTGCCTTAAATGTTGTAATCTGCAGAGACTGCTAATTTAACACTCAGGGAGAGACAGATCAATACTGTGGCTCCAAGAGCAGGTCAGAGGCTAGGAATCCTGCAACGAGTAACTCCCCTCCTGATTCCCCAAAGGTTGTGCATCATCTACAAGGCACAAGTCAGGAATGTTATGGAATATTCCCCACATGCCTGGATGAGTGCAGCTCCCACAAAACTCAAGAAGCTTGACACCTTCTAGGGCAAAGCAGCACACTTGATTGGCACCACATCCACAAACATTCACTCCCTCCACCACCAAAAAACAGTAGCAGCAGTGTGCACCATCTACAAGATGCACTGCAGGAGTTCACCAAGACTCTTTAGGCAGCACCTTGCAAACCCATGACCACTACCATCTAGAAGGACAAGTGCAGCAGATAGATGGGAACACCATCACCTGAAAGTTTCCCTCCAAGAAAGTCACTCACCATCCTGACTTGGAAATATATTGCCGTTCCTTCACTGTTACTGGATCAAAATCCGAGAACTCCCTTTCTAACAACACTGTGGATGTACCTACACCACATGGAGTAAAGCGGTTCAAGAAGGCAGCTCACCACCACCTTCTGAAGGGCAATTAGGGATGGGCAATAAATGGTGGACCAACCAGCGAAGCCCACATCCCTTTAATGAATTAAAAAACAAAATGAAATTCATGACAAGGGGCAAGAACTCTATTTGCTAAAAAAACCGAACTGAAGAGGTAAGAGGCAACAAAAAAACTAAAAAGCATTAAAAAGATGGAAAAAGTAGCACAGATCCTTGTGACTATGAAAGATACAAAGAACAGCAAAAGATGACAAAACAGATGGAGCACGAGCACCAGTTGTAACTCCCGATGATGAGAGAAATCATTGCGTCTCATTGGATAGCTACCACCTGTCTCAAGCTGGATAGTCCCCAGTTAGTTAGGTGCTGTCCCACCATGACTTGCATGCTTCAATGGGTACTTAGAGCTTAGAGAGTCATCTCTCAAAAGGCAGGTCACTACTCTGTCCACCAGGCAAGACATACTCAACAAAGAAGACACCAGTCTTTTGCATCTTGAGCTAGAACGTAAGGATCAGGAGTCCTGCTCTTACTGAGGACCTTTTGCAAGTTGATGACACACGCAAGATAGCTGTGATCAACAAAGAACTTAAAATGCTCAATGTGGATGTTGCTGCCCTGCAAGAAATTAACCTCACCCAAAAGCGGATCCCTTAAAGAGAAGCACTACACATTCTTCTGGCAAGGGAAAATTGAAGCGGCAACATGTGAGCATGGAGTGGGTTTCACAGTAAAAAAAAAGCACTACTCGTGATGAAGGCTGAGAGAGACTTGTTACTCTTCACTAGTCAACAAGTGTGGGCCTAGTTTGCCTGATGTGCACCCAAAGCTCCTCTCCGCCGCAGAAGTCAAGGATCAATATTATGAGACACTTGATGCTACCATCAAAAGAATTGCCAGCATCGAGGGACTATACCTTCTAGGGGACTTCAACACAATGGTAGGTATCAACTATACAGCTTGGGCAGTGTGCATAGGGCACCTTGGAATTGGCAAGCTGAACAAAAATGGACAGAGGTTGTTGGAGTTTTGCCGTTACTCTTCTGTGATGAACAGCTACTTCCAATTCAAGCCTTGCTACAAGGTGTCCTGGAGACATCCGAGATCATGCCACTGATATCAGCCAGATTTCATCAAAACCAGATGTAACAACCTCAACAGTGTGTTCATCACTCGTAGCCATCACAGTGCTGACTGTAACACTGACCACTCCCTGATATGCAGTAAGATCAGACTTCAGCTAAGCGAACTATACCATTCCAAGAAGGATTATCATCAGATCAAGACTTCCCACACCACTGACCCAGAAAAGACCCAGGAGTTCCTCAATGTCCTCCATCAGGCTCTTTCGGATAACAACACCCAAAGCCAGTGTATGGTATCAAAATGGGATCATCTGCACAACACCATCTATAACCCTGCATTTACTGCGTACAGGAAAATAGATCAGAGGAATACTGACTGGTTTGAGACCTGTTGGAATGAAATGGAGCCAGTTACCGCAAGCAAGATGAAAGCCCTCATGAACTACATCCAAGTCCCCAGCAAACAAAATGTAGATGCTCTCAGAGCTGCCAGAACCATGTCTCAGCAGACTGCTTGGTACAACGCCAATCAGTACTGGTTGAAAGTCTGCAACAGCATGCAATCTGATGCTGAATCTGGGGATGTTAGAGGGATGTATGAAGGAATTAGGAAAGCAACAGGCCTAGCAGCAACCAAATCAGCCCCCTTGAAGCCAAAGATAAGGATTTATTTATTTATCTAGCGTGTGTATAGTCACAGAACCAAGCAATAGTCTTGTCAGTGATTGGACGGAGTTTGTTAAGCCCGCCTTCAAGTTTTTCAGTGGACACTCTGCGACATTGTGAGCCATTGCTTGGACTGCACCACAGCTGCAGGCTGGATGGTTTTGGTGACCACACTGATGTTGGGTGCCTACACAGAGGCCTTGGCCAGTCTAAAACTGTTCTAAAATGGCCCACTGTCACTGTAGAAGATCAAAGCCAGATGGACAAGCAGTGGGGTCTACGATGAGAGTGTGATTTTTCAAGCTCATCAGCACACCAGTGTGCAGGGATACCCAAAATGTTTCTCCTCTTGCATAAGTAGGAACTCTGGTTGGGTCATGTGAACCGAATGGATGATGGTCTCATCCCCAAAGACTTGCTCTATGGTGATCTTGCTATCAGCATGAGACTCACAGGGTGCCCACATCGGTGATACAAGGATGTCTGCAAGCAAGACCTCAAGTTGACAGGGATTGGAGTCAATGCATAGTATGACACCTGGGAAGACTTTGCTGCTGACTGGAGTGCCTGGAGACAAGTAGTTAGGAAGTGCGTGGAAAAAGCAAAGAAAAGAAATGACCAGATAGCAGAAAAGAGAGCCCGCCAGAAGGAAAAAACATCAGTCGGCCTTGGGCCAATGCTGTTCATCTGCGCCAACTATGGAACAGACTGCCACTCTCGAATCGGCCTCTTCAACCACGATGTTCAATCCACAAGTGCCATACACCCTGGACACAGTTCATCACCTTTTTAAAGGAGAGGGGACCGCTTAGACAGAGAAGTGCATCATGTAGATACTGACTGTCCTTGATTAACTCATGACTTTAGTGAAGGTTCATTTTATCCCTGACAGTTTCCCTTTCTTGAATAGTGGTGTAACATTAGCAACCCTTCAGTCCTTTCTTAGTACGGTATAGAACCATAGAAAAGTTACAGCACAGAAGGAGGCCATTTGGCCCATCTTGTCCATGCTAGCCCAAGGGCACCCAGGTGCCCTTTCTAATCCTACCTCCCTGAACCTGACCTATAGCCCTGCCGCTTACAGCACTTAAGGTGCAGATCCAGGTACTTTTTAAAAGAGTTTAGAGTTTCTGCCTCTACCACCAACTTGGACAGCGAATTCCAAACACTCCCCCACCTGTGCGTAAAAACGTTCTTCCTCATGCCCCCCTACACCTTCTGCCACCTATCTTGAATCTAAGTCCCCTGGTTCTGGAATTCTCCACTAAGAGAAACAATTTTGTCCTGTCCACTCTATCTATTCCCCTCATAATTGTGTACACCTCAATCAAGTCACCTCTCAGCCTTCTTTGTTCTAAGGAAAATAACCCCAACCTATCCAATCTCTCCTTGTAGCTACACTTTTCTAACCCTGGCAACATGCTTGTAAACCTCTTCTGCACTGCCTCCAGAGCTATTACGTCCTTCCTGTAACGTGGTGACCAGAACGGCACACAATACTCCAGTTGTGGCCTCACCAGTGTTTTATACAATTCCAACATTATATCCTTACTTTTATATTCTGTACCTCTGCCAATGAAGGAGAGCATTCCATATGCCTTCTTTACAACCTTGTCTACTTGAACTGCTGCCTTCAGGAACCTGTGTACTTGTATGCCAAGATCTCTCACTTCATCTACCCCTCTTAGTATTGTGTAATCTCTGTAACTGTTTGACCTCCCTAAACATATGACCTCACACTTCTCTATGTTAAAATCCATCTGCCACTTTGCCGCTCATTCCACCAACCCATTTATATCGTTTTGGTGGCTATCCTCTACACTATCCACTGCTCGACCAATCTTTGTGTCATCTGCAAATTTCCCAATCGTGCCCCCCACATTCATGTCCAAATCGTTAATATATAACACAAACAGCAAGGTTCCCAACACCGAGCCCTGTGGAACACCACTTGAGACAACTTTCCATTTACAAGGGCATCCATCGACCATTACCCTTTGTTTTCTGTTACAAAGCCAACCTTTTATCCAGTTTGCCACATTACCCTGAATCCCTTGGGCTTTTACTTTCCTAACCATTCTGCTATATGGGACCTTGTCAAATGCCTTGCTAAAATCCATGTACACAACCTCTACTGCGCTACCTTCATCAACTCTTCTTGTCACTTTTTCAAAGAATTCAATCAAATTTGTGAGGCAAGACCTGCCTTTAACAAATCCATGTTGACCATCCCTGACTAGTCCGTGCCTTTCCGCCTGACAGTTAATCTAATCTCTCAGAATTGATTCTACTAATTTGCTCACCACTGATGTAAGTCTAACTGGCCTATAATTGTTGGGCATTTCCTTTGATCCCTTTATGAACAATGGAACTATGTTTGCATTTCTCCAGTCCTCCAGTACCTCCCCTGTACCTAGTACTGATTGGAAAATCATCTTCAGAACATCTGCTATCTCCTCCCTGACTTCCTTCAGCAAACTCGGAAACAATCCATCTGGCCCTGGTGACTTATCAACTTTTAAGGTTTTCAACCCTTCGAGTACTTCCTTTCTCTTTATGACTATCCCGTCCAATATCTCGCAGTGTTCCTCCTGGACTACTTTACCTACATCCTCCCTTTCCTTTGTAAACACAGAGACAAAATATTCATTCAAAACCCTTCCCACAGCCTCTGCATCTACACACAAGTTTCTATCTTCATCTCTGATAGGTCCCACTTTTTCCTTAACTAACCTTTTAGCATTAATGTATTGGTAAAACATCTTTAGGTTATCTTTAACTTTACTTGCTAATCATTTTTCATGCCCCCTCTTTGATTTCCTTGTTTCCTTTTTTACTCCGTCCCTGCACATCCTATAATCGTCTAGGCTATCTGGTTTGCTTAGTTCTTTGTGCCTATTGTATGCTTTCTTTTTCTGTTTGATCTTCCCCTATATTCCTCTAGACAACCGGGGGGGGGGGGGGGGGGGGGGGGGGTCTAGATTTGGCAGTACCAGTCTTATTTTTGTGTCTACTTTGTACAATTTCAAATTCTCCTTCTGATGTTCCTCTTCCCTGGGTCACCACATGCATACAAGCTGTCTTCTATACACTCTGTCTCTCTGGCTCAGCTGTCAACAGTACACCACTGCTTCACATGCCCATGGCAAAGAGTTACAGACCTTCAGTTGTCTTTTTGGACCTTCTTGCCACTTGCAAACTGCTCTCGCTTTAGATTTGTTTTCTATTGCTTTTATCTCTATAAATCTAAAGCCTGGAGCCTTTCTATCTACCCCCTCTCTTAACTTCACTTAACAGGACCTTTTCCCAGGTTCCTGTCATTTTTTTGACTGGACAGTCTTCTTTGGGCTTTCCTCTCTTCTACTCCCATGGATTTTTGGAGTATTTATTTTGGCTATCTGTCCCCTTTGCTCCAGTGTCTCCTGGCAGCAACTTTCAGAACCGACTGTACTCGAACAGTTTCCAAAACAACTATTTCTTCTGTGTGTGTGCCTGTGGGAGAGACCTGTGTCTCTGGCTGCCTGTTGCTAAGCAACAGCCAGTTTTCTGTTGTTGTGTTTGTTTAGCTTCTCCTTAGGGGTCATAAAACTCCTCTTTAGAAATGTAAGCACCTTTTTAAAGTGAAACTAAAAATCCATTTGCCCTTTCTTAACACACTGATACAGAAATACAAATCAAACTTAAAGTTTAAAGCTAAAACTCATTCCTAACAGTCACAAATACCAATATAACTTACTTAAATTATCTCTATTTCTTAACAACGTCTCTTCTATCTTTTACTACTACCCTCTCTTCTTTTAGTGTAACCTTCACATCATCTGCTTCCTTTGTAAAGACAGATGTAAAGTACTCATTTAGTAATTAGCCATTGTCTCTGCCTCTCCATGAAGATTTCCGTTTGGGTCCTTAATAGAACTAATATTTCCCTGACTAACTTCTTACAGTTTATCTATTTATAAAATGGTTTTAGGTTCCAATTTAATGTTTTCTGCTACTATTTTTTCATGACTTTTTTTTACCTTCTATATTAACTTTCACTCAATTCCCTGCTGTACTTTTCATCATCCCTTGGCTATGAGCTGAATCTTGCACCTGATATTTGTCATAAGAATCCCTTTTCTGTTTTATTTTAACTTTTATTTCTTTGAATGCTCTACCTTTTCCCTTTTAAGGTTGATTTGTGCTGAACTATCTCTTTCCTGAATGCCCTTCATTGTTCCATTACTACCTAGCCCTGAAATCGCCTTTTCCATTGCTAGCTCTGCTCTTAAGTCATTGAAATTAGCTCGTCACCAATTGAGGTGAGGTGAGAGTGACTGCCCTTGACATCAAGGCAGCATTTGACTGATTGTAGAATCAAGGAGCCCTGGCAAATTTGGAGTCAAGGGGAATCAGGGGGAAAACTCTCTGCTGATTGGAGTCATACCTAGCACAAAGGAAGTTGGTTGTGGTTGGCCAATCATCTCAGTTCCAGGACATCACCACAGGAGCTCCTCAGGGTAGTGTCCTAGGCCCAACCATCTTCAGCTGCTTCATCAATGGCCTTCCTTCCATCATAAGGTCAGAAGTGGGGATGTTTGTTGAAAAATGTACAATGTTCAGCCGCATTTGTGACTCCTCAGTTACTAGAGCAGCCCAAGTCCAAATGCAGCAAGACCTGGACAATATCCAGGCTTAGGCTGACAAGTGGCAAGTAACATGTGCCACACAAGTGCCAAGCAATGACCATTTCCAACAAGGGAGAATCTAACCATTGCCCCTTGACATTGAATGGCATTGCCATCCCCCACTATCAACATCCTGGGGGTTACCATGATCAGAAACTGAACTGGACTAGCCACATAACTGCCGTGCCTACAAGAGCAGGTCAGAGGCTAGGGATCCTGTGGTGGGTAACTCGCCTCCTGCTCCCAAAAGCTTGTCCACCATCTACTATGCACAAGTCAGAGGTGTGATGGAATAATCTCCATTTGCCTGGATGAGTGCAACTTCAACAACACTCAAGAAACTTGACACCATCCAGGACAAAGCAGCACTCTTGCTTGGCACCCCTTCCACAAACATTCCTTCCATCACCATCATTGATGAACAGTGGCAGCAGTGTATGTCATCTACAAGATGCAGCACAGAAACTCAGCAAGACTCCTAAGTGTCCTGCAGTCAGCATCGTGGTGAAGCAGTCTGGGAAGGGTGTCCGCATAGCAGTGAAGCAATCTGGGAAGAGTGTCCTGCAGTCAGCATCACAGTGAAGCAGTCTGGGAAGAGTGTCCTACAGTCAGCATCGCGGTGAAGCAGTCTGGGAAGAGTGTCCTGCAGTCAGCATGGTGGTGAAACAGTCTGAGAAGAGTGTCCTGCAGTCAGCATGGTGGTGAAGCAGTCTGAGAAGAGTGTCCTGCAGTCAGCATAGTGGTGAAGCAGTCTGGGAAGAGTGTCCTGCAGTCAGCAGAGTGGTGAAGCAGTCTGGGAAGCGTGTCCTGCAGTCAGCATCATGGTGAAGCAGTCACTTCAAAATGTGATGTCAGCACAAAGGTGGGAGCTGATTGGTGAGTAGGAGGTAAGTGTTTTACTCCAGTTTTTCTCCAGTTTAAAATAGATTAAGCTAAGGAAGGGTAAGGGTTCTAATTTTTATTTAATGAACATTTAACTATTTTTGCTGTACTTAACTTAAAGTAAGGGTTTTTCTTTTCTGGTGGAGGCATGGCATGGCAGAGCAGCTCAGTCCTGTTTTATTTACCACCTGCAGCATGTGGGAAGTCCTAGAAGCTAGATGTGCTCCGGCCAACACATATGCAGGAAGTGCCACCAGCTGCAGCTACTTGAGCTCCGAGCTTTGGAGCTTGAGTGGCAGCTGGAGGCACTGAGGTGAATCCGCAAGGCTGAGAGTTTCGTGGATAGCACGTTTTTAGATGTGGTCACCCCACAGATTACGGAAGTGCAGACAGAGAGGGAATGGGTGACCATCAGTCAGAAGAAAGGTGTCAGGCAGGTACTCAGGAAATCGCCAGGGTATATCTCGCTCGTGAACAGCTATTCTGTGTTGGAAAGCAGTGAGGGTGATCGTTCCTCCGGGGAGTGCAGCCATCTCATGGCATTGTGAGTGGCTCAGCTGCACAGGGGGGAGGAAAAAGAGTGGCAGAGCAATAGTGATAGGAGACTCGATAGTAAGGGGAACAGACAGCCGTTTCTGTGGCCGTAGATGTGACTGCAGGATGGTATGTTGCTTTGCTCGTGCCAGGGTCAAGGATGTCACTGAACGGCTGCAGGGCATTCTAAAGGGGGAGGGAAAACAGACAGATTGTGGTACATATTGGTACCAATGACATAGGTAGAAAGAGAGATGAGGTCCTGCAGGCAGAATTTAGGGAGCTAGGAAGCAGATTAAAAAACAGGACCTCAAAGGTAATAATCTCTGGATTACTTCTGGTGCCACGCACTAGTGAGTGCAGAAATAGTAGGTTAGCCCAGATGAATGTGTGGCTGGAGAGATGGTGCAGGAGGGAGGGCTTTAGATTTCTGGGACATTGGGACCGTTTCTGGGGATGGTGGGACCTGTACAATATGGATGGGTTGCACCTGTACTGAAATAGTACCAACATCCTTGTGGGGAGATAAAAACAAAGAAAACTGCGGATGCTGGAAATCCAAAACAAAAACAGAATTACCTGGAAAAACTCAGCAGGTCTGGCAGCATCGGCGGAGAAGAAAAGAGTTGACGTTTCGAGTCTTCATGACCCTTCGACAGAACTTGAAGGATGTCACTGAACGGCTGCAGGGCATTCTAAAGGGGGAGGGAAAACAGACAGATTGTGGTACATATTGGTACCAATGACATAGGTAGAAACCTCCTTGTGGGGAGGTTTGCTAGTGCTGTTGGGGAGGGTTTGAACTAACTTGGCAGGGGAATGGGATCCTGAGAGAAGGTTCAGCAGGGGGAGATGCACAGGCAAAATTGAGAGAGCAAGTGAGTCTGGAAGGTATAGAAATTATAGGCCTGTTAAGGCACAGGGGAGTTTGGCAAGATTGGATGGCATTTATTTTAATGCAAGGAGCCTGACAAATAAGGCAGATGAGTTGAGTGCACAAATTAATACATGGAAGTATGATGTTATTACTGTCACAGAGACATGGTTGAGAGAGGAGCAGGATTGGCAGCTCAATATTCTAGGATATAGGGTCTTCAGGTGAGACAGGGAAGGAGGTATAAGAGGATGGGTATCGCAATATTGATCATGGAATCAATTACAGCAGTAAGAAGGGATGACATCTTAGAAGGCACCTCAAATGAAGCCATGTGTATGGAACTGAAAAATAAAACAGGAGCAATCACATTGCTGGGAGTGTACTATAGGATCCCCAAACAGTCAGAGAGAAACAGAAGAGCAGATATGTAGGCAAATTTCAGAGAAGTGTAAAAGTAATAGGGTCGTAATAGTGGGGGATTTCAACTTCCCCAACATTAATGGGTAAGTCATAGTGTGATAGGTTTACAGGGAGCAGAATTCTTAAAATGCATCCAGGAGAGCTTATTAAGCCAATACATTGAAGGTCCTACAAGAGAGGGGGCAGTCCTGGATTTAATTTTAGGGAATGAAGCCGGGCAAGTGCAAGAGGACTGGAGGACAGCCAACTCAAGAAGGGAGGAAGGGATAAACCAAGGAGCTGCAGGCTAGTCAGTCTAACTTCAGTGGTGGGGAAACTATTGGAAGCAATTCTGAGGGACAGAATTAATCTACACTTGGAAAGGCAGGGATTAATCAAGGACAGTCAGCATTGTTTTGTTAAAGGGAGGTCATGTCTGACCAATTTGATTGAATTTTTCAAAGAGGTGACCAGATGTGTAGATGAGGCCAATGCATTTGATGTATTCTATTTGGACCTCAGCATGGCTTTTGATAAGGTCCCACATGGGAGACTGATAACGAAGGTAAGAGCCTATGTGATCCAAGGCAATTTGGCAAATTGGATCCAGAATTGGCTGAGTGGCAGGAGCAGATGATCAAGGTGTGTTTTTGTGACTGGATCCCTGTGTCCAGTGGGGTTCCACTGGGATCGATGTTGGGTCCCTTGCTGTTTGTGGTATATATAAATGATTTAGACTTAAATGTGGATGGATGACACGAAAATTGGTGGGGTGGTAAATAGTGAGAAGGCTAGCCTTAGATTACAGGAGGATATAGACGGGCTGGTCAGATGGGCTGATCAATGGCAAAAGGAATTTAATCTGGATAAGTGTGAGAAGATGCACTTGGGCAGGACAAACAAAGCACGGGAATACATGATGAATGATAGGACCCTGGGAAGTACCAAGGACCAGAGGGACCTTGTTGTGCATGTTCTCTGGTCCCTTAAGGTAGTGGGCTAGGTAGGTAAGTTGGTTGAGAAGGCACATTGGATACTTGCCTTTATTAGCTGAGACATAGAATATAAGAGCAGGGACGTTATGCTGGAACTAATATACTGGTTAGGTCACAGCTAGAGTATTGCGTGCAGTCCTGGAATCTGCATTACAGGAAGGATGTGATTGCATTAGAGAGAGTGCAGAGGAGATTTTCCATGATGTTGCCTGGGCTGGAGAGTTTTAGTTATGAGGAGAGATTGGATCAACTGGGGTTATTTTCCCTAGAGCAGAGGAGATTGAGGGGGGATATGATTGAGGTGTATAAAATTATGAGGGCCATAGATAGGGTAGACAGGAAGGAACTTTTCTCCTTGGCAGAAGGATCAATAACTAGGGGCCATTAGATTTAAGGTAAGGGGCAGGAGGTTTAGAGGGGATGTGAGGAAGAATTTTTTCACCCAGGGGGTGGTGGGAATCTGGAACTCACTGCCTGAAAGGATGGTAGAGGCAGAAACCCTCATAACATTTAAGAAGTATTTGGATGTATACTTGCGATGCCATGGCATACAAGGCTATGGGCCTTGTGCTGGAAAATGGGATTAGAACAGTTGGGTACTTGTTTGACCAGCGCAGACTCAATGGGCCAAAGGGCTTTTTTCTGTGTTGTGCACCTCTATGACTCAATGACTGTATGACTCTATATACTCTAAAACCTGTTTGCTATAGATTCTCAGCACTGGCTGTGGACCTTTTGAGGCTAATGCACTACAATACCAAGTCTCTTTGCCCCTCAAAAGGCCTTAATTTAGAGCCCAAGCTGCTACACACATCCTTAGCATTAGCTCTACTCACATGCAAATGTACTACATTTATCAATATTAAATGTTATATGCTGGCTTATTCCCCTATTATGCTCTTTTTTTCCTGAACAGGTCTGACAACAGCACAGATCTTTGTTACTTCTATAAACTTGTTGACAATAATCCTTAACACCATCCTCCAGATTATTGATATAAATTGTTCACAGTTGTAAAGATAATATTTGCAATCAGCCTCCATGTGAAGCCACCAGCATTATTAACACTGCTTTGTCTACAGGACACAAGCAATTTCATACCTAATCCACAGTTTTTTTTTCTGATCAAATAGGATTCTATCTTAAAATGTGGCCTATTGGTCGGCACCTTTTCAAAAGCATTTTGAAAGTCTAAGTATATAATGCCTACTTGACTATCTTCATTCATCCACCTAGTAGCCTCATTAAATAATTTAACCAGGTTGGTAAGACATGACCTTTTTTGGTAGTTGTATTGCATGTCTCTAATAACCCTTATGTGTCAAGGTGGTCATAACAGAGAATCCTAAATGATCCCTTTGCGACTTTACGACAACTGTGTCAAGTTAACGGGCCATTTGTTCTGATGTTTTGAGTAGGATGATACCTATGCCTATTTCTTTGAGAGTTTTCCTTTAATCTGTTAAAGTATTTCTGTTTAAGTCTAATTGACCGTTGCACATGATCCAATCTGCTGTGTTTTGCCCAAGTTGTATTCAGGGATGTCCAGGTGAGGAGAATCTCCATTGATCTTTGTGTTTGTATTTGTGGCCTTGGAGCAATACGATTAAAAAAAAATCAATTTCTCTTTGCCAGGTGTGTTTGCCGAGTCTTATTGTTCCATACTAATGAATAAGTCCAGCATTTTTGGAAAATGTCATTGTAGGGTGGATCCCAGAGATTATTATGAGGTAAGGGAGATTTCTATTCTGGAGAATATAGCAACCTTATTACTGAGTTTTCAGAATTATAAACCTATAAAACAGTTTATTGCTGGTAGTGGGAAATAATACAATCTGCTCCCAGAAAATGTCACAACCTACTTGAGCCTTATAAGTAGTGCTTTACAATAGGGTGCACGCTATTCAGCTTGCAATGTACTGAACTAGTCAGCCTGAGTCAAAAGGCCATTGCTCAGGATCTCATGTTAGCCTGTCATTAATCCCTAAATTCAGTACAGGTGAAGAAACCACCAATTGGCTGCAGGTGTTGGCACAATGAAAGCCCAGAATTCCAAGCTTCTGGCTCAGCCTGCATGACCCCGTGTGATTGTAAGGACACTAGCATTGGTGTACATTTCATGCACCAGAATCATACAGAGATCATGAGGTCAAACAGCAAGTAAAGCTGACTTGATGCACAACCTGCCATGTCCTGTTAATGCCATTTCTTGCCAATCTCAGCTGAAAATGTGTTCAGCCGCATGGTACTATTTAAAGGGATCATCTAGAGACTTCCAGATAAGGTGATTTTGACTTTCTTTTGCTGCTGATGAATGAGTGGATGTAATATGTTCAATGTTAATCGGTGAGTTGACAGAGGTTTTTGGATTCACAAAAGAGTAGTGATGGACTTGACCAGGAGGTCTAAAGGGTTGGAAGACCTATCAGAGAAAGCCTGCTTTTCGCTCGGGCTGCAACAGGGTAAGGAGATGGAGCAGAGGTAGCAGAGATGGGAAGCTGATTGTAGAGGGGAGAGGAGGAGGGGGCTCTCCAATAGAAGGTCAGAGCCACCATGGGTCTTTAGAGAGCATTTCTACTCCACCTTAGCCGCCTGAAGATTCACCAAGGAGATGGTCACTGAACTGTGTCACCTTATTTAACTGAACAGACAGCTGCACAGTTTCCAGTGGCTGTGAAGATCAGAGTAGCCCTCAATTTTTACATCAGCAAATGCTTCCAGGAAGAAAAATACACCACTGCCAACAGTTTGCTGCCCATCATTCCACTAGAGAGGTAGTGGAGGCTCTGTACACCAAGATGGGGGATTTCATTGTTTTCTCCCTTACCAGAGAGAAGCAGGAGGAGTGAGGATGTACCTTTGCCAGGTTAGTGGCTTTCCCAATAGTGCAGGGAGTCATCAACTGCATGCAAATGACTCTGCAGGTGCCACAAATGAGCACTGAGAAGTAACACATCTCAAGGGGTACCGCACCCTAAATGTGCAGTTGGTGCGACCATGCACAGGACAAATGCCTGTTAACTTGACAACAGCTACAGCGCTTCCAGCGCTAACTATTCCCATCATCTTTGAACAACCACAATGAAGCAGCAGCTTAGTAATAACACCTACCTATTCCACACCTAGCTCATAATTCTGTTCTCCCCCCTGATCATGCGTACCCAGCAGTCCTACAATGAAAGTCATGCTGCCACCAGGATCATCATGGAACAATTGCCATCGGCATTTTGAAACAACGGATTGGCTACCCGGATCACTCATGGCAAGCTTTCCAATACTCTGCGATGTATCTCCATATTTATGAGGGAGCAGCCCTTGTCAGCAGGTGATTCGGGGGGCACCTGAGGAGCAAGAAGAGTCATGGAGTCATTATGGTGCTGAAAGAGACCATTTGGCCCATCAATTCCATGCTGGGTCTCTGTAGAGCAATCCAATCAGTTCCATTCCCCCGCCTTATCCCTGTGGCCCTGTAGGTTTATTTTGCTCAAATGTTATCCAATATCTTTTTAGGCAGCTAGTTCCAGTTTGCTGGAGGAACAACACCTCATCTTCCGACTAGGCACTTTACAGCCATCCGGACTGAATATTGAATTCAACAACTTTAGGTCGTGAGCTCCCTCCCCCATCCCCACCCCCTTTCTGTTTCCCCCTTCCTTTTCTCTTTTTTTTCCAATAAATTATATAGATTTTCCTTTTCCCACCTATTTCCATTATAAAAAGAGAAAAAGAAAAAAAAATATTTATTTATTTATTTAATTTTTTTTTTACATCTTTTATGCTCTCCCCACCCCCACTAGAGCTATACCTTGAGTGCCCTACCATCCATTCTTAATTAGCACATTCGTTTAGATAATATCACCAACTTTAACTTTAACACCTATGTGTTCTTTTGTATTATTGTTGTTGACATCTTTTGATGATCTGCTTCTATCACTGCTTGTTTGTCCCTACAACCACACCCCCACTCCACCTCTCTCTCTCTCCGCCCCCCACACACACACCTTAAACCAACTTATATTTCAACTCTTTCTTGGACTCGAACTCAAGTTCTGTCGAAGGGTCATGAGGACTCGAAACGTCAACTCTTTTCTTCTCCGCCGATGCTGCCAGACCTGCTGAGTTTTTCCAGGTAATTCTGTTTTTGTTTTTGTTTTGGACCAATGACTTATCTACTCTAAGCATGGCCAGCCTCCCCAGTACATCATGCGTTTCAATTTTCATCTCATCATTACCTCTACCATTACCACTTTGACTGATATTTTGTCAGCATCCTCTTCCTTAGTAGACACAGATATAAAGTACTCACAAAGTATTCTAGCCTTGCTCTGCACCTCTAAGCATATATAACCCTCTTTGCTGCTAATTGGCCCCACCCCAGCTCTTATGCTATGATATGGCAGGTGGTATTTGCCAGGCTGACCAAATCCTAAAGGGGAACTTGGCCAAACTATTACAACGATTTTGCAATTTGTATCTATAATGAGAAAGTTTGTGCACTGAAGTCAGAAGCAATGACAAAAACAGAATTACCTGGAAAAACTCAGCAGGTCTGGCAGCATCGGCGGAGAAGAAAAGAGTTGACGTTTCGAGTCCTCATGACCCTTCGACAGAACTTGAGTTCGAGTCCAAGAAAGAGTTGAAATATATGAAGCAATGAGAAGCAATGAGTCCACTACCACCTTTAGAAACTTTAAGGATTAAATTAAACATTTATTAACAAGCTAAAAGAAAACTTAAACACATGAGACTGAAGTTACACCATTACATTTAGTTTTATAACAGTTCTCACAAGATTTCTACTTAACTAGACTCTCAACTACACACCCCTTTCAGGCAACAGTCCAAATAGATTCTTAATCTATAAAACATCCAGCAATATTATCACAAGCACCCACTGTTGCTATAAAGAAGGTATTTCACAGCTTCTCTCTCCTTCTCACTCGACAATGGAACTCCAAAGGATTTTAACACCACCTTGGTTACTGGACAGCAAACTTCTCCAGGGTGGCTAGAAGCTTTTTCCACAAGTCTGTTTCACAGTGCTCCTTTCAAGATCTCACATGGCTACCCGACACACAGCTTTTCATCTTTCTTTAAATATATTTCTCCCTTTTGATCTGTAAATCCCATTGTTTCAACCTTTCTTTGCACGTTATTTTTCCCAGAACATAAAAATCTTTCATGTTGTCATTATGGCCAGCACTTTAGGAACAAAACAAACTTACTAACTTTGTCTTATATATCTTGCTAATTGTAAACATCTTATCATGTCCCTTTGAAGATCAGACAACCTCTCAACTTATCTAAAAATGCCAATTCCATTCACACCATATCTGCCGAGTCTGCATCCTAATTTACCCTTCCGATTTCAAATGCCTGTTTTACGTCTAATCCCTTTTGATGATTCCAACCTTGCAGTCTGCAGTTTAATTAAAATAGACACACACACACACACACACACACACACACACACACACACACACACACACACACAGTCCCCATAAGAATATTTCCTTTACACTTACTACTTGCATGCCAGCAGGGGATTTTTGGGTTCCCTTTTATGTTAATTGCTGTTCTATTCTCATATTTTCTTTTTGCTCATCATATTATCCTTTTCACTTCCCCTCTCAACTTTTTGTATTTGGCCAAGTTGTCACTTGAAGAATTCACCTGCCATGCATCACACGTCCTCTGTTTTTTGTTTCATCATATTCTCGATCCCTCTTGTCATCCAAGAAGCCCTGGCTTTGGTTCCCTTACCATTGTTGGAATGTTCCTGTACATGAAACCTCACTTCCTTAAAGATCATACATTTTTCTGTTACAGTTCTACTGTCAATCTTTGGTTCCATTTTACCCTGACTAGATCCCCTCTCGTCTCATTGAAGTGAACCCTCCTCCGATTTAGAAGTTCAACTTTAGATTGTTCCTTATTCCTACCAGTTGCTATTCTAAAACTTATGACCAATGATCACAGTTATCAAAGTGTTCACCCCTCACAGACCTGATTCATTTGGCTCACCTCATTCCCCACCACAAATCCAGCAATGCCTTCTTCCTGAGTTGGACTAAGGACAAACTGGCCAAGGAAGTTCTCCTGAATCTATTTCAGAAATTCCTCCCCCTCTGACATTATCCCAATTGATTTTTGGGTAAGTAACATCCCACAATATCATTATTCTACAGCTTTTTACAGATCTCTGTGATTTGCCTGCAGATTTTCTCCTCCATATCTGTCTCACTATTTGGAGACATATAGAACTAGAGGAGGCGGAGGAGGAGTCCTTCGAGATGCCTTCTCTCCAGACGAGCAATTATAATAGGCTACTGAGACTCCGGGTCCTTGAAATCTCATCTCCACATCATTGCTTCATAATTCTCTACCTTTCCATCCCTCTGGTACAGACCATCATAATGTCCCAAAATCCTGGAATAAAAGGACCTACAAAAAAAAAATCCACCACAACTTAATCCAATAATGCTTCAAATAAGATATATAATTCTGAACAGTTCACATTTTTTCATTCCCTTAGTGTCTTGCCTATCCTAGTGTTCCTACGCAGTGCTACCCTAGTTGCTGCGGCATGGGGGAGACTGTAAGTGTCCTTGCAGGCTTCTCTTGGTCTTGAGGGCCTGACTTTCAACTACACCACTGCAGAATGGGTGGCAGCAGTGTAAGCTGGCTGGCAGAGCTGCAACAGCAAAACCACTGACAGCAACGGAAGCATGAATGTTATCACCCTGAAAGAGGGCAGAAGGCTCATGCATCACAGAACCACTGCCACTTTCTGGAATAATGCTTCAGCAATCGGAGTAATCTCCACTGTGAAAGCCAACAAGTCCCGTTGAACATTGGTATCTGGAGTCATGGCAGTGGCAGTCTGAGCCTGCATGGTACCGAGCTGGGCCTGGATGGCAACAAGCATTCATCTCGTGACATCAGTCTGAGATTCCACTGCGGCATTCAGATGTTGGATCACAGTTGCCTATGCTGCAATGAAAGCTGAGACATCAGCCTTCAGATGTTACCTCACATCTGTAAATGCTGTCATAGTGTTGAAAGGTTTAGAAAGTCTGGCTCCGAGCTCTGTGTGAACTTTGTGCGAAGTTGCAGCTAGACTTCTCCATGCTCCTTGACTGGGACAACAGGATCTTCGGCAGAACTCCCAATGAACCATGCATTTTTATGTGGAAGTGTTCTCCTGTATGTCACCCCATTGAAATCCTCACCTGAGTCCCCTGCAGCGGAATTCATCTGAAATCTCACCCACCTGTGAGCTGGCACAGGCAATCCTTTCCCTGTGCTCAGGCTGTAGCCGCCTTGTGCCTGGTGATCCTGATTCTATACTACCCTGTAAAGTGCACACAGTATCTGAGCTGGTGGCTCTCGGTGTCTGATCAAGCGAGGATACTTCTTCACCAAACGTCTGCCGCTGATTGTGCCTTTTATGGTGAGGGTGCACTAGTTGTCTAGTTGGCAGTTCTTGAGTATCTGAAAGTATAAATGCAGAAAGACAGGGTTGGAGGTGAAAAAGTGAGATGGGCTGGAAAGCAAGAGGTCCATTGTCACACCGCTTGCATCTGAACTTCATGCTTGATAGCAATATGAGAGTGAGACATGATTTGAAAAGGTACATGAAGCACCTACATCCTGAAAATTTTTGGTGACGCCAGATGCAACAGCCTCAATCACTATCTGCCCCATACTGGGAGCACCATTACTTCTAATGTGCTTGGAAAATGCCGAGCGTGCCTGTCCCCCTGCTAGTTCTCTGCTACTTCCTCCAATTATGTGCAACCTTGTCCTGCAAGAGAGAGGGAAGAATGCTAATGTGTATGTGCCTGCCATAGCTGTATAGCTGGGTATATGTGGATGCTGGGGGGAGAATGGGGGGATGTGGATTGTGAGGCTGAGAGCATTGTAATTTCTTGAGAATGAGATGGAGTATCTAAGTGTTAGGCACGATGGACTGATGGGTGATGGGGCTGTGGTACATTGAGCATCATGAGAGGATAGCGTGGTGGGTGGGAGATGTCAATGAAGATGCATTCATTGACCTTGACCATATGTGTGAAGTCATTGAACTTTTTCCAGCAATGCAGCCAAGTGCTCATAACCAGACCTCTGTGGTCAGCTGCTCTTTTCACATGCTACATCTTGAGGGTTTCCCAAATGCCGATGGAAACATGGCATCTTGCCTCTTCTCGACCCCCGAACTAAATCCCACAGCACCGTATCAGATAATCTGGGGATCCTCTCTTTCAACTTTGCAATTTTCTTTCTTCTCTCAAAGACTCTTTCGTACTGTTCAATTTGTTGTGGTAGCCTGAGTGCACCTCCCCTTTAAGAAGGACAGGGCAGCTGTTTGTCATGCTTGTTGCGAACACGCCTGAGCTCCCTGCTGTGCCTGCAAGCCAGTCAGCAGCACCTTTCGAGCTGAGTTTCACATTACTATCATGTTGTTGAGCAGGCAGAATAGTTTGCATATTGCCTGCCCAAATTTGATCATGCACAGGATAATTGTGCATTGTGATTCTTAGGCCTTAAGCTTTTTTTTCCCATAATGTTCAGGGACACTTCCACTACTATATTGGTTCACCGTATTGTTCATCAGGCCCTTTTAGCTTTTGTTGTTGAATGAGTTCATGCACAGCTCTAAAATGCCAATGAAATATTGTAAGTTGTGATTCGATTTTTAATTTGTCGATGACAATGAAGATTGGTTGGGTTCTGTGAAGGGCAGACAATCTGCTTCAACAGGTGACAAAGACAAAAATGGATCACTGTTTTCATTTGAAGAAGTTTTAATTCTCAGCTGTAAGTTTGTCTTTCTGAAATGTTTTTTTCCACATTAACTTATTTTATTTCTTTCAGAGGTGTAAGTTTGAAACTTGCAATTATGAGAAAAGCCAGGACTTCATGTGCAATTCCCTTGGAGTGTATGCTCGTGCTTGTGCCATAAAAGGCCTGATATTAACAGACTGGAGAAATTTTGTGGATGAATGCAGTAAGTGTTCAAAGAGAATTGTCCATTCTGATTTTACAGCCATTAATAGTGCTTATAATTGTTTTTTATTCATTCTTGGGTTCTGTTGGCAAGGCCAGGATTCATTGCTTCTCCCTATTTGCCCTTGAGAAGGTGGTGGTGAGCCACCTTCTTAAACCGCTGCAGTGTATATGGTGTAGACGCATCAGCAGTTTTCTTAGGGAGGGAGTTCCAGGATTTTGACCCAGTGATAGTGAAGGAGTGGCGATATAGTTCTAAGTTAGACTGGTGTGTGGCATGGTAGGGACCTTGCAGGTGGTGGTGTTCCCATGTGTCTGCTGGTCTTGTTCTTCTGGGTGGTAGAGGTCATGGGTTTGCAAAGTGCTGTCGAAGGACCCTTGGTGAGTTTCTTGTAGATGGTACACACGGCTGGTAATGTGCACCTCTAGTGGGATTGAGGTAGTGGATCAGGCAAGCTGCTTTGTCCTGGATGCTGTTGAGCTACTTGAGTATAATAAAATAATCAGCGTTGAAATTTCTTAATTGCGATTAACCTGAATAGCTGATGCATTACAAATTAGGTTAAAAATTATGCTATTGTATTGCGATCAGTAGCTGTTGAATGAGACATGGAGCCTGTAACATCTGAATTATACTGGCAGCTGAAAACCACCAACATGCTCCCAAAGACAGAGCTCTGCAGGTGGACATATCTAAGTGTTCATAGCTCTGGTTCACAGCAGATCATTCATAGAGAATATGGAACAAGAACAAAAAATGCTGGAAAAACTCAGCAGATCTAGGAGCATCTGTGGAGAGAGAAACAGAGTTAATGTTTCGAGTCCGTATGACCCTTCTTCAGAGAAACTCTGTTTCTCTCTTCACAGATGCTGCTAGACCTGCTGAGGATTTCCAGCATTTTCTGTTTTTGTTTCCAGCACCTGCAGTATTTTGCTTTTATTGTAGAGAATATGGGTTCACTTCTAAACAATAAAGACTTTGGGGAAGGTTTATAAGGAGATCAGGAGGCTTTAGGCAGTTCCAGAACATCTTTCAAACCTGACTTTGCACCACTTTGGAGTTCTACTGCCTGTGGCGTAGACCCAAAGATGTGTGAAATGGCCTCCCAAGGTGTTCTGATACCACTTGGGTCTCATTTATCTGCAGTCAGATTGAGACCTGACATTTTTGCATCAATGAGCAGCTGAAACTGTTTCTCATTGCCTTGAAGCTGTGTGTTTAGATGTCTGTGCTTTGCTTGAAAATCCTCAGGAGTTTATGATAATTTTTAAAGAATTTTCTTGACAAGGGGATAAATTTCTGCAGGGCTTCCTGCTCATCTACTGTATTTTCGGCAAAGCATCAGAAGAATGACAATAATATAGCCGATGAGCTGGAGAATTTCCATAGAAATTTGAAGTTATTTTAGAAATTTTTTTATTAATTCAGAGTTTACAACGGAAATAATTTCAAAATGACCATGTAACCAAGCCAGAAGGATTTTGCGCTGTGCTGTATTTTAGAATGGTTCATGAACTATGTTTGACTTTTGTTTTCAGAAATTTCTTGCCAGGGCCTTCAGGTTTTCAGTTACGATTCCAAAGCATGCAACCGTACCTGCTTTTCACGGTCCAATTCAATCCTTGAATGTACTGAGCGTGGAGTTCCAGTAGATGGCTGCAACTGCCCACCAGATACTTTTCTGGATAATACCAACGTATGTGTTAGTGCATCCAACTGTTCATGCTTTTTGCAAGATGGAGTAATTATACCTGCTGGCAACAGTGTTAGCGCTTTTGATCGAATGTGGTGAGTTAACTAATGAATACATTTTGCTTTAGATCAAGAGACAGCTGTTAAAATGTAAGCCACCTTTACTCATCAAACAAGTACAAAAGTAATAATGCCATTGTGAGCAAGTCAAGCAGATAATCTCTTGTATAAGTTAATGCCTTCATCTGTTTTGGTTTTTCTACATATAAGAAACCTATGAACCATTCCCATATTATTTTCCTATCACATCAAAAAATGTTTGATCGGCATTAGTCATTTTTTTATCAGAAACAATTTGAAACAGTTGTTTCTGGTGACATAAGAGGGATGATTTGTGTGCATTTAGCGCTTCAGGAATCCCTGTAGGGGAGTGCAGCCAATCAGAATACTGACGATGTTGATCTCCACTGCCCCTGAATGTCTTACAGTGTTATACACAAAGCAATTGCTGAAACTTAAGTAGCTGTCTCTTGTAAAGATTATGATCTCACTCTAACCCCAACCAAGTTTTGTGGTTACAGGTCAATGTAATCTTCCCTCATAAAAAAAAATCACTTTGAAGAAAACTAATATACTTTGAGTGTCTTGAGTTCTGATAATCCATGATTGCAGAGTTACAGTTACTAGATATTGAGATGTCCTTTGTAACTTTACAGTATTAGTATGCAAATACATTTTGAGATAGATTTTCCTGAGTACTTAAGCTGTTGTGTGGAGATTTTATTGTGTGGAATTATAAGGCATCGTTTGGAATCCCTCTAAAACTTACTATCTGGTGGACGTCAAGTAGGAATTATAGAAAGAAACAGTATGTCGGAGACTATTTGACCCATTGGGCAGAATTTTGCCCTTGGGGGGGCGGGCTCAGTGGGGGTGGTCGGGAAGCCAACAGCGGCCTGTAATCAGGACCGGACCGCAATTTCACGCTGTTGGGCCAGTTAAGGCCTGCACAGCATGAAACACGGGCAGCAGTGCTGAGTGCTGCCTGTGCGGGTGGGAGTAGGAGGGCTGAGTGCAAACTTCATGCATGCGAGTGATGGCTACATAATCTCCCTGATGTAGCTCTATGGTGTGAAATGTTTTTAAAAAAGAAAATGAAGAAAATAAAAATGTAATAAAACATGTCCCCATGAGCAGGGACACGTTTATTAATTAAACTTTAAAACTTTTATTTTATTATTATTTACTTTTGGAAATCTCATCCTTCCCGTGGATGAGGTTTCAAAAAAAAATGCAAAGGCTGCTTGCCATTTTCACCTGCCTGCCAACCATTAGTTTGGACGGGCAACAAAAAATTGAATTTAATTGATTATTTAATGGTCTTAATAGACCTTTTAATTGTCGGCAGGTGCACTGCTGACTCTGGCGTGTGCCCGCCAACCGAACTATTGTGCAACTGCGGCACACTCGGCTGACATCAACGCGCGTCATTTTACGCTCGAGCAAAAATTTCTGCCCGTTGTGTCTGTTGCATTTTTTGTAGAGCTATCCGGGAGGTGGTTGGGTATTGGTATTGTCACTGGGCTAATAAGCCAGAGAACCAGGATAATGCTCTGAGTACCCAGGTTTGAATTTGAATTCAGTCGAAATCTGGAATTAAAAATCTTATAATGATCATGAAACCATTGTCGATTGTCCAAAAAACCCACCTGGTTCACTAAGGTCCTTTAGGGAAGGAAATCTGCTGTCCTCACCTGATCTCGTCTCCAGATCCACAGTAATGTGGTTGACTCTTAAATGCCCTCTTAAATAGCTTAGCAAGCCACTTAGCTGTATCAAACCACTAAAAAGTCGATAAAAAGGAATGAAACCGGACGGACAGCATGGCATTGACCAAAACACCGGGAACGACAACGGCCTGTTGACCCTGTAAAGCCCTCCTTACTAACATTTGGGGGCTTGTGCCAAAATTGGGAGAGCTGTCTCACAAGCCAGTCAAACAAAAGTCTGACAGAGTCATACTTACAGAATCATATCTTAAAGATCATGTCCCAGACACCACCATTACCTGCGGTATGAGCTGTTTCACCGGCAGAACAACCCAGAAAAGGTGGCAGCACAGTGGTATACAGTCAGGAAGGAGTTGCCCTGGGAGTCTTCAACGTTGACTCTGGCCCCCATGAAGTCTCATGGCATCAGGACAAACATGGGGCTAGGAAATCTCTTGCTGATTACCACATACTGCCCCCCCTCAGCTGATGAATCAATACTCGTCTATGTTAAACGCTATTCAAGGAAACACCAAGGGTGGCAAGGGCACAGAATGTACCCTGGGTGGGTGACTTCAATGTCCATTGCCAAGAATGGCTCGTAGCACTACCACAGTCCAAGCTGGCCGAGACTTAATGGCTGCTAGGCTGGGTCTGTGGCACGTGGTGAGGGAACTAATAACAGGAAAGAACAGACTTGACCTCATCCTTACCAGCCTGCATGCTGCAGATGCATCTGTCCATGACAGTATCGGTAGGAGTGCCACTGCACAGTCTTTGTGGAGACAAAGTCCCATCTTCACATTGAGGATACCCTCCATTGTGTTGTGTGGCACCACCACTGTGCTAAATGGGATAGATTTCGAACAGATCTAGCAACTTAAGTCTGGGCATCTGTAAAGCGCTGAGGATCATTAGCAGCAACAGAATTGAACTTATGCCTGGCATATCCCCCACTCTACCATTACGACCAATCCAGGAATCGACACTGGTTCAATGAAGAGTGCAGGAGGGTGTGCCAGGAGCAGCACCAGGCATACCTAAAAATGGGGTGTCAACCTGCAGAAGCTACACCGCAGGACTACTTGCGTGCCAAACAGCATAAGCAGCAAGTGATAGACAGAGCTAAGCGATTCCACAACCAATGGATCAGATCTAAGATCTGCAGTCCTGCCACACCCAGTTGTGAATGCTGGTGGACAATTAAACAACTCATTGGAAGAGGAGGCTCTACAAATATCCCCGTCCTCAATGATGGAGGAGCCCAGCACTTCAGTGCAAAAGATAAGGCTGAAGCATTTGCAACAATCTTCAGCCAGAAGTGCCGAGTGGATGATGCATCTGCGCCTCCTCTGGAGGTCCCCAGCATCACAGATGCTAGTCTTCAGCCAGTTTGATTCACTCCATGTGATATCAAGAAACGGCTGAAGGCATCCGATACTGAAAAGGCTATAGGCCCTAACAATAATCTGGTAATAGTACTGAAGACTTGTGCTCCAGAATTAGTCAAGCTGTTCCAGTACAGCTACAGCACTGACATCCACCTGGTAATGTGGAAAATTGCTCAGGTATGTCCTGTATACAAGCATGACAAATCAAACACGGCCAATTACCGCACCATCAGTCTACTCTCGATCAAGAGTAAAGCAAAGGAAGGGATCATCAACAGTGCTATCAAGTGGCACTTGCTTAGCAATAACCTGCTCACTGATGCTCAGTTTGGGTTCCACCAGGGTCAGTCAGCTTCTGACCTCACTACAGCCTTGCTTGAAACATGGATAAAAGAGCTGAATTCCAGAGGTGAGAGTGACTGCCCTTGACATCAAGACAGCATTTGATCGAGTGTGGCATCAAGGAGCCCTAGCAAAATTGGAGTCAATGGGAATTGGGAAAACTCTCCTCTGATTGGAGTCATATATAACACAAAGGAAGATGGTTGTGATTGTTGGAAGCCAATCATCTCAGTTCCACGATATCACTACAGGCGTTCCTCAGGGTAGTGTCCAAGGCTCAACCATCAGGAAAAGATGGTGGAGTTGCATTGCTGGTTAAAGAGGAAATTAACGCAATAGTGAGGAAAGATATTAGCTCTGACGATGTGAAATCTGTATGGGTAGAGCTGAGAAATACTAAGGGACAAAAAACTTTAGTATATAGACCCCCAAACTGTAATGGTGATGTTGGGAATGGCATTAAACAGGAAATTAGAGACCCATGCAGTAAAGGAATGTTTGTAATTATGGGTGACTTTAATCTGCACATAGATTGAGCAAATCAAATTAGAAACAATATCATAGAGGAGGAATTCATGGAGTGTATACAGGGTGGTTTTCTGGACCAATACATTGAGGAACCAACTAGAGAACAGACCATCCTAAACTGGGTATTGGGAAATGAGAAAGGAATAATTGGCAATCTAGTTGTGTGAGGCCCCTTGGGGATGAGCGACCATAATATGATAGAATTCTTCATCAAGATGGAGAGTGATGTAGTTGATTCTGAGACCAGGGTCCTGAATCTTAATAAGGGAAACTATGATGGTGTGAGATGTGAGTTGGCTATGATGGATTGGGAAACGTTACTTAAAAGGATGATGGTGTATAGGCAATGGCAAACATTCAAAGAGCGCATGGGTGAACTACAACAATTGTTTATTCCTGTCTGGTGCAAAAGTAAAACAGGAAAGGAGGCCAAACCATGGCTTACAAGGGAAATTAGAGATAGTATTAGATCCAAGGAAGAGGCAGACAAATTAGCCAGAAAAAAAAACAGACCTGAGGATTGGCAGCAGTTTAGAATTCAGCAAAGGAGGACCAAGGGATTGATTAAGAAGGGGAAAATAGAGTACGAGAGTAAGCTTGCGGGGAACATAAAAACTGATTGTAAAAGTTTCTATAGGTATGTGAAGAGAAAAAGATTGGTGAAGACAAATGTAGGTCCCTTACAGTCAGATACAGGGGAATTTATAATGGGGAACAAAGAAATGACTGACCACTAAATATGTACTTTGGTTCTGTCTTCACAAAGGAGGACACAAATAACATACCAAAAATGTTGGGGAATACAGGGTTTAGTGAGATGGAGGGACAGAAAGAAATCAGTATTAGTAGGAAAATGGTATTGTAGAAATTGATGGATTTGAAGGCCCGGAAAATCCCCAGGGCCTGATAATCTACATCCCAGAGTACTTAAGGAAGTGACCCTAGAAATAGTGGATGCATTGGTGGTCATCTTCTGAGATTCTATAGACTCTGGAACAGTTCCTACAGATTGGAGGGTAGCAAATGTAACCCCACTATTTAAAAAGGGAGGTAGAGAGAAAACAGGGGGTTATAGACCAGTCAGCCTGATGTCAGTAGTGGGGAAAATTCTAGAGTCCATTATAAAAGATTTAATAGTTGAGAGCTTGGAAAACAGTGGCAGAATCAGACAGAGTCAGCATGGATTTACAAAAGGGAAATCAGGCTTGACAAATCTACTGGAATTTTTTGTGGAATGTAACTAGTAGAGTCAATGTGGGGGAGCCAGTGGATATGGTTTATTTGGGCTTTCAGAAGGCTTTCGACAAAGTCCCACATAAGATATTATCATGTAAAATTAAAGCACGTGGGATTGGGGGTAATGTGTTGAGATGGATAGAAAACTGGTTGGCAGACAGGAAACAAAGAGTAGGAATAAATGGGTCTTTTTCCGAATGGCAGGCAGTGACTTGTGGGGTACCGCAGGGTTCGATGTTGGGACCCCAGCTATTCACAATATGTATTAATGATTTAGATGAGGGAATTCAATGTAATATCTCCAAATTTGCAGATGTCACAAAGCTGGGTGGGAGGGTGAGCTGTGAGGAGGATACAGAGATGCTTCAGTGTGATTTGGACAAGTTGAGTGAGTGGGCAAATGCATGAAAGATGCAGTATAATGTGGATAAATATGAGGTTATCCATTTTGGTAGCAAAAACAAGAAGGCAGCTTATTAGCTGAATGGCTATAAATTGAGAGAGAGGAACGTGCAATGAGACCTGGGTGTCCTCGTATACCAGTCGCTCAAGGTAAGCATGTAGGTACAGCAGGCAGTAAAGATGGCAAATGGTATGTTGGCCTTCATAGTGAAAGGATTCGAGTACAGAAGCAGGGATGTCTTGCTGCAATTATACAGGGCCTTGGTGAGACCACACTTGAAATATTGTGTACAGTTTTGATCTCCTTATCTGAGGAAGGATGTTCTTGCTATAGAGGGAGTTCAGCGAAGGTTTACCGGACTGATTCCTGGGATGGCGGGACTGACATATGAGGAGAGATTGAGTCGGTTAGGATTATATTCACTGGAGTTCCGAAGAATGAGGGGGGATCTAATAGAAACCTATATAATTCTAACAGGACTACACAGGATAGATGCCAAAAGATGTTCCCAATGGTGGGGGAGTCCAGAACCAGGGGTCACAGTCTAAGGATACGGGGTTGACCATTTAGGACTGAGATAAGGAAAAATTTCTTCACCCAGAGAGTGGTGAGCCTGTGAAATTCACTGCAACAGAAAGCAGTTGAGGCCAAAACATTGTATGTTTTCAAGAAGGAATTAGATATAGCTCTTAGGGCAAAAGGGATCAAAGGATATGGGGAGAAAACGGGAGCAGGCTATTGTGTTGGATGATCAACCATGATCACAATGAATGGCGGAGCAGGCTCAAAGGACCAAATGGCCTACTCCTACCCCTATTTTCTATGTTTCTATTAATCAGGTGTGTGATGGAATACTCTCCACTTGCCTGGATGAGTGCAGCTCCAACAACACTCAAGAAGCTTGACACCATCCACGACAAAACAGCCCACTTGATTAGCACCCTCCTCCCCCATAAACATTCACTGCCCTCACCGTACAAAAGCAGCAGTGTGTACCATCTACAAGATGCAGTACAGAAACTCACCGAGATCCTTAGGCAGCAACATCCAAACCCATGACCGCTACCATCTAGATGGACAAGGGCAGCAGATACATGGGAATATCACCACCTGGAAGTTCCCCTCTAAACTACTCACCATCCTGACATTGAAATATATCGCTATTCCTTCAATGTCGCTGGGTCAAAATCCTGGAACCCTCGCCCTAACAGCATTGTGGGTGTACCTACACCAAAGGGACTGGATTGGTTCAAGAAGGCAGCTCAACACCACCTTCTGTATGGCAATTTAGGATGAGCAATAAATGCTGCTCTAGCCAGCGACATTGACATCCTGTAAGTGAAAAAAAATTGACACTACTCTTCTTTTTCATCTTTCCCCATAGCCCAGTAAATATTTTTTGTTCAAATACTTGTCCAATTCTCTTTTGAATATTACTATTGCAACTGCTTCCACCACCATTTCAAGCAGTGCACTGTGGATCACAAATACATTTAAAAAATAAATCCTTTGGTTTATTTGTCAATCATCTTCTATTTATGTTTTCTGATTACCAAATTTTGCTGTTGGAAACAAAATCTCTTTACTTATCAAAACCATTCTTGATTCTGACCTTCAATTAAATCTCGTCTGAATATTTTCTACTCTAAGGCAACTATAGTTTCTCCAGTCTCTCCATATAATTGAAGTCTCCAATCCCGTTTTCCCTTCTTGTAATTCTGAAAGGTCTTAAGATCCTTCCTAAAACATGTGGCCCAAATTTGAATACAATATTCAGGCTAAAAGCTAACCGGTGTTTCACAAAGGTTGAACATTGTTAATCGTTTGTGATATTGTTAAGATACATAGGTGAAGGGCATTGTTTAATTAAGTACCTGGAGCACTTATAAAGACAGAATGCTGGAAAACAGGATATGTAGAGAGCAGAATTGATGTCTAGTTTCATACTTCACCAGCTGGCTTTGGATTGACTTAATGTGAAGATTGGAAACTAAGATTTTTTTTGGACAGAAGATTGTAATTTGTGTTACTTTTGTGAAAAATGGCTGAAGGCAGGTAGAAAGTATCAGTGTGTTTACCCACCACAGCTCCCTTAATCCAAGTCTTATGAAAAATAGATTGGGTTTGTGGACATGAATCATGGGCTTGCTGAAGTGCAAACAAGGTATGGCCTTGACAATGTCACTTCCTGACAAAAGTATTTTCAGCAGTAACATTTTTTGTGAATTGGACACTGATGAATGTTTGAATATTGTATTAAGATTCATGGACAACATTTATAAGAAAGATGATCTGTTAAGTGCCTACAAAACATGTTGGACTTTGATATATGTAAAAGGTGGATGGTAATTCTATAAAGGAATACATCAGGGATTTTATCAGACTATATAGAAGATTATGAAAATTCAGTTTGGAAACCCTTTATTGAATGTTCACTTTCAATTTGTTGGATTGTGCAAAATAGATTGGCTCCGGTCTTAATTAGAGTTAGATTCTCAGAAAGAGAAACATATTTTGATCGGATGCCTAATGCCTTAAAAAAATTCCTGAGAAAGCAGTCATTTCCAGCAGGTTTCATGGCATAACTGAGACATTTGGCTCCGTCACAGAAGATAGTGTCAATGTATTGGCAATTACATTGTCAAGGCCCAATAACAGTTGTCTTGTTAACTAGCAATTACATTGTTAAAACAATTGCATTGTTAAAACAGGTGATGGCCATTGGCTCACCCTTAAATAGGTACGGCTGTAACACTCCGGGGGGGTGGGGAGGGAACTAGGAGTCTATCTCTCTGTTGAGCTGGCTGAAGGATCAACCTGCTTAAGGTAAAAGACCAGCTTCAGACTCATCTTTCCCTTACATACAATTATTGGAGTTGGCATGGTAACAGAGGATGAGTATTACGTTTTGGTGATTGGTTGCTATAAAATAAGTTTTATTGCCTTCATCCTCTGAGGGTAAAAGAAGCATGGCTCTGTTAACAATTTAAGTTACAAAATGACAGAAGGACAATGCATAATTTCAAGCTTTGACTATCCACCAATTTTTTCGGAGACAAAACCATATCAGCAATGGAAAACTGAAGTTGAGATGTGGATGCAGGTTATTTCATTAGCCCGAAAGAAGCAAGGGATGGCTTTAGCTTTCTCAGTACCAGAAAAAGGTAAGATTAGGAGTAAAGTATTATCAGAATGGAATGTGGATGATTTGGATTATGAAGAGGATTGGACCTTACATGACAGATTTTGGATAAGTTTTACAAAAAAGAGTGATTTATTGGAAGCATATGAAGTGGAAGCATATGAAGCATAGTCAACCTTTGATAGATTTAAGAAAACAGATTATCAGCCCATGGAGGAATATGTTATTGACTTTGATAAATGGTAAAAGAGATTGAAGAAATTTGTATTTGAAATCCCAGAGTCTGTATTGGCATTTAAGTTACTCGACTGTGCACACATCTCTCATGTCAATAGACTTATAGGATTGACAAGGGTTCAGTTCCATGGGAAAGACTTTCTCCTAGACCAAACGGCTGCTGCTCTAAAAATAATTTGTGGGAAAAGTCATTCCCAGCCACTTTCTTAGCAAATATGAACAACTATGCCGTGAAACAAGGGATGGAGGATCCGATGGTGGCTGAATTTCGAGATTGACCAATTATTGGATGAAGATTTCAGTACAAAGACGGGGTTACTGACAGGCAGTCTGAAAATGGTCGTACCTTTAGCTAATTTGAGAGTCAAGACAGGAAGCGGGTCTGGGACAGTGACCATAGGCATTTGAACCCAAAAAATGCATGGGGAAGGGTTAATCGTTCTTATCGGTATGATTCTCAGTATCATTACATGATGAATTGCCCACAGAGAAAGAATCGTGTTTTTGAAGTAACCCTCTTCTGAGGCTGACAATGATGATGGTGACTCCCATGATGGAATTGTGTTGGTCACTGAGAGTTTAAATCCAATGACGAGTATGTGATGGATGATTTATTCAACTGTGCAGTTCTGGACAGCGGTTGCACTTTCATGGTGCGTGGTATGGATTGACTTAAATGTTACCTGGAGTCTCTTGATGAGGCAGACCAGCGGAAAATCAAGAAGCATGAAAACTCTACCTGCTTCAGGTTTGGAGCTGATAACACGCTAACATTTTCTAAAAGGTTAGTCCTCCCTTGCAGGATAAAATGGACCAGTCTGTTTATCAGCACTGATGTGGTCTCCTTTCCACTGTTTCACCTCAATTGCCTCTCTGGAGATATTGCCTCTTGCCCATCATCATGGACATTTAGCCATTTGCTGTTGGCTTTCCTGCTCTCCCTACAATTGTCACATCCTTCCGTTCACTGGACCTTTCTGGTACTTACGTAACTCTAGTACTGCCTTTAGGCAATTGTCCTTTAGGTACAATAGCCCTATTCTATGCTCAGTATCACTTTGTCTATCATCACCCGGCCCCTGATCTACCAAATTCTGTTCCTCGTGATTGTCAAACATGAGTATGTGAGGTACCGGGTGCCTCATCACTTCCAAGTAACTGCTCAGATTCTGAAAGTTTATAATCAATCCTGATTAACCAAGATGAATGGGAGACGGGAGGGAGAGATCCTGTAGCAGTCACCCAGAAAGAGATGGGAGGGAAAATAGAGGTTGTAGCTTGACCAGGTTATGCAATAGAATAAGGACTACAGAACAATCTAGGAACACCCTTATGATCAGGCAGTTTTAATGGCTGAAAGATAATTAGAAGATAATTTCATAAAAGAGGCCAAACAAAGAGTTGGAAAGTTGGAAGGAATTTGGTGTATACTCTAAAGTGCCAGATAAGGGACAGCCAGCCTTATCACACGGGTGGTTATGCATAGAAAATGTACTCCTGAATAGGATAAATAAGGCTAAAACAAGACTAATGGCTCAGGGTTTTGAAGTCAGACCTAGAGATCAAGATGTTTGGAGCAGACTCCCCCAGAGAGAAGGAAAAGTAACCCTGAGAATTTTCTTAACTCTGTTGGCTACATTATTGTGGGAATATGGGTTGATCAATATAAAGGCTGCATTTTTGCAGGATGAAACATTTCAAAGAGAAGTGTTTTTGAAACCACCTAAAGAAACCAGCAATGTGGAAGAAAGAGAAGCTGTGGAAATTAAACAAATGCAGTTATGGAATGAATGTTGCATCAACGATATGGTACTTTTTGGTAGGGTCCGTCTTGCTGAAAGTAGGCTGTGCTCAACTGAAAGCAGATCCAGCAATGTTCTACCAGTATCACAAAAAGGACATCTCAGACATCTTTACAATGCATGTCGATGATTTCCTGTGGGGAGGTTTTGTGGATTTTTAACGATTTTTTTATAGATCAGATCAAAGTAGAATTTAAGATTGGAAGTCAGGCTTCAGGAGCCTTTAAATATATAGGCTTGGACATTAATCATAATAGGTTGGGAGTAATCTTGAATCAACAATCATATCTAAAATGTGTTGCACCTATCCTGCTAAATAAGGATAGGTCTTCAAAGAAGCGACACTTACATGCCAACCATCCAGATAGTTATTTGAGTGCAGCTGGATTTATAAGATTCTTGGTGGGTAAGCATGGAAAATTTTGTCACATGGGCTGGGAAACCAAGAAAATATAAAGTGGGCTGGGAAACCAAGAAAATATAAAGTGGGCTATAAGTACCGTAACTGCAGAAACACTGACTCTGGTAGAAAACGTAGATATGTGTTTTACTCATCAAAGGTTTGAGGGAAATCATATACAAAGGACATTCTGAGAAAAGCTTGTGCATTTGATGTTACGCGGATAACACTTCTTTATGGGATAATGTAGATTCAACAGTGTGACTGAGAAAAGATTAAAAATTGACCTTGCTAGTTTAAAAGAAATGTTAGAGAGAAAAGAGATCTGTGAGATAATTTGTGAGATTAATTAATTTTATCGGACTGCTTTACAAAAAAGAATGCTTGCTCAAAGAAATTATTGGAGGTCCTAGAAGGGGAAATGTTGCATTGTGATGGGTTATATGAAAAAATGTTTTTTCTCTTTGATTTGTTTTATAATTATTTGAATGTATTTTTGTTTAAAGAAAGGGTTAATGGTATGTTAATCATATTAAGATACACAGGTGAAGAGCACTTATAAAGAAAGGCTACTGGGACATGGGGGTGCTAGGTAGGAAGTATACGTGTGTATGCCACATTTTTGTAAATAAGCTTATTATCAGCAAAAGTATTAGCGTCCAGTTTCACACTTCACTAACTGGCTTCGGACTGACTTAACAAACACAACTTCCTTGTTTTCACACTCGATTCCTTTATTAATAAAACCAGATCATATATGCTTTTTTAGCATCCTTCTCAACTTGTCCTGTCACCTGCAAAGATTTGTGTACATGCACCCCCAGGTCTCTCTCAAATTGTACCATTTTGTTCATCTTTTCTCTCTTCATTCTCCCTACCAAAACGGACCACTTCACACTTCTCTGTATGGAATTTCAGATTCCTTGTGTCTGCCCATTTCACCAGTCTGTCTATGTTCTGCTGAAGTCTGTTACACCAGTCCTGAGGCTATTGGGACACAGCCAAATAGCCATGTTTCATTGGCTCCTGATAGGAGGGACTCGTCTAGGTCATTAGACCAACCATCTGCCTTTGTTTATAGATGTGTTGCCCAATCAACAAGGTGACAGCTGTGGACATTACAGTCTAGGGGCTGGGCATTATATGAGAAGTTGCGCCCTTGACTTCAGGCTCTTAGTTTCTGGTTTTTACTGGAAGATCACTGGTCTGCTTTGTCCATTCTTGATGTAACTAGCTTCCGGATGACAGGTGGTGCAAATCCAGACAACAGTGCAGATTGTCCAATTTAGTAAGTTTCAGACAGCAAGTAGTAGCTCTGGAAGCTACATTGAGAATGGAATTGAACTTCTTGGCATGGGAAGAGCTTTCCCAGACTGGGCAGCCGCTGAGTAGCACAGGACAAGGACAGTGTTTTGTAATGTTTTCTGATCAGTTCTCCATTTAGAGTTGGTCAAGATGATTAATCACCTTGTCGTTAGCTCAGTTAGTGCATCACCAAGCAACTTCTCTACTATATTGAAGGATTGGCCCTGAGCTGTTAGCTTTTAAATACATCCTCTTCATCTATTTTTATCCTATCCAATATTGCTACTACATCCTCCTTTTACCAATAGATTAGCAATGCCCTCTTCTCTAGTGAAGACAGAAACTCTGCAAGAGGAGGAGACAATGGGAGATATCAAGATCTATGGATATAGAGCCCCCAAAACTACTTCCTTGAATCTCAATGAGGATTAGGGCTTGTGGACTTTCAGTAAGGAAATTGTCTACAATCAGTAAGGAAATCTGCTAGAACCTGCAATTCATTCAAGAGCTAAGCGCTCAGTGACAAGGAAAATTGCAATGAAATTATGCTTCTAACCACTGGAGGTTTTCAGGAGATGCCAGTGACATAGCATGCATCAGCTAGTTCACTGACCATTAGTGCAGCTGGCAGGTAACAGAGGCATTGTTTAAAAGGGTGAACCAATATATAGAAGTGATAGATGAAAATATTTTTGACCTTGTGTGCCCATGGAAAGGAATATTCATTACATGAATAAAAAGGAATAATATTCCATAAATGTACAACCTATGTCTGACGACTGGCATAAAAGTGAAAAGTACCAGGCTCCTCGTATCTCATATGGTTCCATTATCCTAAAGCAGTTTACTAACCCACCGTTGTTTAGAAAAAGGCCATGATTGTAGGGTTAACTGTTGGGGAATCTTGGCTACCTACTGTTGCCATGACTGAAGACACTTATTGAGAGTGCTTTGCAGTGCAACTGATATGTGTATGAAAATACCATGGAAAACATCTTTGGAATGCTAAAGCAGGGGATTAGGTTTCTGGACCATTCCAGGGAGATGTTCCAATGTAAACCTGTGGGAGCTTTCTGGAATCACTGAAGCATGCAGTATGCAACATAACACAATAATCAACTGGATCATTGGCAATTTGCTATTGAACACTGCATTTTCTTGCAGTAATACTATGAGACCCTTCATTAATGGCAATAGTATATTGAACCTGAGACCCCATGTAAGTATTTCCACAAGCATGAGGAAGATGCTTTCTCGAGGGAGCTGAAGTTGTTTGATGAGGTTGATTTCTATATTGGATTTTCCAAACTGTTGTCTTCAATCAGTGTATGGAAAAAGACATTAGGGAGACAACTTATGTGGGAAAGAACTTCTGATGGTTATTATTTCATTTAAATGTGGACATTAGAATGTGAAAGTGGCTGTGCGGAGCTATTCTAGATGGCTAAACACAGGTCATCCTTACTTTACTTTTCTCCTACTGATGATATATTTCTTCTTACACAATATTCCTCTCCTGTGGACAGAACTGCTAGAGTTAGTAGCTACCTTTTGCCATGGTCTACATACCAGTCTTGACAATTTTCCTTTTATGCCAGGCAAACAAGACATCTAACACAAAATGTTCAATCACCTTATCATCAAATCAAGATACCCTTATGCGACTTGCCTTCCTGCCTGATGTACATGAGGGTTTCATAATATCTTGAATTAATTTTTATTGCTGTACAGTTGCAATGGAGATCTAATGGCAGAAAGAACTTCTTGGATTTGATGCAGGGTTTTTTTTACAAATTTACAGCTAAACTAGGATGGAATTTGGAAGATGCAGATTGTATAATTACTGCAACTCACGTATTATACTGTTATCTTGTTTCTCTTCCTAGCTTTTGTCAAAATGGCAAAGTTGAATGTTCGGACAACGCTTCCATTCATGGAGGTAGGAGACATTTGTTAACTTAGATTCTTATAGAAACCCAAAAACATAAGATATACAAAATATGAAAAATCTTCACGTATGTGCGTATGTGTGTGTGTATGTATGTGTGTGTATATATATATATATATATATATTTCAATTTTAGATCTTAACTCATCTCTAAACATCTGCTGAAAAGTATGTAAAATCTGCCAAAGCTGATATGCGCTAAAATAATACAGTAATAATTCTAGACTAATGCAGGCCGTTAGCAAATCTAACCTACTAATTTGACACGCGACAAGTATGTTATGTATTTTAGTAATAAAACATAGAATATTTTTCCTTAGAAACGTGTGACCATCCTAAAATTTACTTCAATTGTGCAAATGCAAAGAATGGTGAATACGGAGCAGCTTATCAACCAACATGCCAGATGCATGCTACAGAAACTCATTGTGTGAGTAGAAAATAAGGTGAAACTTTAAGGCTTATTCTGAGTAAGAAAGAAAAGAAAAAAGTCAACATCACTAAAGACAGGTTATCTGGTCATTATCAAATTGCTATTTGTGGGAGCTTGCAGTGTGCAAATTGGCTGTTGCAGTTCCTTTTTTGCAACAGTGACTGTAATTCAAAATAATTTCATTAGCTATAAAGAGAACGTTCTGAAGTCTTGAAAGGTGACCATTCTGAACAATGTAAAAATGTTTTACAATTGACTCGCTGCTTTACTTCCTATCTTATGTTTATAGTCTTGGTCACATTGGTAATGTTAGCACTTTAATTAGCTGCTCTTCTGCTGGAGATGAAAAGATAATGGACTGCAGATTCATAAACATGTGAAAGACAAAAGCATAGGTTGAGCACTGTTTATTGAATCTATGTTTTGGTGTTAATTTCCTATCAATATCCTGTTATTCATCCGTTAAGTTGTTCTTAGCATTGCTGCACCATTTAAGATTTATCCTCCAGAAATTCTTATAGGAAATTTGGGCTTTACATTAAAACTGCATCTAGCAATGATGATTATAGGGGAGGAAGTCCCAAGTGTTACACACCACAAGTTGCTAACCTTACTGAACCAAAGAGCTGCATATGATGTCCAAGAGTCACAAGACAGAGACAAACTTTACACAGGCTAATTACTGTAGTAGAGGTTTTGCGGGTCTCCATCCTGGTCAAAAATCTTTGAAAATCCAGCTGATATGTTGTCAAGGCTGTAAAAAGGAGCTCCGTCAAATGTTGATTTGTGAGGACTGCATGATGTTTCAACTAGACAAACTTCATTACCGAGTCCAGTGATTCACAGCAGTATGTTGTGCCAAAAATTGAAATGAGTCGGACACTAGTTTTCTTGAGTTGAGGATGTTTGGTTTCTAGAACTTGCTTCCAGAACTTGACTGTAGATTGGGATTTAAACATCATCTTCAGACCCTGGTCTTCCTGGAAGTCCAACGGTTCCATTTCTACAGCAGATGTTTCCATATCCAGAGGTTCGAGAAGCGGACAACCATTATTGAATTGATACCTTGAGCATATTACCAGGGTTTTCTTAACCTTCTTCACCTTTGAAGATCTTGCCTTGGAATCTTCTCCAAAAGTTGCTCCCACTTGGACTGTTTCAACAATGGTCTACCTTGCAGGGTATCTTTCTCACCTTCCTTGAGGTTCCTTTCCCTGGATTCCTGAGTACTGTCAAGTATCAAATTGTAAGCACAATTTTAGTCCTTCAACCGTGCCAAGCAGAACACTACTGCTCCAAAGGTGTACCTTTGCCCAGCAGTCTGCAGCATGGAGTCACCAACCTTTGACTGCCTTCTTGGATCTTCAGGGCTCCTCCTGAGCCCTCTTCAAGCACCAGGGCTTCTCCTGAGCCCACTTTGCATAAGATCTGCTCCTTGCAGTGCCTTCTTTAATTGGAGTCTGCTTCTCCTTTTTCTTTTCTTTCTTCAATTGGGACCTGTTCCTGTCCCTTATCCTTGCCTCTGGGACATTTCTTGGGACCTCTACTTATCCCCCTCCCTTGTCCCTCTCCCCCAGAAAATCCCTGACTGTAGCACTCTGCACACAGTAAGCTGACCTGGATTTTTGCACCCTTCTTTTGCCCAGATGCAAGGTGCCTGTCCAGGACCTGAACAATGCTGAACTGCACATATGCGCAGGCCGGGAACCAGCTGCACACACAGGAAGTCCAAAGACTTTCAGGACTTGGAGTTCCTGACGAGCAGGTGAGTTGGGGTTTTATAACACAGTTTATATCAAATTGTGATGGAAAAAGGTGTTCAGGCAATATATTTCCATATGCCACACTTTAAGTGACAAAGACCCCTGCAGTTTGGCCATGCCTGTTATATATAATTTATCTTTCCATTTGTACCTCACAAACTGCTTGGCTCCCCTGTTTGCGTTTTGAGTGAATAAATTACAAACCCACCAATGATGGAGCACTAACAGAATTACCTGGAAAAACTCAGCAGGTCTGGCAGCATCGGCGGAGAAGAAAAGAGTTGACGTTTCGAGTCCTCATGACCCTTCGACAGAACTTGAGTTCGAGTCCAAGAAAGAGTTGAAATATAAGCTGGTTTAAGGTGTGTGTGTGGGGGACGGAGAGAGAGAGAGGTGGAGGGGGGGTGTGGTTGTAGGGGCAAACAAGCAGTGATAGAAGCAGATCATCAAAAGATGTCAACAACAATAGTATAAAAGAACACATAGGTGTTAAAGTTAAAGTTGGTGATAATATCTAAACGAATGTGCTAATTAAGAATGGATGGTAGGACACTCAAGGTATAGCTCTAGTGGGGGTGTTTTTTTAAAAATAATGGAAATAGGTGGGAAAAGGAAAATCTTTATTGGAAAAAAAAAAGGAAGGGGGAAAACAGAAAGGGGGTGGGGATGGGGGAGGGAGCTCACGACTTAAAGTTGTTGAATTCAATATTCAGTCCGGAAGGCTGTAAAGTGCCTTGTCGGAAGATGAGGTGTTGTTCCTCCAGTTTGCGATGGGCTTCACTGGAACAATGCAGCAAGCCAAGGACAGACATGTGGGCAAGAGAGCAGGGTGGAGTGTTAAAATGGCAAGCGACAGGGAGGTTTGGGTCATTCTTGCGGACAGACCGCAGGTATTCTGCAAAGCGGTCGCCCAGTTTATGTTTGGTCTCTCCAATGTAGAGGAGACCACATTGGGAGCAACGAATGCAGTAGACTAAGTTGGGGGAAATGCAAGTGAAATGCTGCTTCACTTGAAAGGAGTGTTTGGGTCCTTGGACAGTGAGGAGAGAGGAAGTGAAGGGGCAGGTGTTACATCTTTTGCGTGGGCTTGGGGTGGTGCCATAGGAGGGGGTTGAGGAGTAGGGGGTGATGGAGGAGTGGACCAGGGTGTCCCGGAGGGAGCGATCCCTATGAAATGACGATGGGGGGGGTGAAGGGAAGATGAGTTTGGTGGTGGCATCATGCTGGAGTTGGCGGAAATGGCGGAGGATGATCCTTTGAATGCGGAGGCTGGTGGGGTGATAAGTGAGGACAAGGGGGACCCTATCATGTTTCTGGGAGGGAGGAGAAGGTGTGAGGGCGGATGCGCGGGAGATGGGCCAGACACGGTTGAGGGCCCTGTCAACGACCGTGGGTGGAAAACCTCGGTTAAGGAAGAAGGAGGACATGTCAGAGGAACTGTTTTTGAAGGTAGTATCATCGGAACAGATGCGACGGAGGCGAAGGAACTGAGAGAATGGGATGGAGTCCTTACAGGAAGCGGGGTGTGAGGAGCTATAGTCGAGATAGCTGTGGGAGTCGGTGGGTTTGTAATGGATATTGGTGGACAGACTATCACCAGAGATTGAGACAGAGAGGTCAAGGAAGGGAAGGGAAGTGTCAGAGATGGACCACGTGAAAATGATGGAGGGGTGGAGATTGGAAGCAAAATTAATAAATTTTTCCAAGTCCCGACGAGAGCATGAAGCGGCACCGAAGTAATCATCGATGTACCGGAGAAAGAGTTGTGGAAGGGGGCCGGAGTAGGACTGGAACAAGGAATGTTCCACATACCCCATAAAGAGACAAGCATAGCTGGGGCCCATGCGGGTACCCATAGCCACACCTTTTATTTGGAGGAAGTGAGAGGAGTTGAAGGAGAAATTGTTCAGCATGAGAACAAGTTCAGCCAGACGGAGGAGAGTAGTGGTGGATGGGGATTGTTCGGGCCTCTGTTCGAGGAAGAATCTAAGGGCCCTCAGACCATCCTGGTGGGGGATGGAGGTGTAGAGGGATTGGACGTCCATGGTGAAGAGGAAGCGGTTGGGGCCAGGGAACTGGAAATTGTTGATGTGACATAAGGTGTCAGAGGAATCACGGATGTAGGTGGGACGGGACTGGACAAGAGGAGAGAGAAGGGAGTCAAGATAACTAGAAATGAGTTCTGTGGGGCAGGAGCAAGCTGAGACGATTGGTCTACCGGGGCAGTTCTGTTTGTGGATTTTGGGTAGGAGATAGAAGTGGGCCGTCCGAGGTTGGGCGACTATCAGGTTGGAAGCTGTGGGATGGAGATCCCCAGAGGAGATGAGGTCAGTGACTGTCCTGGAAACAATGGCTTGATGTTCAGTGGTGGGGTCATGGTCCAGGGAGAGGTAGGAGAAAGTGTCTGCGAGTTGACACTCAGCCTCCGTGAGGTAGAGGTCAGTGCGCCAGACAACAACAGCACCACCCTTGTCAGCGGGTTTGATGACAATGTCAGCGTTGGACCTGAGAGAATGGAGTGCAGCAAGTTCAGAGAGAGACAGGTTAGAATGGGTGAGAGGAGCAGAGAAATTGAGACGACTAATGTCGCGCTGACAGTTCTCAATGAAAAGATCAAGAGAGGTAAGAATCCAGAGGGAGGGGTCCAGGTGGAGGGAGAATATTGGAGATGGGTAAAAGGATCCGTTGAACTGGGAGAGGAACTCTGCCCAAAGAAGTGAGCCCGGAAACGAAGACAGCGGAAGAAGAGTTCAGCATCATGCCGAGCCCGAAATTCTTTGAGATGAGGGCGTAAGGGTATGAAACTAAGTCCTTTGCTGAGCACTGAACGTTCAGCATCGGAGAGGGGAAGGTCAGGGGGTATAGTGAATACACAGCTGGGGTTGGGATTGGAAGAAAGGCTGGGGACGGAGGGACAGGCAGGGGTGGATGGTCCTAGATGGGGGTTGGTGTCGATGAGTTGTTGGAGCTTGCGTTCCTTAGCACTTGAGAGAAAGAGAAAAAGTTTCTTGTTGCGGTGTCGGATGAGCCGAAGGATAAAATGAAACTGGGGGCACGCGCAGCTTTGAAAAAGGGTACGGTGGTGCTGCTGGAGGGAGAGGTCCTCACACCCCGCTTCCAGTAAGGACTCCATCCCATTCTCTCAGTTCCTTCGCCTCCGTCGCATCTGTTCCGATGATGCTACCTTCACAAACAGTTGCTCTGACATGTCCTCCTTCTTCCTTTACCGAGGTTTTCCACCCACGGTCGTTGACAGGGCCCTCAACCGTGTCTGGCCCATCTCCCGCGCATCCGCCCTCACGCCTTCTCCTCCCTCCCAGAAACATGATAGGGTCCCCCTTGTCCTCACTTATCACCCCACCAGCCTCCGCATTCAAAGGGTCATCCTCCGCCATTTCCGCCAACCCCAGCATGATGCCAACACCAAACACATCTTCCCTTCACCCCCCCCTATCGGCATTCTGTCGGGATCGCTCCCTCTGGGACACCCTGGTCCACTCCTCCATCACCCCCTACTCCTCAACCCCCTCCTATGGCACCACCCCATGCCCACGCAAAAGATGCAACACCTGCCCCTTCACTTCCTCTCTCCTCACCGTCCAAGGACCCAAACACTCCTTTCAAGTGAAGCAGCATTTCACTTGCATTTCCCCCAACTTAGTCTACTGCATTCGTTGCTCCCAATGTGGTCTCCTCTCCATTGGAGAGACCAAACGTAAACTGGGCGACCGCTTTGGAGAACACCTGCGGTCTGTCCGCAAGAATGACCCAAACCTCCCTGTCGCTTGCCATTTTAACACTCCACCCTGCTCTCTTGCCCACATGTCTGTCCTTGGCTTGCTGCACTGTTCCAGTGAAGCCCAACGCAAACTGGAGGAACAACACCTCATCTTCTGACTAGGCACTTTACAGCCTTCCGGACTGAATATTGAATTCAACAACTTTAGGTCGTGAGCTCCCTCCCCCATCCAAACCCCCTTTCTGTTTTCCCCCTTCCGTTTTTTTCCAATAAATTATAAAGATTTTCCTTTTCCCACCTATTTCCATTATTTAAAAAAAAAACACCCCACTAGAGCTATACCTTGAGTGTCCTACCATCCATTCTTAATTAGCACATTTGTTTAGATAATATCACCAACTTTAACTTTAACACCTATGTATTCTTTTGTACTATTGTTGTTGACATCTTTTGATGATCTGCTTCTATCACTGCTTGTTTGTCTATACAACCACACCCCCCCCCCACCTCTTTCTCTCTCTCCGCCCACCACACACACACCTTAAACCAGCTTATATTTCAACACTTTCTTGGACTCGAACTCAAGTTCTGTCGAAGGGTCATGAGGACTCGAAACGTCAACTCTTTTCTTCTCTGCCGATGCTGCCAGACCTGCTGAGTTTTTCCAGGTAATTCTGTTTTTGTTTTTGTTTTGGATTTCCAGCATCCGCAGTTTTTTTGATTTTATATTAATGATGGAGCACTGTTGGGAGTGAACCATTTCAAATGGCCCATTCCCATTCATTTATTTTCTTATCCATCTTTGAAACCTTTCATAATTTTAATGCAACAAATAAAATATATCTGATCAGTGTTATTTCAGCATTTTAGGTCCATATTTACTCACTATGTCTCACTGCAATGAGGCGGGGAGGTGGTTAAATTTACAGTAGAGTTATTTTGGCGGCATTCCTGGTGTATTCCTGCCTGCCATCATCTTAACCATGCAATTTTATAAGTCAACTGAGGCACCAGCCAGAGTCGGTGGATTCCTCATGGATATATGGAAATTGGGTCCGATAATGCAATTAAGACCATAAAGCTCTATTAACACAAAATCATGGAAGCCCTATCCAGTGCCTGCCCCAGCAGTAAAATCTAGCAGGCAGGATCTGTCTGAGTCATGGGAGACAATTTTCCGGTCGGCGAGCGGGGTCGGGGCCTGCTCGCTGACATGTAAAATGACATGCGGTGATGCCGGGTGGGTGTCTCGATGTCATCGCACGTCATTTAGATTTTCAGTTCGACAGCGCGCATGCCGAACTGTCAAAGGCCTATTAAGGCCTGTTAAAAACTAATCAAAACAGTTAGATGAGCTGCCCTTCCTACCTTAAGGTTGGCCTTCGCACTTATCATGAAACTTCATCCACAGGCGCAGGCCCGGACTCAGGAAATCTCCCCCCACCCCCCCCCCGCCCCCTGCCACAGCCTGCACAGGGCATGCTAAGTGCTTCCAGGCGAGTGTCACGCTGGGCGGACTTTAATTGGCCTGCCAATGTAAAATGGAGGCGCGGACTTGATCAGGGGCACCGATCAGGTTCACGCTTGCTCCCGCCTGTCCCCGCACAAGCCCGCCCAACAGGGGGATAATTCAGCGCATGAAGTACTTAAAGTATCCTTTACCTGCAAGTATGTTGATTGTAGATCTTGTCTGCCATTATGCTGTTTGGATTGCCTGGAGAATTTCTATCTTCAAGATTGTTCCTTCATGATACTTTTTGCATTAATTATCCTCTGTGATCTGTATCTGCTTACCATGGGTACAATTACAGAATCACAGAATTGTTACAACACAAAAGTAGGCCATTCAGCCCATTGTGCCTGTGCAAGCTCTCTGTAGGAGAAATTTACCTGGTGCCACTCCTCTGCCTTCTCTCCGTAGCCTTGCACATTTTTTCGTTTTTCAGATAACAATCCAATTCCCTCTTTAATGCCTTGATCGAACCTGTGTCCACTATACTCCCAAGTAGTGCATTCCAGATCCTAACCACTCACTGCGTGAAAACTTTTTTCCTCATGTTGCCATTGTTTCTTTTGCCAATTATCTTAAATCTATGCTTTCTTGTTCTCAATCCTTTCACCAATGTGAAATGTTTCTCCTTATCAGGTCTGTTCAGATCCCTCATAATTTTGAATACCTCTACCAAATGTCTTCTCAACTTTCTCTTCTCCAAGGGAAATGGTCCCAACTTCTCCAATCTAAGTATCTGAAGTTCCTCGTCCCTGGAACCATTCTTATGAATTTTTTCTGCACTCTCTCTAATGCCTTCGCATCTTACCGAAAGTGTGGCGCCCAGACCTGGCAGCAGTACTCCACTTGAGGACGAGCCAGTGTTCTATACAAGTTTAACATAAGTTCCTTGCTTTTGTAATTCATGCCCCTATTAATAAAGCCTAGGATACTGCAAGCTTTATTAACTTCTCTCAACCTGTCCTGCCACCTTCAATGATTTATGCCATACACACCCAGGTCCCTCTGCTCCTCAGCCCCTTTTAGAATTTTACCCTTTTATTTTTTAATGTCTTTGTACTTTTCCTACCAAAATGTACCCGGAGCAGTGCATTAGGAGATTTTATACTTTTCTGCACTGAATTTCACCTGCCACTTGTCCTCCCATTCTACCAACCTGTCTATGTCCTTTTCAAGATCTATAGTACTCTCCTTACAATTCACCCTGCTCCTAAGTTTCTACCATCTGCAAATTTTGAATTGTACCTTGTACACTAACGTCTAGGAAGAGCAGGGGTCCCAACACTGACCCCTGTGGGGGACTCCACTACAAACCTTCCTCCAGTCGGAGAAACATCCATTAACTACTACAGGCCAGTTTCATTTGGATAGTAGAATAGTTGAAGGAAGAGGAGCAGCAGCAGTGGTTCAGCAACTGTCATCAGCAGAACCTGGGCCTATCAGAGGATAGCATCTCCTTGTAATGCCATACGCAGCAAACATGGTGAACAAGTAAAGGGCCACTTTGTTGGATGTACCCGGAGCAGTGCATTAGGAGATTTTTAACAGGACCGACTGTCCATTGGAAATCAATTTCAGAGTCCTGCACTTCTACCTCTTTCTCATCCTCCACCATCACTAATACCTCCTTTTTGTCCCTATCAAACTACTTTTTAAGTATACTTACATGACACTCCCTCTGTTTTCTTATTTCTGGAGTATTTATTCAATAATATACTTTACTCAATTTTTTCAATCCTGTAAGGCCCACTAGATCTTGCATTTAATGAATCACCTTGTACTGGTAACAAAACTAAAACTTTCTCTCCAAAAACAAAACTGCGAGTGTTAGCTTTCTTATCTGCCTTCACTTTCATCACTTGCTGTGATATCTGAAAATATTCCCTAGCCAACTCACATGCTCTGTTCAATCTTTCCCTGAAATTTGATATGTAATCCAGGAGAATAGTTTCTGAATTTTGACACACCAATTTCTCATGAATCAATTTCAGTGGTCCCCTTACCTCATAACCATAAACTAGTTCAAAATGGCTAAAACCAGTGAATGCATTAGGAGCGTGTCTCATAGCAAATAACAAAATTGGAATTCCTGTATCCCAGCCCTGTACGTAATCATGATAGTATGCTCTTCTTATAGCTTTTAAAGTTTGGTGCCATCTTTCCAAAGCTCGTTGTGACTCTGGATGATAAGCTGTTGACTTACACTGTTTTATCCCCAAACTGTTCATTACTTCCTTAAACAGCTGTGACATGAAATTTGACCCCTGATCTGATTGTACTTCCTTAGGTAAACCATATCTTGTAAAACAATTTTAAGTAACTCCTCCACAATCTTCTTGGTTGTAATATTTCTTAAAAGGTATCGCTTCAGGAAACCTGGTAGACACATCCATTAATGTTGATTAAATACTGATTTCCACTTTTAGTCTTAGGGAGGGGTCCTACACAATCGATCATGACCCAGGTAAAAGGTTCTTCACATGCTGGTATTGGGATTAAAGATGCCGGCTTAATCAGTGGTTGCGGTTTTCCTGTTATTTGACATGTATAACAGGTTCTACAGAATTTGACTACATCCCTATGCAATCCTGGCCAAAGAAATACCTCTATATCTTTTCCTGTGTTTTCCTAATTCCTAAATGCATGCCTCCCCCCCGCCCCACAGGAATTTCATGAGCAATCCTCAGAATCTCATTTCTATACCCTAATGGGATAACAAACTGATGCACCTCCCTCCAGCTTTCATTTTCTGAGACATCATCCGACCTCCGTTTACTCATCAAAATACCTTTCTGATGATAATAACATACTTGAATATAGTTTGCTTCTGTTTCTGAATAAGCTTTCTGGTATAACTGTTTTAATTGCAACTCATTTTTCTGTAACTCCACGAACCTCTTTGAGTTAAACATTTCAGCTGAATATTCCTGTATTCCTTCCTCCTGAACCATGTTATCAAATACAGTGTCAGATAATTGGATTTTGACACCTTCTTCTTGCCTTTGATCTGCCTGCTTATCTTGTTCTTCCAGATGAACCTTTGATGTTGTTACAAAACAATCCAGGATGTTCCATTTGTAACACCTCTGTTGAAAACACTTCTACAGGCTGCTCAATTACCACAGACATCACCCACATTTGCAATCCAGCTATATTATTACCTGGAATAAATTGAACCCCTGGAATGGGCATTTTTTCAACCACTCCAACTATAACTTCACCTGTCTTCCATTTGCTCTTTAAATTTACCTTCCACAATGGAATAGATTTAGCATCTCCATGAACTCCACTTATTATTACCTTTTCCTGCAGTACTCCTTTTGAATAACAAATAACATTAAGGATTGACTAGCCCCCGTGTCTCTTAAAATTTTAACATCTTTACCTACTCTACCCTTCACATACAAAGTCTTTAAACACTCCTGCAACCTGTTCCTCAGAATTCTTTTGAGTAAACTGTGAACACATTCTCACTTCTTTACCTTTCACTGATTCTCCCTCTTTCACCTTTACACAAGCCATTGGTTTCTCCTGTGCCTGAATCTCAGGACCCACAGTACTTTTACTTCCAGAACCTTACTGTACCAAAACAATTCCAACAGATTTTGCCTTCAATCTCCAACACCCTGACTTTATGTGCCCCACTTTATTACAATGAAAACACCCCAACTTTCAAATGTCACTTCTACCTTCAGCACCTTCCTTTTTATTCTGGGAAAAACGTCCTGGGAATTTCCAGCTGCTCCTCCTCTTCCCTGACTAGCTACCTTCATTTCACCTTCCTACTTTTTATCCTTTGCCAATTTGAAAGTGTGACGAGAAAAAGGTTTAGCTCTATGAATCATCTGCTATCTTTGCTGTTTGTCTTGCAGAATCAACCCACCTTTCCTCCATATGAGTTCTCACTACCGAAGAGATTGAATATTTAAGTTCTTCCAAAAGAATTATTTCTCTAAGAGCTGCAAAGGTTGCTTCATTTTTCAATGCCTGTATCCACCGGTCAAAATTACTTTGTTTTACTCTCTCAAACTCAATATAAGTTTGCCCTGGCTGTTTCCTCATATTCCTAAATTTCTGCCTGTATGCTTTGGGAACCAACTGATATGCACTCAGAATAACCTTTTTCACCACTTCATAATTCACTGACATTTCTTCTGATAGCAACGCAGATAGTTCAATTCCCCTACCTAACAATTTAAACTGTAATAATAATGTCCAGTTTTCCTGTAGCCAATTCATCAGTTTAGTTAGCTTCTCAAATGAAATAAAGGTTGCATCAATATCTTTTTCTTCAAACTTTCAAAGAGCTTGTCCAAATTTAAAAACCTCTCCACTGGCTCCTATATTAGAGGTAAATGCTTCCGCACCTACTGGCATCTCTTTTTTAACTGCCAATGTTTTCAGTTGGAATTCTGTCTTTTTTTTTCTCTTTCCTCTTTCTCTATCTTTACAATTTCTAATTCCCTTTTAAAAGCCATTTTTCTGTCTTTTTCTTCTAATTGAACCTTTTTCATTTGCAATTGAAGTCTCACTACCTCCAGCTGTGATTCACAAGTGTCAGGTTTCCCTTCCAACTGTAGATGCTGTGCTATACTTTTAATTATGTCTGATTTCCTAGCACCCTCAGGTAACTCCAATTTTCACTTATCTGCCAATTCTGTTAACTTACTTTTGGTTATTTTGTCCAACCCAGTCAGGGTTATATCTTCTACTCCAGGACAACTCTTAGCACTTGCCAGAGCCATCCTACAGTCTCACCGCATCTAAAATAGCTCACCAACTCATACTTGTAACCTTAAGATTCACCAATTCCAAACCAATCATGGAATTAGAAATATTATTATCCCGGAAAGAGCCCCCAATTGATATGAGACAGCATTTCAGTAAAGCGGAGTTCTTTGAAAATCCCAGAGGGGAACTTTAAACAGCTGTCATAACCTATATTTTAAGTAGTACCTTTGAGATGCAACTCTAAATTCAGGAATCAGACCACCAGTTCTCGAGAGGTTTTGTATTAAACTAAATGAAACATTTATTAATTTACACAAGTTAAATATATACATACATTGCTATAAATGACTATTATCATTACTTTTAACAAATTCCCAAATGAATCTCCATTATGGCAACTGCAACCCAGAGACTTAACCAGATACCAGGCAAAGCATTTTCATCTTATGAGTTCAAAATTAGGTTCCTTTCACTTTGATTCCTGCGAAGACAATTGTAGGCTTACATTGCCTCTGCTCTGCACATACAAAACTGCTGAAGCTGTACCTAGTGCAGCTTGTTGAATATAAATTCTCATTTTATCACCAGCCTCTTTGAACTCCGCCTCTTCTAACAATAAAACCGCTTTCATAGTACCAGTTTTATTAGTAATATAAACATATTACTTGGTCTCTGCTAGCTAGGTGCCAGATTGCACTCACCTTCTTAAACGCTCTACTCAAAAAAATGCAAATGTATCCTACCTTTCTTACATCTTAAAGGTAGTACACATCAAAGCACCAAGGCTAGCTGGCTTTAAACCAATTAAGACAAACCCACAGACTAAACTTCTATTTTAAAAGAAAAATATTTCCAATAATACATACATTAATAGCTTCATGACACTTATTTGATACAACCCCTTGTCCCCTCATTAATTTAAATTGTAAATAGCTGAGGTCCAAACACTGATCCTTATGCTACCCAACTGTTAATAGACTGCAAACCAGAACTTGTTTATTCCACCTTCTGGTTTCTGTCCCCTAACCAATAGTCAGTCCATGCTAATATATTGTCCCCAATCTCATGAACCCTAATTTAATGCCATAACGTCTTGTGTGGTACCTTACGGAATGCTATTTGAAAATCCAAACACCATCCATTGGTTCCTCCTTATCTACCTGCTAGTTAAAATATTTTTAAAAATCTCTAACAGGTTTGTCAAACAAGATTTCCTCAAGTTATGCGGACTCTGCCCCGATCATTTTTTAAGTGCCCTACTATTAAGTTCCTAATAATAGATACTAGCAATGAAAACAAAAATTGCTGGAAAGAATCAGCAGGTCTGACAGCATCAATAGATTCTAGCATTTTCCTAACTATTGATTTCAGGCTAACTGGCCTACAGTACACTCTTTCTACTTGCCTGATAGTGGGTTTATGTTTGCTATCCACAGGGACAATTCTAGAAACTAGGGAATTGTGGAAGATCATAACCAATCCACATCTATTGCTGTAGCCATGTTGTTTTAAAACCCTAGGATGTATGCTATCAGGCCAGGGATTTTAGTCCTTCAAACTATATCTTTGTTGATACTAATTTCTTTAAGTTGTTTCTTCTCATTAGACCTTTGATTCCCCTCCATTTCCACAGTATATTATTGTCTTCTACCATGAAGATGGTTATAAGTGCTTTGTTTAATGTCTTTGCAGTTTCCCCCTTGCTCCAATATAATTTCTCTTGTCTGTATCTGTAAAGGGACCCACATTTACTTTTGTTAATCTCTTTCTTCTTACATTAAACTGTTTTTAATATCTCCTCCTAGTTTAACCTTTTGTTCTTTATTTCCTTTCTTTACCAATTTATTGGTCCTGCTTTGCTGAATTTTAAAAATCCTTCTAATTCTCAGGCTTACTACTCTTTTTAGCACATTGTAGATACTTTCCTATTTTTAACTTCTCTTATTAGCCACAATAGGAGCACTTTTCCCTTGGGGGTTTTTTATTCCTTGAGGGAATGTATAGTCGTTGCATATATTGAATTATCTTTTCAAATGTTTGCCAATGTTTATCAAAAGTTTCCAACTAACTTTGCCAGTTTGCACTTCATATCAATGTATTTGCTTTGTTTAGATTTGAAACCTTAATTTTGGACTTAGCTAAATTGTGCTCAAATTCTACCATGTTATGATCACTTTTCACTAGAAATTCCTTTACTATAGAGTTATTAATTTACCTTTTCTCAGTGCACAATAAGTAGACTGAAAATAGCCTGTTCCCTAATTGGTATCTTGACATATTGATCTCAGAAATATATTGAATGCAATCTTTAAACTTGTCCTGCACGCTATTACTGCAAATTTGGTTTGCCTAGTCTATATGAAGATTAAAATTTCCAGGATTATTGTATTAATCTTGTTACATGCAGCTTTATTTTTTTGATTTATACACGGCCAAACACTGCAATTATAATTTGGGGGCTTATAAATTACTTCTTCGGATGATTTCCGGCCTTTTTTGTGTCTTAGCTCCATCCAAACTGATTTTAAATCTGGATTTTCTGAGCTGGGTTCTTTTCTCTCTACTGTCTTTACCTATTCTTCATTACCTGAGTTACTGACCACGCCCCTCCCACCACCCCAGCTTTTTTCGTTTTACCTAACTCTTCTCAAAGTCAAGTATCTTGGAACATTTCGTTCCCAACCTTGGTCAATTTGCATTTAGCATTTAACTTAAATATAAAAATAAATTGTAATATTTTTCGGTCTTTAATGTCAAACAAGCTGACTGCTAGAGGCAGCTGCAGTTAATCTAGGTAGAAGTGCTTCCGCAGCCAGCAGTGATTAATTTAGATCACTGAAATATGAGCTTGTATAAATACAGGAGGGTTTGCAGATACATGTGAAGTATCATCGTCAATGGTCCCAGGGTGTGTTTAACAAGGAAGCAAGGCCTCGGGGAACTTTCATTTATTAACCATATACAATGATGTACAGGGATAGATAAGCACAAGGCTCCTTCCAGAACCATCTCTCTCTGGGCTCTGGTCAGTGATCTCACATCACTGATGATGTATATTAATTATTAACATAATAGCTATTAACTCTTTATACCACATCCGCCCAAGTCTTTAATGCTACCCGTTAAACATTTACGTATTATCTTACATTACCGCCTCACCCCACCTGTACCACAGCATCTCTTGTGGCAGTGGCACTAATCTCTAACCATGTTCATGGCTCTCTTGGAGGATGTGTAGGATGTATGCTCTCCATATTCTTCCTGGAGCACAGTTAAATCAGTAGGCTTCTGGTTTGATGTGGAAAGTTGAGGAATGGACATTCTCCTTCTTCCTTTTCTTTGTGGCGTTCCTTTTTGATGTTATGGTACTAGCTGCTCCTCCTTGAAGGAATAAGACTTTGTCAGCTTCTCCTGGTGGTTGTCCAGTTGTAGTAGGTCTGCAATCTTCTAATCAAGCAAGCCCATTTTCTGGCAAAAGTATCCTTCGTCCTAAGTGCTTTCAATAATTCCTTTCCCTGGGGTGAAGTGCTGTGCAATTCTAATGTCAAATTTATGAATGAATCAGATGGATAAACAGAAGAATGAAGATTATTATCAAGCAGGATTGATAGTTCTTTAGTTGGTACTATAGGGGTTCGTATGTACACATTATGCATTCATGCCAGCATGTTTCTTCCCTTCACCACGACTTGACACCTCAGCAGCTTCAGCAATCAAATCCAATGCCTGGGGTAGAGCTGGAATTCATCTTAGTTTTTGTTGCTAGGTAGTGTTCTACCTGATTAGGTTGTTGTTCTATTGCTTCTCTTCCTTGTGCATCTTGTACAGCTGTTGCTACTTTAGTTTTGAAATCAAGCTTTCCCAATTCAACTTTATTTTCTACAATTGTTTCACTAGGTATTCTGGGAGCTTTTGTTCCTGGCTTATCTTCAAGCAAGTAATTTCCTGCTTCAGGCTGTTCTATGTCACTAGCATCCAGAGTAGTTAGGTGGATTGATATCCTGGTCACCTTCCTCAATGAGGTTCTTTTTATCTCCATATTCATCATCCATCCTCTCTGAAGAGGTGTGCAGTTTCTAAAATTTCCTCCTCTGGCTGCTGGTGTGCAACTTTTTCTAGGAAGATTAGCTCAGACCATTCTGATGGGGTTTCCAATGCAACAAGTGAATAAAGGAGCTGTAACTCTGTACCAGCTTCTCTGCTTAATAAAGAACAATCTTAGAGTCATAGAGGTCTACAGCACAGAAAAAGGCCCTTCAGCCCATTGAGTCTGTGCCAGTCAAATTAATTTTGAATAATGTAGAGTGTCAATAAGTTCTCTTCCATTGCAGTGAAGTGCACTTCAGTGGGATACCCCTGACCGTAGAGCTGAATGATAAATGACTGGAGAAATTCTGGGTTCAGCCACTGTATTGTATCAGAAGAAATTATACCCTGATCCTGTGTCTGATTTAAAATTCATCATGTGGCCATTGATCATGATATCCACGCTCCAAAAATTCCCCTTGGACTTTGCAAATTCACCCAGGAAAGGCACTTCATGTTTGTCAGCATCTTCTATTTGCATGTTGGTTGAGTAGACTGGTTTCTCTGTAAATTTTTGAACTGGGGTTGAAAGCTTCCTGCTGTGGCATGCCGTTTTAAAATGGTCCTAGCTCCTGCAGAAATGGTAGGACAGTCTTCGTGTCGATGGGGTTTTTTCACAGGAGCATTCGATGATGGCAGTGACTACTCCCTCTTCACTTTGGGTTTGTTTTTTCAGCGGGTGCGCTGTTGCCTCTGTTGTTCACAAATTGAATTGAGTCTGCGGTCTGACTCCATAAAGGTTCTCTATTAGCCCAGAATAAAACTTGGTTCTGTTGCTGTAGCGCAGCCTGTCTCACTAATTGCACTGTCTTGGACAAATTTAGATTCTATCTGGACTGAAATCAGATCAGAAAAACCAGATAAGGCTTCATTAAGCACTCACACCACAATGCAGTCTCAGATGAGATCATCCTTTAGAGTTGCTTGCAACTATCAACCAAACAATACAGGTCATTAATGAAGAAGGCAATACTTTCTCTGGATTCCTGAATGCATCTGTTAAACCTTGCCCAGTCTATAATAGTGTTCCTCCAAAGAGTGAAATATGAATCTAAGGTCTTAATAACCTCTTCATAGGTTGCTGTGTCCTCTTTAACACCCTGTCTTATTAAAACGTCATCTTTGCTACTACCGATGAAATAGCGGAGTGTGCTGACCTGTTCATTATCAGACTTCTATGCTAACCCCGGTGTGATCCTATACCTGTTGCATCTGCAATGCCAGTTTTGTCTGCTGCTTGGTTGGGTGCACCTTCCGCATGGTCAAAGGATTTGGCGAGAGGTAGTGTTATGATCCCAGCTGATGTTTCTACTGGATAAGTCCAATCCCAGGGTGGAACCTGGCTTGATAGATCCTAACTTTTATTTTTTGTTTAGAAACATGGAGAGTGGCAGGAATCACAGGAGTCAGCTGATGAACTTTTAACAAAAGAATGAAACCTTTATTAAGCAAGAAAAGATGAACCATATTATAATATTCCTTCACCCACAACTATACCTCCTATAGATATATACAGATTCGTAAGCATAGCACAAGTTACAAAAGCCATCTTACACTCCAGTGTTCACACTAAGTACACAGTCCATGTAAACCAATAGGCGACCTGTGGTCAGACACACAGTCTGAAACCAAGTGACAGATGCTACCTCAAACAGATGCTAGGGATCTCGCACCAACTCCCCCAAGACGCTTGTCACATCATGAGCCAACCGGTCTCACTGAACTCTATCTTTCACATGAGGGTTTCCAATCTCCACTCTCGAAGAACGCGCTTTGGAATTTTCTCCCAAACCATGTTTTCTCTCAGACGCCTTCCGAAAGGGCCCACTGCCAGGATTTCGATCCCTCCTTCTGATGTTCCACTCCCCTGGATTGCCACATGCATTAAAGCTTTGCCTTCCACGCACTCTCTCTCAGATGCTCAGCTGTGCCATCAGAGCACCACTGTTCCATATACCCATAGTAAGGAGTCGCCAACCTTTGGCTGTCTCTTTGGATCTTCTGGCTTCTTGCAAACCTATTTTGCTTTAAGTCTGCATCCTGCAGCTTTCTGTCTTTTAAACTTGGAGCCTTTCACTCTGCTCCTTGCTTTCACTTTGACCGAGCAGGATCTTGATTCAGAATTTGGTCCTTGTCCTTTGACTGAACTTAAAGAGCTTCTTGGGGCCTTTCCCTTTTTCCTTTAGAACCTGCTCCCTGTAGTTCCCTCTTTCAGTATACTGCTGACAACATGGTATATCCCTTGATATCCAGAACACCCTTGACATTAACTGTTGCTTCAACTTTAGAGGCAATTCATTTAAGATTCCTAGACTTCTATTCCTCAGCAATCTGCAAGTATGCCCAGCTAGAGAGACTTAAACTGCTTCCTTCACCGTAAAGCATAATCACCGACTGAACTCAAACTGCTTTCGATTCCTCTGGCCAGGATTTTACAGCCCCTCCTGCCCGGTGAGATATTATGGCCCTGCTGAACAGAATGGAGGTTTAAATGGCTCAACGCAGCTGCCGGGGGGAGACAGGCCATGACAGAGCTATAAAATCCTGGCCTCTGTGTTTGTGCCCAGTTTTTCTACTTTGTTTTAACTTCCCTAAACCACTTCAAATGCCATAAAACCTAATTAAAAATGAAGGCATAATACAAACCCACAGGCTTGCAGGTAACATTCTTTAAAGTCAAACTAGACCCACAACCAAAACCTATAACTTGCTTAAACTTAAAGCAAAACTTAAACTTAAAGCTATAGCTGATTCCGAACACCTGCAAATATAAATACAACTTACATAACGTATATTTAGTTCCTAACAGTAGGACTTTCTCCATAATTATTAATTTTAGTCAATTGTCTTGGGACTCCATTGGTGTTTTACCCTCTGATTCTCAGTCACAGTCGTACCCTGGCTGTCTTTTATTCAGTAGTTTTCACTTTCACACCAACGTTGATTTCATCAGGGATCCATGCTACGCAGTAGGTTTACTGCTGCCAACATGAAGTATCGTCACCAGTGGCCCCAGGGTGTGTTTAACATACACTGCTCGAAAATAGGCCTCTAAAAACTTTTGAACATTTATTAAATACATTCAACTATATACAGGGATTGATAAGCATGGGATACCTTTTTGAACCATCTCACTCTGGGCTCTGACCATGCATGATCTGATATCAGTGATGATGTATATTAGCTATCAGCATAATAACTATTAACCCTTTATACCACAGCATGAAGTAGGTCACACAAATGTGGTAGCTGGAAACTGAGTGCAGCAAGACTAAATGCTTAAATCTAGGAATTTGGTAAGTGAGGGAGGAGGTCACAAAAAAGGATGGTCCAAGAGAGTGAGCCAGAGACAGTGAGACCCCAGGCCTGAAGCCCAGAGCTATTAATTAGGTGTGCAGGCAGGCGATTGGTGAGTTTTAAGATTTTTTTCCCCCTCTAAACCGGGGCAGTAGTATACACCAGTACTGGGAAGATACAAGTAATATATTAAACTTATAGCACACTAGTTAAACTCCATAATATAATTACGGATAGTCATTGAGTAATGTTCTAAACTTCAAATTTAATTAGGTATTAAAAACAACATAAAGATGGCAGGCCAGGTGATGTATTCCAGCTATAGGTGGATACCTGGGTAATCCACAGCAACAAAATCTGCAGTGTCTGCAGCCTGAGGAACTTCGGTCATGGTTGATGAGCTGGATTCCAAGCTTCAAACATTGCAATGTATTAGGAGGGGTAAGTTCCAGGCAGCAACCACGCCTGTTAGGCCAGGCACTTCAGATTTGTTCAGTGGTCAGGGACAGGAGGGTGTGACTGTAAGAGAGGCAAAAATAGGGTATAGAAGGTAACAATGGAGAAGTCTCAGCACTTGTCATTGTCCAACAAGTTTGATGTTCCTGCAGCTTGTGTAGACAAGAGCAGAGTCTACATCAAGGATGAGCAAACTGACCAGAGCACAGCAATGGAGATGGCCATTTAAGTGAGGAAAGCAAAAGGTAATATGGCTGTAGTAAGGGACAGTATAGTAAAGGGAATAGTTGCAGTTCTCTGCAGTCGAGAGTAAGTTCCGATGGCAGTATTGCCCGCTCAGTTAAAGGCATTTCCTTGGGGCTGGAGAGGAACTTGGAGCAGGATGGGAAGGATCCAGTTGTCATGGTCCACGTGGCTACCAATGACAGAGGTAGGACTAAGAAAGAGGTTCTGCTGAGGGAGTATGAGTAGCTAGGGACTACATTAGAGAACAGACCAAAAAAGTAATCTCTGGATTACTACATGAGTCTTGAGCAACTTGGCATAGGGTAAATAAGATCAGAAAATTGAATGCAATGCTCAAAGATTGGTGTGGGAAAATGGGTTTTGATTCATTTAGCACTGGCATCAATACTGGGGAGTTGTACAGTTGGGATGACCTTCTCTTGAACCATTTATTGCAATGCAAAGATGGACAGATATATTTTTGAGTTGATCAAGGGATTAATATTGACTAGGACACTAGGGATAACAGCCAACCTTTTCATAAAGAATTTTGTTGGCTTCACCTTGCACTGATTCTGTGTTCCTCCTTCTGTCTCTGCTTTCTCTCTGTCTGCATCAGTATGCTGATCACCCCCATCCAGCTCTCCTGCTTGTAGTGCTCTTTTTTATCTCGCCACATGGCTTCTGTCCTAACTTCCTTTCTGTTGTTATTGCTTCCAGGTCAAGGATCGCCAGGCCATGTGGACCAGTATTTCTTTTTATCTAAGGAAATTACAATTGATCCCTTTAAAATTGGTGCAAACACTTAAAGGTCTCCTTCAAGCATTCTTAAAAGAAGTCACAGATCCCACAGACATTTTTTTTAAATTACAAGTTTTCCTTACTGTACTGTGCTTTTGGGTCAAATGTTGTCACACTTGCAATATTCCCAAATCCTTAAGTTTGTTGGTACTAAGTTAATCAATCATACTCTGTCTTGAATATGTTATGCAACTGCACTTACTTCGTTGGAGAGTGGGAGGTCAGGAACTCCAAATCGCAATAGGCCTCAAGAGTTTCCATGCATGTGCAGGGTGGGAGCAGGCTGCTTTGTTCAAATTCAAGATCCCAATTTCAGACTTCATTAAATGACTGTCAAACTCAATATAACATTCATAATGTTATGATCACTCTTTCTCAGGAGCACCTTTATTAGATTCTTATTAGTTAATCCTTTTTTGTTGTACAACATTAGAGTCAAGACTTTTAGGACGGCGGGATTTTCCTTCCCGCCATCCAAAGAGTCCCCTCCAATACTACCTGCCCCACAGCAATTTCATACTCCAATGAGCGTTAATTGTCAGGAGGTGGGATTTCCATCTCACTTGGGAAGAAGTCCCACCTTAGAGAGCTGCCAGTCAATCTGCATTAACTTTTATTCCCATCAGTGGCTTCTGTCCCTTGTTGCTTCTTAGCTCCATCCAAACTGCTTTTAAATATTGATTTTCCTAGCTAAGATCTGTTCTTTCTACTGCTTTTACTCTATCCTTGATTATCAGCTCTAGCACCCCTACCCTTGACTTCGGTCTTTTTCTATTTTGCAAACATCTCTTAAAAATCCTGGATTATTTACTCTTGGTCATTCTACATCACAACTCAGTAATGAGTATCAGATAAACCCTGTTAATTTTTATCTACACTATTATCTCTTGTTTGGAATACTTCACATTTTCAGATATCTTTAGCATTTTTCTATTTTTTCATGCTGTTAACATAGTCGCAAACCCCCTAAACCCTCTGTTAACCTCTCTGTCCTGCTCTTCTTTTTACTCAAATCACAACTTTACCTTATGCATCCTTGACATTTCTCTGACCACTTTTGAATTTATACACTCCTGAATCGCAAACACCCACCCCCCCCATCACCCTTCATTAGTTTCAAGTCCTATCCAAGCTCTAGTTAATCAGTTTGTCAGGACACTGGTCCCATCTTGGTTTAAGACTGTCCCAACAGGAATGCTCCCTCTTTTCTCAAACTAGTCTCTGGACCCAGAGAATCAAAACCCCTGCTTCCAACACAATTCTTTCAGCTACATTTTTGGCCTTGCAATCTTTTTATGTCATTATGCGCTCAGGCATTCACTGTTTCTTTTATTCTTTTATCGGTGTGTTAGGCCTCTACCAGGTTGCTGTGCTCTCTGTCCACTGCCCTTCCCTTTTTCTCAACTGTGTCTTGGTTCTCTGCCTCTCTCTCTGTGCACTCAGACCTCAGCCTCTTCTCTTATGACTGCTGTATTGTGGGACCTCAGCTGGTCTCATTATGCTCTCAGGCTTCATTGTCCTCTTATTTCTTTCTGTCAGGTCTCCACCATGCTGTCAATACTCTGAGGCATCAGTTGCACCTCTTCACTGCTGTGCTCTCATGCCCCATTTGAGCCTTTTATCTCTGTGTTGGTGTCAGGCCTGTGCCACTCTCACTGTGCTGTCAGTCACACCTCTTATGCCTGCTGTAGTGTCAGGCCTCCAGCAACGTCACTGACCCTCGGGGCTCTGCTACTCTCTCCTTTGAACCAATCTCTTAACATATTGAAAGCTTTCTGCTTATCCCCAGTGCTATTCTTTGGATTCCGACTTAACCACATTTTTAAATGAAATGCATACAGATCTGATTGTCACTTCTTCCTCTTTAGTTAGCAACCAAGTGTATCTCTGGCTGTATATGCCCATACGGAATGGTGTTGAATGAGAGAAATCAATGTGTCTACCTTCAAGAGTGTCCTTGTGAATTCAGTGGTGTGTACTATCATCCCAGTGAGACGATAGTGAAAGAATGCCAGAAATGGTAAGGACCTGTACATTGTATTTGCACTGTAAAACTGTTATTATGAAATGAATGCCGATATAGGTAAATTAGTTTCATTAACAATGTAGTAATCTCCTAAACTTATTATTTAAAAAAAAAACACATGAAAAAATCTAAATTGCCACAAAATGTCCAGCAATAGTTATAATTTCCTCAGGGATTCACCTGATTAGCTGGTATTACTCCTGGAGGAAAACCAGGATAAGTGGAATTTCTCTCAAACTCATGATGGCTGATTGTGAGAACCCTCAAGGAAATTCCAGCCATAGTTTCTTTATTTAAATAGTTTCACAACGTCCCTGTACATAGGCCTCATCCCTCAAAATCAAAATCCAGAAGCTGTATTGCTATGCAATCTATAATTGTGAATGATGACACAGCTAATATGGGCTTATAGTTGTGCCAAATGTAGCAATTTGCCTTCTGGATTTTACACAGATTTAATCACTTTTCAATCAATTTGGTATGATGGAAATAACAAACACATTTGAAAGCTTGTGCATATTTAATTATTTATTTATAATTTATAAGTTAAGAATTCAGAAAAGTATTGAAAAGAGGTTTGGATATGTTGCAACAATACATAAGGAATTACCACTATTCTTTGAAAGCATCTATGTTTTTAATTTCTTACCTTTCCTTCTACTCTAACTATATTTGGGTTCCCTGTCTTAGACTATTCTCAATAGTGAGCCTTGTTGCTCTATGTTCCAGGCAACGCTTTCGCTGAGGGATCTGAAAGCAGAACAGGTCTACTGAGGCTGCTGAAGATGGTATTACCAAGGGTATTCATAGAGATGGGTTGATAAGGTGCAAGCCCCTTGCTAAAATATCTAAAAGCTCACTAATAATTCATTTGTTCTCCCAGGTAGATGTAAAAAGTCACAAGGCACTATTCGAAGAAGAGGGAAGTTCTCCTGTGCCCTGGCCAAGAATAATCATAAAGTTATAGATAAGTTGATGGAAGAATTCATTAGAAATGCTCTGTACAGAGAATCTCAGCATGTTTTCAGGAAATGAAGATCATATTTAACCAAGTTGGTTGGATTTTTTGAGTAAAATTGTTGAATGTAGTTCGCTCATTATGTATCTTGATTTTCCAAAAGAAAGGTTCAGCCTTGTGGGGTTGGTGGGCAGAATTTGGTTTGGATCAGTAAATGATTCCATTAAGATCATTATTAATGGTAGTGCTTTTGCATCGGGAGTCAGGCAGGGCTTGATGTTAGGGCCATTATTCTTCAGCATCTTTAGCAGTGACCTGGACAAAGATGTCAGGTGAACTATCTACAGATTTACATATGATACAGAAATATGTACAGGTGTAATGACATTAAATAAGGAAATAGATTGTGGATAGAAGTAGATGTGATGCGGGAATGTGCCCATAATTGACAGCTATCTTTTAAATCAATAAAAATAGTTTCCAGTTTCCTGACCATCCAATGCCTCTACATCTCCATCCTTCACCAGGACGTTCTGTTGTTTTTTTTTCCTTTAACTACCACTCTCTGTCCACCATCACACCTCTCCGACTGACTGAATTTGTTCTTACAGTGAACAACTTTTTTTAAAATTCATTTATTGCCCATCCCTAGTTGCCCTTGAGAAGGTGGTGGTGACAACAAGCTATTTCAGAGGACATTTTTAAGAGTCAAGTCAGATCAGATAAGGACAGCAGATTTCCTTCTAAAGGAGATTAATGAAGCAGATGGAATTTTACCTCTAACAACAATGGTTTCACAGTAATCATTAGACTTTTAATTCCAGATTTTTATTGAATTCAAATTTCACCATCTGCCGTGGCGGGATTCAAACCCGAGTCTCCAGAGCATTATCCTGGCCCTCTGAATTACTAATCCAGTGACAGTATCACTATGACATCGCTTCTGCTCTTTTTTAACTCCACTCACTTGCTCCAAATAAAAGGTGCTCCTATGGAAATCTACATAGGCCCTAATTATGTCTGCCTTCCTGTGGGATATGTGGACCATTCTTGGTTCCATTCCTACTCAGGCCCCCTCCCTCACTTCTTTTTCTGGTACATTGGTGACCGTATTGGTGCTGTTTCCTGCTGTCACCCTGAACTGGAAAATGTTATCAATTTTCTTCCACTTTCTATTTTTCTCTCACTTTCACATGAGGAGGTCTTGTGGCACATTGATAGTGTCCCTACTTCTGAGCCAGACGCTCCAGTTTTGATTTCCATTCCAGGACTTGATGCCCATGAAATTTAAGTTCATAATGTGGCCAAACAGGTTTTATTATCAATCCCTAAATCCTATGGTAGATGCTTGATGTAGAACAGTGCCCCTCAAGCCATGCCCTCTGTTGACAGGCTGGTGACCTGTTCTAGTAAAATGACATAAGCAAGTGATTCATCTGCCTCATGTGCCACTACATGGGATAGGACTAAGTCCAAGTAAGTCTCACCATCGCATGATCCATCTCCAACTCATACCTCCCCTTCCTCAACTTCTCTGTCTCTATTTCTGGTCATTGAATATCAACCACTACTCACTATATCCCCAATGACTCCCACAACCACCTTCACTGCACTTCCTTACACCCACTTTTAAAAAATTATTTCATTGGATGTGGGTCACTGACAAGGCCTGCATTGGTTGCCTATCCCTAAATGCCCTTGAACTGAGTAGCCTGTAGAAGGTAGTTATAGGAGTCAACCACATTGCTGTGGGCCTGGAGTCATATATATGTAGGCCAGACCGGATAAGAAGGGAGGATTTCCTTCCCTAGAGGATATTAGTGAACCAGATGGATTTTTACAACAATCCATGATAGTTGTCATGGTCACCATTACTGAGACTAGCTTTAATATCCAGATTTATTAATTACATTTTAATTTCACTAGTTGTTATGTGGAAATTGAGCCCATGTCCTTGGAGCATTAGTCTCTGGATTAATAGTCCAGTGACATATTACCATTAAACCACTGTCAGTCCCAAATGGTCCTGTAAGGATTGTATTCCATTCTCCAATTTCTCTGTCTCATCTGTGCTGATGATGCAACCTTTCAAACTAATGCTTCTGAATTGTCTTCCTTTTTCCTCAACTGAGGATTCCTCCCTCCCCCAATGGTGGTTGACAAGGCACTCAACTGTGTCTGTTCCACTTAATGCCCATCTGCTCACACCTCTTCCCCTTTCTCCCAGAACCATGATAAATTTCCCTTTGTCCTTCCCTTCTACCCAACCTCTGTATTCAGCCATTTCTGCCACCTCCACTGGGATGCCACCCCCAAGCACATCTTTCCTTCCCCTCCCCTTTCAACATCCTGAAGGATCTGTTTCCTCCATGACACCCTGGTCCACTGTTCAATCACTCTGATAGCCCTTCCCTTTCCCATTACACCATTCCATGTAAACACAGAATGCAACACCTGTCCTTTTACCTCCTCTCTTCTCACCATCCAAGTAGCCAAACACTCCTTGCAGGTGAAAAAGTGATGTTTACATGTACTTTCAATTTAGTATACTGTATTTGTTTGGTAGTACAGAACTTAAGTATTGCTGAAAAAAGGAGCATGTTGAAGCTTTTCGTCTTCCACTCATCAGGGCACTTTGTAAGAATACCAGTATAAAGGGAAAACAACAATTTATACTGTATGAGAAGAGAGTGATGATTGGTAGAGGCATTTCCATGGAGAATCCACCAATTGATGACAACTGATAGTTAACTGCCAAGCATTGTTTGAAATTTAAACCAGGCAGCTTGACCCTGATTGATCAAGGCATTGCCCTGAGGAATGAATCAGCGAATGGCTGTCAGTTATTTTATTTAGCTGAAACAGGCACAATGTGTGTATATGTTCTTTCTGTCTGCAAAAAACAGGGCCCTGTGTATTAATATAGGTAGCCTCCAGTACATAGAAATGTGGCACATGCTATTCAACAGCATGTCCCAGTCGCTGTTCACGATGGGACAGGTACAGAGCGCACCCAAAGAGCATGTGCTTGTAAAATTCACAACACAGTGTCCAACATTATATGTGATTCCGCGATTGGACAACATTTGCTAAATAATCTTCAGTGTGTGCTGAATTAGGCTGATGATCAATTTAAGATTTTCAGTTGGGCACAAAGCGTGGCACATTTACATGCACTGGAAGCTACATAAATTAATACCCAGGGTCGTGGACCCTCATATCATGGGATCAGTAGAGGCGCTGGAACAGTTTCACTACTGAAACCCTAGTGGACTTCTTTACCTCAATGTTCAACTTCTCAAACACTCAGTGTCCAATGTGTTAGCCTTGGCTCCAAGTTAGCATTGTCATTTCTGAGTCAGTAGCCTGTGGGTTTAAGCTCTATTATAGAGAGTTTGAGCACATAACCTTGAGGATGTGAAATTAAACCAGGATCCTGGCTGCCCTCGCAGGTTAATGTAAATGACCCCATGGCTCTATTGAAGAATAGGGAATTCTTCCGATGTACTGCCCAATACCTATTCCTCAAACAAGATCATTAGATTATTTGATGATCTGCCTCGTTGTTGTGAGACCTTGATGTGTGCAAAATGCCTGCCACACTTGCCTATGTTATAGTATTATAACATTTGAAAGGAAAGCCTTAAGTTCTGCACTGCTTTGGGGAATTCTGATAATGTGACGGAGCTTTATAAATGTATGTTCTTGCTTATATTTCAATCGCCACTCTTCACAAACATCAACTATTCCAGAATTTCCTTCCTGGAAGTGTCTCACATGCTAATATGGATCTTCACAAATTACACTGACTCACTGTTCCTTGATGAATTAACTTGAAAGTCCTCATCCTTATATTCAAAGTTTTCCATTCCTACAGTGCAGGCACTCTGGGTCATCTTCTCTAGTCTTGCATCTTCTGCTGCTCTGGTTTATTGTTAGCACCTTCAGTTCTCTGCTCCACCATTAGAGGCCAATTTTTATTAATCTCACCTAAACTAATTTGTCTTACTAAAATCCCCACATCCTTAGAACAATTATAAAACCCATGTCTTTTGCCAAATCTTGCACCCATCCCCCACAATTAATTTCATTTTTTTTTCCTGCTCATTGTCTGTCTTTGCCTCCTTTGCCATTTCTGGAGCGATTCTTTCTTGTAAGGACTATTATAAATTGCTGTAGAATTAATTTAGGATGATGGCTACCAAAATGTGCTTTATTGTTAGTTTGTCCAACTCACTTCCTTTCACAAACTGTTGGAGTACAGTGCGTACAGTATCTTTATGCTTCAGTGTAGCACTCACTCACTTTTCCAGAACTGCTTTGTCCAATTCAGGTTCGCAGGGAATCAGAGCCTATTCCGACTGGCAATGGGCGCTAGGCAGAGTACACCCAGGATGGGATGCCAGTCCATCACAGGGCACACACTCACACACACAGACACGCACACTGAGGGGCAATTTACCATAGACAATCCACCTAACATCTTTGGATGGTGGGAGGAAACTAGAGAACCCAAAGGAAACCCACACAGACATGAGGAGAATGTGCCAACTCCATACAAACAGACACCCAAGGTCAGAATCAAACCTGGGTCCCTGGAGCTGTGAGGCAGCAGCGCTAACCACTACGTCTCAATGTAGCACTGAAACTTAGAAAACATATTTGTGTAAAATGAAAAGTTCCCTCCTCCACTCTCACCTCCAACAATAAATGTGAGAATCTTATGGACTCTTTTGTCACAAAGATTGAGACTATCTGATCAGCTGCCTCTCTACCTCCCTCTTTTCCCCTACCCCACTGTACCAAACTTTCTCTAAGGTTCTTCCCTGTCCTAGCCCTGATATTGTACCTTTCTCTAATTTCTGACCTGTCTCCCACCATATCCTCTCTAAGTTCATGTTGTTCAAGGGACCCAATTCCTGCACCCTTCATCCTATTCACACTAAGCCACTGATGGCCAGTTTATTTTCCTCGCTCCCATGTTAGCTGATGGTAGCAGTTCTCTCCCCTTAGGAGCTGTCTCAACCCCTTCAAATCTGCTGTCATCCCCCTCCTTGAAAAAATTGGGGCTTATCTTCAACCTCCCTTTCCTTGTCAGTATTCTTGAACATCTTGTTATGCCTCCCTGATCTGTGCTGTTCTTCCCACAACCCCATGATTGATTGTCTCCAATCAGGTTTCTACCCCTGCCTCAGTACTTAAATGGCCTTTATCAAAGGCAGAAGTGACATCCTGTGCAACTATGATCACAGTAAATTATCTCTTCTCATCCTTCTTGACCTATCCATAGTCTTCAATATTGATCAACACACCATCCTCCAATGCCTCCTCACTGTTATGCAGCTGAGTGGAACTGCTCACACCTTATTTCATTCTTGTTTATCCACTCGTAGCCAGAGAACTTCTTGCACTGGCTTCTCTTTCTGCTCCTTCAGCAATACTTTTGGAGTCCCCAGGAGATCTATTCTTGGGCTTCTTCTGTTTCTCATTTGCAGGCTGCCCCTCGATAATATCATCTGAAAGTACAACTCCATGTTCCACCGATACATTGATGACACCCAGCTGTATCTTACCACCACCTCTCTCAAACCAGCCATTTTCTCTGATTTCTCAAACTGCTTGTTTGACATCCCACACTAGAAAGACAGAAACTTTTTTCAGCTAAGTATTGGGCAGCCCGAAACCATTGTGTTGATCCCTGTCACAAATTTCACTCCCTAGCCACTGACTCTATCCAACTGTCTGACCATTGTCTGAGGCTGAACAAGACCATTTGCAACCTTGGCATTGTATTTAATACCCAGTTAACTTTCCAACCACATATTCACTTCATCAGCAAGACTGCCTAACTCCACCGCTGCACGTCGCCCGACTCTAACCCTGCCTTAACCCACCTGCTGCTGAAACTCTAATCCATGCCTTTGTTACCACTTGACTTTATGAATGCTCTCCTAGCCAGCCTTCCATCTTGTACCCTACATAAAATTAAACTCATCTGAAACTCTGTTGCCAGTATCCTAATTTGCACTAAGTCCCATTCATCCAATATTCCGTGCTCATTGACCTACTTTGGCTCCCAGTCCAGCAAAGCCACAGGTTTAAATTTTTCATTCTTGTTTTAAAATCTGTCCATGGCCTCACTTCTCCCTACCTCTTCCAACCCTATAATTCATTCTCTACCTTCCTTCATCTCAGTCCTTTATTTGAGTATCTATGAATTTTAATAAACTCACCGTTAGCACCATTAGCAGTTCATCTTCCTGGACCCTAAGCTCTGAATTTCCCTCCCTAAACCTTTGCCTTTCCCTCTTTTAAGATGATCCTTTAAACCAACATCCTTGACCAAATGTTTCATCATCTGTCCTGATAGCTCCTCTGAGGCTTGTCAAATTTTGATTTATAATCCACTTGGGAAAGCACCTTGAGTTGCTTTACCATGTTAAAGGCACTATTGAGATGCAAGTTGTTATTATAATTCTATTTTTACAATTTGGAAATGCAAAGTTACAATGTTTGGGTATTCAGAATTCTTTTGAGTAGCTGTATGAAATCTCAATTTAATCTCTCCAACATTTTGTATTTGAATAGTATCTGCATTAGAGGTAAATGGGAATGCACAGGAAATGCAAAGTGTCCTTCAACCTGCACAGTTCATGGAGAAGGGCATATTACTACATTTGATGGAAAGCAATATGTATTTGATGGCAGTTGTGAATATACTTTAGTTCAGGTAATAATCAAAATACTCTCTATGACCCTTTTATGTTATATATTCAGTTATCTGTGTGCATGCACTCTAATTTTTGTCTCAACCAATGTGTGCAATTTGTTTATTTAGGATGCTTGTTCTGCTAATTCCAGACAGCCGTCATTCAAAATAGTCACAGAAAATATTATTTGTGGTAAAACAGGAGTAGTCTGTACTAAATCCATAAAGATCTACTTTAAGGTAAGGAAGTTCAGTGGTGAATTACATTTTCAGTCATTTCAATTCCTGTACGTAGCTCTGGTGACAGCAGCTTTGTAAAGCAATTTTTCCCATTTTTTTAATTCTTTCATGGGATGAGTGTTGCTGGAAAGACCAGTATTTGTTGTCCATCCCTAATTGCCCTTGAGAAGGTAATTAATTCCTTTGCTTATTATCTGTTTGTTGCATTTACTTTTGCACATCTTGGAGCCTTAATGTTGATATTGTTCAAAACTGACTAAAAGTCTAGATTTCAGCTCTACTACGATTCTGTCGAAATATTAGAATGATATAAATTGAATAAATCAAATTATGGTAATTAAGTGGGATTTGGGGTAACACGTTCTGGCGTACTAAGGTATGCTCAGGGATGAACATATTTTATTTTACATTATAACAGCGAAATACTGCAGATACGGGAAATCTGAAACAAAAACAGAAAATTCTGGAAATGCTCAGCCGTTCAGGCAGCATCTGTGGGAGAGACAGAGACAGTTAATGGCCCAGATTTTCGACCCCTAGATGGGTGAGCAGAGTTGGGAAACTTTCCAACTTGCCAACCCGCCCTGGGTAAAACTGCCTGAGTGGCAAGATTATCGATCTGGGAGGCGGGTGTGTCCTGGAGTCAGGTCCACTGCCCTCAAACAGATTGGGGGTAGCCACTGGGCCTGCTGAGTACTGAGGCAGACTGGGTAAAAGGTCCCCCTCAGTGCTCTGGGACTTCTGTAATAGAAGCAATTTGGCTCTCTAGCCTTCACCCCTCACACCCACTCACCCCACCACTTCCCATGCCCCATCCATACCAACTCATTCTAAACCATGTTCCAAACCATGCACCCACCCACTCCCTATGGCCCCTCATACCCTTTGCGCCATCCCAAGTCCTTATACCTATCTTCCATGCCCACTCATATCCTTCATGCCCTCTGCCCACCTCTCATGGTCCCTTATATCCTCTATTCCAATGTAATGCCAATTAATGCCAAACCATGCCCCCCACCCTTTCCCTTACATTCTCCATGCTAACTTACTCAGTATTCACCAGGGAGGATCTCAGGATCCATGCTGATATGAAATAAAATAAAGTTCTAAATACCTATTACGGACTTCACTAAATAAAAAAAATACACTCTCCATTGATAAAGGCCCAATCAATACATTTAAATCCTCTGAAGTACTTAATCCTTTGTAAAAACTAAAAATTGTATTCATAACCGTACATCAAAGATAGCTAACCTATTAATAAACTCTTTGAGCAGTTAATCAAACTGAACTTAGTCCTCCCCCCCCACCCCACCACTGTGATAATGATAGGTTATGAAAGCAATAATATTAATATAATGATAGCCCTTAGAGTTATGTCAACAAAAGCTGCAAGCATGGTTTTCTTTTCAATTTAGAGACAAAGCAGGCTAGGTTTTTTCCCCTTGTTAAAATTTAACGAGCAGGGGATTTCACTAACTTGACAGTTTGACAATTCTACAGACCTTAAGCACCTTTGATGAGCATTCACATCTATGCTTAAAAATGGTAAGTCTCATATTGTAAGGAATAGACCTCACTCCAGCAAAAAGTCAGTGCTGAGTTCAATTGGCCCTGCTGCGTTCATGTTTTCCCCGTTTGTGAATCCTGACTCTTTTTTACATACTGGCAAAGATAGGATCAGTTGTGACAGCACTTCCGGAGCCAGGGTCCAAGCAACAATTTGGATAAAGCGAGGACTGTCCATGACTTCATGAAAATCCGGACATTTCAGGTCGATGACATTTCATCAGAACAATGAAAGCTCATCAAACTGAAATTATATATCTGTTTCTCTCTGTGTATTTTACATTATCATTTTAAATTTTTCTGTACAAATTAGACAAAATAGGTTGACAGGATTACAGGTGAGCATATATATAACCACAACTAACTGAGCTGACCAAGCCTTCAAGGATATAACCTCCAAACTGGGCCTGGAGAAGAGGGTCAGAGAACCAGCATAAGGGAAAAACCTACTTGACCTCATTTTCACCAGTCTATCACTGATGCGTCTGTGTACGACGCTATTGGCAGGAGTGACCATGGCACTGTCCTCGTGGAGACGAAGATCTGATTTCAAACTGAGGAAACTCTACCTCTTGTATACAGTTATATTCAAACTGCTCAGATAATAAAGCAGTCTGTATCTGCATTCAGAAAGACCTGGACAACACTCACGCTTGCACTGATGGGTGGCAAGTAACATTTTCACCACAGGAGTGACAGGCAACATATCCAACCGGAGGAGCCTAACCACCTCCACTTGACATTCAACAGCGGTACCATTGCCAAATCCCCCACCATCAGCATCCTGTGGTCAGCATTTAATGGACCAGCCAAATAAATATGTTTGTATTCAGGGGGTCTTATCAACAACATCAGTTGTATGCCTGGGTGGCAAGTCTATCCTTATATCCTATCCTGGTGTAAGAGTGCAGACTGGTCTTGTACTTAAGACGAACTATTGTGAAAGGAAGAATTTGTTTTTGAATAGAATTCCTCAAAGTGTGTGCAATGGGCTGCTCATTTAATTACTTTCAAAGTTTGATTACTACTGCACAAAATAAGATACACAAATAAGTATAGGATGCATGACTGTATTGGTTGAGGATTACCAGAACTATCTTTGAAAAATGCATCATCTCATTATTTTTTGTGTCTATTTGTACAAGCAAATGTTGCAGCATTCCCTCAGTATTTCATTCACATCTTGGAGTGGGACTTGAACCCAAAACCTTTTAACTCATAGGTAGAAGCAGTAGCAGTGGAACTGAGCCAAGGTGATAGATACTTGTGAGCTGCTGTCATTGATACATTTCTTGAGGCATTTCTGTGTTGTTTTCCTACAGTTTGTCTTCAGCTCCATTCATAGGGTTGAATGGAGAATGGCCGTGCTCAGTGTTGCTTGTTTGCACTGGAGTACTGCTTTGGGTGCATTAGAGTGCTTTGGTTGGTGTTTGGTGAGTGAGTTCAATGAAGGGGGGAAGGAGGTCCTTCTTTCTTTTTCTACCTTTCATCAGCCTCCAGTAGCTAGCACTTACTTGGTTACAGTAAAGGACACTGAATATCATAGGAGCCCATAAAGCAGTAGAGAGGGAGAACCAGGAGTTTACAGATAAAGTCTTAAAGTGATGTCAGGAGTCCCATAGGTTGATTGGTTGTTATGTATAGGCTTTTATGAACTCAGTACGGTGGGGGAAATTGGTGAGTGACAGGTAAATTAATATATTATACCATACTATAGTAAACACTTTATATAAAGTTTAAGATATGGCAGTGCAGCACGGAGATTTGGAATGTGTATCATGTGAGATGTGGGAAGTTGTGCAGGCACAAAGTGCCCTGGATGACGGTATCCGCAGGAAGTGTCACTAGCTGCAGAAATCTGAGCTCCAGCTTGCAGAACACGAGCAACGGCTGGAGTCACTGTGCTACATTTGCAAGGCAGAGGATTATATTGATACCATGTTTAGAGAGGTGGTCACACAGCAGCTAAGAAATAAACAAGCAGAGAGGGAATGGGTGACTGCCAGAGCACCTAAGAGAAACAGACAGATAGTGCAGGAATCGCCTGAGGGGGTCTTACGCTCTAACCATTTTTTCATTTTGGACACTGGTGAATGAGATGGTTCCTCAGAGGACTCCAGCATGAGCCATGGGTGGCTCAGCTGCACAATAGGGGAGGAGAAAGGGTGGAAGTGCTATAGTGGTAGCATATTCCGTAGTTAAGGGAGCAGACAGGTGTTTCTGCAGCCATAAGTGTGACTCCACGATGGTATGTTGCCTCCCTGGTGCTAGGGTCAAGAATGTCACAGAGCGGCTGCAGGACATTCTTTTATGGTGAGGGTGAACAACCAGAGGTTGTGGTCCACATTGGGACCAATGGCAAAAGTAGGAAAAGGGATGAGGCCCTGAAAGCAGTTTTTAGGGAGTTGGGAAGAGAATTAAAAAGCAAGACCTGAGGAGCAGTAATTTCAGGATTATTGCCAAATGCTAATGAGCATAAGAACAGGAATACTGAGCAGTTCAACACATGGTTTGAGAAGTGGAGTAGGAGGGAAGGCTTTAGATTTCTGAGGTATTGGGACCAGTACGAGGACTATGGGTTACAACTTAACAGGGCTGGGTCTAACGTCCTCAAAGGGAGGTTTGCTAGTGCTGTTGGGGAAGGTTTAAAATAGTTTGGCAGGCATTTGGGACCCTGAGGGGGTATTCAGAGTGGAGAGGAGAAAAACTGGCAGTGGAAAGTAGAGAATTAGTAACTGATAAGGATATATCAGACAGTAGTATCAAGGTAAATAGAATATTTGGAGAGTTTAATAGAATTAGAGTCACCTATAGTAGGTCATCAGATGGGGGTCATAATAGGGGGGAAAAGTAAAAAAGCCTAATTCAGGGTTAATGTGCATGTATGTGAATGCATAGAGTGTGGTTAATAAGATTGGTGAAATACAGGCACAGGCTGATTAAATATTCCTTGGTACAAGATATTTAGGAGAGACAGGAAAGGGAGAAAAGTGGGGGAGAGTGGCAGTATTGATTAAAGATGGCGTGACAGTACTGGAGAAAGAGATATTCCAGTCCAGTCAAGGATGGCTCGAGATAAGGAATGAAAAAGGTGCAATAACATAGATTAGTGTAATATATAGACCACTAACTAACGGAAGGGATATAGAGAAACAAATCTGCAAAGAAATTACAGAGAGGTGCAAGTAATTATATAGACTTCAATTAGCCAAATATAGACTAGTATAGGAATAGTGCAAAGGGACAAGAGGGGCAAGAGTTTCTGGAGTGTGTTCAAGGTCATTTTCTGCAGCAGTATGTTTCCAATCCAACGAGAGGTCAGGCACTGTTGGACCTAGTTTTGGAGAATGAGTTAGCCCAAGTGGATCATATATCCACTTATTACACAGATTTAGGGGACAGTGACTCTTGTATAATAAGGTTTAGGTTGGCTATGCAAAAGGATAGGGAACAATCCAGAGCAGAGATAATTAATTACGAGAAAGCCAACTTCAATGGGATGAGAATGCATCTGAGTCAAGCGAGTTGGAATCAAATGTTGGCAGAAAGGATAGTAGCTGAACAATGGGTTTTCTACCTTCAAAGAAAAAGCATTGCAGGCAATGTCAAGGTTTGTTCCCTTGAAGGGGAAAGGTAAGACAGATAAATCCAGAGCACCCTAGATAACGAGAGATGAAGATGAAAAGGATGAAGTGCACTTGCAACAAATGTCAGGTAGAAAAGACAATGGAGAATCAGGCTGACTATAGAACAACCAGAGGGGAAGTGAAAAAACTAATAAGAAAAGCGAGGAGAGAGCATGAAAAGAGACTAGCAGCAAACACAAAAGGGTATCCCAAGGTCTTCAATAAGCCTATATATAATAAAAGGGTGGTTTAAAAAAGAAGAGTAGGACTGATTAGGGATAAAAAAGGGGACTTGCACGTGAAGGCAGGAGAAATAGAGGAGGTATTAAGAAGAACTGTGCATTTGTCTTTACAAAGGAAGAAGATGCTACCCAGGCTGAGGTAAGAGAGGTACAGTAGAAGAATTTACACTTGAGAAGGAGGAGGTGTTAGAAAAGGTTATTTTTACTTAAAATAGATAAGGTACCAGGACCAGCTGAGATGCATCCAAGGGTACTGAGGGAAGTGAGAATGGTAATTGCAGAGGCACTAGTGATAATCTTCCATTCTTCCTTAGGCACAGGACAGGTGCCAGAGGACTGGAGAATTGTGATTGTTAGACCCTTGTTCAAAAAGGGGTGCAAGGATAAAGTCAGCAACTACAGACCAGTCAGTTTGACTTCTGTGGTAGAGAAATTTCTGGAAACTGTAGTTCAGGACAAAATTAATAGTCACTTAGACAAGTGCAAGGTAATTAAGGAAAGCCAGTATGGATGCATTAAGGGAAAATCATGTTTAACTAACTTCCTGGAGTTTTTTGAGGTTGAGAGAAGGTTGATAAGGGCAACGTTGTTGATGTGTGTATGGGTTTAGTGATAAATGGTTGTTTTTCAGATTGGAGGAGGGTTTGTGGTGGAGTTCCCCAGGGTAAAATGTTGAGATTTTTGCCCTTCCTGTTATATATTAATTACCTAGTCTGTGGTATCCAGGGTATGCTTTCAAAATTTGCAGATGATGTGAAGATTGGAAATGTTAATAAGGATAGTTTTGAATTTCAGAAGGACATAGACATGTTAGTGGATTGGACAGACAAGTGGCAGATGAAGTTCAATGCAGAGAAGTGTGACGTGATTTGTTTTGGCAGGAAAAATATGGAGAGACAGTACAAAATAAAGGGAGAATCTCTATAGGAGGTATATAACTAGAGAGACCTCGATGTACATAAGTCACTGAAGATGGCAGGGCATGTTGAGAGAGCAGTTAATAAAACTTATTAGTATCCTCAGGCTTTATTAAGAGGGGCATCGTGTAAAAGAGTAAGGAGGTCATGTTGAACTTGTAAAATAAACTAGTTAGGCCTCATCTGAAGTAGTGTCCAGTTCAGGGTGCCATACTTGAGGAAGGATGAGAAATCCTTGGAGAGAGTACAAAAATGATTCTAGGGATAAAGTAATTCAGTTATGAAGATAGACTGAAGAGGTTGGGACTGTTTCTCTTGGAGAAAAGAAGGCTGAGAAGAGATTTAATAAATGTATTCAAGGTCCTGAGTGTATGGACAGGATAAATAATGAGACATTGTTCCCACTCAAGCGAGCATCAAGAACTAGAGGGCACAGATTCAAAATAATTAGCAAAAGGGAAAAAAGTGATGAGGAAAAATGTTTTTACCCAGAGGGTGGTAGGAGTAATAGAACAACATTCTGGAGAGGACTCCGTCTGGCTGAACTTGTTCTCACGTTGAACAATTTCTCCTTCAACTCCTCTCACTTTCTCCAAATAAAAGGTGTGGCTATGGGTACCCGCATGGGCCCCAGCTATGCCTGTCTCTTTATGGGGTATGTGGAACATTCCTTGTTGCAGTCCTACTCCGGCCCCCTTCCACAACTTTTTCTCCGGTACATCGATGATTACTTCGGTGCCGCTTCATGCTCTCGTCGGGACTTGGAAAAATTTATCAATTTTGCTTCCAATCTCCACCCCTCCATCATTTTCACGTAGTCCATCTCTGACACTTCCCTTCCCTTCCTTGACCTCTCTGTCTCAATCTCTGGTGATAGACTGTCCACCAATATCCATTACAAACCCACCGACTCCCACAGCTACCTCGACTACAGCTCCTCACACCCCGCTTCCTGCAAGGACTCCATCCCATTCTCCCAGTTCCTTCGCCTTCGTCGCATCTGTTCCGATGATGCTACCTTCAAAAACGGTTCCTCTGACATGTCCTCCTTCTTCCTTAACCGAGGTTTTCCACCCACGGTCGTTGACAGGGCCCTCAACCGTGTCCGGCCCATCTCCCGCGCATCCGCCCTCACGCCTTCTCCTCCCTCCCAGAAACATGATAGGGTCCCCCTTGTCCTCACTTATCACCCTACCAGCCTCCACATTCAAAGGATCATCCTCCGCCATTTCCGCCAACTCCAGCATGATGCCACCACCAAACACATCTTCCCTTCACCCCCCTTATCGGCATTCCGTAGGGATCGCTCCCTCCGGGACACCCTGGTCCACTCCTCCATCACCCCCTACTCCTCAACCCCCTCCTATGGCACCACCCCATGCCCACGCAAAAGATGTAACACCTGCCCCTTCACTTCCTCTCTCCTCACCGTCCAAGGGCCCAAACATTCCTCTCAAGTGAAGCAGCATTTCACTTGCATTTCCCCCAACTTAGTCTACTGCATTCGTTGCTCCGAATGTGGTCTCCTCTACATTGGAGAGACCAAACGTAAACTGGGCGACCGCTTTGCAGAACACCTGCGGTCTGTCCGCAAGAATGATCCAAACCTCCCTGTCGCTTGCCATTTTAACACTCCACCCTGCTCTCTTGCCCACATGTCTGTCCTTGGCTTGCTGCATTGTTCCAGTGAAGCCCAACGCAAACTGGAGGAACAACACCTCATCTTCCGACTAGGCACCTTACAGCCTTCCGGTCTGAATATTGAGTTCAACAACTTTAGGTCGTGAGCTCCCTCCCCCATCCCCACCCCCTTTCTGTTTCCCCCTTTTTCCCTTTTTTTCTCTTCCCTATAAATTATATAGATTTTTCTTTTCCCACCTATTTCCATTATTTTTAAATATTTTAAAATCCTTTTATGCTCCCCCCACCCCCACTAGAGCTGTACCTTGAGTGCCCTACCATCCATTCTTAATTAGCACATTCGTTTAGATAATATCACCAACTTTAACTTTAACACCTATGTGTTCTTTTGTACCATTGTTGCTGACATCTTTTGATGATCTGCTTCTATCACTGCTTGTTTGTCTACACAAGCACCTCTGTCTCTCCCTATCTCTCCGCCCCACACACACACCTTAAACCAGCTTATATTTCAACTCTTTCTTGGACTCGAAATCAAGTTCTGTCGAAGGGTCATGAGGACTCGAAACGTCAACTCTTTTCTTCTCCGCCGATGCTGCCAGACCTGCTGAGTTTTTCCAGGTAATTCTGTTTTTGTTTTGGATTTCCAGCATCCGCAGTTTTGTTTTGTTTTATCTCTGTGTTTAATTGACTGCCACTGCTCTTCAAGAAATGCCTACCTCCTTGAAGAAGTTCTGTTCCTCTCTGCGACAAGATTTCCGTATCTCTCTGTTGCCTTGTTCACCTTCTTTGCTTTCCATTTCCCTCCTGGTGTTTGACAAGGTGTTTACTAAAACTCGCTTTCACAGCCATATCTCCTTTCTCAGTGACTGTCTCCGTCTCCGACTTACCCCACGTGGATTTCAACTGAAATTCCACCCCTCATCTTTCGAACCCACCCAGGATTACCGGTATCTCCGGGACATAAAACGTTTCTCAGACTGCTGTTCTCGTCACATTCTGAAATCCACACTCAGTGCCATGCGCCGCCATATGAACACACTCGACCTCTCCCTCCAGCAGCACCGCCGTACCCTTTTTCAAAGCTGCGCTTGCCCCCAGTTTCATTTTATCCTTCGGCTCATCCGACGCCTCAACAAGAAACTTTTTCTCTTTCTCTCAACTGCTAAGGAACGCAAGCTCCAACAACTCATGGACACCAACACCCATCTAGGACCATCCACCCCAGCCTGTCCCTCCGTCCCCACCCCATCTTCCAATCCCAACCCCAGCCGTGTATTCACTATACCCCCTGACCTTCCCCTCTCCGATGCTGAACGTTCAGTGCTCAGCAAAGGACTTAGTTTCATACCTTTACGCCCTCACCTCAATGAATTTCGGGCTCGGCATGATACTGAACTCTTCTTTCGCCGTCTTCGTCTCCGGGCTCACTTCTTTGGGCAGGAGTCCTCTCCCAGTTCAACGGATCCTTTTACCCATCTCCAATATTCTCCCTCCACCTGGACCCCTCCCTCTGGATTCTTACCTTCTCTCGATCTTTTCATTGAGAACTGTCGGCGCGACATTAGTCATCTCAATTTCTCTGCTCCTCTCACCCATTCTAACCTGTCTCTCTCTGAACTTACTGCACTCCATTCTCTCAGGTCCAACCCTGACATTGTCATCAAACCCGCTGACAAGGGTGGTGCTGTTGTTGTCTGGCGCACTGACCTCTACCTCGCGGAGGCTGAGCGTCAACTCGCAGACACTTCCTCCTACCTCTCCCTGGACCATGACCCCACCACTGAACATCAAGCCATTGTTTCCAGGACTGTCACTGACCTCATCTCCTCTGGGGATCTCCCTCCCACAGCTTCCAACCTGATAGTCGCCCAACCTCGGACGGCCCGCTTCTATCTCCTACCCAAAATCCACAAACAGAACTGCCCCGGTAGACCGATCGTCTCAGCTTGCTCCTGCCCCACAGAACTCATCTCTCGTTATCTTGACTCCCTTCTCTCTCCCCTTGTCCAGTCCCTTCCCACCTACATCCGTGATTCCTCTGACACCTTACGTCACATCAACAATTTCCAGTTCCCTGGCTCCAACCGCTTCCTCTTCACCATGGACGTCCAATCCCTCTACACCTCCATCCCCCACCAGGATGGTCTGAGGGCCCTTAGCTTCTTCCTCGAACAGAGGCCCGAACAATCCCCATCCACCACTACTCTCCTCCGTCTGGCTGAACTTGTTCTCACGTTGAACAATTTCTCCTTCAACTCCTCTCACTTTCTCCAAATAAAAGGTGTGGCTATGGGTACCCGCATGGGCCCCAGCTATGCCTGTCTCTTTATGGGGTATGTGGAACATTCCTTGTTGCAGTCCTACTCCGGCCCCCTTCCACAACTTTTTCTCCGGTACATCGATGATTACTTCGGTGCCGCTTCATGCTCTCGTCGGGACTTGGAAAAATTTATTAATTTTGCTTCCAATCTCCACCCCTCCATCATTTTCACGTGGTCCATCTCTGACACTTCCCTTCCCTTCCTTGACCTCTCTGTCTCAATCTCTGGTGATAGACTGTCCACCAATATCCATTACAAACCCACCGACTCCCACAGCTACCTCGACTACAGCTCCTCACACCCCGCTTCCTGCAAGGACTCCATCCCATTCTCCCAGTTCCTTCGCCTTCGTCGCATCTGTTCCGATGATGCTACCTTCAAAAACGGTTCCTCTGACATGTCCTCCTTCTTCCTTAACCGAGGTTTTCCACCCACGGTCGTTGACAGGGCCCTCAACCGTGGCCCATCTCCCGCGCATCCGCCCTCACGCCTTCTCTTCCCTCCCAGAAACATGATAGGGTCCCCCTTGTCCTCACTTATCACCCCACCAGCCTCCGCATTCAAAGGATCATTCTCCGCCATTTCCGCCAACTCCAGCATGATGCCACCACCAAACACATCTTCCCTTCACCCCCCTTATCGGCATTCCGTAGGGATCGCTCCCTCCGGGACACCCTGGTCCACTCCTCCATCACCCCCTACTCCTCAACCCCCTCCTATGGCACCACCCCATGCCCACGCAAAAGATGTAACACCTGCCCCTTCACTTCCTCTCTCCTCACCGTCCAAGGGCCCAAACATTCCTTTCAAGTGAAGCAGCATTTCACTTGCATTTCCCCCAACTTAGTCTACTGCATTCGTTGCTCCGAATGTGGTCTCCTCTACATTGGAGAGACCAAACGTAAACTGGGCGACCGCTTTGCAGAACACCTGCGGTCTGTCCGCAAGAATGATCCAAACCTCCCTGTCGCTTGCCATTTTAACACTCCACCCTGCTCTCTTGCCCACATGTCTGTCCTTGGCTTGCTGCATTGTTCCAGTGAAGCCCAACGCAAACTGGAGGAACAACACCTCATCTTCCGACTAGGCACCTTACAGCCTTCCGGTCTGAATATTGAGTTCAACAACTTTAGGTCGTGAGCTCCCTCCCCCATCCCCACCCCCTTTCTGTTTCCCCCTTTTTCCCTTTTTTTCTCTTCCCTATAAATTATATAGATTTTTCTTTTCCCACCTATTTCCATTATTTTTAAATATTTTAAAATCCTTTATGCTCCCCCCACCCCCACTAGAGCTGTACCTTGAGTGCCCTACCATCCATTCTTAATTAGCACATTCGTTTAGATAATATCACCAACTTTAACTTTAACACCTATGTGTTCTTTTGTACCATTGTTGCTGACATCTTTTGATGATCTGCTTCTATCACTGCTTGTTTGTCTACACAAGCACCTCTGTCTCTCCTTATCTCTCCGCCCCACACACACACCTTAAACCAGCTTATATTTCAACTCTTTCTTGGACTCGAAATCAAGTTCTGTCGAAGGGTCATGAGGACTCGAAACGTCAACTCTTTTCTTCTCCGCCGATGCTGCCAGACCTGCTGAGTTTTTCCAGGTAATTCTGTTTTTGTTTTGGATTTCCAGCATCCGCAGTTTTGTTTTGTTTTTATTCTGGAGAGGATGTTGGAGGTCAGGTTCGATCAAGGTATTCAAAAGAGAATTGGCTGGCCATCTGAAAAGAGAGAATGTGTAAGGTTATGGGGATAAGGCAGGGGAGTGGGATTCAGTAGAATGTTCTTTCACAAGCCAGTGCAGACTCGATGGACCGAATGGCCTCTTTCTGCACTGTAAAGACTCTGTGGAAGCATTGTGATAAAGGTACTGGACAGTTATCTGGAGGCCGGACTAATGAGTTCAAATCCCCTCACAGTAGTTGGGGGAATTTAAGTTCAGTTAATTAATAAGTGAATTTTACCAGAATGGGTCTGATTGAAAGTTCATGAAATGTTAACACTTTTCTTCTCCACAGATGCTGCCTGACCTTGCTAAGTATTTCCAACATTTTATGTTTTTATTTCAGATTTCCAGCATCTGCAGTACTTTATTTTTGCACTAATGGAAAGTTTGGTTTATTAAATATTGTAAATTGCATCCATCACTATGTTCATAATGTGCATTTTCTTTTTTTCAGGATATTCTAATTAAGCTGACTGATGGACACTATCAGGTAACACCCCCAAATGCTGCAAGAAGACTCAAAGTGATTAACAATCCACTGTATCTAAAATTTGATTTAAGAATCAGTGCAAAACTTGAGCTGACTATTATCTGGAACAAGAATATGAATGCTTACATCTCAATTACTAGACTATCAGAGGTAACTCGAACTAAACTCTTGACAATCGTTTGGCTTTCTTACAGACAGATGTAATCTGCAAATGTATGAATGAAACTAGGTTCTGGTCAGTTTGTACGAAGGTTGCAATGTCAACTCAAAAATTTAATACTTTATGTTTCATATTGTTTCAAGCTATAGACTGAAATAAAGTATATGGATATTTGAAGTGCAGTCATAAGTTTTCAATACTGCCTAGCTATTTTGTGCCTGATGTTTCTTTCCATTTTTCACTGGAATCTTTATCATCAAATACTGGATCAGTTTTCCATCCAATTATGTTGAGGCTTCCTGTCTCCTTTTTTCCCATTTAATTCTGGAGATGTATCATTGGGTTGGGGCAGTGTCTAGAAAAAGGCCATTATATATTTACATAATCAGGGTCAGGTTCAGAACAGTATTTATTGCAAAAGTCATTGAAATAATGAAGTGAAACCTAACTAGTTCATTCAATGCCCTTGAATAATTTGTATTTAAGGTAGGTGTATATATTCAGTTATATTTTTTGGATCTATATGTTTAAACTTGACTAACATGCATGAACAAGTAATGTTGCTGAAGCTTCTCTGCTCTCTAGCTATAAATGCTATAAGATAATTATCAATATTTTATAAAGCTCCCTATGGATGAGTAAATTTGACAGTTCTGGACAATATTTTACAGCTGTTTTAAATGTATTGAACCATTCTACTGTTCTTATTTTCATAATGCTGTTTACAATTCTCATCAATACAATACAATTTTACCACCAATATTCCTTCCTGTGCCGTCTCTGTTTAAACCATTGATTTACTACTTGGGGTAAGATTGCACAAGTGACTTGCACATTTGATGACACAATGTCCTGGGTATCAATGTAGCCCACATTGACGGGATGAAAATCTGTTCTCTCGTATGGTTATAAGCATCCTGTATGAAATAAGTTTGTACACTCTCAAATTTATTTCTGATCCTAGATCCATATCATTAGGTAAATATAAATATATGGGTGAAAGTTTATATAATGTTCAATGTTGGACTTTAATTTAAGTTCATTGACTAATTTCAGTTCTAAAGTACATTATCACAATTTTAACATTTGAAAAATTGATGTTCTTCCATTTTGTCAGCTTGCAGTTTGTGGACTGTGTGGCAATTACAATGGTAATGTGGACGATGAATATATAACCCAGAACAAATATTTAGTCTCCAATGTACTGGCCTTTGCAAATTCTTGGAAGGAAGACCCTACATGCAGGGATGTGACTGAAGTTGTATTTCCATGTCACAAAAATCCATATCGTTTGGCCAGGGCTGAAAAAATGTGTGCTATAATTAACAGTAAGCTGTTTGAGCCATGTCACAAACTGGTGAGTATATTTAACAATCAAGACTTTATTGAAGTTCTGTATTGCTGTGACAGAAATTACGTGTTTTAGGGGTGAATTTTGTCAGCTTTTCTCACTTTGCCACCATAAATTTGCCAGAAATTTGATTTTTAAAAATTCAGCTTTGTGCATAAATGGGATTTCCACTAAGCTTCCACTGAAGTTAAGGTGGCAAAGTGAAAAAACCCTGAGAACATCAATTCCTTTCATTGTTAATTTTATAATATGGTTCTTTATCATTGGCTACAGTACTCGCAGAGTTAAAACTGCTCCTTCTAAGATGTGCTTATAAGGTGTAGGAAAACACTCTTGAGAAAAGGCGGCCGAGGGGTGACCTCATAGATGTGTTTAAAATTATGAAAGATTTTGATAGAATAGATCAAGAATGTTTCCTCTTGTGGGGAAGAGCATCAACATAAGATAGTCACCAAGAAATCCAATAAGGAATTTGGAAGAAATGTTTTCTTCTACAGAATGGTCAGAATGTGAAACTTGCTACCACAGGGTTGAAGTGAATAGTATAGATGCATTTAAGAGGAAATTAGACTAGCATATGATTATCCTCTGAACCTTATGAATTTTGGGAGAATGAAGTGGATATGTGGGCATGAGTTACATCACTCCCAAAGAGGAAACAAGGTATAGCTTTGGCATTGTTGCTTCCTACAAGAAATAAAATCAGAAGTATTTTGTGGTATGGATGCCCATCAGTTGGTTAGTGTTGAAGGTTTGGATCTTCTATGAAAATTCATGGATGAAATTTACAAGAAAGATGATCCGTTAAATGCCCAGGAAACATGGTCAGATTTTGTTAGATTTTGAAAAACAGTTGGGCGTTCCATGAAAGACATGAATTTTAACACTGAATTTTGTCAATCTTTTATACACTTTGTGGATTTTTGAATCAATACTAGCATTTAAATTGTTGGATTGTGCTAAGGTATCTCATGGACAGGTTCCTGGTTCTGATCTCTATTCGGTTCTCAAAGAAGGAATTCCTGTTAGCTCAGATATCTGCTGCCTTAAAAATATTCCTGGAGAAAGAATCATTTCTTTAAGTCTTCATGGAACAAGTGGGCATCCCACTGTGACACAAAGAATAGAGGATTCAATGGTTACCCGATTTTGAAATGGTCCAGAAACTAAATGCAGCGGGCAATGTAATGGAAGGATTAGAAAATGGGCAGAATGAGGATGAAAGCATCTTCAGCAAAACTGTTTATTACAGTGGAAGGCAGAATTGCAGGAATGCACAAGGAATAGTCAATATGTGGTTCAGGTGTGACTGAAACTATCATTATGCCATGAACTTCTAAAAGTCGAGTGGCAAGGTCCTCTTAATGACACGTGACAAAATAAATTCTGAATAACAGGATGAAGATAATGATGCATCTGAACAAATTGTACTGGTCACAAGCAATTTTAGTCCACTGCTGAATACATTATTTGTGGACTCCTTGCTAGTGCTTGTACTTCAACAGTGCATGGAACAGATTGGCTAAAATGAGACCTTGAGTCATTGAATAGTGAGGATAAATGCAAGATTTTCATGTGTAAAGGTACTACTCACTTTAGGTTTGGTGATGACAACATATTGAGGTCACTAAGGATAGCTGTACAGTAAAGTCCCACCGTTCTCAGGGATTACATTCCCATGAAACCTTGCAAATAGTGGAATTGCGAACAATGAACATGTTTTTCAATGGGACTTAATTAGATAGGTTCCAGAAAATTGTAGTGCAATACCTATATACAACAGATGGGAGGAGCTACAGAGCAATGCAGGACATTGGTGAAGATTTCAAAATTGTTCGGGTTGCACTTCAGCTCCCAGAATAATAATCATTTGACCTAGCAAAATGCCTCGTTTGCCACTTTGTTTTCAAAAATAAAGCATAGGCAAGCCGCTGTGTCACCTCTGTGTCGGGAAGCTTCTTCCTACCTGGATCAACGCACTAACACTCAGCACTAGCCAAAAGCCTTGTGGAAAGAGGAGAGAGGGTGAAAGAACGCGGATGAGCGAACATTGCTCATGTAATGGATGATGCATTGTACGAAGTGCAAAGCACGGTAAGTGAAAACCTGAACAAGGGAGTTGTGAAAGGCGGGACCTAGCTCTTATACCATGTAAAATACTTGGATTAAGCCATTTTAAGAACAGATATATTCTTCAGTGAGATACATATACCATTCAGTGAATCTGCTTTAAAAAAGGCACAATTGAAACTTGACATGGAGCTTGATAAGGCAATTATTTTTGAGAAGTAAGTGGATCTGCAGTTTACCCAGTCAGGTCATTATTGTATCTCCTTAACAAAACCTGACCTTTCTCATCAGAATGTTAGACAAGCATTGAGTGATGAAGGATCAGAGAGAAAAAAGAGAATTGTTACATAGACAACATGCTCACCAAGCTTGTCAGAGTTAAAAGGTGCAGATGTGGTTGATACGAAGTATATGAGGGTAATTGAAAAGATTATTGAAAAGTATGAAATCAGTAATAGATATCAGAGGATACCATGTCCTGTTATAGGCCTCCCATTGACATGTGACTATAATGTAGCTGCCATGTATCTAAAGGTATGGAACAAAGAAAGAAATATTTTAATCTTTCTGCAATAATATCTAATAAGCGCAAAAGGATTATTATAGACAAAATCATGGAAAATGGATAGGAACCAGACTTGGGACACCAGTGAAGTTTCCAACTGATAATGGAGGGGTATTTGCCAATCATGGGTTCAGAAATGAATGTAAAAATCATGGTCATGAATACAGCAACTGAAAGTCCTTTCAGCAATGGAGTCATGCGGTGATTGATGAAACACTGCAAAAAATTTTAGCTGATCAACCAGGTTGCAAGTTGACAACTACTCTGGCTTGGATAATTCATGCAAATAATTCGCTCCAGATGGTTAGAGGATCTAATCCCTATCATTTGCTCTTTCTAGCTCTTTCTTCACATATTCATGTAAGTGCAGATTTTTCATTTTCTTTCTCCTCTAAGTCCATTGCCCTACTATCCTCCCTAAATCGTCCTCCACGTAAACTCTTCAACCCATATTCAGGGCCACCCCCTTGACCTCATGTAGCCTTGCTATTCACATCATATGGATCATAGTCACCATCTCAAACCTGTCATCATCCCACTCATCAAAAAAGCAATTCTTGACCCCACCATCATTGCAAACTGTCCCCTTTCTCCAACTGCTTTTTCCTCTCCAAAGTCCTTGAACATGTTGCTGCTTCCCAAATCTATGCCCATCTTTCCTGGAACTCCATGCTTGAGTCCCTCCAATCGGATTTTCTCCTTCTCCCGATCAAAATGGCTCTTATCAAAGTCAGAAATGACATCCTATATAACTGTGACCAAGGTAAACTATCATTCATCATCCTCCTCAAACAGTCTGCAGCCTTTGAAATAGTTGATAACACCATTCTCCTTCATGTACCTCTGTCATCCAGCTGGGTGGGACTGCACTTGCCTGGTTCCATTTTTATCTATCTAATCATAATCACCTGCAATGTTATCTTCCCACTCCTTCATCTTTTACCTCTGGTGTCCCCCAAGGATCTCTCTTTGGACGTCTTCTATCTCTCATCTCCTTCCTGCACCTCAGTGACGGTGTCCGTTTTGCACAACCAAACTGAAGACACCCAGCTCCACCTCATTGCCACCTCTCTCGAACGCACCCCATGTCCAGCCCCATCTCCACTCTTTGAATTGTCATAGTGCTTGTCTAAATAAATTTCTTCCAAGTAACTGTTGGGAAGACTGAAGCCATTGTCTTGAGTCCCTACCCCAAAGTTCATTTCCTAGCCATCCCTCTTCCTGGTAACTGTCTGTGACTGAACCAGGCTGTTCTCAAGTTCAACTTCAAAATATATATTTGCTTCATCACCAAGAATTCCTATCCTTATCTATTGCCCAACTTCACCCCTGCCTCATCTGATCATTGCAGATCATCTAGTCACCTCTAGATTTGACTATTCCAATGTATTCCAAGACAACTCTTATGTTCTACCCTCCATAAACTTGAGCTTATTCAAAACTCTGCTGCCTGTGTCTTAACTCACACCAGATCCCTTTCACCCATCACCTCTGTGCTCACTGGTCTACATTGGCAAAGCAATGCCTTGATTTTAAAATTCTCATCCTTGTTTTTAAATACCTCCATGTTCTCACTCCTCCCTATCCTAGTAATCTCCTTCAGCTGCATAATGTGCCACTAACACAGCCTACTTCCACCTTTGTCACAGCACCTGCCTTCACTGTTGCCTTAGTTGACCTGTTGCTTAAACCCTTAATCATGCCTGTAGACTTTACTATTCCAATGCACTCCTGGTCTTTCTTCTTGTGAAAGAAGGCCAGGTCAATGACTGCAGTCTTTCAACATAGTGATTTGAAATCTCTGTGTGAGCTTATGTAGACTGAAACTAGCAAAGAAATTTTAAGAGCTTAGCCAGGTAGAAGCATCTAATTATTTCAGTGGGGATCTGAAAATTCGTGAGGAAAGATTATGATGCTGTTGTATCCAAAGGTGCAAGCTCTGATTGTTGATCACCTGCACCACTAACTGTGTCAGAGAATGTAGGCTCAGCTGCTTTCATTACCCACTTGCATTTTAGCAGTGCAATTCCTATATAAGACAGGTGTTACTACACAGCGCTGTTGAGGGACTGGACATCTCAACAGAGGGACCCAAATTTTAGCAAGTCCAGCATCACTTAAAGATAACTTACACCTCTGCTGGTTTTAGCAGTTGCTGAAAATGGCTGGGGAAGAGTGCCTGAACAAGAAGAATACTGAAGTGTGGCTCAACATTGGTGGTGCTTGAAAGTTCTCCGTTGCAGCAGTGGAGATCTTGTTGCAGGAGACGGTCAGAAGAGACGTTGTCTATCCACAGTGGATGAGTAGACCCACCAGACAGACACTGAGGAGGCAGTGAGAGAAGATAGCTATAGCTGTCAGTTCATCCAGTGAAGCCATGAGGACCTGGATGTACTGCTGCATGAAGTTCAGTGACCTCACATGATTGCCTCTTCAAATGCAATATTTTTACTCACCTCACACTGCTCAATCACTACCCTCACCTTTACTCATGTAGCAGCAATTTCAATCAACCACAAATCATACCTAACATTCATAGCTTCAGCTCAACCTCACACAAACCTGGCAACTACATCTCTCAGCTTTTTAAAAAATTTGTTTATGTGATGTGGGCATCGCTGGCTTGGCCAGCATTTATTGCCCATCCCCAAATGCCCTTGTTCAGAGGGCATTTAAGAGTCAACCACATTGCTGTGGGTCTGGAGCCACATGTAGCCCAGACCAGGTAAGGACAGCAGATTTCCTTCCTTAATAGACATGAGGGAAGGAAATCTGCCATCCTTACCTTCCCTATGGATATTAGCTTGCACACAGTGCTAGCTATTCAGCAATGACAGCTATATCATCCATAGAAGAACCATAGAAAAGTTACAGTGCAGAAAGAAGCCATTTAGCTCATTGTGTCTGCACCAACCAAAAAGAGATAAAATAAACTAGCTGCTCATTTTAACCCCCTTTCCAGCATCTGGTCTGTAGTCTTGAAAGTTACAGCGCTTCAGATGGAGATCCAGGTACCTTTTTTAAATAAGTTGAGCATTTCAGCCTCAACCACCAACTTAGGTAGTGAATTCCAGATACACACCACCCTCTGGGTGAAAAAGTTTTTCCTCATGTCCCCTCTAATCCTACCACCAATCACCTTAAATCTATGTCCCCTGGTAATTGACCCCTCAGCTAGGAGAAACAAGTCTTTCCTGCCTATCCTAACTAGGCCCCTCAATGTTCTACACCTCAATTAGGTCACCCCTTAGCCACCTCTGTTTTAAGGAAAACAACTCTAACCTATCCAATCTGTCCTCATTGTTGCAATTTTCAAGCCAGGCAATATTTTTGTAAATCTCCTCTGCACTCCCTCCAGACGAATTATGTCCTTCCTGTAATGTGGTGACTAGAATTGTACACAAAATTCCGGTTGTGGCCTAACCAACATTTTACACAGTTCCATCATTACATCCCTGCTTTGTATTCAATACCTCGCCCAATAAAGGAAAGCATTCCATATAAATTCTTGACCATCTTGTCCGTCTGTCCTGCCACCTTCAAGGACCTGTGGACATGTACTCCAAGGTCTCTCACTTCCTGAATCCCTCTTGATATCTTCCCATTTAATGACTATTCCCTTGCTTTGTTTGCTCTTCCAAAATGCATTACCTCACACTTTTCCAGATTGAATTCCATTTGCCACTTTTCCGTCCACTCAACCAAACCATTAATATCATTCTGGAATCGACAGCTATCCTCTTCACTGTCAACTACATTGCACCACACTCAGTGATATGCTTCATTCCTTCTTGGATGACAAGGAGGCAGTAGTACCTATTGTTGGGGAAAAGGCAGAGCTACATGCGCCGACCTTTCTAGAAGTATTGGTATTCACCATCATTGGAGCAGCCATGTTTAAGGAAGTGGCCAGGGTTGAGGTTGAACCATCTAAGGTAACCGTATGCTCATACCTAATCCTCCTTCTCAAATCCCACTGTCCTCTCATCCACAATCTCTTCCAATATACAAGCTGCAGATGGTGTAAGTAAATAATTCTTGTTTTGTTCTTCTCCCCTCCCCACACCACATCTTTGTGCTTTCTCCCTTCAGGTAACCAAGAACAGTGACCTGACCAGGCAGTGATACAGATTCAGTAAGAGGAAGAAGAGACTGATGACGAAGAAACACTGTATCTCACACTCTCAGCCTCCATATACTAAGGAAAGCTTAGAGGTAGGATCTGCAAGTGGTGAGTCACCAGGCACAAGTGGCCTGCAGTCAAGGCAAGCAGAGAGGGTAACTCAGGTGCCAGATGATGAGGTCACACGTGAGTTCTACTGCAGGGGATTCAGATAAGGACTTCTTTGAGGCAACTTACAGAAAAAAAATTCTGCACACACAAATGTTTGGTACATTGGCTGCAGGCTTTCTGGCAGGCCTACCAATGTCATAGAGCATGGAGGAGTTCAGCACCAGCCTTGCACAAAGCTTGGAGCCCATTCTTTCCAGTCTGGAAGAAGTGGTCAACTCCATCACCATACTTGTGGACCCAATCACAATGCAGAGTCTGATGGCTGATGCCTTAGCTTCCATTACAACACAGGCAGAATCCTAATTCTGACTGAGTGTTGCAGTGGAAGCCCATTCTGTACTCATGCAAGCTCAACTGGTTGCCTCGCTCAGGCTGCTGCCATCATGGCAGTGTTCGAAGGGGCTTGCAAGCTCTCACAGCAGTCCAACAATCTGCCCTCAAACAGATTACTAAGATTGCTGGAACACTGGCAGTGGCTTCATGGAACATTTTCCAGCTGCCCTCTCTCAGGATAAAAGCATTCACCCCCTTCACTATTTTGTCAGCCTTTGGTTGACTGAGGAAAAGAGTTTTTGAGAACCTCAAAACCTAGACTAACGTCATGGTTTACTGAGCAGCAGTGATCGCCACATTCCTATATCCTTTGGAGACTTAGGTGACCTACAACAGGCATCTCAAAGTTCTGAAGAAATATCATCAGCAGTGCCTTCATAAGATCATAGGAAAGGCAGTCCAACAGCAGGAACCTCTTCCTAGACAACTTGCCCAGCATTGAGGTGCTAATCACTCAAAAGCAGCTCCAGTGGGTGGGGCATGTTGTCTTATGACTGACACCAGACTCCCGAAGTAACTGCTGTACTCGGAATTCAGTCATGGCAGATTTCCAGGAGCACATTGGAAGTACTTTAGGAATGTCCTCAAAGCATCACTGAAGAAGTCAGACATTCATGCATCATGACTCATGGGAGATCCTGGCTTGTGGCCAACCAAAATGGAGAAGACTCACTTTGGAAGGCATCGGACGCATCACGAGACTTCTTCGGGAATGTGCAGAGGTGAAATCAAGGCATCAGTGGGAGCACACAAACCTCCAAATAACCCATCCATCCAACTCGTTAAAGTGCCATCTGCCCCTCGTGGCAGAGTCTGCAGATGGTGCATTGGACTTATCAGCCATTTTAGGTCCAATCAAACCAGAGTACAAGCAAGTCATCCTCAATCTGAAGGAACTGCCTAAGAATAGGAGGACCAATGCCACCCCACCAGCTCCCTTGCTGTTGCCTGTCAGCCAGCTAACCAGAGAATCCATGCTCTGATGGTGCAGTCCTAAGTGGGGGCTCCTAAGTCCAGAGCTGTGGGAGGTCATCCTCAAGGCAACCTGCAATCTCCCCTGGTGATGGTCAGCAGCCTTGCACCAGGCATACTGCAGCTTTTGATGTAAAATTACATAGGACATGGGTTCCCAAACCATGGATCGAATCCCATATGTGTCAGAAAGAGCAATTGGAGTTGCGGCCATGATGAACTTCAAAGTCCTGGGGCAGGTTACTGCTTCCATTCATGTGTGATGCTGGAGCAGAGGAGATTGAGGGGGACATGATTGAGGTGTATAAAATGATGAGGGGCATAGTTAGGGTAGACAGGAAGATGCTTTTCCCCTTGTTGGAGTGATCAATAACCGGGGGCATAGATTTAAGGTCAGGGGCAGGAGGTTTAGAGGGGGTGTGAGGAAGAATTATTTCACCCAGAGGGTGTTGGGTATCTAGAACTCACTGCCTGAAACGGTGTAGAGGCAGAAACCCCTATAACATTTAAGAAGTGTTTGGATGCCCACTTGCGATGCCATGGCATACAAGGCTATGGGTCTAGTGCTGGAAAATGGGAATAGAATAGTTAGGTATTTGTTTGACTGGCACAGACTCAGTGGGCCTTTTTCTGTGCTGTAGACCTCTATGACTCTATGACATGTGCATTTGCGGTTTTTTCTTTTGTTTCTTTCCGTCAGATAGAAGCTCACCCTCTAGCCATGTACCATTCGACTAAATTACACAAAAGACAGGAATAAACCCAAGGGAACAATTGGCTTATCCTAAGTTAATCGACCCAATAGAGCCCTGCATTGGTGGGCAGGGGAGGGAAGAGTATCTTCACATGGAGGCAGGGAGGATTTTTCATGTACAATACTTGAACGTTAAAATTGGATTTGCTATAATTATTCTTATGGGGTCTATGTGACAGCAGGTTGTTTCCTGGTGATCAGCTGATTGTAGATTTTAAATAGCATAACATAAACACAGCATGTGTGAATGTGGGAAATAACCACAATCAGAGAATGGTGATTTGTTTTACTGGGTAATAATTGGCACTGTTGTTACTCAGTATTCTGAAGTCTGTACCTGCATTATCAATTCCTCCTTTTTAAAAGCTCAATAAGCAGGCTAATTACTGATATTTCTATCTAAACTGATGTTATTACCCAATTTGAAGAGGGAAGGGCAGGTGGCTAGGCGGGGGTCACTTGGGCATGTCAGTCAACTCTAACTGCGAGAAAGAAGGGAACCAGTGATCCGTGGACCAGTGAGTTGGGGGCGGGGCAGTGTGGTGAAGCTTTAATTGAAGGGTTGTGATAAGGAGTGGGGCTAGGAAAGAGCCACTGCAGAAAGCTCCAGAGCTCCTGATTCTGGTTGTGCTCCTCTGCTTTGCAGCACAACAGCCTAACTGAGAGTCATTTTAGTAATTAACAGTAACTTGCTTCTGACACCAGGAAGAATTTCTATCTAGAGATTCTACCTCCAACAGTGAGCCTTCTGTTCTCCATTGCAAATGGAACACAAGGTGTTAAGAAATGTGTTTGTAAATGCAATGAGGCTTTCCTTGAGCACGGGTTCACAATGGTTTTGCCAAATCTGAAGAAAGATGAAAATACCTCATTTGTCTCCAAGTCAGGAAAGCATGAAGCTAAATAAGCTTAAGCGATACTTGGAGATTGTCTAAGAGCGGGCAAAAAGAGGACCTGGAGGCAGTACCCACTACCTAGAAGAATGGGTGAAAAGAGGACCTGGAAGCAGTAACCACCATCTGGAAGACGGATGAAAAGAGGACCCGGAGGCAGCACCTCTAGAGGAGCTATTCAATCCAGTCCAGTCTGTGTGGAGCAGCCATGTTTGGAGAGAAATTAGAGTGACATCACAGGAAAACAGCTAAGTGATTAGTTGGTGAATATTTTGCTTGTTTATCTTCAAAATGTGAGAAATTTATTAGTAATTGTAAGGTTTTATAAGTTGTAGTAAAGTTTACTAGCAGTAGTAAAGGTTATTGGGAATAGCAATGTTTATTAATTACAATTAATTAAATAAATTAATTAACATGACACGGTAGGTTATGTGTTGCAGCTGCAGAATGTGGAGCTTCTGTATGATGGGTAATCCAGGACAAAAATATCTATAGTACATATCTGCACTTTGTGGAGTTTCAAGCCCAGTGTCATTGGGCTGGAGGCTGAGCTGCAGGCACTGTGATGCATAAGTAGGAGAAAAGTTACCTGGACACTTTGTGCCAGAAGGCAGTCACACCAATTAGGATAGTGTGTTCTGATTTGATCAGGGACTGGAGGGTGTGACTGCAAGTGAGGCAGGTATGGGAACCGACCATGGCACTATGTTAGAGGAAGCCATTCAAGCAGCGGAGAGTTAATAGGACTGTAGCATTAATTGGAGATTGTACAGTACCCTGCAGCCAGGAGTGGGAGTCCAGATGGCCATGTTACATACATACATGTGAATTAAGAGCAGGAGTAGGCCACTTGGCCCCTTGGGCCTCCTCCACCATTAGTAAGATCATGGCTGATCTGATTTTAACCTCAACTTCACATTCCTACCTACCCCTGATAACCTCTTACCCCCTTGCTTATCAAGAATCTATCTACCTCTGCCTTAAAGATATTCAAGGACTCTGCCTCAAGTACCTTTTGAGGAAGATAATTCCAAAGTCTCTCAACCCTTTGAGAGAAAAGAAAATCCTCACCGGTGTCCTAAAAGGGCAACTCCTTATTCTGAAAGTGAACCCGAGTTCTAGATTCTCCCATAGGAGGAAACATCCTTTCCACATCCACCCTGTCAAGTCCCCTCAGGATCTTTATATGTTTCAATCAAATGGTCTCTTGCTTTTCTAAACGCCAGTGGACACAAGCCTAGCCTTTCTAGTCTTTCCTCATAAGACAACCTGCCCATTTCAGGTATTAACCTGGTGAACCTTCTCTGAACTGCTTCTGATGCATTCATACCTTTCCTTAAATAAGGAGACCAATATTTTACACAGTATTCCAGTTGTGGTCTCACTAATACCCTGTATAACTGAAGCATAACCTCACTACTCTTGTATTCAATTCCCCTTGCAATAAACAATAATATTCTATTAGCTTTGCTAATTACTTGTTGTACTTACATACTAAACTTTTGTGATTTATGTACTAGGACATCCAGATCCCTCTGTATCTTAGAGTTCTGCAGTCTCTCACCGTTTAGATAACATGCCTCTTTTTTTATTCATCCTTCCAAAATGGACAAACTCACATTTTCCCACAACTTGTTCCATTTGCCAGGTACTTGCCCACTCACCTAACCTATCTGTATCTTTTTGTAACCTCCTTCTGTCCTCTTCACAACTTACTTTCCTATCTATCTTTGTGTCATCAGCAAATTTAGCAACCATACCATCGGTCCCTCCATCCACATTATGTATATAATTTGTAACGAGTTGAGGCCCCAGCACCGATCTCTATGGCACACCACTTCTTGCCAACCAGAAAAATACCCATTTATGCCTAATCTGTTTTCTGCCAGCCAGCCAATTTTCTATCCATGCTAATATGTTACCCCCTACACCGTGAGCTTTTATTTTCCGTAATAACCTTTGATGTGGCACCTTATCGAATGCTTTCTGAAAACCTAAGTACAGTACATCTGCTGGATTCCATATAGCCATAGCACCTGTTACTTCTTCAAAGAACTCCAACAATTGGTTAAACATGATTTCTCTTTTACAAAACAATATTGACTCTGCCTGATTACCTTGAATTTATCTAAGTGCCCTGTTATAACATCTTTAAGAATAGCTTCTCACATTTTTCCCTATGTCAGATTGGAAAGGATATAAAGAACAGCAAAGCTTTAATATAATCTTATTAAAAGATTAATAAGGGGGAAGGAATTAGACCATGAAAGAAAGCTAGCTAGAAATATTAAAGCAGATGGACAGAGTTTCTATAGATATTTAAAAAGAAAAGAGAAAGTAAAGTGTTCTTCTAGAGGGTGAAAATGGGGAATTAATAATGGAAAACAAAGAAATAGCAGATGAATTGACAGACATTTTGCATGTTTCTTCACTGTAGAGGATAAAAGTAACACCTCAGAAATAATTGTGAATCAGGAGGTGAAAGGGAGAGAGAAACAATTACAAACATCAGGGAAAGGGTACTAAGAAAATTAATAGAACCAAAAGCTGAAAAGTCCCCAGGTCCTGATGCACTTCACCCTAGAGTCTTAAAATAAGAGGCTGCTGTGATAGTAGATGCATGGGTTTTAATTTTCCAATATTCCCTAGATTAAGGGAAGGTCTAATCAAATTGGAAAATAGCAAATGTGACTCCTGTGTTCAAAAAAGAGAAAGCAGGAAACTACAGGCCAGTTTGCTTAATATCTGTCGTAGGGAAATTGCTGGAATCTATTATTAAGGAGCTTATGACAAGGCAGTTAGAAAATCTCAATGTGATCAGGCAGAATCAACATGATTTTTATGAAAGGGAAATCATGGGCAGAATTTTCCGCTTGTCGGGTGGGTGTGTCCCTGACCTGAATGAGGGTAAAATGACGTGATGATGATGTCGGGCGGGTGTCCCGACATCATCACGCACTTGCGCGATTTTTCAGTTGGCTGGCACATGTGGGAGTTGCAACCATGCCTGCCATTAATTAAGAGGCCAGTTGAAACCCTTGACAACCCAATTGACGGCGATTTAACGTTGCCCGTGTGATTTTTAGGTCATTGCATGGGCAAAACAGGCAGGCAGCCCACCCACAATTTGCAAAACCTCATCCATGGGCAGGATAGAAAGGGTTACCAGCATTGCCAGTGCGAGTAGTGAGGAGTTTTGGAGACTGGTTGCTTTTTGGTACTTGGTAGCTTTATCTAGCATTTCCAGGTTTCATTTCACGACTCTTTGGTGTCCCCAAGGCCCCCTGAGGATTCGGACCATGTGGACCCCTATCAGACAGCCTTCCTTTCTTTACCTTGGTAATGGGGATTGTGCTCTCCACTGGAGGCTGTTCCTCTGAGGAGCAAAACAGGGGCGGAAGGGAGAGGAAGCCACGTGTCCCATTGCAGCTTCCAGGAGAGGGACCTGTGGGAGGAAAGGTGCAGACACAAGGAAGGCAGGGCCAGCAGGTAGTCCAAGGCGTAATGGCCGCAATATGTCCATGCAATGCTGAAGGTGGTTCAGCCTCTCAAGGGAGACAGTGACTTCTATTTGTAAGATGATTGGACCTGAGATCAGCTCTGACTGTGTGGGTGGAATCTGAAGGTCACAATGGTCCTCAGCTTCTATGCCTCCACTCTTTCCAGGGGTCAGTGGGGGATCTGTGTGGAGTGTCCCAAACAGCTGGTGACAGAAGCTCTGTTCAGGTGGGTATTGACCTTCCTTTATTTCCGTACGAACGAGGCCAGCCAGGCTGGGTGAGCCAGAGGCTTTGCAGCGATCGCTGGCTTCCCCCACATGCAGGGTGCCATCGACTGCGTGCATGTGGCCATCAAGGCGCCAGCGGGTCAGCCGGGTTCCTTCACAGGAAGGGATTCCACTCCATGAATGTGCAGAAAGTGTGTAACCACATGATGCAGATTCTGCAAGTCTGTGCAAGGTCCTTGGGCAGCTCACACGACATGTACATCTTGGGACATTCCCAGGTGCCGGGGCTCTTCAGTGCTCCAGCCCAACTGGATGGATGTGACAAGGGCTATCCCTTGAAGAGGTGGCTCATGAAGCCTCTCCACTATCTATGAACGGAGGCAGAGAAGCGTTATAATACAGGTCATGCCTCCACAAGGGCAGTAATAGAGAGAACCATAGGTCTTCTCAAGATGTACTTCCGATGCCTGGACCGTTCAGGAGGTGCACTCCAATACCCCTCCAAATCAGCTGTCACTGATAGTGGTTGCATGCTGTGCTCTCCACAATCTGGCACTGGCAAGGGGGCACCCACTGGAGGAAGAGGATCTTGACACAGCTCCACAGGCCACAGATGATGAATCCAGTAGTGATTCAGAAGAGCAGCATGGTGAGGAGAACGCTGAAGGCATGGATGCAGACCTCGGTAACCTCCAGGGAGGCAGGGACACCTTACTCCAACACTCCTTCAGCTAGGCTGCCTATTAAGCGCTACCACCTCACCCAAGGGCTGCCGCAACCATCCTGGATGTCAGAAATTATCCTTTACTTTGCCCCTAAGATACACTCGGTGTCTGTGCAATAACGTTTTGAGTCACCCACGTCCAACATTATACATTGGTGTACCCTGCACCTACAAAACAAATGGACCGTGCTCGGGCCAGCAACATATAAACAGAACAGTATCAGGTGTTGATGGTCACACATTTAAAAAAAATGGGAGAACAAAAGATCACCCCAGACCGGTCCCTCTGGTACTTAAGCTGCTTTAAACTTACCTGTATAGGTGCCACATCAAGGTTCTCCCCTCTCGCTGGCACCGGCATTGGAGACAGCCTGCTGAATCTGCTATCCTGTTGGCCTTGATGACTTGGCAGTCATCCTCTGGCCAGTGGAGCCTGTGATGGCCCCGCCTGGGAGGGAGCAGCCAGTGCCATGGCTGGCATTTCCTCAGTTACTGCAGCCTCATCAGATGCCATAATCACTCGCAGAGGGATGGAGGAGCTGCTGCCGTCACCCAGAACACCTTGAGAGGAGCCTGCAGAGACAACAGGCAACTCTTGCGCCAACGTGAGGTTGCTGCGAACCTCCCTGCTCACCATTGATGGGTGGGCATCTACTTGGGATACTGGGTGCCTCAACCATCTCACACACAGACACTGACCACCTAAGGTCAATGCCTGTGTGAGGGTTTGCAGTTCCAAACGCAACCCCTGATTCTGCTCCTGGAGAGTCATCATCCTCTATGGAGGAAGCATTGTGCTCGGCCATGAGGGTCAACGCAGTGCTGATGCTCTGCAGGGATTCCTCCACAACAGAGACTATGGCATGCATACCCACATGGATCTTCGCCAGATCCTCCCACACACCCTGCTGGACTTCAGCATCTGCCACCTAATAGACAACTCCAGAGGCTCATCATCAGCCTTCAACTGAACGTTATCCTGGTCTCCAGCAGTCCTCCGACTGCCGGCACCCTGAGCACACTCTGCCTCTGCCTGCACCTCAAGCAACTGTGAAGTGCCCTCATCAATGTGCACCGAGATACTAGCTGTCAAACTAATGCCCACCGAGGTGCTGGGATCTGCGCTGGTGTCTGGTTCAGAGAGTGCATGTGACTCAGGTGCTTCTGGAGCATGATGGTCCTCCGGTGTCAGGGGTAGCTGCTGGAAGTCCTGACATTTGCTGATTGGTGGCAGATCCAAGGGAGAAGGACATGTGATTAGTTAAAGTCATCGCCACTTGCATGCCAGGCACCCTAGTGAGACAATGGAGATATACATCATGGTGCCATCATTTTTCAATGATCTGTGAGGAATCCAGTCTGGAGGCTCCCATCAATTATGAGACTGAACAAAATTGTTTGCACCATCCAAAACCCTCACCTCAGTGCATTGCATTCTTACCTTCGTCTGACATCCCAGCCTCTCCATGGCTGGTTGACTGAGGTGCATGGCGCCTCTCGAGCTCCAAGGCCTCCTGCTTGTATCTGGAGAGGATCAGGAGATGTGGGGGTCCTCCATCAGTCCACAACCTCTCACTATTGTTATGGGATGTCTTATGAAAGGGCAGAGGAGCATTGATTAGTCCACTCTCTACCTGCAGCGCCATTGCAGCCACCTGAGGAGCACCTTTCAGGGCACACCCAGGTCGTGGCCCTCGAGCCGCAAGATACTCAGTCCAAGCAGCCAGGGCTCATCCCCTTGGCCAGCTCCGGCGTCGTTGTCTGTTGGTACTTAGACTCCAACACCCCTGAGCTCCACGGGGAGGATGGCGAGCCCAAAACACTTCAACGCACTGACCCATGCGAACACGATACTCACCCTGAGTGCAGCAGGTCATTAAACCTCTTCCGTCGCTACACCCAGGTGGGCTGCACCATGTCGTGGCTGCTCACCCAGGCTGCCATGCCCTCCCATGCCCTCTTAGTGAGGTGCAGTGGCCTCTTCCACCCATCTCTGGGGGCAAGGATGTCCCTTCTGGCAGCCACTTTGATGAAAAAATGGGAGGCCGGGTGCCTAGCCGACCTCACCCCCCCGCCTGGCATCTACATATTCGTTTTGTAGTACTATAATAGAAATTAAATGAGGGCTTAATACATTTATAAGTAAGTGAAAACTAAATTTAAGACAGATATTAGGCTGACTTTGCTTCAATGAAATGATCTCTATAATCTGCAGATGGGAAGCAACTGTGACATGGCTGCCTGTCATTTTTGAACCAGCCGCTGGGTCGCCATTAGATGCAGTGGCCGACAGACCCCTGCCCCCGCCCGCCCCTTCTTGAACATTCTGCAGCCGGTGTCTATGCTGGGCTGGCCTTACTTGGCCTGCCTCCGTGAAATTGCGGTCACGGCCTGATCACGGGGGTGGTCAGCTTCCTGACTGCTCCCACTCACCCCCGCCGAGCCTGCCCAACAAAGGCAAAATTATGCCCCATGTTTGTCTAATTTCTTGGAGTTCTTTGAGGAAGTAACAAATGATGCAAACAAAGGGGAATCTCTGGATGTGCTGCACTTAGATTTCTAGAAGGTATATGACGAGGTGCCACATCAAAGGTTACTACGCAAAGTAAGAGCTCACGGCATTGGTATAATCATTAGCATGGATAGAGGATTGTTTAGCTGACAAGAAACAGAGAATAGCCATATTCTCATTAGTCATTATTGGATTGGCAAGATCTGATTAGTGGAGTGCCACAGGAACCAGTGCTAGGGCCTCAACTATTTATAATTTATATGAATGACTTGGATGAAGGGACCGAATGTCTGGTTATTAAACTAGCTGATGACTCAAAGTTTGGCAAGAAAGTAAGTTGTGAAGAGGACGGGGTCTGCAAAAGGACATAGATGGGTTAAGCGAGTGAGTAAAAAATTGACAGATGGGGAAAATTGTAGGAAAACGTGGTACTTGTCTACTTTGGCAGGAAGAATAGAAAAATATATTATTTAAGTGGGGAGAGATTGCAAATCTGAGTTACAGGGAGATCCAGGTGTCCCGGTACATGAGTCAGGAAAAGTTAGTATGCGAGTACACCAGGTGATTAGGAAGGCAAATTGAATGTTGTTGTTTATTGCAAGGGGAATGGAATATAAAAGGAGGATGTTTTGCTGCAGTTGCACTGGGCATTGGTGAAACCACACCTTGAGTCCTCTGTACAGTTTTGGTCTCCTTATTTAAGAAAGGATATAAATACATTAGTAGTTCAGGGAAGGTTCACTGAACTGATACCTGGGTTGAGGAGTTCTATTTTGATGAAAAGTTGGACAGGCTGGGCCTGTATCCATTTGAGTTTAGAAGGTTGAGAGGTGATCTTATTAAAACATATAAGATCCTGAGGGGACTTGACAAGGAAGATGCTGAAAAGATCCCCCATTGTGGCAGTGACTAGAATTAGGGGAGACTATTTAAAACTGAGGAGTTTCCCATTAGGCCGGAGATGAGAAAAAATTGTTTCTCTTAGAAAGTCATGAATCTTTGGAACCCTCTTCCCGGGAGAACGGCAGAGGCAAGCTCATTGAATGTTTTTAAGGCAGAGTTAGGTAGATTCTTGACTGACAAGGGAGTCAAAGGTTATTGGGGGTAGGTGGAATGTGGAGTTGAGACAACAATCTGCTTATTGACTGGCAGAGCAGGCTTGAGGGGCCGAATGGCCTAATCCTGCCTCTACTTCGCACATCCGTATCATTCACAAAAAATGCGGAGGGAAACCAAAATAATTTTTCCAAAGTTGATAAGATGAACTTTCCCGGCAACAAGTTCAGTTTAAGAGGACTTTAGCCATCTCCAAAACAGCTCAAAGAGTGTCTTTTGAGCCATGCTATTGGATTGCACAGAGAATAAGCTAGTGGAAAGTTGATTTTAAAATGATGTCTGAGCAGGCAGAGACAAATAAACTTACATTTGTAGCCCTCTTGAACAACACCGTGAAACCAGGAATTTAGGCATTTGCAACTGATCAGGAAACAACTTTGGTGGAGCGCCTGAAATGTACATCTGTTTTTGCTCTTCAAATTGATGAGAGCATCAAGGCTTGTGATGCATACACATGGGCTTTTGTGCTACATGTGGGAGAATAGTATTCTTGAAGACATTCTGTTCTTTCTCCACTCTCTGGCCACGAAATGTCACAGGGAACATTCGGTGTGCTACAGAGATACATGGAGGACAAAAGGATTCCCTTGGATTGCATGGTTGGATTTTGTACTGATGGTGTTCCAACTGTGGTAGGTCATAATTAAGTCAGGCATGTGTGCCATGATGAAGAGGGTTGTTTCATCTACTATTTGGACCGACTGCATGATTCACAGGGAACAACTAGCAACTGAAGAACTGAGTACGGAGTTAGGTGAAGTATTGTAGTGGGTCACATCAATTGTGAACTACATTCAACCTCACCCACTTGGTGCATATCTGTTTGCAAACTGTGTGAAGACATAGGCCAGAATTTTCCACTCCCATTGGCGGTGGACGTCTTTGGCAGTGTCAGTGGACAATATGGTGAGAAGGCAAAAAATCGGTTTTATACCATCGTGAAACCAGTTTGTGATTGTTCACTCCACCTGTCAATGGTGGACCACAGTTCCTGCCGTCCAACAATGGGAACTTATTTTTAATGCATTTGCTTCTCACCATTGTGTGCACATGCCAGAATCATCCTCCCATGTCAAATTTAACTCCCATGTTGGTGTGACTTCAGAACGCAGTGATTTACGACTGCCTTTAAAAGGCAAACATCTGGTGAGCTAAACTTCGAGGAGAACTTGGAGGTGAGTGCACACAACCTTGTACAGTGCTCATGAGGATCTCCTACAAGACATCAAGGAAGACGCGCATAGGCAAGTCGCTTTCTCCCAGCTGGCTTTCAGTGCACTGCCGGGGCAAGGGCTGCATGTGGTTGGAGCCAGGGGGATTGTCAAGGCAGCACGGACCAGTGAAAGTACACAAGCACGTACCCTAGGGAGTGGGAGGGGTGGAGGGTGAGGGGATCAGCTGTGCACTTGGAATAGCTTGTCAAAAATGTGAGCATTCTTTGGAGCTGAGAGCGTTCAGTTGTAGCTCCATTGATATGCTTGGAATCGGGCCTCTGAAGCATTTCTGCCCACTCAAGCAACACAAATGCATGAATGTACCACCAAATGCTCCAGAACTTTTCACCCCTTGGGCACAGACTGTAAATTAAAGTGCGTTTTAGGGGGATGCAGAACATTTGGATGACTGGACAAGTTGCAGAATTCCCTTGCGAAAGGTGGCCATGGAGCAGTCACTGGTAGAGGTGCTCAGAGCCCCTTGCAATGTCATTATTCAGGTATGGATCAAAATCCCTCATGGTTCAAGCTAATAGCGCAGCCTTGCAGTGCAGGTTAGGAGCTGCTGAGAGCACAGCATGCAGTCCAGTGGCCAATTGGTCAAGTGGAATGGGGCGGAGGTGGGTGAGGTTTCTGGCAGCCATGAAGTGCACTACATACTGGCCATTCAAGTGGTAGCCAGAACTCTCTGGCATGCATAAAGGGGCCTTGAGACACAGCCAAAGCCAGGGTCTTAACCAAGAGAGGTCCTCAGGACATATATGCCAACCCACGCATCTCTCTCTTTGCAGGAGGAGAAGTCAGGATCATGGAGCCTGATGATTTAGCGGTGCGCCTCCTGGCTTACAGGGAGCAGAGAAGAAAAGGATTGTGATGGAGGCTCCAGGCTCACCAATGGGAGGAGCATCACCCTCGCAGCTGAAGATCCACAGTGAGCTGTCGCTTCTAGTTGTCTCGCTAGACCCAGTGTCTATGGATGGCACTTGTCAGTCCTGCAGAAGACTGAGAGGCAGTGTCGCTGAAAACTGCACATGACTAGGGAACTAGTTGGTCACATATGCCACCTACTGCAGGATTTGGCGCCATGGGGAGATGAAGGGCATCCATTGCCAATGGCCATGAAAGTGACCACGGTGCTCAGTTTTTACGCCATAACAATTGGACGACTGAGCAACTTGCAGAATTGCTTCTTCCAGGTCTTCACAGATAACCTTGTAAGCCTCCACCCATAAGTGCATCCAGGAGGTCACAGAACTTTGCATTTTGACTGGGATCAGGCAAACCAGGAAGCAAGAGCAATGGGATTTGCAGCAGTCTCTGGTTTTCCACAGCTGCAGGGTGTCACCGACTGCACTCATGTGGTACTTAGATCTCCGTGGCAACAAGCAGTCCAGTGTGTCAACTGCAAGGGCTTCCACTCACTGTATGTTCAGCTGGACTGCAGCCACCACAAATGCATTCTGTAGGTCTGTGCACAATTCCCAGGGAGTGTCCATGACTTTTGCATTATCAGCAGGATTCTGATCCCTGACATCCTCCAGGGTCCTCAGATGTTACAGGGATTGCTCTTCGTGGACAAGGGCTACCCACAGAGGCTGTGGCTGATGACACTAGTGTGGCGGCCTCAGACTGCAGCAGAGAGACGATACAACAAGGCTCATTCTGCAACCTGGACTTTGGTGTAGCAAACAATTGACATCTTGAAAATGAGGTTCTGGTGCCTCAACAGGTCTGGTGGAACACTGCAATAGAGTGTTTCCAGAGGATGTCGTGCATCATGGTAGCTTGCTGTGTGCTACGCGACCTGGCGCTGCAATGGGGGGGATGACCTGGCTGAGCAGGTCTCTTCCAATGAGGACAACATTGAAGGGGATGATGGTGATGAGATCCTCGAAGGTGAGGATGCCGCTGATGAGGCCATCGCACTGGAAAAACGAGGCATCATCGTGGAGGAAGATGATGAGATACAGTGAGGACAGCCCTGATATTTTCACCTTGCATTTGTGAATGTTTGACTCCTGTGTGGCTCATGGCAGCGCGCATATCCTCACTGCGCAGGTTCATGTCATGGAAACACAGTGGAGGCCCTTATAGTTGCAAGATTCCAGGAGCATGATGATGACATGCAGCAAGGACACTCCTTAGATCTTCACATTGCCTTTGTGAACATCTGAGTCCTGTGTGACTGATGGTAGCTTGTTTGCACTCTGTGATCAGGGTCATATCATGGAGACGCAGCCATGAAACTTTAAATGCACCTGATCCTTTGTCAGCCTTCAGCACCTGACCCCTTCAGGATCACGCCATCACCGGACATATGCTGAAGAGATGAGGGGGCCAGCCCCACCTCAAAGGTCCTGAGAGCACACAGAGAATGACGGAACTCTGTGATGCCTGGCCATGACAATGACAAGCACCATCAAGGTGTAGGCATCAGTAATGTGCCCAGTGAGTCTGAAGCCGGACCATCACTTTGCTCTGAAGGTTATACACAGCACAGCCTTGGACTGAGACACTTGCCTTTACCTTGCACAGAAACCAAGGTTTTACATCTGATTGACACGAACACTGCTCATCATAACAAGGAGCCATAGACCAGGAGACATTCTTGCGAGTTTATTTACAATAGTGAGCATTATGTACAAGTGATTAGCACCTGTGCCCACATGATGCCCCTACATCTTTTAACCTTCCTAAACCTGTCGCTACATCTTGGTGCCCCCCCCCCCCCCCCACCCCCCCCCCCCCCCCGCTCTATATCACAGGGTGTAGCAGTCAGCAGGTTCCCTCCACCTCCACTGTCTATGATGACCCTGGTGGGTGTCCTCTGGAGGGCCCCAGCCTGCTTTGGGTATCCTGCTGTGGGCAAGTGCACCTTCCATGGCCTGTGGAGCTGCAGCTGATAGGGTCACAGGAAGAGGGGATTTAGATTGGCCGGACGTTCCCGTACTCATCTGGGTGGATGGTCCTGGGGTGTGCACCTGTTGATCCTCTTCCTTATTGGTGCCTGTCGGCCCCTGGCTGACTCCTTGAGAAGGGGAAGCCAGAGTGAGATCGAGCCGCCCTTCACCCCTCTTGTGTTGACACTGTTGGAGGCCAACTATGGCATCAGCAATGGAGTTCAGCCCGCACAGCAGTGCAGGACTGGAAGGTCTCCCATAGCAACCGCTATAGTGGCTACAAGAGCAGGTCAGAGGCTAGGAATTGTGCGACGAGTAACTCACTTCCTGATTCCCCAAAGCCTGTCCACCATCTACAAGGCACAAGTCAGGAGTGTGATGGATTACTCCCCCACTTGCCTGGATGAGCGTAGCTCCCACATCACTCAAGATGCTTGACACCTTCCAGGAAAAAGCAGCCTGCTTGATTGGTACCACATCCACAAACATTCACTCCCTCCTCCAACGCGCAGTAGCAGCAGTGTGTACCATCTACAAGATGCACTGCAGGAATTCACCAAGACTCCTTAGACAGCACCTTCCAAACTCATGACCACTACCATCTGGGAGACGAGGACAGCAGATACATGGAGGGGCACTTTCAGGTGGTGGTGTTCCCAAGTCATTCATCATCCTGACTTGGAAATATATCGCTGTTCTTTCACTGTTGCTGGGTCAAAATCCTGGAACTCTCTCCCTAACAGCACTGTGGGTGTACCTACATCACATGGACTGCAGCAGTTCAAGAAGGTAGCTCACCACCACCTTCAAGGGCAACTAGGGATGGGCAATAAATGCTGGCCCAGCCAGCGAAGCCCACATCCCGTAAATAAATAATTTTTAAAAATCCTCTACCAGCATTGACCTCGGTGCGTTGGCATGCCGGCGCTATCACCTTGAACTTGAGGCGGATGGACCCCTCCATTGTCCCTTGCAATCTGAGAAGTGCACCAGATGTCCCTTCCCGATGTTCCTGCAATTGTCTTTACAGCTGCAACAACTGATTGAGGACTGAGCCTAGAGGCTCCTCATCTGATTCAGACTCAGCAGATTCCTTTCCTCCAGCAGTCCTCCGAGTGCCAGCGACCTCCGATGTCCCTGCCTCCCCCTGCTATGGAACAGATTGTGTGCTGTGCTCACCAGATTGTGATCCCAAGGCTGCTGTACATCTAGGTCCCACTGAGGCATGTGTTGTTGCACTGGTGGAGTATGTGGATGAGGCCGTGACAGGTCTCCAATGGTGCTGCCCTCAGACTCCTCATCCGAGCTACTCTTGACCCTGGGGTTGGGGTAAAGTTGCCTGAGGGTGACATGGCAGTTGTGCCTAGGAGAGAAAGTGGAGATTATTCATGCTTGGCAGGTGAGTTACACACAGAACAGTGGACTCAGTAGCATTGACAGAGGAATGATTTGGTGCAAGATCTTCATGTGGATGCTTGCCAATTACCTCATCGTCGCCGCAGGAATGGTCCACGTCCTCTCCAACCAGCTCTAATGCGTAACTCTTGAATGGAGTGAGGACCTTGATTCCCGGCATTCCACCCTTGGTCTGGACCTCTCCTGTTGATTGTACATAACCTTGTCTGCATTAAAACAAATGGACAGAGTGTGAACAGAGCGCATGCCAGGCCAAATGAGAAGGATACCAGGCATGCATGTGTGCTTAGTGGAGACAATGACGGGATTAGGAGGCGATCTCCAGATGCTGATGTAAGTTTGTGTGTGAGAATGTGAGTGGTAATGGCAGTGAGTGAGAAGTCAGTGAACGTGGATGGGCTTGTGACTGGTGAGTTGAGAATGATGAGATGGTTGACTTACCTGGTAGCACAAATGAGATGATTCATCCATTTTCTGCACTGGATGGCCGACCATCTGTGTACAGCGTCGGCGCTGACCACCTCTGCCACCATCTCCCAAGCCAGATTGGTGAGACTGATGGGCCTCCTGTGGCCAGAGCAGGGCTAGAGGACATCTTGGCGGGCCTTCACGCCGTTCTAAAGGCATCCCAGTGCTGCATCACTGAATTGGGGGGCTGCCCATTCTTGGCTTTTGGGGCTTTGTCTTCACTGGAGCAGTCCTGGGCTGCAAACATTGAGAACTATACATGCGGCTACAGTTCAAGCATGGTGCCCGGAGTGAAGAAGCGGCGAGGTAACAGCATAGTAAATCGGAGGCTGCCCGCCAGCGAGACAATTTTCCGGTGACTGCATAAATCATGAGGTGGGAAGGGGCCGATGCAGCACAAAAATCCTGTATAGCGGCCGGCGGGTAAAATGTTTTTCACGCGCGCTACCGCACTTCGTGCAATTCTGGGACTATTCTTCCCATAGGTTCTGATTATAGTGTGGTCTGTTTCACACACAGGTTCTCTGGCTGTTAAGAGGAAGGATACTGCAAAGGTCTTGTTTTGAATTGAGGGATCAGCTGATTTTATTTGCAATGAATTTTAAAAAAAATTGTTGATTTTTCTCTGCCACCAAAGCAAGATTTGCCTCCTTGCTTAAGTCACAGACATATTTTGGAAACTAAATGAACAGAATAATATGCAAGGACAGAATACAATATTTTTCAACTGAATGGTCGAATCACAGTATTCATGAAGAAACACAGATTTTAGGAAAGTAATATACTGAAATTGAGCTACAGCACCCTCCCTCAAATTTCCAAGTTTCCGTCCGATAACTAAATCGAATGTACTTTGCATTCTCTTCCGTGGTTTGGATGTGACAGAGTTTGATTTGGTTCAAAATCCCTTTCAATGTCAGCCTAATGATATGGATTTGCCCATAGCTAAAGCTGAACAGCTTATTCAAATTTCATGCGATTTTGGGAGAAAAATCAAGTTCCAGAGTTTCTCTGTCAGAATTCTTGTTCCGTATGAAGGTTAATTATCATGACATCACACTACGTGCATTGAAAGTGATAGTGCCTTTTGCCAGCAGGTATTTTTGTGCACCTGGATCTAGCGCACTTCTCTGCATCAAATCTCAAAATTGGTCAACCCTCAATGTCATATCTGAGATTAAATGTGTAGTGTCAACCACACGGCCAGATTTTGAGAGACTCTTGCAACTTGCATGCCCATGTTTCTCATTAGGGCAGTGAGTACATAAAATAACCCCTTTTACCCCCTTGTGGGAGAGTCTAGGACCAGAGGGCACAATCTCAGAGTAAGGGGCCACCCATTTAAAACATGAGGAGGAATTTCTTCTCAGAGGGTAGTCAATCTGTGGAATTCTTTACCGCAGAGGGCTGTAAAGCTGGGTCATAAAGTATATTGAAGGCTGAGATAGACATTTTTAATCAGTAAGGCAATCAAGGGTTACGGGGAAAAAGGCAGGAGAGTGGAGTTGAGGATTATCAGATCAGCCATGATCTTATTGAATGGCAAAGCAGACTCAGTGGGCCAAATGGCCTATTTCTGCTCCGACATCTTATGATCTTAAGGTGTGAGACTGTTGGTGTTTGAGGAAATGGGGCTGCCCTCCCTGCAACTAGAATTAGTTAAGGCGATCACAGACAGCCCGACCAGGAGAGAACTCTGTTGGTTACCTCCTTTCTACTGTCTCTTCCTTCTCATCCTCATCACCTTATTTTAAAACTGCGCCTGCTAGTTCTGGACTCACACACAAGAGGAAACATCTTTTCCAAGTCCATCTTGTCAACACCATTCAGGATCTTATATCCTTCAATCAAATTCTAAAACATGAGCATTTTGGATTGGCCAGGGATTCACAATAAACACCAAACTAATGATTAAAATTAAATTGGCTGGCATGGACAAATTGGGGGAAAAATTATTTTCTTTTAAAGATAATAAAAAGTTTCTTAAAATACATTATAGTAGTGCTGTAAGAGTGAGCAGAAGACTTGCTATTGGCCTTCATTTTCCACCTTTAATAATTCTTCAAACATAACATTGCAATCTTTTTTTCATTGATTTGTACTTTAGGTCTACCGAATGCCATATTATGACAACTGTGTCCGAGATGCATGTGGCTGTGAGCTAGTTGGGGATTGTGAGTGCCTCTGTGATGCTGTTGCAGTCTATGCTAAAACATGTATAGATGCTGGTGTCTGCATTGATTGGAGAACCCCTGAATTTTGCCGTAAGTAGTTTTTGTTACTCAAATTCTTGAAGATATAATTCCATTTGCAGAAGTGAGAATAACCATGGCCCAGATCTTGAGACATCTGCTGCTGTTAAGGATCATAATGTCATCTGGGAAGTTCTGGGCAGCCAGTTTATGCTGGAACCAAGAACATCCAATACTTCAAAAATGCCCCCATTGGAACCCTCACCGGTGCACCCCCACTACCTGATACTTCTCACGCCATCTGATGCTGCTCAGCTACCATCTCTGACACAACCTACACCCTCCCGACCTGCTCATTCCCCCTCCCCTGACAATACTTAGTGCCCTTCTGTACCCCCGACAAGGTTCCCAATAATGTTGACCCCCACCAGATAATGCCCAACAGTGCAGTTGGTGTGGCAGGGGATTGGAGATTAACATTTTTTGGTTGGGAGAGATGAACATGATTAGGATTTGCAGGGGAGGTGAAAATTGTTGGGAAGTATGGTTGAGGGATGTGGAGGGGAGCTGAGTGTTGTCAAGGGTGCAGTGGAGGGGGTGTTGGACGTTGTCAGGGAGGTGTGGGAGGAGGGCTTAAACATTGCCGGGGTGGGGGAGTGGGGGTCCAGGAGGGAAGGGTGAGAATTGTCAGGAGGTGCGCGGGGTGAATATTGTCAGGAGATGTTGGTGGGGGTGAGCACTGTCGAGAGATGCATGCGTGCGGGTTGAGTATTGCAGGAGGGGAATGAGTTGTTTTGGGAAGTATGGTAGGGGTTGTGTTGGGGCATGTGGTGGGGATGAGCTGTGTTTTGGGGTGGTGGTGAACATTATCAGGGGTACAGCGTTGAGGGGGCGAGGGTAAGCCAGGCATATGTAAAAGCTTTACAGAGCAATGAACTGAAGATGGACCTTAAGGGGCGTGTCTTCAATTCATGGTGAAAAGTGAGTGTAGCTTCGCTGCAGTTGTACTCCACCACAAGTTTTCTCTAGTCTGCTTAACACTGGAGCAAAGCTAGAGCCAGTACAGGAAGTTCCCAAGGTTCGGGCGTAGAAAAGGTATTGGGGGGGTGGGGGGGGGTGGGGAGGGGTGTGAGTTCTAAACATGGTCAGTGGTGTTTGTTCCTTCTCCAGCCTGACTGAATGATCTGGGCCCATGTTTTCTTTAGTAAAGTTATTTGTACCTGCAAATTTGTTGTCAGAATTTACATATTTTATTTAATAATGGATACATATATAATTATTTGGCTCAAGGTAAAATATTTCCCTTTAGTTACTTAGGTGAAGCCCATTTTGGATATCCAAACATTCACATTTTTTAACAATAACTGCAACAATCTATAACATCTATCTATTTCTCACATCCACTGTTCACCCATCCATCCATGCATTCATCCAAGGCACATTGTGTACACTACACATTTACATATGTTAACATGTCGAAAATATCAGTACTTCATCACACATTGTCGATTGATTCAAAGTAAAGCAGTAAAGACCAAACAGGTCGGGAGTGTACAAATTCAAAGTGAGGGAAGTGCTATGGAAAACTGCCAATCCCAATGGGAGACTTTAAGGACTTATGAAAACAGGTAACCTGAGGTGACCATCGTGAGAACTTACTAGTTATTAAAAGAGAACAAATTAAATCGCCCAAACCACTGTTGAAACATAATTAATTTTTTTTGCAAAAATATACTTTATTCATAAATCTTCAAAAACATTTCGAACCATTTCAAAATCACCATCACAAAAATACAATCAGGTTCAACTTTTACAACATGAATCACAAGATGTATCAGTACAAACAATGAGTATTACAATCATTGGCAGACATTCATTTTGAGCTGTACATCCGAGGGGCTCTAAACAGTTCCCAGTCCCTCGGTGCTCTATGGCAGAAAGGTCTTAGGCAGCGACCCTTCCCCATTGCACCTTTGCGGCGGCTGCCCCAAGCTAAACTGTGTCCCTCAGCACGTAGTCCTAGACCTTGGAATGTGCCAGTCTGCAGCACTCGGTCGGGGACAACTCTTTGCGCTGGAAGACCAACAAGTTTCGGGCAGACCAAAGAGCGTCTTTCACCAAGTTGATGATTCTCCAGCTGCAGTTGATGTTTGTCTCGGTGTGTGTCCCTGGGAACAGCCCGTAGAGCACAGAGTCCAGTGTCACAGAACTGCTCGGGATGAACCTCGACAGAAACCACTGCATCTCTCTTCAGACTTTCTTTGCAAAGGAACAGTCTACAAAGAGGTGAACAACGGTCTCTTCCCCACCACAGCCACCTCGAGGGCAACGTGCAGAGGGGGTGAGACTCCTGGCATGTAGGAAGGATCTTATAGGGAGGGCCTTTCTCACCACCAGCCAAGCTACATCTTGGTGCTTGTTGGAAAGTTCTGGCGATGAGGCATTCTGCCAAATGACTTTGTCAGTCTGCTTAGGGAACCATCCCTCAGGATCCACCCTCTCCTTTTCTCTCAGGGCCTTTAAGATGTTATGTGCCGACCACTGTCTGATGAACTTGTGGTCAAAGGTGTTTCTCTGCATAAATTTTCCCACGAGGGACAGGTGGTACAGCATGGTCCAACTACTTGGAGCGTTCTGCAGCAGCGTGGCCAGACCCATCCTTCGTAACACTGGGGACAGGTAGAATCTCAGCATGTAGTGACACTTGGTGTTTGCATACTGAGGGTCTATGCACCGCTTGATGCAGCCGCACACAAAGGTGGCCATCAGTATGAGGGCGATGTTGGGCACATTTTTTCCCCCTTTATCTAGAGGCTTGTACATAGTGTCCCTGTGGACACGATCCATTTTCGACCTCCAGATAAAGCGGAAGATGGCTCAGGTGATCGCCACCACACAGGAGTGTGGAATGGGCCAGACCTGCGCCACGTACAGCAACAGCGAGAGCGCCTCACACCTGATGACCAAGTTCTTGCCTGCAATGGAGAGGGAGCGTCGCTCCCACATGCCCAGTTTCCTTTTCACCATAGACACTCGCTCCTTCCAGTTTCTAACGCGTACCCTGGTTCCTCCGAACCATATCCCCAGCACCTTCAGGCCGTCAGCCCTGACAGTGAAGGGGACAAAGGATCGGTCAGCCCAGTTCCCAAAGAACATAGCCTCGCTCTTCCCACGATTTACCTTGACTCCCAAGGCCAGTTCAAACTGGTCGCAGATGTGGATCAGTCTGTGCACCGACATTGGATCCGAGCAGAAGACAGCGACATCGTCCATGTACAGGGAGGCTTTGACCTGAGTGCCTACACTGCCTGGGATCGTCACTCCTCTTATGCCCGGATCCTTCCTGATAGACTCAGCAAAGAGTTCTATGCAACACACAAAAAGGACAGGGGAGAGAGGGCAGCCCTGCCTGACTCCAGATTTAATAGGAAAGCTATCTGATTCCTACCCATTGATAGAAACTGCACTACTGATGTTAGTGTAGAGCAGTTGGATCCAATTGTGAATTCCCTCCCCAAACCCCATTTTGGAGAGCACATCCACCATGTAGGTGTGCGATATTCTGTCAAAGGCCTTCACCTGATCCAGGGTGATGAGGCAGGTATCCACACCCCTGTCCTGTACATAGGCAATCGTATCCCTGAGCAGCGCGAGGCTGTCAGAGATCTTCCTGCAGGTCTGGTCAGTGTGGATCACCCATTCCAGAGTGGATTTGACCCGATTGGCGATGACCTTGGACAGAATCTTATAGTCCACATTCAACAGTGAAATGGGTCGCCAATTTCTAATTTCCTCCCTTTCCCCCTTGTGCTTGTAGATGAGGGTGATAATGCCTTTCCTCATGGATTCTGACATACTGCCGGCCAGGAGCATACTCTCGTACACTTCTAGCAGGTCCGGGCCGATCCAGTCCCACAGAGCTGAATACAACTCCGCCGGCAAGCCGTCGCTTCCGGGAGTTTTACTCTTCTCGAAGGACTCAAGGGCCTCAGTCAGTTCGTCAGGAGTTAGTGCTTTGTCCAGGCTGTCCCGTGTACTGTCATCTAAGACCTCCGTGATAGAGGACAGGAAGGACTGGGAGGCCGTGCTGTCTGTGGGCTTCACGTCATACAATCTGGCATAAAAGGATTTGCTGATCCTCAAAATGTCGGACTGTGATGACTTTACTGAGCTGTCTTCTTCCTTCAGGCTGTTGATCATAGAGCTCTCTCTGTGTACCTTTTGGAAGAAGAAACGTGAGCATATCTCATCCTGTTCCATGGAGCGGACTCTGGAATGGAAGATTATCTTGGAGGCCTCCGAGGCAAAGAGTGAGGCTTGCTGGCTCTTCACTTCTTGGAGTTCCTCCTTGACATCAACCCCCATCGACTGCAGCCGGAGCAGATTCTGCATGTTTTTCTGGAGTCAGGACATTTCCCTCTGTTCCTTTCTAGCTTTCTGGGTGCCTTTGAGGATGAAAAACCTCTTTGATGTTTCCCTTGATCGCTTCCCACCAGTGTGTCAGTGACTCAAAGTGGTGTTTCATGGTTCTGCAACCTTTGTAATCCCTCTTGAACTCCTCAATGTTCTCTGGGGTCAGCAGTTGCACGTTTAGCTTCCATGCCCCCCTGCCAACCCTCTGGTCTTCCTCTAAGTGACAGTCAGCCAATAGGAGGCAGTGGTCAGGGAAGAACACCGGCTTGACGTCGTTGGATCTGACTGCGAATGCACGGGACACAAACAGGAAGTTTGAAAGTAATTGTTGAAACATAATTACTTCTTTTCTTCCCTTTTAAACTCAAATTTCCATTTGAAAATTAGGCTTTTAAACAAAACAACAGAAGAACACACATTTCACAGTAATTTGATTAAATCTACTCATTAAGTGGTCTTTTGTGCCATTTATTACCTCCCTTAGTTTTTATTTTAAGGCCTGAGCAACCTCAAGGATATGGACTTTGATTGGATATTTTTTCCGCTGAACAGTTTAAAACTTACCAGTCACGTTTAAATATGTGCCACATATAGCACTTCAGAACATGCATTAGTAATCTTATGAGTTGGTGCAGAAGGGTATTTCTTTGCTTTTTCTAGAAGATTTCTAGAAACACGTTAAAGCTTGAATTTGAGGCACATTTAAAGTTTCAACAATGGCATTTTTTTCTACTGCAAACTGCATAGTGAGGCAACATCAGTAATCAATATATTTATCAAGAGCAAATAAAAAAGAGAACCTCTGTGGAAAAATTGAAGAGGATTTCAGTTTCATTTTCAAATTATTTAAATCAATTGGAATTATTAGATTAGTTCTGATTGACATGGATTCTAGCCAATCATGCATTTTCTTTTAATATTTATTTTTGGAATGTGAGCATTGCCGGTAAGGCCAGGACTCATTGCCCACCCTCATGGCTGGTGAGCTGCCTCCTTGAACCGCTGATATCTATCTGGTAGAGGTTTACCTATAGTGCTATTAGGGAGGGAGTTCCAGGTTTTAGAAGTAGCGATATAATTCCAAGTTGGAATGTTGTGTGCCTTGAAGGGGAGCCTGCAGGTTGTTGGTGATCCCATGCTCTTGCTGCCTGCCCCTGTCCTTCTAGATGGTAGATGTTGCATGTTTGGAAGGCATTTTGAAAGAACCTTGAAGTGTCTCTTGTTTCTGGTAAACACTACTGTCGCTGTGCGCCAGTGGTGGAGGCAGTGAATGTTTAAGGTGGTGGAGGCAGTGAATGTTTAAGGTGGTGGAGGGAGTGTCGATCAGGCAGGCTGCTTTGTCCTAGATGGTGGAGCTTCTTGGGTGCTTTTCTAGCTGCACTCATCCAGGCAAGTGAAGAGTATTCCATCACACTCCTGACTTGTGCCTTGTGGATGGTGGACAGGCTTTGGGGAGTCAGGAGGTGAGCTATTCACCATAGAATTCACAGTCTGCCATCTGCTCCTGTAGCCATAGTTTTATATGGCTCATCCAGTTAAATTTCTGGTCAATAGTAACCCCCAAGGTGTTGATGGTGGGGAATTCAACAATGATAATGTCATTAATTATCAAGGGGAAAGAGATTCATTTTTAATGGAAATGGTCATTGCCTAGCACTTATTTGCACCACATGTTACTTGCTACTTAGCAGCCCAAACTTGAATGTTGTCCAGGTTTTGTTGAGTGTGGACAGAGACTGCTTCAGTATGAGAATTCATGAACGGAATCGTGCAATCATTATGAATATCCCTATGAAGTGGCTAAAGATGTTTTGGCAAAGGACACTGCCCTGAAGAATTCCTGCAGCAATGTCCAGAAACTGGGATGATTGGCCCAACAACAGAACCATCTTCCTTTGTTCTGGGTCTGATTCCAACTAGTGGAAATTCTCCCCTCCAACCCTTGTTCCTTTTGACTTAAATTTTTCTAGGGCCCCTGGGTCAAATGCTGCCTTCCTTCCTCATCTCATTTGTATACCTTGTATTGCTGAAAATACATTTTATGCTGCATGAGAAAAGTGGTGCTGATTGGTTGGCAAGTGGACTGTGTTGAGGTGTTGCCATGGAGAATACACAAAGGAACGGTTATCCCCCAAACTTTTGTTTAAATAAGGCAAGTCGACTCTGGTTGGTCGAGGTGTTGCCATGGGAATGCACTAGGGAATACACCAAGGAATAATTGTTCCGCTAAGCTTTTATTTAATGGAAAGAAAGACAATTCCTGGACATGTTCTTTCTGCTTTCAGAGGACATGATACTACGTATTAATATATTTAGCTTCTCACAAACTTAAGAGAGCCACATTGCGAGCCTGACTGATAATCTTAAAATTGGTTGTTCAGATTTGGGAGACAACAAACACTTAAGACATTTGGAGAGGAAAGGCATGTTGGAGCTATGTGCGGTAGTTTGCAAGGACGGTGGGGTCAAGGTTTGGTTTCTTGAGGAGCAGGGTCATGAGAGCAAATTTAAAGTTGAGATGGGCAGTACCTGAAGAGACAGAAATGTTAACAGTATCGTATGACCATACTAATTTATTAATTAGGAGCAGGTGTAGGCCACCAGCCCCTTGAACCTGCTCTGCCATTCAATAAGATCATGGCTGATCTGAATGTAAGCTTAACCCCACTTTCCTGCCGACCCTTGATAAACTTTTCACATCCTTATTAATCAAGAATCTATCTAGCTTGGCCTTAAAAATATTCAAAGGCTCTGCTTCCATCGCCTTTGGGAGGAAGAGAGTTCCACAGACTCAGAACCCTCTTAGAAAAAAATTTCCCCTCATCTCTGCCTTAAATGAGCATCCCTTATTTTAAGTTCTAGATTCTCCCACATGAGGAAACATCCCCTCCACATCCACCCTGTCGAGACCCCTCAGGATCTTAAATTAAGTCACCTCTTACACTTCTAAATTCCAGTGGATACAAACCTAAATTATCCAGCCTTTTGTTACTCACAATAAGAGATTGTGTTGGAAGAATTAATCTAGGCTGGTCTTTTGGTTTAAGCTGGTTTATTTTCAAGACAATGCCTCAGTACTGCTGACATCTAAGTAGCTTCCACAGTGTTCCAGTTGTATCTTTTTATTCTATTTAGATGGGGTAATCAATGCCCATCACCTGTTTACCTAACAATTGTCTTTAGCAAGGTGATTGCCATGCAGTGTGATTATTTATATATTGACAGATTCCCCTCTTTTTAAAATTAAAAATTTGAAAAAAAAACTTAACATCTTTTTTGAAACAAACAGAAGGAAATAATGTCACGTATTTCCATATCTATAGTTCCTGTATTTCCTTAAACAATTATAAACAAAAAAGTTTTTTTCATTGTATCATTATAACATAAGACACCCCTCTTTCAATACATTGAATAATTTCTGAGAGCAGGCATTTCTTTTTGTGAAACAGTCTGATAGTTGGTGACTTTGTCAACCCATTGTATCTTAGAGATCTCTCTAACATTTCTTTTATGCTGGCTAGGTCTATTTTTAGCCTTTTTTCAGTGACACTTTTCATGGAATAAACATTGTCCCAAAGAGACCAGTTATCAACATAACATTCTATGGGTAAACTTTTCTCATATCGTCCCTTATATAATATATCTTTCAGCAAATTGGATAAGTAAATCCCCCATATCTAATGCTTCTACCAAGGCCAGTGTTCCAGCAGCTAAAGTGCTTTTCCCTACCCTTTTTATTTTCTTGGCCTCCCAGGCCAGGGGGCAACACTTATCATTCTTTCCCACTAAGAATATGATAAACCCTGCTGTGCTAGAGAACCCATCTGGAAGATTGGTCATTTTTAGCGATGCTTCACGTGCCAATCTCCTGGATCACCCAAGGCTGGAAATTTGAGCACAGAATTTATTTATTTTTTTAAAAAAGTGTTTTATTTGCTCTCAGGACTTGCTCAACTGTAGCATGTTTCATCATGGTACTCAGCTCCAACGCATCACAACTAGCGTCAGGCCTAATCTGAGTGCACAACCAGTTCAACTGCCCAATAAAACTTCTCAACTGTTCCATTTCTTCCTTGGTAGCAGGATCCTCTTTTTGTGAGGATCTAACCTGAGTTATTGGGATATGATTACCATTTTCTAGATAAGATTGTTGATTCAATGTCACTCCTAACTTGCTCTGCTTAATGTCTAAACCTATGTGTTTAAAGGCCCCTGACGCCTGACTTCTGACCTGGAATTCCTTTTTAATCTTCTCAATTACCCATTGTTCAAATTCTACAGAGCCTTCCCACAGGAAATCATCAACATGCATGATAAAGATTCTAGCTAGTTTCTCCTTATGGTACCAGTAGAACATCGTGGGCTCTGCCTTTAACTGAATGCAATGTTTTTTCAAAATGACAGACCTCATGAAAAAATACCAAACTCTTGATGCACCATTCAATCCATAAACACACTTGTTCAATTTCCACAGCTTTCCTTCTACATCCCCGGTTTCAAAAAAACTTCCCTTTGAAACTTCTCACCCTGTAAAAACGCAGTTTTTATATCAATCAATTTGCATTCCCAGGAATAGGATGCCAAAATAGCTCAAAAAATCTTCAAACTCACTTTCCCCACAGTAGGCGAGTCCACCCTGACATCCTGATCTCCTAGTCACTCTTCAAAGTCTCGGGCTACTAATCTCGCTTTGGCCGTCTGGGAGTATTTTCTCTGTACAGATCCATCTGTGAGATAAAGCTGGTTGTCCTCTGTCAGATATTTCAGAATGTATCTCAAACTCCTTCCAACTTTCTAACCCTTTCCGTTTGGCTTCCTTTATCAACTTACTTTCCAATTTATTAGCAGCTACTAGAATCTCTTGGTCACAAGGATTTCCACTTCTATTGAGATTGCGAGCTTGCTCTCCAGTCCTCCTTGTTAAAATACGGCCTCTACTCACATTCCTCTCCCTTTCTGGATGACTTCTATATGATTGTTCTCCCATGCAAACAAAACCTCGTTCGCAAGTCCACGATTTATTTCTAGGGTCACAGCTGATTTCTGGTCCACTATCAGAACTCATACTGCACTTTCTGGGTTTCCACATCTTTACCCCAGTTTGCCAATCGATATGTCTTGTCTCCTGTCCTTCATCCTGCACGTTTAGCCAATATTTGTATTTACCTTTGGCCTTATCTGCTCTTCCTATGATGGTGGCATCTCTCCACACACTGGTACCTTCTGGCATATATGTTACCTTTGTTCCTACTGTGGGTAGTTGCCCTTTTGGATGAATAGTGTTGTTCTGTACCTCAGTATTACTTTGTTAATAGTCAACCCTGTATCTGCTATCGTCTGCTCCTTATAACTACCCAGTGTGAGTGTATGGTTCCTCCTCATGTTCTATGTCCTGTTCAGAACCTGTAAAGGTATAGTCGGTTCCAATTAACCGTGAAGAATGTACCCTAACAGTTTGATTACCATGTTGCACAATTACTACTTTCCCATCACTCCCTTTAACCTTGCCATGTCCTTTCTGCTCTTTCCAGCCTTCCCTTTTATAATATACCATGTCTCCTTGTCTAAACTGTAATCCTGATGATCTTGTCTAAACTGTAATCCTGATGATCTTGTCTAAACTGTAATCCTGATGAATTTATGTGGTGCTGTGGGGCTTGACGAATTTTCTGCGAAACCTCAGCTTTAATGAAAAGCTTTTCTGCCCTCATGCAAATGGACAGAAAAAGTGGAGCTAATGCTAGTCCCTTCTAGAGATGGGGGGAGCATCCAATAAGACAGAAACTTCAGATTTCTTCTGCAAACCAACTGATACAGGCTGTAGCCCCAACCATTTGCATCTTTGTGTGCACCGTCCATGCTAGCGCCGTTTGCAATTTACAATCTGGTTGATCAGCCAATATTTTATGTAATATGTCATCTATTGCAGCATGGTTTCTTTCACAAAGATTAAACAAGCTCTCAGCTGCATTGTCCATAACTATGATGTTTAAATTTTCACACATCTCGAAATTCCTTATTGGTGAATTCCCCACCATTATCTGTGAGGAAATTCATTGGTGTTCCTAATCCTGTTCCTACCAATTTCTCCATGCCCTTATCAACAATGGTCCTTTTATCTTTACTGCGTATTACAGTGATAGGCTAAATCTGGTTGCCATATCTATGAAGTGTAGTTAAAAAAAAAAAATACCCCTATCCTTGTCCCAATCTTTCAAGTCCATTGCCACTGCATCGTTAAACTACTTGGCTAGTGGCAAGTTCATAACAGGTCGTGGTGTTTTTTTGCAATATTTAAGGCAAATTTCACACTGAGCTGTGATTTGTTCAATAAGGTCATCGTATCCTTTATCGACCACTCCCACATCTCAAAGCAGAGTCTTCAGTTTCTATGGCGCCGGATGTGCAAATTGTCTATGTAATTTCCAAATTACCTTTTTGTCCACCAAATTCTCATTCTCAGCAGTGAACAAAACTTCATGAACTTTTTGATGAGAAATCTCTGGCTTCCTTGGTGGCAAGCAGTAATGGCCTGACCGAGTAAAATGTAGATCCACTTTTTTCCAAACATGACTGCTCTATCATTCTTCATATCTAGTGTCATCTGAGCCCTCTTCATCGCAGATCGACTCAACAATAGCGCTATCTGACTAGAAACCACATCAGTACTGAAAAAGACTGACCTCTGCTATCTTACAAGTGAGGACCACCCGTTGAAGGATGTTAATGTATTGTCATCTCTGAACCTGAAGCAGATAGAGCTTTCATACTCCTTGACCTTCAGCCAGTCTGTCTCAGAGAATCCAGATAGCAGTTAAGCTAGTCCATGCCGCACACTGTAGAAGTGCAACTACTGTCCAGAACTGCACCATTGAAGGAATCTACCATCAAAATACTCATCACTGGATTCAAACTCTGTGATTAATACAATTCCATCATGGCAGTCACCATCATCATTTTCAGTTTCAGATGAAACCGTCTTGTGGATCACTTCAAAAATGCGATTCCTTTGCTGTGGGCAGTTCATCGCATAATGATACTGGGAATCGCACTGAAAACACCAATTAACCATTCCCAGTGCATTTTTTGGGTTTAAACACCTACAGTCACTGTCCCAAACATGCTCTTTGTCCCGACTCTCAAATTGGCCAGGATTGCAATAATTTTCAGACCTCATCATTAACCCTATCTTTGTATTGGAATCTTTGTCTAATATTTGGTTGACCTCAAAATTCAGCCACCATTGAATCCTCTATCCTTTCTTTCACACCATAGTTGTTCACCTTTGCAAAGAGAGTGGCAGGGAATGCCTGTTTCTCCAGGAATTCTCTCAGGGCAGCAGCCATTTGATCTAGGAGAGATTCTTTCCCCCGGAATTGAACCCGTTAGTACTAAAAAACTACCAATGTGAGAAATGCGAACACAGTCCAGTAATTTAAATGCCAATACTAATTCCAGAATTTTAAGTTCAAATCTCTGTAGTCTCCTGTACCATTTATCAAAATGTATGACATATTCTTCTATGGACTGATCATCTGATTTCCTAAACCTATCAAAGATCATCCAAGCTAAATACACTTGCAATAACTCATCCTTTTTGTAAAACTTAACTAAAAATTGTAACACAAGGTTCAATCATTCTTCATTATCCAAATCATCCACTTTCCACTCAGAAAATATCTTATTCCTTATCATACTTTTGGCTATAATGATAACACCAAAGCCATATCTTGCTTCTTCTGGGGCATGGGAGTACCTTGGGTCCACACTTCAACTTCAGCCTTCCATTTCTAATAAAGTTCAGAGACGGAAAAAATTGGCGGATAGTCAAACTTTGCAATTTTGCACTGTCCTGTTGCAATTCTGTAACTTAAATTGTCAGCAACAGTACATTTCTTTTCCTCCAGGGGATTGAGACAAAAAGCTTCAGTTACAGCAATCAATCAGCAAAGCTTAAAATTCATCATCTGCTACCATGTTACACACAATAAGTGGTTGTGGTGGAAGAATTAAACCAGGCTGGTCTTTTGGTTCAAGCTGGTTCATTTTCAAGACAACTCCTCAGTGCCACTAACTTCCAAGTCACTGCCACACAATGTGTTCCAGCTGTTTCCTTTTATTCTATTTAGATGGGGTAATCAATGTCCATCACCTGTTTAACCAGCAATTGTCTTTAACAAGGTGATTGCCAAGCAGTGTGATTATTTATACGTCAACATGTCCTCATAAGACAACCCGCCCATTCCTGGTATTAGTCTCGTAAACCTTTTCTAAACTGCTTCTAATGCATTTACATCTTTCTTTAAATAACGAGACCGGTACTGTACTCAAGACTCCAGATGTGGTCTCACTAATGCCCTGTACGACTGAAGCATAACCTCTCTACTTTTGTAATCAATTCCCCTCACAATAAATGAAAATATTTTATTAGCTTTCCTAATTACCTGCCTACTAACCTTTTGCGATTCATGCACTAGGACATCCAGATCCCTCTGAATCTCAGAGCTCTGCAATCTCTCACCATTTAGATAATAAGCTTCTTTTTCATTCTTCCTGCCAAAATGAATGATTTCACATTTGCCCACGTTATACTCCATTTCCCAGATCTTTGCCCACTCACTTAGCCTATCTATGTCACTTTGTAGCCTCCTTATGTCCTCTTCACAATTTACGTTCCTACGTATCTTTGTCAGCAAATTTAGCAATTATTCCTTCAGTCTCTGAATCCAAGTATTGTACAAATTGTAAAAAGTTGAGGCCCTAGCACTGATCCCTGTGGCACACCACTTGTGACATCCTGCCAATTGCAAAGAAAACCCATTTATGCCAACTCTCTGCTTCCTGTTGGCTAGCCAATCTTCTATCCATGCCGATATGTTACCCTCTATACCATGAGCATTTATTTTCTGCAGTAGCCTTTGATGTGGCACTTTAGCTAATGCCTTCTGGAAATCTAAATACAGTACATCCACCGGTTCCCCTTTATCCGCAGCACATGTGACTCCTTCAAAGAACTCCAATAAATGGGTTAAACATGATTTCCCTTTTACAGGACCATGTTGACTCTGCCTGATTGCCTTGAAGTTTTCTAAGTTCCCTGCTATAATATCTTTAATAATAGCTTATAACATTTTCCATATGACAGATGTTAGGCTAACTGGCTTATAGTTTCCTGCTTTCTATCCCTCTTCCTTTTTGAGTAAATGAGTCATATTTTCTATTTTCCAATCTAATGGAACCTTCCCCCAATCTAGGGGATTTTGGAAAATTAGTTCATCAACTATCTCACTAGCCACTTCTTTCAAGACCTTAGGGTGAAATCTATCTGGACCTGTGGATTTGTCAGTCTCCAGCCCCAACAATTTGCTCAATACCACTTCCCTGGTGATTGTAATTTTTCCCTGAGTTCCTCCCTCCCTTCCATTTCCTGATTTACAGCTATTTCTGGGATCTTACTTGTGTCCCCAATAGTGAAGATTGAAGCAAAATACCTGTTTAATTAATCTGCCATTTCCCTACTTTCCATTTTCAATTCCCCAGACGCACTCCCTATAGGAGCAACACTCACTTTAACTCTTTCCTTATTTAAATATCTATAGAAACTCTTAGCATCCGTCTTTATATTACTAGTTAGCTTTCTCTCATATTCTAATTTTTCCCTCTTTATTAATCTTTTTGTCATTCTTTGCTGTTCTTTATATTCTTCACAATCTTCTGACATGCCACCCATCACTGTGTAATGATTTGCTTTTTCTTTAAGTTTGATACTGCCGTTAACCTTTTTAGTTAACCGTAAATGGTAGGCCCTTCTCTTGGACTTTGTCTTTCCCATTGAAATGCATATATTCTGTGTATCCCTTTAAATGTCTGACACTGAACTTCTATTGGCATAAATCCTTAACCTCATAAGTCAGTTCACTTTAGCTAGCTCTGTTTTCATGCCGTCATAATTGCCCTTCTTAAGTTTAATATACTAGTCTTGGACGCACTCATTTCTCTCTCAGAATGAATGTAAAGTTCACTCATGTTATGATTGCTGCTACCTAAGGGTGCCTTCACTAGGAGGTTATCAATTAATCCTATCATGTTGCTCAATACCAGATCGCATTTAGCCTTCTCGCTGATTGGCTCCAAAATGTGCTGTTCTAAGAAACTATCACAATTTTTCCAACCTATATGTAGATTAAAATCCCCCATGATTATTGCTGTACCTTTCTGGCAAGCTCCCATTATCTCTTCTTTATACTCTGTCCTACTGTACAATTAGACCTGTACACCACTCCCACAAGTGACTTCTTGCCTTTATCATTCCTCATCGCAACCCAAACTGCTTCTACATCCTGGTTTCCTGAACTTGGGTCATCCCTCTCTAATGTGTGAAGACCATCATTAATTAACAGAGCCACCTCTCTACCTTTTCCTAACTTCCTGTCCTTCCTAAATGTCACGTACCCTTCAATATTCAGGTCACAATGTATGTCATCTTGTAGCCATGTCTCTGTAATGGCTATTAGACCATACTTATTTATTTCTATTTGCATTTTCAATTCATTCGTTTTGTTTTGAATGCTATGTGTGTTTAGATACAGAACCTTTAGTTTTGTCCTTTTATTATTTTTGTAGCATCTAGCCTTATCTGCTGATTTACTGTTAGATTTGTACTTTCTGTCCCTTCCTGTCACAGTCTGTTTATCATTTCCCATATTAATACCTGTCTCCTTTGCCTTGTCTCTGCTCTTTGATTTTCCACAGCTCCGGGCTGCAGAACTCGAGCGGTGTCGGGAGTCACCGTGGTGCATCCGCAAGTCTGAGGATTATGGTAGCATGTTTAGAGAGGTGGTCACACTACAGCTAAGAAATACACAGACAGAGACGGAATGGGTGACTGCCAGAGTATCTAAGAGAAACAGGAAGGTAGTGCAGGAATGCCTTGAGGCTATCTTGCTGTCTAAACATTTTTCCATTTTGGATACTGGTGAGTGAGGTGGTACATCAGAGGAATCTAACAAGAGCCACAGGTGGCGCAGCTGCACAATAGGGGAGAAGAAAGGTTGGAAATGCTATAATGGTAGGGGATTCCATACTTAGGGGAGCAGACAGGTGTTTCTGCAACCATGGACATGACTCCAGGATGGCATGTTGCCTCCCTGGTGCCAGGGTCAAAAATGTCATAGAGTGGCTGCAGGACATTCTTTTGGGGCATGGTGAACAGCCGGAGGCTATGGTCCCATTGGGACCAATGACATAAGTAGGAAAAGGGATGAGGTCCTGAAAGCAGATGTTAGGAAGGGAGTTAAAAATCAGGACCTCAAGAGCTGTAATTTCAGGATTACTCCCAGTGCCACGTGCTAGTAAGCATAAGAATAGTAAGATTGAGCAGTTCAACACGTGACTTGAGAAATGGATTAGGAGGGAGGGCTTTAGATTTCTGAGGCATTGGGACCAGTTCTCGGGCAGGCAAGACCTGTACAAGAAGACTGGGTTACACCTTAACGGGACAGGGACTAATGTCCTTGTGGAGAGGTTTGCTAGTTCTGTTGGGGATGGTTGAAACTAGATTGGCAGATGGGAACCCGAGGGGAAATTCGGAGAGGAGAGGAACTGGCAGTGGGAAGTAGAGAAGCATTAACTGATAAGGAGGATGTATCCGAGACTAGTATCAAGATAGAGTGCTTGATGAGTTTGATAGAATTAGAGCAGGCAGTAGTAATCATTAGATGGGTCAGAGTAAGGAGGAAAGTAAAAATGCCTAAATCAGGACTAATGTGCATGTATGTCAATGCATGGATTGTGGTTAACAAGAGTGGTGAACTACAGGCACAGGCTAACAAATGGAATTATGACTTTATTGCTATAGCAGAGACCTGGCTCAAAGAAGGGCATGACTGGGTGTTAAATATTCCTGGGTACAAGGTGTTTAGCAGAGACAGGAAAGGAAGAAAAGGGAGGAAGTGGCAGTATTGATTTAAGATGGCATTACAGTACTGGAGAGAGAGGATGTATCAGAGGGGTCAAGGACAGAATCTCTCTGGCTATAGGTAAGGAATGAAGAAAATGCAATAATATTGATCAGTGTAATATATACGCCAGCAGCTAGTGGAAGGGTTGTAGAGAAACAAATCTGCAAAAAAATCACAGAGGTGCAAGAATTATGGAGCAATTATAATAGGGGGACTTGAATTATCCAAATAAAGACTGGGACATGAATAGTTCAAAGGGATTAGGATAGGAATAGTGCAAAGAGACAAGAGGGGTGAGAGTTTCTGGAATGTGTTCAAAATAATTTTCTACAGCAGTATGTTTCCGATCCAACGAGAGGTCAGGCACTGTTGGACCTGGTTCTGGGGAATGGGTTGACCCCAAGAGAGCATGTAGGGGGACAGTGACCATTGTGTCATAAGATTTAGGTTGGCCATGGAAAAGGATAAGAAACAATTCTGAGCAGGAATAATTAATTGCAAGAAAGCCAGCTTCTATGGGATGAGAACGCATCTGGGTCATGTGAGTTGGAATCAAATGTTGGCAGAAAAGATGGTGGCTGAACAATGGGCTACGTTCAAAGAAAAAGTATTGCAGGCAATGTCAAGGTATATTCCCTTGAAGGGGAATGGTAGGCCAAATAAATCCAATGCGCCCTGGTTGACGAGAAATGGAGGTGAAGATGAAAAGCAAGAAGTGCACGTATGACAGATATCAGGTAGAAAATATGATAGAGAATCAGTCTGAATATAGAATGACCAGAGGGGAAGTGGAAAAAAAACTAATAAATGCAAGGAGAGAGCATGAAAAGAGACTGACAGCTAACATAAAAGGGAATCCCAAGGTGGTCTTTAAGTGTATAAATAATAAAAGGGTGGTAAAAGAAAGAGTAGGATCGAATAGGGATGACAAAGGGCCTTGCACATGGAGGCAGGAGAAGTAGAGGAGGTATTAAATGAGTATTTTGCATCTGTCTTTGCAAAGGAAGAAGATGCTACCCAGGCTGAGGTGAGAGAGGAAGTAAGTGGTACATTAGAAGAATTTGCAATTCAGAAGGTGGAGGTTTTAGAAGGGGTTATTTTTACATAACATTGATAAGGCACTGGGATTGCATGAGATACCTCCAAAGGTGCTGAGGGTAGTGAGAGTAAAAATCGCAGAGGCACAAGTGGTAATCTTCCAGTCTTCATTAGACACAGTTGTGGAGCCAAAGGACTGAAGAATTGTGAATGTTACAGCCTTGTTCAAAAAGGAGTGCAAAGATAAAGCTGGCAGCTACAGGCCAGTCAGTTTGACTTCTGTGGTAGGGGAGCTTCTGGAAACTATAATTTGGGATAAAATGAATTGTCAGTTAGACAAGTGCAGGATTATTAAGTAAAGCCAGTATTGATTAATTAAGGGAAAAGCTGATTAACTAACTTGCTGGAGGTTTTTGAGGAGGAAACGAAGAAGGTTGATAAGGGCAACTCTGTTGACGTGATGTATATGGATTTTCAAAAGGCATTTGATGCAGTTTTGAAACAACAGAATTGTGAGCAAAATTCTAGCTTGTGTAATAAAGTGGAGAGTAGGCACTTGGATAAGAAATTGGCTGAGTGACAGGAAACAATGAGTAGTGGTTAATGGATGTTTTTCAGATTGGAGGAAGGTTAGTAGTGGAGTTCCTTGGGGGGTCAGTGTGGGGACCCTTAACCTTCCTGATATATATTAATGACCTAGTCTGTGGTGTGCAGGGCATAATTTCATAATTTGCAGCTAATTCAAAGATTGGAAACATTGTCAACTGTGATGAGGATAGTCTTGAAATTCAAAAGGACTTAGACATGTTGGTAGATTGGGCAGAAGAGTGGCAGATGAAGTTCAATGCAGAGAAATGTGAGGTGATTCATTTTGGCAGGAAGAATATGGAGACAGTATAAAAAAAAAAGGGAGAAACCCTAAAGAAGGTGCAGGAACAGAGGGACCTCAGTGTATATGTATATAAATCTTTGAAGATGGCCAGGCATGTTGAGGGAGCAGTTCATAAAGCATATAGTATCTTAGGCTTTATTAGTAGGGGTATTGAGTATAAGAGTAAGGAGGTATGTTGAACTTGTATAAGACACTAGCTAGGCCTCATCTGGAGTACAGCGTCCAGTTCTGGGTGCTATACTTGGGGAAGGATGTGAAAGCATTGAGAGAGTACAGAGGAGATTCGCAAGAATGATTCCAGGGACAGAGATTTGTAGCTATGAGGTCAGATTGGAGAGTTTGGGACTGTTTTCCTTGGAGCAAAGAAGGCTGAGAGGAGAGTTGATAAAAGTATTCAAGATCCTGAGAGGTATGGGCAGGGTAAATAGTGAGAAACTGTTCCCACTCAAGGGAATATGAAGAACTAGAGGGCATAGATTCAAAATAAATGGCAAAAGGAGCAAAAGTGATATGAAGAAAAGATTTTCCACCCAGAGAGTGGTTGGGATCAGGAACGAACTTCCTGAGAGGGTGGTGGAGGCTGGTTTGATCGTAGTTTTCAGAAAGGAATTGTATGGCTATCTGAAAAGAGAGAATGTGCAAGGTTACAGGGATAAAGCAGGGTAGTGGGCCTAGGTAGACTGCTCTTTCAGAGAGCCAGTGCAGGCTCGATGGGCTGACTGGCCTCCTTCTGCACTGTAAAGATTCTTCAATTCTGTAAATAAGTAAATGGTGAACAGCACAGAATCAGCGAATTGTCACAGTACAGGAGACCATCCAGCCCGTTGTGACTGCACTGGCTCTCTGGAGGAGCAATTATCCGATGCCACACCGCAGACCTCTCTCCGTAGCCGTGCAGATTGATCCTTGTATGATAACAATCCAGTTCTTTTTTGGATGCCTCAATTAAACGTGCCATCAACATACTCACAGCCAGTGCATTCCAGACCTTAACCACTCACTATATGAAAAAAGTTTTTCCTCATCTCACCATTGTTTCTTTTACCATATACCTTAAGTCTGTGCCCTCGTGTTCTCAATCCATCCACCAACGGGAATAGTTTCTCTCTATCTACACAGTCCAGACCCCTCATGTTTTTGAATACTGCTATCAATTTCTAAAAATTCTTTCATGGGATGTGGATGTCGTTGGCTAAGCCAGCATTTATTATCCTTCCCTAATTTCCCATTAGAAAGTGGTGGTGAGCCACCTTGAACTGCTACAGAACATGTGGTGTAGGAACACCCAAAGTGCTGTTAGGTAGGGAGTTCCTGGATTTTGACCCAGTGACAATGAAGCAACGGCGATATTGTTTCAAATCAGGATGGTGAAATCCCCTTGGAGGGGAACCTGCAAGTGGTGGTGCCCCCATGCATCAGCTGCCCTTGTCCTTTTAGGCAGTTGAGGTTGCAGGTTTGTAAAGTGCAGTTGAAGGAGCCTTGGTGAGTTGTTGCAATGCATCTTGTAGATGTACACATTGCTGCCACTGTGTGTCAGTGGTGGAAGGAACGGATGTTGAATTTGGTGCATGGGTGCCAATCAAGCAGGCCGGCTTGTCGAGGTGTTGTTCATCCAGCCAAGTGGAGATTATTCCATCACGTTCCCGACTTGGGCTTTGTAGATGGTGGACATGCTTTAGGGAGCCAAGAGGTGAGCTATTCTCTACAGAATTCCAAACCTCTGACCTACTCTTGTGGCCACAGTATTTATATGGCTGGTCCAGTTCAGTTTCTGGTCAATGGTAAACCTAGGATATTGACCTCCTCTCAACCAACACTTCTCCAAAGGAAACATTACCCATTTCTTCAATATATCCATGTAACTGCAGTTTCTCATCCCTGGGATCATTCTTATGATTTTTTTCTGCACTGTCTTTAATGCCTTCACATCTTTCCTAAAGTGTGGCACCCAGAATGGGACACACTGCTCCAGCTGAACTAGTGTTATATATAAGTTTAACATGACTTCCTTGCTTTTATACTCCATGCCCCTATTAATAAAGCTTAGGTGCTGCATGCTTTATTAATCATGTTCTCAATCTGTCCTGCCAGTTTCAATGATTTATGTCCATATACACCCAGGACTCTCTTCTTCTGTACCCCCTATAGAATTGTACCCATAATTTTATATTTTCTCTCTGTGATCTTTCTACCAAAATGAATCACTTAACATTTCTCTGCATTAAATTTCATCTGCCACTTGTCCGCTCATTCCACCAACTTGCCTAAAGTATTTGGTCCCAGCTATTTGCAATCTGTAACAATGATTTAGATGTGGGGATCAAAAGTAATATTTACAAGTTTGTGGTTGACACAAAACTTGGTGGGAATCTGAGTTGTGAGGAAGATGCAAAGAGTTTTCAAGAAGATTTAGACAGTTGGAGTGAGTGGGCAAGAACATGGCAAATGGAATATAATGTGGAAAAATGTGAAGTTATCCACTTTGGTAGGAAAAACAAATTCAGAGCATTTCTTGAATGCGGAGGGATTGGGAAGTGTTGAGGTCCAAAGAGTCCCGGGTCTCCTTGTTTATAACTCACTGAAAGCTAACATGCAGGTGCAGCAAGGTTTTAGGAAGGCTAATGGTGTTTGGCCTTTATTATAAGAGGATTTGAGTACAGGACTAAGGAAATCTTGCTGCAATTATATAGAGCCTTGGCAAGACCACACCTAGCATATTATGTGCAGTTTTTGTCTCCTTGCCCACGGAAAGATATACTAGCCATAGAGGGAGCGTAACAAAAGTTAATGGAATGTGTTCAAGACTGAATTCGATAGATTCCTATATATTGAAAACATCAAGGGGTAAAGGGATAGTGCAGGAAAATGGTGTTGAAGTAGAAGATCATTCATGATTTCATTGAATGGCAGAGTGAGATTGAAGGGCTGAATGGCCTACTCCTGCTTCTATTTCTTATGTTCTATATTAGGGTAATTAAGGTAGTTTTACCCTCAAGCCATTGAGATGAATCTGGAGAGACGGAGTGTTGATTGATGAGTACAGGAGTAAGGAAGTCTTGCTGCAATTGTATAGAGCCTTGGTGAGATCACACCTGGCATATTGGCATAACTACTCTATAATCCTTGCATCTGTCAATAATTTCCTTACAAATTTGTTTCTCTACATCTTTACCACTGGTTGATGGTCTATAGATTGCACCAAGCAATGTAATTGCATTTTTTTGTTCCTGAGTTCTAGCCAAATAGATTCTGTCCTTGACGTCTCTGGGACATCTCTCTCTCCGACACTGCAATGTTATTTTAGTCAATATTGCCACCCCTTCCCATCTCCTTTCTTTTCTATCTGTCCCGTACGCTTTGTATCCAGAAATATTTAATACACAAACCTGCCTTTCTTTGAGCCTAGTCTCTGTTATAGCAACATCTTCATATTTCCACATGGCAATCTGCACCTATAACTCACCAATCTTATTTACCACATTCTTCGCATTCATATACATGCACAGTAACCCTAATTTAGACTTTATTACATTCTCCTGCACTCTGAATCCACCATTAACTTACTATTTCTTCTTAGTCCACTCCTATCTAATATGGAACTATTCCCTTCTCCAGCAATGCCTAATATTCTAACTTTATGCATCTTATTCCTCTTTTCTACATCTACATGCTGGTACCGACTCCACTGCCTATTTAGTTTAAAGCCTCCCCAACGACACTAGTGAACCTCCCTGTGAAGACATTAGTCCCAGTCCTGTTAAGGTGCAAATGTCCCTTTTGAATTTCCCCAAAATTAGTTTCAATGCCCCAAGAACCTCAAGCCCTTCCTCCTGGCACTGTTCTTCAAGCCACGCTTGACCCTTGTTATCTTTCTATTTCTACTCTTGTTAGTGTGTGGCACTGGGAGTAATCCATAGATTACTACCTTTGAAGTGCTACTTTTTAATTCCCTCCCTGGCTCCTGAAAACCTAACAGTAGGAGATCAATGTCTGCCCTCTCTATGCTGTTGGTACCAATTTGTACCACAACTTCTGGCTCATTCCATTTGCCCTGCAGAATATTCTGCACCCTCTCCGTGATGTCCAGCAGCAGGGACGAAACATACAATGAGGGACCTTCAGTGATAAAGAAATGCTTATCTGTCCCCTGTCTATGGAATCTTCTACTGCAACTGGAGTTCTTTAATTTGCTGTTCTGACCTATACTGTCCCTAAGCCATTGGACTGCACTCCTTCAGACTATCTTCACACTTGGCAGTCTCCAATGCTGATGTCTGTTTGATTGGCAAACGTCCTATATATCTAAACTCTTCTTATACTCTTCCTGATGGCTATCCACATATTATCCCGAACTCTTATTGCCTGTTAAGTGATTACTTTGTGTCAGTATTTACAATAGAGGAGGAATATAGAATGCCGAACATCTCAAGGAAACTAATATTGAATCAAGGACGGGGACTTGCTAAAATAAACATAAGTTATATAACAATAAAGAAGAAAATAATAACATCAATGTGTGGCAAATCATTAGGATCAGATGGTTTCCATCCCAAAGCTTCAAAAGTGAGTGAGAACCACATACCCCTCCTCAGGACACCCCGCCCCCACGGAACACATCACCCCTACCTATCAACTACAACCCCCTCACCTAGAGGACTACCCAACCCCGCATGACTTCTCCCACACCCCCAGGGGGCTCCCCCATGTCTTGACTGCCCCGCCGGCCCACAGGAACTCCCTCGCCCGAGGCGTGACTGCCAACCACAACCATCCTCTACCCACCATGGCCTCACTGCCAACCTTCCCACCCCTCCCACCATGGCCCAACTGCCAACCTTCCCACCCCTCCCACCAAGGCCTGATTGCTGACTTCCCCACACCCACTGACCCAACCCAGCACACCCCAAAATCATACCCATTTAGCTTATACACTTACCTTCTCCCTGGCTTGTCAAAGTTCTTTAAACCTGGCTGGACCTTTAGACTTACTTGGTTTAAAGCAGCTAGTGCTGTAAAAAATAGGGGTGTGGCTTACTTAACTGCGACCGAGCTTCCCTCAACTGTAGACCCTGGGACCGTGCTGCACTTCACCAGATCTCACCCAGCCTGAGTTCGAAGGTGGGGCGAGATAGTATTGCCTGGATTTCCAGGTAAGTACCTTCGAGCAGAGTTGCAATCCGACTCGATTGCCACTGCATTGGAAGTTACGGCCCACCGTAATTAAAGAGTCACCATGGTTTTATGAAAGGGAAAATCTTGTTTGAAAATTTTATTGGAGTTCTTTAAGGGTATAACAAGGAGGATGTATAAAGGGAAATCAGTAGAGATGGCGTATTTGAATTTCTAAAAGGCATTCGATAAGGTGCCACATTAAGTTTACTACACAAGATAAGAGCTCATGATGTTGAGGGTAAAATATTAGCATGCGTAGAGGATTATTCAACTAACAGGAAAAAGACTTGGGATAAATGGGTCATTCCAGATTAGTAAACTGCTAGTGGGGTGCTAGAAGAATCAGTGTTGGAGTCTCAACTAACATTCTATCCTGTCGTCCAAATCGTTGATATAGATTGTATTGTAGCCAAATTTGTTGATGATGCAAGGATAGGTAAGAAAGCAGGTTGTGAGGAGGAGACAAAAATCTGTAAGTTAAATAAATGGGCAAAAAAAATGACAGATGGTGTATAATGTGAGAAAATGTGAGGTTGCCCACTTTGAAGGGAAGAATAAAAAAGTGGAATATTATTGTAGAGAGACTGCAGAATTGCTACAGTACAGAGGGACCTAGCGTCCTTGTACATGAATCAAAGTTTGTATGTAGGTATAATAAGTAATTAAGAAGAAAAATGGAATGTCATCCTTTATTGAAAGTGGGATGGAACTTATAAGTAGGGAAGTCTTGCTACAATTGTACAGAGTATTGCTGATACTGAACCTAGAATACAATGCAGAGTTTTGGTCTCCTTACTTAGAGTAATATACTTTCAATTGAGGCAATTCAGAGAAGATTCACTAGGCTGATTCCTGCAATGAAGTGGTTGTCTTATGAGGAAAGGTTGAGCAGGTTGGCTTTATACTCCAGGGAGTTTACAAGAATGAATATTGAAATATGTAAGATTGCCTCGATAGATGCTGGAAGGATGTTTACTATCGCAAAGGAATCTACAACTAGAAAGCATACTTCCAAAATGAGGGATCTCCTATTTAAGGTGGAGATGAGAAGGAATTTCTTCTCTCAGATGGTTGCTAATCTTTGGAATTCTCTACCCAAAAGACCAGTGGAGACTGGGTCATTGAATATATTCAAAGCTGAGCTTGACAGAAATTTGGTCAACGAAGGAGTTGAGGGTTATGGGGGGCAGGCAGGAAGGTGGAGTGAAGGCTACAATTATATCAGCCATGATCTTAATGGTGGAGCAGGCTCAAGGGGCCCAATGGCCTACTCCTCCTATTTCTTAAGTTCTGATGTTCTTTTGAAATGTGGTGTTTAAATGCAAGTCATTCTTTCCTTTCTTTTCTTTCTATTATGAACTCAATGTCAATAAAGTATATCAGATATCACTGTTTAGTGCCCAATTACCATGAGAATTTGAACTTGAATTACTTAATAATTCAAACAAAAAGATATAAATTAGATAAAGGACTATCAATAGACTGTCACTGGAATGCATTTTTTCTTTAGATTTCAATTCAAATTAACAGACTATTTGAATAAAGCAGCTTTTGAACTAAGAAGAGTTGACTATATTGTACTCTACTGTGTATATATGTACCAATTCCTTCATGAAAAGATTAACATTATTAACCAAAAATTGCCTGTTGATTAAAAACATGTTGAATCAATATTGTACTTTTGACAGCAATAAAGGTAAAGCAATACAGGTATCTACAGCGAACTTTAAACAAGTTATGACCATGCAAATGCATTTCTTTAAAGTGGTCCGTGAGCTAAGAATATATGTGTGTGTGTGTGTGTGTGTGTGTGTGTGTGTGGGTGCGTGTGTGTGTAGCCCCCATTTAATTTATGAGTGATTCTATTTAAAAATAATCCAGCAGACAAGCTTTAGCCTTAAACAAGATAATGGTTAGTGTATTACAAAACTACTGCTGAAATTTCCTTAAAAGTGATAAAATTATTAGTTAAAATACAGATACAAAGATTAACAGCAGATAAAGATAAAAAGATACTTACAAATGAGATTTCAAATCAGTTTCTGTGAGGTATTGCAGGGCCATTGCTTGAATTTCTTTTTTCTGAAATGAAGGGGTGAAACTTGAGGTTAGGTTTAGCCACTGTGATGGCTTTTGTAGTTGAAAATGTTGGCGTTTATCTTCGCTGGTGGACTCAGCAAGCAGAACAGGTTCTAGGAGTGAACAGAGGCTCCTGTTTTCACTTTTACAGTACTGCAGGTAGTGGCTCTTGGCAGCCTGATATAGTATAGCAGTCCAATAGTTGATGAGAAGTGATTTCTATTTCAAGGTGTTTCTGCCATAATGTTCGAGACGGTTCTGCAAAGTGGCTGTTCACAGGCAGACTTTATCCAGTTCAAAACTTGAAATGGCTGCTATCCCAAACTGTTGAATCGTGCTCCCATATTAGATATTGGGTTAGCATGGGGCATAGTCCTATCCATTGTCCTTTTAACTGAGGTAATTAACATTTTAAATGTTTCAGCTATAAACTTGAATGGTTCCTATTCTTCCAGGTTTCAGGAATTGGGATAGAGCTATTCACACCTCCAGGGATGCCGCAGAGAGCTTCTGTTCACCCTGGTGGAAATGCAAATTGAAATTAGAATGTTTTCACTCGTCTGGATTTGTCTACCTGCAATTCACTTGGGTTTTCTGGAAGCTTGACACATTGAGGTGGAAAGTCGGGTGACTTTTGGCAGCCATCTTTAAGGGTTTTGGTGCCCATTTAAAAAGGAATATTTAATGCCACAACTACACATTTTTAACAATAGCATTTCAATAAATTCTTCAGTTTCCTGGTCTTTTACTTTTGCCTAAAATAAAAGGGCTCAGAAAAATGTGCTAAATATCTAGCTGTAGGGTAATAAAAGATACAAAAGTAAAAAAAACCCTAATGCTGGGCATCTCAAAATAAATTATTTAGTGCTAGAAACAGACAACTTGTCTATAAACAACTGAAAAAGCTTTGTTCTGTAAAAGGGTCTAGACCCAAAATATTGATAAGTATTTGTGAAAGAATGATACTTATTTTGAAATATTGTGTATGAATCATTTACAATTTATTTCAGCTATGTACTGTGACTATTTCAACACTCACAAGGAGGATTCTAATGCGGGTGAATCTTCTCGGAATACCACACATAGGTGGCATTATCAGCCATGTTTGTGCCCTGCCAATGTCCATATCTTTGGCAAGTTCAATATGGAAGGTAAGAACATTGATTATCTGTTACACAGTGATGAATTATTAGACAGCAGAAGAGATTCTTAAGCCTTTCAGTTTAGAAAGAAGGCTGATAAGAGAAGGCCTATTTGAAGTAAAATTTTCACTTGTTCTTGAACTTAAAACAATATCATGTATTTATTGAATACTTGTAAATGCAACAAAGGGAATATTTCATACAAACCAATTTAGATTCTACATGCAAGTTTAATTGGTTTATAGAGTCAGAGGTCTACAGCACAAAAAAAGGCCCTTCGGCCAATTGAGTCTGTGCCAGTCAAACAAGTACCTAACTATTCTAATCCCATTTTCCAGCACTAGGCCCATTGTCTTGTATGCCATGGCATCACAAGTGCAAATGTTATGAGGATTTCTGCCCCTACCACCCTTTCAGGCAGTGAGTTCCAGATTCCCACCACCCTCTGGGTGAAAAAATTCTAAACCTCCTCCCACTTACCTTAAATCTATGCCTCCTGGTTACTGATCCCTCCCCCAAGAGGAAAAGTTCCTTCCTGTCTACCCTATCTATGCCCCTCATAATTTTATATACCTCAATTATGTCTGCCCTCAATCTTCTCTACTCCAGGGAAAATAACCCCAGTCTATCCAATCTCTCCTCATAACTAAAACTCTCCACCTCGAGCAACATCCTGGTAAATCTCCTCTGCACTCTCTCTAGTGCAATCACATCCTTCCTATATTGCGGGTTCCAGAACAGCACACAATACTCTAGCTGTGGCCTAACCATCATTTTATACATTTCCAGCATAACCTCCCTGCTCTTATATTCTATGCCTCAGCTAATAAAGGCAAGCATCCCATATGCCTTCTTAACCACCTTATCTACCTGTCCCGCTACCTTAAAGGACCGCTGGACATGCACTTCAAGGTCCCTCAGATCCTCGGTACTTCCCAGGGTCCTACCATTCATCATGTATTCCTGTGTCTTGTTTATCCTGCCCAAGTGCATCACCTCACACTTATTCGGATTAAATTCCATTTGCCATGATCAGCCCATCTGACCAACTGGTCTATATCATCCTGTAATCTAAGGCTATCCTCCTCACTATTTAGCACCCCATCAATTTTCATGTCATCCGCGAACTTACTGATCAACCCTCCTACATTCAAGTCTAAATCATTTATATATACCACAAACAGCAAAGGACCCAACACCGATCCCTGTGGAAGCCCACTGGACAGAGGCATCCAGCCACAAAAGCACACCTCGACCATCACCCTCTGCTTCCTGCCACTCAGCCAATTCTGGATCCAATTTGCCAAATTGCCTTGGATCCCATGGGCTCTTACCTTCATTATCAGTCTCCCATGCTGGACCTTATCAAAAGCCTTGCTGAAGTCAAAGTAGACTACATCAAATGCATTGCCCCCATCTACATACCTTCAAAAAATTCAATCAAATTGATCAGACAATTTAACAAAACAATGCTGACTGTCTTTAATTAATCCCTGCCTCTCCAAGTGTAGATTAATTCTGTCCCTCAGAATTGCTTCCAATAGTTTCCCCAACATTGAGTTTAGGCTGACTGGCCTGTAGTTCCCTGGTTTATCCCTTCCTCCCTTCTTGAATAACGGTGCCACATTGGCTGTCCTCCAGTCCTCTGGCACCTCTCCTGTGTCTAGAGAAGTATTGAAAATTATTGCCAGCACCCCTACTATCTCCTCCCTTGCCTCACTCAACAACCTGGGATACAATTTCTCCGGGCCTGCAAGACCACTTAGAACCTCCTCCCTTTCTATGCTAATTTCTTTAATTATATCCTAATCGTTCTGCCTGATTTCCATACCCACATCGTCCCTCTCACTTGTGAACACCGACACAAAGTATTTGTTTAGAACCCTACCTAGGTCTTCCAGCTCCACACACAAATTACCACTGTGGACCTTAGTGGGCTTTACTGTTTCCCCCTAGTTATCCTCTTACTCTTGGTGGACTTGTAAAATAACTTTGGATTTTCCTTTATTTTACCTGCCAATGTTTTTACTTGCCCCCTTTTTGCTCTCCTAATTTCCTTTTTAAGTTCCCCCCTGCATATTCTATAATCCTGTACAGCTTCCGTTGTTTTGAGCCCTCGGTATCTGCCATAAGCCTCCCTTTTTCTCTTTATCCAATCTTGTATATCCTTCGACATACAGGGTTCCCTGGATTTGTAGGTCCCACCCTTTGTCTTTATGGAAAAAGTTGGCCCTGTACTCTCCCTATTTTCTTCTTGAATGAGTCCCACTGCTCTGACGCAGATTTAGCTAAAAGTAGCTGCTCCCAGTCCACTCTGGCCAAATCATATCTGATCTTATTAAAATTGGCCTTCCCCCAATTTAGAACCCTGATTTCTGGCCCATGCTTCTCCTTTTCCATAACAACCTTGAATCTAATGGAGTTATGGTCACTATCTGCAAAATGCTCCCCCACCGATACCTCTACCACTTGCCCGGCTTCATTCCCTAAAATTAAGTCAAGGCCACCCCCTCTCTTGTAGGATCTTCTAAATACTGGCTTAAAAAGCTCTCCTGGATGCTTTTTAAGAATTCTGCTCCCTCTAAACCTATCACACTATGACTTACCCAGTTAATGTTGGGGAAGTTGAAACCCCCCACTACTACTACCCTATTATTTTTACACTTCTCTGAAATTTCCTGACATGTCTGCTCTTCTGTTTCTCTCTGACTGTTTGGGGAGCCTATAGTACACTCCCAGCAATGTGATTGCTCCTGTTTTGTTTTTCAGTTCCATACACATGGCTTCATTTGAGGAGCCTTCTAAGATGTCAGCCCTCCTTACTGCTGTAATTGATTCCTTGATCAATATTGCAATACACCCTCCTGTTATATCTCCTTCCCTGTCTTGCCTGAAGACCCTGTGTCCTGGAATATTGAGCTGCCAATCGTGCCCCTCTCTCAACCATGCCTCTGTGACAGCAATGATATCATACCTCCATGTATTAATTTGTGCCCTCAACTCATCTGCCTTATTTGTCAGACTCCTTGCATTAAAATAAATACCATCTAACCTTGCCAAGCTCCTTTGTGCCTTAACTGGCCTATAATTTCTATGCCTTCCAGCCTCACTTGCTCTCTCTTCTAATTTTGGCTGTGCATCTCCCCCTGCTGAACCTCCTCTCAGGATCCCATCCTTTTGCCAAGTTAGTTTAAACCCTCCGCAACAGCATGAGCAAACGTCCCCGCAAGGATCTTGGTCCCATTCCGGTTCAGGTGCAACTCGTACGCTTTGTACAGGTCCCAATGCCCCCAGAAATGGTCCCAATGTCCCAGAAGTCTAAAGCCCTCCCTCCTGCACCATCTCTCCAGCCACGCATTCATCTGGACCAGTCTCCTATTTCTATGCTCACTAGCACGTGCCACCAGAAGTAATCCAGAGATTACTCCCTTTTGAGGTCCTGTTTTTTAATCTGTTTCCTAGCTCCCTAAATCCTGCTTGCAGGACCTCATCCCTCTTTCTACCTATGTCGTTCGTACCAATATGTACCATAATCTCTGTTTGTTTACCCTTCCCCTTTAGAATGCCCTGCAGCTGTTCAGTGAAATTCTTGACCCTGGCACCAGCGAAGCAACATACCATCCTGGAGTCATGTCTACGGCCGCAGAAACGGCTGTCTGTTCCCCTTGCTATCGAGTCTTCTACCACTATTGCTCTTCCTCTCTTTTTCCTCCCCCCTGTGCAGCTAAGCCACTCTCAGTGCCATGAGCATGGCTGCACTCCCCAGAGGAACTGTCACTCTCAACGTTTTCCAATGCAGAAAAGCTGTTCAAGTGCGACATGCACTCTGACGATTTCCTGAGTTCTTGACTGACACCTTTCCTCTGACTGATGGTCACCAATTCCCTCTCTGTCTGCACTTCCATGAGCTATGGGGTGATCACGTCTAAAATTGTATTATTCACGAAACTCTCAGCCTTACAAATGCACCTCAGTGCCTCCAGCTGCTGCTCAAGTAGCTGCAGTTGTTGGCATTTCCTGGACACGTGGCCGGTAGGAATGCAAGGAGCGTCTAGGACTTCCCACATGTTGCAGGCAGCACATAACACGGGATTGAGCTGCCCTGCCTCTAGTTGAAAAAAACCCTTACTTTAAGTTAAATACAGTAGAAAAAAGTTAAATTTTTTATGTACTTTAAATAAGAACTAGAACCCTTACCTTTCCTTAGCTGAATCTATTTTGAACTGGAGAAAAAAAAAATTGGAGATAAACACTTACCTAGTAATTACCAATCAGCTCTCACCTTTGTGCTGATGTCACTTTTTGAAGCTTCCCCATACTCGCGCTGGTTCTGACCTGCCTTGTGATGTCACTTGTTACTTTCAACAAGAACTGACTGCAGGACACTCTTCCCAGACTGCTTCACCGCTATGCTGACTGTAGGACACTCTTCCCAGATTGCTTCACAGCGATGCTGATTGCAGGAAACTCTTCCCAGACCTCCCTAACTTTTAATGTACTGACTAATTTATAATATGCTACTTGAAAAGTTAAAACATGTAGCTACAAGGAACAATTTAACAATCTGCAGCAAGTTATGGAATTTTTTTTTTATAGGTTGCTACATTTGTGGTAAATATGAATTCTTTCATGAAGAATTAAAACGCTGTATATCATGCGGTAAGTCAAGCACCTTTTTACACTTGGTTAAGTGATTATCTATTTCATAAGATCATAAGAAATAGAAGCAGAAGTAGGCCATTCGGCCATCAAGCCTGCCCCACCATTCAAGATCATGGCTGATCTGATTGTGGCCTGAACTCCACATTCCTATCTGCCCTCCAAACCTCTTTACCCCTGGTTTAATCAAAAATCTGACCTACTCAGCCTTGAATATATTCAATGACTGCTGTCTGTGGAAGAAAATTCAAAAGACTAATAACTTTCTGAAAGAATAAATTTCTCCTCATCTCTGTCTTAAATGCAAGACCCCTTATTTGTAAACTAATTCTAGATTCTCTACAAGAGGAAACATCCTTTTAGCATTTAGTCAAGCCCCCTCAGAATCTTATGTTTCAGTAAGATCACCTTTCGTTCTTCTAAACTCCAACGACTAAAGGCCCAACATTTCCTCACAAGACAACCCCTTCATCCCAGAAATCAATCTAGTGATCATTCTCTGAAGTGCTTCCAGTGCAAATATGGATAAGGAAACCCAAAACTGTACTCAGTGCTCCAGGTGTGCCCACAGCCCTGTAGAGTTGCTGGAAGACTTCCCTACTTTTATATTCCATTTTCTTTGTAATGAAGTCCAACATTTTATTTACCTTGCCAATTACTTGCTGTATCTGCATAACTTTTTGTGATGCAGTCCCAGATCCTGCTATGACTCAGCATTTGGCAGACTCTCAATTTAAATAATATTCTTCTTTTCTATTCCCCCTGACAAAGTGGATAACCTTGCATTTTACCACATTATACTCCATCTGGCAAATTTTTTGCCCACTCACATAACCTATCCCTATGTCTTTGCAGAGACTTTGTAGCCTCTTCATAACTTGTTTTCTGACATATCTTTGTATTATCCTACAATACAGTTGGTCCTTTTCATCCAAGTCATTTATATAGATCATAAATAGTTGAGGCACCAACGCTGATTCCTGAGGCACTCCACTAATTACAGTTTGCCAACCTGAAAATGATCCATTCATCCAGACTTTCTTTTTACTGTTAGTCAAACTTCCCTCCATCCATGCTAACACCACAAGCTCTTGTTTTGAGCAGTAATCTTTTATGTGGCACCATATCAAATGCCTTCTGCAAATTCAAATTCACTAAGTCTATCGGTTCCACCTTTATCCTCATTTCCACCCTTGTGTATTACATCCTCAATATATTTTAAATTGGGATCATAAAAACTAAATAAAAATGATTGAACCTGAAAAAGAAATTTGCTATTCAATTGTTATCCACTCACATGAGGTGGGCCTCAGATTTTTTTCTCCGTTTTAGTTTGATCCCTCGCCAGCTGGGTTTCCTGGGACTGGGGAAACCTAAGAGCTAAAGTGAGACTTGGACTGCAAGTTAGTGTCTTTGCAACACTGCTTGTGGGCCAGAAGGAGCAGAAGTGCTTCCCCAAACATATAACCCCTCCGACTGTGACCGCCCCCCACTTCAGTCAAACTCTCCATCATGTTTGAGCAACCCTTGCCCCCGAACAGTCACACACCTTCATCCCCGCAACTGTGATCCAATCCAGAATGTCCTCCCACCTAGATCTTCCCAATGCCTCCTGCTCTCCTATCTCCCTACAATTCTACAATTCCCCCCTTTGCATCACATCTAACACTAGCCTTCTATACTTGTCCCGCCCCATCCTCAAATTACCCCTGTCATCAACCTCCGATCTCCCCACCACCCTTCGTGACAATACCGGCCTTCAATTTGTCATTGGGGGTGAACAGCAAAATCTACTTCCGTGATTTGAATTAATATATTCAAGACAGGGATGGATAGCTTTTTGGGTACTGCAGGCTGTCCCACAGACTAGCCAAGTAACAGCCTGAATAGTCACACTCAACAGAATCATACCTTATAGTCAATGTCCCAGATACCGCCATCACCATCCCTGGGTATGTCCTGTCCCAGGACAGACCGAGCAGAGGCGGCAGCACAGTGGTATATAGTCAGGAAAGAGTTGCCCTGGAAGCCTTCAATGGCACCACCAGACCCCATGAAATCTCATGGCATCGGGTCAAACATGGGCAAGGAAATTTCCTGCTGATTACATCGTACTATCCTCCCTCAGCTGATCAGTCAGTGCTCCTCCATGTTGAACACCACTTGGAGGAAACACTGGGGGTGGCAAGTGCTCAGAATGTACTCTGGGTGGGGGAATTCAATGTCCATCACCAAGATTGAGTCAGTAGCACCATTACCGAGCTGGTCGAATTCTAAGGCACTTTGCCTCTAGACTGGGTCTGTGGCAGGTGGTGAGGGAACCAACCAGAGGGAAAAACCTACTTGACCTTGTCCTCATCAATCTATCTGCCAAAGATGCATCTGCCCATGACAGCATCAGTAGGAATGACCACTCCTGGTCCTTTTGGCAACAAAGTCCCATCTTCACATTCAGGATACCCAAGTTCTGTGGCACCACCATCATGCTAAATTGAATTTCAAACAACTGTTGCAACTCAAAACTAGGCATCCATGAGGTGCAGCGGGCCATCAGCAGCAGCAGAATTGCAATCAACCAGAATCTGTAACCTCATGGCCCAGCATATCCCCCACTCTACCATAACCATCAAGCTGGGGACCAACTCTGGTTCAAGAAGTGTGTGGGAGGGCTCGCCAGGAGCATCACCAGAGATACCTAAAAATAAGTCTTCAACCTGGTGAAACTACAACACAGGACTACTTGTGTGCCAAACAACAGAAGCAGCATGCAATAAACAGAACTAAGTGATCCAACAGCCAATGGATCAGATCTAAGTTCTGCAGTCCTGCCACATCCAATTTTGAATGATGGTGGACAGCTAAAGAAGGATGCTCCACAAATATCCCCCTCCTCAATTATAACGAGCCCAGCATGTGAGTGCAAAAGACAAGGCTGAAGAGTTTGCAACCAATCCTCAATGATTGGGAATCCCAGCAGGTCAGATTGTCTTCAGCCAATTTGATTCAGCCCACATGATATCAACAAACAACTGAAGGCACTGGATAGTGCAAAGGCTATGGACCAGACAACATTCTGGCAATAATACTGAAGACTTGTGCTCCAGAATTAGCTAACCCTCTGGCTGAGCTACAGCACTGGCACCTACCAGGCAATGTGGAAAATTGCCCAGATATGTCCTGTCCAGAAAAAGCGGGACAAATCCAATCCGGTTAATTTCCACTCCATCAGTCTACTCTCAATCATCAACAAAGTAATGGAAGGGGTCATCAACAGAGCTATCAAGTGGCATTTAATCAGCAGTAACCTGCTCATTGATGCTCAGTTTGAGCTCTGCTAGGGTCGGTCAGCTCCTGACTTCATTACAGCTTTGATTCAAACATGGACAAAGGAGCTGAACTCCAGAGGTGAGGTGAAGTGACTGCCCTTGACATCAAGGTAGCATTTGGCATCGAGGAGCCCTAGCAAAACAGGAGTCAATGGGAAATCGGGGGCAGAACTCTCAACTATTTGGAGTCATACCTAACAAAAGAAGGATGGGTGTGGTTGTTGGAGGTCTCAGTCCTGGACCATTGCCGCAGTATTTCTTCAGGGTAATGTCCAAGGGCTAACCGTCTTCAGCTGCTTCATCAATGACCTTCCTTCCATCTTAAGGCCAGAAGTGGGGATGTTCGCTGATGATAGTGCTATTCAGTACCATTCACGGTTCCTCAGATAGTGCCCGTGTCCAAATGCGGCAAGACCTGGACGATATTCAGGCTTGAGCTGATAAGTACAAGTAACATTGGCACCACACAAGTGCCAGGCAACAGCCATCTCCAGAAAGAGAGAATCTAACCATCTCCCCTTGACATTCAATGGCATTACCCCCTCTATCAACATTGACCAGAAACTTGTCTGAATTGGATGAGTCATATAAATACTGTTACAAGAGCAGGTCAGAATTTGGGAATTCTGAGTCGAATAACTCAACTCCTGACCTCTGAAACCTATCGACCAACTACAAGGCTCCAGTCAAGAGTGTTATGGAATACTTTCCACTTCCCTGAATAATCGCAGCTTAAATCTCAATACCATCCAGGATATAGCAGCCCACTTGATTTGCACCCAGCTACTGTGTTAAACATTCACTCCTTCCACCACTGTCACACAGTGGCAGCAGTGTGCACCATCTAGAAGATGCACTGAAGAAGCTGAACAAGGCTTCGTCAACAGCACCTTCCAAACCCACGACATCTACTACCTCAAAGGACAAGAGCATCAGATGCATAGGAACACCACCGCTTGATATTTCCCCTCCAACCCACATAACATTCTAATTTGGAACTATATCAGTGTTCCTTCACTGTTGCTGGATCAAAGTACTAGAACTCCATTCCTACCAGCTCTGTGGGTGCATATACACTGTATGGCCTGTGGTTTAAAAAAGCGTTCATCACTACTTTCTCAAAGGCAGTAAATGCTGGCCTAGCCAGTGATGCCAACATCCTGTGAAAGAATTTTTTAAAACTAAAGGTAATTAAGGGATATAGGGAATATTGTGGAGGAAGTTGGTGATGAGGTAGAAGATCAGCCCCAATCTCTTAATGATCATGGAGCAGACTCAAAGGGTTAAATGGCCTTCACACATTTTGTATGTTCTGAAGAAATGATTGTGTATATTTGAATTCTCTCCTCAGATCTTTGATCTTATGTTGGATTGGTGTGTATCTGGAATTCCCTGAAGCAATGACTGGCACTATTCTAAGATAAATGTTCAAATGTTTATGACTGGCTGCTTTAAGCTATTGACATTTGATTATTTTTTAAAATGTGTTTATTATACGTGTCATAGTCTAAAGTTCTTTGTTTTGAGTTCTCTTTTAACTTTTTTTTCCCCTCAGGTAAACCCTCTTTACTCACAATACCAGGTAAGATACAATTTTGACATGCAGTAATTGAAAATTTGAGTTAGGGTGCATTCACACGAGAACTTTAGGATTTGGGGAAAGCAATTTCATTGAACCATATCTCTGGTTAGTGTAAATGCAGACTGAATCTAGAGTCTAGACCTGATGTGGCACCAACAGAAGTGAAAGCCCCTGGAGCAAGGAGTCTCACTCTGCTTCACTTCAAAGTCAGTTTTTATCTTGATACTGGATTTGCACAACAAAACTTAATGTAATTATCAAAAAATAAAATAATTTAACATAATTTTCTTTTCAATGTTAGGATTTTAACTAAGAAATGGCTTTGCACATTTGAATTTTCCCTTTAAAACAAATTGATCTTGCACCAGGTTTGTGTTTATCTGGAGATTTTATCTGGAGATTTACCAATGACCAGGACCTAATATTTATGTGACATTGATCAGGTCGATTCACAATGACTCTTTAGCTGATGCAGAGCTAGAAGGTGAGATATAATTATGTCAGAGTATGTTGCCATTATTCCGTCCTCATTTTGAAGTCATACATTGGGATCCATTTGGGAATGGGAGTGGGGTCCTAGAAAGTAAAAATGAGAATGTGGAACTTATCATCCCATTTCTGATCCCATCCCATTCACTGATGGTCCACCTGCTGTAATTGATTGGGGCCTAGCACTAAACTGGGGTCCTATGATGCAAGTAGGACTCTGACACCATTTTCATTCACTTTGGCATGATGAGCATTGAGTGCTGTAGGAAATGGCTTACATTTATTTAAAGATTAGATGAGAAAGACTGTGTGTCCCTGTTATGGCAGGCAGATCGTAAATGCCAAGCTGCCCAAATCACAGGAAAAAACGTGAAGCAGCTGCCACAACTATTTGCAATTTGTTCTTATTTCGAGATGTGGGCTTTGAATTCAGTAAAAGAAGGCTACCCAGTCTTATAGGTTTCTTACAAAACTAAATTAAACCTTTATTGATAGAAGAAATGATTTTAAGCACATACATGGAAGTTATCATAGTCATAATTTATAGATCTAAATCCCCTAGTTAATCTAAAACCCAGCTACACCTCTGTTAAGGCCAGAGTGAGACACATAGATTTAAAAAGACCCAGGCAAATAACACACAATACCCTGAACAGTCAAATTCAAAGTGAGTTTTTCTCAGCTTCAGTTCCTTGTAGACAGCAGCTTGATGCTTAGATGCTGGAGGCGTTTCACACTTGTGTTAGATCTTACAACTCTTTCCCTTACATACAGCCTTCTCTTCTTTATACATATGTTCCCCTTTGAATACAAATTCCCATTATTTCACTATGTCTTTGGATTTTAACCTCTAATAATAAAATCCATCACAGCACTAATTTTACCAGTAGTCATTGAGGAAAATAAACACACTGTTTCTTAACTTCTCCTGGTTAGGTGTAACATTTCACCCCCTTCTTTGAATTTAGTCTAGTCTGAATTATATAAAAATGCAAATGTTTCCTTTATACCTTACATTCTAAAACTTCCCCCACATTTACCTACTTAACATTTCACACCTAGCTTATCTTCTGTTACACCAAAGTCTTCAGGCCAGCTGCCTTTAACTTAGTTAAGTCCCACACACACAGACACAGATCCCACTTTTACTCTACTTTGCAGTAAATTGCAATAACATTATGAAAATTATAATATCTTCCTGACAGTCCCACAATTCCCTTTTTCAACATTAAGTGAAAATTTAATGCTTCTTTTCCTGTAGAACCTACCCACTCCAGTCCACCAAAGTGTTAGTCAGAGTTTAAATGTCTGAATTTAAGACATTTTGTGGGGGGATTTTTACTGGCAGGAGTGAGTGGATTTGGGTATAGATGACAGGGGGTGGGTATTAAAAGTGCTGAAATTGATAATGTATCAATTAGCCTGTTCCAACCTACCAACTCCTTCATTTAATTGCAGCATGCTAGGCTGCTTGCAAGCAACTCCCTCAGAAGACCCAGATGGTCAGTTTCAATGGGCAAAATCGTGTTGAGGCTACAGGAGCCTTGATTGCCAGCTGGAGAGCTGATCAGAGCCCTGCATTACCTCTTTTCAGGAAGGCCTGCCGCATCTTGTTCCACTCAGGCACTTGATGAGCCAACGGTGGCCACTCGCCTGGGATCAAGAGCCCTGGGCTGGCCACTTGCTGAGGCCAGCAGCTCTTTGAGCAGCAGCACCACTGAGGAGACGGTGGCTGGTATCAGTATGACACCTAGCCAAGGCCTGGAATAATCTCTGGATCCTGGGCCAGAGTTAAGTGATGGTGGGAGGGGAGTAGAGGAGGAACCTAAGTGTTGACAGCAAGGCAGGGGTTGCCGTCAGTAGGGCCCCCCTCTTCCTGATGCCAGGTCCCTCAAGCAGGCACTGAGTACCTTTGAACAAGAAATCCCACCCCCCACTTACCTAATCCCCAGGAGCTAGCAAGCAACCCCACACAGGTTTGCTTGTTCTGTTTCCTGCATGGCTAGCCCCTCCCCCGGCCATCCAGGTTAATTCCAGGGACGGTGGCTTGAGGCTCTTCAGTGGGCATTAATTGGTGGCCGCCTTCTTGAATCACTGCAGCTCTTTGAACGGTGGTACTAGGAAGAAAGTTCCATGTTTTTGGAAGTCTAAGTCAGGATGGTTTGTGACTTGGAGGGGAACTTGCAAGTAGTCGTGTTCCCATGCATCCACTGCCCTAGTCCTTCTAATTAGTAGAGGTTGCGGGTTGAAAAGGTGCTGTCAAAGGAGTTTGACAAGTTGCTGCAATGCATCTTGTAGATGGTACCCAGTGCTGCCACTATGCACCACCAGTGCATTGAATGTTTAAAGGTGGTAGATGAGGTGCCAATCAAGCAGGTTGCTTTGTCCTGCATGTTCCAAGAGGTGCAGCTTATAGGGGGCACTATCTGCAACCTGGTATACAGGGAGAGGATGAACTTCTTGAGTGTTGAATGGTGTTGAGCTTCATAAATGCTGTTGGAGCTGCATTTATCCAGGTAAGTGTTCTGTCACATTTCTGACTTGTGCCTTCTAGATAGAAGGCAGATGTGTCATTGAGCAAGCAATCAGTGTGTAGAAGATGCAATTCAACTGCTGTGACAGATCTGGACAGACCTGGAGTTGCCCTTCAATACCAGCCAGTCTCTATTATAGTTGCAGTATGCTGCACTCTACACTCTACAGAATGGTCCAAACCTTGCTGTCGTGCAACTTTAGGAAAAACAAGGTGCAAAGCACAGTCTCTTTAAAGGGGAAGGAGGAATGTGTTGTTGCCAGTGCAAATGCAGCAGTGCACCTTCATGTCTGTGATGCCTTCTCCATGTGTTCTTGTCTTTTGGTTCCCAGATGTGTTAGCAATCACACTTCAAACTTGTAAAGATCAGAAACTCTCTTTATATTTTACTTAGCCATGCTCTCTGATACAACAGATAGACTGGATTGAACTGGTTCTGTTAAACTTCACATGAGCCTACTGCAGCTGTGAAATGTGGCCCGCAGAACACTTACATATAACACATTAGTTCGTAGCTAAGTAGTTCCAAGCTATTTACAGGTACTACAACAATATTTAACACACTAATTATTTCAAAGTTGTTAGGTTCAATCAGTGAACCCATGTGGTAGCCACTTTCGAGTCTCACCTTCCCCAACAGAACTCAGTACTGCAAATAATGAAGCATTCCTTTAAACACCCCCTCTTCAGTATTAATTCTTTTCTTGCCAGTCATCAGAAATGGAAAGATTAGACAGCAGACAAAAACTGATGCATATGAACAATACTTATCTGGCTAAAAAAAAAAATCAAACAGAAACTTAATAATCTTAAATTTTGTTAAGACTCCCAAGGACATACCCTTGTGTAACTACTGATCTTTATAATTAAATTCTACCACACTTGCTTGAGGTAGCCCCATTCAATCTCTCTGCAAGCATGCTCAGTGCAGCTTTAGAGCTACCAGACCATCGCACGTTCTTTGCTTCAGAAGTATCCTCTTCATTGATGGCCCCCATTCAGCATCTACATCTAGCTGAGCAGAGCCTGGAGCAACCTGTAGCCTTGAGCACACTTTCCACTGGTGTTCCTGACTCCACCACCAGCTCTTGCACATTTGTGCACCAAGATTTTGTCAACAGCATGTCATTCCTGATGTCATAACCAGAACTGAGTGCCACTCTGCTTTTTCTGTTTTTACCTTTTCCCATGTGATTATAATTAAAATTGTAAGTACCTAAGTGTGCAAAACATGTGGGATTTGGCAGCCAGGTGGCATATTAAAGAGCCTCCTGTTCAAACAAGGGGGCTGTGCATCACTGCCAGGACACTCCACCTCTGGTTAAGAATAGCTTAATCTTTACGGAACAAAAAAAAAAAATATCTGGAAAAACTCAGCATGTCTGGCAGCATCTGCTGAGAGGAGCACAGTTAATATTTCGAGTCCGCATGACTCTTCAACAGAACTAAGGAAAAATAGAAAAGAGGTGAAATATAAGCTGGTTTAAGGAGGTGGGGGGGGGCGCTGGGAAAAGAAGAGCTGGATAGAGGGCCAGTGATAGGTGGAGATAACCAAAAGATGTTATCTCCACCTATCCCACCTCCCCCTCAACCAGCTTATATTTCACCTCTTTTCTATTTTTCCTTAGTTCTGTTGAAGAGTCATGAAGACTTGAAACATTAACTGTGCTCCTCGTTGCTATACCTGCTGAGTTTTTCCAGATAGTTTTGTTTTTGTTTTGGATTTCCAGCATCCGCAGTCTTTTTGCTTTTATAATCTTTACAGAAATGTCTAACTATTGCAGCAGACCAGCCCCATGGTTAAGTGATGCCTCCCTGTACACACTCCTCCAGGCCATCATGGAAAGGAAGGAAGTTCTGTGAAAAGAATAAAGAAGGAAACACCTAACCCCTTTATTGCATCCACCTCCATCAAATATACTGGCCTGTCATTCACATGCTGCATCCATGGCCACAAAGGGCAAATTTACAGGTTCTCTGGCAGGTTCAATTGTCATGTGGCACTAAAGCCGATCACACATTCACTCTTTTGGCATTGCTGCCCACTCACACATACACCATTGATAACCACGCAAGAGAATCCTGGTGAAGACACGACACTGGTACCTAGCCTTGCAGATCACAGCAGGTCGTTGACCATTTCCTGCACTGGACCCAGTTTTGGCAAGTAACTCCATGGTTGTTAATCTCACCTGGCACCTTTGTCCAGGCCACCTTGGTCTGGTGGGAGGGTCTTTCTTCAGGAAATTGCACCTTCTGCCTGCCTTGAACCACTGCATTCCACCTGGTGTAGATACATCCACAGTGCTGTTAGATGGGGAGTTCCAACTCATGATGGTGTGTAGCTTGGAGGGGAACTTGCAAGTGCTGGTGTTCCCACGCCCTTGTCCTTCCAGGTGGTAGAGGTTGTGGATTTGCATAGTGCTGTCAAAGGAGCCTTTTTGAGTTTCTGCAGTGCACCTTGTAGATGGTACACACTGATCCCACTTTATGTCGGTGGTGGAGGGAGTGGACATTGAAGGTAATGGATGTGATACTAATCAAGCGGGTCTTTTGTCCTGGCTGGTGTCCAGCTTTCTGAGTGTTGATGGAACTGCACTCATCCAGGCAAGTGGAAAGTATTACATCAACTTCTGACTTGTGCCTTTATAGATGGTGGACAGGCTTTGGGGAGTCAGGAAGTGAGTTACTCTCCACAGAACTCCCAGCCTCTGTCATGCTCTTGTAGCCACAGTATTTATATGGCTAGTCCAGTTTGGTGTGTAACCTGCAGGATGTTGATAGTGGGGGATTCAGTAATGGTAATGCCATTGAATGTCACAGGGAGATGATCATTGCCTGGCACTTGTGTGATGCGAATGTTACTTACTACTTAACAACTGAAGCCTGAATATTGTCCAGGTCTTGCTGCATGTGGACACTGACTGCTTCAGTATCTGAGGAGTCACGAATGGTGCTGAACATTATGTAATCATCAGCGAAAATCCCCACCTCTGACCTTATGATGGAGGAAAGGTCATTGATGAAGCAGCTGAAGAGCACCGCCTCTTATCCTGCGCAGTTTCATTTTATCCATCATCACACCCAATGCCTTAAAAAAAAAAAAAAAAATTTTCTTCCTTTCAGATGTAAAGAATCATAAGCTCCAAAACTCATGGGTACTAATGACCCTCAAGATCTTTCTTACCCTTCACTTACTTCTGACCCCCTCCCTTCTTTGAATCTCATCTTTTGCCACATTCTTCCTTCTGGCTTTCCCCTCTGACCTTAAATGATCAGTCCTTAGCAAAGGCTCAGTTTCATCCCCATCCTAAAAATTTCAAGCTCAGCATGACATAGATCTTCTTCCAATACCTCCACCTCCTTCCTACTTCTTTGGTCAGTGGTCTTGCCCCTGTCCAGCGGACCCTTATACCTGTCTCCAGTGTTCTACAACCACCTGAACCCCTTCCTTTGACTTCTTACCGTGTCTTGATCTCTACAGTGAGAGCTGCCAGCGTAACATCTCAATTTCTTTGTTCCCCTCATTCACTCTAACCTGTCTCCCTCTAAACTTTGTTCTCTCAGGTTCAACCCTAACATCATCAAATCTGCTGATAACCATGGTGCTGTTGTTGTCTGCCATACTGACCTCTACCTAGCAGAGCTGAATGCCAACTCTCCGACACCCTCGACTGTATCATTGAACATCAAGACATTGTCCCCAGGGCTGTCACTAATCTCATCTCCTATGGAGATCTTCCCTCCAAGATATCCGGCCTCAATCTCACTTGAAAATCCTGCTTCTACCTCTTTTTTTTCAAGATCCAAAGAGCAGTGCCCAGGTAGATTTATTGTTTCAGCCTCATCCTGTCCCACTGAACTGATTCCTCCATATCTTGACTATTTTTTCTCCACTTGTTCAGTCTCGACTGTTACTCACGATAAGTGATTATAGTAGAGGAGTTAACCCAAGCTGGTCTTTTGGTTCAAGCTGGTTTATTTTCAAGACAGCTCCTCAGTGCTACAGGCTTCCAAGTAGCTTCCACACAGTGTTCCAGTTGTATCTTTTTATTCTATTTAGATGGGATAATCAATGCCCATCACCTATTTAACTAGCAATTGTCTTTAATAAAGCAATTGTCATGCAGTGTGATTATTTATACATTGACAGATTGCTCTCTTTTCTCTTTAAATTAAATCTTTGAAGAAAAAGATTAAAGAACGTTGTTTTTGAAACAAACAGAAGGAAATAATGTCATGCATTTCCACATCTTCAGATCCCATATTCCCTTTACCAAATTTATATATATAAAATCAATTATAAAACTAAAAAATGTTTTAATTTCATTATAAGACACTCCTCTTCCAATACGTTTACTGCAGGCACTTCTTTTTGTAAAACAGAACATTCTGTTGAAGGGTCATGAGGACTCGAAACGTCAATTCTTTTCTTCTCCACCGATGCTGCCAGACCTGCTGAGCTTTTCCAGGTAATTCTGTTTTGTTTTGGATTTCCAGCATCCGCAGTTTTTTGTTTTTAACCCATTTACCAGCACTTGGTCCATAGCCTTGAATGTTATGACGTGCCAAGTGCTCATCCAGGTACTTTTTAAAGGATGTGAGGCAACCCGCCTCCACCACCCTCCCTGGCAGCGCATTCCAGACCGTCGCCACCCTCTGGGTAAAAAAGTTTTTCCTCACATCCCCCCTAAACCTCCTGCCCCTCACCTTGAACTTATGTCCCCTTGTGACTAACCCTTCAACTAAGGTGAACAGCTGCTCCCTATACACCCTGTCCATACCCCTCATAATCTTGTACACCTCGATCAGGTCGACCCTCAGTCTTCTCTGCTCCAATGAAAACATCCCAAGTTTATCGAACCTCTCTTCATAACTTAAATGTTTCATCCCATGCAACATCCTGGTGAATCTCCTTTGCATCCCCTCCAGTGCAATCACATCCTTCCTATAATGTGGCGACCAGAACTGGATATAGTACTCGAGCTGTGGATTTAGCAAGGCTCTATACAACTCCAACATGACCTCTCTACTTTTGCAATCTATTGATTTTCTCCCCTTGTCCAGTCTTGACTGTTACCCACAATAAGTGGTAGTAGTAGAGGAATTAACCCAAGCTGGTCTTTTGGTTCAAGCTGGCTTATTTTCAAGACAGCTCCTCAGTGCTACAGGCTTCCAAGTAGCTTCCACACAAAGTGGATTGATTGATAAAGGCAAGTATCCCATAGGCCTTTTTCATCACCCCTCAAACATGCCCTTCCGCCTTCAGAGATCTATAGAGGCACATGCCAAGGTCCCTTTGTTCCTCAGAACATCCTAGTATCATGCCATTCATTGGAAGGAGTAATTTGACAAGGAAGTATTCAAAGTGTTTCACCTCACACTTTTCAGGGTTAAATTCTATCTGCCACTTATCTGCCCATTTGACCATCCCGTCTATATCTTCCTGTAGCCCAAGACACTCAACCTCACTGTTAATCACCAGGCCAATCTTTGTGTCATCCACAAACTTACTAATCCTACCCTCCTACATAGCTATGTCGTTTATATAAATGACATGTAACAGGGGACTCAGCACAGATCCCTGTGGTACGCCACTGGCTTCCAGTCACTAAAGCATCCTTCTGTCATCACCCTCTATCTCCTACAACTAAGCCAATTTTGAATCCACCTTATCAAATAACCCTGTATCCCATGTGCATTTGCCTTCTTTATAAGTCCCCCATGTGGGACCTTGTCAAAGGCTTTACTGAAATCCATATAACCTACATCAACTGCACTACCCTCAACTACACACCTAGTCACCTCCTCAAAAAATTCAATCAAATTTGTTAGGTATGACCTCTCTCTCTGACAAAGCCATACTGACCATCCCTGATGAACCCATTGTTTCTTCGTGATCTCTCTTCTCTCAACATTTATTTTATGCTGGCTAGGCCTATTAGCCTTTTTTCAGTGACACTTCTCGTCGAATGAAAATTATCCCAAAGAGACCAGTTATCAACCTAACATTCTATGGGCAAACCTTTCTCACATTGCCCCTTATATAATATTTCTGTCAGCGTATTGGATAAGTAAACACCCCCTCACCCCCCCCCCCCCCCCCCCCCGCCATATCTAATGCTTCTACCAAAGCCAGCATTTCAGCACCTTAGATGCTTTACACGACCCTTTTTATTTTTTTGGCCTCCCAAGCCAGGGGGCAACACTTATCGTTCTTTCCCACCAAGACTATGATGAATCCTGCTGTGCTAGAGAATGCATCTGGAAGATTGGCAAGTGAAGCATCGCTAAAAATGACCAACCTCATATTTTTTTAGATCATCCAAGGCTAGAAACTTGAGCACGTATCTCTCAGAATTTAATTTTTTTTAAACAGTGTTTTATTTACTCAGAACTTCCTCAGCTGTAACATGTTTCATCATGGTACTCAACCCTAATACATTATAACTAGCATCAGGCTTAGTCTGCATGTACAACCAGTTCAACTCCCCAAACTTCTCAACTGTTCTGATCTCTTTTTGTGAGGATCTATCATGAGTTACTGGGTTATAATTAACATTTTCTAGATAAGATTTTTGATTCAGTGTTACTCCTCATTTGCTCTGCTTAATGTCTAAACCTTTGTATTTAAAGGCTCCTGAAACCTGACAATTGATTTTGAATTCCTTCTTTATCTTCTCGATTACCCATTGTTCAAATTCTACAGAGCCTCTGTGCAGAAAATCATCAACATGCATGATAAGGATTCCAGCTAGTTTCTCCTTATGGTACCAGTACATCGCGGGGTCTGCCTTTAACTGAATATAACCTGTTTAACAGGACAGGCTTCACGGAAAAATACCAAACTCTTGATACATCATTCAACCCATAAACACACTTGTTCAATTTCCATAGCTTTCCTTCTACATCCCCGGCTTCTTTGGGTGGTTTCAAAAAAACTTCCCTTTGAAATTTCTCCCCCTGTAAAAACACAACCTTTATAGCAATCGATTTGGACTCCCAGGAATAGGATGCCAAAATAGTTCAAAAAATCTTCAAACTCACTTTCCCCACAGTAGGCGAGTCTGCTCTGACATCCTGATCACCTCGTCTCTCTTCAAAGCCTCGGGCTACTAATCACACTTTGGCTTTATATGTGCCATCTGGGAGTATTGGAATATTCGTCTAATATTTGATTGACTTCGAAATGTGGCCAGCAGTGAATCCTCTATCCTTTGATTCACAGCACAGTTGTTTGCATTTGCTGAGAAAGTGGCATCAAATACAATGTTGAGAAAAATGAGGAAGAATAAATAAAGTTCTGTACTGCATAGTGCCTTCCATCTCCTGGAATGTCATTCCTGTTGAACAGCCCAGCATTACAATGCCATCCACCAGGTCCGTTAACCTTATCAGACTGTTGACAGATTATTTTGTCAATCCCTGACAAATGGATTGTTACTGTGATTGAACTAATGCTGGGCCCATTTGTTGAAAATGATTACTGAAATATATAAATATCTAAGATTCTCAACAAAAGAAAAAAGTGGCAGGGAATGACTGTTTCCCCAGAATTTTTTTAGGACAGCAGCCATTTGCTCTAGGAGAGATTCTTTCTCCCGGAACTGAACCCCTATTAGTACTAAAAGACTATCAACATGGGAAATGCGAGCACAGTCCAGTAATTTAAATGCAAATACCGATTCTGGAATTTCAAGTTCAAATTTTTGTAGTCTCCTATGCCATTTATCAAAATCCATGATATATTCTTCCATGGACTGAGCATCTGATTTCCTAAACCTATCAAAGATCATCCAAGCTTCATACACTTCCAATAACTCATCCTTTTTGTAAAACTTATCCAAAAATTGTAACAGAAGGTTCAATCCCTCTTCATTATCCAAATCATCCACTTTCCACTCTCAAAATACCTTATTCCTTATCTTACCTGGTAATGATAACAGCAAAGCCATACCTTGCTTCTTCCGGAGTATAGAAGTAACCTGAGTCCACATCTCAACATCAGCCTTTCATTGCTGATATGGTTCAGACTCAAAAAATTAGGAAATAGTCAAAGTTTGCAATTTTTCACTGTCCTTCTGCCATTCCATAACTTAAGTTGTTAGCAACAGTACACTTCTTTTCCCTCAGAGGATTGAGACAAAAAGCTTCATATACAGCAATCAATCAGCAAAGCTTAAAAGTCATCATGTGCTACCATGTTATTCATAATAAGTGTTTGTGGTGGAAGAATTAATTCAGGCTGGTCTTTTTGGTTCAAGCTAGTTTATTTTCAAGACAGTTCCTCAGTGCTACTGGCTACAACACACAGTGTTCCAGCTGTATCTTTTTATTCTGGTTAGATGGGATAATCAAACCTGTTTAACTAGCAATTGTCTTCAACAAAGATTGCCATGCAGAGTGATTATTTACACATTGACATTGACCACCTACATCCATGATTCTTGCTTGGCCTAAATAGCCAAGTGGTTATGGTACTGGGTTTGTAACCCCAAGATTGAGAGTTCAAATCTCACAATGGCAAAACTATGAAACAATGTAACTTCATCTGAAACAGATGGAAACGGGTTTGTGCTCGAAAGAGTATCAAGAGTTCAAATCTCACAATGGCAAAACTATGAAACAATGTAACTTCATCTGAAACAGATGGAAATGGGTTTGTACTCGAAAGAGTATCAAGAGTTCAAATCTCACAATGGCAAACTATGAAACAATGTAACTTCATCTGAAACATTTGGAAACGGGTTTGTACTCAAAAGAGTTACAGCCATTTAGGCCTAAATGGCCAAGTGGTTATGGTACTGAGTTTGTAACCCCAAGATTGAGAGTTCAAATCTCACAATGGCAAACTATGAAACAATGTAACTTCATCTGAAACAGATGGAAATGGGTTTGTGCTCGAAAGAGTATCAAGAGTTCAAATCTCACAATGGCAAACTATGAAACAATGTAACTTCATCTGAAACAGATGGAAATGGGTTTGTACTCGAAAGAGTTACACCTTTTGGGCTTGGCCTAAATAGCCAAATGGTAATGGTACTGGGTTTGTAACCCCCAGATCAAGAGTTCAAATCTCACAATGGCAAACTATGAAACAATGAATAAAATATCAAGAGTTCAAATCTCACAATGGCAAACTATGAAACAATGTAACTTCATCTGAAACAGATGGAAATGGGTTTGTGCTCGAAAGAGTATCAAGAGTTCAAATCTCACAATGGCAAAACTGTGAAACAATGTAACTTCATCTGAAACAGATGGAAACGGGTTTGTACTCGAAAGAGTATCAAGAGTTCAAATCTCACAATGGCAAACCATGAAACAATGTAACTTCATCTGAAAAACAGACGGAAACGGGTTTGTGCTCGAAAGAGTATCAAGAGTTCAAATGTTACAATGACAAACTATGAAACAATGTAACTTCATCTGAAACAGATGGAAATGGGTTTGTACTCGAAAGAGTTACTGGGCTTGTAACCCCAAGATCAAGAGTTCAAATCTCACAATGGCAAGCTATCAAGAGTTCAAATCTCACAATGGCAAAACTATGAAACAATGTAACTTCATCTGAAACAGATGGAAACGTGTTTTGTCGGGATTGGTCCTGCGCGGGCCGGGCATCGGGGTGCTCCTTTCGGCTTACGCCGATGATGTGCTCCTTATGTTTAGTGACCCGGCTGACCTGCGGAGGATGCACGAGTGCCAGGAGGTCTACTCTGCCGCTTCTTCTACCAGGATCAACTGGGGTAAATGTTCTGGACTCCTGGTCGGTCAGTGGCAGATGGATCCCCTACCCGAGGAGCTCAGGCCTTTCACCTGGAGCAGGACCAGCCTCCTCTACCTGGGGGTCCATCTCTGCCCCACTGCGGAATCCTGGCCGGCAAACTGGCAGGAACTGGAGACGAAAGTCACCGCTCGCCTGCGGCGCTGGACAGGACTGCTCCGAGTGCTATCTTACCGAGGTCGAGTTCTGGTCATAAACCAGCTGATCGCCACCATGCTGTGGTATCAGCTGGTCACTTCGACCCCTCCCCCGGACTTTGTCACAAGAATCCAGAGATTGTTAGTCAACTTCTTCTGGGACAAAAGATTGCACTGGGTCGCTGCCAAGGTTCTGAGTCTCCCGCTTAGGGAGGGCGGTCAGGCGCTAGTGTGCCTACGCACACAGGTGGTGACTTTCCGCCTTCAGACCCTGCAGCGATACCTCTATGTCGAGCCTCCTCCTAGATGGTGTGCCCTGACGACGTATTTCTTCCGTCAGGTGCACGGCCTGAATTATGACGTGCAGCTCCTGTTTATAGAACAGCTGGGCCTCGGTGGCTACTTGCAGGCGTTGCCCGTCTTTTACCAGGACCTGATCAAAGTCTGGAAAGTGGTCGCCTCGCGACGCAGCTCTCCCCCGTCAGGAGTAGCAGCTATCGTCAGAGAGCCGCTGCTCAGGAATCCTCCCCTTCGTCCTTTTCAGTGGTTGGCGGAGAGGAGGGCTGTGGCCGCAGGGGTGACCAGGATCGGGGATGTGCTGGGTGGCGGAGGACTGGGCTGGATGCTCCCGCAGGAGTTGGCGCGACGCGCGTCTGTGAGTGTCCAGGTCGCAGCCGATGCCATCCAAGACCTGAGAACGGTCGTGCTCGGACCCGACGTTATTTTGGGTCTTGAGGTGGCCCAGGTGCGCGGTGGTCTTCCGTCTGAATGTTCCCCTGTTCGGACGGAATTCCACATTGGCCCCAAGCCCCGAACCCTCCCTCGGGTGCTGGTGCCCCGCAATATGAGCCGCCTCGAGGATATGCCCTCCGTGCCTTTTGGCACAGCAAAGAGGGGCTTTTTGTACGGACTGCTGCTGCACACCTTCCATTTTCTCGCCCTTGTCTGTCGACCGGACACGCCCTGGCGTGCCTTGTTGCCGTCCGGCGGCGGAGGCCCCCGATGGGAGGCCCTCTACGGAGGTGTCCTCCCCCTTTCTATCGGGGACCTGGGTTGGAGGGTGTTGCATGCAGCAGTCCCCTATAATAAGAGGATGCATAGGTTCACAGACTCTCAGGACACATGCCCTTTTTGCGGTCTTGTGGAGTCCGTGGACCATGTATACATAGGGTGTTGTAGGCTGCACTCCCTTTTTAGTTATTTGAAAAACCTTTTATTGATGTTTTGTTTGCACTTCAGCCCCACGCTCCTGATCTATGGGCACCCGGTGCGGAAGGGGGTCGGGAAGGAGGAGGACCTCCTCGTGAACCTGCTCCTGGGCCTGGCCAAGTTGGCCATTAACAGGTCCAGGCAGCGGGCGATCGACGGGGGAGTCCCGCCCGATTGTTTGTCCCTCTTCCGCGGCTACGTTCGCTGCCGGATGTCCCTGGAGAGGGAGCACGCGGTGTCTGCTGGCACTCTCGAGGCCTTCCGTGCTCGGTGGGCACCGCGGGGACTGGGGTGTTTTGTTGACCCCTTTAATCACATTTTGATTTAAAGTTTGTAAGTTTCCTTTAAACTTTGTTCTTAGTTTTACAGCTGACCTGAATTAGAGGCTGTGCCTGATTTGTCCCGATTTTGTTGATTTGGTTTTCATTTAAAAGATTATCAAGAGTTCAAATCTCACAATGGCAAACTATTAACAATGTAACTTCATCTGAAACAGATGGAAACAGGTTTGTGCTCGAAAGAGTATCAAGAGTTCAAATCTCACAATGGCAAACTATGAAACAAAGTAACTTCATCTGAAACAGATGGAAACGGGTTTGTACTCGAAGGAGTTACATCCATGACTCTGTCACTTTAACAGCTTTCCAATTTCCTGACCCTAACCATCTGCTCTTCAGTATGACTGTCTATTTTCTCTACACACCATCCTCCATCAGGATGGTCTGAGGATTCTCTGCTTCTTCCTTGAATAGAGGTCCAATGGTTTCCACCCACCACCCTCCTCCACCTGGCTGAACTTATTCTCACATTGAACAACTTCTTTTATTTTAAGGAAGTGAGTTGAGTTAATGGTGTTGCTATGGGTCCTAGCTATGACTGCCTTTTTTAAGATATGTGGAACATTCCTTGCTCCCTTCTCAGGAGCCCCTTCCTCAACCCTTTCTCCAGTACATTGATGACTATATCATTACTGCTTGTTGCTCTTGCTCTGAACTCAAAAGCTTCATCAACTTTGCTTCCAATTTCCATCCTTCTGTTGCTTTCACATCGTTCATCTCCAACTCTTCCTTTCCTTGAATTCTCTGTCTCCATTTTCATTGTCTCCATGGCATCTGTCCTGATGATGTGACCTTCCATAGCAATGCTTCTGATATGTCTTCCTTTTCGCTCAACTGAACTTGTTTTCCTACCTAGCTTTGTATCGTCAGCAAATTTGCTATAATTCATACAGTGTTAATATAGATTGTAAATAGCTGAGGCCCCCGCATTGATCCCTGTGGCACAGTTACAGTTTGCCAGCCTGAAAATTACCCATTTATCCTGACTCTGTCTCCAGTTTATTAGCCAATCCTCTATCCATGTTCAGATATTACCCCTAAACGCCATGTTGGAATGATTGATATTGGGGATGTTCAAGAACAGTATTGGAGGAGTACAGATATCTCACAGAGTTGTGATGCTGGAGGAGATATAGAGGGCCAAGTCCATGGAGGGATGTTAAAACAAGGATGAGAATTTTAAAACTGAGCTGTTGCTTAACCAAGAGCCATTGTAGGTCAGCGAACACAGGATTGATAGGTGAACGAGACATAGTGTGGCAAGGCAATGGCAGCAAAGTTTTGAGTGACTTCAAGTTTACAGAGGATAGAATGTGGGAGGCCAACCATACATGCATTGGAATAGTCAAGTCTAGGGCAATGTTCTCAGACTGGGGCCTGCGGACTTAGCAGCACTTTGGCAAAGCTGTAAGTTGAAATGTTGCAGTGACTGCCTTTGCTCCTACAACCGTCTCCTCGCTTTTGTCCTCAAAGTGAGTAATAAAATTGCAATATTTATTAAGAAAATTGAGGTCTTGAAAACTAAACTGAGCCATGGTGTTTCAGGTATGCTCCCATGACTGAGTTTCTAGATGCAAACACAAAGGCACTCATCTCATACCATTGACAGAGTACTTCAGTGTCTATTTTGAAAACGATTCAGTTTGTGATCCATTTTCAATTTGCTAGATATCTTGTTGCCTAAGTGGAAAACCAGAAGAGGAACTGGTGGGACTGCCCTGTGACTGCTTCATGCAAATGAACACCATTCTAGTTTAGGCTACCTGATGCTGCAGAATACCCAGAATTTGCTAAAAGAAGCAATGAAAGTAATCTATATTTCCCAATAATATACATTTGTGAAACATCCTTCAACCAGAAAAGTTTGAGATCCATTGGTCTTGAAGTAGCAAAGATGTGTTTCAGCGGCAGAGTAGCTGAAGCATGGCTCTGTTATGAAGATGGAAATAGGAGATATTAGTGATGGCATGGATATGTGCTCAGAAGCTCACCTCGGTGTGAAATATGGCACCAAGTTTACAATCTAGTTCAGCCTTAGAGTGTTGTCATGGAGAGGGATAGAGTTGACAGCTAGGGAACAGAGTTTGCAAGAGGGATCGAAGACAATGGCACTGGTGTCCAAATATTTAGAATGGAATAGAATTAAAAATTTACAGCACAAAAGGAAGCCATTCAGCCTGTCATGACAGTGCTTGCTCTTTGAAAGAACAATTTAGCCAGTCCCACTCACTGTCTTTTTCCCCTAGCCCTGTGTTTTTTTTTTTAGCCTTTCAGGGGTTTATCCCATTCATTTTGGAAGCCAGTTAAATCTGCCTCCACCACCCTTTCAGGCAGTGGGTTCCAGATCGTAACGACTTGCTGTACAATGTTTTTACTGGTGTTGCTTCTGATTCTTTGTCCAATCATTGCCTCTGATTATTGACTCTTCTGCCAATGAGAACAGTTTCTCTCTTATCTAATCTGTCTAGACCCTTCATGATTTTGAACACCTCTATCAAATCTCCTGTCAACCTTCTCTTCTCTAAGGAGAACAAGCCTAGCTTCTCCAATCAATCCATGTAACAGAAGTCTCTCACCCCTAGAGTCATTCTAATAAATCTTTTCTGAACCCTCCCTGAAAGCTTCACATCCTTCCTAATGTGTTTGGGGACATGATAGGTGAGGCAACCAGTGTTTTATAAAAGTTCTTCAAAGCATCCTTTTTTTTGTATCTATTCCTCTATTTATAATGCCCAGGACCCTGTACCTCTTTTTAACTATGTTCTCAAAACTGCTCTGGCACCTTCAGTATGTTCAAGCTTCATTGTTCCTGTGCCCCCTTTCAACTTTAATCTTTTTAGTTTGTATAGTCTCTCCACGTTCTTCTTACTTTGCAAGTCTCTGTATTAAATTTCACCTGCCTCGTGTCCACCCTTTCCACCAGCCCATTTGGGTTCAGTTGAAATCTATCGCTGTCCTCACAGCTCTTACACTTTCATATTTTATGTCATCTGCCAATATTGAAATTGTGCCTGATAGACCCAACTCTAGGTCATTAATATAAATCAAGGAAAGCCGCAGTGCCATTACCGGCGAACTCTACCACCTATCTTTTCCCAACTGAAAAACAGCCGTTCACCGCTACTCTGTTTCCTGTCACAAAGCCAAATTCATATCCATGTTACCAGGACCATCCCCTTTACTCAGTGGGCTTCAGTTTTGCTGGCAAATCTATTAAGCGGCACTTTATCAAACATCTTTTGGAAGCCTATTTACACCACATCAACTGCTTTCTCCTCATCAGCCTTCTCACCAAAATCTCAATCAGGTTAGTCAAACATGATTTGTGCCTTTCTTTAATTGATCCACACTCCTCCAAGTGACTGTTAATTTTGTCTCAGATTATAATTTCTGAAACTTTCCAACCGCTGAGGTTAAACTGAGTGGCTTGTGGTTGCTGGGCTTAGCCTTACATCTTTTATGATCAAGGGTGTAACATTTGCAATTCTTTGATCCTCAGGCAGCACCCCATATCTAAGTAGGACTGAAGGACAGTATCTCTACAATTTCACCACTTACTTTCTTCAGCATCCCCGGATTCCATTTGGTCCTGGTGACCTATCAACTTTAAGTATACCAGCCTTTCTAATATCTCTTCTTTATCAGTATTTGTCCCATCCAGTATCTCAATCACCTTTTCTTTCACTATGATTCTGGGAACATCATCTTCCTTGCTAAAGGCAGATGCATAGTATTTAATTAGCACCTCGGCCATGCCCTGTGCCTCCATGCATCAGTCTCCTATTTGGTTCTGAACAGCCCCACCCCAGTTGGTACTACCCTTTTGCTATGTACATGCCGATAAAAAGTTTCAGATTCTCTTTTATGTTGGCTGCCAGTCTCTTACACTTTCTTTGCTTCACTTATTTATTTTTTTACTTCCCCTCTAAACTTTCTGTATTCAATCTAGTTCTCAAGCTGTTTTATAAGTTTGACATCTATCATATATACCCTTTTTCTGTTTCATCTTCCTCTCTATCTCTTGCACCATCTGACTTTGGTTGCCCAGCTTTTCCCCATCTTGGGAACGTATCCGACTACACCCAAACCATCCATTATTTCAGGACTGCACATTGTTCAGTTACAGTTTTGCCTGCTAACCTTTGATTCCACATTGTCCGTGACAGATCCATTTTCAAGCCACTGAATTTGACCCTCCTCCAATTACATTTGTTTTCTTTGGATTACTACTTGTCCATTTCCATAGTTAATTGAAACGTTATGATACTATGATCATTGTCCCTTGAATGTTCCCCCTAATGACACCTGATCCATCTCATTCCTGAGTATGAAATCCATCAATTCCTCCTTCTTCATTGGGCTAGAAATATACTGTTCATGTAAATTCCCCTGAAAACACTTCAGAAAAAAATTTCCCCCTCCCTTTACACTATTTCCATCACAGTATATACTAGGAGCATTAAAGCACCCCTTTTTAAAATAATTCATTCATGAGTTGTGGGTGTCACTGGCCAGGCCATCATTTATTGCCCATCCCTAATTGCCCTTGAGAAGGTGGTGGTGAGCTGCATTTGTGAACCACTGCAGTCCACGTGGAGTATTGTTAAGGAGAGAGTTCCAGGGTTTTGAACAACAACAGTGAAGGAATGGTGATTTATTTCCAAGTTAGGACGCTGAGTGGCTTGGGGGGGGAACTTCTAGGTGATTGTGTTCCTATGTGTCTGCTGCATTTGCCCTTTAGAATATAGGGGCCTGTCACAGTGTTGTCTAAAGAGGCTTGGTGAGTTCCTGCAGTGCATCTTGCAGATGGTACACACTGCTGCCACTGTGCGTCGGTGGTGGAGGAAGTGAATGCCTGTGAATGTGGTGCTAATCAAGTGGGCTGGTTTGTTCTAGATGGTGCCAAGCTTCTTGAGCGTTGTTGGAGCTGCATTGATCCAGGCAAGTGGGGAGTATTCCATCACACTCCTGACTTGTGCTTTGTAGGTGGTGGACAGGCTTTAGGGAGTCAGGAGGTGAGTTACTCGCTGCGGGATCCCTAGCCTCTGACTTGCTCTTGTAGCCACAGTATTTATATGGTTAGTCCAGTTCAGTTTCTGGCGAATAGTAGCCCCCCCACCCCCCCCAGGCGGTTGCTGTCAAGGATTTAGCGATGGTAATGCTATTGAATGCCAAGGGGCAATAGTTAGATTCTCACTTGTTGGAGATGGTCATTGTCTTGCACTTGTGTGGCACGAATGTTACTTACCACCTGTCAGCCCAAGCCTGGATATTATCCACATCTTGCTGTATTTGGAAATGGAGTCATGAATGATGCGAAATATTATGCAATCATCAGTGAACATCCCCACTTCTGACTTTATGATGGAAGGAAGGTAATTGATGAAGCAGCTGAAGATAATTAGGACACTATCCTGAGGAACTCCTGCAGTGATGTCCTGGAACTGAAATGACTGACCTCCATCAACCACAACCATCTTCTTTTGTGCTAAATATGACTCCAACTAGCGGAGAGTTTTTCCCTCTGATTCCCATTGACTCCAGTTTTGCTAGGGCTCCTTGATAACACACTCCATCATATGCCCCCTTGATGCCAGGGGCAGTAACTCTCACCTCATCTCTTGAGTTCAGCTCTTTTGTCCATGTTTAAATCAAGCCTCTAATGAGGTCAGGAGCTGAGTGTCCTGGCAGAACCCAAACTGGGCATGAGTGAGCAGATTATTGTTGAGCAAGTGCTGCTTTTTAGCATTGTTGAAGACCTCTTCCATCAGTTTACTGATGATCCAGAGTAGACTGATGGGGTGTTAATTGGCCGGGTTGGACTTCTTCTGTTTTTTGTGTACAGGACATACGTTTGCAATTTTCTACATTGCCAGATGGATGCCTGTGTTGTAGCTGTACTGGAACAGTTTGGATAGGAGCGCTGCAAGTCCTGGAGCACAAGTCTTCAGTAATATTGCTGGGCTATTGTCGGGGCCTATTGCCTTTGCAGTGCCCAGTACCTTCAATCGTTTCTTGATGTCACGTGGAATAAATGAAATTGGCCGAAGACTAGCATCTGTGATGCTGGGGACCTTAAGAGGAGGCTGAGATGGACCATTCAGCACTTCTGGCTGAATATTGTTGCAAATGCTTCAGCCTTAACTTTTGCACTGTTGTACTGGTTTCCCACATTATTGAGGATGGGGATATTTGTGGAGCCTCCTCTCCAGTGAGTTATTTAATTGTCCACCACCATTCACGACTGGATGTGGCAGGCTTGCAGATCTTAGATCTGATCCTTTGGTTAAGGAATTGCTTAGCTCTGTCACCTGCTGCTTATGTTGTTTAGCACGCAAGTTGTCCTGTGTTGTTGCTTCTCCAGGTTCACATCTCATTTTTGGTATGCCTGGTGCTGCTCCTGGCATGCTCTCCTGCACTCTTCATTGAACCAGGATTGATCCCCTGGCTTGGTGGTAATGGTAGAGTGGGAGATATGTTGGGCCATGAGATTACAGATTGTGGTTGAATACAATTTTGCTGCTGTTGATGGCTCTCAGCGCCTCATAGTTGCCCAGTTTTGAGGTACTAGATCTGTTCGGAATCTATTCCATTTAGCACGGTGGCAGTGTCACAAAGCATGATGGAGGGTATCCTCAATGTGAAGACAGGAGTTCATCTCCGTGAAGATTGTGCAGTGGTAACTCCTATCAATACTGTCATGCTCAGATGAATCTGCGCAGGCAGAATGGTGATGATGAGGTCAAGTATGTTTTTCCTTTATGGTTCCCACACCTCCTGCCACTGATCCAGTCTAGCAGCTATGTTCTTTAGGACTCGGCCAGCTCCATCAGCAGTGGTGCTACTGAACCACTCTTGGTGATGGACATTGAAGTCCCCCACCCAGAGTACATTCTGCGCCCTTGTCACCCTCAGTGCGTTCTGCAAGTGATGTTCAACATGGAGGAATGCTGATTCATCAGCAGAGCTGGGGGTGTGGTATGTGGTAACCAGCAGGAGATTTCCTTGTCCATGTTTGATCTGATGCCATGAAATTTCATGGGGTCTGGAGTCAATGTTGAAAACTCCCAGGGCAACTGCCTTCTGACTGTATACTACTGTGCTGCCACTTCTGCTGGGTCTTCCATACTGGTGCGACAGGTCATACCCTGGGATAGTCATGGTGGTGTCTGGGACATTATCTATAAGGTATGGTTCCATGAATATGACTATGTCAGGCTGTTGCTTGACTGGTCTGTGAGACAGCTTTCCCAAGTTTGTCACAAGACCCCCAAAAGTTATTAAGGAGGACTTTGCATGGTCAGTAGGGCTGAGTTTGCAGTTTTTGTTTCCAATGCCTAGGTCGATGCCAGGTAGTTCACCTGGTTTCATTCTTTATTGACTTTCTAGTGGTTTGGTACAGTTGAGTGGCTTGCTAGGCCATTTCAGAGGGCATTTAAGAGTCACATGTAGGCCAAACCAGGTAATGACAAGAGATTTCCTTCCCTAAAGGACATTGGTGAACCAGATGGGTTTTTACAGCATTTGATGATAGTTTCATGGTCATCAGTAGACTGCTAATTCCAGGTTTTCATTGATTGTGTTGTAATTCCACCATCTGCTGTGGTGGGATTCAAACCCGGGTCCCCAGAGCATTACCCTTGGTCTCTGGATTACTAGTCCATCCCACACGCCCCACCTCCCCCTTATCCCTACTCTATAGTTCTTGTGCTTCACCGCAATTTCCCTGAAAATCTGTTCCCCTATATCGCAATCATTGGTGGCCTATAGAATACACCGAGTAGCATAGTGGTGCCTTTATTGTTCCTTGAACCAAATGGATGCAGTCCTTGACCGTCCCCCCTCCCCACCCCAACCAGGATATCCCCTCTCACCAGCGCTGCAATATTCTCCTTAATCAATACTGCCAACCTTCCTCTCTCCCATATCTTTCCTGAACACATTGTATCCAGGAATATTTAGCACCCAATTCTGCCCTTTTATGAGCCAGGTACCGGTTATCACCATGCCAACATATTTCCAAATGGCTATTTGCACCTGTGGATCATCAATCTTATTTACCCAGCAACCCTATTCCGTCTGACCCTATCTAATACCCTATTATTTCTTACCCTAGTTCTATCTGTCTCTCCCTATCTTTTGTGCAGCATCATTCTCCTATCTACATTCTGGTCACCATTCACCTGGAAAATTAGGTTAAACCATTCCTGACAGTACTGGCAAATGGCCCCATGAGAACATTGGTCATTGCACTATTGAGATGCTACCCATCCAATGTGTGCAGATCCCACCTCCCAGAAGGCAATTGGCCAAAGAGCCAGATTTTCACTCCTGAGGCGGGTGTGCTGAATGAGGAAATTTCCAGGCTCACCAGACACTAGGGGAAAAGTGCCTTAAATGGTGGGGTTTTCACTTTGAAGGCAAGGGGCAGGATGGAGTCGGGCCCACCACCACCAAACGCAGATTGGAGACAGCCAAAGGTGCTGCCAAGTGCCAAGGCAGGCTGTTTAAAAGGCCCGGCTCTGTTCTCCAGGACTTTGTTCCAGTTGTTTTCTTAAACATTAGGCCCTCTAGCCTCATCCCTCATGCCCCTCACCATGCTGATGCATGCCAGCCAATGCACCTCACTCACCCGCATGGCCCCTTATAGCCCCAATGCCAACATAGCGCCACCATAGAATTGTCTCCCTAAACCACTTTTCCTCCATCTCTTTTTTTTTCTCTATCTATTTCTCCTTTCAAGTTACTGCTTAAAATCTAGTTTTTGATCACACTTTTGGTCATCTGTGCTTTATCTTTTTATGTGATGGTATGGAATTTAGTTTGATAATACTCCTGAGAAGCACCTTGGAATAGTTTACTGCAATAAAAGGCTATATAAATGTAAGTAATTTTTGCTGTCGCACCCTTAGATCTTGCACTGCATTGAGAATTGATAATAGTGGTGTGGGTGTTGGAGGCCATTCGCCTCAGTCCTGGGACATTGCTGCAGGAGCTCCTCACGGTGGGAGGAACTCCTAGGCCCAGTCATCTTCAGGTGCTTTATCAATGACCATCCCTCAGTCATATGGCCAGAAGTGGGGATGTTCCTGGATGGTTCCACAATATTCAGCACCTTTTACAACTCCTCAGATAGTAAAGCAGTCTGTGTCCATGTGCAGTAAGACCTGAACAACATTCAGTCTTGGGCTGCTAATGGCAAGTAACATCTGCACTACACAAGTACCAGGCACTGACCATCTCCAATAAGAATCTAACCATCTTCCCTTGACATTCAATGGCATTATCATTGCTGAATCCCTCACTATCAACATCCTGGGGGTTACCATTAATCAGAAACTGAATTGGACCAGTTATGTAAATACTGTGACTACAAGAGCAGGTCAGAGACTGAGAATTCTGAGGTGAGTAACTCACTTCCTGACTCCCCAAAGCCTGTCCACCATTTACAAGGCACAAATCAGGAGTGTGATGCAGTATTCTCCACTTGCCTGAATAATTGCAGCTCCAAAAACACTCAAAAAGCTCAACAACATCCAAGACAAAGTAGGCTACTTGACTGGCACACCATCCACCACCTACAACATTCACTTCCTCCATCACTGGCGCACAGTGGCAGAAGTGTGTACCATATACAAGATGCACTGCAGCAACTCATCAAGCCACCTTTGATAGCACCTAGAAGGAAAAGGATAGCAGATGCATGGACCACCACCACTTACAAGTTTTTTTCCAAGCCAAACACCATCTTGACTTGGAACTTTGCTGTTCCTTCACTATCTCTGGGTCAAAAACCTAGAACTCCTTTCCTAACAGCACTGTGGGTCTGTCTACACCACTTGGATGGTGGCTCACCATTATCTTCTCAAGGGTGTTTAGTGATGGGCAACAAACGCTGGCCTAAGCAGTGACACCCACATGCTGTGAAAGAATCTTTAAAAATCCATCTGTGCTGTTCTTTCAGAGAGCATAAATTATGTTTCTTGGAGTGAGTCAGATAAATGGAACAGTAATTTCTTTGTTTGAGTCAGGTGAGGAACAAATGGCTTTTTTTAAACTGATTCTCATGGACTTCTGCCAGTCCCTTACAACTGCCATAGAAGGAGAGCAATGTTAGAACAGTAGTATTTCAGGACTGATGTTATGGATTGGATCAGTGAGTAAATGTGATAAATCTGTGATGAGTAATTTGGTACATTTTGTTCCCTACTTTGATAATTATTATTGGGTCAGATTATTCTCCATCTGGCATTAAAGCTACCAGCCATTACATGTTACAAAGGAAGAAGAGTAGGACACTCCACCACCCTTTCAGGAAGTTTGTTCCACACTCCAGCCACCCTCTGCAAGAAAAAATTGTTCCTCACATCACTTTTCCTCCTTTTGCCAATTAATTTGAATCTGTGCCCTTTAGATTTTGATGCTTTCTTGAGTAGGAACAGTTTTGCACTGTTACCCCTGTCCATACCCCTTGGGATCTTGAATACTCTTTCAAGTCTCCTCTCAACCTCCTTTTCTCTGAGGAAAGCAGTCCCAAATGCTCCAATCTATCCTCATAGCTCCAGTTCGTCATCCCTGGGATCATTCTTGTGAATTTCCTCTGTACTCTCTCCAATTCCTTCATATCCATCCTCACACATGACTCCCAGAACTGAACACAGTGCTCCAGATAAGGCCTAACTGGTATCTTATACAAGTTCAACATGACCTCCTTACTCTTGTACTCAATGCCCCTATTAATAAAGCCTAAGATACTATATGCTTTATTAACTGCTCTCTCAACATGCACTGCCATCTTCAATGACTTATGTACATATACATTGAGGTCCCTCTATTCCTGCACCTTCTTTAGACTTTCTCCCTTTATTTTATGCTGTCTCCCCATCTTCTTCTTGCAAAAATGAATCACCTCACATTTCTTTGCATTGAACTTCATCTGCCACTTGTCTGCCCAATCCACCAACATCTCTATCTCTTCTTAAAGTTCAAGACTATCCTTATCACAGTTGACAACATTTCCAGTCTTTGTATCATCTGTAAATTTTGAAATCATGCCATGAACACCACAGTCTAGGTCATTAATATTTGTCAGGAAGAGCAAGGATCCCAACACTGACCCCTGGGGAACTCCACTTCAAACCTCCCTCCAAACTGAAAAGCAACCATGTATCACTGCTCTCTGTTTCCTGCCACTCAGCCAATTTCTTATTCAAGTGCCTACTTTCCATTTTACTCTATGAGCTAAAATTTTGCTCACAAGTCAATTGTGTGGCACTTTGTCAAATGTATTTTGAAAATCTATATACACCACATCAGCAGCATTGCCCTTATCAACCTTCTCTGTTATCTCCTCAAAAAACTCCAACAAGTTAGTTCAATATGATTTTCCCTTAATGAATCCATGCTGGCTTTCCTTAATTATCCTGCATTTGTCTAAGTGACTATTGATTTTGTCCCTAACGACAGTTCCGAGAAGTTTTCCTATGAATGAAGTCAAATTGACTGCTCTATAGTTGCTGGATTTATCCTTGCACCCCATTTTGAACAAGGGTGTAACATTCATAATTCTGCAGTCCTCTGGCATCAACCTTATGTCTAAGGAAGACCGGAAGATTATTGCACGTTCCTCTGCAATTTCCACACACACTTCCCTCAGTATCCTTGGATGCATCTCATCCAATCCTGGTACCTTATCAATTTTAAGTAAAAAAATAGCCTTTCTAAATCCTCCTTCTCAACTGTAATTTCTTCAAGTGTTATCGGCCTGGGTAGTATCCTCTTCCTTTATAAAGACAGATGCGGAGTACACATTTAATACCTCCACTATTTCTCCTGCCTCCACGTATTTTGTCCCTAATTGGCCCTACCCTTTCTATTACCACCCTTTTATTATTTATATGCTTATTGAAGACCTTGGGATTCCCAATTATATTAGCTGCCGATCTCTTTTCATCCTCTCTCCTTGTTTTTCTTATTAGTTTTTTCATTTCCCTTCTGGTCTTTCTGTATTCAGCCTGATTCTTCAGTGTATTTTCTACCTGACATCTGTCGTACGTGCATTTCTTCCTTTTCATCTTCACCTCTATCTCTCTGGATTTATTTGTCCAACCTTTCCCATTCTGGGAAACATACCTTGACATTTCCTGCAATACTTTTTCTTTAAAGGTGGCCCATTGTTCAGCCACTGTCTTTTCTGCCAACACTTGATTCCAACTCATGTGAATCTGATGTATTTTCACTCCATCGCAGTTGACTTTCCCCCAGTTCATTATATGAGCCCTGGTTTGTTCCTTGTCCTTTTCCATGACCAATGTAAATCTTATGACACAATCTACACTGTCCCCTAACTGCTTTGTCACTGATATTCAATCCAGCTGCCAGCTATGACCAAGCTAGCAGTAATCTGGTCCCTGAGGCAAAGGAAGTTCAAATCTTACTCCAGGGCAAAAAAGTCAAATAAGTAAACAAAAAAGGACAGATCATCTGGTAGTGAACTCAGCTATGGACACAACAAAGGCACACCCAGCCCAGTGGACGCTGTAAAGTTCATCTCACTACCATCTCGCAACATGTGCAAAAATTATGAGAGCTGCTCCACAGATTAGTCACACAACAGATTGAGACATAGTCTCACTCACAGAATCATAGCTTTCAACCAAAATCCCAGATTCCTCCGTCACCATTCCCAAATATGTCATACCTACAGGCAGGAAGACCCACCAGAGGAGGATATACAGTGGCATCAAGTCACTTGAGCCTGTTCCTAAAACTTCAATTTCTGTTGCTGGAATATTCAGCCATTCTGACAAGTGGGCATGAGCTATTTCTGTGACACAGTTTTATATCAAAAATTATTTTTGTTTTTTTTCTTTCTTTTGTTTAAATACAGTTAGTCAAACAATCTCCATTCGGTTTCATATTGATTAAAGTTTTAATTCTTTTTCAGATGAACCTACCGAATACTATCGACCAGGCAAGAACATACCTGCTAGTGAGTGACTATCTTTGATTTCCTGCTATTTTGACTCAGGCCCCGTTTTCAATGCATCGAAATTTGAGCGTCAGCTGTGGCCTAGTTGGCAGAAAAGCTGTCACTGGGGCAAAGTTAATAATTTTAAATTTCACTCCAGGATTTGAGCACAGCAATCTGGGTAACACTCCAGTGCAGTACTGAGGGAGGACTGCACTGTGGAGGTGCTGTCTTTTGCATGAATACTGGAAGTGAGGCCCTGTCTACACCCTCAGGATGACACAACAGATTCCAAGGCATTATTTTGGGATAGAACTGATGAGTTATTTGCAGAGTCTTGGCACATTTATCCCTCAATACACATGACAAAAACAGATTATCTTTTCATTATCACATTGCTATTCATGCAAGGTGCAGTGCTGTATTCCTCATCGCAGGTCAAAGTCAACATCCCTAGGTATTATTTCAGAAAAGAGTAGAGCCGTTATTCTCTGCATCTCCGTTAATAGTTATCCCTTAATCAACACAACAAAAACACATGGGGGAGAATTTTCCCATCACCCCTTTGCCCTTTTGTCTATGACATCTTTGGCAATCTCTTCTTTGCCTTAACCTATCACTGGCCCTCTGTCCAGCTCTACCTGTCCCACCCCCCTCAATCAGCTTATATTTCACTTTATTTCTATTTTTCTTTAGTTCTGATGAAGAGTGAGACAGACTAGAAACGTTAACAGTGTTCCTCTCCACAGATGCTGTCAGACCTGCTGAGTTTTCCAGCTATTTTTGTTTTTGTTTCAGATTTCCAGCATCCACAGTATTTTGTTTTTACATTTATAATACATTTCCTCCACCTGGTCCAATGTGCATTGGTGTTTACACAATTATTGAAATGAGCTGGCCTCCTGACAACACACAGGTCAGCTGGACTGTGTAAATGGACACTGTCTGTATTCTAAGATCTGGTGTAATACTGCCACTGGATAATCGACTATCTGCTGACACTTGGAAGGCAATGACATTATTTGTTTTTTTAATATTGTATCGTGAATTACATTCACACTCATATGAGAACCAAATAGAAACATAGAAACTAGGAGCAGGAGTAGGCTATTCGGCCCTTCGCGTCTACTCCGCTATTCGATATGATCATGGCTGATCCTCTATCTCAAAGCCACATTCCCGCTTCCTTTCCATACACCTTTCTGCTCTAATATCCAAAAAAATTATCAATTTCTTTCTTGAATATACTCAGTGACCCAGCCTCCACAACCTTTTGTGGCAGAGAATTCCACAGGCTGACCACGCACTCAGTGAAGAAAATTTCCCTCATTTCGATCCAAAATGGCCTGCCTCGTATCCTGATGGCTCCTGGTTCAAGATTCCCCAAGAAGGGGAAGTATCCTTCCTGCATCCAGCCTGTCTAGCCCTATTAGAATTTTATATGTTTCAATCAGATACCCTCTCATTCTTCTAAACTCTAGGGAAACAGGTCCAGTTGAACCAATCTCTCCTCTTACAACAGTACTGCCATTCCTGGTATCAGCCTCGTGAACGTTCTCTGTATTCCCTCTATGGCAACTATATCCTTTCTTAGGTGGGGACACCATAACTCCATGCAATAACCAGGTGTGGTCTCACCATGGTCTTGTTTTACCACAATAATTCCTACTTCTGAACTCAAATCCTTAGGCAATGAAGGCTAACATATCATTTGCCTTCCTAATTGTTTGTGCACCTGCCTGTTTACTTTCATTGACTGGTTTACAAGGACACCCAGATCCCTTTGACGGTTTATGTCATTTGTCTGGGAACTCCTTTTCTGCCAAAACTATGGCAAGAGATCAGAGCACACACCATCCCTCAATACACATAACGAAAACAGATTATCTTTTCATGATCACATTGCTATTCATGCAAGGGACAGTGCTGTATTCCTATTCACAGGTCGACATCAATAACCCCCAGCACTATTTCAGAAAAGTATAGAGCCGTTATTTGCCGTATCTCGTTTAATATTGATCCCTTAATCAACATCACAAAAACACATTATCTGGTAATCATTACTTGGCTGTTTGTGGGAATTTCCTATGTGCTAATTGGCTGTTATTTTTCCTAAATTACAAAAATGGTGTCATTTCAAATGCACTACATTGGCTTTAAAGTACTGTAAGACTACATTGGCCAAGTAAGGTGAACTATAAATTTATACCTTTCTTTCTCATTGATGTTATTCCTGAATATTTGGAGTGCTGCATAACTGCTCGCTCTCGGATGATCATTACATTTCCTCTAGCTGGTCCAATATGCATTGGTGCTTACACAATTATTGACATGAGCTGACCTGACAACACACAGGTCAGCTGGATTGTGTAAATGAACAGTGTTTGTATTCTGAAATCTGGCGTTATACTGCCACTGGATGATCGACCATCTTCTGACACTTGGAAGGCAATGACACGATTTGTTTTTTTACAATTGTTAAGTGAATTACATTCACGCTCGTCTGAGAAACAAATGACGGTTTACGTCGCTTCGCTGGGAGCTGTGTTTCTACCAAAACTATGGCGTGTGTGCAGTGTGGCCCAGTGGACATTCATGGGCAATAACATTGACCAATGCTTATTATGTTTATTAGAATCTCTCACTGATTCAATGCTGGGATCTCTATTTTCTCTCAAATTGAGGTGAGGGATTACTGGTGGCACAGTGGAATTTCGCACTCAATGACATTGACCAGGGCTGCAGAATTAAATCAGTGAGAGATTCTAATAAATGTGTGATTTGAACCATTTATTTTGCAATTTTGATCAGAATCAATCTTGGGTCAGTTTGGCATCCATTTGGCATCAACATAGCAGCCAGTGTGCTCCACAAATCTACAGGATTAGTGCATTAAGACATTTGAGCCTGTTCCTCAGCCTCCAGTTGCTCAAATGTTCGAGCATTCTGCTAAGGGGTCATCAGATTTTTGCAGTTTTATGTCATAAATTATCCTACCTTCTTCTTTCCTGTTATTTAAACTAAGATATGTCAAACAATCTTCATTCTGCTTTAAATTCATTATAGTTTTCATTCTTCTTTTCCAGAGAAACCTACCGACTACTCTCCACCAGGTAAAAAATACATGCTAGTCAGTGACTATCTTTGATCTCCTGATATTTGGACTCCTGTACAGTGTATCCAACGTTTAAATGCCGGCAATGGGGAGGTTATGAGAAATCCGGCCCCTGAGGCAAAGTAATTTCAAATCCCACTCCAGGACAAACAAGTCAAATAAGTAAAAATATATGGACTGGTCATCTGGTATTGAGCTCAGCCATGGAGTCAACAAAGGCGCACTCAGCCCAGGAGACGCAGTAAAGTTCATCTCACTACCATCTGGCGACTTGTGCCAAAATTGAGCGAGCTGCCCCACAGATTAGTCACACAACAGGTTGAGTCATAGTCACACTCACAGAATGCTAGATTTCAGCCATCATCCCAGACTCCTCCATCACCATTCCTGAGTATGTCCCATCAACAAGCAGGTAGGCACACCAGCCCAGTGGTAGCAAGTCACTCGAGCCTTTTCTGCAAACTTCAATTTCTGTTGCTGGAATGTTCGGCCATTCTGACAAGCGGGCATCAGCTGTCATTCTGTGAATGTAACTATGTCTCAATGTTTGGTGTGACTAATCTGTGGGTCAGCTCTCTCAATTTTGGCACAAGTCACCAGTTTTGTATCAAATTGTTTCTTTTTTTTTTGTTAACGTACTGCTCATCAAACAAACTCCAGTCAGTATAGATTAAAGTTTTGATTCTTCTTTTTCTGATGAACCTAACGTCTACTATCCACCAGGCATGAATACACCTGCTAGTGAGTAACTATCTTTGATTTCCTGCTATTTTGACCCAGGCCCCGTTTTCAATGCCTCGAAATTTGAGTGTCAGCTGTGGCCTAGTTGGCAGAAAAACTGCCACTGGGGCAAAGTTTATCATTTTAAATTTCACTCCAGCTTTTGAGCACAGCGATCTGGGTGACACTCCAGTGCAGTACTCAGGGAGAGTTGCACTGTGGAGGTGATGTCTTTCGCATGAATACTGGAAGTGAGGCCCTGTCTACGCCCTCAGGATGACATAACAAGGCGTTATTTTGGGATAGAACTGATTGGCTACTTGCAGAGACCTGGCGTATTTATGCCTCAATACACATGACAAAAGCAGATTATCTTTTCATGATCACATTGCTATTCATGCAAGTTGCTGTGCTGTATTCCTCATCGCAGGTCAACATCTATAACCGCCAGCACTATTTCAGAAAAGAGTAGAACTGTTATTCTCCATATCTCGGTTAATATTTATCCCTCAATTAACGGCACAAAAACAGATTACCTGGTAATCGTTACTTGGCTGTTTGTGGGAATTTCCTGTGTGCTAATTGGCTGTTGTTTTTCCTAAATTCCAAAAGTGCTGTCATTTGAAACGCACTTCATTGGCTTTAAAGTACTGTGTGACTACATTGTCCAAGTAAGGTGAAATATAAATTTATACCTTTCTTTTTCATTGATGTTATTCCTGAACATTTGGAGTGCTGCATAATCCCTCGCTCTCGGACGATCATTACACTTCCTCTACCTGATCCAATGTGCATTGGTGTTTACACAATTATTGAAAAGAGCTGACTTCCTGACAACATACAGGTCAGCTGGACAGTGTAAATAGACAGTGTTTGCATTCTGAGATCTGGCATTATACTACCACTGGATGATCGACCATCTTCTGACACTTGGATTTGTTTTTTTACAATTGTATAGTGAATTACATTCACAGTTGTAAGAGAAGCAAATGATGGTTTACGCAGCTTCTCTGGGAGCTCTGTTTCTGCCAAAACTATGGCGAGTGATCAGTGTGGCCCAGTGGACTTTCATTGGTAATAACATTGACCAATGCTTATTATGTTTATTAGAAGCTCTCACTGATTCAGTTCTGGGATCTCTATTTTCTCTCAAATTGAGGTGAGGGATTACAGGTGGCAGAGTGGAATTTCGCTGTCAATGACGTTGACCAGTGTCCCAGAATTAAATCAGTGAGAGATTCTAATAAATATGTATTTTGAACCATTTATTTTGCAATTTTGATGAGAATCAACCTTGGGTCAGTTTGGCATCCATTTGGCATCAACATAGCAGCCAGTGTGCTCCACGAATCTACAAGATTAGTGCATTAAGACATTTGAGCCTCTTCCTCAGCCTCCAGTTGCTCAAATGTTCGACCATTCTGCAAGTGGTCATCAGATTTTTGAAGTTTTGTGTCATAAATTATCTTATGTTCTTCTTTCCGGTTATTTAAACTAAGATATGTCAAACAATCTTCATTCTGCTTTAAATTCATTATAGTTTACATTCTTCTTTTCCAGAGAAACCTACCGACTACTCTCCACCAGGTAAAAAAATACATGCTAGTCAGTGACTATCTTTGATCTCCTGATATTTGGACTCCTGTCCAGACTTCCAGTGCATCCAACATTTAAATGCCGGCAATGGGGAGGTTATGAGAAATACAGCCCCTGAGGCAAAGTAAGTTCAAATCCCACTCCAGGACAAACAAGTCAAATAAGTAAAAATATATGGACTGGTCATCTGGTATTGAGCTCGGCCATGGAGTCAACAAAGGCGCACCCAGCCCAGGAGACGCAGTAAAGTTCATCTCACTACCATCTGGCGACTTGTGCCAAAATTGAGAGAGCTGCCCCACAGATTAGTCACACAACAGGTTGAGTCATAGTCACACTCACAGAATCCTAGATTTCAGCCAACATCCCAGACTCCTCCATCACCATTCCTGAGTATATCCTGTCAACAAGCAGGTAGACCCACCAGCCCTGTCGTGTCAAGTCACTCGAGCCTTTTCTGCAAACTTCAGTTTCTGTTGCTGGAATGTTCGGCCATTCTGACAAGCGGGCATCAGCTGTCATTTTGTGAATGTAACTATGACTCAACCTTTTGTGTGACTAATCTTTGGGTCAGCTCTCTCAATTTTGGCACAAGTAACCAGTTTTGTATCAAATTGTTTCTTTTTTTTTGTTAACGTACTGATCGTCAAACAAACTCCAGTCAGTATAGATTAAAGTTTTAATTCTTCTTTTTCGGATGAACCTACCGTCCACTTTCCACCAGGCAAGAATACACCTGCTAGTGAGTGACTTTCTTTCATTTTTTTTTTCCAATAAATTTTAAAGATTTTCCTTTTCCCACCTATTTCCATTATAAAAATAAACACCCCCACTAGAGCTATACCTTGAGTGCCCTGCCATCCATTCTTAATTAGCACATTCGTTTAGATAATATCACCAACTTTAACTTTAACACCTATGTATTCTATTGTACTATTGTCGTTGACATCTTTTGATGATCTGCTTCTATCACTGCTTGTTTGTCCATACAACCACACCCCCCCCACCTCACTCCCTCTCTATCTCTCCGCCCCCCACACACACACCTTAAACCAGCTTATATTTCAACTCTTTCTTGGACTCGAACTCAAGTTCTGTCGAAGGGTCATGACTACTCGAAACATCAACTCTTTTCTTCTCCGCCGATGCTGCCAGACCTGCTGAGTTTTTCCAGGTAATTCTGTTTTTGTTTGGATTTCCAGTATCTGCAGTTTTTTTTGTTTTTATTCTTTCATTTCCTGCTATTTTGACCCAGGCCCCGTTTTCAATGCATTAAAATTTGAGTGTCAGCTGTGGCTAGAAAAGCTGTCACTGGGGCAAAGTTTATCATTTTAATTTTCACTCCAGCATTTGAGCACAGCGATCTGGGTGATACTCCAGTGCTGTACTGAGGGAGTGCTGCACTGTGGAGGTGGTGTCTTTTGCATGAATACTGGAAGTGCGGCCCTGTCTACACCCTCAGGATGACATAACAAGGCATTATTTTGGGATAGAACTGATGGGTTATTTGCAGAGTCTTGTTGTATTTATGCTTCAATACACATGACAAAAACAGATTATCTTTTCATGATCACATTGCTATTCATGCAAGTTGCTGTGCTGTATTCCTCATCGCAGGTTGACATCAATAACCCCCAGCACTATTTGAGAAAAGAGTAGAGCTGTTATTCTCCATAACTCGGTTAATATTGATCCCTTAATCAACATCACAAAAACATATTATCTTATAATCATTACTTGTCTGTTTGTGGGAATTTCCTGTGTGCTAATTGGCTGTTGTTTTTCCTAAATTCCAAAAGTGCTGTCATTTGAAACGCACTTCATTGGCTTTAAAGTACTGTGTGACTACATTGGCCAAGTAAGGTGAAATATAAATTTATACCTTTCTTTTTCATTGATGTTATTCCTGAACATTTGGAGTGCTGCATAATCCCTCGCTCTCGGACGATCATTACACTTCCTCTACCTGGTCCAATGAGCATTGGTGTTTACACAATTATTGACATGAGCTGACCTCCTGACAACACACAGTTCAGCTGGACTGTGTAAATGGACAGTGTTTGTTTTCTGAGATCTGGCGTTATACGGCCACTGGATGATGGACCATCTTCTGACACTTGGAAGGCAATGACACGATTTGTTTTTTTACAATTGTATAGTGAATTAAATTCACACTCGTATGAGAACCAAATGACGGTTTACGCAGCTTCTCTGGGAGCTCTGTTTCTGCCAAAACTATGGCGAGTGATCAGTTCGGCCCAGTGGACATTCATTGGCAATAACATTGACCAATGCTTATTATGATTATTAGAAGCTCTCACTGATTCAATGCTGGGATCTCTATTTTCTCTCAAATTGAGGTGAGGGATTACTGGTGGCACAGTGGAATTTTGCAGTCAATGACATTGACCAGTGCTCCAGAATTAAATCAGTGAGAGATTCTAATAAATGTGTGATTTGAACCATTTATTTTGCAATTTTGATCAGAATCACTCTAGGGTCAGTTTGGCATCCATTTGGCATCAACATAGCAGCCAGTGTGCTCCACAAATCTACAGGATTAGTGCATTAAGACACTTGAGCCTATTCCTCAACCTCAACATGCTCAAATGTTCGACCATTCTGCTAAGGGGTCATCAGATTTTTGTAGTTTTGTGTCATAAATTATCTTACGTTCTTCTTTCCGGTTACTTAAACGAAGATGTGTCAAACAATCTTCATTCTGCTTTAAATTCATTATAGTTTTCATTCTTCTTTTCCAGAGATGCCAACAGACTACTCTCCACCAGGTAAAAAAATACATGCTAGTCAGTGACTATCTTTGATCTCCTGATATTTGGACTCCAGGACAAATAAGTCAAATAAGTAAAAATATCTGGACTGGTCATCTGGTATTGAGCTCAGCCATGGAGTCAACAAAGGCGCACCCAGCCCAGGGGACGCTGTAAAGTTCATCTCACTACCATCTGGCGACTTGTGCCAAAATTGAGGGAGCTGCCCCACAGATTAGTCACACAACAGGTTGAGTCATAGTCATACTCACAGAATGCTAGATTTCAGCCAACATCCCAGACTCCTCCATCACCATTCCTGAGTATATCCTGTCAACAGGCAGGTAGACTCACCAGCCCTGTGGTGCCAAGTCACTCGAGCCTTTTCTGCAAACTTCAATTTCTGTTGCTGGAATGTTCGGCCATTCTGACAAGCGGGCATCAGCTGTCATTCTGTGAATGTAACTATGTCTGACTATGTGTGACAAATCTGTGGGTCAGCGCTCTCAATTTTTGTATCAAATTGTTTTTTTTTTGTTAACGTACTGTTCGTCAAACAAACTCCAGTCAGTATAGATTAAAGTTTTGATTCTTCTTTTTCTGATGAACCTAACGGCTACTACCAACCAGGCATGAATACACCTGCTAGTGAGAGACTATCTTTGATTTCCTGCTATTTTGCTGCTGGCCCCGTTTTTAATGCATTGAAATTTGAGTGTCAGCTGTGGCCTAGTTGGCAGAAAAACTGCCACTGGGTCAAAGTTTATAATTTTAAATTTCATTCCAGGATTTGAGCACAGGGATCTGTGTGACACTCCAGTGCTGTACTGAGGGAGGGTTGCACTGTGGAGGTGATGCCTTTTGAATGAATAGTGGAAGCGAGGCCCTGTCTACGCCCTCAGGATGACATAACAAGGCATTATTTTGGGATAGAACTGATTGGCTACTTGCAAGACCTGGCGTATTTTTGCCTCAATAAACATGACAAAAACAGATTATCTTTTCATGATCACATTGCTATTCATGCAAGTTTCCGTGCTGTGTTCCTCACCGCAGGTCGACATCTATAACCCCCAGCACTATTTCAGAAAAGAGTAGAGCCGTTATTCTCCATATCTCGGTTAATATTTATCCCTCAATTAACGTCACAAAAACAGATTACCTGGTAATCGTTACTTGGCTGTTTGTGGGAATTTCCTGTGTGCTAATTGGCTGTTGTTTTTCCTAAATTAAAAAGTGCTGTCATTTGAAACGCACTTCATTGGCTTTAAAGTACTGTGTGACTACATTGGCCAAGGAAGGTGAAATATAAATTTATACTTTTCTTTTTCATTGATGTTATTCCTGAACATTTGGAGTGCTGCATAATCCCTCGGTCTCGGACGATCATTACACTTCCTCTACCTGGTCCGATGTGCATTGGTGTTTACACAATTATTGACATGAGCTGACTTCCTGACAACATACAGGTCAGCTGGACAGTGTAAATAGACAGTGTTTGTATTCTGAGATCTGGCATTATACTACCACTGGATGATGGACCATCTTCTGACACTTGGAAGACAATGACACGATTTGTTTTCTCACAATTGTATAGTGAATTACATTCACACTCATTTGAGAACCAAATGACAGTTTAAGCTGCTTTTCTGGGAGCTCCGTTTTTGCCAAAACTGTGGCGAGTGATCAGTGCGGCCCAGTGGACATTCATGGGCAATAACATTGACCAATGCTTATTATGTTAATTAGAAACTCTCACTGATTCAATTCTGGGATCGCTATTTTCTCTCAAACTGAGGTGAGGGATTACTGGTGGCACAGTGGAATTTCGCACTCAATGACATTGACCAGGGCTCCAGAATTAAATCAGTGAGAGATTCTAATAAATGTGTGATTTGAACCATTTATTTTGCAATTTTGATCAGAATCAATCTTGGGTCAGTTTGGCATCCATTTGGCATCAACATAGCAGCCAGTGTGCTCCACAAATCTACAGGATTAGTGCATTAAGATACTTGAGCCTATTCCTCAACCTCCACATGCTCAAATGTTCGACCATTCTGCTAAGGGGTCATCAGATTTTTGCAGTTTTGTGTCATAAATTATCTTACATTCTCCCTTCTGGTTATTTAAACAAAGATATGTCAAACAATCTTCATTCTGCTTTAAATTCATTATAGTTTACATTCTTCTTTTCCAGAGAAACCTACTGACTACTCTCCACCAGGTAAAAAGTACATGCTAGTCAGTAACTATCTTTGATCTCCTGACATTTGGATTCCTGTCCAGGCTTCCAGTGTATCCAACTTTAAAATGCCAGCAATGGGCAGGATATGAGAAATCCGGCCCCTGAGGCTATATAAGTTCAAATCCCACTCCAGAACAAACAGGTCCAATAAGTGAAAATAAACGGACAGGTCATCTGGTATTGAGCTCGCCCATGGAGTCAACAAAGATGCACCCAGCCCAGGGGATGTTGTAAAGTTCATCTCACTACCATCTGGCGACTTGTGCCAAAATTGAGAGAACTGCCGCACAGATTAGTCACACAACAGGTTGAGACATAGTCACACTCACAGAATCCTAGATTTCAGCCAACATCCCAGACTCTTCCATCACCATTCCTGAGTATGTCCCATCAACAAGCAGGTAGACCCACCAGCCCAGTGGTATCAAGTCACTCGAGCCTGTTCCGCAAACTTCAGTTTCTTTTACTGGCATGTTCGGCCATTCTGACAAGCGGGCATCAGCTGTCATTCTGTGAATGTAACCATGTGTCAACCTTTGGTGTGACTAATCTGTGGGTCAGCTCTCTCAATTTTGGCATAAGTCACTAGTTTTGTATCAAATTGTTTCTTTTTTTTTGTTAACGTACAAACATCCTCCTGTCGGTATAGATTAAAGTTTTAATTCTTCTTCTTTAGATGAACCTACCGTCCACAATCCACCAGGCAAGTATACACCTGCTAGTGAGTGACTATCTTTGATTTCCTGCTATTTTGACCCAGGCCCCGTTTTCAATGCATCGAAATTTGAGTGTCAGCTGTGGCCGAGTTGGCAGAAAAGCTGCCACTGGGGCAAAGTTTATCATTTTAAATTTCACTCCATCATTTGAGCACAGCGATCTGGGTGACACTCCAGTGCAGTACTGAGGGAGGGTTGCACTGTGGAGGTGATGTCTTTTGCATGAATACTGGAAGAGCGGGCCTGTCTACGCCCTCAGTATGACAGAACAAGGCATTATTTTGGGAGAGAACTGATGGGCTATTTGCAGAGTCTTGCTGTATTTATGCCTCAATACACATGACAAAAACGGATTATCCTTTCATGATCACATTGCTATTCATGCAAGGTGCAGGGCTGTATTTCTCATCGCAGGTCGACATCTATAACCCCCAGCACTATTTCAGAAAAGAGTAGAGCTGTTATTCTCCATATCTCGGTTAATATTTATCCCTTAATCAACGTCACAAAAACAGATTACCTGGTAATCATTACTTGTCTGTTTGTGGGAATTTCCTGTGTGCTAATTGGCTGTTGTTTTTCCTAAATTCCAAAAGTGCTGTCATTTGAAACGCACTTCATTGGCTTTAAAGTACTGTGTGACTACATTGGCCAAGTAAGGTCAAATATAAATTTATACCTTTCTTTTTCATTGATGTTATTCCTGAACATTTGGAGTGCTGCATAATCCCTCGCTCTCGGACGATCATTACACTTCCTCTACCTGGTCCAATGAGCATTGGTGTTTACACAATTATTGACAAGAGCTGACCTCCTGACAACACACAGTTCAGCTGGACTGTGTAAATGGACAGTGTTTGTTTTCTGAGATCTGGCGTTATACGGCCACTGGATGATGGACCATCTTCTGACACTTGGAAGGCAATGACACGATTTGTTTTTTTACAATTGTATAGTGAATTAAATTCACACTCGTATGAGAACCAAATGACGGTTTACGCAGCTTCTCTGGGAGCTCTGTTTCTGCCAAAACTATGGCGAGTGATCAGTGCGGCCCAGTGGACATTCATGGGCAATAACATTGACCAATGCTTATTATGTTTATTAGAAGCTCTCACTGATTCAATGCTGGGATCTCTATTTTCTCTCAAATTGAGGTGAGGGATTACTGGTGGCACAGTGGAATTTTGCAGTCAATGACATTGACCAGTGCTCCAGAATTAAATCAGTGAGAGATTCTAATAAATGTGTGATTTGAACCATTTATTTTGCAATTTTGATCAGAATCACTCTAGGGTCAGTTTGGCATCCATTTGGCATCAACATAGCAGCCAGTGTGCTCCACAGATCTACAGGAATGGTGCATTAAGACACTTGAGCCTATTCCTCAACCTCAACATGCTCAAATGTTCGACCATTCTGCTAAGGGGTCATCAGATTTTTGTAGTTTTGTGTCATAAATTATCTTACGTTCTTCTTTCCGGTTACTTAAACAAAGATGTGTCAAACAATCTTCATTCTGCTTTAAATTCATTATAGTTTTCATTCTTCTTTTCCAGAGAAACCTACCGACTACACTCCACCAGGTAAAAAATACATGCTAGTCAGTGACTATCTTTGATCTCCTGTCCAGGCTTCCAGTGTATCCAACTTTAAAATGCTGGCAATGGGGAGGTTATGAGAAATCTGAACCCCTGAGGCAAAGTAAGTTCAAATCCCACTCCAGGACAAAGAAGTCAAATAAATAAAAACATATGGACTGGTCATCTAGTATTGAGTTCGTCCATGGAGTCAACAAAGACGCACCCAGCCCAGTGGACGCTGTAAATTTCATCTCACTACCATCTGGCGACTTGTGCCAAAATTGAGAGAGATGCCCCACAGATTAATCACACAACAGGTTGAGTCATAGTCACACTCACAGAATGCTAGATTTCAGCCAACATCCCAGACTCCTCCATCACCATTCCTGAGTATATCCTGTCAACAGGCAAGTAGACTCACCAGCCCTGTGGTGTCAAGTCACTCGAGCCTTTTCTGCAAACTTCAATTTCTGTTGCTGGAATGTTCGGCCATTCTGACAAGCGGGCATCAGCTGTCATTCTGTGGATGTAACTATGTCTGACTATGTGTGACAAATCTGTGGGTCAGCGCTCTCAATTTTTGTAACAAATTGTTTTTTTTTGTTAACGTACTGTTCGTCAAACAAACTCCAGTCAGTATAGATTAAAGTTTTGATTCTTCTTTTTCTGATGAACCTAACGGCTACTACCAACCAGGCATGAATACACCTGCTAGTGAGAGACTATCTTTGATTTCCTGCTATTTTGACCCAGGCCCCGTTTTCAATGCATTGAAATTTGAGTGTCAGCTGTGGCCTAGTTGGCAGAAAAACTGCCACTGGGTCAAAGTTTATAATTTTAAATTTCATTCCAGGATTTGAGCACAGGGATCTGTGTGACACTCCAGTGCAGTACTGAGGGAGGGTTGCACTGTGGAGGTGATGCCTTTTGAATGAATAGTGGAAGCGAGGCCCTGTCTACGCCCTCAGGATGACATAACAAGGCATTATTTTGGGATAGAACTGATTGGCTACTTGCAAGACCTGGCGTATTTTTGCCTCAATAAACATGACAAAAACAGATTATCTTTTCATGATCACATTGCTATTCATGCAAGTTTCCGTGCTGTGTTCCTCACCGCAGGTCGACATCTATAACCCCCAGCACTATTTCAGAAAAGAGTAGAGCCGTTATTCTCCATATCTCGGTTAATATTTATCCCTCAATTAACGTCACAAAAACAGATTACCTGGTAATCGTTACTTGGCTGTTTGTGGGAATTTCCTGTGTGCTAATTGGCTGTTGTTTTTCCTAAATTAAAAAGTGCTGTCATTTGAAACGCACTTCATTGGCTTTAAAGTACTGTGTGACTACATTGGCCAAGGAAGGTGAAATATAAATTTATACTTTTCTTTTTCATTGATGTTATTCCTGAACATTTGGAGTGCTGCATAATCCCTCGGTCTCGGACGATCATTACACTTCCTCTACCTGGTCCGATGTGCATTGGTGTTTACACAATTATTGACATGAGCTGACTTCCTGACAACATACAGGTCAGCTGGACAGTGTAAATAGACAGTGTTTGTATTCTGAGATCTGGCATTATACTACCACTGGATGATGGACCATCTTCTGACACTTGGAAGACAATGACACGATTTGTTTTCTCACAATTGTATAGTGAATTACATTCACACTCATTTGAGAACCAAATGACAGTTTAAGCTGCTTTTCTGGGAGCTCCGTTTTTGCCAAAACTGTGGCGAGTGATCAGTGCGGCCCAGTGGACATTCATGGGCAATAACATTGACCAATGCTTATTATGTTAATTAGAAACTCTCACTGATTCAATTCTGGGATCGCTATTTTCTCTCAAACTGAGGTGAGGGATTACTGGTGGCACAGTGGAATTTCGCACTCAATGACATTGACCAGGGCTCCAGAATTAAATCAGTGAGAGATTCTAATAAATGTGTGATTTGAACCATTTATTTTGCAATTTTGATCAGAATCAATCTTGGGTCAGTTTGGCATCCATTTGGCATCAACATAGCAGCCAGTGTGCTCCACAAATCTACAGGATTAGTGCATTAAGATACTTGAGCCTATTCCTCAACCTCCACATGCTCAAATGTTCGACCATTCTGCTAAGGGGTCATCAGATTTTTGCAGTTTTGTGTCATAAATTATCTTACATTCTCCCTTCTGGTTATTTAAACAAAGATATGTCAAACAATCTTCATTCTGCTTTAAATTCATTATAGTTTACATTCTTCTTTTCCAGAGAAACCTACTGACTACTCTCCACCAGGTAAAAAGTACATTCTAGTCAGTAACTATCTTTGATCTCCTGACATTTGGATTCCTGTCCAGGCTTCCAGTGTATCCAACTTTAAAATGCCAGCAATGGGCAGGATATGAGAAATCCGGCCCCTGAGGCTATATAAGTTCAAATCCCACTCCAGAACAAACAGGTCCAATAAGTGAAAATAAACGGACAGGTCATCTGGTATTGAGCTCGCCCATGGAGTCAACAAAGATGCACCCAGCCCAGGGGATGTTGTAAAGTTCATCTCACTACCATCTGGCGACTTGTGCCAAAATTGAGAGAACTGCCGCACAGATTAGTCACACAACAGGTTGAGACATAGTCACACTCACAGAATCCTAGATTTCAGCCAACATCCCAGACTCTTCCATCACCATTCCTGAGTATGTCCCATCAACAAGCAGGTAGACCCACCAGCCCAGTGGTATCAAGTCACTCGAGCCTGTTCCGCAAACTTCAGTTTCTTTTACTGGCATGTTCGGCCATTCTGACAAGCGGGCATCAGCTGTCATTCTGTGAATGTAACCATGTGTCAACCTTTGGTGTGACTAATCTGTGGGTCAGCTCTCTCAATTTTGGCATAAGTCACTAGTTTTGTATCAAATTGTTTCTTTTTTTTTGTTAACGTACAAACATCCTCCTGTCGGTATAGATTAAAGTTTTAATTCTTCTTCTTTAGATGAACCTACCGTCCACAATCCACCAGGCAAGTATACACCTGCTAGTGAGTGACTATCTTTGATTTCCTGCTATTTTGACCCAGGCCCCGTTTTCAATGCATCGAAATTTGAGTGTCAGCTGTGGCCGAGTTGGCAGAAAAGCTGCCACTGGGGCAAAGTTTATCATTTTAAATTTCACTCCATCATTTGAGCACAGCGATCTGGGTGACACTCCAGTGCAGTACTGAGGGAGGGTTGCACTGTGGAGGTGATGTCTTTTGCATGAATACTGGAAGAGCGGGCCTGTCTACGCCCTCAGTATGACAGAACAAGGCATTATTTTGGGAGAGAACTGATGGGCTATTTGCAGAGTCTTGCTGTATTTATGCCTCAATACACATGACAAAAACGGATTATCCTTTCATGATCACATTGCTATTCATGCAAGGTGCAGGGCTGTATTTCTCATCGCAGGTCGACATCTATAACCCCCAGCACTATTTCAGAAAAGAGTAGAGCTGTTATTCTCCATATCTCGGTTAATATTTATCCCTTAATCAACGTCACAAAAACAGATTACCTGGTAATCATTACTTGTCTGTTTGTGGGAATTTCCTGTGTGCTAATTGGCTGTTGTTTTTCCTAAATTCCAAAAGTGCTGTCATTTGAAACGCACTTCATTGGCTTTAAAGTACTGTGTGACTACATTGGCCAAGTAAGGTCAAATATAAATTTATACCTTTCTTTTTCATTGATGTTATTCCTGAACATTTGGAGTGCTGCATAATCCCTCGCTCTCGGACGATCATTACACTTCCTCTACCTGGTCCAATGAGCATTGGTGTTTACACAATTATTGACAAGAGCTGACCTCCTGACAACACACAGTTCAGCTGGACTGTGTAAATGGACAGTGTTTGTTTTCTGAGATCTGGCGTTATACGGCCACTGGATGATGGACCATCTTCTGACACTTGGAAGGCAATGACACGATTTGTTTTTTTACAATTGTATAGTGAATTAAATTCACACTCGTATGAGAACCAAATGACGGTTTACGCAGCTTCTCTGGGAGCTCTGTTTCTGCCAAAACTATGGCGAGTGATCAGTGCGGCCCAGTGGACATTCATGGGCAATAACATTGACCAATGCTTATTATGTTTATTAGAAGCTCTCACTGATTCAATGCTGGGATCTCTATTTTCTCTCAAATTGAGGTGAGGGATTACTGGTGGCACAGTGGAATTTTGCAGTCAATGACATTGACCAGTGCTCCAGAATTAAATCAGTGAGAGATTCTAATAAATGTGTGATTTGAACCATTTATTTTGCAATTTTGATCAGAATCACTCTAGGGTCAGTTTGGCATCCATTTGGCATCAACATAGCAGCCAGTGTGCTCCACAGATCTACAGGAATGGTGCATTAAGACACTTGAGCCTATTCCTCAACCTCAACATGCTCAAATGTTCGACCATTCTGCTAAGGGGTCATCAGATTTTTGTAGTTTTGTGTCATAAATTATCTTACGTTCTTCTTTCCGGTTACTTAAACAAAGATGTGTCAAACAATCTTCATTCTGCTTTAAATTCATTATAGTTTTCATTCTTCTTTTCCAGAGAAACCTACCGACTACACTCCACCAGGTAAAAAATACATGCTAGTCAGTGACTATCTTTGATCTCCTGTCCAGGCTTCCAGTGTATCCAACTTTAAAATGCTGGCAATGGGGAGGTTATGAGAAATCTGAACCCCTGAGGCAAAGTAAGTTCAAATCCCACTCCAGGACAAAGAAGTCAAATAAATAAAAACATATGGACTGGTCATCTAGTATTGAGTTCGTCCATGGAGTCAACAAAGACGCACCCAGCCCAGTGGACGCTGTAAATTTCATCTCACTACCATCTGGCGACTTGTGCCAAAATTGAGAGAGATGCCCCACAGATTAATCACACAACAGGTTGAGTCATAGTCACACTCACAGAATGCTAGATTTCAGCCAACATCCCAGACTCCTCCATCACCATTCCTGAGTATATCCTGTCAACAGGCAAGTAGACTCACCAGCCCTGTGGTGTCAAGTCACTCGAGCCTTTTCTGCAAACTTCAATTTCTGTTGCTGGAATGTTCGGCCATTCTGACAAGCGGGCATCAGCTGTCATTCTGTGGATGTAACTATGTCTGACTATGTGTGACAAATCTGTGGGTCAGCGCTCTCAATTTTTGTAACAAATTGTTTTTTTTTGTTAACGTACTGTTCGTCAAACAAACTCCAGTCAGTATAGATTAAAGTTTTGATTCTTCTTTTTCTGATGAACCTAACGGCTACTACCAACCAGGCATGAATACACCTGCTAGTGAGAGACTATCTTTGATTTCCTGCTATTTTGACCCAGGCCCCGTTTTCAATGCATTGAAATTTGAGTGTCAGCTGTGGCCTAGTTGGCAGAAAAACTGCCACTGGGTCAAAGTTTATAATTTTAAATTTCATTCCAGGATTTGAGCACAGGGATCTGTGTGACACTCCAGTGCAGTACTGAGGGAGGGTTGCACTGTGGAGGTGATGCCTTTTGAATGAATAGTGGAAGCGAGGCCCTGTCTACGCCCTCAGGATGACATAACAAGGCATTATTTTGGGATAGAACTGATTGGCTACTTGCAAGACCTGGCGTATTTTTGCCTCAATAAACATGACAAAAACAGATTATCTTTTCATGATCACATTGCTATTCATGCAAGTTTCCGTGCTGTGTTCCTCACCGCAGGTCGACATCTATAACCCCCAGCACTATTTCAGAAAAGAGTAGAGCCGTTATTCTCCATATCTCGGTTAATATTTATCCCTCAATTAACGTCACAAAAACAGATTACCTGGTAATCGTTACTTGGCTGTTTGTGGGAATTTCCTGTGTGCTAATTGGCTGTTGTTTTTCCTAAATTAAAAAGTGCTGTCATTTGAAACGCACTTCATTGGCTTTAAAGTACTGTGTGACTACATTGGCCAAGGAAGGTGAAATATAAATTTATACTTTTCTTTTTCATTGATGTTATTCCTGAACATTTGGAGTGCTGCATAATCCCTCGGTCTCAGACGATCATTACACTTCCTCTACCTGGTCCGATGTGCATTGGTGTTTACACAATTATTGACATGAGCTGACTTCCTGACAACATACAGGTCAGCTGGACAGTGTAAATAGACAGTGTTTGTATTCTGAGATCTGGCATTATACTACCACTGGATGATGGACCATCTTCTGACACTTGGAAGACAATGACACGATTTGTTTTCTCACAATTGTATAGTGAATTACATTCACACTCATTTGAGAACCAAATGACAGTTTAAGCTGCTTTTCTGGGAGCTCCGTTTTTGCCAAAACTGTGGCGAGTGATCAGTGCGGCCCAGTGGACATTCATGGGCAATAACATTGACCAATGCTTATTATGTTAATTAGAAACTCTCACTGATTCAATTCTGGGATCGCTATTTTCTCTCAAACTGAGGTGAGGGATTACTGGTGGCACAGTGGAATTTCGCACTCAATGACATTGACCAGTGCTCCAGAATTAAATCAGTGAGAGATTCTAATAAATGTGTGATTTGAACCATTTATTTTGCAATTTTGATCAGAATCAATCTTGGGTCAGTTTGGCATCCATTTGGCATCAACATAGCAGCCAGTGTGCTCCACAAATCTACAGGATTAGTGCATTAAGATACTTGAGCCTATTCCTCAACCTCCACATGCTCAAATGTTCGACCATTCTGCTAAGGGGTCATCAGATTTTTGCAGTTTTGTGTCATAAATTATCTTACATTCTCCCTTCTGGTTATTTAAACAAAGATATGTCAAACAATCTTCATTCTGCTTTAAATTCATTATAGTTTACATTCTTCTTTTCCAGAGAAACCTACTGACTACTCTCCACCAGGTAAAAAGTACATTCTAGTCAGTAACTATCTTTGATCTCCTGACATTTGGATTCCTGTCCAGGCTTCCAGTGTATCCAACTTTAAAATGCCAGCAATGGGCAGGATATGAGAAATCCGGCCCCTGAGGCTATATAAGTTCAAATCCCACTCCAGAACAAACAGGTCCAATAAGTGAAAATAAACGGACAGGTCATCTGGTATTGAGCTCGCCCATGGAGTCAACAAAGATGCACCCAGCCCAGGGGATGTTGTAAAGTTCATCTCACTACCATCTGGCGACTTGTGCCAAAATTGAGAGAACTGCCGCACAGATTAGTCACACAACAGGTTGAGACATAGTCACACTCACAGAATCCTAGATTTCAGCCAACATCCCAGACTCTTCCATCACCATTCCTGAGTATGTCCCATCAACAAGCAGGTAGACCCACCAGCCCAGTGGTATCAAGTCACTCGAGCCTGTTCCGCAAACTTCAGTTTCTTTTACTGGCATGTTCGGCCATTCTGACAAGCGGGCATCAGCTGTCATTCTGTGAATGTAACCATGTGTCAACCTTTGGTGTGACTAATCTGTGGGTCAGCTCTCTCAATTTTGGCATAAGTCACTAGTTTTGTATCAAATTGTTTCTTTTTTTTTGTTAACGTACAAACATCCTCCTGTCGGTATAGATTAAAGTTTTAATTCTTCTTCTTTAGATGAACCTACCGTCCACAATCCACCAGGCAAGTATACACCTGCTAGTGAGTGACTATCTTTGATTTCCTGCTATTTTGACCCAGGCCCCGTTTTCAATGCATCGAAATTTGAGTGTCAGCTGTGGCCGAGTTGGCAGAAAAGCTGCCACTGGGGCAAAGTTTATCATTTTAAATTTCACTCCATCATTTGAGCACAGCGATCTGGGTGACACTCCAGTGCAGTACTGAGGGAGGGTTGCACTGTGGAGGTGATGTCTTTTGCATGAATACTGGAAGAGCGGGCCTGTCTACGCCCTCAGTATGACAGAACAAGGCATTATTTTGGGAGAGAACTGATGGGCTATTTGCAGAGTCTTGCTGTATTTATGCCTCAATACACATGACAAAAACGGATTATCCTTTCATGACACATTGCTATTCATGCAAGGTGCAGGGCTGTATTCCTCATCGCAGGTCGACATCTATAACCCCCAGCACTATTTCAGAAAAGAGTAGAGCTGTTATTCTCCATATCTCGGTTAATATTTATCCCTTAATCAACGTCACAAAAACAGATTACCTGGTAATCATTACTTGTCTGTTTGTGGGAATTTCCTGTGTGCTAATTGGCTGTTGTTTTTCCTAAATTCCAAAAGTGCTGTCATTTGAAACGCACTTCATTGGCTTTAAAGTACTGTGTGACTACATTGGCCAAGTAAGGTCAAATATAAATTTGTACCTTTTTCATTGATGTTATTCCTGAACATTTGGAGTGCTGCATAATCCCTCGCACTCAGACGATCATTACACTTCCTCTACCTGGTCCAATGTGCATTGGTTTTTACACAATTATTGACATGACCTGACCTCCTGAAAACATACAGGTCAGCTGGGCAATGTAAATGGACAGTGTTTGTATTCTGAGATCTGGCGCTATACGGCCACTGGATGATCGACCATCTCCTGACACTTGGAAAGCAATGACACGATTTGTTTTTTAACAATTGTATAGTGAATTACATTCACACTTGTATGAGAACCAAATGATGGTTCAAGCTGCTTTTCTGGGAGCTCCGTTTTTGCCAAAACTGTGGCGAGTGATCAGTGCGGCCCAGTGGACATTCATGGGCAATAGCAGTGTCCAATGCTTATTATGTTAATTAGAAACGATCACTGATTCAATTCTGGGATCGCTTTTTTCTCTCAAATTGAGGTGAGGGATTACCGGTGGCACAGTGGAATTTCGCAGTTAATGGCTTGACCAGTGCCCCAGAATTTAATCAGTGTGAGATTCTAATAAATATGTGATTTGAACTATTTATTTTGCAATTTTGATCAGAATCAATCTTGGGTCAGGTTGGCATCCATTTGGCATCAACATAGCAGCCAGTGTGCTCCACAAATCTACAGGATTAGTGCATTAAGACACTTGAGCCTATTCCTCAACCTCCACATGCTCAAATGTTCCAGCATTCTTCTAAGGGGTCATCAGATTTTTGCAGTTTTGTGTCATAAATTATCTTACGTTCTTCTTTCCGGTTATTTAAACAAAGATGTGTCAATCTTCATTCTGTTTTAAATTCATTATAGTTTACATTCCTCTTTTCCAGAGAAACCTACTGACTACTCTCCACCAGGTAAAAAGTACATGCTAGTCAGTGAGTATCTTTGATCTCCTGACATTTGGATTCCTGTCCAGGCTTCCAGTATATCCACCTTTAAAATGCCAGCAATGGGCAGGATATGAGAAATCCGGCCCCTGAGGCTATATAAGTTCAAATCCCACTCCAGAACAAACAAGTCAAATAAGTGAAAATAAACGGACAGGTCATCTGGTATTGAGCTCGCCCATGGAGTCAACAAAGACGCACCCAGCCCAGGGGATGTTGTAAAGTTCATCTCACTACCATCTGGCGACTTGTGCCAAAATTGAGAGAACTGCCGCACAGATTAGTCACACAACAGGTTGAGACATAGTCACACTCACAGAATCCTAGATTTCAGCCAACATCCCAGACTCCTCCATCACCATTCCTGAGTATGTCCCATCAACAAGCAGGTAGACCCACCAGCCCAGTGGTATCAAGTCATTCGAGCCTGTACCGCAAAGTTCAGTTTCTTTTGCTGGAATGTTCGGCCATTCTGACAAGCGGGCATCAGCTGTCATTCTGTGAATGTAAGCATGTGTCAACCTTTGGTGTGACTAATGTTTGGGTCAGCTCTCTCAATTTTGGCACAAGTCACCAGTTTTGTATCAAATTGTTTCTTTTTATTTGTTAACATACACACAACCTCCAGTCGGTATTGATTTAAGTTTTAATTCTTCTTTAGATGAACCTACCGTCTACAATCCACCAGGCAAGTTTCCTCCTGCTAGTGGGTGACTATCTTTGATTTCCTGCTATTTTGACCCAGGCCCCATTTTCAATGCATCGAAATTTGAGTGTCAGCTGTGGCCTAGTTGGCAGAAAAGCTGCCACTGGGGCAAAGTTTATCATTTTAAATTTCACTCCAGCATTTGAGCACAGCGATCTGGGTGACACTCCAGTGCAGTACTGAGGGAGAGTTGCACTGTGGAGGTGATGTCTTTTGCATGAATACTGGAAGTGCGGGCCTGTCTACACCCTCAGGATGGCATAACAAGGCATTATTTTGGGATAGAACTGATGGGCTATTTGCAGAGTCTTGCTGTATTTTTGCCTCAATACACATGACAAAAATGGATTATCTCTTCATGATCACATTGCTATTCATGCAAGGTGCAGTGCTGTATTCCTGATCGGAGGTCGACATCTATAACCCCCAGCACTATTTCAGAAAAGAGTAGAGCTGTTATTCTCCATATCTCAGTTAATATTTATCCCTTAATCAGCGTCACAAAAACAGATTAGCTGGTAATCATTACTTGTCTGTTTGTGGGAATTTCCTGTGTGCTAATTGGCTGTTGTTTTTCCTAAATTACAAAAGTGGTATCATTTAAATGCACTTCATTGGCTTTATAGTACAGTGTCACAACATTGGTCAGGTAAAGTGAAATATAAATTTATACCTTTCTTTTCCATTGATGTTATTCCTCAATATTTGAAGTGCTGCATAATCCCTCGCTCTCAGATGATCATTGCATTTCCTCTACCTGGTCCAATGTTCATAGCTGTTTACACAATTATTGACATGAGCTGACCTCCTGACAACACACAGGTCAGCTGGACTGTGTATATGGGCAGTGTTTGTATTCTGAGATCTGGCGTTATACGGCCACTGGATGATCGACCATCTTCTGACACTTGGAAGGCAATGACACGATTTGTTTGTTTACAATTGTATAGTGAATTACATTCACGCTTATATGAGAACCAAATGACAGTTTACGCAGCTTCTCTGGGAGCCTGTTTCTGCCAAAACTATGGCGAGTGATCAGTGCGGCCCAGTGGACATTCATTGGCAATAACATTGACCAATGCTTATTATGTTTATTACAATCTCTCACTGATTCAGTTCCGGGATCTCTATTTTCTCTCAAATTGAGGTGAGGGATTACTGGTGGCACAGTGGAATTTCGCAGTCAATGACGTTGACCAGTGCCCCAGAATTAAATCATTGAGAGATTCTAATAAATGTGTAATTTGAACCATTTATTTTGCAATTTTGATCAGAATCAATCTTGGGTCAGTTTGGCATCCATTTGGCATCAACATAGCAGCCAGTGTGCTCCACGAATCTACAAGATTAGTGCATTAAGACACTTGAGCCTCTTCCTCAGCCTCCAGTTGCTCAAATGTTCGACCATTCTGCTAAGGGGTCATCAGATTTTTGCAGTTTTGTGTCTTAAATTATCTTACGTTCTTCTTTCCGGTTATTTAAACAAAGATATGTCAAATAATCTTCATTCTGCTTTAAATTCATTATAGTTTTCATTCTTCTTTTCCAGAGATGCCAACAGACTACTCTCCACCAGGTAAAAAAATACATGCTAGTCAGTGACTATCTTTGATCTCCTGATATTTGGACTCCAGGACAAATAAGTCAAATAAGTAAAAATATCTGGACTGGTCATCTGGTATTGAGCTCAGCCATGGAGTCAACAAAGGCGCACCCAGCCCAGGGGACGCTGTAAAGTTCATCTCACTACCATCTGGCGACTTGTGCCAAAATTGAGGGAGCTGCCCCACAGATTAGTCACACAACAGGTTGAGTCATAGTCACACTCACAGAATGCTAGATTTCAGCCAACATCCCAGACTCCTCCATCAACATTCCTGAGTATATCCTGTCAACAAGCAGGTAGACCCACCAGCCCTGTGGTATCAAGTCACTCGAGCCTTTTCTGCAAACTTCAATTTCTGTTGCTGGAATGTTCGGCCATTCTGACAAGCGGGCATCAGCTGTCATTCTGTGAATGTAACTATGTCTCAAGTTTTTGTGTGACTAATCTGTAGGTCAGCTCTCTCAATTTTGGCACAAGTCACCAGTTTTGTAAAAATTGTTTTTGTTTTTTGTTAGTGTACTGTTCGTCAAACAACCTTCAGTCTGTATAGATTAAAGTTTTAATTCTTCTTTTTTGGATGAACCTACTGTTCACTATCCACCAGGCAAGAATACACCTGCTAGTGAGTGACTTTCCTAAATTACAAAAGTGCTATTATTTGAAACGCACTTCATTGGCTTTATAGAAGTGTGTGACTACATTGGTCAGGTAAAGTGAAATATAAATATATACCTTTCTTTCTCATTGATGTTATTCCTGAATATTTGGAGTGCTGCATAACTGCTCGCTCTCGGATGATTATTACATTTCTTCTACCTGGTCCAATGTGCATTGGTGCCTACACAATTATAGACATGCTCTGACCTGACAACACACAGGTCAGCTGGATTGTGTAAAGGAACAGTGTTTGTATTCTGAAATCTGGCGTTATACTGCCACTGGATGATCGACCATCTTCTGACACTTGGAAGGCAATGACACGATTTGTTTTTTTACAATTGTAGAGTGAATTACTTTCACGCTTGTATGAGAACCAAATGACAGTTTATGCAGCTTCTCTGGGAGCTCTGTTTCTGCCAAAACTATGGCGAGTGATCAGTGCCGCCCAGTGGAAATTCATGGGCAATAACATTGACCAATGCTTATTATGTTTTTTAGAATCTCTCACTGATTCAATGCTGGGATCTCTATTTTCTCTCAAATTGAGTTGAGGCATTACTGGTGGCACAGTGGAATTTCGCAGACAATGACATTGACCAGTGCCCCAGAATTAAATCAGTGAGAGATTCTAATAAATGTGTAATTTGAACCATTTATTTTGCAATTTTGATCAGAATCAATCTTGGGTCAGTTTGGCATCCATTTGGCATCAACATAGCAGCCAGTGTGCTCCACAAATCTACAAGATTAGTGCATTAAGACACTTGAGCCTCTTCCTCAGCCTCCAGTTGCTCCAATGTTCGACCATTCTGCTAAGGGGTCATCAGATTTTTGCAATTTTGTGTCATAAATTATCTTACGTTCTTCTTTCCGGTTATTTAAACAAAGATATGTCAAACAATCTTCATTCTGCTTTAAATTCATTATAGTTTTCATTCTTCTTTTCCAGAGATGCCAACAGACTACTCTCCACCAGGTAAAAAAATACATGCTAGTCAGTGACTATCTTTGATCTCCTGATATTTGGACTCCAGGACAAATAAGTCAAATAAGTAAAAATATCTGGACTGGTCATCTGGTATTGAGCTCAGCCATGGAGTCAACAAAGGCGCACCCAGCCTAGGGGACGCTGTAAAGTTCATCTCACCACCATCTGGCGACTTGTGCCAAAATTGAGAGAACTGCCTCACAGATTAGTCACACAAAAGGTTGAGTCATAGTCACACTCACAGAATCCTAGATTTCAGCCAACATCCCAGACTCCTCCATCACCATTCCTGAGTATATCCTGTCAACAAGCAGGTAGACCCACCAGCCCTGTGGTGTCAAGTCAGGCGAGCCTTTTCTGCAAACGTCAATTTCTGTTGCTGGAATGTTCGGCCATTCTGACAAGCGCGCATCAGATGTCATTCTGTGAATGTAACTATGTCTCAAGCTTTTGTGTGACAAATCTGTGGGTCAGCGCTCTCAATTTTTGTATCAAATTGTTTCTTTTTTTTTGTGAACGTACTGTTCGTCAAACGAACTCCAGTCAGTATAGATTAAAGTTTTGATTCTTCTTTTTCTGAAGAACCTAACGTCTACTATCCACCAGGCATGAATCCACCTGCTAGTGAGTGACTATCTTTGATTTCCTGCTATTTTGCTGCTGGCCCCGTTTTCATTGCTTCGAAATTTGAGTGTCAGCTGTGGCCTAGTTGGCAGAAAAGCTGCCACTGGGGCAAAGTTTATAATTTTAAATTTCACTCCAGCATTTGAGCACAGCGATCTGGGTGACACTCCAGTGCTGTACTGAGGGAGGGTTGCACTGTGGAGGTGATGTCTTTTGCATGAATACTGGAAGCGAGGCCCTGTCTACACCCTCAGGATGACATAACAAGGCATTATTTTGGGATAGAACTGATTGGCTATTTGCCGAGTCTTGCTGTATTTATGCCTCAATACACATGACAAAAACAGATTATCTTTTCATGATCACATTGCTATTCATGCAAGTTGCTGTGCTGTATTCCTCATCGCAGGTCGACATCTATAACCCCCAGCACAATTTGAGAAAAGAGTAGAGCCGTTATTCTCCATATCTCGGTTAATATTTATCCCTCAATTAACGTCACAAAAACAGATTACCTAGTAATCGTTACTTGGCTGTTTGTGGGAATTTCCTGTGTGCTAATTGGCTGTTGTTTTTCCTAAATTACAAAAGTGCTGTCATTGAAACGCACTTCATTGGCTTTAAAGTACTGTGTGACTACATTGTCCAAGTAAGGTGAAATATAAATTTATACCTTCCTTTTTCATTGATGTTATTCCTGAACATTTGAAGTGCTGCATAATCCCTCGCTCTCGTATGATCATTACACTTCCTCTACCTGGTCCAGTGTGCATTGGTGTTTACACAATTATTGACATGAGCTGACCTCCTGACAACATACAGGTCAGCTGGACTGTGTAAATAGACAGTGTTTGCATTCTGAGATCTGGTATTATACTGCCACTGGATGATCGACCATCTTCTGACACTTGGATTTGTTTTTTACAATTGTATAGTGAATTATATTCGCACTCGTATGAGAACCAAATGATGGTTTACGCAGCTTCTCTGGGAGCTCTGTTTCTGCCAAAACAATGGCGAGTGATCAGTGCGGCCCAGTGGACATTCATTGGCAATAACATTGACCAATGTTTATTATGTTTATTAGAAGCTCTCACTGATTCAATTCTGGGATCTCTATTTTCTCTCAAATTGAGTTGAGGGATTGCTGGTGGCACAGTGGAATTTCACAGTCAATGACGTTGACCAGTGCCCCAGAATTAAATCAGTGAGAGATTCTAATAAATGTGTAATTTGAACCATTTATTTTGTAATTTTGATCAGAATCAATCTTGGGTCAGTTTGGCATCCATTTGGCATCAACATAGCAGCCAGTGTGCTCCACAAATCTATAAGATTAGTGAATTAAGACACTTGAGCCTGTTCCTCAACCTCCAGTTGCTCAAATGTTCGAGCATTCTGCTAAGGGGTCATCAGATTTTTGCAGTTTTGTGTCATAAATTATCTTACGTTCTTCCTTCCGGTTATTTAAACAAAGATATGTCAAACAATCTTCATTCTGTTTTAAATTCATTATAGTTTTCATTCTTCTCTTCCAGAGAAACCTACCGACTACTCTCCACCAGGTAAAAAGAACATGCTAGTCAGTGACTATCTTTGATCTCCTGACATTTGGACTCCTGTCCAGGCTTCCAGTGTATCCAACTTTAAAATGCCAGCAATGGGCAGGATATGAGATATCTGGCCCCTGAGGCTATATAAGTTCAAATCCCACTCCAGGACAAACAAGTCAAATAAGTGAAAATAAACGGACAGGTCATCTGGTATTGAGCTCGCCCATGGAGTCAACAAAGACGCATCCAGCCCAGGGGATGTTGTAAAGTTCATCTCACTACCATCTGGCGACTTGTGCCAAAATTGAGAGAGCTGCCACACAGATTAGTCACACAACAGGTTGAGACGTAGTCACACTCACAGAATCCTAGATTTCAGCCAACATCCCAGACTCCTCCATCACCATTCCTGAGTATGTCCCATCAACAAGCAGGTAGACCCACCAGCCCAGTGGTATCAAGTCACTCGAGCCTGTTCCGCAAACTTCAGTTTCTGTTGCTGGAATGTTCGGCCATTCTGACAAGCGGGCATCAGCTGTCATTCTGTGAATGTAACCATGTGTCAACATTTGGTGTGACTAATCTGTGTGTCAGCTCTCTCAATTTTGGCACAAGTCACCAGATTTGTTTCAAATTGTTTCTTTTTTAACGTACACACAACCTCCAGTCGGAATAGATTAAAGTTTTAATTCTTCTTCTTCAGATGAACCTACCGTCTACTATCCACCTGGCAAGTATACACCTGCTAGTGAGTGACTATCTTTGATTTCCTGCTATTTTGACCCAGGCCCCGTTTTCAATGCATCAAAATTTGAGTGTCAGCTGTGGCCGAGTTGGCAGAAAGGCTGCCACTGGGGCAAAGTTTATCATTTTAAATTTCACTCCAGCATTTGAGCACAGCGATCTGGGTGACACTCCAGTGCAGTACTGAGGGAGAGTTGCACTGTGGAGGTGATGTCTTTTGCATGAATACTGGAAGTGCGGGCCTGTCTACACCCTCAGGATAACATAACAAGGCATTATTTTGAGGTAGAACTGATGGGCTATTTGCAGAGTCTTGCTGTATTTATGCCTCAATACACATGACAAAAACGGATTATCTTTTCATGATCACATTGCTATTCATGCAAGGTGCAGTGCTGTATTCCTGATCGCAGGTCGACATCTATAACCCCCAGCACTATTTCAGAAAAGAGTAGAGCTGTTATTCTCCATATCTCGGTTAATATTTATCCCTTAATCAACGTCACAAAAACAGATTACCTGGTAATCATTACTTGACTGTTTGTGGGAATTTCCTGTGTGCTAATTGGCTGTTGTTTTTCCTAAATTACAAAAGTGCTGTCATTTGAAACACAGTTCATTGGCTTTAAAGTACTGTGTGACTACATTGGCCAAGTAAGGTGAAATATAAATTTATACCTTTCTTTTTCATTGATGTTATTCCTGAACATTTGAAGTGCTGCATAATCCCTCGCTCTCGTATGATCATTACACTTCCTCTACCTGGTCCAGTGTGCATTGGTGTTTACACAATTATTGACATGAGCTGACCTCCTGACAACATACAGGTCAGCTGGACTGTGTAAATAGACAGTGTTTGCATTCTGAGATCTGGTATTATACTGCCACTGGATGATCGACCATCTTCTGACACTTGGATTTGTTTTTTACAATTGTATAGTGAATTATATTCGCACTCGTATGAGAACCAAATGATGGTTTACGCAGCTTCTCTGGGAGCTCTGTTTCTGCCAAAACAATGGCGAGTGATCAGTGCGGCCCAGTGGACATTCATTGGCAATAACATTGACCAATGTTTATTATGTTTATTAGAAGCTCTCACTGATTCAATTCTGGGATCTCTATTTTCTCTCAAATTGAGTTGAGGGATTGCTGGTGGCACAGTGGAATTTCACAGTCAATGACGTTGACCAGTGCCCCTGAATTAAATCAGTGAGAGATTCTAATAAATGTGTAATTTGAACCATTTATTTTGTAATTTTGATCAGAATCAATCTTGGGTCAGTTTGGCATCCATTTGGCATCAACATAGCAGCCAGTGTGCTCCACAAATCTATAAGATTAGTGAATTAAGACACTTGAGCCTGTTCCTCAACCTCCAGTTGCTCAAATGTTCGAGCATTCTGCTAAGGGGTCATCAGATTTTTGCAGTTTTGTGTCATAAATTATCTTACGTTCTTCCTTCCGGTTATTTAAACAAAGATATGTCAAACAATCTTCATTCTGTTTTAAATTCATTATAGTTTTCATTCTTCTTTTCCAGAGAAACCTACCGACTACTCTCCACCAGGTAAAAAGAACATGCTAGTCAGTGACTATCTTTGATCTCCTGACATTTGGACTCCTGTCCAGGCTTCCAGTGTATCCAACTTTAAAATGCCAGCAATGGGCAGGATATGAGATATCTGGCCCCTGAGGCTATATAAGTTCAAATCCCACTCCAGGACAAACAAGTCAAATAAGTGAAAATAAACGGACAGGTCATCTGGTATTGAGCTCGCCCATGGAGTCAACAAAGACGCATCCAGCCCAGGGGATGTTGTAAAGTTCATCTCACTACCATCTGGCGACTTGTGCCAAAATTGAGAGAGCTGCCACACAGATTAGTCACACAACAGGTTGAGACGTAGTCACACTCACAGAATCCTAGATTTCAGCCAACATCCCAGACTCCTCCATCACCATTCCTGAGTATGTCCCATCAACAAGCAAGTAGACCCACCAGCCCAGTGGTATCAAGTCACTCGAGCCTGTTCCGCAAACTTCAGTTTCTGTTGCTGGAATGTTCGGCCATTCTGACAAGCGGGCATCAGCTGTCATTCTGTGAATGTAACCATGTGTCAACATTTGGTGTGACTAATCTGTGTGTCAGCTCTCTCAATTTTGGCACAAGTCACCAGATTTGTTTCAAATTGTTTCTTTTTTAACGTACACACAACCTCCAGTCGGAATAGATTAAAGTTTTAATTCTTCTTCTTCAGATGAACCTACCGTCTACTATCCACCTGGCAAGTATACACCTGCTAGTGAGTGACTATCTTTGATTTCCTGCTATTTTGACCCAGGCCCCGTTTTCAATGCATCAAAATTTGAGTGTCAGCTGTGGCCTAGTTGGCAGAAAAGCTGCCACTGGGGCAAAGTTTATCATTTTAAATTTCACTCCAGCATTTGAGCACAGCGATCTGGGTGACACTCCAGTGCAGTACTGAGGGAGAGTTGCACTGTGGAGGTGATGTCTTTTGCATGAATACTGGAAGTGCGGGCCTGTCTACACCCTCAGGATAACATAACAAGGCATTATTTTGAGGTAGAACTGATGGGCTATTTGCAGAGTCTTGCTGTATTTATGCCTCAATACACATGACAAAAACGGATTATCTTTTCATGATCACATTGCTATTCATGCAAGGTGCAGTGCTGTATTCCTGATCGCAGGTCGACATCTATAACCCCCAGCACTGTTTCAGAAAAGAGTAGAGCTGTTATTCTCCATATCTCGGTTAATATTTATCCCTTAATCAACGTCACAAAAACAGATTACCTAGTAATCGTTACTTGGCTGTTTGTGGGAATTTCCTGTGTGCTAATTGGCTGTTGTTTTTCCTAAATTACAAAAGTGCTGTCATTGAAACGCACTTCATTGGCTTTAAAGTACTGTGTGACTACATTGTCCAAGTAAGGTGAAATATAAATTTATACCTTCCTTTTTCATTGATGTTATTCCTGAACATTTGAAGTGCTGCATAATCCCTCGCTCTCGTATGATCATTACACTTCCTCTACCTGGTCCAGTGTGCATTGGTGTTTACACAATTATTGACATGAGCTGACCTCCTGACAACATACAGGTCAGCTGGACTGTGTAAATAGACAGTGTTTGCATTCTGAGATCTGGTATTATACTGCCACTGGATGATCGACCATCTTCTGACACTTGGATTTGTTTTTTACAATTGTATAGTGAATTATATTCGCACTCGTATGAGAACCAAATGATGGTTTACGCAGCTTCTCTGGGAGCTCTGTTTCTGCCAAAACAATGGCGAGTGATCAGTGCGGCCCAGTGGACATTCATTGGCAATAACATTGACCAATGTTTATTATGTTTATTAGAAGCTCTCACTGATTCAATTCTGGGATCTCTATTTTCTCTCAAATTGAGTTGAGGGATTACTGGTGGCACAGTGGAATTTCACAGTCAATGACGTTGACCAGTGCCCCAGAATTAAATCAGTGAGAGATTCTAATAAATGTGTAATTTGAACCATTTATTTTGTAATTTTGATCAGAATCAATCTTGGGTCAGTTTGGCATCCATTTGGCATCAACATAGCAGCCAGTGTGCTCCACAAATCTATAAGATTAGTGAATTAAGACACTTGAGCCTGTTCCTCAACCTCCAGTTGCTCAAATGTTCGAGCATTCTGCTAAGGGGTCATCAGATTTTTGCAGTTTTGTGTCATAAATTATCTTACGTTCTTCCTTCCGGTTATTTAAACAAAGATATGTCAAACAATCTTCATTCTGTTTTAAATTCATTATAGTTTTCATTCTTCTCTTCCAGAGAAACCTACCGACTACTCTCCACCAGGTAAAAAGAACATGCTAGTCAGTGACTATCTTTGATCTCCTGACATTTGGACTCCTGTCCAGGCTTCCAGTGTATCCAACTTTAAAATGCCAGCAATGGGCAGGATATGAGATATCTGGCCCCTGAGGCTATATAAGTTCAAATCCCACTCCAGGACAAACAAGTCAAATAAGTGAAAATAAACGGACAGGTCATCTGGTATTGAGCTCGCCCATGGAGTCAACAAAGACGCATCCAGCCCAGGGGATGTTGTAAAGTTCATCTCACTACCATCTGGCGACTTGTGCCAAAATTGAGAGAGCTGCCACACAGATTAGTCACACAACAGGTTGAGACGTAGTCACACTCACAGAATCCTAGATTTCAGCCAACATCCCAGACTCCTCCATCACCATTCCTGAGTATGTCCCATCAACAAGCAGGTAGACCCACCAGCCCAGTGGTATCAAGTCACTCGAGCCTGTTCCGCAAACTTCAGTTTCTGTTGCTGGAATGTTCGGCCATTCTGACAAGCGGGCATCAGCTGTCATTCTGTGAATGTAACCATGTGTCAACATTTGGTGTGACTAATCTGTGTGTCAGCTCTCTCAATTTTGGCACAAGTCACCAGATTTGTTTCAAATTGTTTCTTTTTTAACGTACACACAACCTCCAGTCGGAATAGATTAAAGTTTTAATTCTTCTTCTTCAGATGAACCTACCGTCTACTATCCACCTGGCAAGTATACACCTGCTAGTGAGTGACTATCTTTGATTTCCTGCTATTTTGACCCAGGCCCCGTTTTCAATGCATCAAAATTTGAGTGTCAGCTGTGGCCGAGTTGGCAGAAAAGCTGCCACTGGGGCAAAGTTTATCATTTTAAATTTCACTCCAGCATTTGAGCACAGCGATCTGGGTGACACTCCAGTGCAGTACTGAGGGAGAGTTGCACTGTGGAGGTGATGTCTTTTGCATGAATACTGGAAGTGCGGGCCTGTCTACACCCTCAGGATAACATAACAAGGCATTATTTTGAGGTAGAACTGATGGGCTATTTGCAGAGTCTTGCTGTATTTATGCCTCAATACACATGACAAAAACGGATTATCTTTTCATGATCACATTGCTATTCATGCAAGGTGCAGTGCTGTATTCCTGATCGCAGGTCGACATCTATAACCCCCAGCACTATTTCAGAAAAGAGTAGAGCTGTTATTCTCCATATCTCGGTTAATATTTATCCCTTAATCAACGTCACAAAAACAGATTACCTGGTAATCATTACTTGACTGTTTGTGGGAATTTCCTGTGTGCTAATTGGCTGTTGTTTTTCCTAAATTACAAAAGTGCTGTCATTTGAAACACAGTTCATTGGCTTTAAAGTACTGTGTGACTACATTGGCCAAGTAAGGTGAAATATAAATTTATACCTTTCTTTTTCATTGATGTTATTCCTGAACATTTGAAGTGCTGCATAATCCCTCGCTCTCGTATGATCATTACACTTCCTCTACCTGGTCCAGTGTGCATTGGTGTTTACACAATTATTGACATGAGCTGACCTCCTGACAACATACAGGTCAGCTGGACTGTGTAAATAGACAGTGTTTGCATTCTGAGATCTGGTATTATACTGCCACTGGATGATCGACCATCTTCTGACACTTGGATTTGTTTTTTACAATTGTATAGTGAATTATATTCGCACTCGTATGAGAACCAAATGATGGTTTACGCAGCTTCTCTGGGAGCTCTGTTTCTGCCAAAACAATGGCGAGTGATCAGTGCGGCCCAGTGGACATTCATTGGCAATAACATTGACCAATGTTTATTATGTTTATTAGAAGCTCTCACTGATTCAATTCTGGGATCTCTATTTTCTCTCAAATTGAGTTGAGGGATTGCTGGTGGCACAGTGGAATTTCACAGTCAATGACGTTGACCAGTGCCCCTGAATTAAATCAGTGAGAGATTCTAATAAATGTGTAATTTGAACCATTTATTTTGTAATTTTGATCAGAATCAATCTTGGGTCAGTTTGGCATCCATTTGGCATCAACATAGCAGCCAGTGTGCTCCACAAATCTATAAGATTAGTGAATTAAGACACTTGAGCCTGTTCCTCAACCTCCAGTTGCTCAAATGTTCGAGCATTCTGCTAAGGGGTCATCAGATTTTTGCAGTTTTGTGTCATAAATTATCTTACGTTCTTCCTTCCGGTTATTTAAACAAAGATATGTCAAACAATCTTCATTCTGTTTTAAATTCATTATAGTTTTCATTCTTCTTTTCCAGAGAAACCTACCGACTACTCTCCACCAGGTAAAAAGAACATGCTAGTCAGTGACTATCTTTGATCTCCTGACATTTGGACTCCTGTCCAGGCTTCCAGTGTATCCAACTTTAAAATGCCAGCAATGGGCAGGATATGAGATATCTGGCCCCTGAGGCTATATAAGTTCAAATCCCACTCCAGGACAAACAAGTCAAATAAGTGAAAATAAACGGACAGGTCATCTGGTATTGAGCTCGCCCATGGAGTCAACAAAGACGCATCCAGCCCAGGGGATGTTGTAAAGTTCATCTCACTACCATCTGGCGACTTGTGCCAAAATTGAGAGAGCTGCCACACAGATTAGTCACACAACAGGTTGAGACGTAGTCACACTCACAGAATCCTAGATTTCAGCCAACATCCCAGACTCCTCCATCACCATTCCTGAGTATGTCCCATCAACAAGCAAGTAGACCCACCAGCCCAGTGGTATCAAGTCACTCGAGCCTGTTCCGCAAACTTCAGTTTCTGTTGCTGGAATGTTCGGCCATTCTGACAAGCGGGCATCAGCTGTCATTCTGTGAATGTAACCATGTGTCAACATTTGGTGTGACTAATCTGTGTGTCAGCTCTCTCAATTTTGGCACAAGTCACCAGATTTGTTTCAAATTGTTTCTTTTTTAACGTACACACAACCTCCAGTCGGAATAGATTAAAGTTTTAATTCTTCTTCTTCAGATGAACCTACCGTCTACTATCCACCTGGCAAGTATACACCTGCTAGTGAGTGACTATCTTTGATTTCCTGCTATTTTGACCCAGGCCCCGTTTTCAATGCATCAAAATTTGAGTGTCAGCTGTGGCCTAGTTGGCAGAAAAGCTGCCACTGGGGCAAAGTTTATCATTTTAAATTTCACTCCAGCATTTGAGCACAGCGATCTGGGTGACACTCCAGTGCAGTACTGAGGGAGAGTTGCACTGTGGAGGTGATGTCTTTTGCATGAATACTGGAAGTGCGGGCCTGTCTACACCCTCAGGATAACATAACAAGGCATTATTTTGAGGTAGAACTGATGGGCTATTTGCAGAGTCTTGCTGTATTTATGCCTCAATACACATGACAAAAACGGATTATCTTTTCATGATCACATTGCTATTCATGCAAGGTGCAGTGCTGTATTCCTGATCGCAGGTCGACATCTATAACCCCCAGCACTGTTTCAGAAAAGAGTAGAGCTGTTATTCTCCATATCTCGGTTAATATTTATCCCTTAATCAACGTTACAAAAACAGATTACCTGGTAATCATTACTTGTCTGTTTGTGGGAATTTCCTGTGTGCTAATTGGCTGTTGTTTTTCCTAAATTACAAAAGTGCTGTCATTTGAAACACAGTTCATTGGCTTTAAAGTACTGTGTGACTACATTGGCCAAGTAAGGTGAAATATAAATTTATACCTTTCTTTTTCATTGATGTTATTCCTGAACATTTGGAGTGCTGCATAATCCCTCGCACTCAGACGATCATTACACTTCCTCTACCTGGTCCAATGTGCATTGGTGTTTACACAATTATTGACATGACCTGACCTCCTGAAAACATACAGGTCAGCTGGACAATGTAAATGGACAGTGATTGTATTCTGAGTCTGGCGTTATACGGCCACTGGATGATCGACCATCTTCTGACATTTGGAAGGCAATGACATGATTTGTTTTTTCACAATTGTATAGTGAATTACATTCACACTCGTATGAGAACCAAATGACGGTTTACGCAGCTTCTCTGGGAGCTCTGTTTCTGCCAAAACTATGGCGAGTGATCAGTGCGGCCCAGTGGACATTCATTGGCAATAACATTGACCAATGCTTATTATGTTTATTAGAATCTCTCACTGATTCAGTTCCGGGATTTCTATTTTCTGTCAAATTGAGGTGAGGGATTACTGGTGGCACAGTGGAATTTCGCAGTAAATGACGTTGACCAGTGCCCCAGAATTAAATCAGTGAGAGATTCTATTAAATGTGTAATTATCCATTTATTTTGCAATTTTGATCAGAATCACTCTAGGGTCAGTTTGGCATCCATTTGGCATCAACATAGCAGCCAGTGTGCTCCACAAATCTCCAAGATTAGTGCATTAAGACATTTGAGCCTCTTCCTCAGCCTCCAGTTGCTCCAATGTTCGACCATTCTGCTAAGGGGTCATCAGACTTTTGCAGTATTGTGTCATAAATTATCTTACGTTCTTCTTTCTGGTTATTTAAACAAAGATATGTCGAACAATCTTCATTCTGCTTTAAATTCATTCTAGTTTTCATTCTTCTTTTCCAGAGATGCCAACTGACTACTCTCCACCAGGTAAAAAAATACATGCTAGTCAGTGACTATCTTTGATCTCCTGATATTTGGACTCCAGGACAAACAAGTCAAATAAGTAAAAATATATGGACTGGTCATCTGGTATTGAGCTCAGCCATGGAGTCAACAAAGGCGCACCCAGCCCAGGGGACGCTGTAAAGTTCATCTCACTACCATCTGGCGACTTGTGCCAAAATTGAGAGAGCTGCCCCACAGATTAGTCACACAACAGGTTGAGTCATAGTCACACTCACAGAATGCTAGATTTCAGCCAACATCCCAGACTCCTCCATCACCATTCCTGAGTATATCCTGTCAACAAGCAGGTAGACCCACCAGCCCAGTGGTGTCAAGTCACTCGAGCCTTTTCTGCAAACTTCAATTTCTGTTGCTGGAATGTTCGGCCATTCTGACAAGCAGGCATCAGCTGTCATTCTGTGAATGTAACTATGTCTCAAGCTTTTGTGTGACTAATCTGTAGGTCAGCTCTCTCAATTTTGGCACAAGTCACCACTTTTGTAAAAATTGTTTTTGTTTTTTATAAGCGTACTGTTCGTCAAACAACCTTCAGTCAGTATAGATTAAAGCTTTAATTCTTCTTTTGCGGATGAACCTACTGTTCACTATCTACCAGGCAAGAATACACCTGCTAGTGAGTGACTTTCCTAAATTACAAAAGTGCTATTATTTGAAACGCACTTCATTGTCTTTATAGAAGTGTGTGACTACATTGGTCAGGTAAAGTGAAATATAAATTTATGCCTTTCTTTCTCATTGATGTTATTCCTGAATATTTGGAGTGCTGCATATCTGCTCGCTCTCGGGTGTTTATTACATTTCTTCTACCTGGTCCAATGTGCATTGGTGCCTACACAATTATTGACATGAGCTGACCTGACAACACACAGGTCAGCTGGATTGTGTAAAGGAACAGTGTTTGTATTCTGAAATCTGGCGTTATACTGCCACTGGATGATCGACCATCTTCTGACACTTGGAAGGCAATGACACGATTTGTTTTTTTACAATTGTAGAGTGAATTACATTCACGCTTGCATGAGAACCAAATGACGGTTTACGCAGCTTCTCTGGGAGCTCTGTTTCTGCCAAAACTATGGCGAGTGATCAGTGCGGCCCAGTGGACATTCATTGGCAATAACATTGACCAATGCTTATTATGTTTATTAGAATCTCTCACTGATTCAGTTCCGGGATTTCTATTTTCTGTCAAATTGAGGTGAGGGATTACTGGTGGCACAGTGGAATTTCGCAGTAAATGACGTTGACCAGTGCCCCAGAATTAAATCAGTGAGAGATTCTATTAAATGTGTAATTATCCATTTATTTTGCAATTTTGATCAGAATCAACCTTGGGTCAGTTTGGCATCCATTTGGCATCAACATAGCAGCCAGTGTGCTCCACAAATCTCCAAGATTAGTGCATTAAGACATTTGAGCCTCTTCCTCAGCCTCCAGTTGCTCCAATGTTCGACCATTCTGCTAAGGGGTCATCAGATTTTTGCAGTATTGTGTCATAAATTATCTTACGTTCTTCTTTCTGGTTATTTAAACAAAGATATGTCGAACAATCTTCATTCTGCTTTAAATTCATTCTAGTTTTCATTCTTCTTTTCCAGAGATGCCAACTGAGTACTCTCCACCAGGTAAAAAAATACATGCTAGTCAGTGACTATCTTTGATCTCCTGATATTTGGACTCCAGGACAAACAAGTCAAATAAGTAAAAATATATGGACTGGTCATCTGGTATTGAGCTCAGCCATGGAGTCAACAAAGGCGCACCCAGCCCAGGGGACGCTGTAAAGTTCATCTCACTACCATCTGGCGACTTGTGCCAAAATTGAGAGAGCTGCCCCACAGATTAGTCACACAACAGGTTGAGTCATAGTCACACTCACAGAATGCTAGATTTCAGCCAACATCCCAGACTCCTCCATCACCATTCCTGAGTATATCCTGTCAACAAGCAGGTAGACCCACCAGCCCAGTGGTGTCAAGTCACTCGAGCCTTTTCTGCAAACTTCAATTTCTGTTGCTGGAATGTTCGGCCATTCTGACAAGCAGGCATCAGCTGTCATTCTGTGAATGTAACTATGTCTCAAGCTTTTGTGTGACTAATCTGTAGGTCAGCTCTCTCAATTTTGGCACAAGTCACCACTTTTGTAAAAATTGTTTTTGTTTTTTATAAGCGTACTGTTCGTCAAACAACCTTCAGTCAGTATAGATTAAAGCTTTAATTCTTCTTTTGCGGATGAACCTACTGTTCACTATCTACCAGGCAAGAATACACCTGCTAGTGAGTGACTTTCCTAAATTACAAAAGTGCTATTATTTGAAACGCACTTCATTGTCTTTATAGAAGTGTGTGACTACATTGGTCAGGTAAAGTGAAATATAAATTTATGCCTTTCTTTCTCATTGATGTTATTCCTGAATATTTGGAGTGCTGCATATCTGCTCGCTCTCGGGTGTTTATTACATTTCTTCTACCTGGTCCAATGTGCATTGGTGCCTACACAATTATTGACATGAGCTGACCTGACAACACACAGGTCAGCTGGATTGTGTAAAGGAACAGTGTTTGTATTCTGAAATCTGGCGTTATACTGCCACTGGATGATCGACCATCTTCTGACACTTGGAAGGCAATGACACGATTTGTTTTTTTACAATTGTAGAGTGAATTACATTCACACTTGTATGAGAACCAAATGACGGTTTATGCAGCTTCTCTGGGAGCTCTGTTTCTGCCAAAACTATGGCGAGTGATCAGTGCAGCCCAGTGGAAATTCATGGGCAATAACATTGACCAATGCTTATTTTGTTTTTTAGAATCTCTCACTGATTCAATGCTGGGATCTCTATTTTCTCTCAAATTGACGTGAGGCATTACTGGTGGCACAGTGGAATTTCGCAGACAATAATGTTGACCAGTGCCCCAGAATTAAATCAGTGAGAGATTCTAATAAATGTGTAATTTGAACCATTTATTTTGCAATTTTGATCAGAATCAATCTTGGGTCAGTTTGGCATCCATTTGCCATCAACATAGCAGCCAGTGTGCTCCACAAATCTACAAGATTAGTGCATTAAGACACTTGAGCCTCTTCCTCAGCCTCCAGTTGCTCCAATGTTTGACCATTCTGCTAAGGGGTCATCAGATTTTTGCAGTTTTATGTCATAAATTATCTTACGTTCTTCTTTCCGGTTATTTAAACAAAGATATGTCAAACAATCTTCATTCTGCTTTAAATTCATTATAGTTTACATTCTTCTTTTCCAGAGATACCAACTGACTACTCTCCACCAGGTAAAAAAATACATGCTAGTCAGTGATTCTCTTTGATCTCCTGATATTTGGACTCCAGGACAAACAAGTCAAATAAGTAAAAATATCTGGACTGGTCATCTGGTATTGAGCTCAGCCATGGAGTCAACAAAGGCGCACCCAGCCTAGGGGACGCTGTAAAGTTCATCTCACCACCATCTGGCGACTTGCGCCAAAATTGAGAGAACTGCCCCACAGATTAGTCACACAACAGGTTGAGTCATAGTCACACTCACAGAATCCTAGATTTCAGCCAACATCCCAGACTCCTCCATCACCATTCCTGAGTATGTCCCATCAACAAGCAGGTAGACCCACCAGCCCTGTGGTATCAAGTCACTGGAGCCTTTTCTGCAAACATCAATTTCTGTTGCTGGTATGTTTGGCCATTCTGACAAGCGGGCATCAGCTGTTATTCTGTGAATGTAACTATGTCTCAAGCTTTTGTGTGACAAATCTGTGGGTCAGCACTCTCAATTTTCGTATCAAATTGTTTCTTTTTTTTTGTTAACGTACTGTTCGTCAACCAAACTCCAGTCAGTATAGATTAAAGTTTTGATTCTTCTTTTTCTGATGAACCTAACGTCTACTATCCACCAGGCATGAATCCACCTGCTAGTGAGTGACTATCTTTGATTTCCTGCTATTTTGACCCAGGCCCCGTTTTCAATGCATCAAAATTTGAGTGTCAGCTGTGGCCTAGTTGGCAGAAAAGCTGCCACTGGGGCAAAGTTTATCATTTTAAATTTCACTCCAGCATTTGAGCACAGCGATCTGGGTGACACTCCAGTGCTGTACTGAGGGAGGGTTGCACTGTGGAGGTGATGTCTTTTGCATGAATACTGGAAGCGAGGCCCTGTCTACACCCTCAGATGACATAACAAGGCATTATTTTGGGATAGAACTGGTTGGCTATTTGCCGAGTCTTGCTGTATTTATGCCTCAATACACATGACAAAAACAGATTATCTTTTCATGATCACATAGCTATTCATGCCAGGTGCAGTGCTGTATTCCTCATCGCAGGTCGACATCTATAACCCCCAGCACAATTTGAGAAAAGAGTAGAGCCGTTATTCTCCATATCTCGGTTAATATTTATCCCTTAATCAACATCACAAAAACAGATTACCTGGTAATCATTACTTGTCTGTTTGTGGGAATTTCCTGTGTGCTAATTGGCTGTTGTTTTTCCTAAATTACAAAAGTGCTGTCATTTGAAACACAGTTCATTGGCTTTAAAGTACTGTGTGACTACATTGGCCAAGTAAGGTGAAATATAAATTTATACCCTTCTTTTTCATTGATGTTATTCCTGAACATTTGGAGTGCTGCATAATCCCTCGCACTCAGACGATCATTACACTTCCTCTACCTGGTCCAATGTGCATTGGTGTTTACACAATTATTGACATGACCTGACCTCCTGAAAACATACAGGTCAGCTGGACAATGTAAATGGACAGTGATTGTATTCTGAGTCTGGCGTTATACGGCCACTGGATGATCGACCATCTTCTGACATTTGGAAGGCAATGACATGATTTGTTTTTTCACAATTGTATAGTGAATTACATTCACACTCGTATGAGAACCAAATGACGGTTTACGCAGCTTCTCTGGGAGCTCTGTTTCTGCCAAAACTATGGCGAGTGATCAGTGCGGCCCAGTGGACATTCATTGGCAATAACATTGACCAATGCTTATTATGTTTATTAGAATCTCTCACTGATTCAGTTCCGGGATTTCTATTTTCTGTCAAATTGAGGTGAGGGATTACTGGTGGCACAGTGGAATTTCGCAGTAAATGACGTTGACCAGTGCCCCAGAATTAAATCAGTGAGAGATTCTAATAAATGTGTAATTATCCATTTATTTTGCAATTTTGATCAGAATCAACCTTGGGTCAGTTTGGCATCCATTTGGCATCAACATAGCAGCCAGTGTGCTCCACAAATCTCCAAGATTAGTGCATTAAGACATTTGAGCCTCTTCCTCAGCCTCCAGTTGCTCAAATGTTCGACCATTCTGCTAAGGGGTCATCAGATTTTTGCAGTATTATGTCATAAATTATCTTACGTTCTTCTTTCTGGTTATTTAAACAAAGATATGTCGAACAATCTTCATTCTGCTTTAAATTCATTCTAGTTTTCATTCTTCTTTTCCAGAGATGCCAACTGAGTACTCTCCACCAGGTAAAAAAATACATGCTAGTCAGTGACTATCTTTGATCTCCTGATATTTGGACTCCAGGACAAACAAGTCAAATAAGTAAAAATATATGGACTGGTCATCTGGTATTGAGCTCAGCCATGGAGTCAACAAAGGCGCACCCAGCCCAGGGGACGCTGTAAAGTTCATCTCACTACCATCTGGCGACTTGTGCCAAAATTGAGAGAGCTGCCCCACAGATTAGTCACACAACAGGTTGAGTCATAGTCACACTCACAGAATGCTAGATTTCAGCCAACATCCCAGACTCCTCCATCACCATTCCTGAGTATATCCTGTCAACAAGCAGGTAGACCCACCAGCCCAGTGGTGTCAAGTCACTCGAGCCTTTTCTGCAAACTTCAATTTCTGTTGCTGGAATGTTCGGCCATTCTGACAAGCAGGCATCAGCTGTCATTCTGTGAATGTAACTATGTCTCAAGCTTTTGTGTGACTAATCTGTAGGTCAGCTCTCTCAATTTTGGCACAAGTCACCACTTTTGTAAAAATTGTTTTTGTTTTTTATAAGCGTACTGTTCGTCAAACAACCTTCAGTCAGTATAGATTAAAGCTTTAATTCTTCTTTTGCGGATGAACCTACTGTTCACTATCTACCAGGCAAGAATACACCTGCTAGTGAGTGACTTTCCTAAATTACAAAAGTGCTATTATTTGAAACGCACTTCATTGTCTTTATAGAAGTGTGTGACTACATTGGTCAGGTAAAGTGAAATATAAATTTATGCCTTTCTTTCTCATTGATGTTATTCCTGAATATTTGGAGTGCTGCATATCTGCTCGCTCTCGGGTGTTTATTACATTTCTTCTACCTGGTCCAATGTGCATTGGTGCCTACACAATTATTGACATGAGCTGACCTGACAACACACAGGTCAGCTGGATTGTGTAAAGGAACAGTGTTTGTATTCTGAAATCTGGCGTTATACTGCCACTGGATGATCGACCATCTTCTGACACTTGGAAGGCAATGACACGATTTGTTTTTTTACAATTGTATAGTGAATTACATTCACGCTTGTATGAGAACCAAATGACGGTTTATGCAGCTTCTCTGGGAGCTCTGTTTCTGCCAAAACTATGGCGAGTGATCAGTGCAGCCCAGTGGAAATTCATGGGCAATAACATTGACCAATGCTTATTTTGTTTTTTAGAATCTCTCACTGATTCAATGCTGGGATCTCTATTTTCTCTCAAATTGACGTGAGGCATTACTGGTGGCACAGTGGAATTTCGCAGACAATAACGTTGACCAGTGCCCCAGAATTAAATCAGTGAGAGATTCTAATAAATGTGTAATTTGAACCATTTATTTTGCAATTTTGATCAGAATCAATCTTGGGTCAGTTTGGCATCCATTTGCCATCAACATAGCAGCCAGTGTGCTCCACAAATCTACAAGATTAGTGCATTAAGACACTTGAGCCTCTTCCTCAGCCTCCAGTTGCTCCAATGTTCGACCATTCTGCTAAGGGGTCATCAGATTTTTGCAGTTTTATGTCATAAATTATCTTACGTTCTTCTTTCCGGTTATTTAAACAAAGATATGTCAAACAATCTTCATTCTGCTTTAAATTCATTATAGTTTACATTCTTCTTTTCCAGAGATACCAACTGACTACTCTCCACCAGGTAAAAAAATACATGCTAGTCAGTGATTCTCTTTGATCTCCTGATATTTGGACTCCAGGACAAACAAGTCAAATAAGTAAAAATATCTGGACTGGTCATCTGGTATTGAGCTCAGCCATGGAGTCAACAAAGGCGCACCCAGCCTAGGGGACGCTGTAAAGTTCATCTCACCACCATCTGGCGACTTGCGCCAAAATTGAGAGAACTGCCCCACAGATTAGTCACACAACAGGTTGAGTCATAGTCACACTCACAGAATCCTAGATTTCAGCCAACATCCCAGACTCCTCCATCACCATTCCTGAGTATGTCCCATCAACAAGCAGGTAGACCCACCAGCCCTGTGGTATCAAGTCACTGGAGCCTTTTCTGCAAACATCAATTTCTGTTGCTGGAATGTTTGGCCATTCTGACAAGCGGGCATCAGCTGTTATTCTGTGAATGTAACTATGTCTCAAGCTTTTGTGTGACAAATCTGTGGGTCAGCACTCTCAATTTTCGTATCAAATTGTTTCTTTTTTTTTGTTAACGTACTGTTCGTCAACCAAACTCCAGTCAGTATAGATTAAAGTTTTGATTCTTCTTTTTCTGATGAACCTAACGTCTACTATCCACCAGGCATGAATCCACCTGCTAGTGAGTGACTATCTTTGATTTCCTGCTATTTTGCTGCTGGCCCCGTTTTCATTGCTTCGAAATTTGAGTGTCAGCTGTGGCCTAGTTGGCAGAAAAGCTGCCACTGGGGCAAAGTTTATAATTTTAAATTTCACTCCAGCATTTGAGCACAGCGATCTGGGTGACACTCCAGTGCTGTACTGAGGGAGGGTTGCACTGTGGAGGTGATGTCTTTTGCATGAATACTGGAAGCGAGGCCCTGTCTACACCCTCAGATGACATAACAAGGCATTATTTTGGGATAGAACTGATTGGCTATTTGCCGAGTCTTGCTGTATTTATGCCTCAATACACATGACAAAAACAGATTATCTTTTCATGATCACATTGCTATTCATGCCAGGTGCAGTGCTGTATTCCTCATCGCAGGTCGACATCTATAACCCCCAGCACAATTTGAGAAAAGAGTAGAGCCGTTATTCTCCATATCTCGGTTAATATTTATCCCTTAATCAACGTCACAAAAACAGATTACCTGGTAATCATTACTTGTCTGTTTGTGGGAATTTCCTGTGTGCTAATTGGCTGTTGTTTTTCCTAAATTACAAAAGTGCTGTCATTTGAAACACAGTTCATTGGCTTTAAAGTACTGTGTGACTACATTGGCCAAGTAAGGTGAAATATAAATTTATACCTTTCTTTTTCATTGATGTTATTCCTGAACATTTGGAGTGCTGCATAATCCCTCGCACTCAGACGATCATTACACTTCCTCTACCTGGTCCAATGTGCATTGGTGTTTACACAATTATTGACATGACCTGACCTCCTGAAAACATACAGGTCAGCTGGACAATGTAAATGGACAGTGATTGTATTCTGAGTCTGGCGTTATACGGCCACTGGATGATCGACCATCTTCTGACATTTGGAAGGCAATGACATGATTTGTTTTTTCACAATTGTATAGTGAATTACATTCACACTCGTATGAGAACCAAATGACGGTTTACGCAGCTTCTCTGGGAGCTCTGTTTCTGCCAAAACTATGGCGAGTGATCAGTGCGGCCCAGTGGACATTCATTGGCAATAACATTGACCAATGCTTATTATGTTTATTAGAATCTCTCACTGATTCAGTTTCGGGATTTCTATTTTCTGTCAAATTGAGGTGAGGGATTACTGGTGGCACAGTGGAATTTCGCAGTAAATGACGTTGACCAGTGCCCCAGAATTAAATCAGTGAGAGATTCTAATAAATGTGTAATTATCCATTTATTTTGCAATTTTGATCAGAATCAACCTTGGGTCAGTTTGGCATCCATTTGGCATCAACATAGCAGCCAGTGTGCTCCACAAATCTCCAAGATTAGTGCATTAAGACATTTGAGCCTCTTCCTCAGCCTCCAGTTGCTCAAATGTTCGACCATTCTGCTAAGGGGTCATCAGATTTTTGCAGTATTGTGTCATAAATTATCTTACGTTCTTCTTTCTGGTTATTTAAACAAAGATATGTCGAACAATCTTCATTCTGCTTTAAATTCATTCTAGTTTTCATTCTTCTTTTCCAGAGATGCCAACTGAGTACTCTCCACCAGGTAAAAAAATACATGCTAGTCAGTGACTATCTTTGATCTCCTGATATTTGGACTCCAGGACAAACAAGTCAAATAAGTAAAAATATATAGACTGGTCATCTGGTATTGAGCTCAGCCATGGAGTCAACAAAGGCGCACCCAGCCCAGGGGACGCTGTAAAGTTCATCTCACTACCATCTGGCGACTTGTGCCAAAATTGAGAGAGCTGCCCCACAGATTAGTCACACAACAGGTTGAGTCATAGTCACACTCACAGAATGCTAGATTTCAGCCAACATCCCAGACTCCTCCATCACCATTCCTGAGTATATCCTGTCAACAAGCAGGTAGACCCACCAGCCCAGTGGTGTCAAGTCACTCGAGCCTTTTCTGCAAACTTCAATTTCTGTTGCTGGAATGTTCGGCCATTCTGACAAGCAGGCATCAGCTGTCATTCTGTGAATGTAACTATGTCTCAAGCTTTTGTGTGACTAATCTGTAGGTCAGCTCTCTCAATTTTGGCACAAGTCACCACTTTTGTAAAAATTGTTTTTGTTTTTTATAAGCGTAATGTTCGTCAAACAACCTTCAGTCAGTATAGATTAAAGCTTTAATTCTTCTTTTGCGGATGAACCTACTGTTCACTATCTACCAGGCAAGAATACACCTGCTAGTGAGTGACTTTCCTAAATTACAAAAGTGCTATTATTTGAAACGCACTTCATTGTCTTTATAGAAGTGTGTGACTACATTGGTCAGGTAAAGTGAAATATAAATTTATGCCTTTCTTTCTCATTGATGTTATTCCTGAATATTTGGAGTGCTGCATATCTGCTCGCTCTCGGGTGTTTATTACATTTCTTCTACCTGGTCCAATGTGCATTGGTGCCTACACAATTATTGACATGAGCTGACCTGACAACACACAGGTCAGCTGGATTGTGTAAAGGAACAGTGTTTGTATTCTGAAATCTGGCGTTATACTGCCACTGGATGATCGACCATCTTCTGACACTTGGAAGGCAATGACACGATTTGTTTTTTTACAATTGTAGAGTGAATTACATTCACGCTTGTATGAGAACCAAATGACGGTTTATGCAGCTTCTCTGGGAGCTCTGTTTCTGCCAAAACTATGGCGAGTGATCAGTGCAGCCCAGTGGAAATTCATGGGCAATAACATTGACCAATGCTTATTTTGTTTTTTAGAATCACTCACTGATTCAATGCTGGGATCTCTATTTTCTCTCAAATTGACGTGAGGCATTACTGGTGGCACAGTGGAATTTCGCAGACAATAACGTTGACCAGTGCCCCAGAATTAAATCAGTGAGAGATTCTAATAAATGTGTAATTTGAACCATTTATTTTGCAATTTTGATCAGAATCAATCTTGGGTCAGTTTGGCATCCATTTGCCATCAACATAGCAGCCAGTGTGCTCCACAAATCTACAAGATTAGTGCATTAAGACACTTGAGCCTCTTCCTCAGCCTCCAGTTGCTCCAATGGTCGACCATTCTGCTAAGGGGTCATCAGATTTTTGCAGTATTGTGTCATAAATTATCTTACGTTCTTCTTTCTGGTTATTTAAACAAAGATATGTCGAACAATCTTCATTCTGCTTTAAATTCATTCTAGTTTTCATTCTTCTTTTCCAGAGATGCCAACTGACTACTCTCCACCAGGTAAAAAAATACATGCTAGTCAGTGACTATCTTTGATCTCCTGATATTTGGACTCCAGGACAAACAAGTCAAATAAGTAAAAATATATGGACTGGTCATCTGGTATTGAGCTCAGCCATGGAGTCAACAAAGGCGCACCCAGCCCAGGGGACGCTGTAAAGTTCATCTCACTACCATCTGGCGACTTGTGCCAAAATTGAGAGAGCTGCCCCACAGATTAGTCACACAACAGGTTGAGTCATAGTCACACTCACAGAATGCTAGATTTCAGCCAACATCCCAGACTCCTCCATCACCATTCCTGAGTATATCCTGTCAACAAGCAGGTAGACCCACCAGCCCAGTGGTGTCAAGTCACTCGAGCCTTTTCTGCAAACTTCAATTTCTGTTGCTGGAATGTTTGGCCATTCTGACAAGCGGGCATCAGCTGTCATTCTGTGAATGTAACTATGTCTCAAGCTTTTGTGTGACTAATCTGTAGGTCAGCTCTCTCAATTTTGGCACAAGTCACCACTTTTGTAAAAATTGTTTTTGTTTTTTATAAGCGTACTGTTCGTCAAACAACCTTCAGTCAGTATAGATTAAAGTTTTAATTCTTCTTTTTCGGATGAACCTACTGTTCACTATCTACCAGGCAAGAATACACCTGCTAGTGAGTGACTTTCCTAAATTACAAAAGTGCTATTATTTGAAACGCACTTCATTGTCTTTATAGAAGTGTGTGACTACATTGGTCAGGTAAAGTGAAATATAAATTTATGCCTTTCTTTCTCATTGATGTTATTCCTGAATATTTGGAGTGCTGCATATCTGCTTGCTCTCGGGTGTTTATTACATTTCTTCTACCTGGTCCAATGTGCATTGGTGCCTACACAATTATTGACGTGAGCTGACCTGACAACACACAGGTCAGCTGGATTGTTTAAAGGAACAGTGTTTGTATTCTGAAATCTGGCGTTATACTGCCACTGGATGATCGACCATCTTCTGACACTTGGAAGGCAATGACACGATTTGTTTTTTTACAATTGTATAGTGAATTACATTCACGCTTGTATGAGAACCAAATGACGGTTTATGCAGCTTCTCTGGGAGCTCTGTTTTTGCCAAAACTATGGCGAGTGATCAGTGCAGCGGACTGGAAATTCATGGGCAATAACATTGACCAATGCTTATTTTGTTTTTTAGAATCTCTCACTGATTCAATGCTGGGATCTCTATTTTCTCTCAAATTGACGTGAGGCACAGTGGAATTTCGCAGACAATAACGTTGACCAGTGCCCCAGAATTAAATCAGTGAGAGATTCTAATAAATGTGTAATTTGAACCATTTATTTTGCAATTTTGATCAGAATCAATCTTGGGTCAGTTTGGCATCCATTTGCCATCAACATAGCAGCCAGTGTGCTCCACAAATCTACAAGATTAGTGCATTAAGACACTTGAGCCTCTTCCTCAGCCTCCAGTTGCTCCAATGGTCGACCATTCTGCTAAGGGGTCATCAGAGTTTTGCAGTTTTATGTCATAAATTATCTTACGTTCTTCTTTCCGGTTATTTAAACAAAGATATGTCAAACAATCTTCATTCTGCTTTAAATTCATTATAGT